>CM067320.1:77287-1392287 GCA_034231615.1 Meghimatium bilineatum | reverse complement strand
CCATGAAACAGGGAAGTATAGGGCAGATGTAGTCCATGAAACAGGGAAGTATAGGGCAGATGTAGTCCATGAAACAGGGAAGTATAGGGCAGATGTAGTCCATGAAACAGGGAAGTATAGGGCAGATGTAGTCCATGAAACAGGGAAGTATAGGGCAGATGTAGTCCATGAAACAGGGAAGTATAGGGCAGATGTAGTCCATGAAACAGGGAAGTATAGGGCAGATGTAGTCCATGAAACAGGGAAGTATAGGGCAGATGTAGTCCATGAAACAGGGAAGTATAGGGCAGATGTAGTCCATGAAACAGGGACGTATAGGGCAGATGTAGTCCATGAAACAGGGAAGTATAGGGCAGATATAGTCCATGAAACAGGGAAGTATAGGGCAGATGTAGTCCATGAAACGGGGAAGTATAGGGCAGATGTAGTCCATGAAACAGGGAAGTATAGGACAGATGTAGTCCATGAAACAGGGAAGTATAGGACAGATGTAGTCCATGAAACAGGGAAGTATAGGGCAGATGTAGTCCACGAAACAGGGAAGTATAGGGCAGATGTAGTCCATGAAACTGGGAAGTATAGGGCAGATGTACTCCATGAAACAGGGAAGTATAGGACAGATGTAGTCCATGAAACAGGGAAGTATAGGGCAGATGTAGTTCATGAAACAGGGAAGTATAGGGCAGATGTAGTCCATGAAACAGGGAAGTATAGGGCAGATGTAGTCCATGAAACAGGGAAGTATAGACAAGATGTAGTCCATGAAACAGGGAAGTATAGGAAAGATGGAGTATGTAGTCCATGAAACAGGGAAGTATAGGACATATGTAGTCCATGAAACAGGGAAGTATAGGGCAGATGTAGTCCATGAAATAGGGAAGTATAGGACAGATGGAGTATGTAGTCCATGAAACAGGGAAGTATAGGGCAGATGGAGTATGTAGTCCATGAAACAGGGGAGTATAGGGCAGATGTAATCAATGAAACAGGAAAGTATAGGGCAGATGTAGTCCATGAAACAGGGAAGTATAGGGCAGATGTAGTCCACGAAACAGGAAAGTATAGGGCAGATGTAGTCCATGAAACAGGGAAGTATAGGGCAGATGTAGTCCATGAAACAGGGAAGTATAGGGCAGATGTAGTCCATGAAACAGGGAAGTATAGGACAGATGTAGTCCATGAAACAGGGAAGTATAGGGCAGATGTAGTCCATGAAACAGGGAAGTATAGGGCAGATATAGTCCATGAAACAGGGAAGTATAGGGCAGATGTAGTCCATGAAACAGGGAAGTATAGGAAAGATGTAGTCCATGAAACAGGGAAGTATAGGACAGATATAGTCCATGAAACAGGGAAGTATAGGGCAGATGTAGTCCATGAAACAGGGAAGTATAGGGCAGATGTAGTCCATGAAACAGGGAAGTATAGGGCAGATGTAGTCCATGAAACAGGGAAGTATAAGACAGATGTAGTCCATGAAACAGGGAAGTATAGGGCAGATGTAGTCCATGAAACAGGGAAGTATAGGGCAGATGTAGTCCATGAAACAGGGAAGTATAGGGCAGATGTAGTCCATGAAACAGGGAAGTATAGACAAGATGTAGTCCATGAAACAGGGAAGTATAGGAAAGATGGAGTATGTAGTCCATGAAACAGGGAAGTATAGGACATATGTAGTCCATGAAACAGGGAAGTATAGGGCAGATGTAGTCCATGAAATAGGGAAGTATAGGACAGATGGAGTATGTAGTCCATGAAACAGGGAAGTATAGGGCAGATGTAATCAATGAAACAGGAAAGTATAGGGCAGATGTAGTCCATGAAACAGGGAAGTATAGGGCAGATGTAGTCCACGAAACAGGAAAGTATAGGGCAGATGTAGTCCATGAAACAGGGAAGTATAGGGCAGATGTAGTCCATGAAACAGGGAAGTATAGGGCAGGTGTAGTCCATGAAACAGGGAAGTATAGGACAGATGTAGTATGTAGTCCATGACACAGGGAAGTATAGGGCAGATGTAGTCCATGAAACAGGGAAGTATAGGGCAGATGTAGTTCATGAAACAGGGAAGTATAGGGCAGATGTAGTCCATGAAACAGGGAAGCATAGGGCAGATGTAGTACATCAAACAGGGAAGTATAGGACAGATGTAGTATGTAGTCCATGACACAGGGAAGTTTAGGGCAGATGTCGTCCATGAAACAGGGAAGTATATGGCAGATGTAGTCCATGAAACAGGGAAGTATAGGGCAGATGTAGTCCATGAAACAGGTAAGTATAGGGCAGATGTAGTTCATGAAACAGGGAAGTATAGGGCAGATGTAGTCCATGAAACAGGGAAGTATAGGGCAGATGTAGTCCATGAAACAGGGAAGTATAGGACAGATGTAGTCCATGAAACAGGGAAGTATAGGACAGATGGAGTATGACGTAGCACACAACTACTGGTGAAATACGTTCAAGTACAAAACATCACACACACAAAACATCACACACACACAAAACATCACACAAACAAAAAATTTTCCCGACAAAACATCACACACACAAAACATCACACTCACAAAACATCACACACACAAAACAGAAAATAAATATACATCAGAAATAAAGTGATAGAAAGTACATCACTGGGACGATAGAATATGGGGATCAAGGACTATAACAAAGATTAGAAGACTAAGACAATAGACTGGGATTATACCACAGATACTAGAGTGAAACAGTAGACTAGGGCAATATCTATACAATAGATATTAGAGTGAAACAGTAGACTAGGGCAATATCTATACCACAGATATTAGAGTGAAACAGTAGACTAGGGCAATATCTATACCACAGATATTAGAGTGAAACAGTAGACTAGGGCAATATCTATACCACAGATATTAGAGTGAAACAGTAGACTAGGGCAATATCTATACCACAGATATTAGAGTGAAACAGTAGACTAGTGCAATATCTATACCACAGATATTAGAGTGAAACAGTAGACTAGGGCAATATCTATACCACAGATATTAGAGTGAAACAGTAGACTAGGGCAATATCTATACCACAGATACTAGAGTGAGACAATACTCGGAGAATATCTATACCACAGATAGAAGAACAGGAGAATAAATAATATCTGCAGAAAAACTGAAATACAACAGGTGAAACTAGGAAACAAATTGATGAAATTTTGCTAATCGCTGGATGCACGCATGATAACACACGAAAATCGACGTTTCGACTAAAAGTTCTTTATTAATAACATATTTTCAACATAACAAAATAGTACATCTAGTAGTAGTATCATAGATCAGGAGAATGGGGAAAGGGGTGAGGGGAATAGTGTGAAAATCGCGAGAAACCAATTCTATTATTCTATTTCATGTATAATTTCCTTGTGTCTTCCCGGGTTCCTTGAAGAATATGTTATCTTTATTTCTTATTACATATGTCGTAAGAAGTCACTAAGTCGGGTTGAGCAATGCGTCATTCAGTGTGTTTTTTATATTAGGTCGGATAAGATACTATGGAAACTATGAATCCGGTGAGCCGTATGTGTGTAGAGAAGGTAGCTGCATCACAGCGTAGAACTAGATGACTACTCCCATCTGTGTAGTTTTGCTCAATCAGTCATCCTGTAACTGATGTATTACACAGGAGATATAATCAACTAGAAGTACAAAATACAACAGAGGTTCTCGGTTGTATCAAAATGATAAGCTTGACCACAGAATTGCTGGATATCCATTGTTCTGTTTTATATTCTGGTCTCCCTGTGTGCGCTATATTTCATTTCGCACTAAATTTTGTTTCGCTAAATTTGTACCTCAGTTAAACAGGAAAAAGTGTGGGTTGTTTTTTTATACCTATCTTGTAAAAATTCACATCGATCAATAAATCTTATGCTAAAGTTGGATTTGTCGGGCCATGAGATAAATAATATTGCAGTCAAGGAGTGAACATATCGAGTTCGTTACGTTCTATAAACTATGTCCTGACAACGAACAAGAGTTTGAGAAAACGAACTTAGAAAAAGCAGATTATCTAATTGAAAGACTTCATACTAGCATTTAATTTTAGAAAGGAATGGGTTTAAAAAATATAATAAACTTGCTTAAGAAAGCAGACACGAAACTGGATTCCTAAATACTCGGAGACATTAGATAGAGTGCGTGTGCCAACCTTGGCACGATCTGGCACTCGTGAAATGTAAATGATTTTGATAACTCGAAATAACATCCTATTCTTCAAGTCTGACTTCTAGCTCGTTATGAACGTTGATATTATTTCTAATCATATCTGGTGTCTGTCTCAACACACCTGCTGACATGGACAGGTATACGCTGTTTTCATAGCTACCCAAAGCTGTACGCGTTCTCACTTACCCGTAAAAACATACATATGAATTCGTTTTCTTTCGTTCGCTAATATTGTCTATATCTGCAGTGTTATTTCTTGTATAAATTGTTGGCTAATATTGTCTATATCTGCAGTGTTATTTCTTGTATAAATTGTTGGCTAATAATGTCTATATCTGCAGTGTTGTTTCTTGTATAAATTATTTTGTAATCATCATAGTCATTAAGTGCCGTCTCCGCAGCTATGGTTGGCTGCAACAGATCTCCAACATCCCCTGTCTGGGGTGCAAAGGGAACGCATTGCTCTAGGCGGACCCAGGGTTAGCAGATAACCAAGATCCCAAATGTACCTCCACGTGGTGCACCCTGGAAACAGAAATACAGCAGCTCGTGCTGATTCTGGCCAAATCATTTGGGGATCGTGTCCGAGATTGTGGAGGTAGCAGATGGAAAGAGATTTGCCTGCACAAGAGACAGACAATATCTCCGACACCATCAGCATCACCAACATATAGCAACACTGTCGACATACAGTGAAGCTAGTCTGTCCAGTCCGAACATTTGAGGGGCGGCCAATGTAAAATGCACGTAAAAGTAAATGCATGGCGAGAGACACATATGTTTCATACAGAGTACAATGAAACAATGAAAGGGCAGAACAGCGCTAGAGGGCAGCGCGAACTGCAAATAGAAAGTGAGAAGTCCCTAGGAAAGGGAACTACAAGCTCCGTCAGCTCGAGACGGGCTTCTAGTTACCAGAGTTCCTAACAGGCAGAGACCCAGGCCCATCCATCGGCGTTTGGTAAAGCAAAAGACCTAACCCAACTCTAATGTCGAGCCTTCCTAAACCGGAAATATGCTTGCAAAGAGAAAGGGTTCTATACCCGATGGGTGTAGGCAAGAAAGGGACAACGATGGTAGTCGTGGCCCAACTCTACTGTCAAGGTTTCCTACACCGGAAGTACACTTGCAGAGAGAAAGGGTTCCGTACTCGATTCGCTCAGGCACAAAAGGGACAACGATTTAGCCCTGGCCCAACTCTACTGTCAGGTTTTCCTACACCGGAAATACACTTGAAGAGAGAAAGGGTTCAGTACCTGATGGGCTCAGGCGCTATTGGGACAAGGACGCTCAGCTCGAGAACGCCTTGCTCCCAAACGCGTGGTGTGAGACTCGAACTTGGACAAGGGGTACACGATGTCGGTGAATGACACCTCGGCTAAGAGGGCGAAAGAGCCAGTGTCCAACTCCTCTGATGAGTTCTTCCCCTTAAGGAACCAGGCTCACGGATGAGAAACGGTTCGGTACCCAATGGGCACAGGCACAGCACGTCCAAATTACACGAGGCAAGTTCATAGACAGTGGAACACCTCGTTCGAGTTAGACGAGAGCAAAACTTCGTCTGGGCGAAGAGTCTCCGCTACGCGTGCCTGGAGACAGATATAGAGGCTGTCACAGGCTAAGGGTAGCCCACCCGAATTGTCAAGGCATGCCGAAATCGGATGTGCTAGGCCTACAAGGCGCATAACGGTGGCACAACGTAATCACGCTCCCGGCGGAAATCGCACGGATATCCGTGATGGTTACAATGGAGCGAACGAAAAACAAACAAACATCCCCTGTCTCTTGTTTTGGTGGTGCACTCTGTTAGAATGTAACCTGTCCATCTTTTGATGTTACTCTCCCACTTGTATCTCTGCCTACATCTTGCTCGCTTCCCTTTGACTTTACCCTCAAGTAAGGTCTTCAATAAGGTGTCATGTCTTTTAATATATCCACAATATTTTATTTGCCTGATCTTTATTTCTCTTAGTAGTTCTTTCTTCATATTAAGTGTTTTTAGCACCTCTTTATTCGTTTTCTTCTCTTTCCATGATGTTCTCCCTATTCTTCTATATACCCACATTTCACATGCATCAATTCTGTCTTCTAATTGTTTATTTGGTGTCCATGATTCTGAGCCCCACATTAATATAGCATAGATGTAACATTTTATAATTCTCATTTTAAACTTATTAGTGTCCAAGATATTGATAATGTTTTACTTGTTGTAGTTTCTCTCCATGTATGTTTATGTTTAGCTCTTGTTCTTCTGTGTCTTTGCTGATTATCATGGTTTTTGTATTTTGGATATTTATATCCAGTCCATATTCATTACTTGATTTAGTGATGTGGTCTATTATTCTTTGTAGTTCATGTTCACTTTCTGCTAAAAGAACAGTGTCATCTGCATATCTAATGTTGTTTATTATTTTCCCATTGATCTTCAGTCCTGGTATTTCTTCTATATTTTTAAAGATATTCTCTGTGTAGATATTAAATAGGCTGGGTGATAAAATACATCCTTGTCTTACCCCTCTTTTTATTTCTATGTATGGAGAGTAGCTGTTTTCGCGCCTTATTGACCCAGTCTGTTCCCAATATATATTTCTAATCAGTCTGATGTCCTTCCATCTATGCCTATTTCTTGAAGACATTTTATTAATTTATAATATTTCATGTTGGACTCTGTCGAAAACTTTGTTGTAGTCTATGAAGCAAATATAGATACTTTTTTGGACTTCTATATATTTATCTATCACTAGTCGGATACTCAGTATAGCTTCTCTGGTTCCTTTGTTTTCCTAAAACCGAATTGTTCTTCACCGACCTCCATGTCTATCTTGTTTTAATTCTTTCATATATTATCTTGAGGAGTATTTTAGTTAAATGACTCATTAGACTTATTGTTCCATATTCTGTACAGTCCACAGCCCTGGACTTCTTAGGTAGTGGTAAGAAAGCTTCATATTCATAGGTGTATCAGCAGGCAGTATGTGTCAGTAGGCACTTTAATGTGTCATAGTTTGCACATTCTTGAAGGACAAGCTCTGAAGTTTAGTTGGCTTGTCCACATGTACACTTTGCTGATGTGTTAATTTTAAATTTGGTATAAATATAATTTGAGCGGGATTTGAGTGTACACAGAAATCTGCACTTGAATTTATACAAGAACTCCAGAAAATGAGAAAATAAAGCTGGCATTGATCGGCTAGACAAAGAACTCGAGACAAGAATTGAAAACGACAACTACGTAAAATATGTGAATTTACACCAATTTTCAAACACACATCTATCCCGAGAGAAACCAAAAGGCAAATCTATCCATATATTCGCTAAACCCATTGTTGCCTCTCAGCATCAGGTGTAGAAGAGATGGTCCTCGTGTGTTCTGGGTATATTGTAAGTTTGTTGCCTCTTTTATTTCCGTGGTCCATCGTTTTCGTGGTCGGTCTCTAGGTCTGCCTTCACTGTATCTGTGTAGCATAGCTTGCTGTGGTATGCTGTCTGGTGGTAGTCTGCTAATGTGTGCAAACCATTTTATCTGCTCTCTTTTAATATATTCCAAGACTGGAATAGTACCGGTTCTTTGTCTAATATCCTCATTTCTGACTTTGTCTCTTAGAGATATTCCTAGGATTCTGCGTAAGCAATTTCAGCTGTCACTAGTTTACATTTGTCCTGTGCTGTCGTTGTCCATGTTTGGCATTGGTAGCACATCGTTGGCATAATCATCGTTTTGAATAGTGTTATTTTGGTGTTTAAATCTACATTTTATTTCTGAAGAATATAAAGGCAAATCGTAAATGCAATATTCATCCCAACATTATGTTTTAAATGTCAGTCATGGACACTGGATTAAAGACCAGGTAACACTGGATTAAAGACCAGGTAACACTGGATTAAAGAACAGGTAACACTGCATTAAAGAACAGGTAACACTTGATTGAAGAACAGGTAACACTGGATTGAAGAACAGGTAACACTGGATTAAAGAACAGGTAACACTGCATTAAAGAACAGGTAACACTTGATTGAAGAACAGGTAACACTGGATTGAAGACCAGGTAACACTGGATTAAAGACCAGGTAACACTGGATTAAATAACATATATATACCGGTATTAAAGAACAGGTAACACTGGATTAACGAAAAGGTAACGCTGGATTAATGAACACACGTTTCAAGACGCAGATAGCGCTGAATTAGAGGAAAGAAATATTTACCCAGGTTATATTGTGCTCGTAATTTCTATTTCTGGATGTTTTGGTGTCATATGACCTCCATAACCACTTCACGGTGCGAAAATTATGCACAAAAAAACCATCTGAAGCTGGCTGGCTGCACGGTTTATGATTAAAGAAAAAACACAGAAAGATTGGAATGATGCCATCTTCATTTCAGTTTGGAGAAAAGTGAGGCAATAAAAGCAGATTGTACAACGCTCAAAGGAATCTCATTGATGAGCCATTCTGGGAAGATATTTCAGGAGAAAAAACTCCGTGTTCTTCCAGCCATAAAAATACAAAAGACGTTGATTACAAATAGCTTTCCGAAAAAAATACAGAACTGCACTTATACAACCACAGTACATCATTGGGACATTCATAGCTTGTTCAACCACAGTACATCATTGGGACATTCATAGCTTGTTCAACCACAGTACATCATTGGGACATTCATAGCTTGTTCAAGTACAGTACATCACTGAGACATTCATAGCTTGTTCAACCACAGTACATCACTGAGACATTCATAGCTTGTTCAACCACAGTACATCACTGAGACATTCATAGCTTGTTCAACAACAGTAAATCACTGAGACATTCATAGCTTGTTCAACAACAGTAAATCACTTATACATTCATAGCTTGTTCACCCACAGTACATCACTGAGACATTCATAGCTTGTTCAAGTACAGTACATCACTGACACATTCATAGCTTGTTCAACAACAGTACATCACTGAGACATTCATAGCTTGTTCAACCACAGTAAATCACTGAGACATTCATAGCTTGTTCAACAACAGTAAATCACTTATACATTCATAGCTTGTTCACCCACAGTACATCACTGAGACATTCATAGCTTGTTCAAGTACAGTACATCACTGACACATTCATAGCTTGTTCAACCACAGTACATCACTGAGACATTCATAGCTTGTTCAACAACAGTAAATCACTTATACATTCATAGCTTGTTCACCCACAGTACATCACTGAGACATTCATAGCTTGTTCAAGTACAGTACATCACTGAGCCATTCATATCTTGTTCAAGTACAGTACATCACTGAGACATTCATAGCTTGTTCAAGTAAAGTACATCACTGAGACATTCATAGCTTGTTCAAGTACAGTACATCACTGAGACATTCATAGCTTGTTCAAGTACAGTACATCACTGTGACATTCATAGATTGTTCAAGTACAGTACATCACTGAGACATTCATAGCTTGTTCAAGTACAGTACATCATTGAGACATTCATAGCTTGTTCAAGTACATTACATCACTGAGACATTCATAGTGACTTGTGTCAAGTCAATTTGTGAGGGGATGAAGAAAATATGGGAGGATTAAGATGTACCATAGACATGCATGCGTACTCATGACTTTCACTCATGTTTAGATATATAGATATTTCTCTAAACTATCTATTTCCAATTTCCATCTTTTTCTACCCATCACATGTCTCCACATCCCACCTATTTCCCAATTCCATCTATTTACCCATGTCAACTGCTTTCAAATTACATCTATTTCTCTATTGGATATCTTTATATCAACTAAATTAGTGGTCCCATCTATCTGTTAGATATAAAAACTAACTTAGTGGTCTTATCTATCTTATCTAATGTATGTTTATACCGCTAATCTACATCTAATGTATGTTTATACCGATACTCCCTTTAATGTTATGTTTCCACTAGTCTACATCTCCCGTTAATGTTATGTTTATACCGCAAGCCTACATCTCCCTTTAATGTTATGTTTATACCGCCGGTCTACATCTGCCTTTAATGTTATGTTTATACCGCTAGCCAACATCTCCATTTAATGTTATGTTTATACCGCTAGCCTACATCTCCCTTTAATGTTATGTTTATACCGATAGCCTACATCTCCCTTTAATGTTATGTTTATACCGCTAGCCTACATCTCCCTATAATGTTATGTTTATACCGCCGGTCTACATCTCCCTATAATGTTATGTTTATACCGCCGGTCTACATCTCCCTATAATGTATGCTTACTGTTCATGTTTTGTGTACATTAGCTGCAATTTGATGTTGATCTATCAGTACCTTTGCATATCTCATATGTTTTCCTTCATGGGCTGTTGCGATCCATAAGTCAATCTCACAGTCTTGAGAGTGACCATGATTGACACTTTTGAAGTCTAATCAGGCGAGATGCCTTCAAACATTAACTATAACAGATTAATCCATTGATGTATCTAGTGACACTGGCTGTGCTCGCTAGTGTGTCGGCTCGCTCATTACCTTCAAAACCCGCATATTCTGGAACGAAAATAATGATAATCTATTCTCTGTTCATTAATTGCTTCGACTGTACAACAATGACACTTAGATATCCCAAAGAAGATAAAATGACAACTAGAGACGGTCTAGTATCAATCAATATTTGGAAACATTTCTTCTATTTCTCGTGTCCATCTGTTAATGTTTTCTCTCTATTTTCCACCAAATATACATATAACTATTTCTGTCTTTCTTCAATTTTATTTCATTTTCTCGATTTCTCCAGTCAATTTGTACAACTTTCACATCTAGTTCATCCTTTCATTTAAATATCTTTTTAATCTGTCTTTACCTTTCATCTATTTCTCCCACCAATGTATCTTTACCGTTGATCTCTTTCTCCCATTAATGTATCTTTACCGTTAATTTACATCTCCCATTAATGTAGATTTACTAAACATCATCTATTTCTCCCGTCCATTTAGTTTTCCCTTCCATCTCTTTATCATCGTTTTCTCAGTAGAATTTATTTCTTCCTTTCATGTTTCTTGCATTTGTTTCTCACTTTCGCCTGTTTCTCCTTCATGTGTTTCTTCTTTCAACCTGTTTTCTTACCTTTGTCTATTTCGTCCCTCCATCTGTTGCTTCCTTGCAACTATTTCGTACTTCCATATGTTTCTTACTTACATCTGTTTCTTCCTTTCATCTATATGGTTGCATATGTTTCTTCCCGTCTGCTTCCTCCTACAATCTGTTTCTTTTCATTTTTTTATTTCACCTATTTCTGACTTTCATTTAGCCTAGCACACACGTATTAGTACTATTTGACCAATTGATAAATAGTTTTTTATCTTTTATTTTATCAATTCTTTAAAATTGCAAGAGTCCATTAACTTGCTACCTGGCAATCCCTGTACGTTTATTCACCTGTGCTTATCTGTTAATTTACCTGGTCTAGTTGTGAAAGACGTAGTCACAAATTGACTTTCGCTCTGAAGACAGTCATAACTTGCCATGGTTTGAAAACAGACCAACATAGAAATAAAATAATCAACTTACTGTCGATTTCATCGCAACCTCGCAGGCTTCTATTCTATTCTAGATAATATCTGGCAGGAAACTTCTATTCTATTCTAGATAATATCTGGCAGGAAACTTCTATTCTATTCTAGATAATATCTGGCAGGAAACTTCTATTCTATTCTAGATAATATCTGGCAGGCTTCTATTCTAGATAATATCTGGCAGGAAACTTCTATTCTATTCTAGATAATATCTGGCAGGAAACTTCTATTCTATTCTAGATAATATCTGACAGGAAACTTCTATTCTATTCTAGATAATATCTGGCAGGAAACTTCTATTCTATTCTAGATAATATCTGGCAGATTTCTATTCTATTCTAGATAATATCTGGCAGGAAACTTCTATTCTATTCTAGATAATATCTGGCAGGAAACTTCTATTCTATTCTAGATAATATCTGGCAGGAAACTTCTATTCTATTCTAGATAATATCTGGCAGGAAACTTCTATTCTAGATAATATCTGGCAGGAAACTTCTATTCTATTCTAGATAATATCTGGCAGGAAACTTCTATTCTATTCTAGATAATATCTGGCAGATTTCTATTCTATTCTAGATAATATCTGACAGGAAACTTCTATTCTATTCTAGATAATATCTGGCAGGAAACTTCTATTCTATTCTAGATAATATCTGGCAGATTTCTATTCTATTCTAGATAATATCTGACAGGAAACTTCTATTCTATTCTAGATAATATCTGGCAGGAAACTTCTATTCTATTCTAGATAATATCTGACAGGAAACTTCTATTCTATTCTAGATAATATCTGGCAGGAAACTTCTATTCTATTCTAGATAATATCTGGCAGGAAACTTCTATTCTATTCTAGATAATATCTGGCAGGCTTCTATTCTAGATAATATCTGGCAGGAAACTTCTATTCTATTCTAGATAATATCTGGCAGGAAACTTCTATTCTATTCTAGATAATATCTGGCAGGAAACTTCAATTCTATTCTAGATAATATCTGGCAGGAAACTTCTATTCTATTCTAGATAATATCTGGCAGGAAACTTCTATTCTATTCTAGATAATATCTGGCAGGAAACTTCTATTCTATTCTAGATAATATCTGGCAGACTTCTATTCTATTCTAGATAATATCTGGCAGGAAACTTCTATTCTATTCTAGATAATATCTGGCAGGAAACTTCTATTCTATTCTAGATAATATCTGGCAGGAAACTTCTATTCTATTCTAGATAATATCTGGCAGGCTTCTATTCTAGATAATATCTGGCAGGAAACTTCTATTCTATTCTAGATAATATCTGGCAGGAAACTTCTATTCTATTCTAGATAATATCTGGCAGGAAACTTCTATTCTATTCTAGATAATATCTGGCAGGAAACTTCTATTCTATTCTAGATAATATCTGGCAGGAAAATTCTATTCTATTCTAGATGATATCTGGCAGGAAACTTCTATTCTATTCTAGATAATATCTGGCAGGAAACTTCTATTCTATTCTAGATAATATCTGGCAGGAAACTTCTATTCTATTCTAGATAATATCTGGCAGGAAACTTCTATTCTAGATAATATCTGGCAGGCTTCTATTCTAGATAATATCAGGCAGGAAACTTCTATTCTATTCTAGATAATATCTGGTAGGAAACTTCTATTCTATTCTAGATAATATCTGGCAGGAAACTTCTATTCTATTCTAGATAATATCTGGCAGGAAACTTCTATTCTAGATAATATCTGGCAGGAAACTTCTATTCTATTCTAGATAATATCTGGCAGGAAACTTCTATTCTAGATAATATGTGGCAGGAAACTTCTATTCTATTCTAGATAATATCTGGCAGGAAACTTCTATTCTAGATAATATCTGGCAGGCTTCTATTCTAGATAATATCTGGCAGGAAACTTCTATTCTATTCTAGATAATATCTGGCAGGAAACTTCTATTCTATTCTAGATAATATCTGGTAGGAAACTTCTATTCTATTCTAGATAATATCTGGCAGGAAACTTCTATTCTATTCTAGATAATATCTGGCAGGAAACTTCTATTCTAGATAATATCTGGCAGGAAACTTCTATTCTATTCTAGATAATATCTGGCAGGAAACTTCTATTCTAGATAATATCTGGCAGGAAACTTCTATTCTATTCTAGATAATATCTGGCAGGAAACTTCTATTCTATTCTAGATAATATCTGGCAGGAAACTTCTATTCTATTCTAGATAATATCTGGCAGGAAACTTCTATTCTATTCTAGATAATATCTGGCAGGAAACTTCTATTCTAGATAATATCTGGCAGGAAACTTATATTCTAGATAATATCTGGCAGGAAACTTCTATTCTAGATAATATCTGGTAGGAAACTTCTATTCTAGATAATATCTGGCAGACTTCTATTCTAGATAATATCTGGCAGGAAACTTCTATTCTATTCTAGATAATATCTGGCAGGAAACTTCTATTCTATTCTAGATAATATCTGGCAGGAAACTTCTATTCTAGATAATATCTGGCAGACTTCTATTCTAGATAATATCTGGCAGACTTCTATTCTATTCTAGATAATATCTGGCAGGAAACTTCTATTCTATTCTAGATAATATCTGGCAGGAAACTTCTATTCTATTCTAGATAATATCTGGCAGGAAACTTCTATTCTAGATAATATCTGGCAGGAAACTTCTATTCTATTCTAGATAATATCTGGCAGACTTCTATTCTATTCTAGATAATATCTGGCAGACTTCTATTCTATTCTAGATAATATCTGGCAGACTTCTATTCTATTCTAGATAATATCTGGCAGGAAACTTCTATTCTATTCTAGATAATATCTCACAGGAAACTTCTATTCTTTTCTAGATAATATCTGGCAGGAAACTTCTATTCTATTCTAGATAATATCTGGTAGGAAACTTCTATTCTAGATAATATCTGGCAGGAAACTTCTATTCTATTCTAGATAATATCTGGCAGACTTCTATTCTATTCTAGATAATATCTGGCAGGAAACTTCTATTCTATTCTAGATAATATCTGGCAGGAAACTTCTATTCTATTCTAGATAATATCTGACAGGAAACTTCTATTCTATTCTAGATAATATCTGGCAGGAAACTTCTATTCTATTCTAGATAATATCTGGCAGGAAACTTCTATTCTATTCTAGATAATATCTGGCAGACTTCTATTCTATTCTAGATAATATCTGGCAAAATTCTATTCTATTCTAGATAATATCTGGCAGGAAACTTCTATTCTATTCTAGATAATATCTGACAGGAAACTTCTATTCTATTCTAGATAATATCTGGCAGGAAACTTCTATTCTATTCTAGATAATATCTGGTAGGAAACTTCTATTCTATTCTAGATAATATCTGGCAGGAAACTTCTATTCTATTCTAGATAATATCTGGTAGGAAACTTCTATTTATGAACATGTTTAATAATGTTCATTTCTGACTTGCTGGGTTGTTCATTGTTGTCCAATCAACATATTTTTTTACAACATCAGATGGCAGGTTAAAATTGGTGGACATGAGATGACAAGATAAACATCAGATGACAAGATAAACATCAGATGAGAAGATAAACATCAGATGACAAGATAAACATCAGATGACAAGATAAACATGAGATGACAAGATAAACATCAGATGACAAGATAAACATCAGATGACAAGATAAAATTCTGAATATTCTGCTGCTTGACAGAATTAGCTGGTTCGTCAGATCATCAGCATAAGCCAGACAAATTAAATCTCATGTTCAGTAGGTCTTTCAGCATCATTTCTGTTACTTGCTGGTAGGAGCATATTGTTGTTTGGTGTTTTCTCTTACTTGCTGGTAGGAGCATATTGTTGTTTGGTGTTTTCTCTTACTTGCTGGTAGGAGCATATTGTTGTTTGGTGTTTTCTCTTACTTGCTGGTAGGAGCATATTGTTGTTTGGTGTTTTCTCTTACTTGCTGGTAGGAGCATATTGTTGTTTGGTGTTTTCTCTTACTTGCTGGTAGGAGCATATTGTTGTTTGGTGTTTTCTCTTACTTGCTGGTAGGAGCATATTGTTGTTTGGTGTTTTCTCTTACTTGCTGGTAGGAGCATATTGTTGTTTGGTGTTTTCTCTTACTTGCTGGTAGGAACATATTGTTGTTTGGTGTTTTCTCTTACTTGCTGGTAGGAACATATTGTTGTTTGGTGTTTTCTCTTACTTGCTGGTAGGAACATATTGTTGTTTGGTGTTTTCTATTACTTGCTGGTAGGAGCATATTGTTGTTTGGTGTTTTCTCTTACTTGCTGGTAGGAGCATATTGTTGTTTGGTGTTTTCTCTTACTTGCTGGTAGGAACATATTGTTGTTTGGTGTTTTCTCTTACTTGCTGGTAGGAACATATTGTTGTTTGGTGTTTTCTCTTACTTGCTGGTAGGAACATATTGTTGTTTGGTGTTTTCTCTTACTTGCTGGTAGAAGCATATTGTTGTTTTGGTGTTTTCTCTTACTTGCTGGTAGAAGCATATTGTTGTTTTGGTGTTTTCTCTTACTTGCTGGTAGAAGCATATTGTTGTTTTGGTGTTTTCTCTTACTTGCTGGTAGAAGCATATTGTTGTTTTGGTGTTTTCTCTTACTGGCTGGTAGAAGCTTATTGTTGTTTTGTTGTTTTCTCTTACTTGCTGGTAGAAGCATATTGTTGTTTTGGTGTTTTCTCTTACTTGCTGGTAGGAACATATTGTTGTTTAGTGTTTTCTCCTACTTTCTTGTTTGACTCGTGTACCAGAATATCATCTGCATATATAAAGATTCTGTTACTTCCAATCTGTTGTTTGCCTGTAACCTTCACACGTTGATACACGCAAGAGGTAAACATGACATTTTATATATTAATTTTACACATGTCCACTTATCACATGTGAAATATATCAATTCTACACAATTCTGCAGATTTTGTCGAGTTTGGTGACTCCAATATCCTTCCTTAGACATTTAATTTTGCAAGATTCGATTTTTCTCTTATTTTTCAATTGAGATGTCAGTTACCAAGTCTGTTGTTCACAATTTGTCTCTTATTTTGTAACTCCATGAACAATTCCATGAACAATTCCATGAACAATTTCATGAACAAAAATTCCATGAACAATTCCATGAACAATTCCATGAACAATTCCATGAACAATTTCATGAACAATTTCATGAACAATTTCATGAACAAAATTCCATGAACAATTCCATGAACAATTTCATGAACAATTCCATGAACAATTCCATGAACAATTTCATGAACAATTTCATGAACAAAAATTCCATGAACAATTCCATGAATAATTCCATGAACAATTTCATGAACAATTCCATGAACAATTCCATGAACAATTTCATGAACAATTCCATGAACAAAAATTGCATGAACAATTCCATGAACAATTCCATGAACAATTTCATGAACAATTTCATGAACAATTTCATGAACAAAAATTCCATGAACAATTCCATGAACAATTTCATGAACAATTCCATGAACAATTCCATGAACAATTACATGAACAATTTCATGAACAAAAATTCCATGAACAATTCCATGAACAATTTCATGAACAATTCCATGAACAAAAATTCCATGAACAATTCCATGAACAATTCCATGAACAATTTCATGAACAATTCCATGAACAATTTCATGAACAATTTCATGAACAATTCCATGAACAATTTCATGAACAATTTCATGAACAATTCCATGAACAATTTCATGAACAATTCCATGAACAATTCCATGAACAATTCCATGAACAATTTCATGAACAATTTCATGAACAAAAATTCCATGAACAATTCCATGAACAATTTCATGAACAATTCCATGAAAAATTCCATGAACAATTCCATGAACAATTTCATGAACAAAAATTCCATGAACAATTCCATGAACAATTTCATGAACAATTCCATGAACAAAAATTCCATGAACAATTCCATGAACAATTCCATGAACAATTTCATGAACAATTCCATGAACAATTTCATGAACAATTTCATGAACAATTCCATGAACAATTTCATGAACAATTTCATGAACAATTCCATGAACAATTCCATGCATGCGTAGGACTCATTAGTCACGACTGGATAAATCGTGGACATCATCATCTTTATCATCATTCCAGTGTATGTTCATCCACGACTACCTACGACGGACGAAACACACACACACACACACACACACACACACACACACACACACATATATATATATATATATATATATTGCGTATGCAGTTGCGACTGTGGGTCTCACCAATGGCTCACTAGACAAACCACCCATGCAACAGAAAGCCTTAGTTGATGCCATGCCGTTATACTGACGTTATCTTCTTATAAAATCTTCATAGCACGTCATCTATACCAGGGGTCGGCAACCTATGGCACGCGTGCCACACTTGGCACGCCAAGCAATTTCAAATGGCACGCAGACTCTTCACGTTTCCTTTATAAAGTTGATTATAAATCGATTAGCAGGGTTTTAGCAACAGATTGACTTCAGATCTTTAGAATTATGGACATCAAAATTTGTTGAACTACGGAAGTCTCTGGAAAATGACAATCTAAAAAAGTCTGCAGCTATTTTCAGCTGTTGGACATCCCTTCCAAATTATTACATCCGTTTGAAGAAAATTGCTTTTGCTATTCTTTCAGCTTTTGGATCAACCTATTCCTGTGAGCAAATTTTCTCTCGTTGAAAGCACTGCTTAATCCACAGCGTAGTCGCCTAACGCCTGAACATTCAGAAAATTGTGTCAAACTCAAAATGAAAAAGTATGTTGTCGATATTGAGCAACTGGCCAAGACCATGCAAGGGCAAGGCTCCCATTAATGATAAAAAAGTTTTTTTTAAAATCTTTTAAGAAACTCTGTTTCTTTTAATGTTGTTTACAACTTTACATATTATTGAATATCACTATATATTAATTAATTAAAATATAAAAATAAAATATATGGTAAAATAAGAATATTGGCCTCGACTTGTATAAAATTATATGTGATTTGGTACTCTGAATAATTTGAAACCTTAAGTTGGCACACAGTTAGCAAAAGGTTGCCGACCTTTGATCTATACAGTCCCGTAGTCGTAACCTTCGATAACAGTTACCATGTTGTTCCGACAGACCGACGTTGTGTTTGAACTAGTTATGGGCACGGCGTGGGTGGGCGGAACAACAAATAAACCTGTCGCAAGGGTTAGAGTTGTGCCCTGATGTCGACGTCTCTTTCGGCGGCATTAGACTCAAAACACCATCGAGTTCAATGGCTGCTGGAACAGAGGGCGGAGCACTTATGGGAATGCCCCACGTGCTGTAAAGCAAGTTTCCAATCAAGAATCAAGAACCATTTTGAAACTATAAATGAGTCAAATATCGTTCGTCTACATACAGTTTTCAATGAGCCGATAGATAACACCAAAACCACAGAGCTTCGGTGTTTTCATTGGTATATATGCGCCAATAGTTTTAGTGTGTTATATTGTATTCTCAGCCACATATCTTTCCACACATTTCACTCTCACATCTTTTATAAATATCTCACCCACATATAACACTAACACACACACACGTCATTCACGCCAACCTACCTCATCCAAGCATATTACCCACAACATCTCCCTGACACATCTCACCAACCTATTTTATCCGCATATCTCACTCACACACATACCCAATCTTAGCCGCATATCTTACCCACACATCACATCCATAAATCTCACCCACGAACATACCCACACATCTGACCCACACATCTAGCCCACACATCTAACCCACACATCTGACCCACACATCTTACCCACACATCTTACCCACACATCTTACCCACACATCTTACCCACACATCTTACACATATTCATTTGAAGACATAGGACATCATTTTACACATCATTTATCATGCAATTGAAATTCTTTAATTAGCATTCATTCTACACATCTGACTCACACATCCGACCCGCACATGTCTCCCCACATTTCACTCACACATCTTACCCACCCTATCCACATAAACCACACACACATTTCACCCACATACCGCAACCACACATCTCACCCACACATCATACTATCCATCATGCCGCGCCCGTATTAAATAAATAGGTCTCATATTTTACGAGAGAAGTATAAATCCCTGAGGTTACAGGTAAGTGCAACACAGAAATTGGATACTAAAATATTTATACAGTAATTTGAGAAATATGGTTTCCTTTCTGCAACTCAAATCTTTGAGAGCTATTTCTATCCGATATTTGTTTAAGTCGAGGTAGACTTGTTCAGAGTGATAGACTTGAAATCTACGTCCATCAGAATGTTTGGCGTTACCTGACGAGAGAGTTATCTGAAGCTTAGATTGGGCAAAGTTGTGATTGAACTTCAGAACGTACCCCAGATACCAAAGTATGCTAAGCCAGAACTGTGAAACGTTTCAGAAACATCTTCCTGCTTGAAGACTCATCGTTATTTTAGCTTTTTTTAAAAAAATTATAAAAGAAAACAACGGTATTCTTGCGAGGAAAGTCGGTGAGTTGTGGAAACGCAGATTTAAAAAAAAATAGTGAAGGTAGAAATTGTAACAGTTTCAGATTAGTAATAAAATTACTCAGCTCCTAGTTAGAGAGGTAAGGGAGGGCCTAGGATGAAGATGGAGAGGTAAGGGAGGGCCTAGGATGGAGATGGAGAGGTAAGGTAGGGCCTAGGATGAAGATGGAGAGGTAAGGGAGGGCCTAGGATGAAGATAGAGAGGCATATTTCATCTTTCTAAAGTGACACACAAGATGGTGGAGATGGTGGAGATGGTGGGGATGGTGGGGATGGTGGAGATGGTGGGGATGGTGGAGATGGTGGAGATGGTGGAGATGGTGGGGATGGTGGGGATGGTTGAGATGGTGGAGATGGTGGAGATGGTGGAGATGGTGGAGATGGTGGGGATGGTGGAGATGGTGGAGATGGTGGAGATGGTGAGAATGGTGGAGATGGTGGAGATGGTGGAGATGGTGGGGATGGTGGAGATGGTGGGGATGGTGGAGATGGTGGAGATGTGGGGATGGTGGGGATGGTGGAGATGGTGGAGATGGTGGAGATGGTGGGGATGGTGGAGATGGTGGAGATGGTGGGGATGGTGGAGATGGTGGGGGTGGTGGAGATGGTGGGGATGGTGGAGATGGTGGGGATGGTGGAGATGGTGGGGATGGTGGGGATGGTGGAGATGGTGGGGATGGTGGGGATGGTGGAGATGGTGGGGGTGGCATACAGTTGGAGAAATGACTTTATATGGGTTCAGGCAATGATTAGGCAGTGATGGGGTAGAGTTGATACTATAACTTGTGCATTGACGTTCACTGGATCTTCACAGAGCTTATAAATATTGATCATCTGGACCTTAGATGCATCTTCAGTAGTTGGGGGGGGGGTGTTAAATACAAAAAGGATGGTTCTTCCTTATATCTCTATAAACCTGTAATCCGCCAGGGGCGGTAGGGGTACCAGATTGGATGCATCAACACACAGTCTTCCAGCGATTTCTGTTTTCAACGATGCAGAGGAATGAACAAGTGCAAATCTAGTCTTGTCATTTCCTTGATGTTGTCTGTCCATGCTTGTATTTGTCCCCCTCTGCTTCTTCCACCTGCGACATTTCCCTGCAGTATTGTTTTTGACAAGGAATCATGTCTGCATACATGTCCAAACCATGCTAGTTTTCGTCGTTTCACTATTGAAAATAATGGTTCTTGTACACACGAATATATGTAAAAATGTTCTTGTACACATGAATACATGTAAAAATGTTCTTGTACACACGAATAGATGTAAAAATGTGACTTATGTTCTCTATAGGAGATTCGTAGAATTGTTCTGTAGCATCTATACTCGAAAGCCTGTAATCTTCTCTCCATGTCCGCAGTGAATGTCCAACTCTCACAACCATACATCACAACAGAAAGCACCAGCGACTTATACAGTTTGACTTTCACTCCAACACTGATGTTGTTTTTCTAAATCAAAGTTAACCTTGAAATAGAAGCTAAAGCCATCTCCAGCCTTATCTTTAATTCTACTTTGCATTTCCCATCGCTGCGTATACTATATCACGTTTCACCAGCTTAACCCAACTTGAAAATGATGTGTCTCGGCAAATATATCACGCATTTAATTGACATTTTGTGTGTGTATGTTGATTACAGTATAGATCATATGATTTAATTTTTCCATTAAAATGCATTCATTAGTTTCAATTTTTACTTATTGTCGATATAGATCAAAATTCTACTTGTCAATACACATCTCACATTCCATTTTGAGATATTCGACAGTAAACTATAACATGTCATTTATACATTATTGATCATACAATTGGCATGCTTTATGTATCATACAATTGGCATGCTTTATGTATCATACAATTGGCATGCTTTATGTATCATACAATTGGCATGCTTTATGTATCATACAATTGGCATGCTTTATGTATCATACAATTGGCATGCTTTATGTATCATACAATTGGCATGCTTTATGTATCATACAATTGGCATGCTTTATGTATCATACAATTGGCATGCTTTATGTATCATACAATTGGCATGCTTTATGTATCATACAATTGGCATGCTTTATGTATCATACAATTGGCATGCTTTATGCCAAAAAATGGACGATTTTTTTCCACTCGTGAACACAAGACAGACAATGCTTATGATTGCATCCGGTGCAGTGTTCCCAATTCTAATGTTTTCCTGTCTATTGATGCTAATCGTAGACCCGAGTCGAGATAATTTTTTTTCTCTACTTCCACGGGTTGTGGTTTCTTGGGCTAGATTGTTAAAATATCCGTTTGTTTTTGTGATGTTAACAAAACATAAACTGTTCATAATTCGGAAGCAAATAATGTCTAGAAATTGTCTCTATTTTAATCATTTTCTGTTTGTGCCTGGAGTTTCTGATGTAGAATTACGAAATTCATCTGTGCGAAGAGTATTTACCAATTATTTCGCAGAATGGTGCAGACGAAATTACAGCAGAAGGTAAAGTTTAAGCGAGAAACTATGCGATCTGAGAAACGGTGAGTCACACAGTGTGAGTCACACAGTGTGAGACACACAGTGTGAGTCACACAGTGTGAATCACACAGTGACAGCAAAAGATAACGTCACAAATTCATCAAGTAATAAAGATGTGATAAAGTAATACAGAGGGCTGGCTTACCAAAAACAACAAATGAAATGTTTCTGAAGCTGGATTTACCTGAAATTGTAAAAGAAAATAGACAAATCGTGCACAGATTTTTCATATATGCAAGGCAATCCAGGAATATGGTTACAGATGTTTAAAAACACCACCTTACCGTTCTGACCTAAAACTAATATACTTAGTTTAGGCTAAATTCAAGGTGGCAATTAATAGAAAATACAATGTTTAAAGATTTGGAAATATTTAACAAATGTCCCGTCTCTAAAATAACCAGTGATAATTGGGAGAAATTTGAGATCCATGTGTTACAAGAACAAGAAAAATATCGGAAGATAACCAGTGATTATTGGGAGAAATTTGAGATCCATGTGCTATAAGAGCAAGAGAAGAGAAATATCGGAAGAATTATGGCTTGTCCTTTATTCGGCGTAACAATTTGTTAAATGTCAATCCGTGCGTTAGGGTTACTTTTGAACGGCCGCGACTGGGATTTTTCCAGAATTATTTGGCAACACTGATCCGGTGTAATGTCTGAAATGGTAACATTTCTCTATACGCAATAATTAGTATGTCGACAACATCAAATGATTTTATTCTTGTATACAAACTGAACATGATGCACAAAAATAAAGTATAATTTTGTTGGGTCTAACCACAAAATAACATCATAAGCACAACATGACATTAATACGCTAGACGGTTAATCAGATAATGACATTTGTTGGACGACAAAGCTAGTGAAATGTCCTGCAGATCCCAGGTATTTGTTGGTCGGCAAAGCTAGTGAATTGTCCTGCAGATCCCAGGTATTTGACTGTATCCACTTCCTCAGTTTATACCCATTTATCATGGAAGAGATTTTTACCGACCCTTTTGGTTAAATTCCTAATATTTAAAGTCATTTTCAGATTTGCTAAAGGGTGGAGGGGGGGCTGAATAGCCCTCCGTATCTACGGACCTGGTTTGGACAAAAGATATTGAAAATCTCTTAAATGTCAGTCTAGATCAGGTGTGGACAATCGTGAACAACAGACTTGGTAAGGTTTTTTTTTTGTTGCGCAGCATTGTCTCTGTAGCTCTCTGCGGCTGCAGCACCACACATGATTCTTCGGGGCCAATCGGATCTGTCTTGTGCTAAACTCTCCCAAGAATTTGTGTATGTGTCGAAGTGGGTCAGTGACGCATTAAAAGTTGCCGGAGCCAATCTACTGTACTCAAACGATTATCTTTTATGCAAACAATGTGTCCTGCCCAGCAAGCGTATCTGTGCCTTCAACAACATGTTTGCAAATTTAGATTTAATATGTGTCTCACTGTCGGTTACTCTACATCACGATGGATGTTGATAAGCAGTGTGCTATCATCTTAGTGTCATCTTTCATCATCCTATTGTCATCTTTCATCATCTTAGTGTCATCTTTCATCATCTTGGTGTCATCTTTCATCATCTTGGTGTCATCTTTCATCATCTTGGTGTCATCTTTCATTATCCTATTGTCATCTTTCATCATCTTGGTGTCATCTTTCATCTTGGTGTCATCTTTCATTATCTTGGTGTCATCTTTCATCATCTTGGTGTCATCTTTCATCATCTAGGTGTCATCTTTCATCATCTTGGTGTCATCTTTCATCATCTTGGTGTCATCTTTCATCATCTTAGTGTCATCTTTCATCATCTTGGTGTCATCTTTCATCATCTTGGTGTCATCTTTCATCATCTTGGTGTCATCTTTCATCATCTTGGTGTCATCTTTCATTATCTTGGTGTCATCTTTCATCATCTTGGTGTCATCTTTCATCATCTTGGTGTCATCTTTCATCATCTTGGTGTCATCTTTCATCATCTTGGTGTCATCTTTCATCATCTTGGTGTCATATTTCATCATCGTAGTGTCATCTTTCATCATCTTGGTGTCATCTTTCATCATCTTGGTGTCATCTTTCATCATCTTGGTGTCATCTTTCATCATCTTGGTGTAATCTTTCATCATCTTGGTGTCATCTTTCATCATCTTGGTGTCATCTTTCATCATCTTGGTGTCATATTTCATCATCTTGGTGTCATCTTTCATCATCTTGGTGTCATCTTTCATAATCTTGGTGTCATCTTTCATCATCTTGGTGTCATCTTTCATTACCTTGGTGTCATCTTTCATCATATTGGTGTCATCTTTCATCATCTTGGTGTCATATTTCATCATCTTGGTGTCATCTTTCATCATCTTGGTGTCATCTTTCATCATCTTGGTGTCATCTTTCATCATCTTGGTGTCATCTTTCATCATCTTGGTGTCATCTTTCATCATCTTGGTGTCATCTTTCATCATCTTGGTGTCATCTTTCATCATCTTGGTGTCATCTTTCATCATCTTGGTGTCATCTTTCATCATCTTGGTGTCATCTTTCATTATCCTATTGTCATCTTTCATCATCTTGGTGTCATCTTTCATCTTGGTGTCATCTTTCATCATCTTGGTGTCATCTTTCATCATCTTGGTGTCATCTTTCATCATCTTGGTGTCATCTTTCATCATCTTGGTGTCATATTTCATCATCTTGGTGTCATCTTTCATCATCTTGGTGTCATCTTTCATAATCTTGGTGTCATCTTTCATCATCTTGGTGTCATCTTTCATCATCTTGGTGTCGTCTTTCATCATATTGGTGTCATCTTTCATCATCTTGGTGTCATATTTCATCATCTTGGTGTCATCTTTCATCATCTTGGTGTCATCTTTCTATATCTTGGTGTCATCTTTCATCATCTTGGTGTCATCTTTCTATATCTTGGTGTCATCTTTCATCATCTTGGTGTCATCTTTCATCATCTTGGTGTCATCTTTCATCATCTTGGTGTCATCTTTCATCATCTTGGTGTCATCTTTCATCATCTTGGTGTCATCTTTCATCATCTTGGTGTCATCTTTCATCATCTTGGTGTCATCTTTCATCATCTTGGTGTCATCTTTCATCATCTTGGTGTCATCTTTCATCATCTTGGTGTCATATTTCATCATCTTGGTGTCATCTTTCATCATCTTGGTGTCATCTTTCATCATCTTGGTGTCATCTTTCATCATCTTGGTGTCATCTTTCATCATCTTGGTGTCATCTTTCATCATCTTGGTGTCATCTTTCATCATCTTGGTGTCATCTTTCATCATCTTGGTGTCATCTTTCATCATCTTGGTGTCATCTTTCATCATCTTGGTGTCATCTTTCATCATCTTGGTGTCATATTTCATCATCTTGGTGTCATCTTTCATCATCTTGGTGTCATCTTTCATCATCTTGGTGTCATCTTTCATCATCTTGGTGTCATCTTTCATCATCTTGGTGTCATCTTTCATCATCTTGGTGTCATCTTTCATCATCTTGGTGTCATCTTTCATCATCTTGGTGTCATCTTTCATCATCTTGGTGTCATCTTTCATCATCTTGGTGTCATCTTTCATCATCTTGGTGTCATCTTTCATCATCTTGGTGTCATCTTTCATCATCTTAGTGTCATCTTTCATCATCTTGGTGTCATCTTTCATCATCTTGGTGTCATCTTTCATCATCTTGGTGTCATCTTTCATCATCTTGGTGTCATCTTTCATCATCTTGGTGTCATCTTTCATCAGCTTGGTGTCATCTTTCATCATCTTGGTGTCATCTTTCATTATCCTATTGTCATCTTTCATCATCTTGGTGTCATCTTTCATCTTGGTGTCATCTTTCATCATCTTGGTGTAATCTTTCATCATCTTGGTGTCATCTTTCATCATCTTGGTGTCATCTTTCATCATCTTGGTGTCATATTTCATCATCTTGGTGTCATCTTTCATCATCTTGGTGTCATCTTTCATCATCTTGGTGTCATCTTTCATCATCTTGGTGTCATCTTTCATCATCTTGGTGTCATCTTTCATCATCTTGGTGTCATCTTTCATCATCTTGGTGTCATCTTTCATCATCTTGGTGTCATCTTTCATCATCTTGGTGTCATCTTTCTATATCTTGGTGTCATCTTTCATCATCTTGGTGTCATATTTCATCATCTTGGTGTCATCTTTCATCATCTTGGTGTCATCTTTCATCATCTTGGTGTCATCTTTCATCATCTTGGTGTCATATTTCATCATCTTGGTGTCATCTTTCATCATCTTGGTGTCATCTTTCATCATCTTGGTGTCATCTTTCATCATCTTGGTGTCATCTTTCATTATCTTGGTGTCATCTTTCATCATCTTGGTGTCATATTTCATCATCTTGGTGTCATCTTTCATCATCTTGGTGTCATCTTTCATCATCTTGGTGTCATCTTTCATTATCCTATTATCATCTTTCATCATCTTGGTGTCATCTTTCATCTTGGTGTCATCTTTCATCATCTTGGTGTCATCTTTCATTATCTTGGTGTCATCTTTCATCATCTTGGTGTCATCTTTCATCATCTTGGTGTCATCTTTCATCATCTTGGTGTCATCTTTCATCATCTTGGTGTCATCTTTCATCATCTTGGTGTCATCTTTCATCATCTTGGTGTCATCTTTCATCATCTTGGTGTCATCTTTCATCATCTTGGTGTCATCTTTCATCATCTTGGTGTCATCTTTCATCATCTTGGTGTCATCTTTCATCATCTTGGTGTCATCTTTCATCATCTTGGTGTCATCTTTCATCATCTTGGTGTCATATTTCATCATCTTGGTGTCATCTTTCATCATCTTGGTGTCATCTTTCATCATCTTGGTGTCATCTTTCATCATCTTGGTGTCATCTTTCATCATCTTGGTGTCATCTTTCATCATCTTGGTGTCATCTTTCATCATCTTGGTGTCATCTTTCATCATCTTGGTGTCATCTTTCATCATCTTGGTGTCATCTTTCATCATCTTGGTGTCATCTTTCATCATCTTGGTGTCATCTTTCATCAACTTGGTGTCATCTTTCATCATCTTGGTGTCATCTTTCATCATCTTGGTGTCATCTTTCATCATCTTGGTGTCATATTTCATCATCTTGGTGTCATCTTTCATCATCTTGGTGTCATCTTTCATCATCTTGGTGTCATCTTTCATCATCTTGGTGTCATCTTTCATCATCTTGGTGTCATCTTTCATCATCTTGGTGTCATCTTTCATCATCTTGGTGTCATCTTTCATCATCTTGGTGTCATCTTTCATCATCTTGGTGTCATCTTTCATCATCTTGGTGTCATCTTTCATCATCTTGGTGTCATCTTTCATCATCTTGGTGTCATCTTTCATCATCTTGGTGTCATCTTTCATCATCTTGGTGTCATCTTTCATCATCTTAGTGTCATCTTTCATCATCTTGGTGTCATCTTTCATCATCTTGGTGTCATCTTTCATCATCTTGGTGTCATCTTTCATCATCTTGGTGTCATCTTTCATCATCTTGGTGTCATCTTTCATCATCTTGGTGTCATCTTTCATCATCTTGGTGTCATCTTTCATCATCTTGGTGTCATCTTTCATCATCTTGGTGTCATCTTTCATCATCTTGGTGTCATCTTTCATCAGCTTGGTGTCATCTTTCATCATCTTGGTGTCATCTTTCATCATCTTGGTGTCATCTTTCATCATCTTGGTGTCATATTTCATCATCTTGGTGTCATCTTTCATCATCTTGGTGTCATCTTTCATCATCTTGGTGTCATATTTCATCATCTTGGTGTCATCTTTCATCATCTTGGTGTCATATTTCATCATCTTGGTGTCATCTTTCATCATCTTGGTGTCATATTTCATCATCTTGGTGTCATCTTTCATCATCTTGGTGTCATCTTTCATCATCTTGGTGTCATATTTCATCATCTTGGTGTCATCTTTCATCATCTTGGTGTCATCTTTCATCATCTTGGTGTCATCTTTCATCATCTTGGTGTCATCTTTCATCATCTTGGTGTCATCTTTCATCATCTTGGTGTCATATTTCATCATCTTGGTGTCATCTTTCATCATCTTGGTGTCATCTTTCATCATCTTGGTGTCATCTTTCATCATCTTGGTGTCATCTTTCATCATCTTGGTGTCATCTTTCATCATCTTGGTGTCATCTTTCATCATCTTGGTGTCATCTTTCATCATCTTGGTGTCATCTTTCATCATCTTGGTGTCATCTTTCATCATCTTCGTGTCATCTTTCATCATCTTGGTGTCATCTTTCATCATCTTGGTGTCATCTTTCATCATCTTGGTGTCATCTTTCATCATCTTGGTGTCATCTTTCATCATCTTGGTGTCATCTTTCATCATCTTGGTGTCATCTTTCATCATCTTGGTGTCATCTTTCATCAGCTTGGTGTCATCTTTCATCATCTTGGTGTCATCTTTCATCATCTTGGTGTCATCTTTCATCATCTTGGTGTCATATTTCATCATCTTGGTGTCATCTTTCATCATCTTGGTGTCATCTTTCATCATCTTGGTGTCATATTTCATCATCTTGGTGTCATCTTTCATCATCTTGGTGTCATATTTCATCATCTTGGTGTCATCTTTCATCATCTTGGTGTCATATTTCATCATCTTGGTGTCATCTTTCATCATCTTGGTGTCATCTTTCATCATCTTGGTGTCATATTTCATCATCTTGGTGTCATCTTTCATCATCTTGGTGTCATCTTTCATCATCTTGGTGTCATCTTTCATCATCTTGGTGTCATCTTTCATCATCTTGGTGTCATCTTTCATCATCTTGGTGTCATATTTCATCATCTTGGTGTCATCTTTCATCATTTTGGTGTCATCTTTCATCATCTTGGTGTCATATTTCATCATCTTGGTGTCATCTTTCATCATCTTGGTGTCATCTTTCATCATCTTGGTGTCATCTTTCATCATCTTGGTGTCATCTTTCATCATCTTGGTGTCATCTTTCATCATCTTGGTGTCATCTTTCATTATCTAAGCGTCTCAACATCTCCTTCTTCACAGGCTGTGTATACAAATTATGGGGATCGAGCCAACGTTTTAAAAATATGCCAGTGTTAGTTATTGACTTTGTTATGTAGCTAGTTACCATAATTAGGAGTAGGGTGCCGCATACACATCGAATATATGAGAACAGCACCAGGGCGCCGCATACACATCGAATAGATGAGACCAGGCATCAATGCGCCACATACACATCGAATAGATGAGACCAGGCATCAATGCGCCACATACATATCGAATAGATGAGAACAGTTGTAAACCTATATGTTGTAATGTAGTATGTTGTTGGAAGCGTGAATGTTGTTGTAAGCCTGTATGTTCTTGTAAGCTTGTATGTTCTTGTAAGCCTGTATGTTCTGGTAAGCCTGTATGTTCTTGTAAGCCTGTATGTTCTTGTAAGCCTGCATGTTCTTGTAAGCCTGTATGTTGTTGTAAGCATGTATGTTGTTGTAAGCATGTATGTTGTTGTAAGCATGTATGTTGTTGTAAGCCTGTATGTTGTTGTAAGCCTATATATTCTTGTAAACATGTATGTTCTTGTAAGCCTGCATGTTCTTGTAAGCCTGTATGTTGTTGTAAGCATGTATGTTGTACGCCTGCATGTTGTTGTAATGTAGTATGTTGTTGGAAGCGTGCATGTTGTAAGCCTTATGTTATAATCCAGTATGTAATTGTAAGCCTGTATGTTGTAATCCTTCCTGTTGTAAGTATTCGTGTTGTAAGACAGCATATTGTAAGACAGCATATTGTAAGACATCATATTATAAGACAGCATATTGTAAGACAGCATATTGTAAACGTTCATGTTGCTAGCCCGCATGTTGTAAGTCTGTATGTTAGTGTAAGCCTGTAAGATTTAAGATTGTATGATGTAAGTCTATATGTTGCTGTAAGATGTAAGATTGTATGATGTATGCCTGTATGTTGTAATCACGAATGTTGTGGAACACCTGCATGTTATTGTAAGCCTGTATATTGTAAGACTTTATGAATAATGACCAACTTGTCATGAACAATCAACTTGTCATGAACAATCAACTTGTCATGAACAATCAACTTGTCATGAACAATCAACTTGTTCTAAACAATCAACTTGTCATGAACAATCAACTTGTTCTAAACAATCAACTTGTCATGAACAATCAACTTGTCATGAACAATCAACTTGTCATGAACAATCAACTTGTCATGAACAAGCAACTTGTTCTAAACAATCAACTTGTCATGAACAATCAACTTGTTCTAAACAATCAACTTGTTCTAAACAATCAACTTGTCATGAACAAGCAACTTGTTCTAAACAATCAACTTATCATGAACAATCAACTTGTTCTAAACAATCAACTTGTCATGAACAATCAACTTGTTATTTTCCATAGGTACGTTAATGTATTTAATTAACAGTCTCTGATGAAGTATGGTGAATCTATTTAGTACAGTATCAATCGGGAAGGTAGTTAAATCAGGAACGTTAGGACGCCAAATCGTCTCAGTCAACTGAAAACATTTTGTGCAGAACTTGACCGAGGTTTTCACTCACGATATCGCTCAACAAAACCTCAACTAAGATGACAATCAAACCTTAGCCCATCAGGATGTCGTTGAATGAACCTCCACTAGAAGAATAAGGGGAACAAACCTTAGCTGATCAGGATGTCGCTGAACGAAACCTTGACTTGGAGGGGAACAAACACTATCTCTGCTCTAATAAATATTAGATTCTTATGGTCACAGATGAAGAGTTCAATCTCCGAGAGCACGCGGGAGGAGGAGAAATCTACCATCTAATTACACGAGACAAGTTCACTGGCAGCGAAAAACATCATACGAGAAAGGCGTAGTCGACCAAAGTTCAAATTTATGCTTACCTACAAACTAGAAACATGTTTTAGCAATGCAATCTCCAAGGGATCTGTGGGTGTTAAACCATCCTGGAATGGAATTGATACAACATTTGTCACCTGGCTACAAAAAGAAAGGCTTAACAGAATAGGAAAGCTAATCTAAATTATAAGCATGCCGAAATCGGATGTCCTAGGCTGGTGATGGTTTAAAATAAATAGCAGCACAACGTATTTCTCTCTTCCCGAGGGGAATTACATGAAATTCGTGTCAGTAATTTCCGAGAAAATACAGAAGATGAAAGTGTTTGATTGATATTTCTGTCTCTCTCTCTCTCTAACAAACATGACTGGGCAGGACTCACCTGCCACCCGCGTGTTGCAGATACACAAGCTACAAATGTTGACAATATTTGCTTAAGCTCAGTCAAATCTGCTATACGTGCACAGGTTAAATATACAAACACGTGTGGGCCGCTCATAAAATAACGTATGTTTACCTGTTACGCAGGCGGAGATGAGGGTTGGAATGATGTGGGTTTTGTATGTTTCGTGAGAGGTGTCACAGGTGATAATAGCCACTGTGATGTTTCACCTGTTGTAGACGATGTACTGGTTATGCTGTGCGTTTGTACATAAGTATGTGTAAAAATGTGTACACCAATCACTAGTGTGAATTGTGTACACTGATATCTAGTGTAAATTGTGTACATGGAAATCTAGTGTGATCAAAATGTGTACACGGAACTGTAGTGTAAAATGTGTACACAGAACTCTAGTGTAATCAAAATGTGTACATGGATCACTAGTGTAAACTGTGTACACGGAACTCTAGTGTAAAATGTGTACACGGAACTCTAGTGTAAAATGTGTACACGGAACTCTAGTGTAAAATATTTACACAGAACTATAATGTAAAATGTGTACATGGAACTCTAATTTAAAATGTGTACACGGAACTCTAGTGTAAAATGTGTACACGGATCTCTAGTTTGATCAAAATAGTTTCACATGGAACAATTACGTAATCAAAAGTTTGACATAACTTGATTGAGCAAGCATATGAAACAAGCATATAACGCTCACGTCGAATGTATCGGGCCATTAACACAAATAAAACGGTGACATAGCGCACTTCCGTTCTTTGAACTTGCCTGCTGGGAATAGAATAGGAACATCCTGCTGTAAGAGAGATCATGTGCCAGTTTGAAAACCAATGTACGAAAATACAAGCATGCATTCACAGTAGAGCTCACGTTACTTAATCACACGCATGTTACTTAATCATACACTTGTTACTTAATCATACACTTGTTACTTAATCATACACTTGTTACTTAATCATACACTTGTTACTTAATCATACACTTGTTACTTAATCATACACTTGTTACTTAATCATACACTTGTTACTTAATCATACACTTGTTACTTAATCACACGCATGTTACTTAATCATACACTTGTTACTTAATCATACACTTGTTACTTAATCATACACTTGTTACTTAATCATACACTTGTTACTTAATCACACGCATGTTACTTAATCATACACTTGTTACTTAATCATACACTTGTTACTTAATCATACACTTGTTACTTAATCATACACTTGTTACTTAATCATACACTTGTTACTTAATCACACGCATGTTACTTAATCATACACTTGTTACTTACTCATACATATGTTACAATAATTTTAATGTTCCAGGAATAGATCCCTCGCTGAATGTTGAAGTGCTGAATGTTGAAGTGCTGAATGTTGAAGTGCTGAATGTTGAAGTGCTGAATGTTGAAGTGCTGAATGTTGAAGTGCTGAATGTTGAAGTGCTGAATGTTGAAGTGCTGAATGTTGAAGTGCTGAATGTTGAAGTGCTGAATGTTGAAGTGCTGAGTAATGGTTTGTAACTTATTCAAAAGCTAGTATGACAGCAATATTAACTTCTATGTATCTTGTTATTTACTGTCCATCTTGTCAATATTTACTTCCTTAAGTGATATCAATTATCTGATTTGTTTGCACACTGGAAAATAGGTTAGACTACGTTGTTTTCTATAATTTGATGTTAAACATAAACTGTTTTAAAACGATAAAGTTGTGGACTAGATCTAGCTTTAGATAACGATTTTATAACAAATCTATAAGGTTTATTCATTTTCCTCAATAACAATGTGACCATAAATATCGCCGAATTAGATCTAGTACTGTTGCCACTCCAGGAAATTTCCAAAAAAGGACATAATTTTTTTTAAAGTTTTTTTAAATAGTTTTTAAAAAATAATTTGCTTGTTTTTTGTGAAAAAAAGTCTTTGCGACTTTCTCACACGTCTCGTATCACATAGACAAACAGAACTTACAACAATATATGCAGAGTTCAATTCTTTATTCATATATACAAATATTATTTAAATATCTCTAACAACAAAAAAAGTTATCGCGTTTTCAAAACAGCAACCAAGTATTACGTGACAATTACCAAAAAAATTCTGCTGTAGGAGAGAAATTACGAAATTGTAAACATAGCGTGCTAAAGGTGAATCAGAATGTTCACAAATTCTCTGTACAGTGAAGGCGAAAACATTTGTGTCACAATGACGTCAGTGAAAGTTGTGTTATCAATGGGAGACAAGACAGAAGAAGACAAAGAGGTACATGTCGGGATGGATTGTCACTGTGGCACAAAAAAGATAAAGAAGTCACCAACTGAACTTAACAACACAAGAGACAGAGAGTTGTGGAGAACGATCGACTACGCCACTAGGAATGGCACTTGATTGATTGATTGAAAGTTGTATACTTTCATGGTGCAGTGTACAGCCCGACTCCGCAGTTTACGGTGTGCTGCAGGATTAACTTGCATTCATTCATGTCATCAAGAATGGCGCTAACCACGCAGCACAGATTTCTTTTGATTGATTCAGTATTTAAAAATGCAAGTAAATATTAGCGGAATAGTTTAGTGATGCAAACGTTTCAACATTTGCCGTAGATTTTTAGAAATAACTTCATTGTAATATAGACATACCTTCATTGTAATATAGACATAACTTCATTGTAATATAGACATACCTTCATTGTAATATAGACATAACTTCATTGTAATATAGACATAACTTCATTGTAATATAGACATACCTTCATTGTAATATAGACATAACTTCATTGTAATATAGACATAACTTCATTGTAATATAGACATAACTTCATTGTAATATAGAAGTAGCTTCATTGCAGTACGAGACAGTTTTCCGATAATCAATTGACATGGGCAGTAATGTGTTTGTAATCATTGTTCTAGCTTCAATAACACTACACAGATCTGCACTAAATAAAAACTCCACCCCCCCCCACCCCTATATTTGTTTGATGCGGTATGACCAGAAGTATGGTTTAGTGCACACTGACTTTATAGATTGTTTCTCTTTCTTTTCTTTTCTCTGTACATACCTTTATGCCTTACAGCGTCAGGGGTAGAAGAGTTCTCTGTGTGACATGCTTTATGCCTTACAGCGTCAGGGGTAGAAGAGTTCTCTGTACATACCTTTATGCCTTACAGCGTCAGGGGTAGAAGAGTTCTCTGTGTGACATGCTTTATGCCTTACAGCGTCAGGGGTAGAAGAGTTCTCTGTGTGACATGCTTTATGCCTTACAGCGTCAGGGGTAGAAGAGTTCTCTGTGTGACATGCTTTATGCCTTACAGCGTCGGGGGTAGAAGAGTTCTCTGTGTGACATGCTTTATGCCTTACAGCGTCAGGGGTAGAAGAGTTCTCTGTGTGACATGCTTTATGCCTTACAGCGTCAGGGGTAGAAGAGTTCTCTGTGTGACATGCTTTATGCCTTACAGCGTCAGGGGTAGAAGAGTTCTCTGTGTGACATGCTTTATGCCTTACAGCGTCAGGGGTAGAAGAGTTCTCTGTGTGACATGCTTTATGCTTTACAGGGTCGGGGGTAGAAGGGTTCTCTGGGTGACATGCTTTATGCCTTACAGCGTCAGGGGTAGAAGAGTTCTCTGTGTGACATGCTTTATGCTTTACAGCGTCAGGGGTAGAAGAGTTCTCTGTGTGACATGCTTTATGCCTTAAAGAGTCAGGGGTAGAAGAGTTCTCTGGTTATGACCTTTTTTGTGTGCTTCATAGTTGTTTGTTCTCGTTCACCTTAAATTATGTAATCTATCGTGTGTGTGGTCTCCCCCTGGCTTTGTAGACCTTGCACACGACGTATTACAGAAATAATCGATGGATTACAGAAATAATCGATGGATTACAGAAATAATCGATGGATTACTTTATGGACACCATATAGTATTGTTATTACAGTATCGCATGTTTATCGCTTAATGAACACATTATAAGGATGAAATATTCCATTCAGCTGTGAGCAGGTAACTCTCGACACATGATGATGATGAAATAATCCATTTAGCTGTGAGCAGATAACTCTTGACACATGATGATGATGAAATATTCCATTCAGCTGTGAACATGTAACTCTTGAAAGATCATAGCTTTTCTGATAAAAGCACAGGTTCTTCTCTTGTGTAACTGACGTGGCCCCTAGACTCATGTCAGATTTCTAGTGTATGGATGTGTAATGGATGTGTAAGGTAGTGTAATGGATGTGTAAGGTAGTGTAATGGATGTGTAAAGTAGTGTAATGGATGTGTAAAGTAGTGTAATGAATACATGTTTGTCTTGGAAGACAGACATGACAGTACGCCTGTATCCCAGGATTACCCAGTCCTGTCAGTAGCACAGCCCAGCATACACGTCATCGTTAAGCGATACCGCCATTCTTCTGTTAGATTTCTTGACATATCCGCACTGATCCTGCGTTCCTCGTCACCTAGGGAGTTTGAGACAAAAGCTTGAAGATGCAATGTCTACTAGCTTGCGGTTATATCCTCGTCACCTAGGGAGTTTGAGACAAAAGCTCGAAGATGCAATGTCTACTAGTCTGCTTCTTATCCTCGTCACCTAGAGAGTTTGAGACAAAAGCTCGAAGATGCAATGTCTACTAGTCTGCTTCTTATCCTCGTCACCTAGGGAGTTTGAGACAAAAGCTCGAAGATGCAATGTCTACTAGTCTGCTTCTTATCCTCGTCACCTAGGGAGTTTGAGACAAAAGCTCGAAGATGCAATGTCTACTAGTCTGCTTCTTATCCTCGTCACCTAGGGAGTTTGAGACAAAAGCTCGAAGATGCAATGTCTACTAGTCTGCTTCTTATCCTCGTCACCTAGGGAGTTTGAGACAAAAGCTCGAAGATGCAATGTCTACTAGTCTGCTTCTTATCCTCGTCACCTAGGGAGTTTGAGACAAAATCTCGAAGATGCAATGTCTACTAGTCTGCTTCTTATCCTCGTCACCTAGGGAGTTTGAGACAAAAGCTCGAAGATGCAATGTCTACTAGTCTGCTTCTTATCCTCGTCACCTAGGGAGTTTGAGACAAAAGCTCGAAGATGCAATGTCTACTAGTCTGCTTCTTATCCTCGTCACCTAGGGAGTTTGAGACAAAAGCTCGAAGATGCAATGTCTACTAGTCTGCTTCTTATCCTCGTCACCTAGGGAGTTTGAGACAAAAGCTCGAAGATGCAATGTCTACTAGTCTGCTTCTTATCCTCGTCACCTAGGGAGTTTGAGACAAAATCTCGAAGATGCAATGTCTACTAGTCTGCTTCTTATCCTCGTCACCTAGGGAGTTTGAGACAAAAGCTCGAAGATGCAATGTCTACTAGTCTGCTTCTTATCCTCGTCACCTAGGGAGTTTGAGACAAAAGCTCGAAGATGCAATGTCTACTAGTCTGCTTCTTATCCTCGTCACCTAGGGAGTTTGAGACAAAAGCTCGAAGATGCAATGTCTACTAGTCTGCTTCTTATCCTCGTCACCTAGGGAGTTTGAGACAAAAGCTCGAAGATGCAATGTCTACTAGTCTGCTTCTTATCCTCGTCACCTAGGGAGTTTGAGACAAAAGCTCGAAGATGCAATGTCTACTAGTCTGCTTCTTATCCTCGTCACCTAGGGAGTTTGAGACAAAAGCTCGAAGATGCAATGTCTACTAGTCTGCTTCTTATCCTCGTCACCTAGGGAGTTTGAGACAAAAGCTCGAAGATGCAATGTCTACTAGTCTGCTTCTTATCCTCGTCACCTAGGGAGTTTGAGACAAAAGCTCGAAGATGCAATGTCTACTAGTCTGCTTCTTATCCTCGTCAATGGAAGATTAGTTGATATAATATACAAGTCAAACATTGAAATCACATGCAACAGTGATGCTCTTTCTTCAAAATGTTTTCATTCTATTCCCCCAACCTTCCTTTGTCGCCTCCTACGACATGCCTAGAAAGATGACAGTGGCTATATTCTTTACACTCTGAACTGAAAGTCTAGGTCCCGGTTACCATGACTACAAAGTTCTAATGCTTGTTCCATGTTGTCGTATTACTCACTACCAAACGTCACAAACTGAAGTTCTCATTTCCTGTTCAGTTGTGACCTAGTTGTGCCTTGAACCGGATGTTCTACAAACTGAATGTTACGTTCTCACCGGCCGTGTAAAATTTAAAATATCGTCAAATGTGTTATATTCTTGTATTATTTTAGAAGACAACCTTAGTAATTATCAAAATATTAATTATAAAAATATTAATTATAAAAATCAACCGTGAACAACGAAAATTTTTGATTTGTTTGACTACAGCTTCCATGTCGGTGGTTGTGGGCCAATGCAAACGGACATATTCAGATCAATGTATAAGTAAAAGCAGGTCTCAAAGATCAAATATTTAGGAAAAGTATCTACAGAGGGTGGCAACCTCGTTAGAGAGATCGAAACAAGATGTCAGAAAGAAAATCATGTGACCCACCAATCATCATGGCTACAATACGACAATTGATGAACAATATTTTTATGCCAACTCTCTCTCCAGAACATAGTCTTCCTTATAGATTCTCTGAACACTCCGCGCTTCTATCGAGTTGAACTGCCACAGCTAGAGATATTTTGAAACAATCTCATATATCACTGCACCATCGTCGTCTTGGGCGCTCTCTTCCCCTGTTACCTGTACTCCAAAACAGAAATATAAACATGAACACTAAATCAGTATTATACAAAATGTCATGAACAGCTCTGTGCTGCCAGAGCCAAACATGGACACTGACAAAATAAAAAAGATAAAAGAAGACTTGTCACGGCGGAAACGACACGACTACAAAGAATTCTCAGAGTAACAATTCAGAAACTATAACATCAGCAGGTTAATTAACGCAACCCCAGTCTTAGATTACATCAGAAAATAAAATTACACAACCCCAGTCTTAGATTACACCAGAAGGTTAACTAACACAATCCCAGTCTTAGATTACATCAGAAGGTTAACTAACACAACACCAGTCTTAGATTACATCAGAAGGTTAACTAACGCAACCCCAGTCTTAGATTACATCAGAAGGTTAACTAACGCAACCCCAGTCTTAGATTACATCAGAAGGTTAACTAACACAACACCAGTCTTAGATTACATCAGAAGGTTAACTAACGCAACCCCAGTCTTAGATTACGTCAGAAGGTTAACTAACACAACACCAGTCTTAGATTACATCAGAAGGTTAACTAACACAACACCAGTCTTAGATTACATCAGAAGGTTAACTAACACAACACCAGTCTTAGATTACATCAGAAGGTTAACTAACGCAACCCCAGTCTTAGATTACATCAGAAGGTTAACTAACGCAACCCCAGTCTTAGATTACATCAGAAGGTTAACTAACGCAACCCCAGTCTTAGATTACATCAGAAGGTTAACTAACGCAACCCCAGTCTTAGATTACATCAGAAGGTTAACTAACGCAACCCCAGTCTTAGATTACATCAGAAGGTTAACTAACACAACACCAGTCTTAGATTACATCAGAAGGTTAACTAACACAACACCAGTCTTAGATTACATCAGAAGGTTAACTAACGCAACCCCAGTCTTAGATTACATCAGAAGGTTAACTAACGCAACCCCAGTCTTAGATTACATCAGAAGGTTAACTAACACAACCCCAGTCTTAGATTACATCAGAAGGTTAACTAACGCAACCCCAGTCTTAGATTACATCAGAAGGTTAACTAACGCAACCCCAGTCTTAGATTACATCAGAAGGTTAACTAACGCAACCCCAGTCTTAGATTACATCAGAAGGTTAACTAACGCAACCCCAGTCTTAGATTACATCAGAAGGTTAACTAACACAACCCCAGTCTTAGATTACATCAGAAGGTTAACTAACGCAACCCCAGTCTTAGATTACATCAGAAGGTTAACTAACACAACACCAGTCTTAGATTACATCAGAAGGTTAACTAACGCAACCCCAGTCTTAGATTACATCAGAAGGTTAACTAACACAACCCCAGTCTTAGATTACATCAGAAGACAAAAATTAAACAACCCCACTTTAAGATTACATTAGAAGCTGGTGTAACAAATGGTCATCATCGCTTATGATAGACGAACAACAGCTATAGGCATGTGATGTACTGATGTTTTATACTAACATGTGATTTAATGGTGTTTTATATAGGCTTGTGATCTACTTGTGCGTTGCATGATGTTTCGGGTGATGGGTCACTGGTGACACATCCGACGTTGTCATCCATTCATATCTTTTTTCTGGTTTATCCCCTCACCTTTACCTTTCATCTCATCTTTCCCTTTCATCTCATCTTTCTCTAGTTTCTCACCTCACCTTTCTCTTTCACCTCAACTTCCTCTAGTTTCTCACCTCCCCTGTCTCTTTCACCTCAACTTCCTCTAGTTTCTCATCTCATTTGTTTTATCTTATAGCATCTTTCTTTTCATTTCTAATCCCATCTTTCCTTCTCACCTCATCTTTTTCTCTCTAACCCTACAACCATCTACAAACAACTTCTATATTCCAGATTTATCCAGCACTGATCTACAAGCATCCCTTAAATTCCTGTGACACACAGGTAACAGACATAATTAACCAGGGAAAAAATGAACTCAAACCGTGAAGCTTGATTGCCTTACTTTCATTTTGTTGCGCCCAACTATTTCAATCATCACGGCTGATGTGCCCCCCCCTCGCCCTCCTGTCGTAAAATTAATCATCCACTATCTTTTAAAGCGGAGTGTTTTCTAACTGCTATGTGTTGTATGTTTTCTTTCGTGTATGTGTTGTATGTTTTCTTTCTTGTATGTGTTGTATGTTTTCTTTCTTGTATGTGTTGTATGTTTTATGTTTGTACGCTCGTGCGTCAAGTTTGTGGGGAGTCTAATTGTCGTGTTTATGGATAAATGTGTAGGATGTTTGTATGTGTGTGTTGATGAGTGTGTAGAATGTTTGTATGTGTGTGTTGATGAGTGTGTAGATTTTGAATGTGTGGAATGTGATTGTCATGTTTATATAGATTTTGAAACTGACAAAATTAGAATTACTCATCATTATTTGGATATCCACTATAACAACATACAACAACAAACAACAACAACAACAACAACATACAACAACATACAACAACATACAACAAACAACAACAACAACATACAACAACATACACCAACATACATGTTGAATGTGCCGGATATGTTTATTGATGAGTGCTCCTATTTTGTATGTGTAAGCATATCAAGAACTGATGAATGTATTCCAACAAATCAACTGTCCATACAGCCTGCTCTTTGTTGGAACAACACCGTGTCATTCAACAAGACACATGCTTCTAATTCAATCGCAGGCAGAATTGCATCCGAATCGTTAAGAAAGCAATGACAACATTCTGAACGTAAATATTGTATAGAAAATTGAAAGCAAAATGATAATTTAATATCTACGGCCAGAATATGAAACTACAAGTGGCAATATAAATCTTGACAATTCAAGGCCAAAAATAATATGTGAAATGTTATGTGAAAAAATAATATGTGAAATGTTATGTGAAAGAATAATATGTGAAATGTTATGATAGAGAACACTGTTGGAATAGAATGTAGCAACATATATCCAATAGGAGCATACACAGACAGAGGGGAGGGGGAGACAGAGACAAAGTAGGGGCAGACAGAGACAAGTGAGGGATAGACAGGCACACGGGCAGAAAAAAAGAGATATACGGGCAGACGGAACAGTACAGCGCATTCTGAAATTGCAAGAAGTCCTTGCATTTGCATCTTGTTGCGTTACGCCTAATTATTTGTGATTCTACGCTGTCATACAACAGAGGTCATGTGTTATTTTGTTTCATTATTGTTTACCACATCTGTCTGGAGAAAATGACTTATTATTGTTTGACACAGCTGACTGGAGAAAATGACTTATTATTGTTTACCACATCTGACTGGAGAAAATGACTTATTATTGTTTGACACAGCTGACTGGAGAAAATGACTTATTATTGTTTGACACAGCTGACTGGAGAAAATGACTTATTATTGTTTACCACATCTGACTGGAGAAAATGACTTATTATTGTTTGACACAGCTGACTGGAGAAAATGACTTATTATTGTTTGACACAGCTGACTGGAGAAAATGACTTATTATTGTTTACCACATCTGACTGGAGAAAATGACTTATTATTGTTTGACACAGCTGACTGGAGAAAATGACTTATTATTGTTTGACACAGCTGACTGGAGAAAATGACTTATTATTGTTTGACACATCTGACTGGAGAAAATGACTTATTATTGTTTACCACATCTGACTGGAGAAAATGACTTATTATTGTTTGACACAGCTGACTGGAGAAAATGACTTATTATTGTTTGACACAGCTGACTGGAGAAAATGACTTATTATTGTTTGACACAGCTGACTGGAGAAAATGACTTATTATTGTTTGCTACATCTGACTGAAAAAAGTGACTGGGTTTTAATGTCTTGATACTATCTTCTTCAGTTGGTAGCCTGCTAGACAGAATGCCTTCGGGGAATGGTTTAAAACCGCATGTTAGGGATAATGCTGATGGCACTATTTGTGTTGAGTATGAACCCAAATTGGAAGGTCGGCATGAAGTACAGATGAACTTTGAGGGCAGCGGTATCGATGGTAAGTCAACTTTATATATACCAGCAATATTTGTATTACTTTATATATACCAGCAATATTTGTATTACTTTATATATACCAGCAATATTTGTATTACTTTATATATACCAGCAATATTTGTATTACTTTATATATACCAGCAATATTTGTATTACTTTATATATACCAGCAATATTTGTATTATCAGAAAAAAGTAATCATATTCTGTTTACTAGGCAAATTCTAGCATTATCCCCTCCCCCCTCCCCCACTATCTCTTTCACATCCTTACACACACACACACAGGACATATAGACACAATTCGTAATTTCAAAAACTGTTATGAAATTTCATATGTGAGTCATTTATTTTTTTAGAAAAAGTAATTTTTCCCCTGCGAACTTTCTCTTCCCTATGATGTTTCTTACCACGTTGTAAATCTTTCTTTTCCCTATAATATTTCTTACCATGCTGGAAATTGTTTCTACCATCCCCATATATGCTGTATGATGTTCAGTATATTGTTTATTTGGTACATGCATCAACGGGTGCTGTTTCTGCTTCTGCAAGAGGGTGCTATCTGTCATAGATTATGGTCTCTGGCTACTAACACTGTCACAGACACAAGTCGATAGATTGAAAAAAGTCCAAACTGAGGCAATGAGAGCGGTACTGGGGTGTACTAGAGATACACCCATCTCTGCTATGAGATTTCTGCTTGATCTCCCCAGCATTAGAGTGCGACATCAGGTAGAACAAGTTAAGTCGTACCTTAAAGTGACAGAATACAACCACCACCCATTACACCATCGTCTAGATGAGTCAAAGGGAAAACGTATCAAGCGTGGCAGATCATGGATGGCAGAGGCTGAAGACACACTGCGAAGAGTATGTGAATTTGAAGAAATAGGAAAGGGCAGTGAATGGGTGAAGGTAGACACTGAGAAGAAACCACTGACTAAAGTAATAATACAACTAGATAAAACGTGTAGAAAATTTAAGGGTGTCAGGGCCCGGGATACAGTGCACGAACTCACCCAGCGAAACCACAAGACATAATTATAAACACAGATGGCTCCGTTAATAGAAACACAAATAAAAGCGGTTGGGGTTTTGTTGCCTTCAGAAACGGCGTGAAGTTGGTTGAGAAATCTTCAGCATATTCTACTGTCACATCGAGCATGAGGATGGAGATAGAGGGAGCTACAGCAGCACTTAATTGGTTGATAACTGTTACATCAACACACTCGGTACTACTCACAGACTCTCAAAGCATGCTGCGCAAGATAGAAAAGTACAGTTCTTAGAAAGGAATGGTGGGACTCATTGAGTAACTGAATTGTCCAGAGCATTACATGGATATACTGCCCTGGTCATGCTGGGGTCAGAGGAAACGAAAGAGCCGACTTATTGGCAGGCAATGCGGCTATAGACGGAACAATGCTGAGAAGAGATAAAGCAGACTTAATGAAGGCAGTAATAAATTCATTTCAAGGATGCAGATGATGTCAATGAGGTTGAGAACGTACACATACAGAGAATTTAAGAAATTGGAGTATCTAGAGGTGAGGGAAGGAAAAGTAAATTTTTTTGGAAAGTCCCGAAGATCACACAAGCAACACCTGACCGGGACTCTGAGTCTACATACACTGGGATGGCTGCTGGAGCGGAGGGCGAAGCACTTATGGGAATGTTTCGCGTGCTGTGAAGCCAGTTTCTAATCAAGAATCAGGAATCAAGAATTGTTTATTTTGTTTGTGGTCTTTCGTCCTGATGTAGGCTTTTTGTCGAAACGACGTTTATCGCCGTACCTCATTAGTTTATTTTGCTGACTAATATTGGTAATATTTGTATCTATTTCCGTCAATTGTGATTATGTATCTACAAGAAACATGTGCAGCGCTCAAATACAGAGTGCGCATCGTTTTCTAACTATTGGTGGTGTGCCCTATTCAAGATGTAGTTATCAACTAAGAATGCCTTAGCAGGACGTAGCCATCAACCCAGCATGTCTTAGCAGGACGTAGCCATCAACCCAGCATGTCTTAGCAGGACGTAGCCATCAACCCAGCATGTCTTAGCAGGACGTAGCAATCAACCCAGTATGTCGTGGCCGTAGTGATTTTATAGCAAATATAAATACGTTCAAAAATTTCCAATTGCTTTCTGAACCGTCTGGATGCTCAAATACCTGTGAAGGAAATCGAACTCGGTACCTTGGCCGTCACAGACCCGCACTGTACGACGCCGCCACAGTGTCGGATCATATTAACACGAAAATAGCCCTCCCTTACACTTGCCATATTAACTGACGGTTTTCTCTTGCTTCTTATATTAACACGAAAATAGTCTCCAATATTGCCAATTTTATAACCAAGCTGCCTTATTGCACTTGCTATCTAAGCACAAGTTCTGTTTCATATTATCTTAATGTTGTGTGCCCACAAACATATGTACTCATCCTATCTTAATGTTGTATGCCCTGAATATACATACTAAACCTATCTTAGTGTTGTGTGCCCCTGAATATATATATATATATATATATATATATATATATATATATATATATATATATATATATATATATATATATATATATATATATATATATATATATATATATATATATATATATATATTTATATATATATATATATATATATATTTATATATATATAGTCATCCTATAGTCATCCATATATAGTGCCCCCAAACATGTGTAGTCATGACTCTTTTTATCTCTGCCTGTACTTTGTCTCATTATGGTCATTTCTTACCGTGCACCCACTATAAAATTCTATCAATTTCTTACCGTACACCTACTACAGAACTCTATACATGTCTGGATATTTTCTGTCTGCACTCTGCCCCTAATATTTCAAATCATTATGTTGTCTGTTATTAAATAAAATGATGGCAAAGAGAATCTCTGTTTTCGAAATGAGATGCTACATAATAACTGTACGTATACCATGGACAAATCTAGAAGTGTTAAGATCAATAAACGTCTAAGGTGGATGGCTCCTTAACAACATCCTAACAAGAAAGTTGTGAAAGCTGTGTTTCTTCATCATATAAATAGACATAAAAGCATGGAAAGATTAATAACTGAAGGCAGAGTTAACGGCACCATGGGAAGAGGGTGACCAAGACGACGATGGTGCAGTGATATATCAGATTGTTTAATTCTTTATCTTCAAGACATCAGTTTCTGTCCTACTGTCATGTAGTCAGAATTCACTATTAAAGTAGCAGTTTCAACGACTTATTGGAACTATGGTCGTAACTAGGGTTTTTTCTTCTCGTGGTGTCTGACCACTGCCTCAACTACATCTTGTCATACTACATACATCATAACATGGACGAGAGATTTCTGTTTAGTATGTCTATATACTCTTAAACAGAGATTTCTGTTGAGCAAGTCAACACAAACTTGAATGAGAGATTTCTGTTGAGAAAGTCAACACAAACTTGAATGAGAGATTTCTGTTGAGTAAGTCAACACAAACTTGAATGAGAGATTTGTACAAATATGTTGAAATTATAAACTGGAATAAAAAAATGAAACACTGTCTACAAAAATCCTGATTGTGACAAAACACTGTTATTTACTATGTAGATTTCTCTACAAAATTTGCTTGCGCAAGCTAACAGACAAACACATTCTAACAGGCGAGGATGAAGCTGTAAAAATGACATCAATTTCTCCCAATCTTTCCTGTTCTGTTGTGAACAAATAAGATTACATTTTTCTATCTGAACGTTACATCAAAAGTTCTATTTCATTTCTTTTCTTCCTTTTTTTGATATCCATGTCCTGATGTGACGTCAGAATATCAGTTCTATTTCTCCGCCTCATGCTTCTAATCTATCTCTGACTATTCTCTACTTTCATCTATTTTTTAATCTCTATATTTCCAATTATCTCTAATCTTATTAGTGTAGATCTTAACAGCAAGTTTTATTCTTTTTTTCAAACCCAACCCTGTCGTCCTTTTATCTCCTCTCCCCCTTTCCGTTAACGTTTTATATATCTCTCCCGCCATCTTCCTTTTATCTATCTCTCACAATCCCGCCTTCTTTCTATCTCTCCATCCCCACCCACTTTCTTCCTGTTATCTCTCTCTCCTCCAACCATTCTTCAAATGAACGTAATGTATTTTAAAGCTGTACCTTCATACAAACGAACCAGCTATTTTCAGATCCTCATTTAGCTTGCTAGCTTGCGCCTTGTTCCCCTCTCTTCACCCTCTGTTTAGTGTTGCAATGATCAACTCTTGTTTAATCTATCTTTACTTACTAAATTACCTTGATCGTAGCTGTATCAGTTTCTCCAGATGGCGTGCGGATATTTCAGGCAAGGTTGATGTGACTGACTGCTGATATTGTGTCTAGAAAAAAACGTGAAACATCATACGAAAAGTGCGGACACAACGTGCAGGTAAACTATGACACATCAGTCATCAAGCGAGGATATGGCGAGCAAGTAAACTATGACACATCAGTCATCAAGCGAGGATATGGCGAGCAAGTAAACTATGACACATCAGTCATCAAGCGAGGGCATGGCGAGCAAGTAAACTATGACGCATCAGTCATCAATCGAGGACATGGCGAGCAAGTAAACTATGACACATCAGTCATCAAGCGAGGGCATGGCGAGCAAGTAAACTATGACACATAAGTCATCAAGCGAGGGCATGGCGAGCAAGTAAACTATGACACATCAGTCATCAAGCGAGGGCATGGCGAGCAAGTAATTATGACATCAGGCGGCAATCGAAGACAGGACGGACAATTAAACTATAACACACCAATAAGCAAGTGAGGACATGTCAAGCACGTAATATAATGACATTAGTTAGTGTAAGAGAGGACAAAACGAGCACAAATAAAAATACAGCAGTCAGCAAGAGAGGACACGGCGTACAATTAAATTATGGCATATTAGTCAGCAATCGAGGACATTGCGAGAAAGTAAACTATGGCACATTAGTCAGCAATCGAGGACATTGCGAGAAAGTAAACTATGGCACATTAGTCAGCAATCGAGGACATTGCGAGAAAGTAAACTATGGTACATTAGTCAGCAATCGAGGACATGGCGAGAAAGTAAACTATGGCACATTAGTCAGCAATCGAGGACATGGCGAGAAAGTAAACTATGGCACATTAGTCAGCAATCGAGGACATTGCGAGAAAGTAAACTATGGCACATTAGTCAGCAATCGAGGACATTGCGAGAAAGTAAACTATGGCACATTAGTCAGCAATCGAGGACATGGCGAGAAAGTAAACTATGGCACATTAGTCAGCAATCGAGGACATGGCGAGAAAGTAAACTATGGCACATTAGTCAGCAATCGAGGACATGGCGAGAAAGTAAACTATGGCACATTAGTCAGCAATCGAGGACATGGCGAGAAAGTAAACTATGGCACATTAGTCAGCAATCGAGGACATGGCGAGAAAGTAAACTATGGCACATTAGTCAGAAATCGAAGACATGGCGAGAAAGTAAACTATGGCACATTAGTCAGCAATCGAAGACATGGCGAGAAAGTAAACTATGGCACAATAATTAGCAAAAAGATTATAGTCTACCAAAAACTTTGTTAAATGAGCGTGGACACTAAATAAACAATTAGAAGACAGAATTGATGCCTTTGAGATATGGGTATATAGAAGAATAGGGAGAACATCATGAAAGTAGAAGGAAACAAATAAAGAGGTGCTAAAAACACTTAATATGAAGAAAGAACTTCTAAGAGAAATAATAATCAGGCAAATAAAATATTTTGGACGAATTAATTAAAAGACATGACACCTTATAGAAGAACTTACTTGAAGGTAAAATCAAAGGGAAGCGAGCAAGAGGTAGGCAGAGAGATACAAGTGGGAGAGTAACATCACAAAATGGACAGGTTACAGTCTAGCAAAGTGCACCACCAAAACAAGAGACAGGGGATATTGGAGATTGTTACAGCCAACCTTTGTTGTGGAGACGGCACTTGATGATGATGATGATGTATAGCCACTATTGGGATGTCGTACCAGTAACTGTCTGAGTGGAGGAGCAATTATGTGAGTGGAGGAGCAATTATGTGAGTGGAGGAGCAATTATGTCAGTGGAGGAGCAACTGTGTGAGTGGAGGAGCAACTGTATGAGTGGAGGAGCAACTGTGTGAGTGGAGGAGAAACTGTGGGAGTGGATGAGCAACTGTGTGAGTGGAGGAGCAACTGTGGGAGAGGAGCAGCAACTGTGTGAGTGGAGGAGCAAGTTTTAAATCGGGAATTGTGTGACTGTTCACGCGAGACCGCCTGCATTAAGTTAGGCCCCATGCGGTACGTGTTGTGATTATTTTTTTACTTTCAGTTAGTCACTATTTATATACTTGAAATAGCCTTGGCTAGTTTTGGCATGCGATTCCAAATGTATAAATAGTAACCAACTAAAAACCAAACAATAATCAAAACACATAGCTAACGGGGTTCAACTTAATTTACGAAGAAGTCTTCTTCTCTACACCCATTCCGTCACGGTTCAGGACTAGCAATGCCTAAAACCGTTTTGAAACTTCTTTCTCTAGGCTATGAACTAGTTGAATTTGCACGAGTGCAGCCCTCAGACTTATCTACAAGTTGAAAATGTGCTAACGTCAAGTTAACAGCCTTGTGTATCTCATGTGAATCCAGCCGATATTTGTCAGCTGTGATATCAAAGTTACGATACAAAGTTCTGTACAAAACATCTGCGGTTTCGTATGAAGAGTTTTGTTTATACTCGGTCTGAAAGATAAAACAACATCCTTTCATAAAGACAGCACACCAACACCCCATTTACCTGCTCCGTGATTTCTGTAATCACCAAATGTGTTTTTCTGGATGTTTTTAAAATATGTCAACAGAGTTGAACTCACAACGGAAGAAAAAAAAGTTATCAAGGAAGAGGTCCATCCACGTCAGGAATAGAGGTAGAGGGTAACGGAAAGTTGTGGGGGGGGAGTGAGCATTGATGTCGAGGGTAGAGAGTCAAGCCGACATAGATTCCCATGTAAACCAATCTTCTGAATACCGTCAAACATCATGGACTATAAACGTCCAACACATTTCTATTTGAAAGTTTATTACCGACATCTGTGTCACATATTCTCTTTATTCATAGCTAATCTACCGCGCGTTCATCAAATCTATCAATATATATCTGTATATCGCTCTAAGTAATTATATATATATATATATATGCATATATATATGTGTGCGTGCGTGCGTGCGTGTATGTGGGTATATTGTGTAAACTTACAAGAATTTCACAGTGAGGAAAATCTAATCTATTATACAGTTCAACAATAAAGAAACACAAATTATTTTGGAATTACTTTTATAAAAGATATTCGCTGATTGGACATCATTCAACCTATCGACTATGTCCACTTGGTCATTAACTTCTTGTTGTTACCTGAATTGTACTCACCTCGTGATTCTAGAGGTCATGAAAGAAGTCAAGGTTAAAACACAGTTTTTGGCAAATACTCGTGACAGTTTCATGAGAATCCCGTGAAACTTACTGACCACAAAAAAATTATCTGACCATATTATTGAATGTCTATAAAAGATAAATGGTACTCGCGTAAATTCAGTTGAAAATTCCATTGCGCAAGTATGGCTCATCTCACTAAAGAACAATGATACATCATCATTGGAAACTTACAGACTAGACAATCATAAATTATAGTGACCAGACTATTTAATGTGGTTAGAAGCACCATTAGTCGCCTTTGGAAGCGATTTCCACAATCTGGCTCAGTGGCAGACAGGCCGACTGCGCAGTGTAAGACCCAGAGTCACAACTCATACCGAAGATCGCTTCATACGACTGCGTCACCTCAGAAATCTATTTGTATCTGAGTCCTCCACAGTCCAGTCAATGTCAGCAGCTCGTCGAATTTCAGACCAGTCAGTCAGGAACCGGCTGCACGACGCCGGTCTTTGTGCTAGAATACCGAACAGAGTTCCAGTTCTTACGGATCGGCATCGCCAGAACCGACTGCAGAGGGCACACCATCATCGTCAATGAACCGTTATGAATGACTAGAGAACCATCATCGTCAATGAACCGTTATGAATGACTAGAGAACCATCATCGTCAATGAACCGTTATGAATGACTAGAGAACCATCATCGTCAATGAACCGTTATGAATGACTAGAGAGGGGTTTTGTTTAGTTCAAGTCGGAAAGTTTCTTCATGTCAAGGTTGAAACATTAACTCCGTAAACTAAAATTGTGGTACATGTTTGAAATAATGCTGCGTTTATTTTTATGGAACAGTATAAAACATCAATCTATTTAAGGATTTACAATGGCTTAGAAAAGGTAGTAATGGAAGGCATAATTCCAGGAAGAAACTGAGGCAGACAAAAAATACGATGAGTGTAAGACATTAATAAGTGGAGGGTGGGGGGGGGGGGGGGGTTGAAAATTTACAATACAAACAGGATGTGTTGATAGCGATGTTTTTGATGTACATGATAATAAGTCATCACTGCAGCAAAACTAATCCAACAGACAAAACTTAGAACAGGGTAATGAAGTTTTGCTAATCACTGCTAGCACACATGATAATACATACAACTCGACGTTTCTAACAAAAGGCTTTTTATCAAGAGCGCAACATGGCGAGAAAGAAATGGTACTGTTCACAGTGACTTACTCATGTGCGTGTTGACTTGTGCTCTTGATAAAAGCCTTGTGGTCGAAACGTCGATTTTTTTCCGTTATTATGAATGTTTCCAGTGAATAACAAAACGTCGTTATCCTATTCCAAGTTTCGCCTGTGTCAAGTACATGTAGCTTGTGAAACACTTGCTCTTACATATGGGCGTAGATGATGCCCTCTGTTCAACCAGTACTGCTTACTTGATGATGCCCTCTGTTCAACCAGTACTGCTTACTTGATGATGCCCTCTGTTCAACCAGTACTGCTTGCTTGATGATGCCCTCTGTCCAACCAGTACTGCTTACTTGATGATGCCCTCTGTCCAACCAGTACTGCTTGCTTGATGATGCCCTCTGTCCAACCAGTACTGCTTGCTTGATGATGCCCTCTGTCCACCAGTACTGCTTGCTTGATGATGCCCTCTGTCCAACCAGTACTGCTTGCTTGATGATACCCTCTGTCCAACCAGTACTTCTTACTTGATGATGCCCTCTGTCCAACCAGTACTGCTTGCTTGATGATGCCCTCTGTCCACCAGTACTGCTTGCTTGATGATGCCCTCTGTCCAACCAGTACTGCTTGCTTGATGATGCCCTCTGTTCAACCAGTACTGCTTACTTGATGATGCCATCTGTCCAACCAGTACTGCTTACTTGATGATGCCCTCTGTCCAACCAGTACTGATTGCTTGATGATGCCCTCTGTCCAACCAGTACTGCTTCCTTGATGATGCCCTCTGTCCAACCAGTACTGCTTGCTTGGCAGGATTCTTCTATTTCAGCGTTCATTCTCAAACGCCCGCCGGATCTCTCTTATAGCAGGAAAATGGTCATACTAGATTTCTAGCAGGATTTAGTTCAGAAAACAGAAATTCTTTGTGGTGACAATTTATTTGAGCCCAATGGCCCGATATTTCCGACATCTGGATTATTTTATAGGCCTGTATGTTTAAATCTCTCTACAGCACACTCTTTTTCATTCCATGTATGTGTATCTCTACTCCTCCCTCTTTCCATGCACTATCTCCCTCCAACTCTCCTCCTGTGTGTACTCTCATTTTCTAGTTTCTTATATAACGTGATTGTGGTGTAATCCATGTCACGTTTGTATATCCATGGATGAACCTGTTCGTGAATTATGTATTAATCGATAAGATCACGTATGACATGACAGCACTTTGAGATGACAGCTTTTTAAGATGACAGCATTTTGATATGACAAAACTTTAAGATGACATCACTTTGATATGACAGCACTTTGATATGACATCACTATGATATGACAGCACTTTGATATGACAGTACATTGAATTGACAGCATTTTGAGATGACAGAACTGTTGTCTTGGGTGATCATTTTCACTTCAAACACTATTATATAGTAAGCTGTGCTGGCTAGTGTTACCACCGACGTTTTAAAAATAACCCCAGATTGCCCAGTAATAAAACCAAGATAACGCAAGATCTCTCTGTAAAAAAAATCCATATATAGATATACCAGAGACCTGCCCTGTAAAAAAAACCTAAAAACCCCAGATAGCTCTGGAAAATAAAATCAGATAACTCCAGACTATAGAAATCAATATAAATAATGACAGGACAGTAGATAATATAACCAATAAAATGTCATTCGCCCATTTTGTATTCAATTTTATTGTTTTCATGAGAATTATGGTGACCATTTTCAAAATCGAGTAAAATGTACCTTTCAACTAAATTCCTATGGTTTCTTGAAATACTCCAGAAAAGCTCAGCAGGCCAGACGACGGTAGAAAACTCTAGATCTAGCGTTTTGTACGGAACTGTCATTTATAACGAATACTAGGTCAAGGTGTAATGGTGAAATGATTGAGTCATACACGCTTGTACACGAGTCAGTTAGTAATATATTACAATTACATTGAATCAGTCAATATAAATGTAACCCTACAGAGGATTGAGAATCTTACACAACATGGTACACTCAGAGATCGTTGTGACAGAAGTACCTACACTCAACATGGCACACTCAGAAATCGTTGTGACAGAAGTACCTACACTCAACATGACACACTCAGAAATCGTTGTCACAGAAGTACCTACACTCAACATGGCACACTCAGAAATCATTGTTACAGAAGTACCTACACTCAACATGACACACTCAGAAATCGTTGTGACAGAAGTACCTACACTCAACATGGCACACTCAGAAATCGTTGTGACAGAAGTACCTACACTCAACATGGCACACTCAGAAATCGTTGTGACAGAAGTACCTACACTCAACATGGCACACTCAGAAATCGTTGTGACAGAAGTACCTACACTTCAGCAACCCCTTATCTTGTTATGATTATGCACCATACCCTAGTATAGACAAAATGTACCGCAACATTTTTCCATGTATCATGTTCAGTAAGTCATCATTATATTCTACCTTATCATGTTGAGAGAAACACTCACATGCCCCAAGAATCACGTTGTGACAAACTAACATCTCCCAAGTATCGTGTTAAGACAAACACGAGGAGCGTGTTGAGACAAACACTCACAAGTATCGTGTTGAGACAAACACTCACAAGTATCGTGTTGAGGTACAAACTAACATTTCCCAAATATCATGTTGAGATAAACACAAACATGTCTCAAGTATCGTGTTGAGACATACGCTGACATGTTCCAAGTATCATTTATTATTACTAGTATTTGAATATTTTTTTACTTCGTAAACTCTCAGACGCCATCATGTCAAGGACGCAGAATTCTTTCTTGTCTCTGGAATGTTCTAGAAATCTGTTCGCTTCCTGTCTGTCTGCATCTGTACCTGTTGTGTGTGTTTGTATATGTAAGAACGCATGCCCGTCCGTATATGTGTGTGTCTGCGTGGTTTTATCTATGCATACGTGTGTTTGTGTGTATTTGTGTGTGTGTGTCTAGAAATGTCTTTACTTGTCTTCGTCTGTGTGGCTGTATAAGTCTATCTATCTATACGCCGTGGCCCTTGTTTGCCTTGCGGCGTCAGGGGTGGAAGAGTTTGGAGATGGCCTTCTTGTGCGCTGTTTGTAAGCTTGTTCCTGTGGCTTCTTTGATTTATGTGGTCCATCTTTTACATGGTCTGCCGTTGGCTGTATAGTCGTGATGTCTATGTGTCATTGCCATCTGTAGTATGCTGTCTGTTGGTAGTGTGGAAGCGTATGAAAACCACTTTATCTGTTGTCTTTTGATGTGTTTTAATACTGGTATTGTTTTGGTTATCTGATGTTATCGTTTCTAATTCTATCTCCAATTCTATATAGGTATGTGTATGTATATCGGTGAGTGTCTTCACGTGTCTTTGTGTGGCTATATGTGTGTGTGTGTGTGTGTCTGTCTGCCTTTCTCTGGGTTTTTTCCTCTGTACTTTTTTCTTTATTTCTACTGTTTAAATTTCTATTTTTCCCTTTTTATTCTCAGGTTTTTTTCCTGTCCCGTTTCTGTGTTTTTTTCTGTGTTTTTTTCTGTGTTTTTTTCTGTGTTTTTTTCTGTGTTTTTTTTCTGTTTTTTTTCTGTTTGATTTTCTCTCTCTCTCTCTGATTTTCTTTGTGTTTGACCTCAAGGTGATTTGTTGGAAACTCAGAATGTATGACGAGTTCCGATAGGAGCAAACAGGTGTGGTCAGCGACCCCTAGAATGTATAATTAATCTGAGATAGGAGGAAATACTTGTGGTCAGCGACCCCTAGAATGTATAATTAATCTGAGATAGGAGGAAATACTTGTGGTCAGCGACCCCTAGAATGTATAATTAATCTGAGATAGGAGGAAATACTTGTGGTCAGCGACTCCTAGAATGTATTGTTGTAAGTACTTGCCACCAGCGATGAATGTGAATGTATAGTTAGTCCTAGATATTATAGACATTTGGTGACAATTTCGTGACAACATCGTGAAAAGTCAGATGTATAATTTTACTATGCACAAAATATTTCAGTATCCTTATTGCTTTCATGTACAGAAGCAGCTCAGACTCTTCCAATAAATAACCTAAACAGAACTAAAAATTAAGTTAGTGAGAACACATGTGTCTCATAGTGAAATCAATGAATATTGATAATTGGAGAGAGGTCATACAAGTTTATAGAACGGCAGCATTCTTGAACATTCTGTATTTTTATTTTAGTACTTTATATTCACTTTCTTTTAGTAGCTTATACTCACTTTTAGTAGTTTATACTTACTTTCTTTTAGTAGTTTATACTCACTTTTAGTAGTTTATACTCACTTTTAGTAGTTTATACTCACTTTTAGTAGTTTATACTTACTTTCTTTTAGTAGTTTATACTCACTTTTAGTAGTTTATACTCACTTTTAGTAGTTTATACTCACTTTTAGTAGTTTATACTCACTTTTAGTAGTTTATACTCACTTTTAGTAGTTTATACTCACTTTTAGTAGTTTATACTCACTTTTAGTAGTTTATACTCACTTTTAGTAGTTTATACTTACTTTTAGTAGTTTATACTTACTTTCTTTTAGTAGTTTATACTCACTTTTAGTAGTTTATACTTACTTTCTTTTAGTAGTTTATACTCACTTTTAGTAGTTTATACTTACTTTCTTTTAGTAGTTTATACTCACTTTTAGTAGTTTATACTCACTTTTAGTAGTTTATACTCACTTTTAGTAGTTTATACTCACTTTTAGTAGTTTATACTCACTTTTAGTAGTTTATACTTACTTTCTTTTAGTAGTTTATACTCACTTTTAGTAGTTTATACTTACTTTCTTTTAGTAGTTTATACTCACTTTTAGTAGTTTATACTTACTTTCTTTTAGTAGTTTATACTCACTTTTAGTAGTTTATACTCACTTTTAGTAGTTTATACTCACTTTTAGTAGTTTATACTCACTTTTAGTAGTTTATACTCACTTTCTTTTAGTAGTTTATACTTACTTTCTTTTAGTAGTTTATACTTACTTTCTTTTAGTAGTTTATACTTACTTTCTTTTAGTAGTTTATATTTACTTTCTTTTAGTAGTTTATATTTACTTTCTTTTAGTAGTTTATACTCACTTTCTTTTAGTAGTTTATACACATATTCTTTTAGTAGTTTATACACATATTCTTTTGCAAATGTTGACCAGCTAGTGTTGTGATTTCTGGGATTTTGAGAATTTTCCCCTAGTTATTAGTTTTCTTGTGTCTTATTTCGGGACATATTAGCAAGTGTTATTGTGTATGTGTACACGCGTGAATGAGTAAAACTGATGTTTACGACAGCACGTGTATCTGTTACACTCAGTATCAAATACAGATTAGCCAGTGTGTTCCTGCTATCACGTTTTCTTCATCGTCTGGACTGTGTTTCTTCATCGTCTGGACTGTGTTTGTGTCCATCATAAGTGATGATGACTATTTGTTACATTAACTTTTAAAAAAAATTTAGTTAGAACTATGCCCATGCCTAATAGTTCGCATATGACTAAAAAAAGCCCTATTCGAGCTGTAAATGTTCTGGGACAGTTCGGGAATTATCACCGTAGATGGATTTGGGTCTATCCGATTTAGTCGTCTGTACACAATTGTAAAAATTGTTGGCATTTTTTGGCTATTTCTATCAACAGTTTGGCCGTCTACAGTTCCAACCATCTGGCAACACTGTTTTAAAAAAGTAAACTTATCAGTAACAATGTTCCTTGTTAGAAGTAGTAGAGAACACTCAAGATGTCCTCCAGAAACATCTCTTCCTTGTAACTTGATGATAGTTTTAGAGATACTTCTGATACTAGTAATCTGATTATCTGCCTTAGCGTGTTCTGTTGCCCATTTCATTGTGTTAACTTCTACTCTAGCATTGTTATTTTTCGTTTACCTATCCACACATTTATCTACCTGTGTGTGTGTGTGTGTGTGCGTCGTGTTGTCTGCGTAAACAGACTCCAGTCTGGACTCTTTCTCTTCAAGCAGAACTAAATTACCTCACATACATCTGCCACAGATGGAACTATTTCACTGGAACTAACAGATGCGCCGTGCTGTGTTGTGCACATGTTTCAGGGAGCTGATGCGCACGCGTGCACACGGCATTAATTAACATCTCACAAATATTTACTCCAAAGTTGATGTGTGTTTTTCCCTCTTCATTCTCTTCAAATATTAGCTCTAGCTACATTTAGAATGACCTAGCAAAAAGCAAGGGAGAAATCTCCATTCCTCACAGCCGACAACATGAATCACTTAGCCTCACTTTCTGACAAACTTTACGTTTCGTGACAACCGCTGGCATATTATTTCTTTGTTCATTTATACAGAAACTGAGTTGGAGTGCCCATATAATCTGCCCCACACAAATATGGGGGCATATTTGGTTGAAATATGGGGGGGGGGGAAGTGGACAGATTTGATTTAAAATTAAGTTCTAAATTTTCACTCACACATAATGTATTCAGTAATTTAACATAGAATACAGTTTTCACTTACACGTGATGTATTCAGCGAATTCACATATAATACAGTTTTCACTTACACGTGATGTATTCAGCGAATTCACATATAATACAGTTTTCACTTACACGTGATGTATTCAGCGAATTCACATATAATACAGTTTTCACTTACACGTGATGTATTCAGCGAATTCACATATAATACAGTTTTCACTTACACGTGATGTATTCAGCGAATTCACATATAATATAGTTTTCACTTACACGTGATGTATTCAGCGAATTCACATATAATATAGTTTTCACTTACACGTGATGTATTCAGCGAATTCACATATAATACAGTTTTCACTTACACGTGATGTATTCAGAGAATTCACATATAATACAGTTTTCACTTACACGTGATGTATTCAGCGAATTCACATATAATACAGTTTTCACTTACACGTGATGTATTCAGCGAATTCACATATAATACAGTTTTCACTTACACGTGATGTATTCAGCGAATTCACATATAATACAGTTTTCACACAGGCACATACACATCAATCATATTCACATTGTTTGTTCTATTGTTGATGTTGTTCTGATGTTGACATTGTTCTGATGTTGATGTTCTCATGTTGATGTTGTTCTCATGTTGATGTTGTTCTATTGTTGACATTGTTCTGATGTTGACATTGTTCTGATGTTGACATTGTTCTGATGTTGTTGTTGTTCGCATGCTGATGTTGTTCTCATGTTGATGTTCTTATGTTGATGTTGTTCGCATGCTGATGTTGTTCTCATGTTGATATTGTTCTCATGTTGATGTTGTTCTCATGTTGATGTTGTTCTGATGTTGGTATTATGTGAAACAATGTGATAAAGTGTGTACAGTACATGTTTATAAGTTACGTTAACAACTAGAAAATTTTGAAGAAAAACTTCTGGGGAGGGGGTTTAGGGTTTATATTTTTACTGGGAGGGGTGTTGGTTAATTTTTTTTTAAACATAATTAAACAACAGGGATCCTTGAATTGTTCACAATCTGTTTGTTTACGTGGATGGTAGGGAATTGTCATAATGTTGCTGGAATTTTTTTAAGCCCCTTATCGTTACGTCATCATGTCATACCCAGGTTTCTACATTATAGCCATAGACACACATGAAACGCTCCCTGCATCAGCCAACTGAGCTCACAGAAATCGGTAATATTAACTCGTTGTTTGCAGTAAAACTGTTTACCAACAAATATTGACGGTAAACAATGTATATATTATGTAAAGTAGTAGAATATTTTAGAGCCATTTGGTTTCAATTTAGTTCATCCATATACCTAGATATGCTCGTTTGTCATTATATTTGTTCGCAGTTCTATTTTTTTGCTTAGTTCTCATTCCTGTAGGTTTTTTTTTTTTAAATTCAAATGTGTGTTTCTACCAAAATACATCGTCTTTCCTTTTGTTTTTCTGTTATGAAGTGTCTGCAATCTAGTTCATTTTCAATATTACTTGTATTATTTGTTTTCCATTTGTCCTCAATTTTTCTTTATAAAGGCCTTTAGTTTGAAACGTTTATTAAATCTGTTTTGTAAACTGTTAATTATAGCTATTCATGTTTTTCGTGTGTTTTATTAACTTGGTAAAACTTATTACATTTTGCTTTGCTCCTTTTATGAACTGTGAAAGTGAGTACATTTTGTTTTCCTGTGTCTTATAAATTGTGAAACCGATTACATTTTGCTTTTCGTGTTTTATGATCTGACAAAACTGATTACGTTGTGTTTAACGTCTGTACACATAGCAAAACTAAATAAACATGTTAAAATAACATAAATCATAGCATAAATTTCCAGCACGGCTGAAACGTGTTGTTACAAACTTAGTATATCCAGCACGGCTGAAATTTGTAGTTATAAACTTTGTATTTTAGCGGTCTGTTTTGTTCTGACTGAACCTGACATATTTATGCCCCCTAGCACAAGCTGAAATGATGTTGAACTATTCGTGATCATTCAAGTGCTACCACGTCCCAGCTGCAGATAGAATGTTCGCCATAGTATCCTACCTCGTCCAGCTGCAGATAGAATGTTCGCCATAGTATCTTACCTCGTCCAGCTGCAGATAGAATGTTCGCCATAGTATCTTACCTCGTCCAGCTGCAGATAGAATGTTCGCCATAGTATCCTACCTCGTCAAGCTGCAGATAGAATGTTCGCCATAGTATCTTACCTCGTCCCAGCTGCAGATAGAATGTTCGCCATAGTATCCTACCTCGTCCAGCTGCAGATAGAATGTTCGCCATAGTATCTTACCTCGTCACAGCTGCAGATAGAATGTTCGCCATAGTATCCTACCTCGTCCAGATGCAGATAGAATGTTCGCCATAGTAACCTACCTCGTCCAGCTGCAGATAGAATGTTCGCCATAGTATCCTACCTCGTCCCAGCTGCAGATAGAATGTTCGCCATAGTATCTTACCTCGTCCAGCTGCAGATAGAATGTTCGCCATAGTATCCTACCTCGTCCAGCTGCAGATAGAATGTTCGCCATAGTATCCTACCTCGTCCAGCTGCAGATAGAATGTTCGCCATAGTATCCTACCTCGTCCAGCTGCAGATAGAATGTTCGCCATAGTATCCTACCTCGTCCAGCTGCAGATAGAATGTTCGCCATAGTATCCTACCTCGTCCAGCTGCAGATAGAATGTTCGCCATAGTATCCTACCTCGTCCAGCTGCAGATAGAATGTTCGCCATAGTATCCTACCTCGTCAAGCTGCAGATAGAATGTTCGCCATAGTATCCTACCTCGTCCAGCTGCAGATAGAATGTTCGTCATAGTATCCTACCTCGTCCAGCTGCAGATAGAATGTTCGCAATAGTATCCTACCTCGTCCAGCTGCAGATAGAATGTTCGCCATAGTATCCTACCTCGTCCAGCTGCAGATAGAATGTTCGCCATAGTATCCTACCTCGTCAAGCTGCAGATAGAATGTTCGCCATAGTATCCTACCTCGTCCAGCTGCAGATAGAATGTTCGTCATAGTATCTTACCTCGTCCAGCTGCAGATATAATGTTCGCCATAGTATCTTACCTCGTCAAGCTGCAGATAGAATGTTCGCCATAGTATCTTACCTCGTCCAGCTGCAGATATAATGTTCACCATAGTATCCTACCTCGTCCAGCTGCAGATAGAATGTTCGCCATAGTATCCTACCTCGTCCCAGCTGCATAGAATGTTCGCCATAGTATCCTACCTCGTCCAGCTGCAGATAGAATGTTCGCTATAGTATCCTACTTCGTCCCAGCTGCAGATAGAATGTTCGCCATAGTATCCTACTGAAGCACATCTGCAGATATAATGTACGCCATAGTATTCTACTGAAGCACTGCTGAGCGCCAATCTTAGTTTAAAGACAGTAGTATTCCTGACAGATGCAAGATAGCACACCAAACTCTCCAGTCCAGAAAATTATCAGTCCTGCAAATAGTAATGATGGAACTGTGCAATCTGCTTAAAGTTGCTATGTGGTAGATAACATCACAGTGTGCAAAACTTGGAAACGAGAAAGCAGTAGATACCATCACCTTGTGGAATACTTGGTGCAGTAGATACCATCACATTGTGGAATACCTGGAAACAAGAAAGCAGTTCGTCTGGCTAAGGAGTGAGCTGCTGATGATGAATAAAATGTGTCAATTCCGAACCAACAAAAGAAACAGATGATCAAGGCAATTAGAAAGCCAACTTCAACACAAGATGACTACCAAATTATGAACAGACCAGATCATGTTGTCATTCTGCTCCTCAGAACAAGACACATCTACACCGCAGCCACCTGTATACAAAGTTTAAGATTGGTAACAAAGCCATGTGTACACGTGGACAGGCATTTTAGGCAGGAGAGCATATTCTTCAGGAATGCCTAGAATATGAAATTTTGAGGCAAATAAACTTGCCCAGAGATACAACAGTGGAAGAAAAACTCTATGGACTTATGTACCAGTTATAAAACATAATCATGTTTATAGAAGAGACAAAACTTCAGTCATGAGTATGTTCCAGGTGAACGAAAGAAGAAGAAAAAATTGTGTAGCAGCAGAAAGTGAATAAAAGATTAAATCATGGAAAGTTGGGATGACTGACGTGTACCCTAGCGTTCTGAATCTACAATCCATCGCGATGTTGGATGTTACTAACACAACCACTCTGAGCCACAAAGTCTTCTAAGGTACGTACAAGGAATCACAGCCATATTATATCCTCCCAGTGTGTTCCAGCCACATTCTATCCTACCAGTGTGTTCCAGCCATATTCTATCCTCCCAGTGTGTCCCAGCCATATTCTATTCTCCCAGTGTGTCCCAGCCATATTCTATCCTCCCAGTGTGTCCCAGCCATAGTCTATCCTCCCAGTGTGTCACAGCCATATTCTATCCCCCAGTGTGTCCCAGCCATATTATATCCTCCCAGTGTGTCCCAGCCATATTCTATCCTCCCAGTGTGTCCCAGCCATAGTCTATCCTCCCAGTGTGTCACAGCCATATTCTATCCCCCAGTGTGTCCCAGCCATATTATATCCTCCCAGTGTGTCCCAGCCATATTCTATCCTCCCAGTGTGTCCCAGCCATAGTCTATCCTCCCAGTGTGTCCCAGCCATATTCTATCCTCCCAGTGTGTCCCAGCCATATTCTATCCTCCCAGTGTGTACCAGCCATATTCTATCCTCCCAGTGTGTCACAGCCATCGGAGTCTACGAAAACTGTGAATAGAAAATATTGTGGTATTGCCAGTTCTTTCTAATATATCAATGTTAGTGATTGTCTCATGCCATCTAGCTCCAAGAGTTCTACGTGGGTACCGCATGTACAAGCTTTTTAGTCTATCTATCTATCTATCTATCTATCTATCTATCTATCTATCTATCTATCTATCTATCTATCTATCTAACTATATATCTATCTATCTATCTATACGCTCTGGCCCTTGTTTGCCTTTCGGCGTCAGGGGTGGAATAGTTCTCTGGAGATAGCTTTCTTGTATGTTGTTTGTAAGCTTGTTTGAAGCTGTTTAGTATAATCCCCAAATATACGGACATAACACATTATTTTCCTGCACTGACATGTGTGATAAAGTACGATGTTTGATAAAATACGATGTTTGATAAAATACGATGTTTGCTTGTATCTAAATGTGACAGTCTCGTAACATGTGGCATGAACAGTTGTGTCAGTTGAACTGTTTGTTTATTTCAGGATCACCGTTCTCATGCGTGGTGGACAAAATCGACAACAGCTTCATTACTGCTTTTGGTAGCGGTCTGGTTGGTGGCATCAGTGGTGATACTGAGAGCTTTACCGTTGTAGCACAGTCTGGAACAGCCAGTAAGTAGATACTTTACCGTTGTAGCACAGTCTGGAACAGCCAGTAAGTAGATACTTTACTGTTGTAACTTAGTTTTAGTTTTAGCTATAGTCTGTCTTGTCCCATTGAAACGAAATATAAACCTGTGTTTTACGTAAGACTATTTGTTTTAGCAAAGTCTGAAATAGCCAGTAAGTAGATACTTTACTGTTGTAGAAAAGTCTGAAATAGCCAGTAAGTAGATAAATACTTTACTGTTGTAGAAAAGTCTGGAACAATCAGTAAGTAGATAAATACTTTACTGTTGTAGAAAAGTCTGGAACAATCAGTAAGTAGATGTATACGAACTTTCATATGAAACCCATGGAATATTATTTTTCTTTAAACACAGTAAAAATAATGATATTATCACAAAAGAATGAGAGGGCAGACATTGAACAGCGGAGACGACCAAGGTCACAATGACGTACTTATACTTGATTTGTGTTTTCTTGATAAAGATCTTACGGTGTTGAAACTGTCTTGAATACTGTTATTTGTATTACTTTTTTTTTACTCATGACCTTGTCTGATAATCCGTGCTTTCATTGTGCAATTATCGACCTTCTGTTTTAAGGAGGTACTTTGTTACACAGTTTTCACATTTGCAGTCTGACCCATTATTTATGTCTCACAGATGACTTTCTGTCTTACAGATGACTTTCTCTCTTACAGATGACTTTCTCTCTTACAGATGACTTTCTCTCTTACAGATGACTTTCTCTCTTACAGATGACTTACTCTCTTACAGATGACTTACTCTCTTACAGATGACTTTCTCTCTTACAGATGACTTTCTCTCTTACAGATGACTTTCTCTATTACAGATGACTTTCTCTATTACAGATGATATTGAAGTAAAAATTGATGGTCCGTCCAAGGTAGACCTCCAAAGGAACAACAACGATAACGGATCAGCCAACTTCTCATACATGCCAATGACACCTGGAGCTTACAACATCGGGATCAATTATCATGGCAAACCCATCAAGGGCTCACCTTTCGTGGCCAAGATTTCAGGTTCACATATGTCACATGTCACATGTTCACATAAACATCAATATGTCATATGAGTTTTTTTCTTATATAAACATCAATAAATGTAGATACGAAACCACAATAGTAGCCACTAGCTGTTGACAAGACAACAACCACCACATTGTGTTAGGATGTCCATGATATCTATTTCCACATTGTGTTAGGATGTCCATGATATCTATTTCCACATTGTGTTAGGATGTCCATGATATCTATTTCCACATTGTGTTAGGATGTCCATGATATCTATTTCCACATTGTGTTAGGATGTCCATGATATCTATTTCCACATTGTGTTAGGATGTCCATGATATCTATTTCCACATTGTGTTAGGATGTCCATGATATTTATCAACACGTTGAGTAAAGGTAGGTCCCATGTCAGCAACCTGCCGTCTGGGATGAAGATTACTCTTCGTGTATTAAGCCGCGGAAAATATTATATGGGATGCCAGTTCCATTCCTTGCTATTAACCTTCCCTAACTTATGCGTCAACTACCCATTTACAGCTGGGTCCACTGGAGGAGTGATTGTATCATACAAGAAATCACAACCCGGATGTGTTTATTACATGACGTGATTTCGAACTTGACATGGCATTAACCCGGTAAAGTAAGCAGGATCCCTCACTATCAACTCGGTAAAGTAAGCAGGATCACTCACTATCAACTCGGTGAAGTAAGCAGGATCACTCACTATCAACTCGGTGAAGTAAGCAGGATCCCTCACTATCAACTCGGTGAAGTAAGCAGGATCCCTCACTATCAACTCGGTGAAGTAAGCAGGATCCCTCACTATCAACTCGGTGAAGTAAGCAGGATCACTCACTATCAACTCGGTGAAGTAAGCAGGATCCCTCACTATCAACTCGGTGAAGTAAGCAGGATCCCTCACTATCAACTCGGTGAAGTAAGCAGGATCCCTCACTATCAACTCGGTGAAGTAAGCAGGATCCCTCACTATCAACTCGGTGAAGTAAGCAGGATCCCTCACTATCAACTCGGTGAAGTAAGCAGGATCCCTCACTATCAACTCGGTGAAGTAAGCAGGATCCCTCACTATCAACTCGGTGAAGTAAGCAGGATCCCTCACTATCAACTCGGTGAAGTAAGCAGGATCCCTCACTATCAACTCGGTGAAGTAAGCAGGATCCCTCACTATCAACTCGGTGAAGTAAGCAGGATCCCTCACTATCAACTCGGTGAAGTAAGCAGGATCCCTCACTATCAACTCGGTGAAGTAAGCAGGATCCCTCACTATCAACTCGGTGAAGTAAGCAGGATCCCTCACTATCAACTCGGTGAAGTAAGCAGGATCCCTCACTATCAACTCGGTGAAGTAAGCAGGATCCCTCACTATCAACTCGGTGAAGTAAGCAGGATCCCTCACTATCAACTCGGTGAAGTAAGCAGGATCCCTCACTATCAACTCGGTGAAGTAAGCAGGATCCCTCACTATCAACTCGGTGAAGTAAGCAGGATCCCTCACTATCAACTCGGTGAAGTAAGCAGGATCCCTCACTATCAACTCGGTGAAGTAAGCAGGATCCCTCACTATCAACTCGGTGAAGTAAGCAGGATCCCTCACTATCAACTCGGTGAAGTAAGCAGGATCACTCACTATCAACTCGGCTGTCGCATTACTCTAGTTATTAGGCTGCACGAGAAACTTGAACAATTCTTATTGCACATTTCAGCAATGGTCAGTAACTCACATCGAGATCTAGCTACAAATAAATATAAATTTTGATTTTCGTCTACAAATAAATATACGAGGTAACTTGAAAAGATTACAAGAAATCGTGAATTATATAGAAATAAGTAACAATAGATTTATCTACATTACATTTCCGTCAAAGTAGTTCCGTTCAGGAACTATACACTTTTACCAAAGTAAATACAGCTGCTGGAAACATTCCTGGAACTCGTCATTTGACATCTCTCTTAGTTGACTTGTCGCATTGGTGATAACATCATCTGCATCATTGAATAGCTGTCCCTTCTGTGGTAATTTTAGTCGAGGGAACCAGAAAAATATGAGCCACCGTAAGATCGGAATCATTTGAAGACTGTTCCAGTGTAATCACATTGTGCTTTACAAGGTACTAATTTACTAGTAGGGATCAATGCGCTGGCACATTGCTGTGCAGCATAATCCAACTGTGCAATTATCCTTCAGTACACGCTTGTGGCACACACACACTTGCCATTTCTTCATTAGGATTTCACGTTGTACATAAGCGATATTAGTGCTTCTGAGGGTGATTTCTCACGCCAAACACAGAATGTAACATGTGTACTATGTTCACTGAAGGACATTCTCAACTCTGACAAATTACATCTGCCATGTCCTTTTGCCAAGATCATTAGCAACCACTGAACATTTAATCTCAGTAACATCATCTTTCATTCAAACACTAGATCGACTATTCTATTACCAACTTCTAAACATATAATCTACTTAACAAAATCTGACATTCAAACACTAGATCGACTATTCCGGGAACTTTTTGAAGCTGCCAGGTATATCTACTCTGATTTACTGCTACACAAAAAAACGGAGATAATTAGAATGAGCTACAAGTACATACTTCAATGTTTGAAATAAACATAACAAAATAACGGGATGTACATTCCTGGTAGATAGAAATTGTATTTCCTGAAGTTAATTGACTTTCTATTGATAAATTTCTACTTTTTAAAATTTGCTCAAGGAATTTATTTAGTTTAATTAATTTATTTTGATAATTGTGTAAGATTCTGAATTATTTTCTTTCTTGAATAACCTATTAACTGGTCCACATGACTAACAACAGACGATTTCTTCGCCAGATCATTTTTTAAGTCCAGACCCGATCAATATATCTAGTATATAATAATAATAATCATAAAAATAAAGGCATAACCAGTCAGGGTTGTAGAAGTGCCACATTGAGACATTTCGTTCAGGAAGATCTTCACGCATTTCTATTCTCTACCAACCTAATGAGTTTGGAAACTTCACACCGTGTCTAGTCCTGGATATTATCCAGCCATGTCTTCTTCTTGCGACCTCATCTTCTTCTACCCTCTACCGTACCTTGAATAACTTCACTTGTCATCGAGGAATGTCTTATCTCGTGCCTGTACAACCGAAGTTAACCAAGTTTCCCGATTGTTAACGTTGGTTCTTGTGGACCTTCTACTACATGAATTCTATCATGTACAAACACAATGGACTTATGATCTCGGTAACAGATACCCAACACACACGTCTGTAGCATTTCTTCTCAAACGCCTGGATTATTCGTTCGCGGCTAAAGAGTCCAGGTCTCACAGACATATTGAAATATTGACAAGACTAAAGATCTATATAAGTTCATCTTAACATGGGTGAGGATCCCGCGTTTGAAAACGGAGATTAATCTTGTCATGCGGCTATGACCATTGACCCGGATGTAGAATTTCGGATGTTAAATTTTTTTTAAGTATTCGGTGTTTGTTTGCGGGCCACGTCTCTATCAACCATGGGCGTGAGTTCATATTTGTTATATCAGTTTGTCCGGTACTACTGATACACATATGCCCGTAGATATACAAGTGTTCTTGGGGGTAATAATTTCTTGGATGTATTGGTACCCAAAAGTATACATTTCTAATTGTGTCACATTTAGAAGTAGCATTGACCCTTTGTCGTTTTTCTATCAGCACTCCAGCCACGAGAACCGACAGAGATTTCATCATTCATTATTTTTTGGGTAAAAACTGAGAACACGGGTCTGACAATAGCACCTACACATCATACATAGTGCTGGACATCATACACAGCGCCCAAACATCATACACATTAAAATATACACACCGCTCAGTCATCATACACAGCTCCCAGACATCTCACCAATAATTACTTCAAATGTCCACTACAGTCATTATTCCATAATGTCCGCCATCATCATTATTCATAATTCCCACAATTGTTATTTTATATAAAGTCCACTATTGAAATTTGCACAATATCCATCATAGAATCCTTCAAGAAACATGGGCTGACCATAACCAATACGACCCAAATGTCCAAAGACAGACAACTCCAACTCTCCCCTGCAGCGCTTAACGACACATGTGGAAATGACAATAGTTAGATAATTAGATCCACCATTTTCTATTTTATAATTTTCACGGTTGACATTGTCTATAAAATCCACCACTATCATTTTCTGTAATGTCTACTATTAACATTTTCTGTAATATCCACTATCATCATGTTCACTGCTGACTACTTGTTTGAATAATCAGCAGTGACAATATATTTTCCAATGTTGGTCTTCCCCTGATTCGCGTGCATCTTTCTGCAGGTGAAGGTCGCAAAAGGTCCATGTTGTCAGTTGGTCACAGCGCCGAGTACGCTCTGAAGATTATAGAAACAGATGTGGTAGATCTAGTCGGTACACTCAGGACTCCTGGAGGACAAATAGAACCAATTATACTCAAGAAAATGGACAACGGGGAATTGGGTAGGAACTGTGTCTATGTCTAGCATTGACAAACAAGAAACTATTAAATGTGTCTATGTCTAGCATTGATAACAAGAAACTATTAAATGTGTCTATGTCTAGCATTGATAACAAGAAACTATTAAATGTGTCTATGTCTATTATATGACCTTGTCCTTAGAGGTGAGAAAGAGAGTTCTGCAGTGCTATATAACTCCTATACTAGCATATGGGTGTGAGTCTTGGACAATAAACAAACAGGAAAGTGGGAAATTAGAGACAATAGAGATGTGGTTCTACAGAAGAATGCTGAGAATACCATGAACTGCCAGAAAAACTAATGTAGAGGTGTTGAAAGAGCCAAATGCGAAACGGACCTTAATCGACAATATAAGAAAAAGGCAATCTTCTTTTTTTGGCCACTTCATGAGACAGGCAGGTTTGGAGAACATAGTCAGAACAGGCAAAATTGAAGGCAACAGAGACAGAGGGCGACAACGTGAGAAAATATTAGACAGTATGACAACCTGCCACGGCAAGGAAACAACAACGTCCTGGATACATAATACTGTGGACAGAGAGCTGTGGAGAGCCATGACTGCCTACGCAAGGCGGCATGGCACCTGATGATGTCTATCATTGATAACAAGAAACTGAATTGAAAGGCTTACGACTATCCAATTAATAACATCTGTCGCTGGACATGTGAAACCATTTCTTTCTCACATGGAAAACAATTCTTCCATTTTTAAACCTACAAGTAAGTGCATGCGCTATTAGTACCTCATATAGTTTGCTGGTACAATTGTAGTACCGCATATAGTCTGATCTGCTGGTACAATAGCTGTACCTCATACAGTCAGCTAGTGTAAAGTGAATTATTCAAATCGTCTGCTAGTAAATGTAAAACCTGCTCTGTAGTATTATGGTACAAATGTGACGTCCTAATATTGCCTGCTGGTACACATGTGACGTCCTAATATTGCCTGCTTATAAGATATTATAATCTAATATAGCCTGTTTGTATGTTAGACTTTTGTGTACTTGATTTTTCCTACTAATGTTAGTAGCCGTACATCGCAGGCGATAATGACAACAGTTTCAGACTTGAGCTGTTGCATCTCTCTGCTGTGTGTGGAGATGACTGAACAGTCCAATCCTGGCATTGAATCTTGGGTCACAGTTGGAACACGTATGATTAAACTTGTGTTGGTGCAGCTCTCCGCTGTGTGCGTGATCAGAATTATGCGTCTTTATGTTTGTTGTTCTGTCTTTTCAGCCAGTAATATCCGATGATGTGGCGTCAATGATCCAATGATGTGGCGTCAATGATCCAATGATGTGGCGTCAATGATCCAATGATGTGGCGTCAATGATGCAATGATGTGGCGTCAATGATCCAATGATGTGGCGTCAATGATGCAATGATGTGGCGTCAATGATCCAATGATGTGGTGTCAATGATGAAGCTCTTTAGCGAAGTTTTGAGATAATCCTTAAATCGTTTCTTCTCGTCGTTTCTTCTAACCGTCCAATCATTTTCCATAACGGCTCACCGTACATCAGATATTTTGGAATACGTTTGTCAGACATGCGCAAAATATGTCCAGCCCATCTCAGTTGGGCCATCCTCAGAATTCAATGAAGAATGCTCGGGATATTGGCTGTAGTCAGGACTTCAGTATCAGGTACGTTATATTGCCACTTTATTATGAGAGTTTTGTAGATGAAGCATTTGTAAAAGTGATTTAGCACTCTGGTATGTCTGCTGCACACTGTCCGGGTCTCACAAGAGTATGCAATGCCCTATAACAAGGTACTTACAACCACAGCGCGGTAAACTTTCAATTCCTATACTTCTTTTCGTTACTGCATGTTTTCCTGTGAAGGAGTGCAGGGTAGTTTTCTATTGGCTGAGGAAATAAAGGCGGTTGTGCCATAGCAGACGTCTTGACAGGATAGATTTTGATACTACCTGTGAAAGAAAAAAAATCCTGTTTCAACCGTGTATTGAACCCGAGACCTCAATGGTTTAAGAACGACGTTCTAACCACACGGTCATGCGCTCCACAAACAAGCACATTATCAAATAAATATACGTTTACATCTGTATTCTTGCATTCATACGTGTTTTTTCTCTCCGATAACAGGAATTGCTTACTTTACTCCGCGACAGAAGGGAGAGTATATTGTCTCAGTTATGAGAGATGAGACTCACATTAAACATAGCCCATTCAAGATCCAAGTCGGTGATAAGGAGCTGGGACACGCCGCTGGTTGCACGGTCAAGGGGGCCATCAACGAAGCTCTCGCTAACCATTCTAATGAAATTGTAATCAATACAACAAACGGAGGTGAGTATCAAGTCATAGATCAAGTCATAGGTCAAGTCATAGGTCAAGTCACAGATCAAATACGATTGTTGTCCTCTTGGCCTTCAATTTTTCTTTAAAAAGACATTGGTACTGATGTTTGACTGTGACAGTTGTAAATGTGATATATGTTACTGATGTTTGACTGTGACAGTTGTAAATGTGGAAGTTGCGATAATGTAATGATAAATTCGTCCGCTTAATAGGTGACACGGGTTTCGAGTCCATTCGTTATTCATGATTTGAAATGAAAGTTACTCTCGTGATTCACCCAGTCACCAGGAAGTAGATTACAAGGGTTCATGTTTCCTGTGATTCACCCAGTCACCAGGAAGTATGTTACAAGGGTTCATGTTTCCCGTGATTCACCCAGTCACCAGGAAGTAGATTACAAGGGTTCATGTTTCCCGTGATTCACCCAGTCACCAGGAAGTATGTTACAAGGGTTCATGTTTCCCGTGATTCACCCAGTCACCAGGAAGTATGTTACAAGGGTTCATGTTTCCCGTGATTCACCCAGTCACCAGGAAGTAGATTACAAGGCTTCATGTTTCCCGTGATTCACCCAGTCACTAGGAAGTATGTTACAAGGGTTCATGTTTCCCGTGATTCACCCAGTCACCAGGAAGTATGTTACAAGGGTTCATGTTTCCCGTGATTCACCCAGTCACCAGGAAGTATGTTACAAGGGTTCATGTTTCCCGTGATTCACCCAGTCACCAGGAAGTAGGTTAGAAGGGTTCATGTTCTCCCGTGATTCACCCAGTCACCAGGAAGTATGTTACAAGGGTTCGTGTTTCCTGTGATTCACCCAGTCACCAGGAAGTAGATTACAAGGGTTCATGTTTCCTGTGATTCACCCAGTCACCAGGAAGTATGTTACAGGGGTTCATGTTTCCCGTGATTCACCCAGTCACAAGGAAGTATGTTACAAGGGTTCATGTTTCCTGTGATTCACCCAGTCACCAGGAAGTAGGTTACAAGGGTTAATGCTCTGAAAGGGTCGGGTGATTGTGTCCTCTCTACATGGTAGGTGACGCTAGTCAGGTTTCTGAACAACCACTGACTAAGCAGTTGAGCACTTATGGGAAACTGTATGCCAGGAGGCTGGTTCATAACTAATATTTACCGTTACCTTTCGCTAGAAATTTCGTATGACCTATTGAATCATCTACTCACAAATCTTTCACTAATAATGACCTGTTGAATCATTCACTCACAAATCTTTCACTAATAATGACCTGTTGAATCATCTACTCACAAATCTTTCACTAATAATGACCTGGTGAATCATCTACTCACAAATCTTTCACTAATAATGACCTGTTGAATCATTCACTCACACATCTTTCACTAATAATGACCTGTTGAATCATCTACTCACAAATCTTTCACTAATAATGACCTGTTGAATCATCTACTCACAAATCTTTCACTAATAATGACCTGTTGAATCATCTACTCACAAATCTTTCACTAATAATGACCTGTTGAATCATCTACTCACAAATCTTTCACTAATAATGACCTGTTGAATCATCTACTCACAAATCTTTCACTAATAATGACCTGTTGAATCATTCACTCACACATCTTTCACTAATAATGACCTGTTGAATCATCTACTCACAAATCTTTCACTAATAATGACCTGTTGAATCATTCACTCACAAATCTTTCACTAATAATGACCTGTTGAATCATCTACTCACAAATCTTTCACTAATAATGACCTGGTGAATCATCTACTCACAAATCTTTCACTAATAATGACCTGTTGAATCATTCACTCACACATCTTTCACTAATAATGACCTGTTGAATCATCTACTCACAAATCTTTCACTAATAATGACCTGTTGAATCATCTACTCACAAATCTTTCACTAATAATGACCTGTTGAATCATCTACTCACAAATCTTTCACTAATAATGACCTGTTGAATCATCTACTCACAAATCTTTCACTAATAATGACCTGTTGAATCATCTACTCACAAATCTTTCACTAATAATGACCTGTTGAATCATTCACTCACACATCTTTCACTAATAATGACCTGTTGAATCATCTACTCACAAATCTTTCACTAATAATGACCTGTTGAATCATTCACTCACAAATCTTTCACTAATAATGACCTGTTGAATCATTCACTCACAAATCTTTCACTAATAATGACCTGTTGAATCATCTACTCACAAATCTTTCACTAATAATGACCTGTTGAATCATCTACTCACAAATCTTTCACTAATAATGACCTGTTGAATCATCTACTCACAAATCTTTCACTAATAATGACCTGTTGAATCATTCACTCACAAATCTTTCACTAATAATGACCTGTTGAATCATCTACTGACAAAAAAAATCACTAATAATGACCTGTTGAATCATCTACTCACAAATCTTTCACTAATAATGACCTGTTGAATCATCTACTCACAAATCTTTCACTAATAATGACCTGTTGAATCATTCACTCACAAATCTTTCACTAATAATGACCTGTTGAATCATTCACTCACAAATCTTTCACTAATAATGACCTGTTGAATCATTTACTCACAAATCTTTCACTAATAATGACCTGTTGAATCATTTACTCACAAATCTTTCACTAATAATGACCTGTTGAATCATTCACTCACAAATCTTTCACTAATAATGACCTGTTGAATCATCTACTCACAAATCTTTCACTAATAATGACCTGTTGAATCATTTACTCACAAATCTTTCACTAATAATGACCTGTTGAATCATTTACTCACAAATCTTTCACTAATAATGACCTGTTGAATCATTCACTCACAAATCTTTCACTAATGATGACCTGTTGAATCATTTACTCACAAATCTTTCACTAATGATGACCTGTTGAATCATTTACTCACAAATCTTTCACTAATGATGACCAGTGATGGCATGGTGGTAGATAGAAGACATTTGATGATCCTGGTCACATTTTTCCAGGTTACGGTGGACTGAGTATCACCATAGAGGGTCCACATAGATCCAACGTAGAGTTATACAAGACCGAGGATCGAATCTACACCGTCCACTACAGCCCACACGAACCAGGCATTTACATTCTTAACATTAGATTTGCTGATGATGATGTTCCAGGTATGTGATTTATTATGTTTGTCCAACTGAATCTGTGTTGTTATTTCTATGTTTCATCTCTGTGTATGTTCTAATTTACTGAATCTGTGTTGTTGTTTCTATGTTTCATCTCTATGTGTTTTTTTTCATGTTTGTCGGTGTGTTTCCTTCCCTCATGTTTTGTCTGTGTGTTTTTTTTAATCTATATGTTTCATCTACCCATGCCTTAGGTTCATCTACCCACGCCTTAGGTTCATCTACCCACGCCTTAGGTTTGTATACACACATATAGGTTTATTTACACATACACATGTTTATCTACCCACACATTGGTTTATCTACCCACTCCTATGTTTGTATACCCACACATTGGTTTATCTACCCACTCCTAGGTTTGTATACCCACAAATAGTATTTTATACCCAAAAAGGTGTGTGTACAACACCGTAATTTGTATACCACATTTTACGTTTGTATACCCACACATTAGGTTTGTATACCCACACTTTAAGTTTGTATACTCACACTGTAGGTTTGCATACCACCATATTAGGTTTGCATACCCACACCGTAGGTTTGTATACCCACACCATAGGATATATACCCACACCTGAAATGTGTATACCCACACTTTATATGTGTATACCCACACCGTAAATGTGTATACCAGCAGCTTAAATGGGTATACCCACACTTTATATGTGTATACCCAAAACTTGTATAGCAGACTGCGGGGCTAGACGAGAGGCGGACAAGGAAAAAGAATAATACTAAACACAGCTGTTCTTTATTTTGCTTAGTTAGTATTTGTACAAGAAAAGAAAAAATACAGTAAGTAAATGGCTGTCCATCATTTCTCCAAGTATCCAATATTTGCATTGGGGGGGGGGGGGGGGCGGTTCCATAAAATAGATCAACACACTTTTTGTGCCAATTTTTCACGCCCCTCCCCCCTCTCAATGTATCAACATTTCAAGGATACCTTCCCCAATTTAATTATGTAAAAAAAAATGTAATCCTTATTTTTTTAAATTATTACAGTGTATTTTTCTAAATTATGAAAATATGACATTTACCTAGATTTTTAGAAAGAAATGTCACGTTCAAACAATTTAATTTTTAGAAAGATGTGTCACGTTCAAACAATTTAATTTTTAGAAAGAAATGTCACGTTGCTACAGTTTAATGTATAGAATTTCACGCTCCAACAATTAAATTATTTGTTAGGTATATACAAATATTTCTATTGACATCAACTTTCTTCAACATTCCCATCCTTTACCCTCCTCGTTGACATGAACTTAACATATGTTCAGACACCCCTCCCCCTCTCCAATTGATATAATTTGTGAACGGTTCCTTACCAGTACGACTGGTGATTATGTGTTCAAACCCCGATATAGGTTTCAAGGTGGAGATATGTAAATACATTACTAAGACCAGTACAGTTGAGAAAGAAATAAGTGAAAAAGTTGACAGTGTGTGAAACGAGATGTCTGGGGTAAACTATAAATATCACCACAAGAGATGAACGGAGAAATAAAGATATAAGGAAAGAAATAAAAACAATCTCATGTCACGACTACATCGATAGACAGCAAAACGTGTAGTTTGATAAATTCATGAAAATACAATCATCGCAAACAACCGTTGGTGCATACAATCATCGCAATCAACCGTTGGTGCATACAATCATCGCAAACAACCGTTGGTGCATACAATCATCGCAATCAACCGTTGGTGCATACAATCATCGCAATCAACCGTTCGTGCATACAATCATCGCAATCAACCGTTGATGCATACAATCATCGCAATCAACCGTCCGTGCAGACAACAGCAGAAGATCTGACTACAAGGCACAAGGAAGACCATGAACCAGATGGGTGGAGACAAACACAGAAATATTCAAGAGACACAGCACGACCATGGACAATACAACACAAATTACCAAAGACTGACAACTCCAACTTTTCCCCACCCCCCCCCCAACCCCATTTACGACTGTTTACGTATCAGATGGAAATGGCAATAGATAGATAGATAGATTAGATGGACATACAAGCAGACAAACAGATAGACAGGCAGACAGGCCAGGACAGACCAGACAGACAGATAGATAGACAGATAGATAGGTAGATTAGATAGACAGGCAGTAAGACAGACAGACAGAACAGACCAGACTGACAGACAGGTAGATGATATAACACATATCTGATTGGTGTGTACACAAAACCTACAGGCAGCCCGTTTCTGGTGAACGTTGGAGGAAATCCTTCAGGTCGTGTTAGAGAAACTGTGAGTAAAGAGATGGAGACAGCCCCGGCGGTCAGTCCAGGCACTGAGTCCGAGTTTATTCTCAAGATCCCAGGTCAGTCATAATATATGTTGTTTAAGGAATATGTGGCAGCCAGGGTGAATGTGTGGAAGTCATGGTGAGTTTGTGGGATCCAGGGTGAGTATGTGGGATCCAGGGTTAATGTGTGGTATTGTAGGTGAATTTGTTTTGTCGAGAATGAATGTGTTAGTGTTATAGGAAATATGTGGTTTACAAAGACAAATCTTGGGATTCAAAGTGAGTGCGTTTGAATTGTTACAACAGGCAAGAATGCAGACAAGAGAGATCGAGGACACAGTGAAAGAAAATGTTAGATAGTCTCTGACATGGTGGCATGGCAAAGCGTGAGCAAAGATCATTTTAAAACTTGCTGAAAGTGAGTTGTCGACATTCATCATAGCATACTCCAGTCGGCATGGTACCTCATGATGATGACGATAACCAATCAATCTCCAACAATTATAAAATAATCCAGGAAGTTGAAATTACTTCTGGAGAAATCAACTATGTCCTATAATATCAGCTGAAGAAATCAACCATGTCATATAATATCAGCTGGAGAAATCAACCATGTCCTATAATATCAGCTGGAGACATCAACCATGTCCTATCAGCTGACACCGGTAATCCTTCTGGAGAAATCAACCATGTCCTATCAGCTGACACCGGATATCATTCTGGAGAAATCAACCATGTCCTATAATATCAGCTGGAGACATCAACCATGTCCTATCAGCTGACACCGGTAATCCTTCTGGAGAAATCAACCATGTCCTATCAGCCGACACCGGATATCATTCTGGAGAAATCAACCATGTCCTATAATATCAGCTGGAGAAATCAACCATGTCCTATAATATCAGCTGGAGACATCAACCATGTCCTATAATATCATTCTGGAGAAATCAACCATGTCCTATCAGCTGACACCGGATATCATTCTGGAGAAATCAACCATGTCCTATAATATCAGCTGGAGACATCAACCATGTCCTATCAGCTGACACCGGTAATCCTTCTGGAGAAATCAACCATGTCCTATCAGCTGACACCGGATATCATTCTGGAGAAATCAACCATGTCCTATAATATCATTCTGGAGAAATCAACCATGTCCTATAATATCATTCTGGAGAAATCAACCATGTCCTATAATATCATTCTGGAGAAATAAACCATGTCCTATAATATCATTCTGGAGAAATCAACCATGTCCTATAATATCATTCTGGAGAAATCAACCATGTCCTATCAGCTGACACCGGATATCATTCTGGAGAAATCAACCATGTCCTATAATATCATTCTGGAGAAATAAACCATGTCCTATAATATCATTCTGGAGAAATCAACCATGTCCTATAATATCATTCTGGAGAAATCAACCATGTCCTATAATATCATTCTGGAGAAATCAACCATGTCCTATAATATCATTCTGGAGAAATCAACCATGTCCTATAATATCATTCTGGAGAAATCAACCATGTCCTATAATATCATTCTGGAGAAATCAACCATGTCCTATAATATCATTCTGGAGAAATCAACCATGTCCTATAATATCATTCTGGAGAAATCAACCATGTCCTATAATATCATTCTGGAGAAATCAACCATGTCCTATAATATCATTCTGGAGAAATCAACCATGCACATGTTTTCCGCAATTGTATAGAATCACGTATAGCAATGACATCATTTATAGCAATTACATCATTTATAGCAATTACATCATTTATAACAACTACATTATTTATAGTAACCACGTCATTTATAACAACTACATCAGTTATAGTAACCACGTCATTTATAACAACTACATCAGTTATAGTAACCACGTCATTTATAGCAATTACATCAGTTATAGTAACCACGTCATTTATAACAACTACATCAGTTATAGTAACCACATCATTTATAACAACTACATCAGTTATATCAATCACATCATTTATAACAACTACATCAGTTATATCAATCACATCATTAAGAGACTTTTTAATGTTAATATTACCACAGCATGATTTTCGTGGACAGACTGTGAAAATGTTGTTTTGTTTATTTTAGTTAGAAAATAGATTGAGATATTTATGTGTGGTTGAGAGAATAGATTTAGATTATTGCGTGTGGTTGAGAGAATAGATTTAGATTATTGCGTGTGGTTGAGAGAATAGATTTAGATTATTGCGTGTGGTTGAGAGAATAGATTTAGATTATTGCGTGTGGTTGAGAGAATAGATTTAGATTATTGCGTGTGGTTGAGAGAATAGATTTAGATTATTGCGTGTGGTTGAGAGAAATTAGAATTTTTGTTTCGTGAGAGAGAATAAATTTATATTGGTTTGTTTTGTTGGAAAAAAAATAGATTGCTGTTGTTTCGATAAGAATGCATTCTGATTATTTTGTGTGGGTGAGATAAATTTTGATGATTTTTCTCAATTTAAATACTAATATTATATTGTTTTGTTTGTTGAGAAAATAAATTTCGATTATTGTGTTTGGCTGAGAATAAATCTAGATTTGTGTATTTGGTTCAACTATACATTTAATGTGTGTGTCTGGGAAAAAAAATACTTATTCCGCGTCCTATGATCTCTGTATGCAGGCACCAACCCCTTCGACATGGAGGCTACAATCACTGACCCTGGAGGAGTGTCCGAGTTGTGTGAGGTCATGGATCAAGAAGACTTTCACTACCTTATTAAGATGACCCCCAAGAGAAAAGGCCTCCATATTCTTAGTATCAAACATAAAAGCATGCACATTTCCGGTGAGGTCACGTGTTTGTTTGTAATCAACAGCCTTGACACTGCTAACATTTTTTTAGAAAATCTGTGATGTCTTCAATAAAATATCTCCATTAGATTCTTGTGTTAGATAATGCGGCTTTGGTGTGTGTGTGTGTTCGTCCATCACACATGATGGCTGTTCATGTCTCGACATTCAAGTCTGGCTGTTCATGTCTCGACATTCAAGTCTGGCTGTTCATGTCTCGACATTCAAGTCTGGCTGTTCATGTCTCAACATTCAAGATACTTGTGCAGAATTATCTTTCCCTCAACTCTGCAGCTTTCAATGATTGCCAGAAGATGTTCTAAAGTTGAAATGTTTACACAAAATCACCCTGTTGTTCGGATACTAAAAGTAAGAATTAATGAGAATAATGTGCTGTCTATAGCAGGAATTTATGACAAAATTTAACTGCTTATAATAGCAGCTGATGATAAAATTGTACTGCCAATAGCAGAAATTGATGATAAATAATAAACTGCCAACAGCAGAAATTGATGACACAATTTAGCAGCTTATGGTATACATTGATAACAAAAATGTACTTGCCAATAGTAAAATTTGTACATGGCATTTCTTCCTGCAGGTAGTCCGTTTCAATACTCTGTAGGTCAGCTGGCTGTGGGTGGGCCACACAAAGTTCAAGTTGGTGGACCAGGTCTGGAGAAAGGAGAAGTTGGTATTCCTAGTAAGTTATCAATATTCTATATATTTTACGCTATAAATTTTACAATGTTTAACATTGACAATTTTATCATGACTTTATGTGATATTTTACGTAGTTTTTTGAAATGTTACAGGTATTATCGTGAATTCTACATATAAATGTATCATTTTGAGTGCTTTAATCCTTGGTGTACTTTCAAGTAATAGATATGGTACTTTATTATCCTGGTACTGTAATTTCTTACACGAATCCTCCTTATCTCATCTAGTACTTTAATCCTCCTTATCAGATGGTACTTTGGTCATGGTGGCTGGATTATCAGAACCACGATTTTCACTATTTTTTTCTTGTAATGCGCTGATATAACTAAATTGGACTAGTGTCCGCGGTTGAAAAGGACGTACTTAACCATAAGAATTATATTTACTTAACCAAACCAAACAACGAATGGCGAACTTGAAATCCTGGTCAATTGAACTGCAGATGTTAACTTTGACAGTGTCAACTAAACAACTTTACCTCGTCAATTAAAAAGTCCTTTACACTCATTTGAACATCATTCTAACATGACGCTGTTTGACTTTTCCTTGATTTTCATTGGTCACTTTGTGTATACTTTGTGTTAGCAACCAATCAAAGATCGGAAATGTCACAACCAATGAAACATTGTAAAATTCACAACCAATGAAAGAAAGGAAAAGTCAAATAGCATCACCCTAGAAGTATGATCGAGATAAAGAGGGTCCACGTGACTATATTTGTCGAGTGACTCGCTTAGACCAAGCTATTCCCTGGGATATATAAAGAAGAACTTGCTTATACACGTCCCTAGCGAGACACTCCATATCAATTACCGTACTAAAGCTAAGTATACACGTCCCTAGCGGGACACTCCATATCAACTACCGTACTAAAGCTAAGTTATACACGTCCCTAGCGGGACACTCCATATCAATTACCGTACTAAAGCTAAGAGTAGTCCAGTAATGTGAGGGTGATATACCATTGGGACATGTAGCTAAAACAAAGACTAAGTACAGGATTTGTCAGGTCACAGTAGCAAGCAAACATTGATGGAATTTCTGTTATAGGATTTGTCAGGTCACAGTAGCAAGCAAACATTGATGGAATTTCTGTTACAGTAACAAGCAAACATTGATGGGATTTCTGTTACAGTAACAAGCAAACATTGATGGGATTTCTGTTACAGTGCTTATATATTTTCTATGATAACTAAATTCTTACAGCTGATAGGAATTGAACCAGGTCCGGTCTAGTGGCACTGAATCGCCTTGCAACTCAAGTAAAGATACAATGGTTAAATTTCGGTTTATAAGAAGGACCGAGAGGTCTCTTGTAAACATAAATAACAGAGACAATACAATCCTGCCTCAAATAATAGCTTATACAAGTCAATTCAAGCAGGAAGATGTTCGTTGTTGTAGCAGTCCTTGTCTCGATTGGTCCGTTCTCGGTGACTTGAGTACACAGGTTGAATGTCTTGTCAAGATCACATGGGGGGGGGAGGATGTAGTTGGTCAAGTAGGGTAAACTTGTTTGCTAAGTTGCATGGCGATTCGGTACCGATAGTATTATATACATCTGGTTTAATTTCCGTCAGCATTAAGAATTGTTTTTTTTTTAATTTATCCTCATGCTTCCTACATGAATTTACTTGGCTAACTAAACTTGAATTTATTTGGCTAACTAAACTTGAATTTACTTGGCTAACTAAACTTGAATTTATAAGGAAAATTCTTACAATGTTTACAACCGCCTGCTACAGTGACGCGAGACATCCCGTGGTTAGTCCTTGCTTTTCTTTAGATGTATATGATTCTACCCAACAATACTAAACTCTTGCTTTCTGTTGAAGTAACGGAGTCAGTACTCTGGCTCGCTCTGTTACTCTTTAACCGTCCGATTATGGTATTCATTCATAAATCGGGGTTGACTAAAGAATGGTTGCCTCTGGTGTTGAAAACGGAAAATGTGGCACTGCACTATTGACCGAGTGACTAGCATTATCTGTGTTATATTCAGCAGAGAATAAAAGGTGTATCATCAACACGGAACTCATTTAGCTCTGCGTGATAAATGGGTCATCATCATGTGACATATTCTTTCCAGAAGCTGGTCTTCCTTATGGATTCTCTGAACACTCCACGATTCTGCGCGAGTTGATCTGCCGCAGCTAGAAACATGTTTAAACAATCTGATATATCACTGCGCCATTGTCGTCTTGGGCGCACTCTTCTCCTGTTGCCTCAGCCTTCAGCTATTAATCTTTCGATGATGTTATGTCACTTTATATGACCCAAAAATACGCATCTTTCTTGTTATGATATTGTTAAGGAACCAGCCCTCTTCAATATGTATTGATCTTAACACTTCTTCATTTGTCTTTTTAGCTGTCCATGGTATACGTAAATATTTTACTTGTGAACTAATTTTATACTTGCAAATGTGGAAAATGGATACATCTGTAAATAAGAGCATTTTATGTTTTCACTACCAGATGTATTCAACATTTACACACGCGAGGCAGGACAGGGCACTATGACAGTAGCGGTAGAAGGGCCCTCTAAACCCGCCATCCTGTTGGAGCAGCGACCGAATGGCTTCTTAGGTGCTCAGTACAAAGTGGACAAACCTGGTAAGTGTTGGTCACAATCTGCAAACGTATTTATTACATGAAGTCAGTCACACACAATTTGATGCGTGAGTGTATTAGCTGAGTAAAGGTTGGCAGCAACAGGGTTGAGTAAGGGTTGGCAGTAACAGGGTTGAGTGAAGGTTGTCAGTAACAGGGTTGAGTAAGGGTTGGCAGTAACAGAGTTAAGTGAAGGCTAGCAGTAACAGGGTTGCGTTGGGGTTGACTGTGAGAGGACTGAGTGGAGGTTGGCTGTGAGAGGGTTGAGTTGAGATTGGCTGTAAGATGATTTAGTGAACGTTGACTATGAGAGATTTAATGGAGATTGATTGTAAGAGGGTTGAGTGAACGTTGACTGTGAGAGGGTTGAGTGGAAGTTAGCAATAACAGGGTTTAATGGATGTTGACATTTATAGGCAAACAGGGTTGACAACAAGTAAGACATTCATTTGTTATCTCTACGAGAATTTTCCAGATCTCCTGTAATATATTCAACAGTATCTATAACAATGAAGATTTTCTTGGTTTACCGGCAGAATTGGTTTTATCGGTTTGCTAGAGATACGGAGTTAAAGAGTACATTTAAGCCATGAGACTACCATCGAAGCCGGTTATACAAGGTTATTGGCACAATTCACACAGCAACACGGCACATGCCAGTTCTCTGAGCTAAACCCTTACTGGTCATCTAGCAAGACCATCGTCCTCATACAGAAGAGATTCAGTGAGAGTTTGAGAACATACTTTTTCTTTTCAAGTTACAAGAAAAGATGAGGTCAAGGCTTGAAAATCACAAGATAAGATGGGGTCAAAGCTTGATAGTCACAAGAAATGATGGGGTCAAGCTTGAAAGTCATAAGAAAATATGGGGTTAAGGCTTGAAAGTCACAAGAAAAGATGAGGTCTAGGCTTTGCGATATTTCACAGTCTGTATCATTGTATACAGCGTATTAGAATATATGTGTTTGTTGGTATTTGTATACGTGAACTAATCGTATACTTGCACACATGAACTAATCTTATATGTGTACACATGAACTAATCTTATATTTGTAAACATGAACTAATCTTGTATTTGTACACATGAACTAATCTTGTATTTGTAAACATGAACTAATCTTGTATTTGTACACGTGAACTAATCTTATATTTGTACACATGAACTAATCTTATATGTGTACACATGAACTAATCTTATATGTGTACACATGAACTAATCTTATATTTGTACACATGAACTAATCTTATATTTGTACACATGAACTAATCTCATATGTGTACACATGAACTAATCTTATATTGGTAAACATGAACTAATCTTATATTTGTAAACATGAACTAATCTTATATTTGTACACATGAACTAATCTTACTCTCCCAACCACACTCCAAAGGGATGTACGGAGTGCACTTGAAGTTCAATGACACCCACATTCCTGGATCTCCATTCATGGTCAACATAGCGCCAGACAGTGGTGCCACCAGGCAGGTTTCTGTCCATTCCCTAAAGGACAAGGGTCTCTCGGTGAGTGTACCATCTTTTGGGGATTTAGTTGAGTAGAGTTTAGCACCATGTGTGTGCGTGTGTTTCGAGTACTGTCGGTGAGAAAGATATAAACTTTTGGCATAAACCACTTGTTAAACCTTCAATAAGAAAATGTAATTGATATTGTAGACAGACTTGTGATGTTTGTAGTTTGTGTTAGCTCAACGTTGGAACTAGCTGTATACATCAATAGTTCATTCATGCTGTGGGGATGTTAAAGTTGGGGGGGGGGAGGGGGATGTGACATTTATTTTGTTTGCCTGATCATTCTGGTTTTCAATGGAATAAGACAGCAGATAATTGTGCAGGTTATTTCACTGTAACAATAAGAGAGCTGACAGCTTGGTAGATTATGTCACTGTAACAATAAGAGAGCTGACAGCTTGGTAGATTATGTCACTGTAACAATAAGAGAGCTGACAGCTTGGTAGATTATGTCACTGTAACAATAAGAGAGCTGACAGCTTGGTAGATTATGTCACTGTAACAATAAGAGAGCTGACAGCTTGGTAGATCATGTCACTGTAACAATAAGAGAGCTGACAGCTTGGTAGATTATGTCACTGTAACAATAAGAGAGCTGACAGCTTGGTAGATCATGTCACTGTAACAATAAGAGAGCTGACAGCTTGGTAGATTATGTCACTGTAACAATAAGAGAGCTGACAGCTTGGTAGATTATGTCACTGTAACAATAAGAGATCTGGAAGCTTGGTAGATTATGTCACTGTAACAATAAGAGATCTGGAAGCTTGGTAGATTATGTCACTGTAACAATAAGAGAGCTGACAGCTTGGTAGATTATGTCACTGTAACAATAAGAGAGCTGACAGCTTGGTAGATTATGTCACTGTAACAATAAGAGATCTGGAAGCTTGGTAGATTATGTCACTGTAACAATAAGAGATCTGGAAGCTTGGTAGATTATGTCACTGTAACAATAAGAGATCTGGAAGCTTGGTAGATTATGTCACTGTAACAATAAGAGATCTGGAAGCTTGGTAGATTATGTCACTGTAACAATAAGAGATCTGGAAGCTTGGTAGATTATGTCACTGTAACAATACGAGGGCCGATAGCTTGGCAGGGGTAGTGGTTAAGTTGTTCACCTTGTGTTCAAGAGGTCATGGGCTCGAATCCGACTTGTGTTGTTTTGTGTAGACGGTGGATTTTTTTCAGAGATCCCTGTGGATTATCACTTGTAGCTGCGGAGTTACGTGCTATAAGTGTTACTCTCGGCAGGCAGCGTGCTGTTTCGTTGAGAGTGACCGATTACATATGGAAACCGAGTACAGTGAAGTCAATCCTCTACGTCTTTGAACCCTTTGAACTCTTAGCTTGGCAGGTTATGTCACTGTAACAATAAGAGAGCTGATAGCTTGGCAGGTTATGTTACTGCAACACTGCAAGGCAATTGATCGCGCCGACATATTAAACTCTTTAAGAAAAATTGCACGATCAAACAAAATTAATGAAGATGATTTCTGTCCCATTTTGAAAATAACAGAAGCTGGAGTTGATATGTGGCATGTTCAGAAATGAACATTTTAATAGTCGGCAAAGAATGTTCACCAACAGAGAACTGGAACTGTCAGCTGTGGTGTAGTTGTGGATATACTTACGGGGGATTGAACAGCTATTCGTGTGTCCTGTGTGCCGTGATTATTATCTTCGATTAACTAACTACCTAGCTATCTAACTAACTAATTAGGTAACTAACTACCTAGCTATCTAACTAACTAATTAGGTAACTAACTACCTAGCTATCTAACTAATTAGGTAACTAACTACTAGCTATCTAACTAACTAACTAGCTATCTAACTAACTAACTAGCTATCTAACTAACTAATTAGGTAACTAACTAACTAGCTATCTAACTAACTAATTAGGTAACTAACTAACTAGCTATCTATCTAACTAATTAGGTAACTAACTACCTAGCTATCTAACTAACTAACTAGCTATCTAACTAACTAACTAGCTATCTAACTAACTAATTAGGTAACTAACTAACTAGCTATCTAACTAACTAATTAGGTAACTAACTAACTAGCTATCTAACTAACTAATTAGGTAACTAACTAACTAGCTATCTAACTAATTAATTAGGTAACTAATTAACTAGCTATCTAACTAACTAACTAGCTATCTAACTAACTAATTAGGTAACTAACTAACTAGCTATTTAACTAACTAATTAGGTAACTAACTACCTAGCAATCTAACTAACTAATTAGGTAACTAACTACCTAGCTATCTAACTAATTAGGTAACTAACTACCTAGCTATCTAACTAACTAACTAGCTATCTAACTAACTAACTAGCTATCTAACTAACTAATTAGGTAACTAACTAACTAGCTATCTAACTAACTAATTAGGTAACTAACTAACTAGCTATCTATCTAACTAATTAGGTAACTAACTACCTAGCAATCTAACTAACTAACTAGCTATCTAACTAACTAACTAGCTATCTAACTAACTAATTAGGTAACTAACTAACTAGCTATCTAACTAACTAATTAGGTAACTAACTAACTAGCTATGTAACTAACTAATAAGGTAACTAACTAACTAGCTATCTAACTAACTAATTAGGTAACTAACTAACTAGCTATCTAACTAACTAACTAGCTATCTAACTAACTAATTAGGTAACTAACTAACTAGCTATCTAACTAACTAATTAGGTAACTAACTACTTAGCTATCTAACTAACTAACTAGCTATCTAACTAACTAACTAGCTATCTAACTAACTAATTAGTTAACTAACTAACTAGCTATCTAACTAACTAATTAGGTAACTAACTAATTAGCTATCTAACTAACTAATTAGGTAACTGATACCTGTTGATGTGGAAGGCAGACGCGTGATCAGACAGACGCGTGATCAGACAGACACGTGATCAGACAGACACGTGATCAGACAGACACGTGATCAGGCAGACACGTGATCAGACAGACGTGTGATCATACAGACGCGTGATCAGACAGACGCGTGATCAGACAGACGCGTGATCAGGCAGACACGTGATCAGACAGACACGTGATCAGACAGACACGTGATCAGGCAGACACTTGATCAGACAGACACGTGATCGGACAGACACGTGATCAGACAGACACGTGATAAGACAGACACGTGATCAGGCAGACACGTGATCAGACAGACACGTGATCAGACAGACACGTGATCAGACAGACACGTGATCACACAGACACGTGATCAGACAGACACGTGATCAGACAGACACGTAATCAGACAGACACGTGATCAGGCAGACACGTGATAAGGCAGACACGTGATCAGGCAGACACGTGATCAGACAGACGCGTGATCAGACAGACACGTGATCAGACAGACACGTGATCAGGCAGACACGTGATCAGACAGACACGTGATCAGACAGACACGTGATCAGGCAGACACGTGATCAGACAGACACGTGATCAGGCAGACACGTGTTCAGACAGACACGTGATCAGACAGACACGTGATCAGGCAGACACGTGATCAGACAGACACGTGATCAGACAGACACGTGATCAGACAGACACGTGATCAGACAGACACGTGATCAGACAGACACGTGATCAGGCAGACACGTGATGCCGCTATTTGTGTTGTTATTTACTACGATAATACTAGTTGACTATAGCATGTACGTTATGTTGTCATAGCAACAGTGTGTTTATATCTGCAGATCGACAAGCCTTGCACGTTTAGTGTTGCTTTTAACGGAGCCAAGGGTCAGCTTCACGCAACTGTTCGCACTCCTTCTGGTGGACATACGGACTGTATGGTGCAGGTAAGCTGTCACTGGCGGTCTCCACAATTCCATTCTTGACTTCCCAATATCTTCTGTTTGTCTTTTTTTCATTCTATCTTTCATAATTCACTCCATCAATTGCTTCTTTTTTATAATAGACTCCATCAATTTCTCCGTGTTTCTTATCTTTGATTACTCACTCCATCAATTTCTCCGTGTTTCTTATCTTTGATTACTCACTCCATCAATTTCTCCGTGTTTCTTATCTTTGATTACTCACTCCATCAATTTCTCCGTGTTTCTTATCTTTGATTACTCACTCCATCAATTTCTCCTTGTTTCTTATCTTTGATTACTCACTCCATCAATTTCTCCGTGTTTCTTATCTTTGATTACTCACTCCATCAATTTCTCCGTGTTTCTTATCTTTGATTACTCACTCCATCAATTTCTCCGTGTTTCTTATCTTTGATTACTCACTCCATCAATTTCTCCGTGTTTCTTATCTTTGATTACTCACTCCATCAATTTCTCCGTTTTTATGTACGAACTGAAAAGTGTTTATGTGTCATCCTGGAGTCAGTCGTAACAAAATAAATCCTAATCTATTGGTGGTCAATAAACTGGTGGATGGATGAGTAATAGGAAGATGCAGCAGTGTTAATTAGAATAGTTATTGAAACACTAAAATGTGATGAAAGATTAGGCTGACAATGTTGATGTTCAGAGAATGACAGAAATTGGAATGACCAAGGCAGAGGGAAATGTCTCCCCTCTGAACAAATTCATAGACCGCCCAGTCAACAATTCATTGCGACACTTACTTTACATACTCTTACATGTCTGATGTACTTACATGTGTGTTGTACTTACATGTGTGTTGTACTTACATGTCTTATGTACTTACATGGCTGATGTACTTTCATGTCTGATGTATTTACATGACTGATATACTTTCATGTCTGATGTACTTACATGGCTTATGTACTTTCATGTCTTATGTACTTACATGGCTGATGTACTTACACGTCTGATGTACTTACATGGCTAATGTACTTAAACGTCTGATGTACTTACACGTGTGATGTACTTACATGTCTGAAGGACTGAGAACTTGTATGAATGCCTCAAATGTTGTCATATTGTCTGCTTTCGAATCAAGAATCAAAGATGTGAATGATTTCTTCTAATATTTCCCTGTATAAGTCCATCAGTGTGTTATACCCACGGTTCAGAGAAATAAACACCATATTACGAAGGGTATTCCCTTAACAACTAAATTCTTCTTTCCGTCAGCCATCTAAAAATGGCCAAGCTCAAATTCAGAGTCAAATGTTGATTACGTGACCTTCAGATCTTTCCAAACTGTCAAACACTTTCTCTCTTACTTCTGAACACTTTCTCTCTTACTTCTGAACACTTTTTCTCTTAATTCTTATCACTTTCTCCCTTAATTCTTATCACTTTCTCCCTTAATTCTTAACACTTTTTCTCTTAATTCTTATCACTTTCTCCCTTAATTCTTATCACTTTCTCCCTTAATTATTATCACTTTCTCCCTTACTCCTGATCGTTCCATGTACCTGTACATTATCACCTTCAGCTAATTGATATTTGATTGTACATACCGTATCAGTAATGGGAAAATAATAGCAACATTTACGACGGTTATAACAACGAGTAATTTCAAGAGCACGGAATCATACGTGCATCTCATGAAATTATGACTGATCATGCAGTCATCTTGAATACTCTCATTTACTCAACTTCAGTTTGTAAAATTCATATTTCATTCAAGTATATCCGACTTCAGTTTGTAAAATTCATATTTCATTCAAGTATATCCGATATATTTGTCTCGTGTGTCTGAATTAAGATGGCGATGTATGACCATGACCTTATCTGTTTCAGGAAATGGACACCGACGTGTATGCAGTTCGTTTCATTCCAAAGGAAAATGGCGTGCATTATGTAGATGTCAAGTTAAACGATTCCCACATCCCCGACTCTCCTTTTCCTGTGATGGTAGGCTCTCTGGCCAATGACCCTGCCATGGTTACGGCAAGTGGAGATGGGCTAGAAAAAGGAAGTTGCGGTAAGTATAAGGATCTTCTTCTTCTGCGTTCGTTCTCAAACTCCTGCAAGTTAGCAGGATGTAGTCCGGAGAACGGAATGCGTTGTGGCATGGTTTACAGCATTGCTGCGATATCTGCGCCTTTCGGCCTGACACATCCGACTTCAGCATGGCTTTGGGTCACTGACCCTATATGGGATGGGACAGCCAACTCCATCCCATAACCTCCTTAGTCGCCTTTTACGACATGCGTGGAAGGTAAGCAGTGTTGTTATTCTTTGCTCCCCTTTCGGGTCCCGGCAACACACGAGCTGTATAAGAATCTAACAAGTAAGTATAATATGTGACAGGTAAGTATAAGGGTATAACATGTAAGGATACGGGTGTAACAGGTAAGTATAAATGTGTAACAGGTAAGTATATTGGTGTAACAGGCACGTATACGGGTTTAACATATCATCTATAGGATGTGACAGGTAAAAATCTAGTTGCAATACGTTAAGTATAAGGGTCTAACAGGTAAGTATAAGGATGTGACAAGTAAGTATGACGATGTGACAGGTAAGTATGACGATGTGACAGGTAAGTATAAATATGTAACAGGTAAGTATAAGGATGTAACAGGTAAGTATAAGATGTGTCAATATGAATAACTTTTACCAAATCACAACCACTATTGTCAAGAGTGGACACGGTGTTCAGTACTCATCCCACCCCCTTACCCGCGGAACATTCTATAGCAATATCTTAAGTTATGCATGCAGGCTATCATCCTCACTCACCCAACAAGTCGAGTTATCATCACCGTTCACCCAACAAGTCGAGTTATCATCACCGTTCACCCAACAAGTCGAGTTATCATCACCATTCACACAACAAGTCCAGTTATCATCACCGTTCACCCAACAAGTCGAGTTATCATCTTGAGACTAACGGGAATTGAACCAGATCCGTTCTAACGGCACCGAATCGCCTGGCAACTAGAGTAAATGGGTTTTTCCATACGTGACTAACCACATCTCCAAAAAAGATGCGATTTTGTCAAGACGTTCAAACTGTGTACTCAAGTCATCGAGAACGGGACAATCGAGAAAAGGTCTATTACAACAACAACGAACATCTCAATCATCTCGTAAAAGTATTGAAGTAAATACAAATATATAACAACCGCGTTCGTTCTACAAGGACCAATAGGTCTTCATGTAAACATAAATAACATAGAATTCAGTGTGGTTCAATTCCCGATAGTCTCAAGAATTTTTAATGTATCCTCTTGCTTCCTGCATGAATTTACTAGTTATTATCAGCGCTCACCCAAGTCCAGTTACGACTGCAGATCTTATTTCAACATTTAAACAGAAAGTAGACAGGTGGTATAGTTACATTTAAACAGAAAGTAGACAGGTGGTATAGTTACATTTAAACAGAAAGTAGACAGGTGGTATAGTTACATTTAAACAGAAAGTAGACAGGTGGTATCGTTACATTTAAACAGAAAGTAGACAGGTGGTATCGTTACATTTAAACAGAAAGTAGACAGGTGGTATCGTTACATTTAAACAGAAAGTAGACAGGTGGTATTGTAACAGTTCAACAGAAAGTAGACAGGTGGTATTGTAACAGTTCAACAGAAAGTAGACAGGTGGTATTGTAACAGTTCAACAGAAAGTAGACAGATGGTATAGTTACATTTAAACAGTCTAAAACATTTACAACCAAAATAGTCCTGACAATTTTCCACTTGAGAATTGTTTCAATATCAATCATTTACCTCTGTATACAGGTGGCAAAAATAAATTTTCTGTGAAAACGGCTGGAGCCGGCACAGGACTCTTGATAGTCTTCATAGACGGGCCTTCCAAGTGTGCGCTCAGTTGCAAAGAAGTGGATGAAGGTTACGAATTTCTGTACACTCCTTTCTGCCCAGGCAACTACCTGATTACAATTAAATATGGCAACATCCCAATAGCTGGCTCACCTTACCAATCTGTGGTCACAGGTAAGGATGTCATCTTTTATACCTGTACCGCAACCAATCGCCAGATCAGATGTAACAGCAGAATCAGCCTTCTTATCGTGATGTTTTTGTATTATTGTTGTGCTTTTAAGTGGTCACTATGTAAATCAGCCTTCTTATCGTTATATTTCTATATTATTGTTGTGATTTTAGTTGGTCACTATTTAAATACTTTGTGTGGTCTTGGTATCGACTGCCAACGACGACCAACGAAACGCAAGGGAATAATGGAAAACATGAACCGAAAGTCTTGATTGAATTCTGTTGGTAGGTTTTCTATTGGTGAACGTTATATACTGTACTCACACACACGCCAACAGGTACTGCCCGCGTCTGTAGGCCTACTCGCTAACACACAACAACAAATCCCCCCTCCCATGCCTGTACTCACTCACACACGACAACAGGTATTCCACATGCCTATACTCACTCACACACGACAACAGGTATTCCACATGCCTGTACTCAGCCACACACGACAACAGGTACTACCCACATTTGTTCAATTTCTATAGCAATTAGTGCTGTCAGGTAGTTGTTTATGAGGGAGTAGATATATCTGCGAACAGTGAGGTGTCAGGTACTTCTTCGGGTAGTCTTACCTGCTGAGACATTTATCTGGACAACCCGACCTTTCATTGGTCACTTTGTCTATACTTTGTGCCAAGTCAACGAAAATCACAGAAAAAAGTAAAATACGTCAGTAATCTGAGCTGATTTGAGATCAGTTCATATGTCTTATTGTATCGATGGACACGGAGGAAAAAGAGTCTGTGGTTGTAACGTACAGAACAAGTCTAGCAATGATAAAGTCTTGTCTTGTCTCAGACACTTGTAACGTACAGAACAAGTCTAACAATGATAAAGTCTTGTCTTGTCTCAGACACTTGTAACGTACAGAGCAAGTCTAACAATGATAAAGTCTTGTCTTGTCTCAGACACTTGTAACGTACAGAACAAGTCTAGCAATGACAAAGTTTTGTCTTGTCTCAGACACTTGTAACGTACAGAACAAGTCTAGCAATGATAAAGTTTTGTCTTGTCTCAGACACTTGTAACGTACAGAACAAGTCTAACAATGATAAAGTCTTGTCTTGTCTCAGACACTTGTAACGTACAGAACAAGTCTAGCAATGATAAAGTCTTGTCTTGTCTCAGACACTTGTAACGTACAGAACAAGTCTAACAATGATAAAGTCTTGTCTTGTCTCAGACACTTGTAACGTACAGAACAAGTCTAGTAATGATAAAGTCTTGTCTTGTCTCAATCACTTGTGACGGGAAACGTCGCGGAGAGCCGAAGTCTATGTTCTATTGCCAAATGTGTTGCTGGTTGTTGGTGTAATCCCATGAGGTTGTGGAATATCTCTAATATTGTTCATACATTTATGTCTTGGTCTTCCACTTGCCCCCATCCTGGATATACTGCTGTTATACACTCTCAATGGGAGGCAATCTGGCTCCAGTCTCGTTAAATGTCCAAACCATTTGTTGTCTCTTGATGTAGTCATTGACTGGTGTAGTTCCTATGATATCTCTTGATGTAGTCATTGACTGGTGTAGTTCCTATGATATCTCTTGATGTAGTCATTGACTGGTGTAGTTCCTGGATATACTGTTGTTATACGATCTCAACGGGAGGCAGCCAGGCTCCATTCTCATGAAATTATAAGGCATCTTGTTCCATCTCAACTATAAGCAGTTGTACGTACCAACTTTTAGAATGCGGTGTCAACTTACTTAATGTAAATATTGCCTTTAGGAAATATGCAGCTAAATCACTGCAGCCCAAAATGCAGGTTTTGTGGGCTCCTAGAATGTAGACACTACTATAGATGATACTTCTAGAATGTAGACACTACTATAGATCAGGGGTGGGCAAACTACGGCACGAGGGCCGCATGCGGTCCGCCATTGGATATTTTGCGGCCCTCAAAAACATTTTTAAATAAACGAACGATCGCCACAAATTATTTTTCCCATCAATATTACGCAGAAATCCATTGGAATTTTAGTTCGACTTTATATTATCCATATTATAACTGTATACAACATAATATTTTTCAAATATTGTTAAACTATTTGCAAAACCTTTTATCCATATTAGAAAATATACTGTTATAGTGTAAGTCTGTTAGAAATGTAATTTATTTCAGAAGTTATCTACATTATATAAAACTATCTTTCTTTACAATAAAAATATTTAATTGATTACTTACCGAGAATTTTCAACAAAAATATACATAATTTTATATGTGACCCTCCAATAGCTTTACAATTTTCAATGTGGCCCTCTGCACAAAAAGTTTGCCCACCCCTGCTATAGATGATACTTCTAGAATGTAGACACTTCTATAAATGATACTTCTAGAATGTAGACACTTCTATACATGATACTTCTAGAATGTAGACACTTCTATAGATGATACTTGTAGGATAGGAGTGAGATAATTTGGTATTCAGTTAATCGTTGTATCATCGTCACTTCACTCCGGACAAGTCCATGGGTGCTCAGATCTCTCCTTGAGTGTATCCGCCATTATACTTGATCGCCAGAACAAAGTTTGTCTAGAATACTTCTGATTTAGCGTTCAGCAATCAATTCCTGGCTGAAAGCTGGATCTGTATTATAGAAGTATGCATTCCAAATAATGGAAATCCGATGTATTGCCATGCTATTTGTCCCAATTACCCAACACATCCGTCTTCGTTGGAAGTATAAACAGTCTAAACATTCTTAATCATTTTTTCAGTAGCAATTTATGGATTTGAAACATGGACATTTAATAAATGGGTAGCAAAGAGAATAGCTGGTCATTGGAAGTCACATGCTACACAAGAATGTGAAAAATACAATGACATGCTACACAAGAATGTGAAAAATACAATGACATGCTACACAAGAATGTGAAAAATACAATGACATGCTACACAAGAATGTGAAAAATACAATGACATGCTACACAAGAATGTGAAAAATACAATGACATGCTACACAAGAAAGTGAAAAATACAATGACATGCTACACAAGAATGTGAAAAATACAATGGACAGCGGGAAAAACTAATGAAGAAGTGACACGAACATGAAAACATTGCAAAAAAGTTAGCTCTTGAACAATATAATAATAAGTTAAGTTGTTATTTGATGGCCATATAAAGGGACATAACAACATTGTTGACACAATTATTACATATGTCTACAAGCTGGTGAGAGTTATGTTTCTTGTTGACACAATTATTAGAGCTATGTATCTTGTTGACACAATTATTAGAGCTATGTATCTTGTTGACACAATTATTAGAGTTATGTATCTTGTTGACACAATTATTAGAGTTATGTATCTTGTTGACACAATTATTAGAGTTATGTATCTTGTTGACACAATTATTAGAGTTATGTATCTTGTTGACACAATTATTAGAGTTATGTATCTTGTTGACACAATTATTAGAGTTATGTATCTTGTTGACACAATTATTAGAGTTATGTATCTTGTTGACACAATTATTAGAGTTATGTATCTTGTTGACACAATTATTAGAGTTATGTATCTTGTTCATGCATTATTAGAGCTATGTATCTTGTTCACAGATTTTAGAGCTATGTATCTTGTTGGCACAATTATTCGAATTATGTATCGTTTTCACACAATAACTAGAGTTACATTTTCTGTTCACACAACTGTTTGAGTTCTAGTTCTTGTTGACACAATGACGAGTTATATTTCTTGTTGACACAATGACGAGTTATATTTCTTGTTGACACAAGCACCCCTAATTAAAGTGTGTACTAGATTCATAAATGAAATTGTATCTCATATCTGTTATCAGATGAAAACGTATAGTCGAAACATGCATTTATTATATTGCTTTAAATTCCGTATCTGTCACTTTGTTCACACACCCATTTTACATTTATTCTATATTTCTCGCACAAATAGCTTTATCAGCATACCATTGCCTTATTTCAATCATATTTTGCATTTAAGTCTTTCTTACTTTGCACAAGTTCGATAAACACTCGCACAATAATCCTTATCATTCTAATTTTCAGGAGACGCCCCTGATGGTGAATTGAATATATCGTACATTTTTAAAAAATAACAATGCAACTTGCAGATTTTTATTCTGTTTCTTTTCCATTTTGCTCGAGTCAATTCCCATATAAATATTATTTTTATTTCATATTTCCTCAACCTCTCCCTTCCTACATCCTTCATGTTTACCCAGCATATAATTGACCCGTCTTACTGTGCACACGGTTCCTCCCCTACCTCAGACGTCCAGCTATTTGTTCTTGGCTGTATTCAAAAATCAATCCGTATGCAAGGGACTTGCTGATATCAATTTGTTGCTGTTACTTTTGAAACATTTAAATTAACTTGTCTTCATAAAACAAACACAAATCGCATGCCATTAAATCAATAACACAACTAGCATGTCTTGAATCTATAACACAACTAGCATGTCTTGATTTAATAACACAACTCAAATATTGGTACGTGGTCCGAAAATATATACATAATATTTATACTGCTGCAACCGAGTTTCTGTAGATTGTGTAGTATTTCCTATATAACGTCATTTATTCATTTATTCATTCATTCATTTTCCTTTTTTGCGCTGAAGTTAGCGCATAGTGCAGGGGTCATATCTCACCAATTCTGTCTGTTCAAAACAATTCTGTACAGTTCTTGAATAATATGGATATTGATTGTTTTACTTTCTCTAAGTTTAACGTCATTGAGTATACAAGAACACATCTGGTACAATATCGTATTTAGGACGTAGCTATCAACACAGCGTTTGTTGGATGAAGCTTGTTTTGTTTGTTTTGTAATAATAATCAGCACAGGTATTCTTGCGATTTCCGTCGGGAGCGTAGTAGTTACGTTGTGCAACCGTTATGCACCTTGTAGGCCCAGTACAGCCGATTTCGGCATGCTTTGACATTTCGTATGGGCTACCCTAGTCTGTGATAGCCTTACATTCTGTCGTCAGGCGGTGAATGTGTATTGAGCCTGATCCCGATTTAGGAAGAGCTCGACAGAAGAGTTGGGCATGGATTCGCTTGCCCTCTTAGCTTAAGTGTCGTTCCCAACGCCGAGAACCACTCGTCCAAGTCTGAGTACACATATTTAGGAGCAGCGCAGGAGACTAGCATTTTGTTTTCGAGCTGAACAGAGCTTGTCTCCTTGGATGGTTGTGCCTATGCCCATCGGGTACTGAATCTTTTCTCTCCGCGACCATGATTCCGGCTTAGGAAAAACTCGAAAGTAAAGTTGGGGCCCAAATCACCGGTCACTAGAAGCTTGTCTCTAGCTAACAGTACTTTAGTTCCGACTTAATTACCCTCTCATTCCAGGATTAGTATAACCATTCCCACTGTTGCTTCGCATATAAGTTTACTGTCAGACTGCAACGGCTCCCGGGTCGATCAAACCTGAATTGGGTACCAATCAGTTCGGAAAGTAAAGACTGCGAGGGAGAGGAGATGGCTACCACCCGCATATAGCGGAGCCACTGAGATGCCAGATCGCTAAAATCTCACACCGCTACGGCAGTGAAATTTCTATGGGTTAACTCTATTAGCATCTCGTATGAAGCTCGAAATACGCTAACAGCGGTGCCATTAAACCGGAAAATGTCTACTAAGACTAACTGCCAATCTCAAGACCATGTACGATCATTTTACGCACTTCATTGAACATATTACCTTCATTTTTACGGAACGCCGGTTCTTTCTGTGCTATGTATAAGCAGTTCGTGCAAGTACCCAAATGTCTGGCTTTACTCAAGAGCTCTAGATTGCCAATGTAAATCATTATCTCGTCTTCCTCGGAAGCTAACTTATTTCATTTCTTCCTTCATGTAAGAGGCGACTAAGGAGGTTATGGGATGGAGTTGGCTGTCCCACCCCATATAGGGTCAGTGACCCAAAGCCATGCTGAAGTCGGATGTGTTAGGCCGAAAGACACAAATATCACAGCAATGCTGTAAACCATGATACAGCGCATTTCGTTCTCCGGACTACATCCTGCTAATCTGCAGGAGTTTGAGAACGAACGTAGAAGAAGATGATACAACATTTCAGGGCATACACTGGACATCATACAACATTTCAGGACATACACTGGACATCAGATACAAGGTCTCAGGACATATACTGGACAACAGATATAAGAATGCAATGCACACACTGGACATGAGAAACACGTGACATGAGACAAGTCATACACTAGACATCAGATATAAGGTCTAAGGACATACACTGGACATACACTTCAGGACATACACTGGACAACAGATACACGTTCTTGCGACATATACTGGACAACAGATACACGTTCTTGCGACATATACTGGACAACAAATACAATGTCTAAGGACATACACTGGACAGCAGATACAAGGTCTAAGGACATACACTGGACAGCAGATACAAGGGTTCAAGATATACACCGTATATATGATATAACATAAGTGAGATGTTATCTACCTCAATAATGATTTTGATGAGAGCAAACAAAAAGAATTTGTGTACGGACAGTTTTCATAATAATTAGTGTACGACATATTCATGAAATGAGTAAAGTTAACGTGGTGTTATAATGAAATTAGTAAAGTTAACGTGGTGTTATAATGAAATGAGTAAAGTTAACGTGGTGTTATAATTAAATTAGTAAAGTTAACGTGGTGTTATAATTAAATTAGTAAAGTTAACGTGGTGTTATAATTAAATTAGTAAAGTTAACGTGGTGTTATAATTAAATTAGTAAAGTTAACGTGGTGTTATAACGGCCTGATATTGTGCACGAATTTCAGAACATTCATCTTATTGTTGTATTAACTCAACTACAAACACCGTGCTTGGTATGTTTATGCTTGTTCTTGTGTAGATTAGTGCTCGGATACTTAATTCTTTGAAGTACTTACCTGTGTATCATTGTGCATGATCGTTTGAAGTACTTTGTTGTGTATCCTTGTACTTGATTAACACAAGTCTGTAGAAGATATTGTTGTGAAGTTGTTCTTGGTGAGTTGTTCATCGTAGAATTAGAATTATTTGAATGTTTCATCTTTAAAAAAAAACTACATTTATAGTTGAACAATTTATCAACTATCTATGTGAGGTCAAAGTTCGTCCCTTTTTTTCCTATGTTATACTTTTGGATTTTGAAAACAGTTGAATATTGATGTGTACCGTCATGTCATGTAACTTTATGGAAAAATCATGAGAGTTCCGTGAGTTGCTAGAAAAACTAACAAGGCGACACGGCACTTCATGATGAAATTACATATCATTTTTTTTAATTTGTTTAAATGTTTGCTAAAAACTGGACAACTTTGAGCTCTCAATGTTAGTTAGTCAGTGGGCCTTGCTTGATTGGTTGGTAGATCAACTATAGAGTTAGTCGGAGTGAGACTTGTTGATATGCCTGTTTGGCTTATTCATTTCTAGAAGCCTTGTAAACAAATAGAAGATAATGCTAAAACTGATTTAGTAGTCAAATTTGAAAAACTAAATTTACAATAACATTTTCAGAATGCTTTTTCTATAAGTCCAATTGTGGTTGCCACAACAAAATATCTATCCACAGGCACTGGCCGCAAACCTTCTCCTGTTGTTGAGCAGTCATCCATGGCTGTTGAGACGGTTGAGAAAAAAGCCGGTGGTGGTGCAAAGATCAAGAAACTGGTGGGAGACGCCTCAAAGGTCGTGGTCAAGGGACCTGGTTTGAAAAAGGCTTTCATTAACAGAGTGCAGAATTTCACAGTCGAGGTCAAAGATGCAGGTAATTGTTGTAGTGGGCCATCTTGCTGATCGTGAGTAGAATATAGTCAGGTCTGCAGGTAACTGTTGTGGTGGGCTTTCTTGCTGGTGGTGGACCATCTTACTGGTCGTGAGAAGAATATAGTCAGGCCTGCAGGTAACTTGTGTTGGGCCATCTAGCTGATAGTGAGCCATCTTGCTGGTCGTGAGTAGAATATAGTCAGGCCTGCAGGTAACTGTTGGGGGAGGACCATCTTGCTGGTCGTGAGTAGAATATAGGCAGGGATACAGGTAACTGTTGGGGTAATCCTGCTGGTCGTAATACTCACATTTTAGAGATATACAAGTGCATTCTAGGAACATAGACTGGATATCATGTACAAACTAGGAAAATACACGGAATATCAGATGCAAGGTCTCAGAATATACACTTGACATCATGTAGAAGGTCTTATGACAAGCACTGGACATCAGATACGATATCTTTAGACATGCACTGGACATCATCTTCGTCATGTTCTACTGACCAGCATATCCTCATCAAATAAAACGAAGTCACTCAGGCAAGATTTATCCCAGGAGTGGCCAGGGGGGGGGGGGAAGGACAACATACAATATGACATTAAGATGAATCTGGAGAGATTTTCACTGGAAGAAAAATCTCACTGGTAAGCCACATCATCTACTAGAAGGAAGGAAGAAAACCTCACTGGTAAGCCATATTATGTACTTGGAAAGAAGGAATAAAAACCTCACTGCTAAGCCATACCATGTACTAGAAGTGTGTACTGCTATTTGCTGGTTTATCTGCTACGGTCTGCGAACATCTATGTATATTTAAACGTATCATAATAGTGTATTGCAGAAATTAGTGAAACCAACTATTCATTTTTGTCACAAAACTATCAGCATGTCACACACGTGTCCCACACGTTTGTCACACACTATCAGCATATGTCACACGTATATTCACATATGCCACACCACTATTCTCATGTCACTTGACTAACAAATATTCTAACTGTTCTAGAATGTTTCAATGAGAACTAATCGAATTCTCTACTACACCCTACAGGAAATGCTGTCTTGTTTATAGGAATGGTCACCCCTACTGGATCACCGGAAGCAGAATTAAACATCAAGAAGGCAGGTACAAGCACTTACACCGTGACTTTCAAGGTTACGGAAGCTGGCGACCATGTTCTACATGTTAAGTGGGGTGATGACGATGTTCCAGGAAGCCCTTTCATTATCAGCACGTGAGCAGGTCGACGCCAACTGGGCAGATCTTCCTTATTTAATATATTCTATTTAAATACGTGTCATCATCAGTTATCATCATCAGGTAGCATATCCTGAACAGGATGTAGCAGTCATAACAGCCTTTCGAAACTTCTGTCGAGCTAGTCTTCCAGCTTCTGTTACTGTCATGTTCAGGTGGTCTTTGATGTCCTGCGTCCATGTCTACTTGGTCTGCCTCTTGTTCGTCTCCCTGGTATCACCCCCTCCATTATGGTCTTCTCTAGGCTGTCATGGCGTTTGATATGGCCAAAATATTGTAGTTTTCTGGAAAGAACCATGCTGATTAGTCAGTTTTATTTTAAATTAAGTTCTCTCAGGATGGCTACATTAGTGATCTTTTTGGTCCATGGTATTCTGAGGATTTTTCTGTAACATTTTGTTTCAAATATTGTTATTTTATTTTTCACTTTGTTGGTGAGTGTCTAGGATTCACACCCATATATTGTCACTGGGAATATACAAGCTCTTATGAATGATAGTTTTGTTGTTTTGCAGCAGCTCAGATATATGTTTTTCATTTGTATGAGCTTCTTTGATTCGATAGCCAATCTCCTTCTGACTTCTTCATAGCAATCACCATTACTGTTGATAAGAGAACCAAGGTATTCAAAACTGTTGACCTTCTAATTCGCTGTTCTTGATACTGACTGAGAACTTGCTAGCTGTTTTGTCGCTTGTTATAATCTTGGTCTGGTTTCCATTCAGAAATATGTTTTGCTTTTCACTATGTTCTTTAATGGAGTTTATGAGGTGCTCGAGACCTGCTTGACTGTGTGCCAGTAATATTGTATCATCAGCATATCTTAGTTCTGGTATCTTGTGACTTCCGATGTTGAATAGGTCAAAGTTATTTCTCTGTTGGTCATTTCTTATAAATACATCAGACTGACCTAATTCATAAAGTTCATCTTGTACCTGATTACGTCTGATCTGACTGAAGTAGCTCATAAAGTTCATATTGTATTTCTTGTTAATATAATCAGTTATTTCATCAATATTTCTGTTATACAAGTCTGACATATCTTCCCAATACAACACACGTGCTATACTGTTATAGAAGTTGGTGTACACCGAGGACTATATCAGATACATGTACAGTCTGTTCTAAACTTCATATACCTAAGGTGGCAGATTGTCCCTTTCTTTCATCACAAATGAATTTAGAATTAATTGTATTTCATTATGTAACGAAATGACAACTTTATATAATTCGAATGCAGTATATTTTCATATAATCAATAGAGTTACAAATAGTATGCGCATATTTGTGTAGCACAAATTTTACTCATTTGCTACGGAAAATCTTGTTTAAGCCGCCATTTGCCATTTATGTGGGGGTAAAATCTCATACAAGTTATTGTTTTTTGTGGCCGATATTCAAGCCATGCAGTTCTAAATTCATGCAAGTATTTTACTCACACAACTATTCCTATGAATGCCACACACATTTTTTCATATGTAACACAAATATTTTCATGTCACAAAACTATTTTTATGTCCCATAAATGTTATTATATACCATATCATGCCGACGACAGATATGTCGGGCCATTGACGCACATAAAGCTGTGACACAACGTACTTCAATTCTCTGGACATTTAGTGGTGGAATTCTTGTTAGGACCATTGCCCTGCTATAAGAGAGATCCGGTGGGAGTTTGAGAACGAACTCACACACATATATAAACATGTGTCGTACACACTTGTGATTGATGTGTGCTAGTGTGTTACTTTGAAGACACACTACAACAATCCCTCCATGGTTCTCAATCCTTACTCCTGACCAACCTATAATCCTGACCAATCTATAATCCTGACTAACCTTTCATCAAGACCATTACTTACTCCTGACCAACTTTTGCTCCTCTTTTATTCCTGACCAATCCTTAATCTTGACCAGCACTTAATCCATACCAGTTCTTATTTCTGAACAGCACTTAATCCTAGCCAACACTTAATCGTGACCAATCCTTAATCCTGACCAGTTATTAATACTCATTAATCACCAAATCCTGACCAGTCCTTACTCCTGACTAGTCACTAATCCTGACTAGCTCTTAATCCTGACAGCACTTGATCATTAGCAGTCCTTAATCCTGACTATCCTTTAATCCTGATCATTCTTTAATCCTAACTAGTCTTTAATCCTGATCATCCCTTAATCCTAACCAGTCCTTAATTCTGGCCAGCACTTAATCCTGATTAGTCATTAAACATGATTAATCTATACTTTCTCATTGTCCTTCGCCGCTTCTTCCATCTCTCAACTGTCCTTGGTGATCTTGAAAAGTGAAACATGCCTCACTACGTGACGAATCCATATACTTTTCCAACATTTGAATACTGATACGAGTTTTTCCTGTCGACAAGCAATGACATTTGTTCAATCTCTCACATATATATTGTCATAAATCTAATTATGTTATATCTATTTATATTAAATCTACTTATGTTAGATCTAATTATGTTAGATCTAATTATGTTAGATATATTTATATTAAATCTACTTATGTTATATCTTTTTATGTTAAATCTACTTCTGTTATATCTACTTATGCTAAATCTATATATAACATGTTTATTTTCAGAATATATCCGTTTCCTAACCCTAACCCTATATGTACTAACTCAGCTACATATATTGTAGTATGTCTAGGTTACGTCTACATATATTGTACTATGTCTAGGTTACGTCTACATATAGTAATTTTTTATGCTAGAGCTACCTGTTGCTGTTCTTGCGCTGGATCTACTTTTAGTGGCTGTTCTTGTGGTATCTATATATTTGGTGACTGTTCTTCTGCTATATCTACTTTTGGTGAATCCTGTGTTCTTTTTATATTTAATGATTGCTGTGTGCTAGATCTACGTTTAGTGACTCTTTTTCTGCTAGCCCTAAATTGTGTGTCTTTTTTCACATTCGATCTTAGGGTTAGTGTAACTTTTAGTCTGAATGTACGTGTTTTTTCACATTCGATCTTAGGGTTAGTGTAACTTTTAGTCTGAATGTACTTTTTTCACATTTTATCTTACGGTTAGTGTAACTTTTAGTCTGAATGTACGTGTTTTTTCACATTCGATCTTAGGGTTAGTGTAACTTTTAGTCTGAATGTACTTTTTTCACATTTTATCTTACGGTTAGTGTAACTTTTAGTCTGAATGTACGTGTTGTGGCTCCTCGTGTACTACATCTACATTTAGTGGCGCCTCGTGTGTTATATATATGTGTATTGGCTTCTCGTGTGTTATATATATGTGTATTGGCTTCTCGTGTGTTATATATATGTGTATTGGCTTCTCGTGTGCTAGATCCTCGCTCAGTGGCCCCTTCATATACTAGAACTACGTTTAGTGGCTTCTTCTGTTTTGGGTTTACTTTTAGTGGCTCTTCGTGTACTAGATCTATGTTTAGTGAACTCTTCTTGTGCTAGTTATACGTTTAGAGACCCGTCTTGTGTTAGTTCTACTTTTAGTGACTCTTCTTGTGTTAGTTCTACTTTTAGTGACTCTTCTTGTGTTAGTTCTACTTTTAGTGACCCGTCTTGTGTTAGTTCTACTTTTAGTGACCCGTCTTGTGTTAGTTCTACTTTTAGTGACTCTTCTTGTGTTAGTTCTACTTTTAGTGACTCTTCTTGTGTTAGTTCTACTTTTAGTTAATCTTCTTGTTTTGTTTTTTTTAAACGTTTTGTGTGACATGTTTTAAATATATATATATACTTGTATTGCATCTGATTGTGCTAGATCACCTAGTATATCTATACATGTGCTATAATTATGTGCTATATATAAACGAACTATGTCTTTAGAAATATACGGAGAAGTGCATACAATATGCTTGTGATCGTCTACTTCTGTTGCAGACACTATCTTTCTATATCTACTTGCACTGCATCCGCGTGCCCTAGATCTACTGTGTTATATATATATATATATATATATATATATATATATATATATATATATATATATATATATATATATATATATATATATATATATATATATATATATATATATATATATATATATATATATATATATATATATATGTAAACGCTATATATATTTTTGTTTATATCAGCGTGTGCTATGTGTATGCTACTTATATTTGTAACTATGCACTTGTGCTACATTTGCTGTGTTGCGCTAAATCTACTTTAGGGCATATCTATTTGCATTTAATCTACAAAGCCTAGATTCTACATCACCAGTGTGTGTCGGCCTCTTGGGACTTCACACAAAGCATCACTAGTATACATTTTGTAATAATTTGGCATTTAACAAACGATGGTACTGCGCAGTGGCGATGGCCTCAGTTTGGAGCGACAGGAAGAAACCCCAGAGACTAGAAAACCAAAATTTATTTATGTAAATGGTGTCGGAGTCACACCGCACCCGTAAAGTGAAAATGGTTAGTTTCGCCGCTAGAATTATTAATATGCTTTGTTATTATAAATAATATTTCGAAATTTAGTCTTCCTCTGCTATTACTGTACCGGATGTGAGAGCAGCCAATCGCCTAACGTGATTATATTCACCGCTAAAGCACTCGACTATATATAGAATAGTCAATGTTTGTGTGTACTTATTGTATGACTAGTTTCATTATTTCTCTGTACTTATTGTATGACTAGTTTCATTATTTATCTGTACTTGTTGTATGACTAGTTTCATTATTTCTCTGTACTTATTGTATGACTAGTTTCATTATTTCTCTGTACTTATTGTATGACTAGTTTCATTATTTCTCTGTACTTATTGTATGACTAGTTTCATTATTTCTCTGTACTTGTTGTATGACTAGTTTCATTATTTCTCTGTACTTATTGTATGACTAGTTTCATTATTTCTCTGTACTTATTGTATGACTAGTTTCATTATTTCTCTGTACTTGTTGTATGACTAGTTTCATTATTTCTCTGTACTTGTTGTATGACTAGTTTCATTATTTCTCTGTACTTGTTGTATGACTAGTTTCATTATTTCTCTGTACTTATTGTATGACTAGTTTCATTATTTCTCTGTACTTATTGTATGACTAGTTTCATTATTTCTCTGTACTTATTGTATGACTAGTTTCATTATTTCTCTGTACTTGTTGTATGACTAGTTTCATTATTTCTCTGTACTTGTTGTATGACTAGTTTCATTATTTCTCTGTACTTATTGTATGACTAGTTTCATTATTTCTCTGTACTTATTGTATGACTAGTTTCATTATTTCTCTGTACTTGTTGTATGACTAGTTTCATTATTTCTCTGTACTTGTTGTATGACTAGTTTCATTATTTCTCTGTACTTGTTGTATGACTAGTTTCATTATTTCTCTGTACTTATTGTATGACTAGTTTCATTATTTCTCTGTACTTATTGTATGACTAGTTTCATTATTTCTCTGTACTTGTTGTATGACTAGTTTCATTATTTCTCTGTACTTGTTGCTTCGGCGCAGCTGACAAATACACGATTATACTGTTCTTATTACATATTCCAGAACTGGACCCTGACAGAGAAACTGGAACAAAAACTCGCGGTATGCGAAGTGAAGTGCCTGAGATTAAAATTAGGGGTAACAAAAAGAGATATAATAAACAATGACACTATAAGAAATCTGATGAAAACAACAACGTACTGGTATGTGTCAAGTACTTTCAGTTGTGTGTGTATGAGTACTTGGTCACACACGCCTGTTTTAGTATGTGTCAAGTACTTTCAGTTGTGAATTATATCTTGTGCTGTTGGGTCGTGAATGATATGATGATGTTCCTCCTTCGTAAGTGAAGATGAGCATGGCATGAAAAACAATAAAAATGTATTGAACAAGTAGAAAAACAACAAAACATTTTGTGATTGTCTAATTTGGTTTGTGAGTTCGTAGATGACCGATGAGTCCGATTCCTGCCAGGAAAGTTATATTGCAGTACATACTGGAGTACAGGGGGTTTGTGGTAGAAGAGATTTCGGATTTGTCCTTCCACTTCCGTCGCTTGTAAATTACCCGCAGTGTTCTCTTTTTTACAAATTGAGTGATGCGAGCAGTGATCTGGGTGTGCCACAGTGAGCGATCGAGGGCTGTAGTCTCCCAGGAGCTAGGATCGATGATGCAGTGCATAAGAGAGTTCTTTAGGTTATCCTTTGAAGCATTTATTCTGCCTTAGCTTGAACGTTTACCCACCGCACAGCTCCCCATGGAATAATGTCTTTGGATGATGTACTGTTAGATCGTGAATGATATCTTGAATGTTGGGATGTGGAAGGACAAAGTCACTAGCACAGATGTATTGTTGGGATGTGGCAGGACAAAGTCACTAGCACTGATGTATTGTTGGGATGTGGAAGGACAAAGTCACTAGCACAGATGTATTGTTGGGATGTGGCAGGACAAAGTCACTAGCACTGATGTATTGTTGGGATGTGGCAGGACAAAGTCACTAGCACTGATGTATTTTTGGGATGTGGCAGGACAAAGTCACTAGCACTGATGTATTGTTGGGATGTGGCAGGACAAAGTCACTAGCACTGATGTACTCTTGTGATATCTTGTGGTGTTGTGAATGATACCTTGTGTTGTTGTGAATGATACCTTGTGTTGTTGTGAATGATACCTTGTGTTGTTGTGATTGAGTGTGTTTATGAATGAGTGTTGTTGCAAATGAGTGTTGTTGTGAATGAGTGTCATTGTGAATGATATCTTGTGAAGTTATGATAGAGTTGTTGTGACTGAGTGTTGTTATGAATGAGTGTTGTTGTGAATAATATCTTGTGTTGTTGTGAATGAGTGTTGGTGTGAATGACTGTTCCTGTGAATGAGTATTGTTGTGAATGAGTGTTGTTGTGAATGAGTGTTGTTGTGAATGAGTGATGTGAGAAAATGTTGTTGTGAATGTGTGTTGATGTGAATGAGTGTTGTTGTGAATGAGTGATGTTGTGAATGAGTGTTGTTTTTAATATCTTTTGTTGTGAACGAGTGTTGTTGTGAATTCTTCTTCTTCAGCGTACATTCTCAAACTCCTGCTGAATTTCTCTTGTTGCAGAACCATGGTCCTACTAGGTTTCCAGCAGGATGTAGTCAAGAGAATGCAAATGCGTTGTGTCGCCGTTTTATTTGCGCATATGGCCCAACACATCCGTCTAAAGCGGGGTTGTGAATAATATCTTGTGTTGTTGTGAATGAATGATGTTGTGAATTAGTGTTGTTATGAGCAAATGTTGTTGTGAATGAGTTTCGTTGTGAATGATATCTTGTGAAGTTACGATAGAGTGTTGTTGTGAATGAGTGTTGTTGTGAATAATATCTTGTGTTGTTGTGAATGAGTGTTGTTGTGAATGAGTGTTGTTGTGAATGAGTGTTGTTGTGAATAATATCTTGTGTTGTTGTGAATGAGTATTGTTGTGAATGAGTGTTATTGTGAATGAGTGTTGTTGTGAATGAGTATTGTTGTGAATGAGTGTTGTTCTGAATGAGTGTTGTTGTGAATAATATCTTGTGTTGTTGTGAATGAATATTGTTGTGAATTAGTGTTATGAGCAAATGTTGTTGTGAATGATATCTTGTGTTGATGTGAACGAGTGTTGTTGTGAATGAATGTTGTTGTGAATGAGTATTGTTGGGTTGTCAGTGACGTAGTATATCTGTGTATTGTTTAATATGTGTCGCTACTAGGATGTAACGATGACTTGCGTGTGATGTCCGTTGATGTAACGATTACTTGCTTGTGATGTCCGTTGATGTAACGATGACTTGCGTGTGATGTCCGTTGATGTAACGATTACTTGCTTGTGATGTCCGTTGATGTCTCGACTACGTGTCTGTTATGTCCGTTGATGTCTCGACTACGTGTCGGTGATGTCCGTTGATGTCTCGACTACGTGTCTGTGATGTCTGTTGATGTATCGACTACGTGTCTGTGATGTAACTTGATGCGTCTAGTTCGTGTCTGTGGTATCACGTGCTGTGTTGACTATATGACTGTGATGTTACCTGAGCATCTGACTGCGTGTCTGTGATGTCACAATATATGTTTAATGCGTGTCTGTGATGTCACAATATATGCTTAATGCGTGTCTGTGATGTCACAATATATGTTTAATGCGTGTATGTGATGTCACAATATATGTTTAATGCGTGTCTGTGATGTCACAATATATGTTTAATGCGTGTCTGTGATGTCACAATATATGTTTAATGCGTGTCTGTGATGTCACTTAATGTGAGTGTATACATTGTTTTTATCAAATGGTGTTGACTACGTACAAATAATGATAATGTATATACCACTTGATTTATGTGATGTTTATTCATTCATTTTGATTATGTGTTTGTGAAATCATTTTATTCTCGTATAATATCGACTATGTTTATAATAGATATATTCTCTGTGTCGTGTCGACAACGTCTCTAAGCTTGCTCAGTTCATTATACAAATCACATCATATTCTTGGAGTATAAATATTGTCTACGTGCATGTGATGTTAGTTCATATATAGACTACACGTATGTGATATTTATTCACATATTGACTGATTAATTTGGGTAACGTAACTCTTGAGTGACATTAAACTGTTAGTTTCTTATCTACCATTGGTTTTAAATATATTTATTGATTGATTGGTTGGTTGATTGTTGATTTATTGGTTGACTGATTGGTTGATTGGTTTATCGATTTATTGATTGGTTTGTTGGTTGATTGATTAATTTGTTAGTTTATTGATAAATTGATTACTCGATTGGCTCACTGACTGACGAAATGGATGTCTAGCTGGTTGCTTGATTGATTTGCTGGTTGGTTGGTTGGTTCTCTTTTCGATCGACAAGACTGAATGATGGGTTGTCAGTGGCGTTCATGACTAAATGATGGGTTGTCATTGATGTTCATGACTAAATGACGGGTTGTCAGTGGTGTTCATGACTGAATGATGGGTTGTCAGTGGTGTTCATGACTAAAACACATAAACATGTATATTGATGAATTATGAATGCAAAGGCTTGGAAAGACGTAGAGGATTGACGACATTGTACTAGAGTTACCATATATGTACTCTGTTCATATCAACGAAGCGGCACGCCATCTGTCAAGAGTACCGGTCATAGCACGTGAATCCATAACTTCAAGCAATATACCCAGGAATTTTCGCATGAAAATCTACTTTATAAACAAGGGCATATTATGAGACATGAAGGTCTGGATACGTTATGAGACAGTGAGATCCGGACAGGTTGAGACAGGGAGGTACGGACGCCCTATGAGACAGGGAGGTACGGACGCCCTATGAGACAGGGAGGTCCGGACACGCAATGAGGCAGTGAGATCCGGACAGGTTATGAGACATTGAGGTCTGGAGAACATAGTTATACCAGACAAGATTTAAAGGCAAGATATCCTGGAGCAAGATATCCTGGAGCAAGATATCCTGGAGCAAGATATCCTGGAGAAAAGATTAGATGTTCTGACAGAGAGTCATCAACGATCCTAGTGACAGAGTAATGAATATAGATAATTGAGCAGATTCATCTTCGCCTACACCAGTCAGCACGCCACGTAATGATGAGTGTATGTTCTGGTGCTCAGCATCATCAAAAATCAAGGGAGGCAACGATATCAGAGAGGGACACAACGATATCAGAGAGGCAGGCAACGATATCAGATAGGGAGGCAACGATATCAGAGAGACAGGCAACGATATCAGAGAGGCAGGCAACGATATCAGAGAGGGAGGCAACGATATCAGAGAGGCAGGCAACGATATCAGAGAGGGAGGCAACGATATCAGAGAGGCAGGCAACGATATCAGAGAGGCAGGCAACGATATCAGAAATAAAGAAACAGTAGATAAAGAAATAATATGTAGGAAATGGCAAGAGAAAGAAATTGTGGATGTGCACAAACAAGATACGAGCAATATAAATGTGGACAATCAAAACAAATATAATATGAATGTGTACAAATAAGAGAAATACAATAAGAATGTGGACAAATAAGAGAAACAATTGGAATTGGGACAAACTCGAGCAGAGAGAGTGCAGCAATGACGGACAGAGAAAGACAGTGTTAGTTTGTTTGTGTGTTTGTTTGTCTGTTTTCTTTACGGTAGTTACTATGTATATAGTAACTACCGTATCCCGCAGCAAATATTGAATGGCGAACAATGGGAAGGGAAAACAGTTACTTGCAGACAACTCCTGTGATACAAAGATATATGCAAGTCATCAAAGAAAGTCTTTTCATTGTTCCTCGTGTTCCTCTTTTCTATTGACTACAATAGCTAGAAAAAATGTGGCCGAATACTGAGGTGCTCGGGGGTTGGCGTTGAACAAAGGTTCAGAAACTTTTCAAACGCCTCTGAATTACGAATTTAAATAAAAATGAGAGTCACGTAAAGCAAAGATCATTGCATCTTTACAGTGACCGCGTCATTGTACAACAAACTCCACCTAAACATGTGAACATACTAAATAAACAATATGGAAGACGAAATTGGCCACATATAGCAACTAACCAGCAAATACAAGTAAATTTTATATTACTTGCGCCTGAGACATGTCGGGGATCATGGTGTTCGGTCCATATTTTTTTAATCAATGGCATACCAAGAAGAATGCAGTCTGCATCTGCCGCCTTTACTTTCTCCAGGAGATCTGGTACCCTTTTCCTTACAGTGACCTGGAAGACGCTAGTGATTTTTATTAAATTATTCCAATACATGATAACTGTGGACATTAGATAAACATTTCGCATTGGAAATAAACATACACACAATATATATACACACAATAAACACGTCCACAATACACATACACGCAACAAACACACAATACACATACACATACACATAATATATATTTTCACATGTAGAGACTCTTCCTCTCCCCCCCCCCCCATGACATGTATTATTGTCACCCGTTCCCCCCACTATGAGATTATTTTTTAGGCTCAGTACCGAGGGATCCTGTCCACCACCTATCGATTAACCCAGAATTTACTTTTGCCTGTAGTAATTTTTGTAGCCATAGACTAATACAAAATGTATCATACAGCGATCAAACATGATTAGCTTAGTCATTCCGGGTATATTCTGCTTGTTTATTTCTCCTATGTTGATCTGACCTGGTCTGAGAATCGCACGCTCTACTGGGCACACGACAATAACATCAAACTCTGCTGACGACATGAACCATTGCGGTTGCTGCATACCCGGATCTTCTACGGCCGCGGTATCTTACTTTTCCTGTTTCTTTTCTTTTATTATTTTGTTTCTTTGTACACTTTTCTAAGAATTCTGAGAGGATGTGACATTTCCCTGCTAAACTATTTGTGAAAATATACGCTAAAATATTGAAACAAAGAACAAGACACATCATAAAACAACAACTAAACCCAGCCCAGTTTGTTTTCAGAAGAGGGGCAAGATGCACTATTTCTACTTAGACAACTAAACGAAAAAGCTATGGAATATGCTAGAAGCTAAACATCATCTTTGTCGATCAAGAAAAAGCGTTCGACAAAATAAACAGAGACATACTATGGGAAACGCTAGAAATATACTGAATCAACGGACAACTACTACACAAAAATCAAATCTATATACCAAAAAAAAAAAAAAAAAAAAAAAAAAAAAAGATGCGAATAATAGGTTTTGTTGTGAGAATCATTCAAAACAAAAACAGGAGTCAGACAGGGATGTCTGCTGTTGCATATTCTATTCAACATCTACATAAACAGAATTATAAAAGAAACATAAACTGAGATATATAACACAACAACAGAAGAGAATGAACAACTTGACAACCAACTCAACGAACTGCTTTTCGCTGGCCATCAAAACATCAAATATGATGACGAAGAAAAACTGCAACTCACATCAACTCACTCTCAAGTATATGCAATAATGACAACAAACGGATGAACACACAAAAGACAGAAACTATGCAAATAACGAGAACAACAGAGAACATTTAAACATCTAAATAGAGAACACAAAAATAAAACAAGTCCAAGAATTCAAGTACCTAAGATGTATCTTCACAGGTGACGGCCGACTTCATGGTCAACTCATGATCTCTTTATTTCAGCCCGGGGATTGTGCTGTGGAGCGGTATATTATCCATTGCCTAAATGAGTATCGGAATCAAAGTAGATGTCATTTACTGGTTCTAATGCCTTGTCAATTCCAATCCGCAGCCCCTCTTCATGAATATCACTAGGTATGACAAAACACCCACACAACATCAAAACCATAACAGAACAGACACAATACCAGATGGAATCTCAAGACAGCTATCGTCTCAAATCAGGCAATATTGACATACACAATAACGATTAGTACTGATCTCAGACCAGAGGGCCACAATTAGATCACAAGCAAATACGTCCCAATATAACCAATATAACTACAATGAACTCTAATCGTAGGTTGAAAAGGAATTGCCACAGTTTAAATGGAATTTAATGTCAAACAAAGCAAACAAACAAAGCAAACAAACAAAGCAAACAAACAAAGCAAACAAACAAAGCAAACAAATAAAGCAAACAAACAAAGCAAACAAACAAAGCAAACAAATAAAAGTAGACAAAGAGATAATTATTATCTGTCCGATATCAGTTGTCGACATCTGCCTCTGTCTCCGTCTTGTCATTCTCTTTATTCCTTCACCAATCTCTGTCTCCCTGTCTTCATGTGTCTCTTTATCCCTGTCTTCATGTGTCTCTTTATCCCTGTCTTCATGTGTCTCTGTCTCCCTGTCTTCATGTGTCTCTGTCTCCCTGTCTTCATGTGTCTCTGTCTCCCTGTCTTCATGTGTCTCTTTATCCCTGTCTTCATGTGTCTCTGTCTCCCTGTCTTCATGTGTCTCTTTATCCCTGTCTTCATGTGTCTCTGTCTCCATGTCTTCATGTGTCTCTGTCTCCCTGTCTTCATGTGTCTCTGTCTCCCTGTCTTCATGTGTCTCTGTCTCCCTGTCTTCATGTGTCTCTGTCTCCCTGTCTTTATGTGTCTCTGTCTCCCTGTCTTCATGTGTCTCTGTCTCCCTGTCTTCATGTGTCTCTGTCTCCCTGTCTTCATGTGTCTCTGTCTCCCTGTCTTCATGTGTCTCTGTCTCCCTGTCTTCATGTGTCTCTGTCTCCCTGTCTTCATATGTCACTGTCTCCCTGTCTTCATATGTCACTGTCTCCCTGTCTTCATATGTCACTGTCTCCCTGTCTTCATATGTCACTGTCTCCCTGTCTTCATATGCCTCACTTTCCCTATCTTTTTCTTTCTCATTTTCCCTGTTTTCATCTATCTTTCCGCCTGTCATCCTATGGTTAATTTTTCCCTGTGTCCATTGTCTCATTCTCTATTTCATCTGTCTTTTCTCTCTATTTCATCTGTCTTTTTCTCTCTATTTCATATGTCTTTTTCTCTCTATTTCATCTGTCTTTTTCTCTCTATTTCATCTGTCTTTTTCTCTCTATTTCATCTGTCTTTTTCTCTCTATTTCATCTGTCTTTTTCTCTCTATCTTCATCTATCTATTCCTCTATTTTAATCTGTCTCTTTTTCATGCCTTCATCTGTGTCTTTCTTTTACTTAATCTTCTTTCAGTCTCAATCTGTCTATTCCTCCCTGCTTCTACCTATATCTTTTCCCCTTATTTCATCTGTCTGTTTTTTTTCTTCAATTTCTTTCTCCTTGTGTTGATATATTTGTCAAATCACACCCAGGACCTATCTTACAACAAATCACACCCAGGAACTATCTTACAACAAATCATACCCAGGACCTATCTTACAACAAATCACACCCAGGACCAATCTTACAACAAATCACACCCAGGACCAATCTTACAACAAATCATACTCAGGACCAATCTTACAACAAATCATACCCAGGACCTATCGTACAACAAATCATACCCAAGACCTATCTTAAACAAATCACAACCAGGACCTATCTTACAACAAATCACAACCAGGACCTATCTTACAACAAATCACACCCAGGACCTATCTTACAACAAATCACACCCAGGACCTATCTTACAACAAATCACAACCAGGACCTATCTTACAACAAATCACACCCAGGACCTATCTTACAACAAATCACAACCAGGACCTATCTTACAACAAATCACACCCAGGACCTATCTTACAACAAATCACAACCAGGACCTATCTTACAACAAATCACACCCAGGACCTATCTTACAACAGTCATTGTATATTCTTGTGTACCAAATAGAAATTCTACTTTCATGTGTGAAAAAAACAAACTGCAGCACAAAAGATTTTGAGAGAGAAAAAGTTCATCAAATGTTCAGCCTCAGCTGTGAATGTAGCAACGATGTTCAGCCTCAGCTGTGAATGAAGCAACGATGTTCAGCCTCAACTGTGAATATAGCAGCGATGTTCAGCCTCAACTGTGAATATAGCAGCGATGAGTTGCTTGATTTGTTCGGTGGGGCACGTTCAGAGATGCTAGTTTTTAATGGGGGGGGGGGGGGTGTCATACCAGCAGAACGATCTGAAAGTTTTTTGGGGTTTTTTTTCTGTGAATTTACAAGGAAAGTGAAAAATGTGTTCGCTGCGCGACGAAACAAAATTTTGTCGCTGTTCACCGAAACAAAAATGTATTCGCTGCGCACCGAAACAAAACCTTTTTTTAAAATACATTTGTCATCAAAAGATTTGCTGTATTAAAAATCAAAGATGCGGTGCCAGGGGACCCAGGGTCATCAGATAACCAAGATTACAAAAGTACCTCCTATCGGTGCACCCTCGAAACAAAAATACAGCTGCTCGTGCTTATTCTGGCTAAAACTTTTGGGGATCGTGTCCGTAAATGTGGAGGCAGCAGATGGGAAGAGAATTGGCAGACAATATCTCCGACACCTCTCCGCCAACACATGAAGCGGAACTGTCGACACACAGTGACTCTAAATCAGTTCACAGGAAGCTTTAGATAGGAGGCCAAGGCAGACGTTACGAAGTGGGCAGATGTTATGAAAATATTAAGAGTAGAAACGTCTTTTCTACAAGGCATGCGTCAGCATCGATATTGGGCAATGTTTTTTGGTGAGGAAACCATTGTCCCAGTCATCTTGGTAATTTTTTTACGTTTGTGTTTTCTTAACAGTTATTTGTTTCTTGATAAAGGTCCCAATACGACCGATATGTTGATAATTGTCCTTGTTTTATTGTTTTATATCGATAGTTAGGTATTCTCAGTAACCTGTTCATTTTATTTACGATTTACCTTTTATTTGACTGGTTACTGCGGAACTTTCCATTTTCTCGGACATCCTCCAATATTTTGGTTATTTATATCTGTGAAAAACACCTTGGCCAGGAGGACGAACGAGCCCGAGCCCAACTCTTTTGTCGAGTTCTTCCTATACCGGAACCAGGCTCGTGGATGAGAATATGTTCAGTATCCGATGAGTACAGGCACAATACTTCTAATTACACGAGACAAGTTCACTGGATGCGAAACACCTTGTGCGAGATAAACGTGAAGGACAAACCGTCTTGGTGTAGGGTCAATATACATTCGCCGTTTGGCGACAGATATGAAGGCTGTCACAGGCTATGGTGGCCCACTCGAAATGTCAAGGCATGATGAAATTGGCTGTGCTGGGCCTACAATGCGCATAGCGGTGGCACACCGTAACTTCACTCTCGACGAAAATCGCAGGAATCTTCGTGTTGATTCGTGACCGTCATTGTAGAAGACCTAACTGCTAAAACCATTCGGTTTTTTATTATTGTCACGATTTCCATCGGTTACTATTTATATACTTGGAGTAGCCTTTGCTATTTTTTTGGCATGCGATTCCAAGTATATCAATATTGACAAACGGAAAACACGGGGTAAATCAAGAAAAGTAACGAATGAAGGCTCAATAATACAGCTAGGATGTCTGTTTTGTCAATAGCCACGGTTGATTACTATGGAGCAAACGCAAGGGAAAAAATCAAAGATTTTGTCGTCTCCCTTTTGAAACAACAGAAAAAGGTAGAGTCTTCCACAAGTCTATTTCGTGCTAAACTCTGATAATCCAATACATACAAAGTTTGACGTAATCATTTATTCTTATCACAGTTTATAACCTGGCTGAGATAGCTTGCGATTTTTTTTTATTTTGTCAGGTAATGGGTTAGTACATATATTCATTTTAAACCAATAAAAAGGTCATATCTGGCCGGATTTTCCTGTCTCATAGCGGGACGGAATTTCTTCAGCATGACATATTTTTCGCAACACTGTCTTAAAAATAAACAGATAGAATATCCTGTTTGCTGAACTAGATCGATACATAACGGAGAGTCTGTAACAACATCAAACAGAATACAGTAACATATGGTGTGTGGGCGGGGAGTAGTAAGGTGGAGATTGATTGTTTGAAATATTGTCGAGTCACTCAGTCTTATATAACATGTACAGCTGCTACCTGTTATTCAATCTGTGATCTGACAGCTTCAAGCTACCTACTTGTCGACTACATACAGGTAAATGAATAGGTAAATTAACAGGTAAACTTACTATGGACTAACTAACTAATAAACTAACAGGTTTACTAACTGGTTAACTAACTGGTAAATTACCCGCTGAAGACGGATGTCTCGGGTCATTGACGCACATAAAACGACGACACAATGCATTTCCATTCTCTGGACTACATCCTGCTGGAAATCTAATAGGACAAAGGTCCTGTTACAAAGGAGATCGAGTGGGAGTTTGAGAATGAACGCTGAAGAAGAAGAAAGACATGTAAATGTACTATGGGCTAACTAACTAATAAACTAACTGGTGAACTAACAGGTAAACTAACTGGTGAACTAACAGGTAAATTCACTATGAACTAACTAATAAACTAACAGGTAAACTAACTGGTGAACTAACAGGTAAATTTACTATGAATTAACTAATAAACTAACAGGTAAACTAACTGGTAAAATGACTGGTAAACTATGTGTGCTAACTCTTGCAGTTGAGTTGCTTATTTGAAATTAGTTCAGAGCTGATTGAGGCTTACCTTGTCTGCTGACTATTGAGGCGCATACGAGCCTAGAAAATATGAATAGTAATATTATTTTTAAAACCGGAAAAAACTAAACCCTTACTAAACATTTCATGTATGAATAATTGCACGTAAGCTTGTGTACTACGTGTGAAAGTGTACAGGGCGCCATGCTTGCTACAAGTTGACAGGACGCCATGCTTGCTACAAGTTGACAGGACGCCATGCTTGCTACAAGTTGACAGGACGCCATGCTTGCTACAAGTTGACAGGATGACATGCTTGCTACAAGTTGACAGGACGCCATGATTGCTACAAGTTGACAGGACGCCATGCTTATGGATGTTACCCAATTAAGGCTGAGTCGATCCGAGAACCGTTTCGATCTGAAAAACATTTCCGCCTCAAGTTGACAGATTCTGGTGTATGACAACACAGGTGAATATCGATGTACGTCAGTAGCACAAGTAGTTTTGGTGACTGTATTATTCAAGACATTGCCATACGATCGTCTTTCACTCATGATATAGCTCGATATAACAGCCTCTACTGGTAGAATCGTTCTTTACAGCTACACGTTATATTGGGAACTTTTGATGTTGCATTTTATTCTTACATATAATTTATACTTTTTTTGTTGTGTTTTCATTCCTTCACAGTTTTTGTTCTTAAATCAGTTAATTTTCTTCCTACACTAACGAATGAAAATATAATTATATTATAATTTTGTGATTATTTCTGGTTTTTATCTTGTTTTCTTCATAAAGGTCTCTATTGAACAGTCTATTTATTGTCTGTCCCCAGGTGAATAATGATTGATCGTATCCTCACGTGCCTTTAAGCGTAAGGGTGGGAACTTAAGCTGTCATTCCAAAACCAGATGTGTTGCCTTGGTTTAATTTAGTCCATGTTTGTTCAAGGCTATCTTGGTTTACTTTTGGCTTTATGCCCTGATATTCTTTTGTTATATGCTCCTATTGGAATTTGGTTTGGGTTCATTCTCATAAGGTGACCGAACCATTTTACTTACTGTCTCTCAATATGTTCGATACATAATATTATACCAACTCTTTTCCTAATTTTTTTATTTCTTATTTTATCTAGTTTAATAACCATTGCAGCATTTCTCAGACACTTTATTTCACAGGTATTTTCCTCTGCTGATAGTAAATATGTATTTTGTTGAACTGTAAAGTAGACAAATTCCTGGTTTTTTTTAATTTTTATTTCTCATTGGCATTTTTGTACTGTTTGTTAGTTATATTATTTGCCAGTAGCAATAATACATTATCGTAATTGTTATTGCTAAGGAACATCGGAGAAAGGATGAAACCCTGTTTACCACCACTGATTACTGGAATTGATTTTGTTATGTTTTATAGCCGTCATATTGCACGCTTGCTTTCATACTTTCACGTTTTCTTATTTCCACTTTCACACTTGCACATGTATGATGACACTTGCTATATGCAGCCGAATTCTGCGCTGTCTGTGCTAGGCTTTCAAACTTAATTCTTGTCATCTGCTGTGTCTGAGAAAGCTCCTTGTGCGATGGCTGGATTACATCCCTGAAAGCTCCTTGTTGTGCGATGGCAGGATTACATCCCTGATACGAAGATCCTCTAAAAGTCTGAGATACACAGGAAAACATCCACGCCTTGTTGATCAGGTCTCAACTGTTGGGCAATCACGTCATCCGAATGCTAGAAGGGAGTCTTCCAAAGAGATTATTCTATGGTGATCTGTGTGCATTCAAGTCAACATTCTTCTTCACATATCGTGTTCACATATCATGTTCACATATTGTGTGCATACTTGTGTGGTGTGTGTATGTATGTGTTCTCTCTTCGTTCACAGAGTCTCACAAGGCAAACTCGATATGAGTAAGAAAGTTCTTATCGTGGTCACCAGTGTCGACAAATTTCCAAAAACGGGTGCGCCTACAGGATGGTACCTTCCAGAGCTGGCACATCCTTACAAAGTTCTGAGAGATGGGGGCATAAGTGATTTCAGCTGTATCAGTCCCAAGGGGGGCAAGGCTCCTGTGGTAAGTGTCAGTAGACCTATATCGGGTTACTGCTGTTCTTGATAAAACTGATAAAACGTAGTGTCAAATCTATTGTTTCGTGTCAGTAATCACATGATTGAGTGCAAGCTATCTGAAGAACGAGCAAGTAATCACATGATTGAGTGCAAGCTATCTGAAGAACGAGCAAGTAATCACATGATTGAGTGCAAATATCTGAAGAACGAGCAAGTAATCATATGATTGAGTGCAAACTATCGGAAGAACGAGCAAGTAATCATATGGTTGAGTGCAAACTATCTGAAGAACGAGCAAGTAATCATATGATTGAGTGCAAACTATCTGAAGAACGAGCAAGTAATCATATGGTTGAGTGCAAACTATCTGAAGAACGAGCAAGTAATCATATGATTGAGTGCAAACTATCTGAAGAAAGAGGAAGTAATCATATGGTTGAGTGCAAGCTATCTGAAGAACGAGCAGTAATCATATGGTTGAGTGCAAGCTATCTGAAGAACGAGCAAGTAATCACATGATTGGGTGCAAGCTATCTGAAGAAAGAGCAAGTAATCACATGATTGAGTGCAAGCTATCTGAAGAACGAGCAAGTAATCACATGATTGCGTGCAAGCTATCTGAGAAACGTGCAAGAGACTATCATTGTGTGCTTACTGCGAGAACAACTGCTGAATACATGACGAACTGTCAGTTCGGGATTAGATACGGTACACATTATATTTCGCTGGGATAGTGCACGAGAATTGAGTACAAGATTATCTGCTGGAAATATAAGATGATTATCTACAATACTTATGCTGGAAATACAAGGTGTCTTTGAAGTCGCAGAGCACTCATTTATATTGTCGACGCCACTACATCGTATGAGTTATGAGTATTTAATTAAGATTTGTGGGATCCCTGAGGCAAATGAGTTTCTGGAAAAATAATTCTACTGCTCAGGTCAATCATGTACTGCGATGAAGTGGGATATATAACACAGAGAAACTATTTCTTGATCATGGAATAAATGTGAATTATGTGTTTAACAACAATCTGCCGAGTCATGTAGTAATACTAGACCATGGAAATACACATCTTTTAGTGACGTCATGATGACCTTATGTTTCATTTCAAATTCAGTACACGGCGACTCTAAAGACACCCTATGCATGGTATGTTCGGCTTTGTGGAGCCATGGTACAAAGCTTTGTGACTGCCAAAATACGGGGATCAAATCCCGCCGCAGAAATTTGTGCATCCGGTCTGTTCAGAAATCAAATATCAAACTACTCAACATATTTATACTGCCTAGAAAATCACTAGTCAAAAAATACTGACTTGATGACTAAGTTCTGCCAAGACATGCATGCTTGATGGCTACATCCTGCCAAGACATGCTGGCTTGTTTGCTACGTTCTGCCAAGACATGCTGTGTTGATGGCTACGTTCTGCCAAGACATGCTAGGTTGATGGCTACATCCTGCCAAGACATGCTAGATTGATGGCTACGTTCTGCCAAGACATGCTGGCTTGTTGGCTACGTTCTGCCAAGACATGCTGGCTTGTTGGCTACGTCCTGCCAAGACATGCTGGTTTGTTGGTTACGTCCTGCCAAGACATGCTGGCTTGTTGGCTACGTTCTGCCAAGAAATGCTGGCTTGTTGGCTACGTCCTACCAAGACATGCTGAGTTGAGGGCTACGTCCTGCCAAGACATGCTAGGTTGATGGCTACATCCTGCCAAGACATACTGGCTTGTTGGCTACGTTCTGCCAAGACATGCTAGGTTGATGGCTACGTTCTGCCAAGACATGCTGGCTTGTTGGCTACGTCCTGCCAAGACATGCTGGTTTGTTGGTTACGTACTGCCAAGACATGCTGGTTTGTTGGCTACGTTCTGCCAATACATGCTGGGTTGATGGCTACGTCCTGCCAAGACATGCTGGCTTGTTGGCTACGTTCTGTCAAGACATGCTGGTTTGATGGCTACGTTCTGCTGTTACAGACGAGCACCCACTGTCCCTTGAGCCAACGGCACGTACAGAGTGAGCACCTCTGTTCCCCTGAGACCCAATGGTTCCTACAGAGTGAGCCCCGTTGCCCTTTGAACAAAACGGTTGATGAGAAGAAACCGTTATGAAAATAACTCAGTAAAAAGGCGTCCAAAGGTCTGGTTTGCCTCCTGTGAAACGCGATTCTCTTTTGTCAATAAATGGCAGCCCACCTGAAGATTTCCCCGTTCGGCTAAGACAGGGTGGCTAGACGTACGACCCATGTATGGGGAGAACTACGTAATATTGCAATTGATCTAGCGGGGGGGGGGCAAAGTTTTTGTGCAGTGGGCCACATTGAAAATTGTAAGACTATTGGAGGGCCACATATAATATTATGTATATTTTTGTTGAAAATACTGGTTAAGTAATCAATTAAATATTTTTATTGTAAAGAAAGGTAGTTTTACATAATGTACATAACTTCTGAAATAAATGACATTTCTAACAGACTTACACTATAACTGTATATTTTCTAATATGGATAAAAGGTTTCGCAAATATATTTACAATATTTGAAAAATATTATGTTGCATACAGTTATAATATGGGTTCATATCAATAGTTTTAATAAAGTTTTTTTTTAATACACCATACGCATACAGTTACAACTTTATTGATATTATTAATTTCTAATGAGATGTATGTAATTGCTTGTAAGATTTTATAATTCCTCTGAAATCTGGAACAAGTTACTTGTAGAAATTTGCATGACTGCATTTAAGTTGCAATCAGATAATAAAGACATATTCTTAGATTTGTTGATTTTTAAAAAAAGGAAATCCAACAAACATTCAGACTTACATTTTTCCTTCAGTTAATGATTGGCTTGTAATTCAAGCAACTCCAACTGTATGTGCTCTGGGGCTTTATCAGCTTCTGCACTTAGAGACTGATAACATTGAAGTGCTGCTCCAAGTTCTTGAAATCTTCTTCCAAATTCTTCAACCAATACATCTAATTGAGCTTTGAATTTTTTTACTCATTTCATCAGAAAGTTTCTTGTTTCAGCAAAGGGAAGTGACAAAACATGTTAATAAAACACACCGGGAATTCCCCAAGCATTGCGCAGCTTAAATGATTGCAAATAGAGTATTTGCGCATTCCATTCGTAGGATATGAGGGGAGGGGAAGGGGTATTTCTGACGATACATTATTGTTGTAACGATGTATTATTAATTATAACAGCTTTTAGCGATATTCTATTTTGTATGAAACATCTTTTTAATATAAACTAAACATACATCCCGACATAATGCTTAAAAGTTAAAAACAATTAATTATAATTTGAAAGACAATTTTCAATCTTTATAAAATTATATCGTCCGAGTACATATAATCATTGAGAAACATTCAGCCAATCAAATTACGTCAATTCTATTATAGTAAATTACTCAATATTAAACACTCATATTAAACGTAGTAAAATTTCATTGACGATATATATATATATCAATATTATTATTTAAATGATGTCAAATTGGAAATAAATATTGTATATTTAATATACAAGAAAGTCAAATTAAAATTCCAATGGATTTCTGCGTAATATTAATGGGGGGAAAATCATTTGTGACGATCGTTCGTTTATTTAAAAATGTGTTTGAGGGCCGCAAAATAACCAATGGCGGGCCGTAGTTTGCCCACCCTGATCTAGCGGGTCTCACGTAAGATATAGGCCTGAGGGATAAATTTACCAGGAATTGGGAGACTTAATTGAGCATAGGACCAGGTGTTTTCCCCAAGAAGCAATTAGATTGCGTGTTCAGTAGAATGTGTCGCTGAACGAAAATTGAAAGCTCTAAGACATTTGAATAGATTTTAGAACTCTGGTCGACCTTTGATGTCTAATGTGCTAACGGACGTATATAGTTTGAGAAGTTAAATATCTGTGACAGTTAGTGACCACATAGGGGCGTTCTTAATTTAGGGACAGAAGCTTTACATGTTTGTATGAGGGATTTTAGAAATATGCTAAGAAATAGACCAATGAGAGAGAATGTCTCAGAATATAGCTGAGGATATTCTATCTTAGAGAGAAGATAGGCGGGACTATCTTCGGGAGAAAAAAAGGAGAATGTAAAAGAGGATGTAATTGTATGATACAGGATCTCTCGGTCGGAAGGCTCTCTACTCAAACGATCGACTCACTCCAGACTCTCGGTAGGGACGGACTCGCTCTCTCGACTAGGACACCGGTTCTAGGCTTATGTCAGCCCTTAGTAACTGAGAACTCTGAGTTCTTATAGTTGAAGATACACGTCAACTTTTCAGAAGTTGAGACACTTGAATGGACTTCAGTCACAGTCCCCAGGAGAAATAGATAATTCAGTCAGTTCTTGGAGTCAGTTCCTATGACTTAGTAGCAGCCAAGAAACCGAGGAAGCAAACCACAGGGTTCGTATTGACCACAGTAGCAAGTCAGATGCAAGTTAAGCTAGCTAAAATACAGTGTTCGCTAGTTAGCGTAGACTTAGAGAAATAGTTGATGTTTCTGTGATTTCAAGTGTAAGGTATATAATTACTAGATCAGGTTGTGAGGATCCCAAGATAAGTTAGAACTCAGCTAGTTCACAAGTTATCTTAGAGTTAGAGAAACGTTTTGAAACCTGTGATTCCATGATTTCAATGCATAAAATTGTTGGTGATTGTTTCTTGTCACTGTAATTAAACTATGTTGGTGATCTCTCGAGGAGAGAGGCCACAAAATATACTCTGAGACTTGGTTGCTTGTTGTTAACGAGTTATACGTATAAAATGAGAGGATTGATTGGTCGTGGTAGTTCACAAGTCAACCACGGGTACTAAGCTGGGCACGGCACCAGTATTCCAGCAACTTCCCTACGAGACGCAGAAAGCAGCTGTTAGTTTACCGTCACAGATATTGTGACTCGGATTCATTCTCTGTCACACTAAGTGCAGATGTCGTTACTGTCACACTCGTTACTGTCACACTTATTGTGACACTACGTGCAGAACGTTCTCACCCTCTGTCACACTGCCAAGACATGCTGGGTTGATGGCTACGTCCTGAATATGATGCGATGCTATTTTTTCATATGTCAGTTATATACACGATGTATGTTAGATTAAAAAAATATCGTTTACATAATGCTTTTGATAAATATATGACAATTTAATACATATTGTATGACTGTCTGCAGGATCCAGGAAGTTTGACAAACTTCAAGGACGATCAGGTGTGCAAGTGGTTTCTAGAAGATTCAAAAGCTCAGTCGCTGGTTAATTATACCAAAACTCCATCTCAAGTCAAGGCACGGTTAGTGGACAGATTTGCATGGAATTCATATTTATGTGTTGCTAAAACTACATAAATATAGGCCTACTTGAATATATGTATATATATATATATATCTCCTCATCGAGGCCAGCACCTTGAAGTGGTGATGCGGCTTAGTTCAGCCATCAGGGGGTGAAAACTAAGATTGGTCGGGCAGTCCCACTCAAGCAGGACCATGGTCCGGCTCAAGTAAGCAGAGTGCTGAAGACGGAAGCAACCAGCCAAAAGGCGCACAGATAATCAGGATGCCACGCACAAAACACAATGGAAACATGTCTGCGTCTATAAACAGTTATGGTGCCTGCCCTGTGGCGGACGTTCAGGCAGGGACGGTGCTAGGCCCTATACCTCGAAAGGGCCTAACCTCAGTTACTGGAAGTTTTTCTCAATTGCCCCGAGGAGCCAGGAGGCAAGGGAATAGAGCTACTGGCCAAACAAACAAATGACCAATAAAAATAATGCACTGGAATGCTGAGGGTGTCAACAGTAAAAGAGATGGATGCAGCAAAATATTGGAACTTGAAAATGTACTCAGTGAAGAACAAGTTAATATATGCTGTATCCAAGACACACACCTCACCAGCGACATAGCCTTCAAAATCAGAGGCTACCAGTGCTACCGATCTGACCGAAAGGACAGGCGAAAGGGTGGAATTTTTTAACACTTGTTAAAAACAATATCAGCTCATGTCAACTGGAAGTATATATGGAAGGGGCGGAATACCAGATGCTCCACCTAAAAACAGACAGTGCAGAATTCCATCTCCTGAACTACTACTGCTCAAATGATAAACCATTGGTACTAGACACAATTCCAGACAAAGAGAGACTTGTGGTATGTGGTGACTTCAACAGCCACTCTCAGAGCTGGGACTACGATCATATCGACAAGAGAGGTGAGGAACTTGAGAGCTGGCAGGATGAAAATAATCTCATCCCTATTGACCAGCCAGCAGACTCACCAACCTTCTACTCGAGAGCATGGCACACCACCTCTACACCAGACCTGGCATTCCACTCACCAGGCCTGGAATGGAACATCACACGTGTCGTTGGAAAGCAGCTTGGGGGTAGTGACCACAGACCAGTGTTTATGGAAATCCACAATGAATTTTCCAAGGACAGCAGCACACTCACTAGGTGGAACTATAAAAGGGCAGACTGGAAAATGTACCAGCATTTAACTAGTGTTCTAGCTAAGGACATGAACTTGGACAAAGACATCAATAGAGCAGTGAGTGAATTTAATAGATGTATACTACATGCTGCTAGTAAAACCATACCCAGGGGGGCACGCAAAAACTACAAACCCTACTGGAATGATGAACTGGAAAAGCTGCAAAATGAGATGGATACATCTAGACAGCAGGCTGAGAACAGATCTAGCCAAGAACATCACAACAAATATCAACAAACAAAGGCTAAATTTCAAAGAGCCAAGTTACAAGCCAGACGGAGCAGCTGGAAAGAAAAAACAGAGTCGCTGAACCTAGAAAGAGATACTAGGAAATTATGGAAACTTGTAAAATAACTAAATGATGAAGGTACAGGGAGAAATACCAGGATCACACTTTATAAATATAGAAACATTTTAACAGGTAAACAGATTACTTTGCAGATTCCATTGCAGAAGGCAATAACGTCAAAGTTAGCCCCGATAAACAACAGGGAGTTCGAGAGAACCAGCAAAACATTGGACAAGGCGAACCTATACCTGAAGTCATGGAGGCACCAATCACAATGAAAGAACTGGAGCATGCAATATCCAAAATGAAAATAACTCTTGGAGCTGATGGAGTGTCCAATGAAATGATTAAAAACCTGGGAATTGCAGCAAGAGCAAAGCTACTGCAAATTTTTAACACAAGCTGGTCCACATGTAATGTGCCATTGGCGTGGAGAGAAGCAATAATGATACCACTCCTCAAATCAGGAAAAGATGGCAACACAGTCTCCAATTACAGGCCCATCAGCCTCACAAGCTGTCTATGCAAAACAATGGAACGCATTATCAATCTTAGGATGCAGTGGTACCTTGAAAGTGAAAACCTTCTGGTATCACAGCAAGCAGGTTTCAAACAGTGCAACTCTACTGAAGATCAGGCAACTTACCTCTCCTAAGAGATTGAGGATTCCTTCCAAGATAAGAAACTGGTACTAGCAGCATGGATAGACCTCAGGAAAGCATTTGACAAGGTCTGGAAAGAAGGGCTCTTAAAGAAATTGCGAAATTGCAGGGTTAGCTCAAGAATGTACAAATGGGTAAAAGCATACCTGCATAATAGAAGAGCCAGGGTACAATTAGATGGTCGCAAGAGCAAGAAAGTTCTATTGCGTCATGGAGTCCCCCAGGGAGGAGTCCTGTCACCCACACTTTTCTTGGTTTACATCAATGACCTAGTTGCTGACTTACCACATGGGATCAAAGTGGCAATGTATGCTGACGACCTGGTGATCTGCTGCACAGAAGAACATGCGACAGTGGCCACTAAACAAATACAAAGAGCTATCGATGCCCTAACCTTATGGGCAAATAGATGGTGCGTCAGCATTAACACAGATAAGTGCAGCACTACACTCTTTACCCTCTAACCAAAACAAAAAGCTGGTCATATCAAAATAGATGGAGATCTCTTGAAAGAAGACAAACAACCCACATACCTCGGAGTTACTTTTGATGATAAGCTGACATGGAAGCAGCACATAAACAAAGCAACAACAAAAGCCAGGAGGAAGTTAGCTATCCTGAGGAAACTAAGTGGAACCACATGGGGAGCCAGTTGGAATATACTCAGTCAAGTTTACCAACAAGGTATTAGACCACACCTGGAATATGGTTCAGCTGCGTGGTGTCCTACAATAAACACCGCATTACAAGATCTAGATAACGTGCAAAACCAGGCACTTAGAATAATGTTAGGAGCAATGAAATCAACACCCATAACAGAGATGCAGAAAATGGGAAGAATGCAAACACTTGGCGAACTCAGAGACACAAAAGTACTAATTCAAGCAGAAAAGTTTCAGTGTATGCCAAGTCATCCAATGAAGGAAAGATTCCAAAATCTAGCAATGGGGCGACTGAAAAGAAGCAGCTTTATCCATCAAGCTAAACGACTCCGTAGACAAATTACAGACCTGCCTGAAGTTGACAACCCCTTAAGGTCTGTACCAGAACAAACCCCGTGGAGTGAAAGGCATGGAATGCCAATATACATTCAGACCCATGTGAAAGGAATACTAAGCGAGGACGAACAGAACAGTGTGCAGCGAAGGACAGTCACCCTCAGTTTCCTGGATAAGGAATATCCACAAGATATATGGGTCAGAGTATACACAGATGGGTCAGCACAGAATGATGTGAGGAATGGAGGTGCAGGTGTATATATAGAATATCCACACAAGCCTAGAGATACAATCAGAACACCGACATGGAAATTCTGCAATAATTATGATGCAGAAATCCAGGCAATTAGTGTGGCAGCTAAAAAAACTGCTGAACTCCAACTCTGATCTACAGCCTGTGGTATTCCTGACAAATGCAATGTCAGTGATTCAAGCTCTCCAGTCTGGAAAACTAACAGACTTGCAAAAACTACTTAGTGAATTGTCTTACCAGTGTAGGGTAACCATACAGTGGATACCCTCTCACTGTGGAATACCAGGAAATGAATAAGCAGACCAACTGGCTAAGGAAGGTGCTGCCGAAGACCAACCAGATATACCAATCACCTACCATCAGAAAAAAACAGATTATCAAGTCAATAAGAAATCCACAAACACCAACACAAGATGACTATCACAATATGAACAGATCAGAACAAGTTATAATTCTACGCCTCAGAACAGGACACCGCAGTCACATGTATACAAAGTTCAAGATTAGCAACACAGCCATGTGTACATGTGGACAGGCAGCACAGAGTGCCAAACATATACTTCAAGAGTGTTCTGAGCATGAAACGCTGAGGCAGACATATTGGCCAGAGGAAACAACACTGGAATCAAAGCTCTATGGGACACTGTATGAACTACAAAAGACAGTGAGTTTTATTCAGGAGACAGAATCACACATATAGACATGTTTCAAGTGAACGAAAGAAGAAGAATATATATATATATATATGAAGTGTACTAGTTTCCGGTATGCATACTATATAGGTCTTGCATCAGATATGTATTTATATGAATGAAAACAGACTGCCACTACCAGCATTAAAATGAGTACCATATATAAACAGAAAAAGAGGAAGACCAAGAGAAAATCCTCACATAACAAACATTAAAGAGGGCATGGCTAAGGATCTCAACAACATGCAAGAATTACACACAGTAACATCACATTACTTGGACTGGAGAACTCTAGTTTCTGCCCTATGAACCGTGTTCGGTGCTGGAGGAACATGCATATTAGATTTGTAAAAAATATGATGACTGAGAATATTTCAAGTTGTATTAGGTTCAGGTAATGCATGTTCTAGTTTATTTTAAGTTGTATATTAATGTTTCCATGGGCGTGTAACATTTTCTCTATAATGTGGCGTTTTTTGTGTGGAGAGAAATGAGTTTATTTCGACAAAAACTGAATGCAGAAATAAACTAAAAGTGATATATCAATAATGAAGTGGGTTTTTTTTACTTTATAACTAAAGTCAAACTAATTCAGACAAAAATTAATTGGAAAAATGCACAAGTGATTTTTATTTACATAAATTTTTGGGCCAAAATTCCTTTTCCAAATTTAAATACATGCAGGATATCGTTTAATCTTGAAAGTTCCTTTTTTTAAAAAAAATGTCTTTAAAGGGAAATAGCCATTAAAGATATTTGAACCTCATTCGTTTATTGTAAACATTTTTTAATTGGTAGCATATCGTATTCAGAACGTAGTATCAACCCATAATTTGTTAGGTTGCAGTGATTTTCTAGGCATATAAATATGTTCAGTATTTTGCTATTGCTTTCTGAACGGTCCAAACGCGTTTCCCTGTGGCGGGACTCAAACCTGGTACCTTGGCTGTCACTACGCGCTCTGTACCATGCTGCCACAGACAGACTTGGACAAAATGAAACTGTAATATATGGTTCGATCATATTTCATTGATGATGACTTGTATATATTCAAGATTCCATGTTTTTACTCACTTTTGTCACCAGTGACTTCGACGCTATTCTATTCCCTGGAGGTCATGGGCCCATGTTTGACCTTGCCACAGATTCCAACATTGCAAAAATCGTTGCCGAGGTGTATGACAAAGGAGGTGTGATTGCTGCAATCTGTCATGGGCCCGCTGGTAAGTTGAGCAGTTTGTTCGAAAGTTTGCTGATGGCCCGCTTATTGGTTGCTGATCCAGCGATCCATGGAGTCATGCCCTTTGACCCAATGCCATTGTGTGATATGTGTTTGTGAACTGTTGTTTTGTTCCATATAATGTGTTCCATTTATCTGGCCCTGGAGGGAGAAGCATTTTCCTGAAGTCATCCAGCGTTGGGCATTCAAAAAGGTCAAATGTTTATAGGGATGAGTTCTCGCTGGTAAGTTGAACAATTCGTGTAAAAGTTTGTCGATAGGCCCACTAGTAAGTTGAGCAGTTTGTGTGTGAAAGTCTATGTTTTGTTGATAATGTTAATATCAGCAGGAAAGTGATAGTTGCACTTGTAATTTTAACGATTTGTATGTACGTGATAGTTATTGGTAATATTGTTGTGGACTTCAACAGTTTTTTGTAATGTTAACGGTTTCTGTGGACTTGAAATTTTTTTTAAAGTTAAGCTGTTGTGGCTTCCAAAGTTTTGGTAACGTTAATAGTTTTTGTGGATGTAACAGTTTTGGTAATGTTAACAGTTTGTGTGGATGTAACAGTTTTGGTAATGTTAACAGTTTGTGTGGATGTAACAGTTTTGGTAATGTTAACAGTTTGTGTGGATGTAACAGTTGTGGTAATGTTAACAGTTTGTGTGGATGTAACAGTTTTGGTAATGTTAACAGTTTGTGTGGATGTAACAGTTTTGGTAATGTTAACAGTTTGTGTGGACCTTAAAGATTTAGTAATGCTAACAGTGATTATAGAAATGATATATTCGTTCTATGTATAGCCTAACGACACCATACATCAAAAGAAGAGACAAGACAATAGACAGACAGCCATTCAGTCAGGCAAACAGACAGAAAGACATTCAGGCAGGCAGATACACAGACAGGCATTCAGAGAGACAGACAGACATTCAGGTGATAGACATTCAGGCATATATAAATTCAGATGAGAGACATTCTGGAAGACAGGCAGGTAGGAAGACAGATGAAGACATTCAGGCAGACAGACATTCAGGCAGGCAGACGAATCAATAGATATATTTGCTGATATAATGTACACACAAGATTATAGAAATGTATAACATCCTATGATGGCAGAGATAACAAAAATGCACATTGTAGAATAGCATAAGTCAATAGATATAAACATCATATAATGGTTGACAAATTGTTGAAAGATACACAAATTATATAAGCTTGCAGACAGATAGAGATAGTGTACAAGTTTAGAAATATCCTAAACATGGAATATCCTAAAACAAAGAAATATAGAACATATAGAAATATTGTAAACATATAGAAATATTGTAAACATATAGAACTATTGTAAACATATAGAAATATTGTAAACATATAGAAATATTGTAAACATATAGAAATATTGATTGTTATATCCTGATTAGGATATGCTACCTGATAGTGGCAGAAATATTTTAGAAAAGGCAGATTGTAGAAAGATATATCCAAGTTTACAGATTGTATAATGATTGTAGAAAGATATATCCAAGTTTACAGATTGTATAATTATTGTAGAAAGATATATCTCAGATATGCATGCAAGATTGTATAAAGATATATCTCATATGCACAGATTGCAAAATTACGATAATGATTGTAGAAAGATATCAGATTTCAAGAAAACATTACAATAAAAATCAAAGTCAACATTATGACCTGCAGCAGAAGTGTAACAATCCAGAAACTGAATATATATAATGTATGTTTGTCCGCCAGGTTTAGTTCCCGTCAAACTATCAAATGGCAACTCTATTGTCAAAGGCAGAAAGATGACATGTTTCTCCAACAGTGAGGAGGACGCTGTTAACTTGAGCAAGGACATGCCCTTCATGTTACAGTCTCGGCTTGAAGAGCTTGGCGCTAGCTACACTCAAGCAGATAACTTCCAAGAGTGTGTAGTGGTAGGTACTCTGAGTGTACGCACCGTGTGTAGTGGTAGGTACTCTGAGTGTACGCACCGTGTGTAGTGGTAGGTACTCTGAGTGTACGCACCGTGTGTAGTGGTAGGTACTCTGAGTGTGCGCACCGTGTGTAGTGGTAGGTACTCTGAGTGTACGCACCGTGTGTAGTGGTAGGTACGCACCGTGTGTCCTATTTGATTGTCAGTGAATCTTTCAAGGTTCGTGATATGATTATATAAACTGATGTTTCTGTTGTTAGATGCAGATCGTGGACCTGCAGTGTGTAGGGAAAACTGTTAGAGAGCAAGGTGGAACTTTCGCCGTAACTACAAGTAGCATGACAATAGATATTATGGCAATTACCAGAACATTGAACTGGAATTAATTGAAATTGAGGTCCTCCGATGTGCCTATAACACAACTCTACTATAGAACTAGCAACACAACATATTTCACGCTCCCCGGCGGAAATCACACGAACTTTCGTATTGGCTATCAGATAGAGAATGAAGAAGAAGAAGATGACACAATATAATGACAGAGATTCAACACTACACACTAACGTACAGTAACGATGCTGTTCAGTCTGATAAACAAACAGAAACTCAGACTGTGGTGAAATATATTCTATGTCTGTCTGTATTGTATTACATTCACATTTTATGTCTGCCTTGTAGCATGTTCACATTTTGTGTCTGTCTTTCTTGTCTGCCTGGAATCGTGTTCACATTTGCATCTTTGTCTTATATAATGTTCATATTTGTGTCTGTCAAACTTGTATCATGTTCACACTTGTTTCTGTCTGTCTTGTATCAAGTTCACATTTTTGTCTGCATTGTATAATTCTCACAATGTGTGTCTGTTTGTCATGTATAATGTTTACATTTTGTCTGTATTGACACATGAATTGATTTGACTACGTTCCATTGACTCAGGTTGATGGCAAGCTTGTCACTGGACAGAACCCAGCATCATCCACCAAACTTGGACAAGAAATCTTAAATCTGCTCAAGTAAAAGCCTGGAACTTATCACTGGCAGTTTATTGTTCCCTGTTACATGATTGTTCCCTGAGAAATAAAGGTCTTTTGCACTATATTGTTTATTGCATCATAGCCACAATCATTGAATCGTATCATAGCCACAATCATTGAATAATATCATAGCCACAATCATTGAATCGTATCATAGCCACAATCATTGAATCAAATCATAGCCACAATCATTGAATAGTATCATAGCCACAATCATTGAATAGTATCATAGCCACAATCATTGAATAGTATCATAACCACAATCATTGAATCCTATCATAGCCACAATCATTGAATCACATCATAGCCACAATGATTGAATCACATCATAGCCACAATCATTGAATCGTATCATAGCCACAATCATGGAATCAAATCATAGCCACAATCATTGTATCGTATCATAGCCACAATCATTGTATCGTATCATAGCCACAATCATTGAATCGTATCATAGCCACAATCATTGAATAGTATCATAGCCACAATCATTGAATCGTATCATAGTCACAATCATTGAATCACATCGTATTCACAATCATTGAATCGTATCATAGCCACAATCATTGAATAGTATCATAGCCACAATCATTGAATCGTATCATAGTCACAATCATTGAATCACATCATAGTCACAATCATTGAATCGTATCATAGTCACAATCATTGAATAGTATCATAGTCACAATCATTGAATCGTATCATAGTCACAATCATTGAATTCTTCATATTTAACATGTATCCCTTCTATCGTATATTCTTTGTTTTTTACAATTTGAAATAAATCAATCGAACACACACACACACTTGTATTTTCTGTATTTTCTTGACCGTTTAACGTAGCAATGGCGATGAAAGCCGGATGGGAAAAAATATATCTACTGAAATGTTGCCTGCATTGTTTAGTCTACTGAGAAATGGGTTTGTGTGTGTGTGTGTGTGTGTGTGTGTGTGTGTGTGTGTGTGTGTGTGTGTGTGTGTGTGTGTGTGTGTGTGTGTGTGTGTGTGTGTGTGTGCTGGTCTTAGCTACCATATCTGTATCTTGCTAGCATGGGATCATACTAAAATATCAAGTGAATATCTTCATGTTGTAAGCTGGCCTTGTCTATCATGTCGAAGCACTTTAATGTCAAATATTATGTTTTAATCTATGTTACCTCAATTTATTTGTAAAAAATCTTTCAAATTACGAGTGACATGTCCCTAATGTTACTTGTCAACTTCTAGCACAGACTCTATAATTCAGCGTGTCAACTTCTAGCACAGACTCTATAATTCAGCGTGTCAACTTCTAGCACAGACTCTATAATTCAACGTGTCAACTTCTAGCACAGACTCTATAATTCAGCGTGTCAACTTCTAGCACAGACTCTATAATTCAACTTGTCAACTTCTAGCACAGACTCTATAATTCAGCGTGTCAACTTTCCAGCTGTGGAGAAATCTCAAACTTATATATTTTATTACATGCAATTGGTAAGTGTCCTCTTACAAAATATGAGTGAATATTGTCACTCAATTGTCATTTTTTTAATGCATATTTCTTATTTTCTCACAAGATTTTAAGTTATTACTCAAATATTAATATTGATAAGATTTATATAATTTTAAAATGACTACAGACTGATCTAATTGTATACTACAATTTGTTACTTTTGTAAGAAATATCATCAAATGTACATTTCTAATCAATGCTTATACGAATGTCTCGCCACTGAACAGTACACAGATGGTACACCTGCTACACGAGATTCTTACAATTGTACACATGATCCTGAAGATTGAAACTAGTTGTACTAGAGTCACTTTCAAACTAATACTCCACGGTGATATTCCTCAATCTTCCCAGTGCATGAACATTGACATAGATTTGTTTGTAGCTGGAAGTTCTTTTTTTCAAATCATGATTGACCACAGTTTTCAGTGCGGGTAACTTAGCCCCTGTACTACCACACCCACAATCATATCATTATGCTGATGAAATAATGTCTTTAGCTCTGAGCAGGTAGCTCTTAATAGTCCATTGTCTTTCAGACAAAAACAACGATTCTTCTCAGTTGTGTAACTGAGGTGACATACCCAGACTCAAATGATGATGATGTTCGTCCGTCGTGATCGACGATGACCAAAAACTCAACCATAATAATAATAACAATAAATAATAAAATAATAGTTAATAGTGCGTTTTCTCAAAGGTATGGCCGTGTAGAGGGAGAGCTGTGGATGTATGTTTAGTCCCCAACGGAAGGCATTCCAGTGTGCCAGGATTACCACGTCCTGTAAGAAACATAGCACACACTTCTGTGTCAACTATTTCATTACTCTTCCATCAGATTTATTGACCCATCCGCACATTTAGCATTTCCCGTCACCGAGGGAGTCTGGCACACATCCGCAGTGATGGCACATCTAGCATTTCCCGTCACCGAGGGAGTCTGCTAAAAATGGGCAACGCTACAATCTCCTCTGTGCCGCAGCTCTTCATCATCCATGGTGATTATTTGATAGAAGACAAAAGTCAGACATTGAGACCAGATGTATTACAGATATCCACCCTAGACATCAATGTCTGTAAGTGGCACTTGTATACACATGACTGGACAAGGCCAGCATACTACAAATATCAAATATAAATCGCCCGTGTGTTGCCGGAGCCCGAAAGGGGAGCATAGAATAGCAACAGTTTACCTTCGACGCATGTCGTAAAAGGCGACTAAGGAGGTTATGGGATGGAGTTGGCTGTCCCATCCCATATATGGTCAGTGACCCAAAGCCATGCTGAAGTCGGATGTGTCAGGCCGAAATACGCAGATATCGCAGCAATGCTGTAAACTATGACACAACGCATTCCGTTCTCCAAACTACATCCTGCTAATCTGCAGGAGTTTGAGAACGAACCCAGAAGAAGAAAAGAAATATAAATAATAAGTAATCTGTCAGAGGATATCCAACAAGATGGAGAGTACCACAGTGACAAAAATAATAGATCTTTACACATCTCAGATGTTGGTCAAAGCCAGTATACACATCTCAGATGTTGGTCAAAGCCAGTATACACATCTCACATGTTGGTCACGGCAGGCATATACATCTCAGATGTTGGTCAAGGTTAGCATACACATCTCAGATATTGGTCAAGGCTAGCACACTCATCTCAGATATTGGTCAAGGTTAGCATACACATCTCAGATGCTGGATAAAGTCATTTTTTCTCTAATGCTTTGTATATCTCAAGAATCCATCTGGTTCTGTGGCAACATGGTACAGAGCGTGTACCAAAGTGGTGGGTTAAAATCTCATGCAGGCAATTGTGCATTCGGACCACTCAGAAGACAATGGAAAACTACTGAACATTATATTACCTCTTCTTCTTCTGCGTTCGTTCTCAAACTCCTGCAGATTAGCAGGATGTAGTCTGGAGAACGGAATGCGTTGTGTCATGGTTTACAGTATTGCTGCGATATCTGCGCCTTATGGTCTGACACAACCGACTTCAGCATGGCTTTAGGTCACTGACCCTATATGGGATTGGATAGCCAACTCCATCCCCAACCTCCATAGTCGTCTCTTACGACATGCATGGAAGGTAAACAGTGATGCTATTCTTTGCTCCCCTTTCAGGCCCCAGCAACACACGGGCAATATTACCTATAATTCACTATAGCCAAAACATTCTGGGTTGATGGCTACATCCTGAATAGGATATGCTATCAAAATTATTTTGTATGTCTTTGGTAGCAGTATCTGAATCATACATGGTGGTGTTCACAGACTCTTATATCTCGGTGATATGAGACAGCCCTTGATTTCAAACCAATTAATCTAAACAACATTCCTTTTTAGGGATGGTCTATCTGGTGATATCTCCCAAACTATTTCATTCATTATTTTTTAATCAAGTCTCTTGTCTCCTGATGTCATCACTTAATCAAGTCTAGTACATAGTGCCCACTTGTCTCCTGATGTCATCACTTAATCAAGTCTAGTACATAGTGCCCACTTGTCTCCTGATGTCATCACTTAATCAAGTCTAGTACATAGTGCCCACTTGTCTCCTGATGTCATCAGTGTTAATGTCATCTCTTGTCTGCAGCAATAAACAACTAGTTATGTACATATATCTGTCTCTACCATGTACAAGCAACTTGGTTTGTATTTAGAAGTCTTCACCATGTACAAACAACTTGGTTTGTATGCAGAACAGTCTTCACCATGTACAAACAACTTGGTTTGTATTTAGAACAGTCTTCACCATGTACATACAGCTTGGTTTGTATTTAGAACAGTCTTCACCATGTACATACAGCTTGGTTTGTATTTAGAACAGTCTTCACCATGTACAAGCAACTTGGTTTGTATTTAGAACAGTCTTCACCATGTACATGCAGCTTATGGTTTGTATTTAGAACAGTCTTCACCATGTACATACAGCTTGGTTTGTATGTAGAACAGTCTTCACCATGTACATACAGCTTGGTTTGTATGTAGAACAGTCTTCACCATGTACATACAGCTTGGTTTGTATGTAGAACAGTCTTCACCATGTACAAGCAACTTGATTTGTATTTAGAACAGTCTTCACCATGTACATACAGCTTGGTTTGTATGTAGAACAGTCTTCACCATGTACATACAGCTTGGTTTGTATGTAGAACAGTCTTCACCATGTACAAGCAACTTGGTTTGTATTTAGAACAGTCTTCACCATGTACAAGCAACTTGGTTTGTATTTAGAACAGTCTTCACCATGTACAAGCAACTTGATTTGTATTTAGAACAGTCTTCACCATGTACAAGCAACTTGGTTTGTATGTAGAACAGTCTTCACCATGTACAAGCAACTTGGTTTGTATTTAGAACAGTCTTCACCATGTACAAGCAACTTGGTTTGTATTTAGAACAGTCTTCACCATGTACAAGCAACTTGATTTGTATTTAGAACAGTCTTCACCATGTACATACAGCTTGGTTTGTATGTAGAACAGTCTTCACCATGTACAAGCAACTTGGTTTGTATTTAGAACAGTCTTCACCATGTACAAGCAACTTGGTTTGTATTTAGAACAGTCTTCACCATGTACAAGCAACTTGATTTGTATTTAGAACAGTCTTCACCATGTACAAGCAACTTGGTTTGTATGTAGAACAGTCTTCACCATGTACAAGCAACTTGGTTTGTATTTAGAACAGTCTTCACCATGTACAAGCAACTTGGTTTGTATTTAGAACAGTCTTCACCATGTACAAGCAACTTGATTTGTATTTAGAACAGTCTTCACCATGTACATACAGCTTGGTTTGTATGTAGAACAGTCTTCACCATGTACAAGCAACTTGGTTTGTATTTAGAACAGTCTTCACCATGTACAAGCAACTTGGTTTGTATTTAGAACAGTCTTCACCATGTACAAGCAACTTGATTTGTATTTAGAACAGTCTTCACCATGTACAAGCAACTTGGTTTGTATGTAGAACAGTCTTCACCATGTACAAGCAACTTGGTTTGTATTTAGAACAGTCTTCACCATGTACAAGCAACTTGGTTTGTATGTAGAACAGTCTTCACCATGTACAAGCAACTTGGTTTGTATTTAGAACAGTCTTCACCATGTACAAACAACTTGGTTTGTATGCAGAACAGTCTTCACCATGTACAAACAACTTGGTTTGTATTTAGAACAGTCTTCACCATGTACAAACAACTTGGTTTGTATGCAGAACAGTCTTCACCATGTACATACAGCTTGGTTTGTATGTAGAACAGTCTTCACCATGTACATACAGCTTGGTTTGTATGTAGAACAGTCTTCACCATGTACAAACAACTTGGTTTGTATGCAGAACAGTCTTCACCATGTACAAGCAACTTGGTTTGTATGTAGAACAGTCTTCACCATGTACATACAGCTTGGTTTGTATGTAGAACAGTCTTCACCATGTACATACAGCTTGGTTTGTATGTAGAACAGTCTTCACCATGTACAAGCAACTTGGTTTGTATTTAGAACAGTCTTCACCATGTACATACAGCTTGGTTTGTATGTAGAACAGTCTTTACCATGTACAAGCAACTTGGTTTGTATTTAGAACAGTCTTCACCATGTACAAACAACTTGGTTTGTATTTAGAACAGTCTTCACCATGTACAAACAACTTGGTTTGTATGCAGAACAGTCTTCACCATGTACAAGCAACTTGGTTTGTATGTAGAACCGTCTTCACCATGTACATACAGCTTGGTTTGTATGTAGAACAGTCTTCACCATGTACAAGCAACTTGGTTTGTATTTAGAACAGTCTTCACCATGTACATACAGCTTGGGTTGTACCCAGGTAAATACACAAAACGTAAATAAGACAACTCACATTATATATGTTTATGAAAGACTGAATGTTTTATTACAAAACATAACTAGATCTATGACTAGTGTCAGAGTTGATCAGTACTAGAGCAGACATCTACAGTTGGTCAGTACTGGAGCAGACATCTAGAGTTGGTCAGTACTGGAGGAGACTTCTAGAGTTGGTCAGTACTGGAGCAGACATCTACAGTTGGTCAGTAGGAAAGCGAGTTCTTGTCAGTTCTCTCTCTCTAAGTACATTAGTGTTAATTGATGGGGATGTTGCCCTGCGTATTGCTCGTTCCAGTGCAGCATTCGGGAGTCTTCATGCCAACATCTGGATCAGACGTGGTCTCAGTCTGACGACTAAGTTGAATGTGTACCACGCAGTGGTTCTACCAACACTGCTTTATGCTGCATCTTGCTGGACTGTCTATGCAAGACACACTCAACAGCTTAACTCTTTTCATCTTCAGTGCCTACGAAACTTCATGGGAGTAAATTGGCAAGATCGTGTACCAGACACGGAAATCCTTCAGAAGTCCCGTATGCAAAGCATCCATGCAATGCTAATTAGGTCCCAACTCCGCTGGACTGGCCACATCGTCCGTATGCCAGACATGCGCCTCTCAAAGAGATTGAGCGAAAGTGGGGAGCTGTGCGAAAGTAAACGTTCAAACGGAGGGCAGAAAAAGCTCTCTCAAACACTGCAGCATCGATCCTAGCTCCTGGAAGACTACAGCACTTGATCACTGAGCCTGGCACACCCAGATCACTGCTGGCATCACGAAATTTGAAAAAGAAAGAACACTGCAGGCAATCCACAAGCCCAAGAAGCGGAAGGACAAATCCGAAAATTCTCCTACCCCGAACCTTCAGCACTCCTGCATGCACTGCAATAGAATTTTCCGTGCACGAATCGGACTCATCGGACATCTACGAACTCACAAACCAAATTAGACAATTACCAATTCTAATTATTATTATTTTTTCATCACATTTATTGTTTTTTCATGCCATGCTCATCTTCGCTTGCGAAGGAGAAACAGCATCATCACATGAGTGTTCAAGTCAGATGAATTGCTTATACACACAGAAATAATGCAGATATAAAGTTGAGAACACAAAGATGACTACCAAATTATGAACAGACCAGACCAAGTTGTCATTCTGCACCTCAGAACAGGACACAACCAACTCCACAGCCACCCGTATACAAAGTTCAAGATTGGTAACAAAGCCATGTGTACATGTGGACAAGCACCTCAGGCAGGAGAGCATATTCTTCAGGAATGCCTAGAATATGAAATTTTGAGGCAAATAAACTTGCCCAGAGATACAACAGTGGAAGAAAAACTCTATGGACTTATGTACCAGTTATAAAACATAATCATGTTTATAGAAGAGACGAAACTTCAGTCATGAGTATGTTCCAGGTGAACGAAAGAAGAAGAAAAACTCTATATGGACTTATGTACGAATTATGTGACAGCTTGATAAAGTTATAGAGTAGCCGGGGGTAAAGTATCACACTGGGGCAAAACATCGCAGCGGGTTTTTTTTCCAGATCTATGGGATTTCCGATCTAAGGTAAAATCATTAACACACATGGCTAAGGTAAAAGCCAACATTGCAATCTTTGACACACATTTAATAGGTCAAGGACGAGTCAATTTTCAACAATGCGGAGTCATATTTTTTCACTATGTTCGATCTTTGTTTTTCAACTCCTTGCACTCTGCCTGCTGTTATCATTAATATCATGTTTTTTTATTGTTTAAACCGAAATATATGTCATATTGTTCTTAAGCACATTATCTTGTCAGGAAACTGTGTTTTTTCATCGAAATTTATGATATTTGCTAATTATGTGATTTGCATATAGTGTCGCAGTCAATGTATGAAAAAAATACAGATGTCATGAGGAAGATATCGATCTAAAGCTGGGAGAGACCAATATATATGGTTATAATGATCATCCAACCTTACAAAGACATTATTAGCTTTAAAACTGAACTTACAAACTATTTTTTATCTGAACATTTTTTCCCCAGATTAAAGTTACATAACTAGACACACTGTGGGTGTGTTAGACCTGTCACAGTCACAATCTCCCTCGATTTTATAATGGTTTGTATCATCTTTTTGCCTGTGTCACTTTGCCCCAAAAACGGAGCAAAGTGGTTCTTTTTACATATGTGTATAAATTCTCATTGTACAGCCTACACGAAACTGTATGTTTCAATAACCTCACAAATGTTAGATGGATAGATAAGCTATATAGTGATGGAAGTTTGGTCTCTCATAGATAAATCTAGTTGTCAGAATACGCTAAAACATGAAAAGTGCAATGCTTTGCCCCCACCCCAGCTACCCTAATACTGGCAACATTGTGCTACCAGTAGATTCTAGCTTTCCAACAGGACACACACAGTACTAGTACACCTACCTGCACCAGTACACACACACAGTACTAGTACACCTTCCTGCACCAGTACACACACACAGTACTAGTAAACCTTCCTGCACCAGTACACACACACAGTACTAGTAAACCTTCCTGCACCAGTACACACACACAGTACTAGTACACCTTCCTGCACCAGTACACACATAGTACTAGTAAACCTTCCTGCACCAGTACACACACACAGTACTAGTACACCTTCCTGCATGTTGTCTATGAGGTTGTTATACAGCTCAATCCTATCTGAACACAATCACTAGGAGCTGACACTTCTAACTAGAACGAACAAGAGTTGTAAGTCAGCTGACAGTCAGAGATCAAGGCTGACACTTCTAACTAGAACTAACAAGAGTTGTAAGTCAGCTGACAGTCAGAGATCAAGGCTGACACTTCTAACTAGAACTAACAAGAGTTGCAAGTCAGCTGACAGTCAGAGATCAAGGCTGACACTTCTAACTAGAACGAACAAGAGTTGTAAGTCAGCTGACAGTCAGAGATCAAGGCTGACACTTCTAACTAGAACTAACAAGAGTTGTAAGTCAGCTGACAGTCAGAGATCAAGGCTGACACTTCTAACTAGAACTAACAAGAGTTGTAAGTCAGCTGACAGTCAGAGATCAAGGCTGACACTTCTAACTAGAACTAACAAGAGTTGTAAGTCAGCTGACAGATAGAGAGATAATGTTAGAATACCAATTAGAATCTTGGTTTGAGTAAGAGCAAGACTTTTGTGTAGCACTAAGAACTGCAGAAATACTAACAGCTCACAGCAACAAATGTATACATCATGACATCTGATATGACATCTGCGTTCAGTCAATGCTAGGTATTGTATATTGTAAATGTAAAAAAGTAATAAAAATTATGTTTATAAATAAGAGAACCACCAGCACAAGAAACCCACCAGCACAAGGAACCGACCAGCACAAGAAACCCACCAGCACAAGAAACTCACCAGCACAAGGAACCGACCAGCACAAGAAACCCACCAGCACAAGGAACCGACCAGCACAAGGAACCCACCAGCACAAGAAACCCACCAGCACAAGGAACCCACCAGCACAAGAATCTCACCAGCATAAGAAACCCACCAACATAATTTAGACTCAACAAAATGTGTAAGCTGGACTATATTCCAACACTCTCTGCCACACTGCTTCATTCACATTTATACTCTGAATATCTCTCTCTCTCTCTCTCTCTCTCTCTCTCTACATTACACATTAGTTTTTAGTATCTATACATTGATGTTCATAAATCTATACAATTTAGTATCTATACATTGATCCCCTAACTTTTACTAAATGGTCACACAAGACCAGACATCAAAAAAAGATCAGAACTATTAAGTCAGAAAAGAAAACATCAGAAATCCACTCAGAAAAGAGTAAGACTTCAGACATAAGAGATTATAAATCCAGTAAAAAAAAACAGGCTAGAAATTGTCATAAAAATCTAAAATCCATCAATAAAAGATTATAACTCCATTCAGAAAAGAAAAGATTAGAATTTATGTCAGAAAATGTTAAAAAAACTAGTCAAAAAGAGACTAGAAATTCAGTCAGGAAAACTTAGAAGCCCAGTATAAAAAATAATTAGAAGTCCAAAAATAAAATATTAGAAATGCAGTCATAAAAGATTATAACTTCAATCAAAAAGAGAATAGAAATTCTGACCTTAACAAAAAATCCAGTCAAAAAGTGACTAGAAATACAAATGATCAGAAATATGCCCATCTGTTAAATTAACTAATATTCAGACATGACAAAAAAAATAAACAAAACCACAAGAAAGGCTAGACAAGGCAAAAGACAGGCAAGATAGAAGATAGGCAACATAATAGAGACTAGATATTCTAAACAAGATTGGTCATAAGAAACCATAAGATAGGTCAGACAAGACAAAAGATCGACAAGATCTCACGAGATAAGAAAAAATCAGAATTCAGCAAACAAGATTTGAACATGAATAGTAGAGTAGAGTAGAGTGGGAGTAAGAGTAAGAGTAAGAGTAGGAGTAGGAGTAGGAGTGGAGTGGAGTGGAGTGGAGTGGAGTGGAGTGGAGTAGAGTAGAGTAGAGTAGAGTAGAGTAGAGTAGAGTAGAGTAGAGTAGAGTAGAGTAGAGTAGAGTAGAGTAGAGTAGAGTAGAGTAGAGTAGAGTAGAGTAGAGTAGAATACAATAAAAGTATGTTGCATTAGGTTATTTTCTTTCTTTCATAAATTGTATCTATTATATTATTAATTTATCTTAAGATAAGTCAGACCAAACAAAAGACAAAACCTCAAGATAAATCAGACTAAACGAAAGACAAAACCTCAAGATAAGTCAGACTAAACCAAAGATAAAACCTCAAGATAAATCAGACTAAACCAAAGATAAAACTGAAGACAAAACCTCAAGATAAATCAGACTAAACCAAAGACTAAACCAAAGATAAAACCTCAAGATAAATCAGACTAAACCAAAGATAAAACTGAAGACAAAACCTCAAGATAAATCAGACTAAACCAAAGATAAAACTGAAGACAAAACCTCAAGATAAATCAGACTAAACCAAAGATAAAACCTCAAGATCAATCAGACTAAACAAAAGATAAAACTGAAGACAAAACCTCAAGATAAGTCAGACTAAACAAAAGACAAAAACCTCAAGATAAATCAGACTAAACCAAAGACAATACTGAAGACAAAACTTCAAGATAAATCAGACTATACCAAAGACTAAACCGAAGACAAAACCTCAAGATAAGTCATACTAAACCAAAGACAACACCAAAGACAAAACCTCAAGATAAGTCAGACTAAACCAAATACAAAACCTCAAGATAAGTCAGACTACACCAAAGACAAAACTGAAGACAAAACCTCAAGATAAGTCATACTAAACCAAAGACAAAAACTCAAGATAAGTCAGACTAAACCAAAGACATGCACGACTATAAGCTATATCAGAAAGACCAGAGAGATTATAAACTAGTCATTGCTGGAAGTCTAGTCCCTACCCTCCCTAGTCAAGAAATATTGGTAGCTAAAGATAACTCAAAAACTCAATGTTTGCAAATGAATAATACAAATCTCTAGAAAATAATGGTTACGCAGGCTGCTGATATCATACACTGCCACTTGCTAAGCCATTGACGATGCGCTGCCACAAGTCCTTGCGACACGACTTTGACCTTCGTAAGCTCTGAAGTAGCTCATTAAACTGGACAATGCCTCCAGGAGCCAGATAGAATGCATTACGAGCGTTGCAAACAATGCTGACAAAATCATCGTAGTCTGAGTTGTTAATATGATGTATACGTTGGTGGGCACACTGTATGAACCTGCATAGAATAGCCAAATATAAGCAGGTTACTATCTTCTAGAAAAACTCTGTCCTCATTGCTTCTAATATTCTATTATACATTAACCCTTGTCACACTCTGAAGCAGCCTTATAAATCTCTATGTGTTAGTTATGTTTACAAGTAGACAAAACTGGTCCTTCCAGTACTGAGGCCTTCTGGCACCTGCTAATGTTAAAATGTTTGTGGTTCTTGAGGTATTTTACATGTTTAGTGTGTGTGTTGTTGTCTGTGCATCGTTCAATCAGTCCATATTTATAGTAGCTTGGGAATATACATGTTTAAAGTCTCGACTCAAATTGTATATTTTTTGGAGAAACATGTTGGCTCGAGTTGTGAGTCGATTAGGTGCTATCTGAGTGGACATAGTTTAAATCCAGTCTGCTGCATTGATTTTACTTCACTACAGCCTATATCTGACATGAGAATGTGAAAACTTGCTGTGAAATAGAATCTGACATGAGAATGTGAAAACTTGCTGTGAAACAGAATCCAGCTTGATGAAGTAAGACTTGTGGCATGCCATCTTCTGTTACATTCTTCTCAAACTCATCAAGATTACCAGTATGTATTCCAGAGAATACAATGTGTCATATTATGTATTCCAGAGAATACAATGTGTCATATTATGGTTTACAGATAAACTGTTATATCTTCTTCTTTCTGCCTGACACATCTGACTTCAGCATGGCATTTGGGCAATATTCCTTCTATCATGTGCGAGTGATTAGTCGCATAAATAATTGAAAGGTACAGTTCACGAAATGTCCCAATCCTTGCCCATAAAGAATGAACAAATGGCGTTTATGTATTTCTTTTAGGTAGTAAATACCTTAATTACTACAGTATACACAGATATATTCATCGCTCAGACATCATCAGATTTGCTAACATTAACACAGATATATTCATCGCTCAGACATCATCAGATTTGCTAACATTAACACAGATATATTCATCGCTCAGACATCATCAGATTTGCTAACATTCACACAGATATATTCATCGCTCAGACATCATCAGATTTGCTAACATTAACACAGATATATTCATCGCTCAGACATCATCAGATTTGCTAACATTAACACAGATATATTCATCGCTCAGACATCATCAGATTTGCTAACATTCACACAGATATATTCATCGCTCAGACATCATCAGATTTGCTAACATTAACACAGATATATTCATCGCTCAGACATCATCAGATTTGCTAACATTCACACAGATATATTCATCGCTCAGACATCATCAGATTTGCTAACATTCACACAGATATATTCATCGCTCAGACATCATCAGATTTGCTAACATTAACACAGATATATTCATCGCTCAGACATCATCAGATTTGCTAACATTAACACAGATATATTCATCGCTCAGACATCATCAGATTTGCCAACATTCACACAGATATATTCATCGCTCAGACATCATCAGATTTGCTAACATTAACACAGATATATTCATCGCTCAGACATCATCAGATTTGCTAACATTAACACAGATATATTCACCGCTCAGAAATCATCAGATTTGCTAACATTCACACAGATATATTCACCGCTCAGACATCATCAGATTTGCTAACGTTCATAAAGACATATTCACCGCTCAGACATCATCAGATGTGCTCAAGTGAGAGAAAAAAACTACAGGTTTAACTGATTAAATGAACTGAAATAAAGACTATACAAGTAAATTCAAGTAGGAGGATAAAAAGCATGAGGATAAATTAAAATAATTCTTACAGCTGACAGGATGTACACAGGTTGAATGTCTTGAAGAGATCACATCTTTTTTGGAGATGTGGTTGGTCAAGTATGTAAAACCTGTTTGCTTGAGTTGTAAGGCAATTTGGTGCCACAAGAACGGACCTAGTTCAATTCACATCAGCTGTAAGAATTATTTTCATTTATCCTCATGCTTCCTACTTGAAATTACTTGTATAAGATATTACTTGAAACAAAATTGTTCTGTCTCTGTGCTATTTATGTTTACAAGAAGGCCTTTAGGTCCTTGTAGTATGAATATGAATGTTCTGTGTTTGTGTTCCTGAGGATACTGAAATATTTGTATGGGATGTTCGTTGATGTTGTAATAGTCCTTGTCTCAGTTGGTCTGTTCTCAGTGACTTTAGTACACAGGTTGAATGTCTTGACGAGACCACATATTTTTGGGGGGATGTGGTTGGTAAAGTATGGAAAACCTATTTACTTGAGTTGCAAGGTGATTCTGTGCCACTAGAATGGACCTGGTTCAATTCCCCCTCAGCTGTAAGAAGATGTCAAGACTTCACAGTTATAGAAACACAATTATCAGGTTCTGTCTCCTGTGTGTTGCAGGAACCTGATCGGAGAGTAGAGAATAGTGACACTATTGTTACCTGCTATGCTAGTCCTAAGAGGTGACTAATGAGGTTAGGAAGGTAGAATTGGTTTCCCATTTGTCATGACTTGTCAGGCGGAAGGTGCAGATATAATAATACAACTTGAAACCATGACACAACGCATTCTGTTCTCTGGGCTACATCCTGTTAATCTGTAGGAGTTTGAGACACAATGCATTCTGTTCTCTGAGGTACATCTTGCTAATCTGTAGGAGTTTGAGACAAAGTGAATTCTGTTCTCTGAGGTACATCCTGTTAATCTGTAGGAGTTTGATGCACAATGCATTCTGCGCTCTGGGCTACATCCTGTTAATCTGCAGGAGTTTGAGACACAATGCATTCTGTTCTCTGAGGTACATCCTGCTAATCTGTAGGAGTTTGAGATAGAATGCAGAAGAAGAAATGATTTCTATTACATTTTGCTGTCCTACTATCTGAATAATGTCCTCTCACTGTCTGAATAATGTCCTCTCACTGTCTGAATGGGGTGCAAAGGGTACCACATCGCTCTCCGCAGACTCAAGTTGACAGATAACCAATATCCCAAAAGTACATCCCTGTGGTGCTCCTTGGAAACAGAAATATAGCTGCTCGTGCCGAGTCTGGTTAAAACTTTTGGGGATTGTGTCCGTGAATTTAGAGGTAGCAGATGGAAAGAGATTTGACTGCAAAATGGCATGCAATATCTCTGATACATCTGCCCCAACAAACGCAGCGGCGTCACTGTTGACATGCAGTGAAGCTAGTTAGTACGGGACTGAAGCATTGGAGGGGTGGCCAATGCAGATGTTACGAAGTGGGCAGATGCTATGAGAAATATTAATAATCGATGCGTCAATCACCATAAAGATAGCATAATGAGTACACTGAGGGAAGCACAGCGTTAGAGGGCAGCGTCATGTGCAATAAGAATCTCAAAACAGTTCAAGGCAATTGAAATGTCAAGGAAAGTTAACAAAACTAAACTATTGTTAGCTTAAGACAAGCTTCTAGTTAACAGTGATATCATTACAAGCCCAACTCTACTGTCCAGGTTTTCCTATACCGGAACCATGCTCACAGAGAGAAAAGGTTCAGTACATGGTGGGCATAGGCACAACCATCCAAAAAGACAAGCTCTGTTCAGCTCGAGAATAAAATGCTAGTACCCGGCGCTCCTAAATATGTGCATTGACTCTGGCTTGGACGAGGGGTTCATGACATTGGTGAACGACACTTCGGCCAAGAGGGTGAACGAGCCTGAGCCCAACTCTTCTGTTAAGTTATTCCTAATTAGGAACAAGGCTCACAGATGAGAAAAGGTTTAGTATTCAATGGGCACAGAAACAATATGTCTAATTAAATGAGACAAGTTCAGTGGCTGCGGAACACCTCGTGCAAGATAGACTTGTAGGACAAACCGTCTTGGCGTAGAGTCAATACACATTCGCAACCTAGCGACAGATATGAAGGCTGTCACAGGCTAGAGAAGACCACCCGAAATGTCAAGGCATGGCAAAATTAACTGTGCTGGGCCTACAAGGCACATAATGGTAGCATATTGTATCTAAGCTCCTGGCCGAAATCGCACAAATATCTGTGTTGATTATTATGGAGCGAATGCAAAAAAACTTAATAATGTCCTTTTACTATCTGAATTGGTTGTTTTTTTTAATATTAAGATCTTTACCTGAAGAGATTTTCTAAATGAGGACACTAGACTGAAAGGAGATATGATAATACTTCAAGAATTTGAAATTACCTCCAGAGAGAGCATAATAGGGCAATTGAAGGGTTGGTGTATTTGTGTAACCAACAAGCTACAAGAACCATCAGCACACATACTTTTCATCATGTGCTGGAAGAGACCCAGCACATATGGGTTTTCCCAGAGTGTGTCAACATAGATTCAGAAAACTAAGACTAAAACAACAACAACAAACACACACACACAAGAGATGTGATCATCAAGGTTATTTACATGCACACTACATAAACACACACACACACATATATATATATATATATACAGACATATTTCAAGAGAATACCCCACACACACACACACACACACACACACACACACACACACACACACACACACACACACACACACACACACACACACACACACACACACACACACACACACACACACACACACACACACACACACACACACACACACACACACACACACACACACACACACACACACACACACACACACACACACACACACACACACACACACACACACACACACACACACACACACACACACACACACACACACACACACACACACACACACACACACACACACACACACACACACACACACACACACACACACACACACACACACACACACACACACACACACACACACACACACACACACACACACACACACACACACACACACACACACACACACACACACACACACACACACACACACACACACACACACACACACACACACACACACACACACACACACACACACACACACACACACACACACACACACACACACACACACACACACACACACACACACACACACACACACACACACACACACACACACACACACACACACACACACACACACACACACACACACACACACACACACACACACACACACACACACACACACACACACACACACACACACACACACACACACACACACACACACACACACACACACACACACACACACACACACACACACACACACACACACACACACACACACACACACACACACACACACACACACACACACACACACACACACACACACACACACACACACACACACACACACACACACACACACACACACACACACACACACACACACACACACACACACACACACACACACACACACACACACACACACACACACACACACACACACACACACACACACACACACACACACACACACACACACACACACACACACACACACACACACACACACACACACACACACACACACACACACACACACACACACACACACACACACACACACACACACACACACACACACACACACACACACACACACACACACACACACACACACACACACACACACACACACACACACACACACACACACACACACACACACACACACACACACACACACACACACACACACACACACACACACACACACACACACACACACACACACACACACACACACACACACACACACACACACACACACACACACACACACACACACACACACACACACACACACACACACACACACACACACACACACACACACACACACACACACACACACACACACACACACACACACACACACACACACACACACACACACACACACACACACACACACACACACACACACACACACACACACACACACACACACACACACACACACACACACACACACACACACACACACACACACACACACACACACACACACACACACACACACACACACACACACACACACACACACACACACACACACACACACACACACACACACACACACACACACACACACACACACACACACACACACACACACACACACACACACACACACACACACACACACACACACACACACACACACACACACACACACACACACACACACACACACACACACACACACACACACACACACACACACACACACACACACACACACACACACACACACACACACACACACACACACACACACACACACACACACACACACACACACACACACACACACACACACACACACACACACACACACACACACACACACACACACACACACACACACACACACACACACACACACACACACACACACACACACACACACACACACACACACACACACACACACACACACACACACACACACACACACACACACACACACACACACACACACACACACACACACACACACACACACACACACACACACACACACACACACACACACACACACACACACACACACACACACACACACACACACACACACACACACACACACACACACACACACACACACACACACACACACACACACACACACACACACACACACACACACACACACACACACACACACACACACACACACACACACACACACACACACACACACACACACACACACACACACACACACACACACACACACACACACACACACACACACACACACACACACACACACACACACACACACACACACACACACACACACACACACACACACACACACACACACACACACACACACACACACACACACACACACACACACACACACACACACACACACACACACACACACACACACACACACACACACACACACACACACACACACACACACACACACACACACACACACACACACACACACACACACACACACACACACACACACACACACACACACACACACACACACACACACACACACACACACACACACACACACACACACACACACACACACACACACACACACACACACACACACACACACACACACACACACACACACACACACACACACACACACACACACACACACACACACACACACACACACACACACACACACACACACACACACACACACACACACACACACACACACACACACACACACACACACACACACACACACACACACACACACACACACACACACACACACACACACACACACACACACACACACACACACACACACACACACACACACACACACACACACACACACACACACACACACACACACACACACACACACACACACACACACACACACACACACACACACACACACACACACACACACACACACACACACACACACACACACACACACACACACACACACACACACACACACACACACACACACACACACACACACACACACACACACACACACACACACACACACACACACACACACACACACACACACACACACACACACACACACACACACACACACACACACACACACACACACACACACACACACACACACACACACACACACACACACACACACACACACACACACACACACACACACACACACACACACACACACACACACACACACACACACACACACACACACACACACACACACACACACACACACACACACACACACACACACACACACACACACACACACACACACACACACACACACACACACACACACACACACACACACACACACACACACACACACACACACACACACACACACACACACACACACACACACACACACACACACACACACACACACACACACACACACACACACACACACACACACACACACACACACACACACACACACACACACACACACACACACACACACACACACACACACACACACACACACACACACACACACACACACACACACACACACACACACACACACACACACACACACACACACACACACACACACACACACACACACACACACACATATATATACGGACATATTTCAAGAGACTTACATCTGCAGAGACACAATCTGACGAGAGAATTGCGTACATCTGCAGCAGACACACACACTGATGAGAGAATTACATACATCTGCAGACACACACACACACACACACACACACACACACACACACATATACAGACATATTTCAAGAGACTTACATCTGCAGACACACACACACACTGATGAGAGAATTACATACATCTGCAGACATTTCTGGAACAAGGAGTTGAGAATGTTAGACCTTAGCTGCGTTGGTACATGAGTGGGGTTGTTACGGGCCAAGAATCTAGCCGCTTCCATGGCCAGGTCATAAAGAACAAATGGACTGACGACAGCGTTGACAGCGCTTCCACAAAACTGCTGTAGGCATGCCGCTCCTAGCAAGATATGAGAAATATGTTACAATATATTTATAACATCAGCACTGTGTTTGCACATTATTTCACACTGTATGCACTTAGCTTGAGTCAGATTTACCCAGTTTCACACTGTATGCACTTAGCTTGAGTCAGATTTACCCAGTTTCACACTGTATGCACTTAGCTTGAGTCAGATTTACCCAGTTTCACACTGTATGCACTTATCTTGAGTCAGATTTACCCAGTTTCACACTGTATGCACTTAGCTTGAGTCAGATTTACCCAGTTTCACACTGTATGCACTTAGCTTGAGTCAGTTAATATCCAGTCAAGTTTCACACTGTATGCACTTAGCTTGAGTCAGCTAATATCCAGTCAAGTTTCACACTGTATGCAGTTAGCTTGAGTCAGATAATACCCAGTCAAGTTTCACACTGTATGCACTTAGCTTGAGTCAGATAATACCCAGTCAAGTTTCACACTGTATGCAGTTAGCTTGAGTCAGATAATACCCAGTCAAGTTTCACACTGTATGCAGTTAGCTTGAGTCAGATAATACCCAGTCAAATTTTACACTGTATGCACTTAGCTTGAGTCAGCTAATACCCAGTTTCACACTGTATGTAGTTGGCTTGAGTCAGCTAATACCCAGTTTCACACTGTATGCAGCTAGAATAATAATTATCTAAATAATTATATTTGTATGAAAAAATTGTTCATAATTGTTTTATATTTAGTGTGAATAGAACATGTGTCTTGTACATGTCTGACTGGACAATAATATTCTGTGATAACAGAACATGTGTCTTGTACATGTCTGACTGGACAATGACATTCTGTGATAACAGAACATGTGTCTTGTACATGTCTGACTGGACAATGACATTCTGTGATAACAGTACATGTGTCTTGTACATGTCTGACTGGACAATGACATTCTGTGATAACAGAACACTACCAACAGCATCAATATCAACAATATTACAAGCTATACTGTATGACACATCCAATATTACAAGCTATACTGTATGACACATCCAATATTACAGGCTATACTGTATGACACATCCAATATTACAAGCTATACTGTATGACACATCCAATATTACAGGCTATACTGTATGACACATCCAATATTACAAGTTATACTGTATGACACATCCAATATTACAGGCTATACTGTATGACACATCCAATATTACAGGCTATACTGTATGACACATCCAATATTACAAGCTATACTGTATGACACATCCAATATTACAGGCTATACTGTATGACACATCCAATATTACAAGTTATACTGTATGACACATCCAATATTACAAGCTATACTGTATGACACATCCAATAACATCCCAACCATGCTTCATATTTTCTACTGAAAGTAATGATGAAACTTGACCAAACAGAATCTGCGTTCAATAAATATCAGCTCTTGTTTACCATCGGGGATCTAATTGTAATACAATCACCCAATCATATAGAGCACTTGTGATCTACTGCATTGACTATACACAAATCTTTGATGGGGGGGGGGGGGGCCTTGGAACACATCAGACTGATTAGAAATATGTATTGGGAACAGACTGCATCAATAACTTGTGAAAACAGATACTCAGCATACATAGAAATAAGAAGAGGGGTAAGACAAGAATGCATTTTATCACCAAGCATATTTAATATCTTCAAATATATAGAATAAATGACAGGACTCAAGATCAATGGGAAAATAATAAACAACATGAGATATGCAGAAGACACTGTTCTTTTAGCAGAAAGTGAACATGAACTACAAAGACTAATAGACCAAGTCAATAAATCAAGTAATGAATATGGACTCAATATAAACATCTAAAAAACAAAAACCATGATAATCAGGAAAGTCACAAAAGAACAGGTGCTAAACTTAAGAATACATGGAGAGAAACTACAACAAGTAGAACACTATCAATACCTTGGACACAGTCACAAATGATGGACACAAATGATGGCAGATGTAAAACAGAAGTTAAAAGGAGAATAGAAGTGGCTAAAAGTAGCTTCAATGACATGAGGAAATTAGTAACATCTAATGAAATTACGAACAAGCTAAGAATGAGAATTATAAAATGCTACATCTATTCCATATAAATGTATGGCTCAGAAACATGGACACTAAACAAACAATTAGAAGACAGAATTTATGCTTTTGAGATGTAGATATATAGAAAAAATGGAGAATATCATGGAAAGAGAAGAAAGAAAACAAAGAGGTTCTAAAAACACTTTGCTGACCAGCAATCCAGAGCATACTTATCCACCATTACTGAGGGTGCACACAAAATCCAGAGCATACTTATCCACCATTACTGAGGGTGCACACAAAATCCAGAGCATACTTATCCACCATTACTGAGGGTGCACACAAAATCCAGAGCATACTTATCCACCATTACTGAGGGTGCACACAAAATCCAGAGCATACTTATCCACCATTACTGAGGGTGCACACAAAATCCAGAGCATACTTATCCACCATTACTGAGGGTGCACACAAAATCCAGAGCATACTTATCCACCATTACTGAGGGTGCACACAAAATCCAGAGCATACTTATCCACCATTACTGAGGGTGCACACAAAATCCAGAGCATACTTATCCACCATTACTGAGGGTGCACACAAAATCCAGAGCATACTTATCCACCATTACTGAGGGTGCACACAAAATCCAGAGCATACTTATCCACCATTACTGAGGGTGCACACAAAATCCAGAGCATACTTATCCACCATTACTGAGGGTGCACACAAAATCCAGAGCATACTTATCCACCATTACTGAGGGTGCACACAAAATCCAGAGCATACTTATCCACCATTACTGAGGGTGCACACAAAATTTCTTACACTGACATCACCCATATAAAATGGAGAAAGCCTAGAAACTTTCTATGTGTCGAAACAAATGTTTGCACTTTCTATGTGTTGTAACGAATGTTTGCACTTTCTGAATGAATTTAAAAGCTACAGAGTTATTTCAAGTGAAAAATGCTTAACTACTTATCATAATGCTAGTTGTAGATTTACATTAATTTCTATATATCATACAATATTGCCTTCAAAACCTCCGATATTTCATGATAAAAAACTAATCTATGATGTTTATATCTGTATTCCACATGTGCCGCCAGCTTTACACAAAAAACATTTCCTGGAAACACTATTTTTAGTAAAATTATTGCAATGGGTATTACCATATTTCTGATCTATGATAGCATTACCAAGGTTCTGTTAGGGAAACTCAACAGTCATCAAAATTGGTCAGGAAAGTGTTAATATGAAGAAATAATTATTAAAGGAAATTAAGATCAAGCAAATAAAATATTTTGGACACATTAAAAGACATGAAACCTTGTTGAAGACCGTACTTTAGGATAAAGTCGAAGGGAGACAGAAATACAGGTGGGAGAGTAACAAGATGGATAGGTTATAGTCTAGCAGAGTGCACCACCAAAACAAGAGACAGTGGATATTGGAGGTCTGTTGTAGCCAACCTTCATTGCAGAGACGGAATTTGATGATGATGACAGCAAAACTGAAATCCAACAGGCAAAAACTTGGAACAGGGTAATGAAGTTTTGCTCATCAGTGGAAACATGAATAATAATGCACAAATTGACGTTTCAACCAAACGGCCTTTATCAAGAACACATTCACAACAAAATATTATGAGTAAGAACGGCACTATTATCATCCATGTTCACATGGCAGAGCTAAATACAGATACAGCCCCGAAGACTAAAAACTAGAAGGTCAGAGGTTAAAAAACATGAACAAAACATATCAAAATATTGATAAAACAAAACAAACATAAAAATGATGGAACAATACAATATAATCTGTAAGATTGATGGACATTGATCCCAAAATGCTCAATTGTGCTAAATTAATATATATAACAGTTCTCAAGCACATCTCAGGTCTGGTCTGGTCATCTGAGAAGCATGACGTAATGTCCATTATATGAATATCAGGGCCACTCCCCGATGGCACATGCCACTGAAGTGGCCAGCAACAGGAGTACCAGTCTGGTTTGTTTATGCTGCAAAGATACTCACATAATCGGTCTGAGAATCTCCTTCCGGTCTCATCTATCTACACATATTGAGCCTTTCAGGACCAATGCCCATCGCTCCTACGGATGATATCCTGTTGTTCCATCATTTTTCTGTTTGTTTTGTTTCATTGATATTTAGTTATGTTTTGTCTATTTTCTGTTCGTGGTGTATCACCTCTGACCTTCTAGTTTTTACTCTTCTGAGTTAAATCTATATTTAACTCTGCCATGTGAACATCAATAGTGCCGATCTTACTCGTAGTATTTTGTTGTAATTCTGTTCTCAATAAAGGCCTTTTGGTCAAAACGTCGATTTGTGTGTTATTATGCATGTTTCCTGTGATAAGCAAACCTTAATTACCGTGTTCCAAGTTTTGACTGTTAAATAGAAAAAATATATGTCCACATGCATATCACTACCTGTGATGCCCACACAACACTCACTACCTGTGATGCCCACACAACACTCACTACCTGTGATGCCCACACAACACTCACTACCTGTGATGCCCACACACTACCTGGGAATCTACCATGCACATATATCTCTACAACTGACCTAACTTAATGGCGACACCAAGAAGCCATCTGACATCTTCTCCATATGGTGGGTTACGAGCATACTTGGTCTGGGGTCTGTCATCATGTACCTTACGGGACAGTGTTTCCATAGCCAGCATTCCTGTACGGAAAGTGGACATGAGATAACCGAGCTGTGTCTGGTTGTAACTGCTGGGCTGGGTTATAGGGAAGGCTGTGACAGAGCTCTGCACCTGTCCAGGGGTTCCAGTAGAAGGACTTGTAACAACTTCTACAGGAAGCATGGCATGCATAACAGGGCGAGGCTGGTTTGAATAGGCTTGTACAGATGAAGGCATAGAACGCAAGTGGTTAGTACTTCCTGTGTGGTAGATATTTGGTGTGAGGTTGTTGAAGGAAGTTTGAGCAGGGTAGGTGAAAGAAGCAGGATGATGTAGATTGTGACTGTGAAGGTGGTGGGAAAAATGGTGATGTCCAAATGGTGCTGGTGGGGGGACTGATGTGGAGATTTGCTGTAAATAGCTGTAAGGTTGTACATAATGATTGCCGAGTTGTGGCTGCACAATGTTTGCATTGGGCAGAAGGACAACAGTCTGTGCAGGTATGTGGGCAGATGAGGTCTGAATTAGCTGAGGGGAAGATGTCTGTGAGGAGACACTCTGCTGTGGAGGCTGAGTATGTGGTGATGACTGGTTGCTGTTAGCAATGACACCAACCACACCGCTATAATGCACTGTTGTAATGTTGCTTCCAGAACTTGCTCGTTCACTGTCAATAAGAAAATCATAATTAGGCCAGACTAACCACACAACAGACTAGACTAATCTCACAATTTACTAAACTAACCCAATAACATACTATACTAACCACACCATAGACTAGACTAACCCCATCATAGACTAGACTAACCACACCATAGACTAGACTAACCCCACCACAGACTAGTCTAACCACACCACAGATTCAACTAACGACATAAATTACTAAACTAACCCAATAACATACTATACTAACCCCACCATAGACTAGACTAACCCCACCATAGACTAGACTAACTCCACCATAGACTAGACTAACCACACCATAGACTAGACTAACCCCACCACAGACTAGTCTAACCAAACCACAGATTAGACTAACGACATAAATTACTAAACTAACCCAACAACATACTATACTAACTACAACACAGACTAGACTAACCACACCATAGACTAGACTAACCACACCATAGACTAGACTAACCACACTACAGACTAGTCTAACCACACCACAGACTAGACTAACCACACCACAGACTAGACTAACCACAGCACAGACTAGACTAACCACACCACAGACTAGACTACCCACAGCACAGACTAGACTAACCACAGCACAGACTAGACTAACCACACCACAGACTAGACTAACCACACCACAGACTAGACTAACCACACCACAGACTAGACTAACCACACCACAGACTAGACTAACCACACCACAGACTAGACTAACCACACCACAGACTAGACTAACCACACCACAGACTAGACTAACCACACCACAGACTAGACTAACCACACCACAGACTAGACTAACCACACCACAGACTAGACTAACCACCCCACAGACTAGACTAACCACACCACGGACTAGACTAACCACACCACAGACTAGACTAACCACACCACAGACTAGACTAACCACACCACAGACTAGACTAACCACAGCACAGACTAGACTAACCACACCACAGACTAGACTAACCACACCACAGACTAGACTAACCACACCACAGACTAGACTAACCACACCACAGACTAGACTAACCACACCACAGACTAGACTAACCACACCACACCACAGACTAGACTAACCACACCACAAACTAGACTAACCACACCACAGACTAGACTAACCACACCACAGACTAGACTAACCACACAACAGACTAGACTACCCACACCACAGACTAGACTAACCACACCACAGACTAGACTAACCACACCACAGACTAGACTAACCACACCACAGACTAGACTAACCACACCACAGACTAGACTAACCACACCACAGACTAGACTATCCACACCACAGACTAGACTAACCACACCACAGACTATACTAACCACACCACAGACTAGACTAACCACACCACAGACTAGACTAACCACACCACAGACTAGACTAACCACACTACAGACAAGACTAAACACCACAGACTAGACTAACCACACCACAGACTAGACTAACCACACCACAGACTAGACTAACCACACCACAGACTAGACTAACCACACCACAGACTAGACTAACCACACCACAGACTAGACTAATCACACCACAGACAAGACTAACCACACCACAGACTAGACTAACCACACCACAGACTAGACTAACCACACCACAGACTAGACTAACCACACCACCCACACCACAGACAAGACTAACCACACCACAGACTAGACTAACCACACCACAGACTAGACTAACTAAATGTCTTCTCACTTTCTCACTACATCTTGTAAACCACATTATTAAAAAATCATAATACAAATAACTTTTGCTTCATTTGTGTATTGTACAGACCACATTGTTCCATTTGTGTATTGTACAGACCACATTGTTCCATCTGTGTATTGTACAGACGACATTGTTCCATTTGTGTATTGTACAGACCACATTGTTCCATTTGTGTATTGTACAGACCACATTGTTCCATTTGTGTATTGTACAGACCACATTGTTCCATCTGTGTATTGTACAGACCACATTGTTCCATCTCTGTAGTGTACAGACCACATGCTGAAGGTTTCTGCTGACAATAGCTGTATATGTACCATAAAATACCTGGTCTGGCTACAAGCTTAGTTAGTCGTCAGATCATTCTCATGGCACTCAGAAAACTTCCATAGATGTTTCCATCTGTGTTTCAGTACCGGGATATGTCCTTCAGCACATGATAACTGAGTATTCTAGTTCTGCGATGATTAACTGTTCTTATGATTCCTATATGCTCTTGTAATCTCACAATTTTATGTATCACTCGCAGGTCCAGCATGACAGAAGAAACATTACAAATTGGGATATTTCCTACAGTGTACAAGTGATATCAATAAGCAGTAACTACATAACTACTCTCACAATATTGCTGATAGTCAGAATACAGTCACAGCTTTGTACAAATGTGAATATGCAGTCACATTATCAGGCAGAAAGCCGACATATGCTGGTAGGGGTGACTGACTAAACACAACACTTACTGGTATGGGTCACTGACTAAACACAACACTTACTGGTAGAGGTGACTGACTAAACACAACACTTACTGGTAGAGGTGACTGACTAAACACAACACTTACTGGTAGGGGTGACTGACTAAACACAACACTTACTGGTAGAGGTGACTGACTAAACACAACACTTACTGGTAGAGGTGACTGACTAAACACAACACTTACTGGTAGGGGTGACTGACTAAACACAACACTTACTGGTAGAGGTGACTGACTAAACACAACACTTACTGGTAGAGGTGACTGACTAAACACAACACTTACTGGTAGAGGTGACTGACTAAACACAACACTTACTGGTAGGGGTGACTGACTAAACGCCCGGTGTTTGCATCACTAGAGATGTAAGATAATGGACTGTCTGAATCTGGTCTGGATCTTAGGGTGTGGCTGCTGCTATCACTGCCATCGACTGAGTCCGGTGAGTTCAGACTAGCCTCTTCAGACAGCTCATACCAATGATGAGCAACATCAAATAAAACCTACCAGACAAAACAGAAAAATGTGTTGTGTTATTCTAGCATCTTCCTATTCTTCTTCTACACCTGCTTCTTCATCTATACCTGGTTCTTCACCTATGCCTGGCTCTTCATCTATGCAGACCTCTTCATCTACACCTGGCTCTTCATCTATGCCTGGTTCTTTATCTTTGCCTGGTTCTTCATCTACACCTGGCTCTTCATCTTTGCCTGGTTCTTCATCTATACCTGGATTTTTATCAACACCTGGCTCTTCATCTATGCCTCGCTCTTCATCTATGCCTGGCTCTTCATCTATGCCTGGCTCTTTATCTTTGCCTGGTTCTTCATCTATACCTGGCTCTTTATCTTTGCCTGGTTCTTCATCTATGCCTGGCTCTTCATCTATGCCTGGCTCTTCATCTATGCCTGGCTCTTTATCTTTGCCTGGTTCTTCATCTATGCCTGGCTCTTCATCTATGCCTGGCTCTTCATCTATGCCTGGCTCTTTATCTATGCCTGGCTCTTCATCTATGCCTGGCTCTTTATCTTTGCCTGGTTCTTCATCTATGCCTGGTTCTTCATCTATGCCTGGTTCTTCATCTATTCCTGGCTCTTCATCTATGCCTGGCTCTTCATCTATGCCTGGCTCTTTATCTATGCCTCCTAGCTTTTTATCTACACCCGCCTCTTCATCTATGCCTGGCTCTTTATCTATGCCTCCTAGCTTTTTATCTACATCCGCCTCTTCATCTATGCCTGGCTCTTCATCTATGCCTGGCTCTTCATCTATGCCTGGTTCTTCATATATGACTTGCTCTTTATCTATGCCTCCTATCTTTTTATCTACACTTGCCTCTTCATCTATGCCTCCTAGCTTTTTATCTACATCCGCCTCTTCATCTATGCCTGGCTCTTCATCTATGCCTGGCTCTTCATCTATGCCTGCCTCTTCATCTATGCCTGGCTCTTTATCTATGCCTCCTAGCTTTAGATCTACATCCGCCTCTTCATCTATGCCTGGCTCTTCATCTATGCCTGGTTCTTCATCTATACCTGGCTCTTTATCTATGCCTCCTAGCTTTTTATCTATGCCTCCTAGCTTTTTATCTACACCCGCCTCTTCATCTATGCCTGGTTCTTCATCTATGCCTGGCTCTTTATCTTTACCTGGTTCTTTATCTATACCTGGCTCTTCATCTATGCCTGGCTCTTTATCTATGCCTCCTAGATTTTTATGTACACCCGCCTCTTCATCTATGCCTGTCTCTTCATCTACACCTGCCTCTTCATCTACACCTGGCTTTTTATCTACACCTGGCTCTTCATCTATGCCTGGCTTTTTATCTACACCTGGCTCTTCATCTATGCCTGGCTTTTTATCTACACCTGGCTCTTCATCTATGCCTGGCTTTTTATCTACACCTGGCTCTTCATCTATGCCTGGCTTTTTATCTACACCTGGCTCTTCATCTGCACCTGCTTCTTTATCAGAGTTTTCTATCTTTCTCTCCAATCCATAAGTGTTACCAATAGTAAGCACAACCAATAGCCAGCAAAACACAGACAACGTTTTGACTAAACAAACCATTATGTGGATGAAAAACAAACAAACAATAATGGATCTATGTGAGAAAATCCATATATAATATATATATACAAAACTACCGTCCCTGGTCGCGGTAGTTACCCAGAACTCATGTGACTATTTTTGCTTCCTTATTGAAGGTTAAATAAATATGGTTTCACTCAGGATTGTTCAGTGTATTTGCGAACGGATGATATGGTCAATGAGGAAGTTTTGAGTGGACTCAGGTCATTTATTCATTCAATTTTTTTTCTTTAGCGCTAAGTTAGCGCATAGGGCAGAGGTCAGATCTCTCCAATTCTGTCTGTTCAAAGCTATTCTGTGCAGTTCTTGAATAGTATGAATATTGATTGTTTTACTTTCTCTAAGTATTGTTCTTCTGTATGTTTCTTTTGGTCTACCCCTGGCTCTTTTGCCTGTATGTATCCATTCAAGAGAATGGTGGTGTATTCTGTGATGTAGGACCAATGGCATTTTCTGATAAAGTGTTGATGTGTCTCTTCTCTGATTTTATCATTCGATTTGAATTCACTCCAATCGGTGTTAGTCATCCTACGAAAACATTTGTATGAGCTGACTTTTGTTACACAAAATCGGTCTGCACTTTACGATGTTAGTTAATTAATCCAACAATTGACGGAATGACCTCAATTCATACAGACAGCTAATAGCTAAGAATAAAAATAAACATAATCTCAGTAAAAGGGTGTTGAGACAAGTATAAAGTTGTACTATGTTGAGACAAGTATAAAGTTGTACTATGTTAAGACAAGTAGAAGGTTAACTATGTTGAGACAAGTATAAAGTTGTACTATGTTGAGACAAGTAGAAGGTTGTACTATTTTGAGACAAATAGAAGGTTGTACTATGTTGAGACAAGTATAAAGTTGTACTATGTTGAGACAAGTAGAAGGTTAACTATGTTGAGACAAGTATAAAGTTGTACTATGTTGAGACAAGTAGAAGGTTGTACTATGTTGAGACAAATAGAAGGTTGTACTATGTTGAGACAAGTATAAAGTTGTACTATGTTGAGACAAGTATAAAGTTGTTCTATGTTGAGACAAGTAGAATGTTGTACTATGTTGAGACAAGTAGAAGGTTGTACTATGTTGAGACAAGTATAAAGTTGTACTATGTTGTGACAAGTAGAAGGTTGTACTATGTTGAGACAAGTAGAAGGTTGTACTATGTTGAGACAAGTAGAAGGTTGTACTATGTTGAGACAAGTATAAAGTTGTACTATGTTGAGACAAGTATAAAGTTGTACTATGTTGAGACAAGTAGAAGGTTGTACTATACAGTATGTTGAGAAATGTAGAAAATTGTACTGTACAGTATGTTGTGACAAGTAGAAAATTGTACTGTACAGTATGTTGTGACAAGTAGAAGGTTGTAAAGATCAGTCTGTTGTGACAAGTAGAAGGTTGTACTGTACAGTATGTTGTGACGAGTAGAAGATTGTACTGTACAGTATGTTGTGACAAGTAGAAGGTTGTACTGTACAGTATGTTGTGACAAGTAGAAGATTGTACTGTACAGTATGTTGTGACAAGTAGAAGGTTGTACTGTACAGTATGTTGTGACAAGTAGAAGGTTGTAAAGATTCAGTCTGTTGTGACAAGTAGAAGGTTGTACTGAACAACATGTGACGAGTAGAAGGTTGTACTGTACAGTGTGTTGTGACAAGTAGAAGGTTATACTATACAACATGTTGTGACAAAGAACAATATTGTTGAGATGAGAAATAGAGAAACACAGAAAGAATAGACAAGCCAGCAGAACATCATGGAGCAGAATAAAGTCAATAAAAACAAGACTAGGGATGAGACAAGATGTGGCGGTCAATGATTGCTTATATTTGTCATATAAAATAAAATATTGTTGGCTTCTGACCTCGGGGAAGACACCTCCTCCTTGCGCTGCTCTCTCCACAGCCAAGCAAGCCTTCTCCAACATATCTCTACTGTGTTCCTTGCATTGATACAAGGCTCTCTGCACCTCAGATGGGTTCAAGGCGTGTGCATGAGGCAGACAAGACAAGGCCAGTTCAGCTGCCACACGAACCATATTGGGGTCTCGTCCCCTTGAAGCCCGGTCAGCCAGAGATGCTGCCTCTGGTGGTGTCAAATGACCTTCCCATGTGTCAATGATCATCCTGATAGCAGCACTGCCAATTTCTATAGCTTGACCTGGATAGGAATAAAGGATAAATAATTCTAAACATGAGTAGGCAGTAATCAGAGTTTGCTTTGTCAAGATTACATATTTACACAAAATTTGGGGTACCTTGTCCACTGTCTTATTTACTCAGGTTATTTTATCATCTACCTATCTATACGCTACATCCCTTTTTTGCCTTGCAGCATTAGGAGTAGAAGAGTTCTCTGGAGATGGCCTTTGCCTTGTCAAGATTACATATTTACACAATCAGTGTCTATACAAACATGTTCAATACAGACAGGGTCAATGAATACAGAGTCAATACAGGCATGGTCAATAAAGTCATGGTCAATACAAAGATAGTCAATACAGATAGGGTCAATAAAGGCATTGTCAATACAGACATGATCACCGCAAACATAGTCACTACAGACGTAGTCAATACAGACATGGTCAATATAGGCTTGGTCATTACAGACATGATCACCACAAACATGATCTATACAAACATGATTTATACAAACATGATCTATACAAACATGATCTATACATAGTGGATACATATATACATACAGAATTGGTGAATATGCAGTCAATAATTATGTAAAAAAGAAATGAACTAGAAAATGCTAGTCTGCCTAGATGTCACTGACTAATTATAACTATATAATCAATATTAGAAAAGAACTTAGGCAACAATACCTGTGATCCAGGAGACATGAGATGAGTATGTCCTTGATAGCCAGTTGGGTGACACACAGTTACTGAGTCCTAAAGCATATAGGCCTATCTGGAAGGCACAAAGGTGCAAATTTCTATGTGGACCACTATGGCTGGTATTGCTGCTAGGCTGAGTAAATAAAGAAGTGGAGGAGGTACCCCCAGCCTTTTGTAGCACTGTTTTTGCCAGCTCAAACATGAAGTGATACCCTGCTTCGCTAGGCTGATTTGGTACAGTCGGCATGGCCCTCTGCCTGGCCTTGTATCTGACAAATCAAAGGATATAGGTAAAGTCAGGTATTATTAATGGCTAAAAGAACATGCTAAATGTTGAACAAGTGCAGACTAGATGTACCAACAATTATTCCTTCATCTGAACAATCTGAACAAGGAATGACAGAAATGCTAAATGTTGAACAAGTACAGACTAGAAGTACCAACAATTATTCCTTCATCTGAACAATCTGAACAAGGAATGACAGAAATGAACATATTCTCAGACATTGATGGTTTGTACTAACTCGACCAAAATATTGAAATCCAACAGGCAAAACTTGCAACAGGGTAATGAAGCTTTGCTAATCACTGATAATACAAATTACACACACAAATATTGATGCTTTGACCAAAAGGTCTTTATCAAGAACATTTATAACATATGAGTAAGAACGGCACTATTGTAGCTCACGTACATATAGCAGTGATAAAAGACATTGTTTTTTGTCCATGATTTAGCTCTTCCATGTGAATGTGAACAACAATTGTCTCATTCTCATTCGTCATATTATTTTGTGAATGTGTCTTTGATAAAGACTTTTTGGTCAAAACATCGATTTATGTGTGTTTTCAATGATCAGCAGAACTTCATTACTCTCCTAAAAATGTTGCCTGAATACATCAGTCACATATGTAGGTTAGTAAATCATACATCAGTCACATATGTAGGATAGTAAATCATACATCAGTCACATATGTAGGTTAGTAAATCATACATCAGTCACATATGTAGGTTAGTAAATCATACGCCAACACAGGTGAAAAGATGAATAGTTCACTAAAAGTACAAATATACTTCTTCTTCTTCTTTTTTTTTTCATTCACTTGAAACATGTCTATATCTGTCATTCTGCCTCCTGAATAAAACTCTCACTTGAAACATGTCTATATCTGTCATTCTGCCTCCTGAATAAAACTCACTGTCTTTTGTAGTTCATACAGTGGTTCATAGAGCTTTGATTCCAGTGTTGTTTCCTCTGGCCAATATGAATACTTCAACGTTTCATGCTCAGAACACTCTTGAAGTACCTATAAGTTTGTCACTCTGTGCTGCCTGTCCACATGTACACATGGCTGTGTTGCCAATCTTGAATTTTGTGTACATGTGACTGCAGAGTCAGTTATGTCCTGTTTTGAGGCATAGAATTACAACTTGTTCTGATCTGTTCATAATGTGATAGTTATCTTGTGTTGGTGTTTGTGACTTTCCTATTGACTTGATCATCTGTTTTTTTCTGATTGTAGGTGATCGGTACTTCTGGTTGATCTTTGGCAGCACCTTCCTTAGCCAGTTGGTCTGCTTTTTCATTTCCTGGTATTCCACAGTGAGAGGGTATCCACTGCATGGTTACCCTATACTGGTAAGACAGTTCATTAAGTAGTTTTTGCAAGGCTGTTAGTTTTCCAGACTGGAGAGCTTGAAGCACTGACCTTGCATATGTACAAATATACATTTGTAATGTTAAATACAAGATCTAGTGCAGGTAAGTGTTTTTACACCCACAGTTTTTAGCATATAACCTCATTGTGCAGGTGTTTTTACATCCACAGTTTTTAGCATATAACCTCATTGTGCAGGTGTTTTTACACCCACAGTTTTTAGCATATAACCTCATTGTGCAGGTGTTTTTACACCCACAGTTTTTAGCATATAACCTCATTGTGCAGGTGTTTTTACACCCACAGTTTATTAGCATATAACCTCATTGTGCAGGTGTTTTTACACCCACAGTTTATTAGCATATAACCTCATTGATGAGTATCGCAATATTACTCACATTTAACACAAGAAATATGATTCGACTAACACAAGAGTGGAGAAACATGATTCGACTAACACAAGAGTGGAGAAACATGATTCAACTAACACAAGAGTGAAGAAACATGATTCAACTAACACAAGAGTGGAGAAACATGTTTCAGCTAACACAAGAGTGGATAAACATGATTCGACTAACACAAGAGTGGAGAAACATGATTCAACTAACACAAGAGTGGGTAAACATGATTCAGCTAACACAAGAGTGGATAATCATGATTCAACTAACACAAGAGTGGAGAAACATGATTCGGCTAACACAAGAGTGGAGAAACATGATTCGACTAACACAAGAGTGGATAATCATGATTCAACTAACACAAGAGTGAAGAAACATGATTCAACTAACACAAGAGTGGAGAAACATAATTCAGCTAACACAAGAGTGGAGAAACATGATTCAATTAACACAAGAGTGGAGAAAGATGATTCAATTAACACAAGAGTGGAGAAACATGATTCAACTAACACAAATGTGCTAGAAAGCTGTGTGAAGGCTCATCAACAAAATACTACCAATAAAGTAATTTAAGGACATCAGTTATCAGCTTGTCTGTTTTTTTATTCCTTCTCAAACTCCCACTATATCTCTCTTGCTGCAGGACAATGGTCTGATTAGATTTTCAGCAGGATGTAGTCCAGGAAATGGAAATCTGTTGTGTTCTGTTTTATTTATGCCAATGTCCTGATATATCTGACTATGGAATGGTCACTAATGAGTTCAGTGTATTACCACTTCTACTAAATGCTGTAATGGTTACTAAACTAGATAAAATAAATTCAGCAATGAGGAAAAGAGTAGGTATATCATGTATTGAACATATTCTTCATTTCTTTTTCTTCTTCTGCATTCATTCTTAAACTTCCAAAGGATCTCCCTTGTAGCAGAACCATGGTCCTATTAGATTTCCAGCAGGATGTAGTCCAGAGAATGGAAATGCGTTGTCTTGCCATTTTATTTGTACCAATCGCCCGAGACATCCGTCTTCTGCAGATATTGAACATATAAAATGACAGCAACTAACATGTTTTGGTCACCAATGCAACCAAGAACATACATCTGGCCTGACAGCTAGTCATGCTCAATCGGCAGCTCACCCTCAAGAAAAAGGAGAAAATGTAAAAAATAAAGCACTGAAACGATTACAGCTACTAAAAAGGCTCGCTGGCACATCTTGGGGATCAGACAAGGATACCCTTAGAGGACTATACCTTGGTTACATACGTTCTGCTTTAGAATACAACAGTGCACTCCTCACAATATGTTCCAAGACAAATGTAGAGTATCTAGACTGAGTGCACAACAATGCCCTATTGTTTTATTAGTGGAGCAATGATGATATCTACACCAACGGCTGCATGTGAAATACATAAAAATGTAGAACCCCTTGAGATACTGTGAGATTGCAATGGAGGCTTAAGAAATAAGCAAAAGAATGAACAAAGACCATCCAAATAAACAACTTGTAGAAAACTGGCAACTAAACAATAGAATGAAACAAAAGTCAGTCCTCAGCCATGTCATAATGAAATAAAAGATAGCTATCACCTCCAAGACAAGCAACAAGAACTGCAAAGAGTAGAAAAAATGTTCACCACAACACTTAGGTTTTAATTTGCCAGAAATCAAGACACAATTAAGGGATAATACAATGAAAAGTTCGGAATCAGTAAGCCTTATGAAAGCAACACTGAAAACAATAGACACCTACCCAGAACAATGGATTCATTTCTATACTGATGGGTCTGCCTTCAAAGCCATCATCAAAGCAGGTTATGGTGTCTATATAGAATATCCAGACAAAACATCTGATGAGTTGTTTGATGCCTGTGGGGAGATATGTTCTAACTATGAAGCTGAAATAACAGCACTAGAAGTTGTCTTGTACCACCTGAAGGCCATATTTCACACCTTCCCATCAAAAGTCCAAAACATTGTGATTTTTACCGACTCTATGTCCGCTCTTTTAGAACTAGAATGTAATGGACATTGTAAGGGGGTCACTGAGCTGTCACTGTCATGTGACATATTCTTTCCAGAACGCTGTCTTCCCAATGAACTCTCTGAACCCCTCTCTGTCTTGGGCCATGTGGCTTGCATTTTCCAACGATGTATTCATGTTATCTTTAATGTTGTCAGTCCATCATCTCCTTGGTCTGCCCTTTCTCCTCTTCCCAAGTACTCTGCCCTCCAATATTATGTTCCGCTATGCCCAGGATGTCTACTTGTGTTCTTTTCATCTCTACTATTATTACTTGTTGCTTCCCATAAATTGAGCTAGTTGAAATATATCACTATGCCAACCAGCTGCTTACATCTTATGAAGTCAGCATTGTTATGCAGCGGATTCCTGGCCACTCAAACACACCTGGCAATGATAAGGCAGACAGACTAGCAAAGATGGGAGCACAACAAGAACAGTTTTATACAGAAACAACCATGCACACAGTTAAAATGATGTTGAAATCTGTAAACAAAGAAAATTTGATGAACAGATGGTCCATGGTAAGCACTGGGAGGGGAATCTATAAATATATGACCTGGCCAAATCCTAAATACAACAACCTCCTTGGAAGGAAAAACCAGAGTATATTTTTCCAACTTCGCACAAAACATGTACAGCTTAACAATCACCTGAACAGAATACAACCACAACACACTCCAGGATGCCGGCTGTGCACACATCTCTATGAAACTGTTGACCACCACGTTTTTTAATATATAGTGAGGGATGATGTCAGGAAAATGCTTGTCCCTCCAAGGCCAGATAAATGGAATACACTATATAGAACAAAACAACAGCTCACAAACATGTGCATATATCACACAATGGCATTGGATTAAAGGGCATGAGCCAGCAACTGGTTAAGCAACCAACAACCAATAACTAGCCTCATTGATCAACTAGTCTTATTGATAAACTAATATTATTTATCAACTAGAATCATTGATCAGCTAGTTCTATTAATCAACTAGAATCATTAAGCAACTAGTCTCATCATTTATCAACTATAGTCTCATTGATCAACTATAGTCTCATTGATCAACTATAGTCTCATTGATCAACTATAGTCTCATTGATCAACTATAGTCTCATTGATCAACTATAGTCTCACTGATCAACTATAGTCTCACTGATCAACTATAGCCTCATTGATCAACTATAGTCTCATTGATCAACTATAGTCTCATTGATCAACTATAGTCTCATTGATCAACTAACGTCTCATTGATCAACTATAGTCTCATTGATCAACTATAGTCTCATTGATCAACTATAGTCTCATTGTTCAACTATAGTCTCATTGATCAACTAACGTCATTGATCAACTATAGTCTCACTGATCAACTATAGTCTCACTGATCAACTATAGTCTCACTGATCAACTATAGTCTCATTGATCAACTGGCATCATTGATCAACTATAATCTCATTGATCAACTATAGTCTCATTGATCAACTATAGTCTCATTGATCAACTATAGTCTCATTGATCAACTATAGTCTCATTGATCAACTATAGTCTCATTGTTCAACTATAGTCTCATTGATCAACTAACGTCATTGATCAACTATAGTCTCATTGATCAACTATAGCCTCATTGATCAACTATAGTCTCGTTGATCAACTATAGTCTCATTGATCAACTAGCCTCATTGATCAACTATAGTCTCGTTGATCAACTATAGTCTCGTTGATCAACTGGCATCATTGATCAACTATAGTCTCATTGATCAACTATAGTCTCATTGATCAACTATAGTCTCATTGTTCAACTATAGTCTCATTGATCAACTAGCCTCATTAAGCAACTAGCCTCATTGATTAACAAGTCTCATTGATCAAATGGCATCATTGATCAACTATAGTCTCATTGATCAACTAGCCTCATTGATTAACAAGTCTCATTGATCAACTGGCATCATTGATCAACTAGCCTCATTGAATGTGACTAGAAGATGCACTTTTGTTGCTATATAGAAGCCAGGCAGTATCTATGGAATGCAGCATCTATGGACAGGCTTACCTGAGATTTTTGCCAACAGCTTGAGCTCGTGCATCCAAGATACCTGGTAGAGACATTCGGTTCACATAGGGGATAGGTGGGCTGTCAAACAGATAGCAATTCTACATTGTCAACAGAGACAGAATTATATATTTAGCTATATATTCATCGCCTACGCCAACCGGCATGGCACCTGATGATGATGATATACTCATCACCTACGCCAGCCGGCATGGCACCTGATGATGATGATATATTCATCATTCAAATCACATGCATGAAAATGTTGTCACCTATCTAACAACACCTAGCAGCCTCAATGTTGCAAATCAATCTCTCAACACCCAGCCTCAATGTTGCAAATCAATCTCTCAACACCCAGCCTCAATATTGTAAACTAATCTCTCAACACTCAGCCTCAGTCTTGTAACCTATCTCTCCAAAACTCTACCTCAATGTTGTAACCTATATCTCCAGTACTCAGCCTCAATGTTGTAACCTATATCTCCAGTACTCAGCCGCAATGTTGTAACCGATCTCTCCATTACTCAGCCTCAATGTTGTAACCTATCTCTCCAGTTCTCAGTCTCAATATTGTAACCTATCTCTCCAGTACTCAGCCTCAATGTTGTAACATATCTCTCTAGTACTCTGCCTCAATGTTGTAACCAATCTCTCCATTACTCAGCCTCAATGTTGTAACCTATCTCTCCATTACTCAGCCTCAATGTTGTAACCTATCTCTCCAGTTCTCAGCCTCAATGTTGTAACCTATCTCTCCAGCACTCAGCCTCAATGTTGTAACCTATCTCTCCAGTTCTCAGCCTCAATGTTGTAACCTATCTCTCCATTACTCAGCCTCAATGTTGTAACCTATCTCTCCATTACTCAGCCTCAATGTTGTAACCGATCTCTCCATTACTCAGCCTCAATGTTGTAACCTATCTCTCCAGTTCTCAGTCTCAATATTGTAACCTATCTCTCCAGTACTCAGCCTCAATGTTGTAACATATCTCTCCAGTACTCTGCCTCAATGTTGTAACCAATCTCTCCATTACTCAGCCTCAATGTTGTAACCTATCTCTCCATCACTCAGCCTCAATGTTGTAACCTATCTCTCCAGTTCTCAGCCTCAATGTTGTAACTTATCTCCCCAGTACTCAGCCTCAATGTTGTAACCTATCTCTCCAGCACTCAGCCTCAATGTTGTAACCTATCTCTCCAGTTCTCAGCCTCAATGTTGTAACCTATCTCTCCATTACTCAGCCTCAATGTTGTAACCTATCTCTCCATTACTCAGCCTCAATGTTGTAACCTATCTCTCCAGTACTCAGCCTCAATGTTGTAACCTATCTCTCCAGTTCTCAGCCTCAATATGACCTACCTCTCATTATCCCTTGCCATTCCCCGGCCAGCTTTATCCCCACTGCTGCTTGATCCCAGAGAGTCACTTTCGCCAGCACTGCCACTGTCACTGCCAGGTCCATGATGTTTGCCAAAGTTTCTTCTGACCAGTGTAGGTGAGTTATCACTGGAAGTTGTCTCTGGAGCACTGCTATCTATGCTTGCCATACCTGCTGGTACAAGTGCAGATTATCTGTGACATGACTATCATACATCAAACACAGGGTGGTCGTGTCTAAGGATGATCATAGTTACATGATTCAACAACAACTAACTGAGGCTGACTAGAAATTATTCCAGAGTAACTAACTGATACTGACTGGAAATGATTCCAGAGTAACTAACTGAGGCGGACTAGACATCATTACATAACTTGGACTGACTAGAGATGATGAACTAAATGATGCTGGCTAGAAATGATTAAGTAACTGGTGCTGGCTTGAATTGCTTGAGTAACTAGCTGATGCTAATTAAAAATGATTAACTCTTACAGGACCAAGCGACAACCTATTTGTCATTTCCATTTTACCTGTCCGGACTAATCGACACCCTATTTGTTATTTGGGGGATATTAGAGTTAATATTATGTAGTAAGTTTACATTCCATCCCAGCGTTTTCAAATCAGTGTCAATAATACTTGAAACCACTTCCGTCTGTTTTAAATCAATCGTCACTTTTGGAACACATGTTTGTGATTCTAAAACTTCATTCATAAACAGAATTTTAATTGTTGATTTGTGTTTCCTGATTTTGTATGAATGGCTTCCTCATCTATTCTTCAAATAGTGTATAAACACTACAAATTATATCATGTTTTTGTGCTTTAAATGTGATAACGTTATCATGGATTATATGAGTAACTGTGTGTTTAGTTTCGTTCAAGCTGTTTGTATAAGGGAATATTATTCATTTGCATCCAGTGGTAAGTAGACCTAGAAATTTTATCATGTTTTTATTTCCTCTTTCACATCCCCCAGCTATATCTCATTTTAATATAATTATTGCCAGTAATATTATGTTTAACAAATGTAAATCGGTGGAACATTAGGTTACTGAAGGCTTTTATTTATGGTTCATTCTAGGATTATATTTTAGCAGTTTTTTAAACATTTAGTAACAATAGTATGTAAAATTTTATGATTATAAAAAGCCCGAAAAAATTATTTACATCAGTCAGTCAGTTCCTCTTTTGCCAAGTTTGGCACCTAGGACGGATGTCATAGTTTCTCCATGCCTGTCGGTCAGTTGTCAAGGATTGCAGCTCTTGTGCATTTATGCCTGTTGATTTTAATTCATTCATAAATGTTCTTCTGGGCATTATTATTTACATGGCCACTGTCAATTATTTTTTGTAATGTATTTGTAATTAAAAATTAATGAAACTTTCCTGAAGTATGTACATATGGATATAGCAATAAATATAGCAGTTTGGTGAGCTATAAGTCCATAGAATGAGTTTAAATAAATCTTTAAGTGAAATTTGTTATCTAATTGTATCACATAATTTTTTTTTAATGTCTACTTTGTCCAAATTTTTTTTTACTTGCGTAGAACACAAGTTTTTGAAAGTTTCACATGAACACGACAGACTATCACTAAGACTAAGGTGTTATAAGGTGTAAACAATAAAATATACAAATTACAATACACAAGACATTTTTATTGTTGTTAACCGTTAGGTCTTTCTCAAGAATATATAAAACAAACAGTGAAAAACAATGAAAACAGTAAAAACAATGTTACCACCACAAAAGTGCTAAGTGTATCTAGTTAGGAGTATCTACAGCACTTCACTTTCTTTGTAACCATAGATGTCCCTGACACAGTTTTCTGGTTTGTTTCCTTGCACATACTAAGGGACAACTTAGGAGGTTGGGGAATGGACCAACTATATTTCAACTGTGACTTACAGGAAGACAGTGATACTTAGCTGAAACAAAGAAACATAAACTAGCTGGAAAAAACTCACCCTGTGAAGGCTTCTTTTTCATTCCCATGCATCTTATCTTTGCTTCCAGAGCCTTGAGGTCATCTTCTTCTTCCATGGCCGAACTATCTGTGTCTCTGTTGCTGTCACATGGAGACAGACAAATCCATTACTACACACAACCAGTTTACTACTGGCTGATCAAATATAGATCTCTGATAGGCAGACAATCAACTTTTCAATGACACACCAACTAAAACTCTCTGACATACAATAAATTGGTAGACAAAGTAGAAGACAAACTGGCAGGTATGCATATACAGACAATAAAACCAAAAGTCTATTATGCATACAGGCAATAAGACAATATGGCAAACAGAATTCCAGATTAACAGAATGGCATAAAGATTTTCAGATAAATTGACATATTGGCAAACAGTAGATTTGAAGATAAACTGACAGACTGGCAGACAGATTGACAGATAAACTGACAGACAGATTTTCAGAAAAACTGGCAGATTTGCAGATAATCTGATAGACAGATCAGTAGATAAACTGACAGATAGATCTGCAGATAAGCTGACAGAATGTCATGAAGGTTTTCAGATAAACTGACATACTGGTAGACAGAGTTATAAACTGATAGATTTGCAGATAAACTGGCAGACAGATCTGCAGATGACAGACAGAAAATGAGGTTGCTTACATACTACTGTACAAGGCAGACAGACAGACAGACAGAGTCTTTGTTTGATGTTACTACAATAGAGAGTAGTGTGATGTGCCTAATACTAAATGTAACACTGTACCTGGTACAGAAAATAAGTGAGTGGTAGTGTACATGTTACAGGCAATGAATGACATTGAACTTGGCACAGTTACTCACTTGGTGACACTGGTACAGAAAGTGAATGAATCTTCTTCTTTTCATTTGCAGTTTGACATTTCCAGACATTAAGTCCAGTTTTCTTAATAAATTCTGCTGTATTTGAAAGCTCTTCAGTGCTCCCATACATCTTTTTGTGGATATCCATCTCTGTAGGCCAGTGTTCTTCCCTTAACTGGTTTAGTGATCTTTCAGGATATGTTCAGCTGTCTGTGCTGCCTGCCCACATGGACAGAGAGATGATGCAATCAGTCTTAGTTTAGTTATGTGGCTGTTTAGTCTGCTGTATCCTGTTCTGAGGCAGAAGATAATAACCTGCTCAGCTCTGTCAAGGTAGTGATAGTTGTCCTTTGGATGGTGGACTTTCCTGATAGCTTTTATGAGGGTTCTTTTTTCTTGGTAGGTGATTTATTGGTCTTTTTGTTCCTATGTTGCTCCATCTTTTGCCAGCCTATCCTGCCTCTTCATTTCCTGGTATGACACAGTGGGATGGTATCCACTGTAGCACTACCCTTCTTTGAATGCTTACTTCTGGTATAAAGTGAATGAATGAAACAATACTTAGAAAGTGAGTGTCACTGTACTGGCTAAAACAGAACAGGACATTATACCTGGTACAGAGAGCATTTGTTGTTGTTTGTTTGTGTTCATGCTTTGATAACCAACACGAAAGTTCTTGTGATTTCCATTGGGGAGCGGGAAGTATGTTGTGCTGCCACTTGCAGCAAAGCTGCGTTATTTGAGCCTTACAGTCCAGCACATTCAATTGGACGCACATCCAAGACTGTCTAAGGTCACTGTGTGTTGAAAGTACCACTGTATGTGTTGGAGTGGAGATATTTCTTATCATTTTACAGTCAATTCTCATTCCATCTGTAGCATCCACATTCCATCTGCTGCATCCACATACATTACATTCACGGGAACGATCCCTAAAAGTGTTGGTCAAAGACAGCACGAGCCGCTGTATTATTTCTGTTTCCAGGGTGTACCACAAGACAGTACTTTTAGGATCTTGGTTATATGCTAATACTGGGTCCACACTACAGCGATGCGGTATCCTTAGCACCCAAACAAGTGTTTGAATGACACTGTACCTGGTACGGAAATTGATTGAGTGTCGCTGTACCTGGTACAGAAATTGAGTGTCACTGTATCTGGTACAAAAAGTGATCTGCTGTACACCTTGTTTAGATAGCGTTTGAGTGACAAGTAAAAAAAAGTAAAGTTACCCATAGCATTTATTAATGCCGTAGGAGTGTGAGATGTTAGCGATCTTGCATTTCAGTGGCTCTACAAATTATTCTTCTTCGGTGATCATTACTCAGTCAGGTTGGGACTTCGAATTCTATGATATAGGCTGCTGTCTGTTTTAGAGTGTCCACTGTGCCATACAGTTTCTCTTCAACACTGATTGGGGTGGGCCATGTCTTGTTTCTCAAATGAGGGTGGTAGCCATCTCCTCTCCCTCGCAGTCTTTACTTCCCGGATTAATCCAGTACCCATTTTTATTTTTCAAAGCTGAGTCAACCCGGGAGCCATTGCAATCTGAAAAACATTTCGCCTCAACTGGGGAATGAACCCAGGACCACTCATATGCAAAGCCGGTGAGCTAACCACTGTGCTATGCTGCCCCAATACACAATACAGTGAATGACACTGTACTGGGTACAGAAAGTGACCTGCAAATCTGGTACAGAAAGTGTTTGATTGACACTGTACCTGGTACAGAAAGTTACCTGTCTGCTGTCCAACTGGCACAGAAAGTTACCTGCCTGCTTCCCACCTGGTATAGAAAGTGTTTGAGTGATACTGCACGTGCTACAGAAAGTTACCTGACTGCTGCCCAACAGGTACAGAAAGTGTTTGAGTGACACTGCAACTGGAACAGAAAGTTACCTGCTGCACACCTGACACAGAAAGTGTTTGTATGTCACTATACCTGGTACAGAAAGTTACCTGCCTGCTGCCTAACTGGTACAGAAAGTGTTTGAGTGATACTGCACCTGGTATTGAAAGTGTTTGTATATCACTATACCTGCTATACCTGATACAGAAAGTGACCTGCTTGCTGCCTACCTGGTATACCTTGATGAAAATGTCTTTGGTCTAGCTCCGCTGTTTGGTGTAGAACAAGCTGAGACAGCTACTGGTGTTGGATCGTTGTCTGTACACAATCCAGAGTCTGTGTGGTCATCTCTCCATCCACTCTTACCCAAGCCAAGATCTTTAAACAGTAGAAAATAGCCATGAAATAGGAAAACAGACAAAACTATTCCCTGACCTTGCTATAAATATATCAGTACCAAAGGAAAAATGGATGAACAAAATGCCCATATGAAAGTTATGCAGTCATATAGACTGTATGGTCAAAAGTAACCATTATCTCCAAAAGGATTTTTCTTGTAATGTATTTAGAAGTAGCTATATAAACGGAGGATTTACCAGCAAACAGGGTCAGCTTAATTGGTTTTTTTTAATCTGCTTACTGACAGAAAGGGTCTTCATAACTGGCTATTTTATCGACAGAAAGGGTCTAAGTGAATGGCTATTTTATCGACATAAAGGGTCTGCGTAAATGGTAATTTTATTTGCATACTGGCAGAAAAAGTCTGCACAACTGGATATTTTATCTTTAGAAAGGGTCTGTTTAACTGGCTGTTTTATTGGCTTACTGACAAAAGATATCTGCTTAACTGTCTGGTTTACCGGCTTTTGGGAGATAAGGATTGAATACCATCACATGATTGTATGCTTTCATGTGATTGGATATGATAACACAAAGGTTTCTGAGTAAGAGGCCTCTTCTTGAAGCATTGGATACCACTGAGAGTTGAAATCTTATGATAAGAAATACAGATCTGGAGAAACTCTTCCACTGCACATAGGAAACAAGAGCTTCATTGCTAATAATTCATGGGGATATAATCAAACAAACCTTGAAGAAATACATGGAATCTATGTTTCAACCACAAGGTCTTATATGAATGAACAACTGTGAGGTGGCTATAAGAACGGTTGAATCGTATTCAATATAGCAGGTTTCAATGTATCCATGAAATGGATAAGGCTGTTTCTCAGTCACAAGGCGACTTCCATGGTCTGATGTACATGAATGAATAGCAGTAACCGAGATATCAAGGGCACCACAGTAGCTTTGCTATATTATCACAACGGATATCACACAGATATCAGTGAAATCCCATCAGCTGACCTGATATCTTCTATACATGTAAGATCACATTGTTTACAGATGAATGTATAGATAACATTCTCTCACATTCAAAGCTCTTGTGGGTGTGAAGATGGTTTTTGGAGAACAGGTGCATAGCACTGTATGTTAGACCATTTCAAACTTGTAACTTTATATTCGAAACTGAGACAAGCAATATACCTGAAGATAGTTTCTTGGTGGCTTTCAATGTGATGCAGCCTGATACCTGAAGATAGTTTCTTGGTGGCTTTCAATGTGATGCAGCATGAGGACAGCCTTGTTCATAGTTGACCTATACATACACGCATGTGGTTGCATCTGTGGGTCTCACCAATGGCCCACTAGACATAACACCCATTCAACAGAAAACCTTAGTGGATGAGAAACCTTTATATTGAGGTTATCTTCTTAGAGAAGCTTCATGGCACGCCATCTACACAATCTTGCTTTTATTTTGTTGTTGAAATGTGTTTCATGTTTACCTGAATATATATGTACTCTGTGGTTGGGAGGGAGCCAGAGATGTACTGTGCAGCACTGGGGAGGAGGAAACTGACAGAACTGTTTTTTCCTATGGCTGAAACCCATCATAGAGGCACAGTGACTCAGGACGTGACAATCCTTTTGACTTCAACATTTGGTTGCATGTCTGGAGCAATAGAGAAGTTCGGCATAACCAGTAGTCAATTGGTGGTGGGGAATGAGCCCAGTGAACCCTATCTTGACTACAGTTGCTTGGAGCAGTGCATAGGTTGAAACCTACCTTCCTGGAGGTGTGATAGTTATTCTCTGGCTCTGTCCCGGGGTGGGCAAAAAATCCAGACTTCCCAGCAATATAATACCATTTAATGGCATTAGGTCAATGGGCATGAGCCCATGGACCACTGGATCAGCAACCAACCAACCAACCAACCTATGCATACTGTTGGTAATAATATCAAGGTACTCCACCATGCAAAACCTGCAAGTTTGTGCTTAAATTAGCACAAAGTATTTTCCAAAAGTAAACTCCATCATCTGCGAGTGCACTACATGTTGAGTCTAGGAACTGTCTTGAATGAACCTAGTCCTACAAAGATTTCACTTGGTGAGGTGTTGCTTTCAATAAACCTAGCCTTATACAGTTCCCACCTGGTGAAAACTATGTAGGACAGGTACATTCCAGACAATTCAAGAGACAAGACTATTCTCACCTGGTCAGGTGCGGTCTTCAATCAACCTTATACTCTACAGTTATCACCAGCTGGAGGTGCTGTCTTGGTTGGTTGGTTGCTATCCCCAGGAATTGCGAGCAATTAGCTCTTACTTCCTATGTGCAGTGGAGTAGTTTCTAATATTTTTCTTTCCTAGCCAGGAGACTTCAGCTTTCAGCTTAATGCTATGCCTATTAAAGAAGCCTTCTATTTCACCATATGAGCTGATAGTTTGGGTCACTCATTGAGCATCTTCCTCTGACGAGGCACTTCACAGCCAGCAAACTATTCCTCGTGTAGGAAGATCATTCCATTACCACCCTTTGTGTCCCTAGGTCCCAAACCTAATTTCTTCTGTAGCAGTCATGTTGGACAATGACGACACTCGAATTAGACTTAGGGTTGTTACCCCCTCCTAGACATGGTGCTACTTTGCCAAATATATCGGGGGTCTGGAATTTGACCTGTGCATTTCTCATGTGCTCGCATCATCCGCTTGTGATGTCCTTCAGATCTACTGCCAGGTGCAACCTGCGTTTTGACTCTTCACCATTACATTTATCACCCAAAAAAGTAGGTAGATTGTGTTATCTCAGACCATATGCTTCGTAGTCAGTGAACAAATGTCATGTAAGAAAAACATCATTCCCCTCCATACCCTTGGGTGCTGAACCCAAATTCTCTCTGTATAAGTCATATTGGGCAACACGACAGTCAAGTTAGACTAGGTTTTCTATGTTCTCAAAGACAAGGACTTGCTCCGAGTCAACACTGCCTTGGTCAGATATTTGAACAATGTGCTTGTCAAAATTTGTTCAATGCTTTTCCTTTGTGCAATGGGGAGCTGTATTCAAAGCTCTTTTTCCATACACAGGAGTACGTACGCAGGTTGGTGTATCCAAGCCCGAGTCTTGACTCCTACTTTGAATGGGATCAAATTCAATCTACCTAGTACAATAAAGCTCTTACCTGATGGTGTGCTGCTTACTGCTTTGTTCTCTGACACAAGCAACTTGTCACGTTCATTTCTGTCACTATGAGTTCTGTGTCCAGGCGGATTACCCCCAGATGTACTAACAGCCAACATGTGGTAGGATGCCGCCTGCTTGTGTCCGGAAAGGTAGTTTATGAGACAGGGAGCCTTGTACTGCTGATGTACTTCCTTGTCCAGCAGTTTGTCCATGATCTGTGACATAAAGATGAATTGATCAAAAGAACTCCCTTGTGTTCAATAAACAAGGCATCTGTCTCACAGACTAAACCAGACCAAACCAAACACAAGCAATATTCTAGAAAATGAAACTATATATTTTTTTAATTTAAGTTTTATAAATAAGACAAATATGCAGAATGAATGTTTCAACAACAAATCCTTTATCAAGATCACAACAACACAGACTGAACAAACAATATTAGACAGTGTGTAGGCATGTATATTACCACGACACAGACAAATGTGAAGTTGAACATATGACAGTTACATGTAAGGTTAGATTGTTACATGTAAGATAAGACAGTTACATGTAAGGTTAGATTGTTACATGTAACATTAGATTGTTACATGTAAGGTTAGATTGTTACATGTAAGATAAGACAGTTACATGTAAGGTTAGATTGTTACATGTAAGATAAGACAGTTACATGTAAGGTTAGATTGTTACATGTAACATTAGATTGTTACATGTAAGGTTAGATTGTTACATGTAAGATAAGACAGTTACATGTAAGGTTAGATTGTTACATGTAACATTAGATTGTTACATGTAAGGTTAGATTGTTACATGTAAGATTAGATTGTTACATGTAACATTAGATTGTTAGATGTAAGATTAGATTGTTACATGTAAGATTAGATTGTTACATGTAAGATTAGATTGGTAGACAAGGTTGTTTATTCAACTATCACAAGACATCACTTAGAATCATCATCAGATGGTATTATCATGGACATGAATGTAGCAGTCATCACAGCTTCTCTAAACCCAAGCCTATCTTGAGACAATCTTCCTGCTTCTGTGAGTTTTATGTTCTAGTAGACTTTGATATCTTGAGACAATCTTCCTGCTTCTGTGAGTTTTATGTTCTAGTAGACTTTGATATCTTGAGACAATCTTCCTGCTTCTGTGAGTTTTATGTTCTAGTAGACTTTGATATCTTGAGACAATCTTCCTGCTTCTGTGAGTTTTATGTTCTAGTAGACTTTGATATCTTGAGACAATCTTCCTGCTTCTGTGAGTTTTATGTTCTGTAGACTTTGATATCTTGAGACAATCTTCCTGCTTCTGTGAGTTTTATGTTATAGTAGACTTTGATATCTTGAGACAATCTTCCAGCTTCTGTGAGTTTTATGTTCTAGTAGACTTTGATATCTTGAGACAATCTTCCAGCTTCTGTGAGTTTTATGTTCTAGTAGACTTTGATATCTTGAGACAATCTTCCTGCTTCTGTGAGTTTTATGTTATAGTAGACTTTGATATCTTGAGACAATCTCCCAGCTTCTGTGAGTTTTATGTTCTAGTAGACTTTGATATCTTGAGACAATCTTCCAGCTTCTGTGAGTTTTATGTTCTAGTAGACTTTGATATCTTGAGACAATCTTCCAGCTTCTGTGAGTTTTATGTTCTAGTAGACTTTGATATCTTGAGACAATCTCCCAGCTTCTGTGAGTTTTATGTTATAGTAGACTTTGATATCTTGAGACAATCTCCCAGCTTCTGTGAGTTTTATGTTCTAGTAGACTTTGATATCTTGAGACAATCTTCCAGCTTCTGTGAGTTTGTGCGTGCGTGCGTGCGTGCACACGTGCGCGCGTATGCATGTGTGTGTGTGATAGGGAAATGTGTACAGACTGGATATGGAAAAATACTAGTGTCAATTTTAGAATCAGCAAGTTAAATGTATCCAGAGATAGATATAACATTTAACCTTTAGGGCCCTACTGGCGAGTCAATGCTCCCATAGGGCTTTCTCCATCTGGCCTACTGTCGCAATGTTGCGCCGCTAGGACTTAACACAGATAGTGCCCGAATCACGAGTACGGAACTTCATGAAGTAAAGCTTATATGACGTAGAAATTCCCGCCACACAAAGCTAGGAATATGTCACAGTTTAAAAGTCAAATTCCTCTACACATTTGCATTGTAAGAACGGGAAAGCCGGAAGATTTTGTCAGCGCATTTCTAGAGGAACTTTGGCAATTTCGGTGCCGTATTTTACTATCAAATTGAGTACCCAGTGGCATAGATAAGTGATCGTGACTATATGTTCTAATTGTTTTTTTATTTTGGTTTAATATGTTGTTATTTGATAAGAATGTTTGTGTGTTCATTCAAAAACACAAAAATAATATGTCTCAGGGGTGCCACATGTGTGCATGGTCAATAATTACGTTGCGTGTCGGCCTAACAATTGCGGGGCCCAATGCGAAATAGATTGTGCGGGGCCCAGTCTGGGTAGGGAAGGGGATAATAAAATAAATTATAATATTAATTTATGGGCCTATGAAGTGCGCTGCCCAATGCGGCCGCATAGGTTCAATGGCCTAAGACCGGCCCTGGGCCTAGACCTAGTGTTGACCGGACGGACATTATATGCGATTTCTTCACGTTTTATTAGTTTTTTTAGTCCATATTATATTAATTTGCATATGAAACAATATATATACAAAAAGTATAGGTATTTATGAGGGTTTTATCAGTGTTTCCACACACTGCTCAAGTATTAGGGTCGTCATGAGTTTATATTTGCGATTTTGAAAATGGCATTTTGCAATTTTTCCCCCAAATTTTCAACATCACAACTTGCCCCAAACTGTCATATCACAAATACAACAACAGCAAGAACATGATTATATTCACTATTCACTCCTTTATTTAGATGTGCAATAATTATTTTGATATCTTTTAAAACAAAAAAGTTATCGAGTTTTCAAAACACCCACCATCAATAACGCACATTTTTCAAAAAATAAGTCAGGCCCCAGGGGATGTTGCGTAATTTTAAGTTAGGGCTCTAAAGGTTAAGAAAGTCAAAAGTGTGTTCCCAGTGCTATAGTAGGGCCTACAGACATCCAGCAATGTGCAGTACCTTGCTTAACTTGACCTGGTCATCCTTGTAGTGTACCAACATGGAAATGGCCAGATCTCCCCTCTGTCTTCTAGTGCTCTCACACAACAATGGGTGATCAGCCTCTGCAATGTTGGCTTTCATACCTGAAATAGAAACCCACAAGCCATGACTCAAGCCCATATGAATTTGGGTAACCACAGTAAAGATGTATGTGCATTCTTTAAGGTGCAACAAAATAAGAGAAGCAAAATATAACAGACATCTCACACCAGTCTCTGGAACAATACTATAAAGGACATTGACCATCTCACACCAGTCTCTGCAATAAACCTAATAATGGACATAGACCATCTCACACCTGTCTCTGGAATAAACATAATAATGGACATAGACCATCTCACACCTGTTTCTGGAATAAACATAATAATGGACATAGACCATCTCACACCTGTATCTGCAATAAACCTATAATGGACATTGACCATCTCACACCTGTCTCTGGAACAACACAATAATGGACATAGACCATCTCACACCTGTCTCTGCAATAAACCTAATAATGGACATTGACCATGTCACACCTGTCTCTGGAACAACACAATAATGGACAGCCTACCTAGAGCTGTAACAGCAGCTTCAAATCCCAACTTCTCATCCGGTGAGTACATCATGTGAGCTGCAAGTAGATACAGTCATGTTAGAACACAGACCATGCATGAATCTATCAAGCTAACACCATAGCACCTATCACATCCTTCAAGGTGTATGTCACCAGGTAAAACACTATGGCATACCAAGATCACAAGGCTTGTCACCAGGTAAAACAATATGGCATACCAAGATCACAAGACTTATGTCACCAGATAAAACACATATATCTTACTATGGCATACCAAGAAATGAAATAGGCAGATATGCTAGCAAAACATAAGAACAAAAATACCAAGAAAATACCTACCGGGAAAAGAGGACTCATCAAAGCTATACAAAATGTCGACCAGCCAAAAGACAACTATCACTCTTTCGACAGCTGAACAAGTTGTCATCTTCTGCAAAAGGACAGGACGCAACAGAATAAACATCCACTTAAATAGACTAACATCACCTCTGTGCCCATATGGGCAGGCAGCAGAGACTGCAGAACATACTGTGCAAGACTGCATTACACTAAACCAGTTGAAGGTGGATCACTGACCCACAGAGACAGACATCCACAGAAAGCTGTACAAGGAGCTGTCACATACAGCAGCATTTATCCAGAAAACAGGAATTTCTGTGTAGACATAGCTCAACTGTGAACAAGAAGATCATGGGTTCAACTGTGAACAAGAAGATCATGGGTTCAACTGTGAACAAGAAGATCATGGGTTCAACTGTGAACAAGAAGATCATGGGTTCAACTGTGAACAAGAAGATAATGGGTTCAACTGTGAACAAGAAGATAATGGGTTCAACTGTGAACAAGAAGATCATGGGTTCAACTGTGAACAAGAAGATCATGGGTTCAACTGTGAACAAGAAGATCATGGGTTCAACTGTGAACAAGAAGATCATGGGTTCAACTGTGAACAAGAAGATCATGGGTTCAACTGTGAACAAGAAGATCATGGGTTCAACTGTGAACAAGAAGATCATGGGTTCAACTGTGAACAAGAAGATCATGGGTTCAACTGTGAACAAGAAGATCATGGGTTCAACTGTGAACAAGAAGATCATGGGTTCAACTGTGAACAAGAAGATCATGGGTTCAACTGTGAACAAGAAGATCATGGGTTCAACTGTGAACAAGAAGATCATGGGTTCAACTGTGAACAAGACGATAATGGGTTCAACTGTGAACAAGAAGATCATGGGTTCAACTGTGAACAAGAAGATCATGGGTTCAACTGTGAACAAGAAGATCATGGGTTCAACTGTGAACAAGAAGATCATGGGTTCAACTGTGAACAAGAAGATCATGGGTTCAACTGTGAACAAGAAGATAATGGGTTCAACTGTGAACAAGAAGATAATGGGTTCAGCTGTGAACAAGAAGATCATGGGTTGGATGAATAGGTCAAAGCAGCAGCACCTATCTCATGTCACTCAAGGCTTATGTCAGTCATATTTCTATTCCAAACTTCTGCAATATCACACAAGAACAACCATACAAAAGTCTAGTTCATTACTTGAAATGTCATAACTAATCTGGTGGGCTAATCTCAACAATTACAATGTCATAACTAATCTTGTGGGCTAATCTCAACAATTACAATGTCATAACTAATCTGGCGGGCTAATCTCAACAATTACAATGTCATAACTAATCTGGCAGGCTAATTTCAACAATTACAATGTCATAACTAATCTGGCGGGCTAATCTCAACAATTACAATGTCAATACAAGAACAAGAAGAATCTATCTAGCTATCTATTTATATCTATAAACCCATAACCCGCCAGGGTGGTAGGGGTACCATATTGAATGCATCAAAACACAGAGTCCTCCAGCGATTTCTATCTTCAACATTGCAGATGAGAGAAAAAATCTTGTTTTGTCCAGTCCTTTATGTTGTCTGTCCATGCTTTTATTTACCTTCTGCTTTTTCCACCTTCGACGGATTTGTTTTTGACAATGAATCATGTCTGCATACATGTCCAAACCCTGAAAGTTTTCCTCGTTTCAATAATGAAAACAATAATTCTTGTGGACCTGTATACATCTCTATTTTATTTCTTACATACACATTTGTCCTGCTCTCTATATAAGATTTGTATATTTTGCCTGTAAAATTTGTATTTGAAGGTCAGTAGTCTTCTCTCCATGTCCGTAATGAGTGTCCAACTCTCACAACCATACAACACAACAGAAAGTACAAGTGAGTTATACAGTTTGACTTTCACTCCAACACTGATGTTGTTTTTCTAAATCACCGTTAGCCTTGGCATTGATGCTAAAGCCATCTCCAGCCTTATTTTTAATTCTGCTTTACATTGATCAATATCATCATACAATACAAGAAACAGAAGAATATCCTCAAACAATACAAGAAACAGAAGAATATCATCATACAATACAAGAAACAGAAGAATATCCTCAAACAATACAAGAAACAGAAGAATATCATCATACAATACAAGAAACAGAAGAATATCATCATACAATACAAGAAACAGAAGAATATCATCATACAATACAAGAAACAGAAGAATATCATCATACAATACAAGAAACAGAAGAATATCATCATACAATACAAGAAACAAGAATATCATCATACAATACAAGAAACAGAAGAATATCATCAAACAATACAAGAAACAGAAGAATATCATCAAACAATACAAGAAACAGAAGAATATCATCAAACAATACAAGAAACATAAGAATATCATCAAACAATACAAGAAACATAAGAATATCATCAAACAATACAAGAAACAGAAGAATATCATCAAACAATACAAGAAACAGAATAATTAGGTATAAGGTATGTTGATTATCCTCTTCCCACACTGGACACGTCCATAGGTTCTTAGATCTCTGTAAGTCTTCAGTAAGTCTTTCAGGGTATAATGGCTGATGCTTCCGGTTCTATGTTGGTTCACTGCTCTTTTTGAAATCTTTGTCAGGGATTCTCTACGTGCCACACCCATCCTCACTCCCAATTCGCACATTCTCGATATTGATTCACACTCATTCAACTCAAAATCCTCTGATCTTGAGGACTCACGAAGAGCAATGAGTATGTCTGCTCGGTCCATAGGCTGACCGTCTGTTGTGGTGACAAGGCTAGCTAATTGGTCTACCCATTCATTTCCCTCCACCCCCATATGTCAGGGGAAAAGATAAAAGCGTGAGTTTTTGTAGTGATACCCGCATTTTAGATCTCTCTAATGGCTCCACCTATCCCCTACATACATCACTTGTTTTGACTTTCTGAATCATATTCATTGAGTCAAATGGTATTCTTGTATGTGAATAGGTTTGCTATTCCGGTTAGTTAAGTGCCTGTGTTACTGCAAATACTACCATTGTTAGGCTGCTTGTTGTTGTGATAAAGGGACCACTGGCTTCATGTACTGTTCTTCCTTTTGATCTGGCAGTAAAGGCCCATGCGTATCGGTGGTGACGGATGACAGACTCATCCATGTAAATCACAACATCTGTGTCATCGGGATGCTGCTCGCAGATGAGTGTCTTGACCTCAGCATCCACGCTCACGGGGATGTGTTCTCTGCAACCTCTATTGAGTGTAATGACAGTCTTGATTGCCTCTTGAAAGACCATAGGAATAGGTATCCATTCCTTGCCATTAGTTATGCCTTCTGGGGTGCAGATCTGTTTAACTGTATCCTCATCATGATCCATCCACAATTTACCTCTTTTGAGCTTGCTTCCCTTCACATGAGGGAGCTCACTGTGTAGTGGGTGGTCTATGTCAGAACTCACTCTAAGGTACGCACAAGCATACCACATATCAATTCTATGAGATATGCTCAGAAAATCAAGGAGAAATCATAGCCACACAGTGTGTGTACCTGGTGAAACCAAGGATGATCCGCATCGCTTCATTTTGAATTCTCTCCAGCCTCTCAATCTGTGTGTGACTGGCAGTGATAGTGGCGCCTGCATATTCAATGACAGGGAGGACAAGAGCCTCATATAAGATTACGAGCTATGGTTGTTTACTATCAGCTGCTGCCATCATTCTCAGAGCTGAAAGTTCTTTGCTGGCCTTTGTGAAAACATGATCAATGTGTTCCTGACAACACAGACTAAGATCAAATCACCCACCCAGGTATTGTAAGGATGAGGTCCTGATTACATCGTACCCTCTCATCTCCACAGTCGGTGTCGCAGACTTTATAATGTGATTGTTAAGAGAGAACCATGATACCGTAGCCTTCTCTTGGTTGATCAGTGCCCCTGAATCATCACACCAGGAAATGATAAGGTCTAGCTAAGAAACAGAAGAATACAATCATACAATACAAGAAACATATGAATATCATCACACAATTAAAAGATAAAGACCCATAAAAGGATTCCATGACATAGTAGTTAAGCCATGTGCCTTATTTTCTCAATGTTACAAGTTTGATATGGGACTGTGAAATCTTATTTAAAAGAGAAATTTTATGTTATGATAATTTATTAATAGTCATGTGCTATGAGTAATACACTTGGAAGGGGGTTGGGCAAGTCTGTTAAGAAGGGTGGAATTCTATGCATTAAAATCATATCAGAATGAAGTCAATCCTCTATGTCTTGTTTTAGGCTAATAATTGTTACCCTGAGAGTATTGTCTAACATGGAATACTGACCTGGAATACACAAAGTATCAAATATGAATGTTGCGATGCTCAAAGGCAGCAGTGCCTCTCCCCTGGACTTAAGAACACCATCCCGCAATTGTTCAGCTTTGGTTCTGATTTCAGCTAGCTCCTGAATTCCCAAAGGTATCTTCTTTAGAAGCTGAAGTAGTTCTGATTCTTGATGAGCCAATTTAACCTGAATATACACAAGCCAATTTAACCTAGAACATACACAAGCCAATTTAACCTAGAGCATACACAAGCCAATTTAACCTAGAACATACACAAGCCAATTTAACCTAGAACATACACAAGCCAATTTAACCTATCAACTTGAATTACAAGTTTTATATTATAACAAATATGGACATAATACATTGTATTATCTATACATTTCTCTCACAAAACAAATGACCAATTAAATTTGTACAACATTGTGCTCCCAGCTACAACCAAATTACCTGTTCAGTTATCAAACATAATTTTTGTATGTCTAACTAAATCATCTATCCATTTATCCAACATGATTTTTGTATGTCTAGCTAAATCATCTATCCATTTATCCAACATACATCTACACTCAACAAAATTATCACATTGCAGTGTACTGAAGAAAATATATTACCTCAATAGTCTTGTTAGAGGCAGGTGGTCGAGCTAATTCCAAGCCAAACATAGCAATCTTGAAAGCCAAATGCTGGCAGTGTTGATGCTCACACAGGACACTAGTGAGAAACCAAGCTTTGGACAGCAAAGCACTAGCAGTAAGACTGATGTTGGTCAAAGCTTTTTTCTTCTTAGCTGCAAGAAAATATCAGTAACAAAACATAGAAAATAAGACAACAATGGCATAATTATAAAAATCAATACATGGTAACTGCGTGAAACGTAACAACAATTGTACTTACGTAAAACATAGGTTTATATAAGATACACACAAATCCATACCCACAGGCAAACATTCCACAAATTTCAAAGCAGAAATGGAAGCCATAATAGAGGCAGCCAAAATGCTCATGAATTGCTTGCTGAGTCACAACAGACATGTAGTATTTCTAACGGATGCAAAATCAGTATTGCAGGCATTGAAAGATCCAAAGAACACGAGCATGAATGAACTTACGGCCTGCTTACTACACCTCAACAGTACTACCAAAGAAACAGTACTGCATTGGATCCCAGGTCACTGTGGCATACCTGGAAATGAAAAAGCTGATCTCCTGGCAAGGAAAGGGGGATCACTAGAACAAATAGAAAGTGTTAATACATACCCCGGTACTACGAATGTAAGACCATGTTAAAAGTAGAATATAAGAAAAAGTGGAAGCAGATGCACCCAACTGCAGAACCAAATGACCCCTACCATCAAATGTCATGCAAGGAACAAACCATCATCTTCAGACTACGAACTGGCCACAACAGACTGAGAAGTCACATGTTCCGAAAGCTGAAGATTGGCGAGACAGACCTGTGCAACTGTGGACTGAGCCCAGAGACTGGAGAACACATTCTTCATGCCTGTCAACTCTACCAAGAAGAGAGAGAGAAAATGTGGCCTACTGAGACGGCACTGCTTCCAGACTTGAGGGGTTCCATGGATGACCTGAAGCGAATCACACAATTAATTGAAGCTATTGGCGCTGTAACCTGATATCTGACTGAAGAACAATAATGATGAAGATACACACAAAACATCAAAAGACAACAATTGGAAAAATTATCACATTATTACGTTTGTTTGTTGTGATAATTTTCCAATGATTCTTGACTCTTGATTAGAAACTGGCTTCATAGCATGTGGGGCATTCCCATAAATGCTCCGCCCTCTGCTCAAGCAGCCATCCCAGTGTATGTAGACTCAGAGTCCCGGTCAGGTGTTGATTGTGTGATCTTAAAACAATGATAACTAGGGTAGGTACAAGTCAAATAATCATCAACATTGATGACTCTCAGAGCTTCAGACAAGAATTCAAAAAGCCAACTTGTTATGAACTTACACCAATTTTTAAACATAAATCTATCCTGTAGGAAACCAAAATGAGATTTCAAAATTTGAAGCGTCTGCTAGCGCTAATTTGATCTGCGCATAATGCACTGGAAGCTCTCCCCCCCCCAAGGGTGTTCCAGGGAAGAGAGAAGGGGTGCCCCTCAATGCATCAAGCACAGATCAATGGATGATGTGCTGTATACATCTTTAGTGGAAGTTCATTCCGTTTAAAAATGTATGAGATTAGTTCTGTACAAAATAGGCCACATCTGCTTAACATGAACAATTCTTGATTCTAACAGGAATTGAACTGTGAATTTACTTAACATGAACCAAAGTTATTTCGTTTCCCAAATACCCTCCATAAAGCGCAACATCAGAAAAAACACAGTGGCTGGGGAAAAAATTATGCATTTTTACGGCAGATTGCTAAATGTTAAAACTGAATAATGAGAATTAAACTGTATACACATAGATAAAATATAACAATAACCATTTATAATTACACATTTTCATATGTCAAACTGTATACGAATAGATGAAATATAAACCATTGTAATTACACACCTATACACATGTATGCACTTGTATTCACACGTATGAGTTCATATCAGTATGTACTTTTATATATATATATATATATATATATATATATATATATATATATATATATATATATATATATATTTGTTTAGTTGTGTGATTGTTTGTTGATGTGTATATATTTTGATGTAAATCTGTCACACATGCTATCAATTGCTACTCTTCCTTGCACATTGCTATGTTCTCCGTATCTATTTGTAGCCCCCCTCCACCCCCCCCTTACTAATTTCTTTCTCTATCCTTTCCCCTTTTGTATCCTGCCCCTTCCCCCCCCCCAATCTTGGCATCGCGAATCGGGTGGCCCATTTCTTTATTTTTGCATTTTTCATCTTATACTTAGGGTTTCCCTTTCATCATTTTTGTCATGCCCATTTCTGTTTGTCAATATTGAATGCATAATTCTGCACCTTATTTAAATGATGCGCCAAAATCGTGACTTGGGCAATAGTATTTTGTAAGGAAGCCATTGTCTAAGTCTTAGCTGTGTTTTACAGTTTTTTTTATAGTTGTGTTGTCTTAGTTGGTTTTTGTGTCTTGATAAAGGTCCCAATAGGACCGACACGTCGATAATTGTCTTTGTTCTATGTTTTATTGGCTATGTTTTATAATCGGATCTTTACGGTAGTTATCTTCAGTAACTTGTATACTTAACATCGTATTCACATCTTATTTGTCTGGTTACTGCTGCACTTTCCATTTTGTCTGACATCTTCTGATATTTTGGTTATTTATATTTTTAATTACATATATATGGTTATATTTTTTTGTAAAGTAACTACATATTTTGATACAGTTGTATTGTCCTTGTTACAAAAAGTGTTTGCTCTGTTTTTATTTAAACTAGTGTTTCATATTTTAATCTTTTTTTTTTAAACTCACATTTTGGAGATGGAGAATTGTCAGATTCAGCGAGTAGATCAGGAGGATTGTTCAGCAGCTCCTCTGCCAGCTTCTGAGCAAGACAACATGCTTCTTTAGTGTGACCATGTGCATGCAGGGCTTCAGCACGAGCAAACAGAATCTGATCAGTTACAGTACAACCAAGATGTTAGATAAATATGTAACTGGATCAAGTAGATTCTCATATAATGCAACTCAATTCATACTGTACATTGATGAAGTGCACTTTACAATTCGTTCTCAAACTCCTGCAGATTAACAGGACATAGTCCAGACAACAGAATGTGTTGTGTCATACTTTCAGACACATCTGATTTTAGTATAGCTTCTGCTTCACCCTACACCTTCTACACCCTACACCCATACCTCTTTAATTACTGCTTACAACATGCATGGCAGATGACATTGTCACTGTTCTAATGATCTTCACATATGATGACGTGAGACTTAGCAAGAGAGGCTAATCTAGTGATCTTCACACATGATGAAGTGAGGCTTAGCAAGTGAGGCTGATCTAGCAATCTTCACATGATGAAGTGAGGCGTAGCAAGTGAGGCTTATCTAGTGTTTTTCACATGATGAAGTGAGACAGCCAGTGAGGCTAATCTAGTGATCTTCACATGATGAAGTGAGGCTTAGCAAGTGAGGCTGATCTAGCAATCTTCACATGATGAAGTGAGGCTTAGCAAGTGAGGCTTATTTAGTGATTTTCACATGATGAAGTGAGACAGCCAGTGAGGCTAATCTAGTGATCTTCACACATGATGAAGTGAGGCTTAGCAAGTGAGGCTGATCTAGCGATCTTCATACATTATAAAGTGAGGCTCAGCCAGTGAGGCTGATCCCATCATCAAGTGTCATCTCCGCAACGAAAGTTAGCTGCAACAGATCTCCAACATCCCGTCTCTTATTTTGGTGGTGCACTCTGCTAGACTGTAACCTGTCCTTCTTGTGATGTTATTCTCCCACTTGCATATCTGTCTATCTCTTGCTCGCTTCCCTTTGACTTCACCCTCAAGTAAAATCTTCAATAAGGTGTCAAAATATTTTATTTGCTTGACCTTTATTTCTCTTAGTAATTATTTCTTCATATTAAGTGTCTTTAGAACATCTTTGTTTGTTTTCTTCTCTTTCCATGATGTTCTCCCTATTCTTCTATATACCCACATCTCAAAGGCATCAATTCTGTCTTTTAATTGGTTATTTAGTGTCCATGTTTCTGAGCCATACATTAATATAGAAAAGGTGTAGCATTTTATAATTCTCATTTTTAACTTTGTAATTTGTTTAGATGCTACTATTTTCCTTGTGTCATTGAATGTACTTTTAGCCATTCCTATTCTCCTTTTAACTTCTGTTTCACATCTGCCATCATTTGTGACTGTGTGTCCAAGATATTGATAATGTTTTACCTGTTGTAGTTTCTCTCCATGTATGTTTATCTTTAGCTCTTGTTTTTCTGTGTCTTTGCTGATTATCATGGTTGTTTAGTTTTCAATATTTATATCCAGTATTCATTTATTACTTGATTTATTGACTTGATCTATTAGTCATTGAGGCTGATCTAGTGATCTTCAAACATGATAAAGTGAGGTTTAGCAAGAGAGACTGATCTAGTGATCTTCAAACATGATAAAGTGAGGTTTAGCAAGAGAGACTGATCTAGTGATCTTCAAACGATAAAGTGAGGTTTACCAAGAGAGACTGATCTAGTGATCTTCAAACATGATAAAGTGAGGTTTAGCAAGAGAGACTGATCTAGTCATCTTCAAACATGATAAAGTGAGGTTTAGCAAGAGAGACTGATCTAGTCATCTTCAAACATGATAAAGTGAGGTTTAGCAAGAGAGACTGATCTAGTGATCTTCAAACATGATAAAGTGAGGTTTAGCAAGAGAGACTGATCTAGTCATCTTCAAACATGATAAAGTGAGGTTTACCAAGAGAGATTGATCTAGTGATCTTCAAACATGATAAAGTGAGGTTTACCAAGAGAGACTGATCTAGTGATCTTCAAACATGATAAAGTGAGGTTTACCAAGAGAGACTGATCTAGTGATCTTCAAACATGATAAAGTGAGGTTTACCAAGAGAGACTGATCTAGTGATCTTCAAACATGATAAAGTGAGGTTTACCAAGAGAGATTGATCTAGTGATCTTCAAACATGATAAAGTGAGGTTTACCAAGAGAGACTGATCTAGTGATCTTCAAACATGATAAAGTGAGGTTTACCAAGAGAGACTGATCTAGTGAACTTTAAACTTGATAAAGTGAGGTTTACCAAGAGAGATTGATCTAGTCATCTTCAAACATGATAAAGTGAGGTTTACCAAGAGAGACTGATCTAGTGTATTTAAACATGATAAAGTGAGGTTTAGCAAGAGAGACTGATCTAGTGATCTTCAAACATGATAAAGTGAGGTTTAGCAAGAGAGACTGATCTAGTCATCTTCAAACATGATAAAGTGAGGTTTACCAAGAGAGACTGATCTAGTGATCTTCAAACATGATAAAGTGAGGTTTACCAAGAGAGACTGATCTAGTCATCTTCAAACATGATAAAGTGAGGTTTACCAAGAGAGACTGATCTAGTCATCTTCAAACATGATAAAGTGAGGTTTAGCAAGAGAGACTGATCTAGTCATCTTCAAACATGATAAAGTGAGGTTTACCAAGAGAGACTGATCTAGTGATCTTCAAACATGATAAAGTGAGGTTTAGCAAGAGAGACTGATCTAGTGATCTTCAAACATGATAAAGTGAGGTTTAGCAAGAGAGACTGATCTAGTCATCTTCAAACATGATAAAGTGAGGTTTACCAAGAGAGATTGATCTAGTGATCTTCAAACATGATAAAGTGAGGTTTACCAAGAGAGACTGATCTAGTGATCTTCAAACATGATAAAGTGAGGTTTACCAAGAGAGACTGATCTAGTGATCTTCAAACATGATAAAGTGAGGTTTACCAAGAGAGATTGATCTAGTGATCTTCAAACATGATAAAGTGAGGTTTACCAAGAGAGACTGATCTAGTGATCTTCAAACATGATAAAGTGAGGTTTACCAAGAGAGACTGATCTAGTGATCTTCAAACATGATAAAGTGAGGTTTACCAAGAGAGATTGATCTAGTCATCTTCAAACATGATAAAGTGAGGTTTACCAAGAGAGACTGATCTAGTGTATTTAAACATGATAAAGTGAGGTTTACCAAGAGAGACTGATCTAGTGATCTTCAAACATGATAAAGTGAGGTTTAGCAAGAGAGACTGATCTAGTCATCTTCAAACATGATAAAGTGAGGTTTACCAAGAGAGACTGATCTAGTCATCTTCAAACATGATAAAGTGAGGTTTACCAAGAGAGACTGATCTAGTCATCTTCAAACATGATAAAGTGAGGTTTAGCAAGAGAGACTGATCTAGTCATCTTCAAACATGATAAAGTGAGGTTTACCAAGAGAGACTGATCTAGTGATCTTCAAACATGATAAAGTGAGGTTTAGCAAGAGAGACTGATCTAGTGATCTTCAAACATGATAAAGTGAGGTTTAGCAAGAGAGACTGATCTAGTCATCTTCAAACATGATAAAGTGAGGTTTACCAAGAGAGATTGATCTAGTGATCTTCAAACATGATAAAGTGAGGTTTACCAAGAGAGACTGATCTAGTGATCTTCAAACATGATAAAGTGAGGTTTACCAAGAGAGACTGATCTAGTGATCTTCAAACATGATAAAATGAGGTTTACCAAGAGAGATTGATCTAGTCATCTTCAAACATGATAAAGTGAGGTTTACCAAGAGAGACTGATCTAGTGTATTCAAACATGATAAAGTGAGGTTTAGCAAGAGAGACTGATCTAGTGATCTTCAAACATGATAAAGTGAGGTTTAGCAAGAGAGACTGATCTAGTCATCTTCAAACATGATAAAGTGAGGTTTACCAAGAGAGATTGATCTAGTGATCTTCAAACATGATAAAGTGAGGTTTAGCGAGAGAGACTGATCTAGTCATCTTCAAACATGATAAAGTGAGGTTTACCAAGAGAGACTGATCTAGTGATCTTCAAACATGATAAAGTGAGGTTTACCAAGAGAGACTGATCTAGTGATCTTCAAACATGATAAAGTGAGGTTTAGCGAGAGAGACTGATCTAGTCATCTTCAAACATGATAAAGTGAGGTTTACCAAGAGACTGATCTAGTGATCTTCAAACATGATAAAGTGAGGTTTAGCAAGAGAGACTGATCTAGTGATCTTCAAACATGATAAAGTGAGGTTTAGCAAGAGAGACTGATCTAGTGATCTTCAAACATGATAAAGTGAGGTTTACCAAGAGAGACTGATCTAGTGATCTTCAAACATGATAAAGTGAGGTTTAGCAAGAGAGACTGATCTAGTGATCTTCAAACATGATAAAGTGAGGTTTAGCAAGAGAGACTGATCTAGTGATCTTCAAACACGATAAAGTGAGGTTTAGCAAGAGAGACTGATCTAGTGATCTTCAAACACGATAAAGTGAGGTTTAGCAAGTGAGGTTGATCAGGCAAGGATATTTTTGAATGACATATGAATTAATGAGACTCACACATGACCTACTTAGTTTGTCACATAACCTAGTTAACCTGACACATATCCTAGTTATCCTGACACATGACCTAGTTATTCTGACATATGACCTAGTTATCCTGACACATGACCTAGTCAGCCTGACATCTGGCCTAGTTAGCCTGACATCTGGCCTAGTTAGCCTGACACATATCCTAGTTATCCTGACACATGACCTAGTCAGCCTGACACACGACCTAGTCAGCCTGACACATGACCTAGTTATCCTGACACATGACCTACTCAGCCTGACATCTGGCCTAGTTAGCCTGACACATGACTTATTGATAGTGACAAAGACAACGATGAATCAACAACTTACATCCTGCATGCTGTCAGCACTTCTTAAACCAGCAAAGACATTTGGTTCATCGGTTTTATCTTTCTTCTTATTGTCAACATCACTTGCTGGGACCTTGCCATCACATATCTTGGAATCACTGTCTGCTGGAACCTTGCCATCACATATCTGGGAATCACTGTCTGCTGGGACCTTGCTATCACATATCTGGGAATCACTGTCTGCTGGGACCTTGCTTTCACATATCTGGGAAGCACTACCTGCTGGGACCTTGCTATCACATATCTCGGAAGCACTGTCTGGCTGATATGACTCTGCATCCTGATTAGGAATCTGTCTTTCTTCAGGACATAAACCTTCCATGTGAGCTGAGCAAGCATGAAGGCAAAACCTGGATGCGCTGGTGTCAGCAATAATGTTGGATGATAGTGTGGGTTCAGCAGGGTTGATGAGGCCATCAGTATCTAAATATGACTGTACACTTGTTATGTATTTGAAGTTAACTTGTGGGTCAGCATCTGTTACATTTTCACACTGTGCATGTACTACACCTAGTTCCAATGGATGTTGAGTTGTCATACCTTGTGCTTTTTCTAGAACAATAGGTGATGTATGTGCACAGTTAGAAATGGGTAACTGGACAGTATAACACTGTGGTGATTCCACTTCTTCGAAGGAGTTACTTCTAGAATGTGTAGCTTTGTAGTCACAGCTAGAGTCAGAATCTCGAAATCCTCTCTCAGGTTCACAGAATCCCTCCGACCCAGAGCTCATGGCTCCATCATGACCTGAATCACATCGAGGTGGCAGTGGAGGTCGAGTGTCACACAGTCTACCACGTCCAGCATCCAGATCTTGCGCTCGTTGACAATGAGCAAGGTTTCTGTTTGGACTGTCTGTACTTATGATGTCCTGGGAGAACATAGTAACAGGCTGTACTCGTGAAGGTTTTTTAGCCTCTGTGTCATATGGTTTGTTGGAACCAAAGTGGTAATAAAACCTGGAACTGTCTTTAGCAGAGTATGTGATACCAGGTATCTGGTAGTCAACCCAGGTCAGAGAGCAGGCCTCTATGGCAGGCTTAAACCCAAGAAACATTTCAATATCACCTTTCTTTAAACCAGGACTGGAAGCGGTGGTGCTGCGTGCTTTACGTACTTTTTCGATGGTGCTGATATGCCAGTCTCGAAACTTGGACAGCATATCTGCTCTCTGAACTGGTGAAAGTTTGGGGTTCAGGCTAGCCAAACGCCACAGTGTGACCATTTCATCACACAGACTTGAAGCTGCATTGTGGGTAGCATTGGTTGAACTCCCACTCCTGTTACAGTGCATGACAGAGCTGTTGTTGTTGCATGGGGACACCTTTGTAGAGAACCACCATATCAGAAGCTGGTGACAGAAACAAATATGCTCGCAATCAAAATCAATCTCTGCATACTCCATATATCAAACAAACCTCACAATCAAACATCCATATCTGCACACTCCATCTCTCAAATAAATGTTCAGTAAGTATGTGTCGTGTCATGTGACATATTCTTTCCAGAACATCGTCTTCCCAATGAACTCCCTGAACCCTTCCCTGTCATGGGCCATGCGGCTTGCATTTTCCAACGACGTATTCATGTTATCTTTAATGTCGTCAGTGCATCGTCTTCTTGGTCTGTCTTTCCTCCTCCTCCCAGGTGCTTTATTATTTGTTCATTATTTGTCTTTCTAAACACGTTGTGCCTTATTTATATGACCAAAGCATAGTTTTCTTTTTGTTATTGTGTTTAGTAACCAACACTCTGGAATCTTCAATGTGTTTATAATATCTGAGTTTCTGATGTTATCCTTCCATGATATTCTAAGTATCTTTCTGTAGCATTTCAGCTCAAAGGCATTGATCTTCTTTGCCGCTGTTTTACTTAGGGTCCATGTTTCACAGCCGTATGCTGCAATTGGAAAAATAAAAGTATGTAGCATTAGCAGTTTTGTTTTTATATTGTTGTTTTTTCCATATGTTTTTCAACCACGTTATTTTACAAAATGTCATTGCAATCTCTTCCTTATATCTACTATGCAGTCTTCTGCACCATTGATGTTTGCTTCTAAGTATTAAAATTTATCCACACATTCTATCTCGGTATTGTCTATTCTGATATTTGGTTGTTGTGTTGATATATATGTTGACATGATTTTTATTTTTTTTTGCGTTTAAAATATAAGTTTTGTGATTCACTATATCTCTTTGTGTTCTCAATTAGTTGTTCCAGTCCATTTATATCATTTCAAAGAAGCACAGTTTCGTCTGCATAGCGTAGTTCAGCGATTTAAAAACCACAAATGTTTAAAGCATGGTAGTCAGCATTATGTATGTCTTCTCTCACATTCCTCATTATAGACAAGACCACAAATCTAGAGAAAAAGTTAGATTAACCCATTAGAAATTTCTAAACACAATATCCCTGTATGTTGGCATTACTTTCGGGAAGGAACAGCAGCTAATCGGACACCGCAAAGAGAACACATTCATTCTTGTCTGTCATTTTGGCAGAAGCCAAAAATGTACTGACTTCAGTAAATATACAGAATCGAATATACATCCGCCAAAGACGGATGTGTCGGGCCATTGGTGCAAATAAAACGGCGACACAACGCATTTCCATTCTCTGGACTACATCCTGCTGGAAATCTAGTTGAACAATGGTCCTGCTACAAGAGAATTCAGCAGGAGTTTGAGAATGAACACTGAAGAAGAAGAAGAAGAAATATACAAATGGTTAAATAGCAATTTTATAAGGAACAATACACTGAACACTGTAGTGTGTACACAGAACACTAGTGTTTTTCTGTGCACTGTTCCTTGCGAAACTGTTATTTAACCATTTTTATATTGTTCTCTCTATATTTACTTACCATTTGGTGTACAGTTTTACTGCAGTCTTCCATTTATTCACATAAATGTTGCACTTCATCATTCCAATAATTGTTGCACTCCATCATTCCAATAATTGTTGCACTCCATCATTCCAATAATTGTTGCACTCAATCCTTCCAGTAAAATGTTCATTCCATCACACAAATAAATGCTTCACTCCACCTTCTTCTTGTGGTCCATGCCATGTGGCGTTGGTTATATCTGTCCAGTCTTCTGTCTCATGCACTGTTAGTCACTTTCATTACTAACATTCCCCCATGCCACAATAACAAGCTGTCCAGCATCTTCTCTCTTTGTCTTCACTTACCCCTCTTACTTTTCAATTTGCCAATTGTCAAGATAGATAGGCCTATGTTCCATTTTTCCCTTTAATGATGTGTTCAAAGATGTAACAATTTTTAAAAATTTATTTATGTGGAGATTTTTGGGGGTTGTTTGCGTAGGCCTATGTGCTAAATATGGACATTTTTATTTGAATAAGTAAATAAATTGTTAAAAATACGGATTTATGAAAAAATAAGTAGGCCGCTGTGTATTAGTAAATGGTTCAAGCAAGCTTACGAGAATTATATTTCTCACTTCCATTTTTTTTAAACTGTCAATACTGAAATTTTTCTATTAGGGAGTTGCACGGAGATTATGAGTGACCTATATGATTAAGACCACATGCTCTTTCTGTTGGCACATAATTTTCAGGATGGGTTTTTTAATTTACCCTCTGACAGAAAAAAAACAGTCCTTACATGGCATGAAACCCTAGACCTCACGGGTGTGAGACAAAATCATCTCCTCCTGTCTGTGGGTAATTATTTTCTTGAGATTTTGATACCTTTTTGGTTAAAAAAAAACCATAGGGGACGGGGTTTACCCACTTTCTGGCTTGCTTCCTCAGTACTAAATATCATGTTCCTCAGTACTAAATATCATGTTCCCCAGTACTAAATATCATGTTCCTCAGTACTAAATATCATGTTCCTCAGTACTAAATATCATGTTCCTCAGTACTAAATATCATGTTCCTCAGTACTAAATATCATGTTCCTCAGTACTAAATATCATGTTACCCAGTACTAAATATCGTGTTCCTCAGTACTAAATATCATGTTCCTCAGTACTAAATATCATGTTCTGATTTACTGGGGGATGGGGAGGGTTGAACCCTCCAACATTAAATGAACATCGATGTTCCTAAGATGTATTACTGAGTGTTGCTGGGGTCTGACCAAAAGGGAAGAAAAAAATAGGGACACTGTTTCCCTTCAATGCATGTCATAAGACATGACTAAGGAGGTTATGGTGTGAAGTTGGCTGTCCCATCTCATATAGGATCAAAGTGACTCAGATGCCGTGCTGAAGTCGGATGTGTCATGCCAAAATGCAAAGATATCACAGCCGTAAATCATGACACAATGCATTCCGTTCTCAGGACTACAGCCTGCTAATCTGCAGGAGTTTGAGACTAAACTCTGAAGAAGAAGGATTTGTTATAGATAATAGAAATGATCATTAGATCTGCTTTAGGAATGTGACTTGTAAATGACTGACCTGTTCACACTGCAGGACCTCATCAGTGAGTATTTCTAGTAAGGGCACAGAGTTGCTATCATGTCGTCGAAACATCTCTCTAACAATGGACAACAAATTCCAAATTCCCTCTGGCTCCCTACCTCTCAGAGGTCGCAGCAAACTCAACCACTCCATAGCTGCAGGAGGTGCACTAGCTGTCAGGTAGTTCACATCACTACAATACAATCAACAAATGGCAGTTACATATACAAGATAAATACATCAGAGTTAACATTGAAGAACGCACAAATCTGCCAGAGATTGAGTGCACTAGCTGTCAGGTAGTTCACATCACTACAATACAATCAACAATGGCAGTTACAAATACAAGATAAATACATCAGAGTTAATATTGAAGAACGCACAAATCTGCCAGAGATTGAGTGCACTAGCTGTCAGGTAGTTCACATCACTACAATACAATCAACAATGGCAGTTACAAATACAAGATAAATACATCAGAGTTAACATTGAAGAACGCACAAATCTGCCAGAGATTGATGTGTCGGGCCATTGGTGCAAATAAAACTGTGACAGCACATTTCCATTCTTTGGATCTATATTTTGCTAGAAATCTAGTAGAATCATTGCCCTGCTACAAGACAGATCCAGTTGGAGTTTGAGGATGAACGCTGAAGAAGATGAACAAGACAAGAACACAAGAAAACTAATTGCAAGCAAAAAACAAAACAAAAAACAAACAAACAAGCAAGCACGCACGCACGCACATACACACACACACACACACACACACAGAGAGAGAGAGAGAGAGAGAGAGAGAGAGAGAGTGCTTCTAATGAAATACTGAAAAGTGTGATCGAAATTATAATAAAAAAAGAAATCATCTTGTAACAAGTCAATATTGTTGCCAAGGATATCAAGCATGTACAGCATGTGTCATCTTGGTACAGATGAGCAACGTGATATCATCATGGCATGCACCAAGAAGGAGCAGCATTCCGTTATCTGTTTTTTAATCTGTGCAAGAGTGAAACCAATAGAAATTCATTGGTGATTGAAGATTGCGTATCCTGGCGTATGCAATCTAGAAAGTGTAGGAGTTATTTAAGAAGTTTCAAAATGACAATACGCACTCTGGTTGTTAATAACCTCACTCTAACACATATACTAGAACATCTTAGATACACTCACAGCCTCACTCTCACATGTAGGCCCCTACACTAGAACATCTAAGATACACTCACAGCCTCACACATAGGGCCTATACTAGAACATGTAAAATACACTCACAGCCTCACTCTCACACATATACTAGAACATCTAAAATACGCTCACAGCCTCACTCTCACACATATACTAGAACATCTAAGATACACTCACAGCCTTACACATAGAGCCTATACTAGAACATGTAAAATACACTCACAGCCTCACTCTCACATGTAGGCCCCTACACTAGAACATCTAAGATACACTCACAGCCTCACACATAGGGCCTATACTAGAACATGTAAAATACACTCACAGCCTCACTCTCACACATATACTAGAACATCTAAAATACGCTCACAGCCTCACTCTCACACATATACTATAACATCTAAGATACACTCACAGCCTCACTCTCACACATATACTAGAACATCTAAAATACACTAACAGCCTCACTCTCACACATATACTAGAACATCTAAGATACACTCACAGCCTCACTCTCACATGTCGGCCCCTACACTAGAACATCTAAGATACACTCATAGCCTCACTCTCACACATATACTAGAACAACTAAGATACACTCACAGCCTCACTCTCACACATATACTAGAAAATCTAAGATACATTCACAGCCTCACTCTCACACATATACTAGAACATCTAAAATACACTCACAGCCTCACTCTCACACATATACTAGAACATCTAAGATACACTCACAGCCTCACTCTCACATGTAGGCCCCTATACTAGAACATCTAAGATACACTCACAGCCTCACTCTCACATGTAGGTCCCTACACTAAAACATCTAAGATAAACTCACAGCCTCACACATAGGGCCTATACTAGAACATGTAAAATACACTCACAGCCTCACTCTCACACATATACTAGAACATCTAAAATATGCATACAGCCTCACTATCACACATATACTAGAACATCTAAAATACGCTCACATCCTCACTCTCACACATATACTAGAACATCTAAAATACACTCACAGCCTCACTCTCACACATATACTAGAACATCTAAAATACGCTCACAGCCTCACTCTCACACATATACTAGAACATCTAAAATATGCTCACAGCCTCACTCTCACACATATACTAGAACAACTAAGATACACTCATAGCCTCACTCTCATACATATACTAGAACATTAAAAATATGCTCACAGCCTCACTCTCACACATATACTAGAACATCTAAAATACGCTCACAGCCTCACTCTCACACATATACTAGAACATCTAAAATACGCTCACAGCCTCACTCTCACACATATACTAGAACATCTAAAATACGCTCACAGCCTCACTCTCACACATATACTAGAACATCTAAAATACACTCACAGCCTCACTCTCACATGTAGGCCCCTACACTAGAACATCTAAGATACACTCACAGCCTTACACATAGGGCCTATACTAGAACATGTAAAATACACTCACAGCCTCACACATAGGGCCTACACTAGAACATGTAAAATACACTCACAGCCTCACACATAGGGCCTATACTAGAACATGTAAAATACACTCACAGCCTCACACATAGGGCCTATACTTAGAACATGTAAAATACACTCACAGCCTCACACATAGGGCCTATACTAGAACATGTAAAATACACTCACAGCCTCACACATAGGACCTATACTAGAACATGTAAAATACACTCACAGCCTCACTCTCACATGTAGGCTCCTAAACTAGAACAGCTTGCACATGTTTTACCTCACCTTAACACACTGGGTGCTGGAATACAAAACTTGACCAGAGTTTTCTTAATGTTGGCATGCAGAGTGGCTTCATCTAGAGACCAACAAGTCTGCTCACTGGCAGATGGACCTGCTGTTGGATCTGCCAGACACATCACAATAATGTCTCCATTAATTAAATGGTTATTAATTATAAACCATTAATCATTAGTTGTTTTTGTTGTTATTTTAATTAGTAATATATCCTATTATGTACGTAATCATCAATCCATCATTTTGTGGCTGTAGTGTTTTTCTAGGCAATATAAATATGTTCAGTAGTGTGCCACTGCTTTCCTAATAGTCCAGATGCATAATTGGCTGTGACAGAATATGAACACAGTAGCTTGGCAATGACAGATGCACTAGCATAGCCAGACATCACTGTACGATGGACAAAACCATAAGTGCTCAGTCACTAGCAGAAAATATCAAAGGGTATGCACATTAATTATATATCTGTTGTTTGTTTGAGAACCCCAGGAATTGCCAGTGATTATTAGCTCTTACTTCTTATGTGCAGTCATGGTGGTTTTTCTGAGCTTTATTTCATATACAAGAGACTTCAGCTTTCAGCTTAGTGCAATGCCTATTGAAGGATAATTCTACTCAGAGAGAGAGTCTATAATTGTATAGATGATATGCTACAAAGCTTCTATAAGAGAGCCTCAATATAATGCATGTCATTTCCTAAAGTTTTCTATTGCTTGAGTGGTTTGTCTAGTGAGTCACTGAGTCCCTAGTGAGACCCACAGACGCAATCGCATGCATATGCATATTAATAGTTCTCATGGCTATAAGCTTACAGCACTCCTTGCTCTTCCACTCAGGGTTTCAAAGCCAGGTCTAGATCAAGACATTGCACTTTACTTTTGCTCGTGTTGCCATGGAACAAAAAGAAAAAAGAATAGCAACATTGTTTACTACCTTCCATGCATGTCCTAAGAGGCAACTAAGTAACTAAGAAGGTCATGGGGTGGTCCATCCTATATAGGGTCAAAGTAATACCCCCCATCCCAAAGCCATACTGAAACAGATATGTCTGGTCAGAAGGTGCAGATGTCGCAGCAAAGCTTTAATCCATGGCACAACACACTTCATTCTCCCACTAATCTGCAGGAGATGCGAACACAGAACAAGAATAATAATATTTTTCTACAGTAAATGAAATATATGAATATGTCTAGAAATATACAAGTATGACTTAAAATGTATGAGTATGTCTAGAAATGTACAAGTATGTCTAAAAATGTATGAGTATGTCTAGAAATGTACAAGTATGTCTAAAAATGTATGAGTATGTCTAGAAATGTACAAGTATGTCTAAAAATGTATGAGTATGTCTAGAAATGTACAAGTATGTCTAAAAATGTATGAGTATGTCTAGAAATGTACAAGTATGTCTAAAAATGTATGAGTATGTCTAGAAATGTAACAATTGTTGGAAAACAACAATATCAATTACAGAATATGATTGATTGTTGACATAAACATGAAAAGTGACAAACAGAAAGCTAGAGAAACATCTGGCATTCAAATGTTAGAGACAGATATAAGAGTGGCATCCTTGGCAATGAAAATGTAGATGAATTAGCAAAATATGGTAGGTTTTAGGTACCCTTCAGCCCCATGTACCTCAAAGTTGTAGGGAAGTAATTCTACTAAAACAGTCAATCAGACTTTCGTGGGGAGAACTAAATGTAAACTACAGACCTGAGCAAGATAACATGAACAAATTAAACAAGAAACAAACAAGTCACAATATTTTAATTAAAAATGAGACAATACAAGACTCTGTTGTCTGTATCAGGAAAGTAAGAAAACAGACACCAGAAACACTTAATTTGCATCATCAACTCTGTGGCATGTATATGGAGAGTAACAACATAGATGCCAGAAACACATATTACAGGACTGTTTCAACTTAACTGTTCACAGAACAACAATCTGGTCCAAAAATTCATCTCTGCACAACAAACTGTGAGTAACCCTACAATGAGCTAAAACAAACTGTGAGTAACCCTACAATGAGCTAAAACAAACTGTGAGTAACCCTACAATGAGCTAAAACAAACTGTGAGTAACCCTACAATGAGCTAAAACAAACTGTGAGTAACCCTACAATGAGCTAAAACAAACTGTGAGTAACCCTACAATGAGCTAAAACAAAATGTGAGTAACCCTACAATGAGCTAAAACAAACTGTGGGTAACCCAACAATGAGCTAAAACAAACTGTGGGTAACCCTACAATGAGCTAAAACAAACTGTGGGTAACCCTACAATGAGCTAAAACAAACTGTGGGTAACTCCACATTGACTTAAACAAACTATGGGTAACCCCACAATGACCTGCTCTATGCTGCTAAAACAAACTATGGGTAACCCCACATTGACCTAAAACAAACTATGGGTAACCTCACAATGACCTGCTCTATACTGCTAAAACAAACTGTGGGTAACCCCACAATGACCTGCTCTATAACTGCTAAAATAAACTGCTCTATACATCAGCCATAAACTGACTGGATACAGAATAACTGATGAGTATATGTAGGAGCAGTAAAGATGTGTCATCATTTCTTGTGTAGTAACAGTTTAGTACATCATCAATCATTGTGCAGTATCAGGAATCCATGATGACCTGAAACAAATTGCTCTATACATGGCCAATATCCAACAGGATGCACAATAACTTATCGTAGACGAAGATAAGAGTCGTTGATTAAACATGGAAAGAACTGGAAGGAATACATCACAATTTAAAAAAGATGAAAGACATTTGCGTGACTTGCTGAAAGACATACCTGGAGCTCCATATGCTGTGTTCATAGTAGTTTCTTGCGATGACAGCAACTCATCCAATATCTTCTGAGCTGTTGGTAGGATCTGTGACAAGTATGCCATGTCAACAATAATAGTCAATCTCAACTTGTCTTGTCTATGTCAACAATAGTCAATCTCAACTTGTCTTGTCTATGTCAACAATAGTCAATCTCAACTTGTCTTGTCTATGTCAACAATAGTCAATCTCAACTTGTCTGAGACTGAAAATTCACAATTCAGAAGCCATTTTTAGGGATTATTCTTCAGACTTGGGACCAAAGTCACAGCCGATCATCTCATTTTACTTTTTTCTCAAACTCCTGCGGAATGTTTGTTTGTTTGTCAATAACCCCAGGAATTGCGAGCGATTAGCTCTTACTTCCTATGTGCAGTGGAGTGGTTTTTCTGAGCTGTCTAGAATACCAATTGTACTTGCATAAACACGGGTGTTTTTTTTTAAATGTTGCACTAAGATACAACAGACTACCACTAAAACTACGGGATTATAATAAGAAAACATGCAGATTACAATACAAAAAAAAAAATTCTACATTTCAACCAAAACATCTTTATCAAGATACGCATAAAAACGTTAATATAGGTGAAAACGAAACAAACAAAAAGATGACGGAAATGATGGAACAAAATAAATAAAGACAAAGACCACACCAACCCAGTACTAGATAAAAGAGTGGTTAGAATTTAGTCCAAAAGGCTTGAAGGTACCCAATTAAAAAATAAGACGATTTTCTAGAGCGTACTTAGATCTATCATTGGTGGTGCAAGATCTGATGGCAGTGACCTTAATATCAAGAGCACCATGATAGCCATCTCCGTTGAAGTGTGTGGCAACAGGAGTAGGTGTTCTATGCCTGATGGCATGAAGATGGTTACAAAATCGGTCGCTCAATCTAAGTCGGTTTCCCCGATGTACTGCGTGCCGCAGCATTTACATTTAATCACGCAAATAATATTGTGGGATTCACATGTAAAGGCCTTATCGATGGAGAAAGTGGCCTTGGGAAATTAAATGGAGCACATCTGAACCACATAAGGACATGTGTAGCAATGGCCACGTGAGTAACGTACAGTGCCAAAATGGTCAGGAACAGAAGACTTAAGGTGGCTATGGACCAAGATGTCCTTCAGATTTTTGTTGTGCTTATAGGCAACCAGAGGTAAGGCCTGGAAAGCAGCACATGTCAGGATCAGACTGGAGAAGGGAATAATGTTTGAGCATGATTCGTCGGACAGAAGAGTTATGGGGATGAAAGGTAAGAACAAGTTTAACCCTATCAGAGGAGGAGGAAGAATAACCCTGAGAGTTAGTCAACATATCAAGGAGAAACAACTGGCGCACACGGAGCTAAGCAGATGAAAGAATTCTGTCAGGGAACAAGCATCTACAGAAAAACTCAATCATCTCAGAGGACTTGAGAAAATCGTCGTAATCACTACATAAGCGACAAAGACGAAGAAGCTGGGAGTAAGGCAGAGCATGTCCAGACATCTACTGACCCAGACAGGAAGTACAGGACAACATAGCATGTCTCCAGGCTGGAACTTCAAAAAGGCAAATTAGACCCCCTTCAGTGAACAAACAGACTAGGCTGTGCCAGAATATCACCCTCACTAACAACATAAACCACAATATCTCACAAATAAACAAAGTGATATTCCAATTCACACAGAAGGCAATTCCAAGAGGCAGATGAAGAGAATACAAGCCTTAGATCCTGTTTGGACCAATATGTGGAAAATTGTCCTTTTTCTTTGTTTTATTGTATGTTTTTTTAAATATTTTTTATCTATAGTTAGGTTTTTCTAGTAACCTTTTTATCTTATTTTGCATTACCATTTAAAAGCATTGACACTTGAGATGATAGAAATAAAATACAATCCCAAGGAATGGACACATGTCTACACAGATGGATCGGCAGAGAGAGCAGCAAGGAATGGAGGAGGTGGAATTCTCAAAGACGGGAAGACAATATCCTGGTTAAAAGCTTTTCCAACCAGGAAATACTCCTACAACTTTAGAGCAGAAGCAGTTGCAGTCTATCAAGCACTGAAAGTCTTCACCGAACCAGGATTGCCAAGACCATAGAAGATATTCACAGACTGCAGATCCCTACTGGAATCAATCCAGAGCAACAGAAATGAAAGCCTTCTGCACAAAATCAGACATGAGCTAAGACATATCTAAAAATCAACAGCTATTGCCCTTCAATGGATATCATCACACTGTGGAATCATGGGAAATGAGAAAGCAGATGCTGTCAGGAACAAGAAGCGAAATGGAACAACACAGACACCCACTGTCCTACGGAAAAGCAAAAACAATAATCCAGAACAAATACACAGCCTCAGTGGAAGAAACAAATGGAAGTGGAATACAAACATGATGCAACACATTACCTCCAAAGATATCAACAGACCACAATATTTCACCTTAGAACAGGCCACTGCAGACTGTTGGGTCACCTTTACCGATTGAGGATCTCATACATAGATGAATGTCCATGTGGATCCGGAACCCAGACTCTGGAACACATACTTCAGGACTGCCAAACATACAAAGAGCAGACCTGGCCAGAGGATACAGACTTGAGGCAAAAGCTATGGGGCAGCCACACTGACCTGGAGAAGACAGTGGACTTCGCCCTGACAACAGACCTGACAATATAATATGACCACAGATGCTGAACGCAGAAAAAGAAGAAATGCCATTAGTAACTTGTGCCCCCCTCTACATTGCCCACATCATCCAGAGTCAGAGTATCAACAATGCTTCAGCTCCCCGATATTTGTTCAATGCTTGTCCTGTGTGCAATGGGGAGCTGTATTCGAAGCTTTCTTTCATACTCAGGGGTACCTGATTGAGTTGGCATATCCAATACCCAAACATGACTCCTACTTTGAATGGGGTCTATTGTGGTGGGACGCATGGCTTCTATGTGTTCTCAAGCATGAACAGCACTTCCGCCAGTCAGTCTCGTGCTGGACCATTGTGGCTTTGTTGCCACTATATCGATTCACGTACACAACGCTACCCTCTAATGTGTGTTACCTTTTCCAGATTCAGTGTGTACTCATAGTACCCCATATCTTAGCGGGATTTACCTATATCTGCACATTGACATTGGCCACAATGTTTCTGCTTTTTTTGGCTGGCCAAGACAGAATGTACAGATGTCTTACCTCACTGTGTGCTGACCATGCTGTTGAATGTGGTAGCGTAGAAGTCTCTTATTGCCTGTTTCTTTGCAGACTATTCTCATCCTTCTGGAGCACCCAGTCCATGGACACAAATCTAAAAGTGTTGACCAGAGTACAGCAAGAATACAGCAAGAGCAGCTGTATTTCTGTTTCCAGGGTGCACCACGAGGAGGTACTTTTAGGATATTGGTTAACCCTAGGTTCGCTGCGAGCAATGCGTAACCCACTGCACTCCACTCCTGTGGAATAACAGGACATAGTCTGGAAGAACAGAATGCACTGCATCATGGTTTATAACTTATCTGCGATACATCTCTGGCCTGAAACATCTATCTTCAGCATGTCACTTTGGGTTACTTTGACTAGAAAAAAGACAGCGAATCACACACCCAAACCTCCTTACAACATTAAGTGTCAGGTAAGTGTTACTATTCTTGTTGTAATCCCACACCCAAACCTCCTTACAACATTAAGTGTCAGGTAAGTGTTACTATTCTTGTTGTAATCCCACACCCAAACCTCCTTACAACATGAAGTGTCAGGTAAGTGTTACTATTCTTGTTGTAATCCCACACCCATACCTCCTTACAACATTAAGTGTCAGGTAAGTGTTACTATTCTTACAACATTAAGTGTCAGGTAAGTGTTACTATTCTTGTTGTAATCCCACACCCAACACCTCCTTACAACATTAAGTGTCAGGTAAGTGTTACTATTCTTGTTGTAATCCCACACCCATACCTCCTTACAACATTAAGTGTCAGGTAAGTGTTACTATTCTTGTTGTAATCCCACACCCAAACCTCCTTACAACTTTAAGTGTCAGGTAAGTGTTACTATTCTTGTTGTAATCCCACACCCAAACCTCCTTACAACTTTAAGTGTCAGGTAAGTGTTACTATTCTTACAACATTAAGTGTCAGGTAAGTGTTACTATTCTTACAACATTAAGTGTCAGGTAAGTGTTACTATTCTTGTTGTAATCCCACACCCAAACCTCCTTACAACTTTAAGTGTCAGGTAAGTGTTACTATTCTTACAACATTAAGTGTCAGGTAAGTGTTACTATTCTTACAACATTAAGTGTCAGGTAAGTGTTACTATTCTTGACTTCTCTTACTAGAACACATACACATATATACATATACACAGTAGTCTCAGCGACTACATAAGATAAAAGATGATCTCACCCGCTGAAGTAGAAGATGGATACAGAAAGATGATCTCACCTGCTGAGGTACATGGATACAGAAAGATGATCTCACCTGCTGAGGTAGATGGATACAGAAATATGATCTCACCTGCTGAGGTAGAAGATGGATACAGAAAGATGTTCTCACCTGCTGAGGTAGATGGATACAGAAAGATGATCTCACCTGCTGAGGTAGATGGATACAGAAATATGATCTCACCTGCTGAGGTAGAAGATGGATACAGAAAGATGTTCTCACCTGCTGAGGTAGATAACTGATGAGGTACTGAGCAAATTTTTGAAGCTGGTCTCTTCTTAATCGTGACAGTGATTCCGAAACTGGAGCTCGTAGACACACAGAGCTGGCCTGAAATTAGACAGATATTTTACATAATGTATGTTCCCAGAATGAATGCTGCAATAGGATACATGATGACTGCAACAGTAAATAACACAGGAAGACTGCAATAGTAGATTTAAATAATGATTGCAACAGCATGAAACATAAATAATTGGAACATACATAACTCATAGGAATATACATCATTGACATTATCATCATACAATCAATGACTGGGACATCAATGACTGGAACATCATTGACTAGAACATACATCATTGGAGACACAAAGCATTGTTCATTCTCTGGAAGACATCCTGCTGGATTATAGTAGGACTATTGTCCTGTTTCAAGAGAGATCCAGTGGGAGTTTGAGAATGAAAGGAGAGAAAAAAACCAACATTCCAGGAAAATGACAAAAATAACTCAACTGTAACACAAGTACTCGATTTTATTCAAACCAATTTTTCCAGATATATAACTGAACATATTCTTTCTACCTATTCATTGACATTATATTCCCAAAATTTGTTTAAATATTGAAATCACTGGTTTGTAAAAAAACTAATAGAAGCTTTTTCACAATATTTCATCCATGTGAGATGTGCTTCTAATGGTAAAACTTTTACCCAAGTCTCTACCTTTTCTGCGTACATTCTGAAACTCATTCAGAATAGCTGAATGTAGTCTGGAGAATGGAATGCATTGTCATGATTTACAGATTTGCTGCAATATCTGAAACTTATGGCCTCACACATCCAACTTCAGCATGGCTTCTGGGCCCCTTTAATATATTGGATGGGACAGCAAACTCCACCCCATAACGTCTTTAGTCACCTCTTATGACATGCATTAAAGATAAGCAGTGTTGATATTCTGTGTCCCCCCATGTTCACACATGGGTGAAAAAGTAATATTCTTCTTCTTCTTTCGTTCACTTGAAACATGTCTATATCTGTAATTCTGTCTCCTTAATAAAACTCGCTGTCTTTTGTAGTTCATACAGTGTCCCATAGAGTTTTGATTCCAGTGTTGTTCCCTCTGGCCAATATGTCTGCCTCGGCGTTTCATGCTCAGAACACTCTTGAAGCATATACAATCTGTTTTTTCTGATGGTAGGTGATTGGTATATCTGGTTGGTCTTCGGCAGCACCTTCCTTAGCCAGTTGGTCTGCTTTTTCATTTCCTGGTATTCCACAGTGAGAGGGTATCCACTGCATGGTTACCCTATACTGGTACGACAATTCGCTAAGTAGTTTTTGCAAGTCTGTTAGTTTTTGCAGACTGGAGAGCTTGAAGCACTGACCTTGCATCTGTCAGGAATACCACAGGCTGTAGGCCAGAGTTGGAGTTCAGCAGTTTTTTAGCTGCCACACTAATTGCCTGGATTTCTGCATCATAATTATTGCAGAATTTTCCTGTCTGTGTTCTGATTGTCAAAAAGTAATATAATACTGCCTTTGGTACTGAGGCTTTACAGCCAATTCTATCTATCTTATTATATCTTATCTATCTTTTATATACATTCTATCTATCTAATCTATCTATCCTAATATGTTATAATCTACTCTAATCTAATCTAATCTAATCTAATCTAATCTAATCTTCTAATCTAATCTAATCTAATCTAGTCTAGTCTAATCTAATCTAATCTATCTAATGTTCTTTCAGCAGTGAATTTGGTGCATAGGGAAGAAACCAGAGCTCTCCAGTTTGAGCGATGTGATACTAGCTTTGTGTAATTCTTGTATGTTGTTGAGATACATAGTCATACCCTCTTTGTTGGTTGCTCTGCGAAGAGTCTCTCTTGGTCTTCATCTTTTTCTTTTGCCATCTGGTACCCATTTTAATGCTGAGAACTCATTTATAGGTGATTACCCACCTATAACTAAACCATGAACATCAATTGGTCAGTACCTGGTGTCAGCTATAACTAAACCATCAACTGGTCAGTACCTGGTGTCAGTTACAATAAACATGAACATCAACTGGTCAGTACCTGGTGTATTCTGAATAGACAAAGTGCCACAACATGGGAACACCACAAAGCATTGCTGTCACAGGAACAGGTGCAAGATGAAATTCTGCGTCTGTCAAATACCACAGCCACGCTGACATTACTCTTGATCTGACCTTGACCAACATTTTGTGCAGCTACAACTGTACCGCTCAAATGGAATCCTAGAAAAGTAAACAACACTATCATGTTGACCATCACAAGTATAAACATATATACATTTTCTTCTTCATCATTCATTTTCAAACTACCGCTGGTTCTCTCTTGTAGAAGGACAAAGGTCCTACTAGATCTCTCTTGTAGCAGGACAATGGTCCTATTAGATTTTTCAGCAGGATGTAGTACAGAGATTGAAAATAAGTTGTGTAGCCGTTTTATTTTTGCCAATGGCCCTACACATCCATCTTTTTTAGGCATACATATGGTAGTGATTGATAGGACTGAGACCCTACATTAGGAAGTCAGCAGTAAGTATTACATGAGTATAATTGTTCTTGAACCAACAGTTAAGAGGAAGAGAGATCAACATATGAAGGAAATTATAGGAACAGATGTAAAAAGGATGGGTGAATGATGATGGTGATGAAATAATCTCTTTAACTGTGAACAGGTATGCCGGATACATGATGATGATGATAATGAAATAATCTCTTTAACTGTGAAAAGGTACCCTGTGACACAGTTTGATGATGAAATATATTTTTGACCGTGAGCAGTACCTCTTGACAACCCGTGGCCTTTCTGACAAAAACACAGGCTCTTCTAAGTTCTGTAACCTAGACTATACCCAGAATCACATTGGGTCTCAAAGATACAAAGTACCGGCAATGGAAAAACTGCGCCTGAATAATATATTTTAAAAAAGAAGGAAGATGGGTATATATATATATCCCATAATATGAATATAAATAAATATATATATGTGCCATTCGGCCTGACAGATCCGACTTCATCATGGCTTTGGGTCACTGATCCTATATAGGATGGGACAGCCAACTCCATCTCATAACCTCCTTAGTCGTCTCTTATGACATGATGAAAAGTAAGCGGTGTTGATATTCTTTGCTCCCCTCTCAGGCCCCAGGAACAAACTGGCGGATAGATGAATCAAGAGATGTCAGTGGATTAGCACAATTACTAGTTTTTATACATTTGATTCATGCTGACAGAATTATTCAACAATTTCTGTGTTGTTTAGAACTTATAATGAGAACTAAGGGGCAAACACATACACAACACATTAGATTGCTTCATGAAGGAAAATAATTTGCAGTGGTTAAATTCTGTAGGAATATGTACAGATGGTGCTCCTTCTATGGTTGGTTCAACAAAAGGTTTTACGGCTTTAACAAAGAAACAGAATACAAATATTATAATTACTCATTATTTTTTACATCGTGAAGCACTAGTCACACAAATAATTGATAATGACTTAAGAAACGTTATGGACAAGATGGTTCAAATGATCAATTACATTAAAAGTAGAACTCTGAAATCTATTATTTGGTCAAATTTGTGAAGAAATGGGGGCAAAGTTTAAAACTCTTATACTACACACAGAAGTTCATTGGCTGTCAAGAGGCCGAGTGTAGGAACTGAAGGAAATGATCTTGAAACTTTCTGAGAAAAATATGCAAAGCGAATTCTGCGATCTAATTCAAAACCAACTATGGTGCACAAAATTGGTACATCATGTTAACATATTTGAACACTTGAATTTGGAAAATTGGAAATTTTTCCTAAAATGATTGATTGTGAGCTAAAATGCAATATCAGCTTCACTAAATATTGACCATTTAACACTACTCGAGGAGAAGCTTCAACATTACTTCCCCCAATGTTGAAATTCAAGAGTATGATTGGGTCAGAAATCCATTTCTTTCAACTATAAGGAATAACTTCTCCCTTACTGAAGAAGAATTAGTTAAAATAAAAAACGATTAAAGTCTGTTATTGGTGCATGAAGAGGTGACTTGGACAACTTTTGGATTCGTATTTCAAAAATGTATCCGAACACAGGTAAAAACAAAAAAAGGTGTAAAAATTCTACTGCTGTTTTCCACTACATACACATATTATGAACTATCCTTTTCAACTGACAAGCTTGAAGACATTGAAACCTTCAAGCTTAAAAATGCTAGATGATGAAATGTGAGTGTGTTTATCCCATATTCCAGCGAATATTGACAAGCTGTGTTTATCCCATATTCCAGCGAATATTGACAAGCTGTGTTTATCCCATATTCCAGCGAATATTGACAAGCTGTGTTTATCCCATATTCCAGCGAATATTGACAAGCTGTGTTTATCCCATCAAGCTCATTTATCGCATTAAAATAGTAAGTAGTTATTATTCGCATTCACTGTCTATTATTATTGTTATTGTTATGAGTAAATTCTAACATTATATTATTATAACTAATATATGTGTCCGTATCTCTTATACGTTATAAGGCATAAGCCATTAGTTTCCTAATACCGATAGATTGAACTGGTGTGTCACGAAATTATGCTTGACTAAAAAGTGTGTTATCAGCATGGAAAGTTTGGAAAGCACTGCCATATAGGGTAAAAGTGACTCATATGCCATGCTTAAATCAGATGTGTCAGGCCAAAAGGCACAGATATTGAAGCAAATGTTTAAAACATGACATAAAATATTCTGTTCTCCAGACCCACATCCTGCTAGTATGCAGAAGTTTGAGAAATAAAAGTGGAAGAAGAAGAATGCTCGAGGAGTAACCATCAAGTACCTGACGCTCTTCTTATGACACATATGGCAAATGAACATCTCCCTTTTATTTGTCTTTCTTGTTTCATACTTCGGCAAAAGTCATCCTTAAAATCACTGAATTTACTTTATTTGTCTTTCTTGTTCCATACTTCGGCAAAAGCCATCCTTAAAATCACTGAATTTACTTGGCATCATTTTCAAATGAAAGTCTACCACGGATAACAACAGATGTGTCAGACCATTGGTGAAAATAAAACGACGACAGCTAATTTCCATTCTGTGGACTACATCCTGCTGGAAATCTAGTAGGACCATTGATCATTGGTAAATGGTTCTACCTTTTCAACATTATTGTACATCATCAATCATGGCCACAGATCACATCCATCAATCAAAGCATCCATCAGTGTCATCAATCAAAGCATCCATCAGTGTCATCAATCAAAGCACCCATCAGTGTCATCAATCAAAGCATCCATCAGTTTCATCAATCAAAGCACCCATCAATTATGACCACATGACCCCTACATCATCAATAATGGCCACAGATCACATCCATCAATCAAAGCATCCATCAGTGTCATTAATCAAAGCATCCATCAGTGTCATCAATCAAAGCATCCATCAGTGTCATCAATCAAAGCATCCATCAGTGTCATCAATCAAAGCATCCATCAGTGTCATCAATCAAAGCATCCATCAGTGTCATCAATCAAAGCATCCATCAGTGTCATCAATCAAAGCATCCATCAGTGTCATCAATCAAAGCATCCATCAGTGTCATCAATCAAAGCATCCATCAGTGTCATCAATCAAAGCATCCATCAGTGTCATCAATCAAAGCACCCATCAATTATGACCACATGACCCCTACATCATCAATAATGGCCACAGATCACATTCATCAATCAAAGCATCCATCAATTATGACCACATGACCCCTACATCATCAATCATGGCCACAGATCACGTCCATCAATCAAAGCATCCATCAGTGTCATCAATCAAAGCATCCATCAATTATGACCACATGACCCCTACATCATCAATCATGGCCACAGATCACATCCATCAATCAAAGCATCTATCAGTGTCATCAATCAAAGCATCCATCAATTATGACCACATGACCCCTACCATCTTCTTTTTCTTCAGTGTTTATTCTCAAACTCTCATTGGATCTCTCTTGTAGCAGGACAATGCCCCTACTAGATTTCCAGCATGATATAGTCCAGAGAATGGCACTGCGTTGTGTCACTATTTTATTTGCGCCAATGGCCCGACACATCCGTCTTCGGCGGTACCCCTGCAATCAAATGTCGCGCAAGGAACAATCCATCATCATTAGACTATGAACTCGCCACAGCAAACTGAGAACTCACATGTTCCAAAAGCTGAAGATTGGTGAGACAGACCTGTGCAACTGTGGACTGAGTCCAGACACTGCAGAACACATTCTTCATGCCTGTCAACTCTACCAAGAAGAGAAGGAGAAAATATGGTGTACTGAGATGACACTACTTCCAGACCTGAAGGGTTGCATGGATGACCTGAAGCGAATCACACAATTCATTGAGGCTATTGGCGCTATTGAGGCTATAACCTGATATCTGACTGAAGAACGACAAAGAAAAAATCATGAATTTTTATCATGGTCATCCATCAGTACCATCTATCAGGTTCATCCATTAATGCATCCATTAGTACCATCTATCAGGCTCATCCATTAATGCATCCATTAGTACCATCTATCAGGCTCATCCATTAATGAATCCATCAGTACCATCTATCAGGTTCATCCATTAATGCATCCATTAGTACCATCTATCAGTTTTATCCATTAATGCATCCATCAGGCTTATCCATTAATGCATCCATCAGTACCATCTATTAGGCTCATCCATTAATGCATCCATCAGGTTTATCCATTAATGCATCCATCAGTACCATCTATCAGGCTTATCCATTAATGCATCCATCAGTACCATCTATCAGGCTCATCTATTAATGCATCCATCAGGCTTATCCATTAATGCATCCATCAGTACCATCTATCAGGCTTATCCATTAATGCATCCATCAGTACCATCTATCAGGTTCATCCATTAATGCATCCATTAGTACCATCTATCAGGTTTATCCATTAATGCATCCATCAGTACCATCTATCAGGTTCATCCATTAATGCATCCATTAGTACCATCTATCAGGTGTATCCATTAATGCATCCATCAGTACCATCTATCAGGTTCATCCATTAATGCATCCATTAGTACCATCTATCAGGCTCATCCATTAATGCATCCATCAGTACCATCTATCAGGTTTATCCATTAATGCATCCATCAGTACCATGTATCAGGTTTATCCATTAATGCATCCATCAGGCTTATCCATTAATGCATCCATCAGTACCATCTATCAGGTTCATCCATTAATGCATCCATCTATTGTTACCATCCACCAGTAACATCTATCATGGTCATCCATCAGAGCCATTCATCAGACCTTACCATCAATAGTATTCTACAGCATTATCCATGTGTCATATTGTATCAGTCATAATAACAATAACATACTGAAGTATGCTAGTAGCTGACTTATCTGACTATTTTTACATAACTGACTATTCAATCATCAACTCTTGAAAGAATCAAATGATTGACTAACAAATACTGAATCATCGGAAACAATCAAATGATTGAATATACAATTACTGAATCATCAGAAAGAATCAAATGATTGAATATATAAATACTGCAGCCTTGTTCCAGTGAAAGGTGTTGGAGATGAAACAACAGAAACTCTTACCTATCTGTAAAGTATCCTTGACACACGTGTTCTTGTACAAATGTTCTCCTTTAGTAAACTCATCTGCACTTCCATTGGCCAGACAAGAGTACAGCCTAGACATTGAGAATCTCATGTTTTATATATTTTATTTTTATTCACATTTCAATCTACCTGATATTCAATTTTCATCTCAATGTACAACACAAATATTCATCAATCTTCCTTCTATATTCATGAATCCTTCCAGTACATTCGATGGCTAAACTATTCCTTCTATATTCATGAATCCTTCCAGTACATTCGATGGCTAAACTATTCCTTCTATATTCATGAATCCTTCCAGTACATTCGATGGCTAAACTATTCCTTCTATATTCATGAATCCTTCCAGTACATTCGATGGCTAAACTATTCCTTCTATATTCATGAATCCTTCCAGTACATTCGATGGCTAAACTATTCCTTCTATATTCATGAATCCTTCCAATACATTCGATGGCTAAACTATTCCTTCTATATTCATGAATCCTTCCAGTACATTCGATGGCTAAACTATTCCTTCTATATTCATGAATCCTTCCAGTACATTTGATGGCTAAACTATTCCTTCTATATTCATGAATCCTTCCAGTACATTCGATGGCTAAACTATTCCTTCTATATTCATGAATCCTTCCAGTACATTCGATGGCTAAACTATTCCTTCTATATTCATGAATCCTTCCAGTACATTCGATGGCTAAACTATTCCTTCTATATTCATGAATCCTTCCAGTACATTCGATGGCTAAACTATTCCTTCTATATTCATGAATCTTTCCAGTACATTCGATGGCTAAACTATTCCTTCTATATTCATGAATCCTTCCAATACATTCGATGGCTAAACTATTCCTTCTATATTCATGAATCCTTCCAGTACATTCGATGGCTAAACTATTCCTTCTATATTCATGAATCCTTCCAGTACATTCGATGGCTAAACTATTCCTTCTATATTCATGAATCCTTCCAGTACATTCGATGGCTAAACTATTCCTTCTATATTCATGAATCCTTCCAGTACATTCGATGGCTAAACTATTCCTTCTATATTCATGAATCCTTCCAGTACATTCGATGGCTAAACTATTCCTTCTATATTCATGAATCCTTCCAGTACATTCGATGGCTAAACTATTCCTTCTATATTCATGAATCCTTCCAGTACATTCGATGGCTAAACTATTCCTTCTATATTCATGAATCCTTCCAGTACATTCGATGGCTAAACTATTCCTTCTATATTCATGAATCTTTCCAGTACATTCGATGGCTAAACTATTCCTTCTATATTCATGAATCTTTCCAGTACATTCGATGGCTAAACTATTCCTTCTATATTCATGAATCTTTCCAGTACATTCGATGGCTAAACTATTCCTTCTATATTCATATCTAAATGTTTGTTCTCTCTTTTAGTAGCTCACTCCCCATCAAGGCCAGATTCTAGCTGTGGAAATGGGCTTAGTTCAGCCAATAGAGGCTGAAAACTAAGACTGGCCAGCCCTCCTAAAATCACGCAAGAACACAGTCTGCCTTAGCAATTACTGGTGCTGAAGATGGAGGCAACCAGCTAAGAGGTGTACCACAGCAATCAGGATGCCATGCATCAACCCACACAATGGGAACATACTTATATTTGATATATGTTATGGTGCCTGCCCTGTCACTGACATCCAGGCAGGGATGGTACCAGACCCTAAGCCTTGAAAGGGTCCAACCCCAGCTACTGGAAGTTCCTCTCAATTGCCCCAAGAAGCCATGAGAATAGAGCAACTGGCCAAAAAACAAGACCATTAAAAATAATGCATTGGAATTCTGAAGGTATCAACAATAAAAAGGTGGAACTCAAATACATCTTAAAAGAAGAGCAAGTAAATGTATGCTGCTTGCAAATAACCCATATTAACAAGGATGTAGTTTTCAAAATAAGAGGCTTTAAATGTTATTGATCAGACCAAAAATACAGGGAGGAAGGTGGAATACTGACACTTGTTAAGAACAATATCAATGCATGCCAGTTAGAAACATATATGGAAAGCAAGGAATATCAGATACTTCACCTCAGGACAGAAGTACAGAATTCCACCTCATCTACTATTGTCCTTATGACTGCCCATTAGACTTGACACAATCTCAAAGGGAAAACTACTTGCGTCCAGAGATTTCAGTAGCTACTCACAGAGTTGGGGTTATGATCACATGTACAGGAGAGGTGAGACTCGAAAAATGGCAAGAGGAATATTAACTTATCCTGATCAACCAACCGACCACCCAACCTTTGAACTCCAGATCATGGCATACCACTTCTACACCAGATTTGGCATTCCACTAACCAGGTTTGGAGCGGAACATGCCTCATGTTTTAGAAGGCAGCTTGAAGGCAGTGACCACCATCCAATTTTAATGACTAGATAGTGAATATATTAAATATAGCAGCACTCTCTCTAGGTGGAACAACAAGAAGGCAAATTGGACAATGTACCGACACTACACCAGTGTACTAGCCAGGAACCTAACTACAGACAAAGATATCAATAATGTAGTCAATGAATTCTGTAGATGTGTATTACAGGATGCACATAAAACCATCCTAGGAGGAGCCTGTAAATACTACAAACCTTACCGGAGTAATGAACTAGAAATACCGCCCAATGAAGTGGAAACAATTCGACAGCAGTCAGAGACAAGACCATATCAAGGACACCACAATAAGTATCAACATGCTAAGGCTAAATTTCAGAGAGCCAGGCTACAAGCCATGCGGAGCAGCTGGACAGAGAAAACAGAATCACTGAATCTTGAGAGGGATACCACAAAACTGTGGAAGTTGGTAAAACAACTATATGATGAGGGATGTTGGGAGAAATAGAACAGTCACATTTAAAAGGTTTGAAACATCCTCATGGGAAAACAGGCAGTTGACTACTTTGTAGACTTTGGTCAAAACATCCATCTCTGTGTGTTATTATACGCTATCAGTGATTAGCAAAACTTGTTTACCCTGTTCCACATTTTGCCTGTTCAATTGTTATAGATAAAAATTGATTGTAAAATGTAGTCAGAATAAGATCACAACCAGACTTCAACAGAATTTCATTTCTTTGTCGCAAAAGACAACATACAATCAGCAACAAACATTGTGGTGTCACCCCATACACCAATTTTATTAAAAGTTGAATGGTAGACTCGTTTGCTCGGATAGTACTGACCATTGTCCTGCTACAAAAGACATTCAGTGGAAATTTGAGAATGAACGCTGAAGAAGAATAAATGAAAGTCTTTTCTGGCACTATAAATGTATTCTAAAGCAGGTTCTACATAACATTTTGTGACATTAATAACAAGGATATTAAAAGTAAGATCTTAAAGAACATTTCAAGACACAAATCAGAATTTAATAGGTATTTTTAATCATTAAATTATTGTTCTTGCATTCAATTTTATATATATATATATATATATTCTTCATATAACTTCATAGGCAATAACAGACCAACCTCTTTCGACTTATAACTGGCCACTACATGCTAGAGAGTTACATGTACCAGATCAGGGTGACCCACACAAATGAATGTCCATGCGGAACAAGCATACAAACCGCAGAACACATACTCCAAGGCTGTCCAGAATACAAAAAAACTGCAAAGAAAAACATGGCCACAATGGACCGAACTGAGGCACAAACTTTGGGGCAACCGCTCTGACCTGGAGAAGACTGGGAACTTCGTCTTGGCGACTTGCCAAGATTCCGGAACATAGAGGAAGATGAAATGGTGTCACAAGAGACAACGTACAATCAACAATAAATATTGCAATAAGCTTACCTTATATCTTCCTCACTTTCTGGAAAACTCCAAAAGGCTATTCTCAACTGAATGGGCTCGGGGATTGGCTCTGAGAAATGTTCTACCACTTCAAATGGTATATAGCAGGCAACAGCTTTGGCAGACAATTCTGCTAGAGGGCTAACATGTCGTTCTAGATGAGAGATACAAAGGTGATAAAACATTGTGCTCATATAGATGTATATTTAGTTGTTACAGCATCCAAATCTTCTTCTTCTGTGTCACTTCTCAGACTCCTGCAGATACACAGAATGTAGTCTGGAGAACAGAATGTGGTGTGTCCTGATTTACAGTTTTGCAGTGATATCTGTGCCTTTCACATCCAACTTCAGTATAGCTTCTGGGTCAATTCAATCATATATATTGAATCGGACAGCCAATTCCACCCCATAACGTCCTTAGTTATCTTTTACGACATGCATGGAAGGTAAACAGTGTTGCTATTTTTTGCTCCCCCTTTGGGTCCCAGCAACACACAACTGTTGTAAAGAGAGTTACAGCTTCAGTCTAAAGTCTTTCCCCAGGTGAATGATGGTTCACACTTGCCGTTAAGCGTAGGAGTGGGAGCTTAAGCTGTCGTTCCAAGGCCAGATGTGTTTCCGAGGTTGCATTTAGTCCATGTCTGTTCAAGGCTATCTTGATGTTTTCTATTCATCATTTTCTTGATCAACTTTGGCTTTATGCCCGGATATCCTTTTCCTATATGATCTTATTGGTATTTGGTTTAGGTTCATTCTCATAAGGTAACAGATCCATTTTACTTGCTGTCTTTCAATATGTTCAATATATGATATTATAGCAACTCTTTTCCTAATTAATTCATTTCTTATTTTATCTAGTTTAGTAACCACTGCAGCTTTTCTCAGACACTTCATTTCACATGTAACGATTTTCTTTGATTCTTGATTAGAAAACTGACCTCACAGCACGTGGAGCATTCCCATAAGTGCTCCGCCCTCTGTTCCAGCAGCCATTCGACTCGATGGTATTTAGAGTCCAATGCTGCCTAAACAGATGTCGACATCAGGGCACAACTCTGGCCTTTGTACAGGTTTCTTTGTTATTCCGCCCACGCCGTGCCCGTAACTAGTTCAAGCACAACGTCGGCCTGTCGGAACAACATGGTAACTGTTATCGAAGGTTACGACTATGCTTTCCTTTGCTGTGAAGCTATTAAAGACCATGTTTGACATTGGTAGCAGAGTGTAGGTATAAAAATTGTAGATATTATCTGTTTTTTTATTTCCATCCTGATCTTTGGGTGAAGAAGTAATGGTGAAAGTTGGTAGGTCACTGTGTTTGCTTTTTGGCACATTGTTTCTATTTCTCTGTTTAGTCTTCCATTTTTGGAAAAAATTGCTGCCTAGATATATAAATTCTTTGGCTTGTTTCACTTTGGTGTTATCTATTGTTTATATAACTGTTTATATTGTTCTATAGTTTCAGTCACAACATTAAATATGTTGTCAGTTAAAATCATCCCCTGAAAAATGTATTTCTTTTACCTTATTAAAAATACTTTCTTAAATGTATCGGCATCATAAGTCACTTGCAAATAACATGGAGTTATGGGTCACTACCTCAAACAATAGTTGCCTCAAAAAAAAGGTTGGGAATCTGTGACCTACTGGATGTGGGCACTTTAATAGATGGACACCTAGGTTGCTATTGAGGGAGTTTGGTGCTAAGTTTTGCACAGATATGACTGGGGACCTCTAGGGCAAAGATAGGAGTTTAGCTAATGTGTCGCCCGTGTGTTGCCGGGGCCTGAAAGGAGAGTAAAGAATAGCAACAATGTTTACCTTCCACGCATGTCATAGAAGGCGAATAAGGAGGTTATGGGATGGAGTTGGCTGTCCCATCCCATATAGGGTCAGTGACCCACAGGCATGCTGAAGTCGGATGTGTCAGGCCGAAAGGTGCAAACATCACAGCAATGACACAACGCATTCCGTTCTCCGGACTACATCTTGCTAATCTGCAGGAGTTTGAGAACGAACGCAGAAGAAGCAAATGTGTCCTGAAAACCACAAGATGTATACTTTTGATATCTGCTAAAGGAGACAGAGTACCTATCAGTGAAGTGACATATAATATGCACCGCCAAAGTCTGATGTGTCAAGTCAGTGGCGCAAATAATACGTAGACCTATTTCCATTGTCTGGACTACATCCTGCTGGAAATCTAGTAGGACTATTGTCCTGCTATAAGAGAGATCCAGTGGGAAATTTGAGAACGAGGGAAAAATAATATGTAATTGTATGTGTAATAGGGGTAGGTATATTCATTTTGTAATTGCATAATGTGTTAATTAGTTAGTAAATTATTCGTTGGATCATCATCATTGCACTCCAGACAATTCCATAGGTGCTCAGATCTTTCCTTGAGTGTATTCGCCATTACATATTGACCGACAGTCCCAGTACGTCGTTGATTGACCATCATTCTTTCTCGCCCACGAAACATCTCCTTTCTAGCGACACCACATTTCAAACCAAGCTCCCTCATTCTAGTCATGGAACAGGAGCTATTGTCACTTGTACAGTCATATGTTAGTGCTTTTTTCCCATAGGGCATTCAAAATGTCTGCCCAATCCATCGCTCCATCAACAGCCGTAGTAGCAGTGTGGGCAACCAACCTATCCGCTCTCTCATGTCCCCGGACTCCTGCATGTCCCAGCACAAAAATAAAAAGTTATTCTACGCATTCCAGCCACTGTTCCCTTCGTATCCCGCCTGAACTTTCACAATCATGCTCATGGAGTCATTGAGTATACAGGAATGCTCGCAGACAGTCTGTGAGCACACCCATTTCAAAACTTTGGTTACTGCCAAAATCTCCATTGTCATGCTGCAAGCCGTCTGAGCGAATGCACCTATTTTCCTTTCTGATGGTCTAGCTCCCCCCACCTTTGAGCCGTGAAGGCCCAGGCACTCCTGATGTGTTATTCAACCAACACGTCTGTATTTATAATCATATCACCTTCCCTGTAATTCTCACCAATCAGAGCGAGCACCTCTGACTCGACCACTGTCTGACACTATTTCCTGCACTCTCTATTGAGTGTTATTAATCCTTCAAAGGCTGTTAGACAATCTGAGGGCACCAGACTCATTCGGCACCAGGTAGTACATCTTCCAATCTGCACACGCTCTGTATAACGTCCTCTGTATAACGTCCCATCCACAAAGCTTTCCTCTCTTAAGTCGACTGCCTTTCACTTTGATAATTTCTGGGTGTAAAGGGTGCTCTTTATCAGCGGTGATTTGTAGGTAGTCCCGCACCCTGCACATTTGTATTCTTTGCTCTGCAGTTGGGCAATCAAGTAGGTATCATCGCATAGCCCATGCCAACGTATCTCTCGTACACCCCAAAATGATTTGCATTGCCTCATTCTGGATTCTATCCAATCTTTCTGTTTGAGTCTGACTCAGTGTCAGAATTGCCAATGCATACTCTATCACCACCACCACCAATCCTTGATACAGCAGAAATAGCAACCTATGTTCACATTGAGCAGCAGCCATAATTTTCATTGCTGCAAGACCTTTATAAGCCTTTACAATGATGTGGTGAACATGATCTTTGAAACTCAGACTTCGGTCCAACATAACCCCCAAGTATTTTTTTGTGCTGGTTCTCTCGAGGACATCCCCTCTCAAAGTAACCGATGGCGTGGGCATGTTTACTATGTGATTATTTATGGAAAATCATGTTTTTGATGGATTAAAATACTGCACCATTCTTCTATACGATCAAGCTCCCTCTGCAAATTCCTGGCGATCATTTCTCTAACTCTGCCCTGCCTATATACCAAGATGCAATCAGCATAAGACATGGTTCTCCCTGGTCCTACAATCTGACAGCTTGTAATTTGAACTGTATACACATTAAATAGTACTAGGGACAGAGGTGACCCTTGTGGTAGTCCTGGGTTTATGACTGTTGGTGACGAAGACCAACTCCCACACTTAAGAACAACCTGTCTCTAAAAAAGTGCAGAGACAATCCACCTGACAACAAAAGGACTTACTTGGAGTTGCAGCATTATGGCTATCAAGAAATCCAAGGGCACTCTTGTTATAAGTATCCTCCAGGTCTATTGCATCAACGCACGTCTCCATTCGTTCGTCAAAACCTTCATAAACATCCTGCGGAAACATGGCAGCGTTGTGCCAAGTCTGCTTACCTAGACGATAGCCTTCCAATGTTGATGGTAGTCTGTTATTCTTTTTCAGATGTAGGGACAATTTCCAAGCAACAATCTTTTCTAACGCAACGGTTACAGAGCCAGAGGCAGACCATGTAAAAGATGGATCACAGAAATCAAAGAAGCCACAAGAACAAGCTTACAAACAGCACACAAGAAGGCCATCTCCAGAGAACTCTTCCACCCCTGACACCGCATGGCAAACATGGGACACAGCGTACAGATAGATAGATCGCCCATGTGTTGCTGGAGCCCAAAAGAGGAGCAAAGAATAGCAACACTGTTTACCTTCCATGCATGTCGTAAAAGGCGACTAAGGAGGTTATGGGATGGAGTTGGCTGTCCCATGCCATATATGGTCAGTGACCCAAAGCCATGCTGAAGTCGGATGTGTCAGGCCGAAAGGCGCAGATATCGCAGCAATGCTGTAAACCATGACACAACGCATTCCGTTCTCCGGACTACATCCTGCTAATCTGCAGGAGTTTGAGAACGAACGCAGAAGAAGATGATAGATAGAATGTTTTCTAATAACTTGCTGATCGTATTCTGCATGGTTATGAGTCTGCAACCATGATCTTTGTATGACTCTTGTTAAGCTTGGGTAGTGGGATCAAGTAACTATGAAACCAGTCTTCTTCTACTGTGCCGTCCACTAGGCTCTTGTTGAACAACATTGCCAGTTCCTTGAGGTTCTTATCTGACCTGCCTCTGAAATCATCATACCTAATGTCGTCAGATCCTGGAGCAACCTAATGTCATCAGGTCCTGGCGCAGAGTTTCTTGATCTTTTCAGTGCGATTGTAATATCTTCAAGAGTAATTACATTATCACTTTTTATCACTTGTTTAATGCACATGTCTGTGACTGTTTTCATTATTTTATTGTAATTCCCAAAATTACTCTGACCAATGTGTGCCTTGTAATGAGCCAGCAGTGCTGCACCCTTATTCTCATCTGTCTTCTGCCATACTAAGTCTGTTCTTTGAAAATTGGGGATTGTGTAATAGGGATAGGTATATTCAATTTGTAATTGTATAATATGTAATAGGCGTAGGTATATTCAATTTGTAATTGTATAATATGTAATAGGGGTAGGTATATTCAATTTGTAATTGAAATAACATGACAGAATGTAAACACCGCCCACAACTTCTGAACTCAATGAATATTTAATGTTTTTGTGAGAAGATATGGTCTTGCATAACATCTAGAATGTTCATAACACGCAATAGTTTAAAGATTAGGCATATTCCCAATGTCAATTATCTTAGATTACTTAAAACTTGTTGATTGTCAGTTGGCCATGATCACTGTGCAGGATTACTCACCATTGTTTATGCTTACGTTGGGCCCACCATTTTGTCTCTTCCAACCTCTCCAATTATTGCAAACACTTTCAGGCTCGCTTCCCCATGAGCAAAGTGAGTCCTCTTCAAAACGATCGCTGTCTTCGAAAGAAAATCTATCCCCTTCATATTCCCATTCGAACATTAAGTCCATGTTTACGAATTTATTGAGACAAACCGGGGTAAAATCAACACACGATCAGTAACACGACAGTGACAGCAGACGCGTAAACCGATATTCACGATGTACATTCTGATTACTAACTTTATTTACTAAGTTGCTTCACCAACACGGCTTGCAATATCTCAGTTAAGTAGAAGATGCGCACATAAATATCAGAACTGTACATTGCAGTCGACAAAGTAGCTAAAAATAAGCGGCCGTGAAACAGTCACCGTGCTAAAGACTGATTGAACTGTCAGTTTGTATATCCTACCATACAATAACAAACTAGTCTAGTTCGGCAGTTGTCGGAAGTTTCCGTTAAGTTTGTCTGTACACATACTGCAAACAGTTGCCGTATTGGCCATTCATGGAAAAGACATCAAACTGATTAGAAATATATATATATATATACTTGGAACAAACAGCATCCTTAAGGTGTGAAAACAACTACTCACCATACATATAAATAAGAAGAGGGGTAAAACAAGGATGCATTTTATCACCAAGCCTATTTAATATCTACACAGAGAATATCTTAAAAAATATAGAAGAAATGCCAGGACTCAAGATCAATGGGAAAATGTTGTTCGTCCATCACAAGTGATGATGACCATTTGTTACATCCACTTTTGAAAATTCAATTTTAGTTATGTCCTTGATTATGAGTTCGTAGATGGCTAATGAGCCCTATTCGAGCTGTAAATGTCCTTGGACAGTTTGGACATGGAATAACGACTGTAGACGGATAAAGTCTACAAAATATAAATAGGAAAATAATAAACAAACAGCCTATGAGATATGCAGATGACATTGTTCTTTTAGCAGAAAGTGAACATGAACTACTGAGACTAATAGATCAAGTCAATAAATCAAGTAATGAATATGGACTGGATATAAATATACAAAAATCATGTTAATCAGCAAAGACACAGAAGAACAGGAGCTAAACATATATGGAGAGAAACTATAAGGAAAACATTATCAATATCTTGGACACATAGTCACAAATGACGGCAGATGTGAAACAGAAGTTAAAAGGAGAATAGGGATGGCTAAAAGTACCTTCAATGACATGAGGAAATTATTAATATCTAAACAAATTACAAACAAGTTAAAAATGAGAATTGTAAAATGCTGCATCTATTCTATATTAATGTATGGCTCAGAAACAAGGACACTAAATAAACTATTAGAAGACAGAATTGATGTCTTTGAGATATGGGTATATAGAAGAATAGGGAGAACATCATGGAAAGAGAAGAAAACAAAAAAAGAGGTGCTAAAAACACCTAATATGAAGAAATAACTACTAAGAGAAATAAATATCAGGCAAATAAAATATTTTGGACACATTAAAAGGCATGACATCTTGTTGAAGACCTTACTTGAGGGTAACGTCAAAGGGAAGCGAGCAAGAGGTAGGCAGAGATACAAGTGTGAGAGTAACATCACACGATGGACAGGTTACAGCCTAACAGAGTGCACCACCAAGACAAGAGACAGGGGATGTTGGAGATCCGTTGCAGCCACACTTCGTTGCGGAGACGGCACTTGTAGGTGGTGTTGATGGTTGACCCTAGATATTCAAAGTTGTTTACATTTTCTAGTTGCTCTTTGTCAATGACTATTTTACGTGTAATTTCATCTCTGTTTACATGCATTATTTTTGTATTGGGGAAAGGGTTTTGTGCCTCGCTTGATTCTTGATTAGAAACTGGCCTCACAGCACATGGGGCATTCCCGTAAGTGCTCATCCCTCTGTTCCAGCAGCTATCCGCTCGTTGTTTCGAGTCTAATGCCGCCGAAACAGACGTCGACATCAGGGCACAACTCGGCCCTTGCGACAGGTTTCTTTGTTGTTCCGCCCACCCACATCGTGCCCGTAACTAGCTCAAGCACAACATCGGCCTGTCTGAACAATATGATAACTGTCATCAAAGGTTACGACTGCCGGATTGTATAAATGATGTGCTTCTATAAAGCTTCTATAAGAAGATAACCTCAATATGAAGGCATGTCATTTATTAAGGTTTTCTGTTGCATGGCTGGTTTGTCTAGTGAGCCATTGGTGAGTCTCACAGACGCAACTGCTTGCGCCATGCCTCGCTATGATGTTTAACAGACATAATTATTTGCTCTAATCCTGAGGTGCTCCTTGATATTAGTATGGTTTCATCTGCATACCTAATTTCTGGGATTTCGTGTCCTTCGATAGTAAAGGGTTGAAACTGTTCATAACGTGAGTCTTCTCGTATATTTCGCATGATGTTTTCTGCATAAATGTTGAACAGGTGTGGTGAGAGGATGTATCCATGTCCGAATCCTTTTTGGACCTCAAACCAGTCAGACGTTTTTCCGTCGAAACGAACAGAAGCTTGTTGTTTCTGATAAAGCATTTTAATGAGCGATATTCTTCTTCTTTTGCGTTCGTTCTTAAACTCCTACAGATTATCGGGATGTAGTCCGGAGAACGGAATGCGTTGTGCCATGGTTTACAGAATTGCTGTCGCCTTTTACGACATGCATGGAAGGTAACCAGTGTTGCTATACTTTGCTCCCCTCTCGGGCCCCGACAACACACGGGCGAATGGCGTTATGAGATGGTGTCGGAAGCCCATGTTTCCCATTATGTTCCATAATTTCCGGTGTGTTACGCAGTCAAACGCCTTTGAGTAGTAAATGAAACAGGTGTATATGTCTGCATTATATTCTGCATTTCTATATTATATTTCTCATGTTGAATTGTCATCCCCGGTGCCTCTGTTTTGTCTAAAACCTGCCTGAATTATATTTATTTCTCTGTTCATATGTTGTTCCATTCTCTTCATGGTTATCTTGAGAAGTATCTTTCTTTCTGGCATGACTGATCAGTGTTGCAGTTGTTATTTAATTCGTGCAGAGTGTCTTCTTCTTCAGGGTTCATTATCAAACTCCCGCTGGATTTCTCTTGTAACAGAACAATACCCCTACAAGATTTCCAGTTGAATATAGTCCAGAGAATGGAAATGAGTTGCGCTGCCGTTTTATTTGCGCCAATGGCCCAACACAACATCTTCGGCGGTAATGCAGAATTTCAAATTGTCCTTCTTTGGGAGTGGTATGTATATATACTGATCTTTTCCAGACTTTTTGCCATATTTCACTTTTCCAGATCATAACACATAAGGTATGGTAGACTATGATACTGGGTTCTCATGCTGCTTGTATCAATTCAGCTACTAATTTGTCACTTCCTGGTGATTTGTCAGTTTTTAAGTTCTCAATTCCCGAACTTTCTTCTTTCTTTAATGTGTTCTGGCTTAAGTTCTATGTTTCTATTTGTGTTTGAGTCTGTCTATGTTTGGATCTTCGTGCATTTTCCTACATTATTCCGCCCACCTGTTCAGAATGTCTTTGCTTTTCTATTAGAGTGTTTCCTGGTCTGTCTTCAATTGCTCGAGTGGCTAGTTGAAAATTTTGCTGTGAGCGTTTTTGCTTCTGTAAACATTATTCTGGTGCCATAAACATTATTTCCCACGTTCGTGGAATTGTTCAATTTCTTTACACTTGTTGTCGATGTAGTTTTTGTCCTGTCCTATCTAATTTTTCTCCTGATTTCTTTAGTTATTTCTTGTATTCTTCTCTTTGTCATCTTTTAGTGATTTTAGTTTGGTGGGGGGTGGGGTTGTTTTTTTCGTTGTTTATTAGTTGCAATGTTTCGACTGTAATGTAATCTTAAATCTCTTCATCACTCTTCTGGGTATGTCAGCCTGTGCAGATGACAATATTGAGTCTCTGATGTTGTTTGCGAGTTCTTCTTCTTCAGCGTTCGCTCTCTTATAACCACAACGAATATATCGTGTAATTTCCGCCAGAGAGCGTGAAGTACGTTGTACTGCAAGTTCCACAGTAAAACTGTGTTATTTGCACCTCGGTTGGCTCACTTTGTGGTCTGGACGTCCGAGGCCCAGCACATCCGTTTTCGTCATGCATTTAATTCGGGTAGTAGGCTTTCCTAGTCCGTGACAGCCTGCCTATCTGTCGACGGGCACGCGGGTGTGTGGTGACTTCGCCGAGACGATTGTCGTTCACGTCTATCTCGCACGAGGTGTTCCGCAGTCTGTGAACTTGCCTCGTGTAATTAGACGTTCTGTGCCTGTGCCCATCGTGTACTGAACCTTTTCTCTTCCGCAAGCCTGGTTCCGGATGAGGAAGAACTCGGCAGAAGAGTTGGGCCCTGGCTCTTTCGCCTTCTTAGCCGAGGTGACATTCACCAACGTCGTGAACCCCTCGCCCAAGTTCGAGTCTCACACCACGCGTTTGAGAGCAATGCGTTCTCGAGCTGAGCAAACCGTGTCCCATTTGCACCCGAGCCCATCGGGTACGGAACCCTTTCTCTCTGCAAGTATATTTCCGGTACAGGAAAGCTTGACAGTAAAGTTGCGCCAGGGCTGGTTTGCGAGTTCATCTCCTCTTGAAAGGCCATAAATGTACTAAATTTGTTCTGCACCTCCAAGCTGTATTCTGTTGATATTGCTCTAGTGTCGTATCTAATGGGTCTGACGCTTTTCGCTGATCTCATGAGTATGATCTTCACATCTGCTACTAATAGCTCGTGGTCGGAATCGCAATCTTCTCCAGGATAAGTTTTACAGGACTGTAGACTGAATCTCCATATGTGGTGTGTAGTGATGAAGTATATTTAGTTTCTTGTCTTTTAATCTGGCGATGTCCATGTATATAGGCGTCTAGGGTGTTGTTTGAACAGGGTGTTGGCAATCACTTTGCTGTCCTAATCCAAATGGGCGACTGCATTTTTCATGTCTTCTTTCCCTACCAACATTCATATTCAGATTAGATATTATTAGTTTGATGTCATGTGCGTGTATTTTGTCTTTTGTTTCTTGCAGTTTGTCATAGAAAACTTTTAGCTTGATTTTTTATTAGAAACTGGCTTCACAGCAATGGGGCATTCCCATAAGTGCTCGCCCTCCATTCCACCAGCCATCCCAGTGTATGTAGACTAAGAGTCCCAATCATGTGTTGATTGTGTGATCTTCGGGACTTTCCAAACAAATTACTTTTCCTCCCCTCACCTCTAGATACTCCTATTTCTAACATTCTCTGTATGTGCTCGCTCTCAGCCTCATTGACATCATCTTCATCTTGAAATGAATTTATTACTGCCTTTATTAAGTCTGCTTTATCTCTTCTCAGCAATGTGCCGTCTATCGCCGCATTGTCTGCCAATAATTCGGCTCTCTGTTCCCTCTGACCCCAGCATGACCAGGGCAGTATATCCATGTAATGCTATAAGCTACTAACTCTTGTTCTTCAGCTGCAGATGTTGGAGCATACACTTGAATTATTGTGATGTTTCGTGTTTTTAGCTTCACTCTTATAGATATTATTCGGTCATTTATTGGATTGTATCCTAACATAGAGCTTGCTGTCTCTTCGTTCAAAATGAAGCCTATTCCGCATTTAGGCCTTATAGATCTATAATTATTTTTTTAAACCCATAACCCTTCAAGGTTGTAGGGTGTCGCTCTGTAAACATCAACACAAAAATAGAATATACAGTTATATAGACCTACCAGGCAGCTACCCGACAAGGGTAGAAGACTTGGGGCTCGGGTTTAAAACGCAAGTTCAGTCAATCAAAGATTAGTCATGTAAAGAAAAGTTCCAGGGAAGAGAACAAGAGGAAGACCAAGACTACGATGGATACATGATATCGAAGACTTGAACATGTCTCTGGGAGTGGCAATAACGACATTGTTCTGCAAAGGACACTTCACATAGACAGACAAACAAACAGACAGATGTCGAAGAACAATAACTTTTTTCTCGTTCATTATCAAACTCATTTTAGTTAATTGAGTGCGTTGTGCAGTGGTGTACAGCTTGACAGTGATATCTTTTCATTTCGGCTTGACATATCCGACTTTAGCGTGGTGTTCTGGATGGCTTTGACCTATTGGATGAAACAACCAACTGCATATTCATCTCCTACGACATTCAGTCTGATTTGTGGGCAAACCATATACAACTTTGAAACACAAATATATGTTAACGTGATTGGCATAATTGATGCAGATCATTACCTGTATCTTGGACACATAATCACAAATGACAATACATGTGAAACAGAATGAGATTATCAATGGCTAAAAGTAATGTCAACAAAATTAGGAAAATATAAACATCTAAACATATCACAAACTAATGCTAATAATGAGGATTATAAAATGATGCATCTATTCTATGTTAATTGATGTATGGCTCATAAACATGGACAATGAATAACCTAGAAGACATAATTCCTGTTTTTGAGATTGTAGGTATATAGCAGAAATTAAATTCACAAAAGTGAAGACAACGAAGGTTCTGCCTACACTTCGTGTAAAATAATTATAGGAATTTTTTTTTAAAATCAAGTGAGTGAAGTATTGTGTGGACGTATTAAACAATTAACGTAATTAACGTAATGAAGTATTGTGTGGACGTATTAAACAATTAACGTAATTAACGTAATGAAGTATTGTGTGGACGTATTAAACAATTAACGTAATTAACGTAATGAAGTATTGTGTGGACGTATTAAACAATTAACGTAATGTTGAACTCTGGGAAGATATTTGCCAGAATCCTTTTGAATCATCTTACATCTCATCTTTAGTTAGTTAGTCGTCGGATCATCATCACTGCAAACTGAACACGTACACAGTTGCTCCCATCTCTCACTGAGTGCATCCGCCATTACACTTCTGCTGAAAGTACCGGTCCTATGCTGGTTGATCATCATTCTTCTGCGCCCTCCAAAATATTCACTTCTAGCAACACCGCATTTCAATCCCTGATCTTTAATCCTGGCCATTGAAAAGGAATCATCATCCACATTTATCTCACTCTCGCGTGTTATATCTCTTAAGGAGTTCAAAAAACGTCAGCGCGATCCATTGCCCCATTGCCCTGTGCCACAATCGCGCATGATGCCAGTTGATCCGCTCTTTCATTGCCTCGAACACCCACATGTACCGGCACGAAAATAAATGTAACCACTTTCAATTTCATCTTAATGAAGGATTATTATTCTGAGGCCAATGCGGTTTTAAAAAAAAACGTGTAACAACTGATATGGCTTTTGTTGAAAGACAACTTCAAGAAAAATGTCAAGAATAACACTGTGACCTGTACATTAAATTCTTCGACTTAACCAAAAGCATTTGACACAGTAAGGAGAGAGGGGACGTGGAAGATTATGGCAAAATATTGATGCCCACAGAAATGTATCACAATGAAACATGGACTGTGTATAGACGTCATGTAAGGAGCCTCAAATCACTTTCAAACAAACTGCCTCAGAAAAGTTAAGAACAACAGATAGCAAGACAAGATTCTAAATACCACACTCCTTGACAGATCTAGTACCCCTAGCATTGACACTATTTTGATGTAGACACATATTCGTTGCTCAGGTCGTATGAGACCATCGCCTGCAAAGATACAACTATACGGTGAATATGAAGTCAAGTATACAGGTTACTGAAGATAACTATCAATATAAAATAATCAGAAATAACAATAAAACCTAAAACAAAGACAATTATTGACGTGTTCTTTTGTTCTATGTTTTATTATTATTTCTGATTATTTTATATTGATAGTTATCTACAGTAACCTGTATACATAACTTAGTATTTACCTCTTATTTGTCTAATTACTGCGGCACTTTCACCTTTGTCGGATATCCTCCGATATTTTGGTTATTTATATTTCTCTACTGTGAGTCGGAGAAGCGTACGCTATCTAGAGGGTGGCCATAAGAAGCGCTTCAATGACTCGTTAAAGACTTCACTAAAATCCGTTGAAAAAAGATCAAGATGCATGGGACCAAGAATGCACCAAAAAGATCTACAAGGTGATCTACAGTCAAAAAGTAGCGCATCAAGTTGCGAAAAGATGAGAAATGCAGCAGCTCAACAGCGGAGAGTAGCCAGAAAGTCACGAATATATCAAAAATCGTATACAGTGGTCATTCCATGCCCGAACTGTCCAATGATATTTGTGGCTCTAATATGGCTTATTAGCCATCTACAAGCTCATTGGCAAGGACATAACTCTTAACTTAAATTTCAAAAGTGAATGTAACAAATAGTCATCGCCATTTGTGATAGACAAACAACATTAACACATAAGGGCACGGTCGAGGGGAGGTGAGCAAGATATATGCCTGTATATATATGCATATATGGAATGACTGAACTCTTTGAAACAAGATCAGGAGTAAGACAAGGATGTGTGCTTTCACCCCTACTTTTCAACATATACATGGACAGAATAATAAAAGCTCACATCAACAAAGAGAAAAACATTGCAAATAAACTTGATGAGAAACTTAATAATGAAATAAACGAACTATTATTTGCCGACGATCAAAGTCTAATATACAAAGATCAAGAAAATTTGCAAAATCACAGTCGATGCATTGCTGTTATCATGTCAGAAGAAAATGAACGTACAACAACAAAAAAAAAATAAATACAAGAACAGAAGTTATGAAAATTAGCAAGTCTGCAACACCAATGAATATATGAATATAGCAATAGATAACACCGTCCAAAGTGAAATGAGCTCCCCCCCCCAAATAAATAAATAAATAAAATAAAATAAAATAAAAATAAAATATCTAGGCAGCATTTTTTCCGAAAATGGAAGACTAGACAGAGAAAAAGAAGCAAGGTGTCAGAAAGCAAACGCAGTGATTTACCAACTTTTCACCATTACTTCTTCACCCAAACATCAAGATGGAAATCAAAAGATAGATAATATCTACAATTTGTATACCAACACTCTGCCACCAATGTCAAACATGGTCCGTAACTGTATCGCAGTAGAGAAAAAAACGTTACATGTGAAATGAAGTGTCGAAGAAAAGCTGTGATGGTTACTAAACTAGATATAATTCTTCTTCTTCTTCGGTGATCATTACTCAGTCAGGTTGGGACTCCGGATTCTATCATATAGGCTGCTGTCTGTTTTAGAGTGTCCACTGTGCCATACAGTTTCTCTTCAACACTGATTGGGGTGGGCCATGTCTTGTTTCTCAGATCTGCATACTGGGGACATTCTTGTAGGATATGTTCTGCTGTCATATTCGCAAGGCTGCAATGGCAGAGCGCAGTTGTACCTATTTTGAATTTGGTGTACAAATGATGTCTCATTTTGTTGTGACCAGTTCTGAGGAAAACTAGATAAAATAAGAAACGAAGAAAGTTGGAAAAGAAAATATAATTTCATGTATTGAGCATATCGAAAGACAGCAAGTAAAATAGTTCGCAAAAGTAAAATTTCCTTGAACAATGATTCGGTCACCTTATGCGAATGAACCCAAACCAAATACCAATAAGAGCATATAACAAAAAAAATATACGGACATAAGGCCAAAGGTAGACCGAGAAAATGGTGGATAGAAAACATCAAGATAGCATTGAACAAACATGGAATAAATGCACCCAAGGTGACACATCTGGCCTTGGAACGACAGCTACAGCTCCCACCCCAACGCTTAACAGCAAGTGTGGATACGATCAACCATCATTCATCTGGGGACATACAATATATATATATATATATATATATATATATATATATAGGCAGAATTACAAGTGGGAGGGATATACCACGAGATGTTGTTGCCTACAGAAACCGAGTGTAGTTGTTTGAGAAATCTTCAGCATATCCCACTGTCACATCGATCATAAGGATGGAGATAGGGGAAGTTACAGCAGCGCTTGATTGGTTGATAACTAATGCATCAACACACTCAGTAATACTCACAGATCATGCTGCGCAAGATAGAAAAGTTCATGCTAAGAAAAAATGGTGGAACTTATTAAATAACTCAATTGTCCAGAGCATTACATGAATATACTGCCCCGGTCATGCTGGGGTCAGAGGAAGAGAGAGCCGACTTATTGGCAGGCAATGCGGCGAGAGACGGCACATTGCTGAGAAGAGATAAAGCTGACAATGAAGACGGTAATAAATTTATTTCAAGATGATGATGTCAATGAGGCTGAGAACGTACACATACAGAGAATGTTAGAAATGGGAGTATCTAGAGGTGAGGGAAGAAAAAATATTTCTTTTTTTGTGTGGAATGTCCCGAAGATCACACAATCAACACCTGACCGGGATTCTGAGTCTACATTCACTGGGATGGCTGCTGGAACGGAGGGCTGGGCACTTGTGGAAATGTCCCGCGTGCTGTGAGCTAGTATCTAATCAAGAATCAACCACGAGATGCGCAGTTTAGTCTAGTAGAGTGCACCACCAAAGCAAGAAACAGAGGATGTTGGAAGTCCGTCGCAGACAACTTTCGTCATAAAGACGGCATTTGATTTCACTTCTTCAGTGATCAATTGTTTATAATATTTCTTCAGGATAGTTAGTTAGATAGTTAGTCAGGTGGATGCTGGATTATTGTATCTACACCCCCGCCGAAGACGGATGTGTCGGGCCATTGGCGCAAATAAAACGGCGACACAACGCATTTCCATTCTCTGGACTATATCCTGCTGGAAATCTAAAAGGGCCATTGTCCGACTGCAATAGAGATCCAGCAGGAGTTTGAGAATGAACGCTGAAGAAGAAGAAGTATCTACACTAGCCGTTAAGCGCATTGGTGGGAGCATCAGTTTTCGTTCCAAAGACAGATGCGTCTCCTTGGTTGTGTCGAGTCCATGTTTGTTCAAGTTTATCTTGAAGTTAAATAATAGGTGTTAAAAGAGTTAAATGCGAAACGGACCTTAATCAACAATATAAGAAAAAGGCAATCTTTTTTTGGCCACTTCATGAGACAGGCAGGTTTGGAGAACATAGTCACAACAGGCAGGATTGAGGGCACCAGAGACAGATGGCGACAACGTGAGAAAATGTTAGACAGTTTGACGACCTGGCACGGCAAAGAAACAACAACGACTTTGATACATGATAGGAGAGCCATGACCGCCTACGCCACCTGGCATGGCACCTGATGATGATGATCTTGAAGTTTGCTATACATGGTTTTTTTTCCCAATTGTTAAATATATTCTTGAATATCCATACTATTCTTGAATTATCCATACTATTCAAGAACTGCACAGAATAGCTTTGAACGGAGAGAATTGGAGAGATCTGGCCTCTGCTCTAACTTCAGCACAAAAGGAAAATGAATGAATAATTCTATTCTATTCTAAATGATTCCACTTTTTAAAAATTAGTCGATGACCACAAAAAAAAAACAATAAAAAAGGAAGTTATCTAACTTCTTACCGGAAGAAGTTAGATAACTTCCTTTTTTATTGTTTTTTTTTCAGGACAAGAAAGGTAAATGAATGGTTGGACGATAAAATCAAGTGTAATCAAGTGTAATGATATAGAAATAGTCACAGAAGAAAAAATGTAGTTCACAATTAATTATATTTTATTTCCGTAATTTATACATGCTTTTACAGAGATTTAGACGTACGAAATATTCACTGTTCGAATGTTAAGTCAGATTGCGACTAGATGTAAACAAAGCTGAAACTAGAATCACTATCTATACTATGCACCCTTTGGACAGCTCAGTTTTAACTGTAGACCAGGCCCCTATGTAGTTATGTCACTAGTCACTCAGTGTGTCACAGTGTGTGGTTTCCTGTTGCTGATATTAAGCCTATTCATTTTCAAGGCTAAGTGCTAAGCCCTTACATTTCTAACTTTTACTTTATGTTAGCTAGTTTGCGATGATTATTTGTTATTATTGTTAAATGTTTGGCTGAAGTACATTATAGTTCTCCGCTGTGACCTTTGCTCTAGTGTCGAGGTGTTACCTGACCTTTGTTGTGTGATTTGGCAAACTTACGGGTAAGACGTACTTAGAGTAAGGTTAGGATTAGAAATAATATTTCTAATGTGTGCGCGCACCTGGCTCCATGTATAGCTGAAATACTGATCGCTCACCACAAATAATATGAAATTGGAAAACAAACAGATTATGCATAAGTTCGTCTGTGTCTAGAGTTGAACTGTGTGATTGTCGGGATGTGACGTCACGGCAGCCATTATTTTGATTGGTGTTACACGGGATTCCATGACGTTGGATCGTTAAAATTGTCAACAGTGTGCTATTTATAGCACAGCAGAGAACTATTCTGTACTTTCACTATTATATTTTAGGCCTAGTCTATTATTGCAAACAGAAAACAAATCTCAGTTGTTTGATTTGACAATCAATTAGGTCCCAACACCAATATCCATATTTTTATAATCGTAATCTCTTCCTTATAGCTTTGGTATTGTGTAATTGTCAGGAACCCCCATCATAAATGCTGATTTAAACGTACACGAGCTGATTGAGGAAGTGATTGCTAGTTTTAAGCCAACCTAGCATTGTTAACAAAGGCTTTGTCTACCTAGGCTTAAAAAGTCTGTTTGCGGCGAAATACTCGGAAGAAGTTGGCAGGTAACTCAACGGGTACATAGGCGCTAACAGCAGAGCTGTGTGGACAGCATAGGGCACAGTTAGACACATAGTACGCTCTGGCCATCCACTGCACCTGATTTTCTCCCAGTTGTCTCGACTTTGTCTTGCCACTGGACCAAGATAAAACTCAGGAGAGAGAGTGTGGTTGACGATTAGCGCAACTCTTCCACACTATAAACCAACTTCAGCGCTAGTCATTTCTCAACCCATTTATTTGCAGAGCACCATAGACCGCTTCTCAAAGGCCTGCAACAACTTTGGTCTCACTATTAACACCAAAAAAACAGAAGTCATGCACCAAGCAACATCAAATAGCCAACATACTGCTACTTCCATCATCGTCAATAAGGAAAAACTGCAGGTAGTCGACAATTTTACTTACCTTGGAAGCACTCTCTCTCGCGATGTCAACATTGATGTGGAAGTTAACAAGAGACTGGCAAAAGCTAGTGCTGTATTTGGCGGATTACGCAAAAATGTATGGGACAGAAGAGGTATAAGAACAACCACCAAACTACAAGTATATCATGCTGCTGTTATACCAACCTTACTATACGCCTGCGAAACGTGGACAGTGTATGCTAGACATGCAAGAAAGTTAAATCATTTCCATCTTACCTGCCTACGTAAATTACTAAACATCCATTGGTGGGACAAAGTACCAGACTACGAGGTCTTGGAAAAATCAACCTCAATAAGCATCCACACAATACTTATGAAGGCGCAGGCACGCTGGGCAGGCCATCTTGTGCGCATGGAGAACTCGCGATTGCCAAAACAAATATATTATGGAGAACTCAAGGCAGGATTTCGAAAAGCTGGTGGACAGAAAAAGCGTTTCAAAGACACGCTCAAGTCATCCTTGAAACATCTTAACATTGACGTAGGTGCTTGGGAGAGCCTCGCTCAGGATAGAACGGCTTGGCGTTACAGCATTAGAACGGGAGCACTAGCGGCAGAAGAATTCAGACAAGAAACTGCAAGACAGAAGCGGACACGTAGAAAAGAAAAAACATCTCAACCTCACACAGATACATTCTATTGTTGTCAATTCTGTAAAAGAACATTTTGTGGGCGCATTGGACTTGCTAGTCATTTAAAAACGCACTATTAACTTTATTATTTTATTATTTATTGTTATTATTATTATGGTTGAGTTTTTGGTCATCGTCGATCACGACGGACGAACATCATCATCATCAGTTATTAGTTAGTATCATCCAGGGGGGAATTTCTAGTATAGGTCTCCATTGCGCTAATAGCGCACTTCACATTTGATTTCCCTTAAAAACCAATCATATCGATAGATGCCCAGACATCATATCTCACACCACACACAACTCAGCGCCTATAAAACACAACTAAACACTAACAGTAATGATGACCTAATAAATATGGATAATGAAATGAAACACTCAACCTTAATCATTATTTTGTGGAGGATAAACATTTTTACATATTAAATCCTCTTTCATGAACCAGTCCAGAACACATTTATTCCCACTATCACATAACTTTATAAAGGTGAAAGAAACAAAAATCTTACTGCGCATGCCCAGAATCTTCAAACAGATGAGATTTTACAGAATTCATGCCTTTCCAATGATTAATTCTAAATACTAATTCCAGAACACATTTATTCTCACTATCATGTAAATGTATTTTAAAAAACCCAGATCACATCTCACATTGCTAGCCATTCTTTACACAACATGCATGGCAACGCTGATGCGAATGCCAAGGTTAACACTGCAAAGGTTAGTTAATACCTCAAAGCTAGAACAAAGATCACAGCTAAGACCTATACTAGAAATTAACCCATCCAGGTTCTGCATTCATTCTCAAACTCCTGCAGATCAGCAGGATGTAGTCTAGAGAATAGAATGCCCTGTAATGGTTTAAGCCTATAACTTGACTGACTGACATCTGCGCTGCTTCACTTGATACATCTGACAGCATGGTTTGTGAATCAGTTTGACATGACCGTTTCTGGGATGGGGTAACCTTCTTCACCTCAAAACCTCAGGGACGGCAGTGAATGGGTGGCGGTGAACACACAGAAAAAGTCAAATAAATGTAGTACAAACAACCAGGGAATGGACTGGTGTCAGGACAGAGGTGATGTACAAGAACTTGTCCAGATACACACCGACAACCACAAGACACAATCATATACACAGATAGCTTTCTGCCAAAGACAGGTGTCGGGTCACTGGTGCAAATAAAATGGAGACACAATGCATTTCCATTCTCTGAACTACATCCTGCTGGAAATCTAGTAGGACCATCTAGTGTGACAAGGACATCCAGAGGGAGTTTGAGAATGAACACTGAAAAAGAAGAATACACAGATAGCTCAGTCAAATGAGAAACAAATAAATGCAGCTGGGGTTTTGTTGCCTGCAAGAATGGAAACAAAATGCATGAAAAATCATCTGCCTACAACATTGAGCATAAAAATGGAAATGGAAGCAGTGACTGCAGTACTGGGTTGGTGACTATCAACTGACACTGATACTCTCTGACTCCCCAATGAGAGCAATGTCTACATGTGATGGGGATAGATATGGTTGAATTGGCAGTTTACTCAAGCATGTCCTGTTTGAAACTGATAGATAAGAGATTGATTTCTCTTGCAGATTGTTCATTCTGTAGTCATGTCATTTCACCAAGTACAATTCACCCAGACAGCCCTACCTGTTCAGTCAGATTTTCCTTTGTGTTGTTACTAAGAATTATTTCTGTCATGCTAGTTCATCCCTGTTGTCAGGCAGCGAGAGGAGAGCAGAGAAGTCACAATGTTCTTGCCATGCACATTGTAAAAAGTGACTTTGGGGTGGTGTTGACTGTTCTATCTCATAGAGGACTGTGACCCCAAAGCCATGCTGAAGTTGGATGTGTCAGACCAAAATGCACATATCGCAGCCAAGCTGTAAACTATGACAACATATTTCACTCTCCAAACTACATCCTGCTAATCTGCAGGAGTTTTAGAATGCACATAAAATATTTGTCTGCTGAGACAATTTTATGAATTGATTTCTCACCAAAAAATAACTTGTCATAAAATAATGATTCCAGTACCGCTGAAATCTCGTGTCAGGCCATAGCAAAAAAAATTAATGATGTAGCGCAATTCCATTCTGTGAACTTCTTCCTGCTACAAGAGATGCAGTGGGAGTTTGTGAATACGATCTAAACAAAATACTGTTCCAGTGTGTTGATAGCGTTTTCTCTGTGTTTTAGAATGGCCCCAAGAAGAGGAAAGCCCCAGCAACAAGAGCAGGTCATCTTGGGACCACAAGCTAAAGAAGGAGAAAATGTCTTTGGTGTTGCCCACATTTTTGCCAGTTTCAACGACACATTTGTCCATGTCACTGACCTGTCTGGCAAGTAAGTCAAGTTTAAAATGTTGAATATTGGTAATTTATTAGCTATTCTAGGTTTTTTTTAGTTTATGAAACTGAAAAATTTTTGAAGCATAAAACTCCTCTCACTGCCATGGACAACTTTTTGTCATTTGTATGACTAGTGTGCAGAATACAAAAGTTCCCACTGCACCAAACTACAAGAAGAAAACTGGGCATCTGAAACCGTCTGATGGACAAACTCTATCTTAGCTTTACAGCCCTGTCAAATCTGCTGGTGACCACAGTACCAGTTCATTGATGGAATCCATATCAGCGCCCAACTCTGACTGGATAACGAGGAAGACTTTTTCCAGTACCAGTGACCATGGTGCAGAATGTGGTTGCTATGGATAGCTGACAGGAAGGGATCCTTGGACTGTGAGCTGAAGCTCATTACCGGTACTCCAACTCAGCATGTTGCAGAAAAGTATAAAGACAACACAAAAAATGGCTAGAATTTATGCTAGGAGATTTCTTTTCAAAGTGTTGCACATCGCTGACAGCTGGATTATCTGGGTATGAAGTCAAGCTGTGGAGAAACCACCCCATTGCATATAGGAAGTGAGAGCTAATCACATGGTTATCCCTGGGGATTGAAGCACCATCGCTGCTACATTAGACTTAAGTCAAATATAAAATATATCTATTTAAAAAAAATAGAAACTTGTGACAATTTTTGTACAGCTTGTTCACTTCTGAACATTTAATGAAAATTTTAAAGAAAATATTGATCTGAAAATGTTCACATGTCTGATTTTTAATCAATCTATATATTTTAATTATTCTCACTTGTGCCGTTAAGCAGGGGGGGGGGGAGGAGAGAAGAGAAGAAGAAAGGTTGGAGTTGTCTGTCTTTTACCACCTAGGTTGTATTGGTCATGGTCAGCCAGTGTCTCTTGTTTCTTTGATTGTCTCCACCACTCTAGTTCTTGGACTTCCTCATTCCTTATAGCCTGATCTTCTATTGGTGTATGCGTGAAGTAAATCCAGGAATATGGTAATGAAGTTTTACTAATCACTGAAGACATACATAATAACACACACAAATTAACGTTTTGACCAAAATGCCTTTATCAAGACAAAAATTACAACAAAATTAAAACAAAACGGACAGTAAGGATATTTTTGGAAGATATCTATTACTCAAGGTATGCATGAAGGACTTGTTGTGTTGGTTCCATTCTCATGAGACCAAACCATCTGGTTTAATGTCTTTTGAAGTAGTCTTAACTTGAGATAGTCTTTATTTCTTTCCTGATATTTTCATTTCTCTGACAGTCTCATGTTGTGACGTTTATAGCTTTCCTCAAGTATCTCCTTTCACACAGTTTTCTTTTTCACTAGTGTCTTTGTCAATGGCTATGTTTGACATTGGTAACACAGAGTTAGTATAAAAATACTGTTTATCGTTATGTAGCCATGCAGATTGGCTTTCTGACATCTTGTTTTGATCTCCATTGAGTTTCCCACCCACTGTAAAGACGCTTCCAAAATATTTGAACTGAGAGTTGCTATAGTTCTGTACCATTGATATTTAACTGACCTGGTGTTCTGCTTATCTTCATAGTCTGTTTTAGATGTGTTTAGTTTCATGTTGTGTTGTTCGCAGGTTATATGGAGATGGGGTGTGTGCTGCTAAAATTCATCTTCAGATTCGTATATTAAACATTGATCATCTGCAAATAGCACTTTGTTTAGTGAGCTGTGTTCTTCTATTTGATGTCTCTACATGTGTGCATTCATTTTTTGGGTCACCTCTAGTTATCCTGTCCATGTATGTTACGAACAGAAGTATGATTTTAATGATTTCTAAAAATGTTCTTCTTCTGCGTTCGTTCTCAAACTCCTGCAGATTAGCAGGATGTAGAACGAAATGCGTTGTGTCATGGTTTACAGTATTGCTGCGATATCTGCGCCTTTTGGCCTGACACATCTGACTTCAGCATGGCTTTGGGTCACTGGCCCTATATGGGATGGGACAGCCAACTCCATCCCATAACCTCCTTAGTTGCCTTTTATGACATGCGTGGAAGGTAAACAGTGTTGCTATTCTTTGCTCCCCTTTCGGGCCTCGGAAAAACACAGGCGCTGAAAATGTTTATTCATTTGATTTTGATTTCTGAAAATGTGTACTCATTTGATTTTAACCTTTATCACGCTTTGTTTACAATTACGTAATTTCTCTCCTGCAGCTGGATTATATTTTGAAAATGTGTAATAGTAGGTGACTGTTTTGAAAACGTGATAACTTTTGTTGTTAGAAATATTGGAATAATATTTGTACAAATAAATAAAGAATTGAATTCTGCATATATTGGTGTATAAGTTTTGTTTGTGTGATATGAGATGTGTGAGAAAGTCATAAAGACATTTCTTCACAAAATACAAACTTTATTTTAACCAAAATAAAATAAAACATTTCTGACCTTTTTTGAAATTTCCTGGAATGGCAACAGTGTGATACAGATGGAATTCAACTATTTATGGTCACATTGTCATAATTTCATTGAGAAAAATGAATAAACCTTATAGATTCTGTGTAACATCATTCTCTAAAGCTAGATCTAGTCCAAAACTGAATAGCTCCAAAACAGTTATTTAAACCTCAAAATATTCAAACCAGCATAGTCTAACCTATTTTCGAGTGTGAAACTACTTACCTGTCAAGCATTCCTCATCCGAATGAAAATCCATAATGATTTTACTGAAAATATGATAAAACAAAAGTCTATAACACCTGATTCACTTTCATGGCGATGCTCTGGTTTGAATATGCCAACAGATTGCAAAAATTTCTATATTTTCCTGACATTCACTTCACATTGCCACTAATCTTGCAGATAAATGGAAGTCAAATTGAATAACTTGCCAGATTTTAAATAATCTAGTTAACAAAATTAAAAAAAATAGGTCTTCTTTTATTGATTACAGGGGACCTAGCAATGGGGCTTTTGTGGGTCTTGTACGCTTGACAGCGGCTATCTTATACACTGTAAACTGTTGTCCACAGGAGCACGTTAATGATTTCAGAAAATTTTATTCATTTGATTTTGATTTCTGAAAATGTTTACTTGTTCCTGTATAGGGAAACTATTGCTCGAGTGACTGGTGGTATGAAAGTGAAGGCAGATCGTGATGAGGCTTCTCCATATGCTGCCATGTTGGCAGCTCAAGATGTGGCAGAGCGATGCAAGAACTTAGGAATTACAGCCTTGCACATTAAACTAAGAGCCACAGGGGGAAACAGGTTTGTGCAAGCTTATTCTTGTATCATGGCCTGTGATTTTTCTTTTATCCTTGAGTGCTCAGTTTAATAGTCACCAGTTGCCTAGAAACTGATTAGCATTCACCTTTAGCATGTACTCCATGGCAATGACATAATTTTGTCCCTGGCACCCACTCCCAGATGGGTGAATCAACTGAAGGAATCAGCCAAGTTACCATGGTCTGAAAGGGGGCTAAATAATTGTTGAATCACTTTAAATGAACTCATTTTTTTTTCACCAAACTGTTTCCAGGGTCTGAAAAGGGAGCAAAAAAATAGCAGTGCTGTTTACCTTCCATGTATGTCATAAAAAGCGAAAAAGTAGGTTTTGAGGTGGAGCTGGTATCTCATTCCATATAGGGTAGAAGTACTCCAGAAACCGTGTTGAAATTGGATGTATCATGCCAAAAATTGCAGATATCACAGCTAAGCTGTCTTCTACTTCGAAGTTCATTCTCAAACTCCAGAAAATTAGCAGGATGTAGTCCGGAGAACGAAATACATTGTAATAGTTTACAGCTTTTCTACGCCTACCACAGGACACATCCGACTTCAGCATGGCTTCTGGTCACTTGACTCTACACAGGATGTGGCAGGCAACTCCGGCCCATAATCTCCTTAGTCACCTCTTACCACATGCATGGAATGTACATGGTGTTGCTATTCTTTGCTCCCCTGCAACACATGGGCAGGCTAAGCTGTAAGCTTAGGCACACTGCTCTGGATTACATCCTGCTAATCTGCAGGAGTTTTAGAACAAACACGGAAGATGTTAGTTTCTTTGCACTAATGTTAGGTTAGAACATTAATTAGTCTGTAATTAATTAAACAGGTTTGACAAATTGTTTTATTTTTCTACAGGTTTGACAAATTGTTTTATTTTTCTACAGATTTGACAAATTGTTTTATTTTTCTATTGACAGAACTAAAACACCTGGACCTGGAGCTCAGTCAGCTTTGAGAGCCCTGGCTCGCTCAGGCATGAAAATTGGACGCATAGGTACACTTGAGATGATTTAGTTTTGACTAGCTGTTGAGACATTGTCCGAACAAATTGTTGAATGATATATTGATTGATTTTCAGAGTTTTTCTCTACTAGTTTCAGATATATGATCAGTGTGGTGAGCATATGTAACAAGAGACCATGACCAAGAATCGACCTCGCAACCTCTTGAAGACAAGACTGGCTTAACCACTATGCCAAGAGATTCTTGGAAATTATTACTTGAAGATAGACATTTATGTGCTTTGAGTGATACTATCAGCAGGTGGCTTGTTGTGAGCAGTGGAATACATGAGGTACAATCCTCTTGTTTGTGGTTGAACCTGTCAACATATCAAGTCTGGGTTTCTGAATTAATGTTTGCTGTATTTCAAGGCTCCCATACAGTTTTCTGTCAATGTATGTGGGCCAGTGATCCGCCCTCAACTGGTTTAGTGTAAATGCATTCTTATAGAATATGTGCTGCGTATTCACGCAAGAACAGAGGTGATGTACCAGTCTTAGTCTATTTAACTCTTTCAATCCCAGTTGTTCAGGAAAAGCTCTGGGCGTTTGGGGTGCTGAGTAGGAGAATCATATTGAGATATATTCTCAAATCTCCTTTTTCCAAACAGGGTGATATGTCTAAAACGTTGAACTCGTCATCTGTACTCCAGTACATGCCACACTCAAGCAGAATACACAGGTCCATCATAATGTAAATATAAAAATGACATTTTATTTCAATGGCAGTTGCAGATTTTCGGCACATGTCTTCTTTCCTTATTTGTTCTTTGCATTATGTTAAATTCAAATCTGTTTGATTGGCTGCAAATGGATAAACTCATCGTTGACAATGATGCTAAAGTATTCATAACATGTGCCAATCTCAACAAGATTATGTACGGACCCGACGTTTTGTACATAATTGTACAACTTCTACTCGAAAAACTACATAGCTCCAGTGAAATTCGCAATTAATACCACGAATGTCCATCTCTTTGTCGGAAACATTAGGTCTATCTAATAACAAGGATCTCCACGTTATATTTGATATGCAAATTACCTACATCGTGCATATTTCCATCGTAACTATGGCTGTCATCATCAGTGTACATACGAATAATATCTTCGATTTCCAAAACTAGGTCTAAAACTTCGCTAATTAAAAAAATTGTAATAAATCAGTCTTATGTCCGAGCGCTTTGATTCAAACATAAAACAGGAGGCTAAACCACAGATCTGCGCAATGGTCATGGTTTTTAATAGACCCGCCGCAAACTAAAAATGTAATATTTATCGCAATGAAACAAGTATAAAAAACGACTGGCCAATCGGTTAAAACTTCGCTAATTAAAAAATGAGTAGTAAATCAGTCTTATGTTCGATCACTTCGATTGAAATACAGATCAGGAAGCTAAACCACTGATCTGCGCAATGGTCATGATTTTTATTAGACCTGGCGCAAACTAACAAAGTAATATCGATCGCAACAACACAAGGAAAAAAATCCCTGGCTGCGATTTTAAGGGGCAAGCAATACCGGCGACTAATTGGGATCTGGCTAATAACAACTAGACATAAGTAATCTATGCAAATGTATTACATTTACGAAAGTAACAGTCCTTAATAACAACTAGACTTTAGTAATCTATGTCAATATGCATATGTATTACATTTAACCTTCACAGCGCCTATATTAACACCGGCCGGCAAAAAAAATATGGCGGCTCACGCCGTTGGTGACACACCCCATCTGACGAGATATCGTGAGATTTACACGTACCACAGTCCGTGCACATAGCTGGGGACATGCGCAATCGAAGCCGGTATATCCCCCACTTCCGAAATGATCGTTGTTGAGAATGGCTAGCTATTTGTACACGTTTAAGAGCAATTAATCTGACCACATCTGCACACCGGTACGATGCCATGATGGTGGATTGGTTTTATAGACCTTTATTTCATCATATTTTGAATAAAATAACATTGAATCGTGGCTTGAATCATGAATTATTAAGTTATTTAGTTTCACAGCAGTGAATATACAGAATGCCGTGTTGGTTTGGGGACTTGTACGTTTGATATCAAATATGTTGAAGTGGCATCAAAAATTCCACTAGACGTAAGCTCAAAGATCGATTTTACTGCAAATCATGTTTTATACAGTTCCCACGGCTATATTTTGATAATTTCGCAGTGAAAGAACATAAATACAACAGATTTGCGTGATTTAGTATACAGTGTTGCCAAGGAATTCGATAAATAAGGTAAGTTATTTGTTTATTTATTTTTTTCCTCTTTATTTGTTATAAAATAAGTTTTTTGTGAAAAACGTCTTTACCACTTTCTCATACGTCTGGTATCACACACACACACGTACATAAATTACACCAATATATGCAGAATTTAATTCTTTATTTATATGTGCAAATATTATTTAAATATCTCTAACAACCAAAAAATTATCACATTTTCAAAACAGTCACCATCAATAACGCAAATTTTAAAAAAAGAATCTGGTGGCAGGGAGACGTTTCGTATTTTTTAATCTGGCTTGCTAAAGGTTAAGAAAGTAACAGTCCGTAATAACATATTTAAATATCTATGCCAATATGTAAACGTCTTACATTGTGTGTCCTTGTTCTGATTGCAGAGGATGTAACACCTATTCCATCAGACAGCACCCGCAGAAAAGGAGGTCGCCGTGGTCGTCGTTTGTAAACCTAGATATATTTGTCTGGTAATAAAATTGTCTGCCACTGCTAGTCTTTTTGTTTACTCGTGTCTTGTTTGTAGAGTCTGTTTAATCAAGTTTGATACTTTCTCAATGACCTACATGACACAAGACAAAATTTGAAATACTCTTCTCCTTATCATTTGCAGCATTCTGTCAGGTCTCTTGAGCATTATACTTCATAGTTTCATATCCTCCATTCAGGCTGCTAAAATCCAGTACGTATCCTTGCTTTTTTCTTTTATAAATAACACAACTAATGTTGCTGTTGCAGGAAGAGTTTCTCTCCCCTATCGGGAGGGGGGAATCGTCCTGTGTAGTGGTTAAGTAGTTCAATTTGGGTGTGAGGGTTCTATTCCCCCTTGCAGTACCTTGTTTACAAAGTGGATTTTTGTGGAGATTGCGAGATATTTCTTGAAGCTATAGAGTTGCCTGTTATGAGTTGTACTCACGGCAGGTTGCGTGTCGCCTCTCATAAGGTGGAATGTCGCTTTAATGAGAGGGACCATTATGATTTGTATTCTTGGCAGGTGGCGTGTCTCTTTGATGAGAGGGACAGATTACATATTGGCTAACACGAGTACAATGAAGTTAACCGTTTGAGCCATTTTTTGGTTTCATATCACAAGACAAGACTTGTAAATACCAAGAGGACAAGATAACTTGTACAATCCTGTTTATTATGAGAGAGAGAACAAATTTGAAATCTCTAATGTTGAAACTGTGCACACTACATTACAGACAAATGTCTCAAAGTTATAAATAGAATATTTGATCATGTATGGCCCTGTGCCTGCAACAGACAAAATGAAACATGGACACAAAAATAGAGATAAAATTACAGGCAATGGACGTGTCTTGTGTAGTGTTGTGTTTGTGTTCAACATTGCAGTCTGTAACTGTTTTCATAACCAATTGTTGGTACTGTGTTATGAAACTAAAGTAAATGACATTTTACTGACTCTACCAAACATGAGCAAACCTGTCATTCTTCCCCCATGTTGTTTGCAGCCACATCTCATTACCAAGTATGCTTGTAGCCCCATCTCTCATTACCAAGTGTGCTTCTAGCCCCATCTCTCATTACCAAGTGTGCTTGTAGCCCCCATCTCTCATTACCAAGCATGCTTAGTGATTAATAGACAATACATATAAAGATGAAACAATTACTTATGTCTTTGAACAATTCTATTACAGCTAAACAATTTTATCTTATTGAGTTGCTGTCATTTCTCAGCCATGCAATACAGGATGATCTGAAGTTGGTAAATGGATCAGATCTGTCACTCTTTGTTCAAGTTACTTACACTGCACTGGTTGAGGATGATAGATTCTACATGAGGAAGATATCCATGATGGACTGCAACAGAATATTTCAATATTACTGAGCAATTAAGTAGTCAGTGTCCACTACCTTGTGCTGGATCCATAAAAATTATTAGCGTATCCTATTCAGGATGTAGCCAACAACCCATCACGTTTTGGTAATTTTCTAGGCAATATAAATACAACTAGTTTGCCATTGCTCTCTGAACTGTCTGGATGCATGATTGCCTGTGGTGGAGAATGAACACGGTACCTTGGCTGTCACAGACGTGCTCTGTACCACAGAGCCAGACACTTTGGTTTCAATATAAAGTTCCTATATAAATCTTCTTCAGCGTTCATTCTGCTGGATCTCCCTTGTAGCAGGACCATTATCCTTCTAGATTTCATTATCCTTCATTGTACCATTATTTTCATTGTACCATTATCCTTCTAGATTTCCAACAGGATGTAGTCCAGAGAAGAGAATGCGTTGTCACTATTTTATTTGCTCCAATGGCCTGACACATCCGTCTTTGGTGGGTGCATATAAATCAAGCAGTCAGTGTCCGCTGCCTTGCGTTGGCTCCAGTATAGAGTGGAGTTTCTGTATAACATATGTTTATAACAAAATTCCTTTTTAACAACATTTTTCTAAATCCCCAGTTAGTCTATTCTTTATATACAGTATAACAAATTGTGGTTGTTACAGTATTTTGTCGGTCTGAACCAATTTATAAATGGATTCCACTGTACTGACATCCTGGGGCAGAGTAGTGGGTACTGTTGTCATCTAGTGTTTGATGAAGATGTACAGGCAATGCATTTATTATGTTAACTTATTAAACTATGCCTTACAGTAGAATATACTATGGTACTACTGGCACAGTGGAATCCCTCTATAGCGCATTATGTTATAACAAATTTGGTTCAATACAGGGAGATGTGCCTACATTTTTAATGAAACAAGTACCTACATTATTTAACAACACATTGATAAAGACGCATTTGACAGTCCCTAACACTGCTACCGCCAGTTCCATCGATCTACACGCCATGCACTGAGAGAGATCTAGACCAATTTGTTATATAACTGGACTGTATTGTGTAAATATATAAATGTGCATGTGCACATCTCTGAGCATATAATCATATAAGGCTATACCTTTGCCTTGACTTTGTCTTCTTATATTTGGTTGAGGTGTGTGTGTGTGAACTGCATTCTTGTCTTCTAGAAGTACATATGACAATCTGTGATCACAGAAATAATGAGTTATTTACAGCCATAACATCTATATCGTAAGATACACTCAGCACTAACAGCCATAACTTGTATATCGTAAGATACAATCTGCACTCACAGCCATAACTTGTGTATGTTCATACGATAGATTGTATAAATGTGTGCATGTACACGTACAAGAGGCAAGATTGTGGTGTAGCTGTATGTACACGTCTTGAGATGATGTTACATCTTAGTACACTCAGACAATGTGTTGACAAGTGATGTCCTCTTCAGGGTCTGTGTGTTCTCCTGGTCATGGCTGCAGCTGAGGACATCAAGAGAACATGTCAGATCAAGTTAATCATTGTTAAAGGACAACACAAAGTCCCAAACAAAATGATCATGAGAATAGCACATCTAAACCACACACACCCCCAACATGGATCAGGGAGAATTCTAAACATCTTTACCACACACACCCCATACATGGATCAGGGAGAATTCTAAATAACTTTACCACACACACCCCATACATGGATCAGGGAGAATTCTAAATAACTTTACCACAAACACCCAAACATGGAGCAGGGAGAATTCTAAACAACTTTACCACACACCCTCAACATGGACCAGGGAGAATTCTAAATAACTTTACCACAAACACCCAAACATGGAGCAGGGAGAATTCTAAACAACTTTACCACACACCCTCAACATGGATCAGGGAGAATTCTAAATAACTTTACCACAAACACCCAAACATGGAGCAGGGAGAATTCTAAACAACTTTACCACACACCCTCAACATGGACCAGGGAGAATTCCCAAAGATTATGGTGTGCCATGTCCCTGTACATAGTGTGAACATTGCTATATTTACGAGGAGTGTTCAAATAAAAAGTTTCACAACTTATCATCGAAACCCACAATTATATTTATTCTGTGTACTGTATAAATTACTGAAACTAAATGAAGGGTGGCAATCTTAAGAAGGAAGCTACATATTTTGGACTCTTTAAGCGACATGATCGTATCAAAAGGCTGATTCTAGAGCGCCAGGTGCGAGAAGAAGAGGATTACTAGCAACATCGAAAAATGTATGCACGTCTCTGGCTAATCCAGTCCTGCTTGCCATGGGACAGAGGTGTTCAGAGTATCCACGACCACGACAACATTCTGGAAAGAATGTCACTTGATATATTCTGTTGTGAGATATTTCTTCAGCTCGGGCCAAGTTATGATAGGATTTGATTACTTGTTTTGTTGTATGATACCACCAAGTCTTGAATTGGGGGGGGGGGGGGAAGAGAAAGGCACCCACAATCATACATACTGTTGATCAAAACATTGACTATTTAAAGGACAAGAATTGAGCACACTTGACAAAGTCATCTTGCCAGGTAAACACTCACCTTGTCCATAATAACAGCAGCAGAAAAAAAAGGTGAAACTGTTAAATGTGATTATAAAGATTATGTGATTTATCAGCGTTACCAAAGTCAAGTTGCCTTTGGACACCGAACTACACAATTGGAACATTTTCTCTTAAATTCCTTTCTCAAACACTTTCCAGCTGACATACACATGTAATAAGCAGTGTGCTGTATCTACAATCGCTAACATACACACCAGAGGTGGACATTAATTGACATGTAGAAATGTCATCCAATTTGTGATTATCAGTTCTAAACTATCAGAGTCCATAACACTTCACAAATAACCAATTATCTCAGCTAGCTGTAAGTACATTATTCTTCGAACACAAAATTGATAGAAATTGTTTGAGTTTATGTGAAACTCATCCAATTCCAGAAATTCACTAGCAAGATCACACCACCCCCCCCCCCATATTTATGTAATAGACCCTATTCATATTGACAATCTATTTAAAAAAACTGTCAATACTGCATTTTACCAGTTCAGGTGTTGCAGGAAGGGGATTGAATAGCTGTGTGATAGAGGCAGCATGCTCTTGCTGTCGCCACATCATGTACAGGGTGAGTTTTTTAATTTACCCTCCGACAGAAAATATTCAGGCAATCTATAGACGTACACATATTTGGAATTTTTGTGGGGGATATATAAATAACAATAATGACTTAATAGGCATGAACATACAACTACAGATAATACTGTACTTATATTAACACTCATCACCTGTCTAGGTAGTCACACCCGAGACGGCACAAAATGCTCTCCAAACAACTCTACCTTCAACCATTGGGAGGTGTGTAGACAAATCACGACCAGACCATTCCTTGATGTTATCCATCCCGGATTTTCTTTAGCTGCCTTTTCCTCAACCATTAGGAGGAGTGTAGGAAAATCACGCCCAGGCTCATTCCTTGATGTTATCCATCCCGGATTTTCTTTAGCTGCCTTTTCCTTTACCCTCAACCATTGGGAGGAGTGTTGGAAAATCACGCCCAGACTCATTCCTTGTTATCCATCCCAGATTTTCTTTAGCTGTCTCTTCTTCTACCCTCAACCGTCACTAGGAATATAATTTTAATTAATGACTTGTGTCTCATTACATGTCCAAACCAAACACATTCACTCCGTCTCACCATTGCCAAAAGTGGTACTTGATAACCTGCAAGTTTGTTTATTTGCTGCAAGATGAATATATTTGTCTTGTGTTCTGTGTAACTATTTCTCGACAAATGCCTGTAGCACTTGTTTTCAAAATCCTGAATCATTCATTGAGTGTCCAGCATTCAAACCCATATAAAAGTATTCTTAGCACTAGCGATCTGAATAGATTGATCTTTACTGTAATAATACTGATCTTACTATTCCAAATCATATTCAACTATAGATGAGCAAATGATTTACTTGCAAGCAATGCTCAATGTAGCGGTGTATATTTGTCCGGCAGCAAATAAACTTGCAGGTTGTCAAGAACTACTTTTGGCAGTGGTGAAATGGCGTAAACTTGTTTGGTTTGAACATGTAACGAGTCAACTCGCTTTCTAAAATTATTTTGCAAGTAATGGTCGAGGGTGGAAGGACAGAAAATCCTGGATGAATAACATCAAAGAATGTTCTGGGCATGATTTTTATACATTCCTACGAATGACAGGATAGAGTTGTTTAGAGAGCTTTTTGTGCTGATGTCTTCAGTGTGACACCACTACCACCCTGATGGGTTATGGGTCTTATTATAACCGACTGTTCTAGTTCTGTGTTGGTTGATAACTTCTTTTTATTTCCATATGCTGCTCATTTTGTGTACCACAATGCTTCACTCTGAGATCCTGCAACATCACGCCTCACTCTGATGTCCTGCAACACCACACTTCACTCTGATGTCCTGCAACACCACGCTTCACTCTGAGGTCCTGCAACACCACGCTTCACTCTGAGGTCCTGCAACACCACGCCTCACTCTGAGGTCCTGTATTATAGCCATAGACATGGTAGAAGAAAAACACCCCATATCTTCCAGTTGCTTGATTGCATTCTTCTACAGTGTCCATTCTCAAACTCCCGCTGGATCTCTCTTGTAGCAAGACAATTATCCCACTAGATTTTCAACAGGATGTAGTCTAGAGAATCGAAATGCGCTGTGTCACCATTTTATTTGAGCACAGGCACGACAAACCCGTCTTCGACAAAGGGCTGTGTATTCTAAAAGTTGATAAAGTAATAATTTCCTGTACAGGGCATTGATTGTCTACTGTGTTGTGATATTACTCATGTACCCAATCACATTACCAGTACAATGGAATCATGCTATAACAGCTAGGTCAGGAACTAACCAAATATGTATGCAATAACAGAAATGTGCTATATACAGTACAACAAAATAATAGAATAAATGTAATTGGGTATTTTGAAAATTGTTGTTAGGAACATTTGTTATAAAAGAATGTGCTATAGAGGAATTCCACTGGACAATGTGATTGACCATCCTCTCTTTGCCTTGAACCAGGATAACGTAGACAAGTTGGGATTGCGAAATTAACTCACTAACATTGCATCTGCAATATTATCTCATTTGTTCTTAATCTCCCACTCGTTATACTCTGTTCACTCTAAGAATGAAGTGGGTCAAAACACACCCCCATATTACTCCGCGACAACAGGTGATTTTTAAACAGCTGATAACATGTAAAAGCAATTGAAAAATATTTAAACATTTAAAAACTTAATTTAATAACATTATTGGACACTTAACAATCGATTAATGCGTTCTGCATACAACAACCAATCAGAAGCACTGACCCACTTCATTCTTAAAGTGAACAGAGTATAGCAGGATGTATTCAGACCTGAGTGTGTTGTCGCAGTTTAAGCTGCGATATCTGTGCCTTTTGGTCTGACACACCCAACTTCAGCATATTCACAATATAAGATGTTAATCTTGAATGTCCGGTGATGACAAATCTTCCACATAAATGGGAATAGAGAACAGCAAGCTTTTCACATCACACATTTATATGGGAGGATAAGCATGCAGCTAGTCGTACATCATTTTTTGCTTATCATAGGCAAGATTACATAGCTAACCTGTTCTTCTGTGCAGCCATGGCAGTTACTGTTGGTTGAATGTTAGTCAATCTAATGATCATTTGTTACTGATGATTGTAGATGTGAACATGAAGGATGAGAATTTGACAACACAAAATCTCAGACAATTGCTGAATGTATTTTTTTTTATTCCAGACTATTTGTATGTAATATATAGACATGTCTTGAGATTTGTACAGAATATAACTTTCACATCATAGATACACAAGATAGCATCAATCATCTACTACATCTACTTTCTTTAATCCTATAATCTACTACATCTACTTTCTTTAATCCTATAATCTACTACATCTACTTAGTTTAATCCTATAATCTACATCTACTTTCTTTAATCCTATAATCTTCTAAATCTACTTAGTTTAATCCTATAATCTACTACATCTAATTAGTTTAATCCTATAATCTACTACATCTACTTAGTTTCCTCATATAATCTACTACACCTACTTTGTTTAATCCTATAATCTACTACATCTACTTAGTTTAATCCTATAATCTACTACATCTACTTTGTTTAATCCTATAATCTACTTTGTTTAATCCTATAATCTACTACATCTACTTTGTTTAATCCTATAATCTACATCTACTTTGTTTAATCCTATAATCTACTACATCTGCTTAGTTTAATCCTATAATCTACTACATCTACTTTGTTTAATCCTATAATCTACTACATCTACTTAGTTTCCTCTTATAATCTACACCGTCTACTTTGTTTAATCCTATAGTTTCCTCCTATCCTCCTAAAATCTACAAAATCTTTTCATCTAATTGATTACATCTAGGGTCTCAACTCACATTTGTCTCATATGTAGTGCCAGGTTTGAGCAGACACCAAAATGTTACCTATTGTAAAACTTATGATAAATCTGTTCCTAGCCACACTGCAACAAGATAGCAGTACGACTCGCAGCCAGCTCTACCAGAGCAGAACACAGCCAGCTCCATCAGAGCATAGCTCTACCAGAGCAAATGAAGCCAGCTTCATCAGAGCATAGCTCTACCAGAGCAAACGAAGCCAGCTCCATCAGAGCACAGCACAAAGGAGCTGTTTACTTAAGGTTGACAAGATTATACATTCTTGAACTGTTGAAACATGGGGGGGAGGGGGGGGAGAGTACTGCATTTGTGACAGGGTATCCAAGAGACCGATCAATAAAAGTCAGGTTGTAGCAATGAATGATTCTAGAAGACTGTCCTAAAATAATGCAGAAAGTTAGCTATTGTAGGAAATCATTTGTTATTACAAGGTGAAGATAGAAACATGGCAGTCAAACATTCAATGATCAATAAGAAACATATGGTCACAGCCAACACAAATTCTAGCTATTATATATTCTATCATTATAGAGATTCTCTGCCAGATTAGAAATGTTCATGATTATAAAACAGATAAACAAACTTCGTACAGTGGAATCCTGCTACAACAACTTGATCCCAGCCAACAAAATATTTATGTAATAACAGAAATTAGCTATATACAGTACAAACAATAAAGAATAAATATAGTTGGGGATTTTGAAAAGTGTTGTTATATAGGGAAATGTGTTATAAAAAAATGTTATAAAATGCGCTATAGAGAGATTCCACTGTATAAACAGATAAACTAAGACTGATTTCTACATTACAACTAGAACAGATAAACTAAGACTGATTTCTACATTGTACAGTATAACTGGAACAGATTACTAACTTATTCTTCATATAATACAAATATATGAACCAACAAGACACAGATAGCAAAAACAGTCACGGTGAGACAATCAAGATCTATGATTAATGAGATTGCTGGTGTGAGGACTGTTGAATAAGTTCCCTGATTTCCCCCAGGAAAACTAATACTTATAGACGAGTTGATTCTATCTCCTTCAAAGTAGCTCCATCGCAACTGGAAAGCAGACTTATCGCAACGCCCCTGCAACTAAATGGAGTATACCTGGCAGCCATAACAGTCCTCAATTTGGTTTGAATCTTCTCAATGTCATCTGACCTCTCATTGTTCACATGGAGCAAGATCAATTATAGAGGTTATCGAAGCAATGGGATGTCATTTCTTCAAAATTGTGTGTGGTGAGTGTTTGTAGTGAAAGCATGTTTGTGTGGTGAGCATATTTGTGTGGTGACTTTTTGTATAGTGACAGTATTTGTGTGGTGACTGACTTGTGTGCAAGGACAATGTCATGATGTACAATAAAATTGTCTGCGTGCCACTTCTGATAGCAAAGACTGCGCTGACCCATAAAGACGTAGAATATTTGTCTAGAATTTTGCATTGACACTCTGTCCTCTATTGATGTATTCATGATAAACCGAGATCCATCAAATTTCCAAGAACACAATTAACATGGTCTTGATATTGGACTTTGAGCTGTCAAGTCTTGACAGAGTCATCTTGATATTGGACTTTGAGCTGTCAAGTCTTGACGGAGTCATCTTGATATTGGACTTTGAGCTGTCAAGTCTTGACAGAGTCATCTTCAAGGGATCAGTGTGCACATTTGAAATGGGAATGTCAATCAAATGTTGTAGATCTAAAATAGGTTCTCCAAAAGCTGACTGCAGCATTTTGAAAGTATCTGAACTATTTCTCCAAGCCAAAATCAGAGATAAATATACATTTGTTGCTGAAGATTCATCATCCATTATTGAAATGCAATGACACAAACTAGGTCACCTTCATTTACACGATTCCACACAAGCGCATTCATGAAGTTACATACTTCCAATATGTACATGCATTGTCACCACACATACCTGGTAAATAGTATTATTCTACGTAATATGGTTTTCCATGAGAAATAAATCCAGGAACTTATTGAATAGTCCTTTCATACTCATAGGTTTGTGAACACAAGTCAATCCTGCCACATTCAACTGTACACCTATTTCCCAAATACTAATTGAATTGAATGATTCAGATATGATGAGAATAAGAATGGCACAGACTAGAATAATAAGTGAGTATATGAAAGCAACAAGCCCCCACACAAGGAATGTTAACAAGCAAGCAATATACATCAAGCTTATCAGCAAAAAATAAGCAATATGATCCTTCGGTTTGAAGTTGTTGTCTTTATACAGTCACACTAGTTTTATACTGTAGATGTCATCTCATAATCAGTCAAGTATTGACTAGAGATGTTCTCTCAACGTCAAGTATTGACTAGAGATGTTCTCTCAACGTCAAGTATTGACTAGAGATGTTCTCTCAACGTCAAGTATTGACTAGAGATGTTCTCTCACTGTCAAGTGTTGACTAGAGATGTCCTCCCACTGTCAAGTAGACTAGAGATATTCTATAAATGTCAAGTATCAATTAGAGAAATCACAGTCAAGTATTGACTAGAGATGTCCTCCCACTGTCAAGTAGACTAGAGATATTCTATAAATGTCAAGTATCAATTAGAGAAATCACAGTCAAGTATTGACTAGAGATGTTCTCTCAATGTCAAGTATTGACTAGAGATGTCCCAGTGTCAAGTATTAATGACAGGCATCACACTGTCAAGTATTGACTAGAGATGTCCCAGTGTCAAGTATTGACTAGAGATGTCCCAGTGTCAAGTATTGACTAGAGATGTCCCAGTGTCAAGTATTGACTAGAGATGCCCCAGTTTCAAGTATTAAAAGAGAGGTATCACACTGTCATGTATTGATTAGAGATTCCCCAGTGTCAAGTATTAATGAGAGGTATCACACTGTCATGTATTGACTAGAGATTCCCCAGTGTCAAGTATTAATGAGAGGTATCACACTGTCAAGTATTGACTAGAGATGTCCCAGTGTCAAGTATTGACTAGAGATGTCCCAGTGTCAAGTATTCACTAGAAATGTCTCAGTATCAAATATTAATGAGAGGTGTCCCACATCAACATTTCATCTGTAGGTCAAAATATCAAGTATTTATTAATACATTATTAACACAAATTTTTTTTTGTGAGACACAAAACTCAAGTTGCAGCTCATCTAAAAGTTTTCTTGCAGTTGCAGCTCATCTAAAAGTTTTCTTGCAGTTGCAGCTCATCTAAAAGTTTTCTTGCAGATGCAGCTCATCTAAAAGTTTTCTTGCAGATGCAACTCATCTGCTTAAAAGCATTAATTAGCAAAACTGGATTTAGCAACCCTTACCTTCCAGTCTGCTATGACCCCTGTATAAAATATCAATGTCTAATCATCTTGTCAGTAAAGTGTCAAGCATACATGTGTGTGTGTCGTGTAGGGACTGTAGCCATGCCAGTGTGCCTTGCGTCATTTCTTCTGTGTTCGCTCTCTGATAACCAACACGAAGTTTTTGCGCTTTTTGTCAGTTGAGCATGAAGTGTGTTGTGCTGCCAGTTCCACAGCAGAGCTGTGTTATTCCCCTCCTCCAGGGTATAGCACATCCATTTTCTGCATGCCTTTAATTTGGGGTTGATGTTCAATGTGTTCTGCAATTCAAATTAATTCACGCAACTGGCTGTGCTCTTCATTGATGCACAAGCTGAATGATCCACTGCTCAAAGTTATTGTATCAATTACATTTTTGGATTCTCAATGTTAACTTATGGGAAGGTTAACAACTCTCTGAGTTTTTTTGTTTAGTATAGATCTGACAGAATATATATCTGGTCTATGATGCTGCTAAATGTGTACACAAATGTCTTCTGTTCATGTCTGATTTAGAATACAGATTTCATGAATACTAAGAGTTTTTTAGTGCTAAATATCTTCAGCTACCATGTCAGCGTGTTTATTAATTGTAGAAAAACATATGAGATATCTTCTCCAGCTGTTATCCTTGAATTCTTGCACCCATCAATTTTGCTGGATGTCATACTCTAGTTAGTTGTTAACATCAGGTGGTACCTCCACATAAACATTTGCTTACAATAGATTGCCCTTACCATTCACTGTTTCTAGATATATTCTTCACATAGAAATTTACAGTACTACCTGTATCAATGTTTCTAGACCACTTCTCTACAAAGAAAGCTCCATGTCAAATATTAGTTATACATGACAGCATGCATTCTTGATGACGGGAAACAAGCAAATATTCTTCTTTATCTTCCTAGCCTGGGTTTCTAATATCTTCTATCTGTGCTCATTCTCCTTATTGCAACAATTTCATTCCAGATTAATCATTTTCAATGTTGATTTTAAAATAAGACACAAAACCAATTCTAGAAAAAAAGAATGGTTGAGATAAAACAGAAAATTAGAGGGACCGTAGAAGTCTAGATTAACGGTTAGTTTTACTGTCCAGGTACACATAATAAAACATACACATGACCAACAAATATATGCTAAATGGTGAATCTGATCAAACAATGACGTTCAAGCTAAATAATGGAATGAGGAATCAATGTGAAAAATGAAACAAGGAATTAATGTGAAATATGAAACAACGAATCAATGTGAAATATAAAACATACTGTGGCAGCATGTGCACACGCACACAAACATTCTCTTTCTCTCTATCGGTTTAGCTGAGACTTGGAGATCTATGTTGGACAACAATACCACAAACACACACATACGACTAGCCAGGTGTGTCTCGTGGTGCTATAATTTTGATTTAAGATGACCAGGATTCCGATTTCAAAGAAAACTAACCTCATTTCTGGACACAACTGATGTCTAGATGGAACACTAGTATTTATATATTATATAAAATATATATGCTGCACTCATGACGGGATGTGACGACCAGACATATATGCTGCACACCTGGTGGGATGTGATGGCCAGACATATATGTTGCACACCTGGTGGGATGTGATGGCCAGACATATATGTTGCACTCCTGGTGGGATGTGACGACCAGACATATATGCTGCACACCTGGCAGGATGTGACGTCAAGACATATATGCTGCACTCCTGGTGGGATGTGATGACCCTGGGATACTGCCACACTGGTATGCTTCCCTCCAGGGACTAAACATGCACATGCCCCCTCTCCCCCCAAAAAACCCATACCTCATATATATATATATATATACACACACGAGTCCAGGTGTCACTTTGGTTACTGAATTGAGAATAGGACCTGTGCTCTTGCGAGATAGATTATGGCACACGAGTCCAGGTGCCAATTTGGTTACTCAATTGAGACTGTGTGAACCTGTGCTGTTGTGAGATAGATTATTGGCTGTCAAGAGCTAACTACTGACATTTAAAGGGATTACTTCATCATATAATGTGCATGGAATCAAACCCTTTTCTGTACGAGAAATGAATATCACAAACACAGGCTAGCCACTGAAATTATATTTACATATTGCTTTAGTTCATACCTAAAACTACATGCAAGGGCATCCCATCAGATTTATTCTGACAAAACTATTTCTACAGAGGAACAAACTCAACATCAAGTAATGTTCTGACAAAACTCAATCATTTATAAAAGATGAACAGACTAGACAAGCATACAGACGCACCAAAATACATGAGTTGAGCATTTCAGAAATGACTTGACAATGAATACAAAATAGAATCTGTAAACAATGAACAACAAATGTCTGACTAGCATATGCTAGAGATATGAGCTGTAGATGACTGGCTATCATGTGGGTAGGACTGATAATGAGATGACTGGCTACCATGTGGGTAGGACTGATAATGAGATGACTGGCTATCATGTGGGTAGGACTGATAATGGGATGACCGGCTATCATGTGGGTAGGACTGATAATGGGATGACTGGCTATCATGTGGGTAGGACTGATAATGGGATGACTGGCTATCATGTGGGTAGGACTGATAATGAGATGACTGGCTATCATGTGGGTAGGACTGATAATGGGATGACTGGCTATCATGTGGGTAGGACTGATAATGAGATGACTGGCTATCATGTGGGTAGGACTGATAATGGGATGACCGGCTATCATGTGGGTAGGACTGATAATGGGATGACCGGCTATCATGTGGGTAGGACTGATAATGGGATGACCGGCTATCATGTGGGTAGGACTGATAATGAGATGACTAGCTATCATGTGGGTAGGACTAAACAATGTGATGATGAAGTAGCAGGAAAGACATGGTTCAAATACTGAGAAATTCCATCATGAACAAAATTAATAGTTGGCATATTTATAGGCAAGATTTAGGTGCATGTTGGGAAGGATTCTTGTACATTGTTAATTATCAGATTTATAGTTTCTATTGACTGAGATATACAGTCTTACAGAAGTCTTACCATTTATCTACTCGCCGAGATATACAGTCTTACAGAAATCTTACCATTTATTTACTTGCTGAGATATACAGTCTTACAGAAGTCTTACCATTTATCTACTTGCTGAGGCACACCTTTTAAACCCAAGACCATATGATTATACCGGGGCATACTGGCTTTTATCTTTGTGCGACCTTATGATTCTTGTTAATGCAAGGGTTTGTAGATTTGATTGAGCTGTAACGCCTCAATATTTATACATTTTCTTCCCTGCCTCATGACATCTTACAAAAAATTACGCTCTATGTGGCCGGAGACCATCGTGCTTGTTCCTCGTAATCTCCAATGTATGGAGTTTATAAATAAGATCATATCATGAGCTAATATCAAACTGTATGTCATGGATCAGCTGATGAAAAGATCATATCAAATTATATTTATGTATGATGTGTATGCAAGCCAGTGACTACTGACATGGTTATATAACCAGGTTTTAGCGACAAGAATATACATACACATTGAAAGTCTGAATATCCACAGCCATACAGAACAATGTAAAACAACCAGAACTTGGGGAAACTCTGAAAGTGTTATCAACAAAATAACTACCAATATTTGGCTACAACAGTTTTGAGAACCACGCGAGAAATAATACAATATCAGCACCAACTAATCACAAGTTAAAACTGTGTTCTGTACTAGGGCTGTATCCATGACAACATAACACAATCAAACAACAACTTTCAGTGGTGTACTAAGATACTGAATGTAACCTCATGCTTTGACGCAAGCTTGTGTCATGTAATATCACTGACAATGTCAACATGGGAGACTTGAGGAGGGACACACAGTCTCCAATAGTCAAGTTGTGAGTTAGTCATATGATATGTCAACATGGGAGACTTGAGGAGGGACACACAGTCTCCAATAGTCAAGTTGTGAGTTCAAGTCATATGATATGAGCTGATGATTCCTGGTATGGCACAGAAGCCATCAACTATGTCAAAGAATGTCATACTCAGTGCGGTCTGCATGACATACAGCAGTTCTATAACTGTACCTATCGGACATGCTGCGCTGCACAGGCTTCACCACTATTCCAGATTTTGACGATGTTTGGCTGGAAGCTGAACGTGAGTTATCAGCTGCCATTTCCTCATATTCACCAATAGTTGTCTCCACAAGGGAGCGCTCTAAATCTGGAAATCCTGACAATTTGCTTTGCAGGAGGTTAATGTAAGTCTTGAAACGTCTGATCTGTGGATGTACGACAGGCAATTAGTGACACTGTCAATGGATATATTCACATCAACTATCACACAAAATTCTCAATTAGTGACACTGTCAATGGATATATTCACATCAACATCTTATGGTCCATGCAGCATGGCATTGGTTATCATGTCTTTTCAGTCTTCTATTTTGTGTGTTATTATTTCTATTTTGTGTGTTATTAGTGTGTTTCCCAAAGACACTTAATATGAAGAAAGAACTACTAAGAGAAATAAAGATCAGGCAAATAAAATACTTTGGACACATTAAAAGATATGACACCCTATTGAAAACCTTACTTGAGGGTAAAGTCAAAGGGAAGCGAGCAAGAGGTAGGCAGAGATACAAGTGGGAGAGTAACATTACACGATAGACAGGTTACAGTCTAGCAGAGTGCACCACCGAGACAGGAGATACGTTGCAGCCAACCTTTGTTGTGGAGACGGCACTTGATGATGATGATTTCTGATACCGAAGTTCTCCCATGCCACAATGTTATATTGTCAAGCATCTTCTCTGTTGGTCTCCCCCCACTCTCTTGTTCATCAACTTGCCCATTGTTACAATGTGTTCCATCTTTCCTCTTCATGTGTCCAAAAAATGTGGACTGTCTCTTTAAGCTTTCAGATGCGGGTAAGCAGCTCTCTTTTTAAATGAACTTCTTTCAAGATATCTTCATTACGCTTTTTATCTGTTCACTGTGTTCTCAGCATTCTTCTAGAAAACAACATATCTGCTGCTTAAATATAATATTTCACTGTTCTGCTGAGCGTCCAAGATTCACTTCCATACATCAGAATTGGTTCTATATAACTTCTACGGACTCCCTCACCGTAACTAACAAAGATATTAGGTCTGTTGATTATCCTCTTCGCACACCGGACACATCCATAGGTGCTCAGATCTCCGCTTCACTAAATCTCTCAGGGTATGACAGCTGATGGTTCCGGTTCTATGTTGGTTCATTGCTCTTTTTGAAATCTTTGTCAGGTGTTCTCTAAGGGCTCACACCCATCCTCACTCCCAATTCACGCATTTTCGATATTGACTCATGCTCATTCATTTCAAAATCCTCAGATCATGAGGACTCACGAAGAGCAATGGGTATGTCTGCTCAGTCCATAGGCTAACCTTCTGTAATGGTGGGACTACCTAATTAGTGACAAAGACATATTACATAGGATTATCTTAATGTCAACTATTACACAAAATTCTCAATTACTGACACTGTCAATATGGCTTACCACACAATATTAGCTTTTGTATAGAACAAACATCAAACTACTACACAAGGTTGGCTGTTGTATGTAATAAACATTAAACTTCTACACAGTTAATTGTTTTATGGAACAAACATCAAACTGCTACACATGGTTAGCCGTTCTATGGAATAAACATCCCACTGCTACACAAGGCTAGTTGTTCTGTTGAACAAAGATCAAACTACTACACAATACTGTTGTATAGAGCAAACATGATGATGACCTGACAGTAGCAGTGAAACAGCTTTCAACTCCAGTTAGCTTTTGTTATAACTAATGAGCCAACAATAACAACTCCAGTTAGCTTTTGTTATAACTAATGAGCCAACAATAACAACTCCAGTTAGCTTTTTTTATAACTAATGAGCCAACAATAACAACTCCAGTTAGCGTTTGTTATAACTAATGAGCCAACAATAACAACTCCAGTTAGCGTTTGTTATAACTAATGAGCCAACAATAACAACTCCAGTTAGCTTTTGTTATAACTAATGAGCCAACAATAACAACATGGACTGTCATGAAAGATACAAGTTACATACCTCAAATTCTAAATACATTTCTTTCACCAGATAATCTTGGATAATGGATGACTTGGCCCCTTTTTCTGGTGCCGCTGTGCGGTGTGAGTGCAGATCTTGCTCCAAGTATTGAACTCTGGACTCATGACTATCCAGCTGTTCTTTCTGTTAGCAACAACAATATTATCATTGTGATATACTATCAGCAACAACATTATCATTGTGACATACTGTCACGCAATATCAACATAACAACATTAATATCAACATAAGTTCTGCAACATATATTTTAATATCTCCAACAACACACACATTTTCCATGATCTTGACTCACCAAACAAGGAATAGATTCAATATACAGTAGAAATCTGATTATCCGAATCCCCAATTATCTGAAACAAATTTTGGTGAAATAAAGTCATAACGAAGACAACGATAACACTGGGGGAAAGACAGAAGATGAAAATATTTATACACATGGGGAAGCTTTTATGTGCTTTGACAATGCTTTAAAGTGGATGGAAAGGCAACCGGGATGCAATACTATACAACTTCTTTCCGTCAAGCGCCTGCAGACCTTGCCGCCCGGAAACGTGCTACTACGTCAAAGCAATGCACTCTACTCGAGATGTTAAAGTGAGATACATATATTTATTGAAAAGATTTTATTGAAAAGAACTTATTCAATTGATTTACATATGCACATACATATGTACGTTGTATTACTGTACATATGTGCCATTTATGTAATTTTGTATATTTTTACAGTACTGTAGTGTATGTAGTTTATTTACAATACATAGTTGCTTACATATTACTGTATTTTATCAATAAAATGCTGTTGATTTAAATATATGATTGTATTTATGTACACTGTTGATTTCAATGTAGGATTGTATTTATGTACACTGTTTTGCTTCATTCCTGAGCTATATCCAATTATCCGAGTCGTCCCGATCCCCAATTAATTTGGATAATTGGATTTATACTGTACCGTATATTTCCGTGTATAAGCTGAGAATTTTGGTATTTTTTCCCACTGTTGATGTAGAGGGTTCGCTCATATACTCGTACAACAATGTTTTTAAAACAGTACAATAACATTTTAAAATCATTATTACTGGTAGAATCACAAAATCGGTAACATCGAATACAGCCAAATAGTCTTACAGGTGGCAGAAGAGAACATACCGAATGAAAAGTCATTCTTCTTTCGTTCATTTGAAACATGTCTATGTAAATCTTTCTCCTGAATAAAACTCACTGTCTTTTAAGTTCATACAGTGTCCCATAGAGCTTTTATTTCAGTGTTGTTTCCTCTGGCCAATATGTCTGCCTCAGTGTTTCATGCTCAGAACATTCTTGAAGTATATGTTTGGCACTCTGTGCTGCATGTACACATGGCTGTATTGCTAATCTTGAACTTTGTGTACATGTGACTGGGGAGTCGATTGTGTCCTGTTCTGTTCATAATGTGATAGTCATCTTGTGTTGGTATTTCTGGCTTTCTTATTGACTTGATCATTTGTTTTTTCTGATCATAGGTGATTGGTGCATCTGGTTGGTCTTCAGCAGCACCTTCCTTAGCCAATTGGTCTGCTTTTTCATTTCCTGGTATTCCACAGTGAGAGGGTATCCACTGCATGGTTACCCTATACTGGTAAGACAGCTCATTAAGTAGTTTTTATAAGTCTGTTAGTTTTCCAGAGTGGAGAGCTTGAAGCATTTACCTTGCATTTGTCAGGATGTGGGCCAGATCAGCAGTTTTCAGTTCCCACCCTAATTGCCTGGATTCCTGCATCATAATTATTACACAATTTCCCTGTTTGTGTTCTGATCTTATCTCGTGTGGATTTATGGATAAGAAGGCTTGTGTGGATATTCTATATATACACCTGCACCTCCATTCCTCACTGCATTCTGTGCTGACCCACCTGTGTATACTCTGACTGGATATGTCTTCTGGATATTCATCATCCAGGAAGCTGAGAGTGACTGTCCTTCACTGCACACTGCTCTGTGCATCCTTGCTTAGTATTCCTTTCATGTGGGTCTGAATTATATTTGTTTTCCATAACTTTCACTCCACAGGGGTTGTTCTGGTACAGACCTTATGGGCTGTCAATTTCAGCTAGTTCTGTAAGTTGTCTATGGAGTAGTTTAGCTTGGTGGATAAAGCTGCTTCTTTTCAGTCACACCATTGCTATATTTTGGAATCTGCCCTTCATTGGATGACTTCGCATACACTGAAACATTTCTGCGTGAATTAGTACTTTTGTGTCTCTGCGTTCGCCAACTGTTTGCATTCTCCCCATTTTCTGCTTCTCCACTCCGGGTGTTGAATTCATTGCTCCCAACATTATTCTAAGTGCCTGGTTTTGCACTTTATCTAGATCTTGTAATGCGGTGTTTGATGCAGGACACCACACAGCTGAACCATATTCCAGGTGTGGTCTTATGCCTTGCTGGTAAACTTTACTGAGTATATTCCCACTAGATGACTAGATTTCATCAAGCCCCGTCCTTTACAGCCTTTACAGCAGACCTGGCATTCCACTTACCAGTATTTTCATTGAATTTATCAAGAACAGGAGCACACTCGCTAGGTGGAACTACAAGATGGCAGACTGGAAAATGCACTAGTATTTAACTAGTGTTCTAGCTAAAGACATAAATACATTTTGTGTGGATAAAGACATCAATAGAGAGCAGTGAGTGAATTTAATAGATGTATAATACATGCTGTTAGTAAAACCATTCTGGGGGGGGGGGGGGGGGCGCCCACCCACACACAAATCTAAACCCTATTGGAATGATGAATTGGAGAAGTTGTAAAATGAGATGGAAACATCTAGACAGCAGGCAGAGAACAGACCTAGCCAACAAATATCAGCAAACAAAAACTTGAATTCAAGAGCCAAATTACAAGCTAGATGGAGCAGCTGGAAAGAAAAAACAGAGTTGCTGAATCTTGAAAGAGACACAAGGAAATTAAACTGGTAAAACAACTAAATGATAAAGGTACAGGCAGGAATACAAGGACCACACTTTATAAAGATAGAAACATTTCAATAGGAAAAGTCATTGATCCTCCGAAATTGGAAACAATGAATTCTGAAACTGTTCATGAATTTCATCCTCTGTGCCATATATTATCAGTCTCCGCCTGACTTGATTCTTGATTAGAAAACTGGTCTCACAGCACGTGGGGCATTTCCATAAGTGCTCCACCCTCTGTTCCAGCAGCCATTCGACTCGATGGTGTTTCGAGTCCAATGCCGCCGAAATAGACGTCAACATCAGGGCACAACTCTTGCCTTTGCGACAGGTTTCTTTGTTGTTCCGCCAACCCACGCCCGTAACTAGTTCAAGCACAACGTCGGCCTGTCGGAACAACATGGTAACTGTTATCGAAGGTTATGGCTACGAGATTGTATAGATGACGTGCCATGAAGCTTCTATAAGAAGATAACCTCAATATAAAGGCATGTCATCTCCTAAGGTTTTCTGTTGCATGGTTGGTTTGTCTAGTGAGCCATTGGTGAGACCCACAGACACAACCGCCTCACTGTCTACAGTACATTGTCGACCCTTACTTCAACAACCATTCCAAATAAAAAAATGTGCATGGGGGTGTGGGGAGGAGGAGGGAAAGAAGGGAAGGGAGGAGAAAGCAAATGTGTTTCATATGTCAAGCACCCAAAAACAACATTGAATCACGTCTTCCATAACCAGTTAATTTACAAAAACCTTTTAACACCTTTTCATTCCACTGTTTTCTTCTTCTTCTTCTTTCGTTCACTTGAAACATGTCTATATCTGTAATTCTGTATCCTTAATAAAACCCATTGTCTTTTGTAGTTCATACAGTGTCCCATAGAGTTTTGATTCCAGTGTTGTTTCCTCTGGCCAATATGTCTGCCTCAGCGTTTCATGCTCAGAACACTCTTGAAGTATATGTTTGGCACTCTGTGCTGCCTGTCCACATGTACACATGGCATTCCACTGTTTGATTTGAAGTCAAATCTAAAAGCCAAGCTAAAAATTCCATCATTGACAAGGCTTGAATCTACCGTAATAGCTGAAGCTATCGTGCTACACTGAATGAATTAATGAATCAGGTATCAGGGAATACTCCGTTACCTGGTGGATTTTATTTGGCTGGACACGCCTCCTGGCAAAGGTCACACTGTATTATCCTCATTGTTATATTTTATGTACGTAGGCCTACAGGTAGGTTGCAAATAATGGAAAATCCCTTGCGTCTTACAATTGCTAAAGTTTTCTGCTTGTTCCTTCATTCTTATAACTGGATTTCACAGTATTATTACCAGTATTATTTTTTAGACCTCGGCCTATACACAGATTTGGAACTTTGGTCACATTTTGGACATTAAAGTTACATTCTCGGCTTATACACGGAAATATACGGAAAGTACTTGCATGATAAGACTGTAACAGTACAATACAAGTAATGTTTCTCACCAAATTTAAACGGGTGCATAATGAAGGTAAAAGCTGTCGCTGAAACTTTGTCTTTGAACCAACAGCACCAGGTAAAACAGGGGCAGACATGGAGGCAGCTACTAAGTTGATAGTATCTACCCACTCTTGAAGCTCTTTGCTGTCTCTGTGAAATGTTAACAAAAGTTATATTTAATCTATTGAATAAGATAATAATGATTGTTAACAATAGCTGTTTTCTTTTTAAGAATACATGATAAGCCTGAACCACATAAGGAGATGTACTAACTACTGCATCAGAACAGCTCCTAACAGCTAGTACACATAAGGAGATGTACTAACTACTGCATCAGCACAGCTCCTAACAGCTAGTACACATAAGCAGATGTACTAACTACTGCATCAGAACAGCTCCTAACAGCTAGTACACATAAGCAGATGTACTAACTACTGCATCAGCACAGCTCCTAACAGCTAGTACACATAAGCAGATGTACTAACTACTGCATCAGAACAGCTCCTAACAGCTAGTACACATAAGCAGATGTACTAACTACTGCATCAGCACAGCTCCTAACAGCTAGTACACATAAGCAGATGTACTAACTACTGCATCAGAACAGCTCCTAACAGCTAGTACACATAAGCAGACGTACTAACTACTGCACCAGCACAGCGTGGTACTTTGGCCCACGAAAGGAAGTGATACTTGACCCACTCTATAATCTGACCAACGAAAGGAAGTGATACTTGGCCCACTCTATAACCTTACGCACGCTCTGGTTAAATCTGTTTGACATAATTTTAAATGGCGGTCAGCAACCCATGTCGAGTACATTCCTCCAATGATATTTAGTGTTAAATAGACATACCACAGCCTGATTGGTTAATGCACATACTCGGGAACATGCGCAGTTGAAGTCAGCACAATTCTACACCATCACTGTCCATTTTAGGGACCAAACCAGAAATAAAGGAATGATGAAAACAGATGTGCTGGACCTCGGACGTCCTGACCACAAGTGGCCAACCAGGGTGCAAATAATCACAGTTGTACTGTGGAACTTGCAGTACAACGTACCTCACGCTCCCTGGCGGAAATCACACAAAATATTCGTTGTGGTTATTTGAGAGCGAACGCTGAAGAAGAAGACTGTCCATTTTGAATAGTTCTTGTAGGGGTTACACATAGCAATCCAATGAATCTGGCCACATCTGCACAATGATTGATGTCATGAAGGTGAATCAGGTTTATAGACCTTTGTTTCATCATATTTTTAATAAAATAATAATGGATTGTGGTTTGGTTCATGAATTCTTGGGTTATTTAGTTTTCACAGCGGTGAATATACAGAATGGCATGTTGGTTTGGGGACTTGTAGAGGTTTAATATTGAATATGTTGAAGTGGCACCACATATGACCCTAAGCCTAGCTTTAAAAAATAATTTTACTGCAAATCTACATGTTTTATTCAGTTCCCCCCAGCATCATTTTGCAATGAAAGAATATAAATACTACAGAATTGTGTGTGATGTACAGTATTGCCAAACAATTCCACAATAAAGGTAAGTTATTTTTTAATAAATTTTTTCGCTTTGTTTGTTATAATTTGTATGCCTTTGTGAAAAATGTCTTTAGCACTTTCTCACACGTCTGGTATCACACACACACAAATTACATCAATATATGCAGCATTCAATTCTTTATTTATATGTGCAAATATTATTTAAATATCTGTAACAACCAAAAAGTTATCACATTTTCAAAACAGCCACCAACAATAACGCAAATTCTCAAAAAAGAATCCGGTGGCAGGGTTTGTTTAAAAAAAAAAAATCTAGCTCGCTAAAGGTTAATCTGGCCAATGGAAGGAAGTGATACTTGGCTCGCTCTATAATCTGGCCAATGGAAGGAAGTGATACTTGGCTCGCTCTATAATCTGGACAATGGAAGGAAGTGATACTTGGCTCGCTATATAACCTGGCCAATGGAAGGAAGTGATACTTGGCTCACTCTATAATCTGACCAATGGAAGGAAGTGATACTTGGCTCGCTCTATAATCTGGCCAATGGAAGGAAGTGATACTTGGCTCGCTCTATAATCTGACCAATGGAAGGAAGTGATACTTGGCTCACTCTATAATCTGACCAATGGAAGGAAGTGATACTTGGCTCACTCTATAATCTGACCAATGGAAGGAAGTGATACTTGGCTCGCTCTATAATCTGACCAATGGAAGGAAGTCATCCACATGTTGTCAGGGCCCAAAAGTTGAGTAAAGAATAGCAATACTGCAACACACCATGCATGTCATAAGAGGCGACTAAGGAGATTATGGGGTGAAGTTTGTGTCACATCCTAGAGAGTCAAAGTGACCCAGAACAGAACTGAAGTTGGATATGGTAGGTCAAAAGGTGCAGATATTGCAGCTATGCTGCAAACCATAATGAAACACATTTTGTTTCTTTGAACTACATCCCACTAATCTGCAGGAGTTTGATAACAAACACAGAAAAATAAGAATATTAGGTGATCTATTGTTGACCTACCCTGACTGGAAGAGATACTCGGCCCAGTCCGCTGTCTGAAGTCTAAAGACATGCTGCTTCTTGGTATAATCCATGGCTTTGGTCGCAAGACAGTGGTGGATATGGATAGCATTGTGAGTGCTCTCCACAAAATGACCCTTCTTGAGCTGATGCTCATCTTTGTACTGGTAGAGAATCATGTCCCGTAGTACAGCATATAACATCTTCCAGCCTCGCTTGCCAAAAGGAGCTGCAAAGATTATTGTAGTCTCAACTCAACTTAAAATACGTCAAATTCATATGTTAGCAGTATAAACATTTTCAAAGAAGTTCTATAGCAGCATAAACATACATATAGTGCAATTGTAATAAAGAACACACAGACTTGACTACTAATGGAGAATAGAATAGTAATGGTTGTTTACTAGAATATGTGACATTTTACCAACCATTTTTTCACAATATTCACATTCCATGCTGATTCCAGTTATAGCAAGTCTAGTCAAATTTATGCATGCAGTTGAGTCTGTGGGTCACACCACAAATGGCCCACTAGACAAACCACGCATGCAACAGGAAACTTTAGATGACATGCCGTTATATTGAGGCTCTCTTATGGAAGCTTTGTAGCCCGTATCATCTATATTATTATGCTTTTCAGGTGTTGTTGAATTTTGTGTTAATTTTTATTAGTTTATATTACTGACATATAACTGTTTTCCTATGGCTGAGGCCCAGCATAAAGGTGCAGTGACTCAGGACGTGAAAGCCTTTTGCCATAAAACATTTGGTGCATGCCTGGAGCCATAGAGAAGTTCGGTATAACCAGTAGGCAATTGGTGGCGGGGAATGAGCACAGTGAACCTTATCTTGGCTGCAGTGCATAGGTAGAAATCTATCAGTCATTTTCTAGCTCTGGCTCAGAAACCACAGTCTTCCCAGCACTATAATTCTCTGGCCCAGGGTGGGTGGGAAACTACAATCTTCCCAGCACTATAACGCAACTAATCAAATTGACTTTCAATTTTCTCAACTTTGGCACTTATAGAAAGGTAATTTTGCGGGACAGAATGGATCCTGGACTGTGACAGATGGTTCTATTAATATTCTTCCTCTGTATTCGTTCTCAAACTCTTACAAATTAGCGGAATGGAGTCTGGAGAATGGAATGTGTTGTGTCTCACACTCTGGTACGTTAGCGGGATGGAGTCCGGAGAATGGAATGTGTTGTGTCTCACACTCTGGTACGTTAGCGGGATGGAGTCCAGAGAATGGAATGCATCGTTATGATTTACAGCTTTGCTGTGATATTTTAACCTTTTTGCCTGACAACATCCAACTTCAGCATAGCTTCTGGGTCACTTTGACTCTCTATGCTATGGAATCTATCTTGTTTCATGTGATGTAGAGCATGCTTTGTGAACTGTCAAACAGATGATTTTGTTTTGTCTGTTAATACCTATAGGAAGATATTCAACCAGATATCAAATCACAGGGCTAGTTTATTTCCTACAGTCATCTCCGTGGTTGTAATGTGTAGTACTGCAATGTTATCTGTATCACCAGGTCATTCTGCTCCAATAGAAATCACAAACTAGAAAATACTGAAATCTTGGGGCTACACATAACTTCAAACAGAAGATTTCAATCCTTGTAGCCATGCATACACACTTAAGTCCAGACATTGTAGCCATGCATACACACTTATGTCCAGACATTGTAGCCATGCATACACACTTATGTCCAGGCATTGTAGCCCTACATACACACTTATGTCCAGACATTCTTCTACAGCATACATTCTCAAACTCCCACCATATCTCTCTTGTAACAATGAACCATATCTCTCTTGTAACAACACAATGAACCATATCTCTCTTGTAACAATGAACCATATCTCTCTTGTAACAATGAACTGACTAGATATTCAGCAGGATATAGTCCACAGAATGGAAATGCCTTGCGTAAACATTTTCAACTTGTGTACAAGGTGGATTTTTCGGAGATCCCTGTGTATTATCACTTGAAACTACGCTCGGCAGGCAGCGTACTGCTTCGTTCAGAGTAACTGATTACATATGGGAAACCGAGTACAGTGAAGTCAATCCTCTACGTCTTTTGAACCCTCTATTTGCATTAATGGTCTGACACATCCGACATTGCCAGAGTAGAGACATTCTAATGTCTACAAATGTATTCTACAACATGAGTAACTGACAACGTGGGTATCATACAACATGGGTTTCATAGAACAAACATACACTGTAAAAATGTATAAATTAACATACTTTTACGTCTGTCTGCCTCCATGCAGCATTTACGCATAACATATCCTTTCTTATACTCTGTAGTCTTGCTTGGATCTGGCACCTGCACATAAAGACAATGACACTTATCAGACTGACATCTGCACATGCAACTACTATTATAAGCCACCTGAACCATTGCTGGTAGTGGGATTTACAGTCAAAAGTCTTCAAACTGTCCTAACTTGTCATTCTTAACAGATCTACCATCAACAGTCTTGTTTCTGGACTGTTTTCTTCTTCATTCTCATCTATATACAAAGTTTTATAAGACGCTTCTCTGTATACAGTTACTCTAATCCTAAACCACTCTTCTCTGTATACAGTTACTCTAATCCTAAACCACTCTTCTCTGTTACAGGTTTCTTCCACTGGGTTGACATGGTTAATCATATTCTCTGCACCTGCCATCCATGACACACCTTGTAGGAATGTTGAACCTTTAATATCAGATATGTTTCTCTCCAATGAAGACGGATATGTAGGGCCATTGGTGCAAATATAACGGTGACACATTTCCATTCTCTGGGCGACATCCTGCTGGAAATCTAGTAAGACCATTGTTCTGCTACAAGAGTGATCCAGCAGGAGTTTGAGAATGAACGCTGAAGACGAAGATGTTTCTATGTAGGGAGTGCTCTTGGTGAACGATAGCTCTCATATAATATGTGACCCATGTCAGTGCATGTCTGGACGTAATGGAAACTAATCACATCATCACAATAGGTGGTATCTAGCATACATCCATGAGTTATATATTCATATCCGCATTCTAAATATGTTTTCAATACTGACATTGTGCACTGATAATGTGAGCAGTCTAGGCTATTATCTACTATGAAAATGACAAGTAATTGAAAGAACAGAACAAATAACCTTTGTTCTAGACAAGAGTTTTTTTTATAGCACTGTAAACCATGTTTACTTTGCAGGATATTATCAACAAGATATTTGTAGGACAGGCTCCAGTCAACAAATTATTCCTAGATATTTAATTCTATCAGACAGCCCAAAAGTATAGCCATCAAGAATCACAATGGGAAGTACTTTATTTCTGTGCAAAAGAACAGCCAACAGACACAGACTTGGTCCTGATAGAAAGCAGATTCAATGCGAATATTAAGAAAACAAGAACGTACCATCAGGATTAGAACACAAACCACACCCATGTAGTGACAGACTAATGAAAAATGTCTGCAAGCAAAGATTGACAATGTCATGAAACAAAGGTAGAATAAGGAGAGTGTTTAACAGCCATCGGAATCAAAAGCATGCATAATCTGATAATCTGACAACTGAAAAAACTTGACAAACTATAGTCCGTTCAGAATCGTTTGCCGAGATGTTAAATTATTTTTATCAAAAACGTATTGTTCATTTGGATTGATCATTTGAAGTTAGGTTTAGAATAATAATGTCGCTATAGAAATATTTTTTTATCAAAGAAATGTGATCCAGTATCAAAGATACCTTATTTAACCTATATTAAAAAAAAGTTAATCTAAATTATAAACAACCGCTGGATTATGTAGATGCTTACATCTCACATCTGATTATTAAATATAAAGGCATGACCCTCACGGTAGAATGTGCACCGTTCTAAAAGTAGTTGTTTCCACTGTACATTTGTATAAAGCAATGTTACATATGGAAATTCCCGTTTAGCACCAAATATTATTTTTCCTGAACTTAGAATTATGTGAAATCAAAAACGGCTATTTACTCGATTTCAAGTCACAAGTCAGAGGCACGTCTCAATATTTACAGAAAGTAGGCGGCACTAAGCATATTACCTTCTGCAAGTCTATGTGAGAATGAATCTGAAAGCGAAATATTTTACTGAGCATAACATTGCTATAAAGATTTATCAATACTTCTGCAGAGAGCGTAAAAAGGGACATCTTTATTGTTCTTTATCAAATCCTGAGAAGAGAACAATGCATATTTTAGGTTTGTGTAAACGTTCATTTGATCGAATAGTGGAAGCAAGCGGATATTTATTGCCAACAAATTCACGAAAGCAAGGAAGGAAAGAAAAGATAGACAGTTTCGATAAGGACCTAGTAAAAAGAGAAATATGTAGAATGTTTGATAAAAACGAAGAAGTGACACTTAGAAAGTTGAAGATTTGGCTGAAAACTAATAACGACATTGAAATATCAAAAACTTTATTATGGAAAACTGTAAGAAATGCAGGCTTCACCTTTAGAAAGTATGCTGGTGGAAAAAACATTATTTGTGAAAAGCCACATCTGGTAGCTCTTAGAAGCAAGTATTTACGTGAAGTGAAGGGAATGCGCGAGAATGGTTATGATATTGTGTATTTAGATGAAACTTGGATCAACGCTCATCATACAAATGAAAAGGAATGGCAGTTAGCAGATGGAAGTATTAAAAGATCAGTACCAAGTAGTAAAGGGCAACGTTTGATAGTTGCACATGCAGGTAGCAGACATAATGGGTTGTTGCAGAATGCTCATCTAATTTTCATTTCAAAATCCATTGACAATAGAGACTACCACTCCGAAATGAATGGGCACATATTCGAAGACTGGATCGAAAAAAGTATTCTTCCAATATTAGATAGACCTTCTTGTCTGATAATGGACAATGCTTCATACCATAACGTAGTGAACGTAGAAGATAGAATCCCAACATCATCAAGTACAAAAGATGCAATCAAAACGTGGCTCATAAAAGAACACATACCAGTTACCGACAGGTACTTGAAACCCGAATTGCTTAACCTTGTAAAACAGACACAACGAACAAAGATATTTAAAATAGACAAGTTAATTGAAGAACATGGTCATAGATGTTTGAGACTACCTCCATATCATGCACACTTAAATCCTATAGAGCTAATTTGGGCAAAAGTTAAAGGACACGTAGCATCTACAAATACAACTTTCAAATTATGTGATATTGAGACACTTACAAATCAGGCTCTATCAAATATACATAAAGACTACTGGGTGAAATGTGAGGATCATGTGTTACGCCAAGAAGAGGAATATTGGAAAAAGGAAGGTTTGTTGTTTGTTCAGCCGAAAACAGTAATCGACCTATTTGACTCGTCTGATTATGAATGATCATTACTCTGATTAAGTCTACACTAAAAAAAGTTTGATTTGCAAAATTTACAAGTTGATTTGTAAAACATTTCATTGCTCAATACCACCCAAGCAATTCAAAAAAATGTTATAAGCAAACCATCAACCATTACTTATAAAAATTAGCCCGCTTGATTCAATACAGAAGTTCAGATATCTTGGATCAACTATTACAGACAAAATTTCCTTACATGAAGAAATATATGTACTTATTTCAAAGGCAGCGACAACATTTGTGAAACTCACACCAAGAGCATGGAACAATATCAAATTGACTCTACGAACAAAAGATATATTTTAAATTTTTTTTACACCTGCCACCATGTAAAATTTTGTGGACACGCCTATGGGTCATCATTGCACTAGATTACTGTAAAATATTTTGTTTATGGTCGAAATAATATTTACATGGGCAAACATCAAAAGAATTCGCCGCTTTCAAATAACCGTTACAGCTAGACATCAAGTAACACATATGTTTTCGCGACATGGACATTTTAACAACGTATGCCAAAATTCATGTGAAATCATCAAGAACTTTTTGAATTATAAATCATAACATCTCGGCAAACGATTCTGAACGGACTATAGCATAATCTTACAACTTACACAAACTGAAAGTTATCACCCTCAAATGTCTTGTGTTCCAAATGAGATGATGACAATTCAGGAAATGAGATCCACTTCAGACTTGAGAAAGGAGATGGTTGAACATGATATGGAAATGTAAGATCTTATATAAAGTTGTCGTAACAACAAATGGAGATGGTTTCAAGCAAATGTGACTATCAACAAAAGAACACAGTGAAGCACAAAACATGTACTTAACTATGAAGAAAACAAAAAAATTATGACAACAGATAAAGTGAAACTACAACTAAAGATAATAATTGACAATTTCCAACTAGAGGGCATAACAAATTTCCAGTATTTTGGCAAAAACATAAATAGCTCAGTAGACTGTGTTGTCGAAATCAAGAGAAGAATTTGCAATGGGGACACTGAAACTTGTGCAAATGAAAAATCTTTAGAAAGATACCAGCAGCAAAGCAAAACTATGTATGCTCAAAACATACATATTTCCAGTGGTAATATACAGTTGTGAGGAATGGACATTAAATAAAACAATAGCAAAGAGAATCGCTGCTTTCGAAATGAGATGCTACAGAAAAATGTTACTTATAACATGGACAGCTAAAAAGACAAATCAAGAAGTGTTAAGATCAATAAACGTCAAAGAGGAATGGCTCCTTAACAACATCCTAACAAGAAAGTTGTGTTTTTTTTTGGTTATATAGAGACATAACAGCATGGAAAGATTAAAAGGCAGAGTTAACAGCAACAGGGGAAGAGGGCGCTCACGAATACGATAGTGCAGTGGTATATCAGAATACTTAAACATGATTCTAGCTGTGCAAGTCAACCCGCCCAGAATTGCGGAGTGTTCAGAGAATCTATAAGGAAGATCACATTCTGGAAAGCATGTCACATGATGATGATGATATGTATATACATTTGAACAGAGTTTTCAAGAACATTCTACCAGCTCATAAGTAAATATATATTTTTAAAAAAACAACCATATCTTGGTCATGAATCTGATAGCGCGAGCACAATGAAATCACTATTGTCCATGATCTTATCAAGTGGACATCTCTCATATTGTTGTAGAATGTCTATGATGAGATCAATAATATATAGCATTATAGAATCCATACTGCATGTTTTCCTGTTAAAATGTGCAGGGAGGCTTTTTTTGACTAGAAATAAACGCCGCTTTCCATAGCTGTCACTGCGACATGTACAGGAAGAATTTGTAATTGCACCTCTGAAAGACAAAAAATCTTTATCTCAACTATGGATTGTACTTGGGAACAAGGCTTCTGAGACTGTTATTCTAGCCATAAGACCACACGTAAAGATCAATCTATACAAATCTATAATGTAACTATATTCTTATGTACCAATGTGAGAGCTGGACAATAAATGCAGACACAGAAAAAAAGATTAAAGGTTTTCAATATATAAGTGCTACAGACATTTGTTACAAATAATTTATATACAACATAATACAAATATATTTGTGTGCCAGCAAATAAATCAACTTGCAGACTATCCAGAACCACTTTTAGCAGTGGTGAAATGGCATAAACTTGTTTGATGTGGGCATGTAACCAGACACAATTCACTTTCTAAAACTATTTTGCAAGGAACAGTTGAGGGTAGAAGGAGAAGAGGTGTATGGAAAAAAATTGGATTGACAATATCAGGGAATGGCCTGGGAATGATTTTTACACATACAAATGGCTGAGGACAGAGGTGTTTGGAGGGCTTTTAGTGCTGATGTCTCCAGTGTGTCACCCCTATTACCATGATGGGTTATGAGTCTTATTATTATTAAAATCGTAAACATTTGCCGAGAGAGAATGAGCATCAAGAGTTTTATAGGATCTCCCTAGAATAGTGGTTAAGCCATTCTCTTTGTGCTCAAGAAGTCATGGGTTTGAATTTCACTTACGACATCTTCTTGTATAAAATTTATTTTTTCTGAGATCCCTGGGAAAAATCGCTTGAAGTGGGAGTGGACGACCCGCTTACAGTTAAGGGATTCCAGTTACATCAAATGCATCATACACAAACGCGCCCATAGCAACACCTTCATGAGGTACCCTTGCTTCAAACAAAACTTCCTATCGGAGCGACAGAACGCTTAGCAGTATATTCAGGTCTCTGTTTCTTTTCTTGCCTACCACACTTTGTTGTTAAATCTCAGCATCCTCACCAAGGATCCTGGATGGTGAATAGAAACATCTCTACTTTGAGTGTCTTGCAAACTGACATTGCAATCACAGTAGAACATGTCATTGAGAGGGACAGAGTATGTGTGGGGTAACCTAAGTACATGTGGGTAACCTGAGTTACATGTGGAGTAACCAGAGTACATTTGGGGTAACCCGTGTACATGAGGGGTAACCTGAGTACAATGATGTCATTCCTCTACACCTTTAGAGATTTTTTTTAATCTAGGGGTTTGCAAGAGGTGCAATGATGTCAATAAACAATAACACAACCTGCACTAGTTGTCCTGACATGAGAGAAATGTAATCAATAACACAACCTGCACTAGTTGTCCTGACATGAGAGAAATGTAATCAATAACACAACCTGCGCTAGTTGTCCTGACACAAGTGGAATAGTATTCTTCTGATTTTTGTCTTAAATTCTTCAGAGAATAGCAGAGACTTCAGCATGTCTTCTGGGTCACTTTGACGCTCTATAGGATGGAACAGCCAACTTCACACCAAAACCTCCTTAGTTGCCTTATGTATGCTACGGCAACATTCAGGCGAAGTCTGGTATTTATGCTACAGCAACATTCAGGCGAAGTCTGGTATGATTTATGCTACTGCAACATTCAGGCGAGGGCTGGTATGATTTATGCTACTGCAACATTCAGGCGAGGGCTGGTATGATTTATGCTACTGCAACACTCCAGCGAGGGCTGGTATGATTTATGCTACTACAACATTCAGGCGAGGGCTGGTATGATTTATGCTATGGCAACATTATGTCTAGGGCTGGTATGATTTATGCTATGGCAACATTACGTCTAGGGCTGGTATGATTTATGCTATGGCAACATTACGTCGAGGATTGATATGATTTATGCTACTGCAACATTACGTTGAGGACTGATATGATTTATGCTATGGCAACATTACGTCGAGGGCTGGTATGATTTATGCTACTGCAACACTCCAGCGAGAGCTGGTATGATTTATGCTACTGCAACACTCCAGCGAGAGCTGGTATGATTTATGCTATGGAAACATTCAGTTGAGGATGAACATCAAGGAAGTTATGGGGTGAATTTGGCTGCTCCATCTCATACAGTCAAAGACACCCAGATGCCATGCTGAAGTCAGATGTGTTAGGCCAACAGGCAAAGATATCGCAGCAAAGATGTAAACCATGTCACATTACATTCCGTTCTCCAGAATACATTCTGCTAATCTGTAGAAGTTTGAAAGCGAATGCAGAAAAGGTACATACATACTCCTGGCTGTTCAGATAAAATTTCCAGCTGAAGACAGATGTGTCGGACCATTGGCACAAATAAAACAGCGACACAATGCATTTCCATTCTCTGGACTGCATCCTGCTGGAAATCTAGAATGAATCATGGTCCTGCTACAAGAAACATCCAGCAGGAGTTTGAGAATGAACACTGAAGAAGAAGAAGATAAAATTTGCCAGTTATCCCACATCCGCAGAAGCTTCTTCTTCAGCATTCTTTCTCAAACTCCCACTGGTTCTCTCTTCTAGCAGGACATTCTTAAGTCCCACTGAATCTCTCTTGTAGCAGGGCAATGGTTGTACTAGATTTCAAGCAGGATGTAGTCCACAGAATGAAAATGTGTTTTTACCATTTCCTTTGCGCCAATGGCCAGACACATCCGTCTTTGATGGATGAAACAATCAGAAGTAATCTCTAAATATTCAGTCCCACAAAAACCAGTGTAACATTACCTCTAGAAATGGGTTATTGCCTAAAAGTTGGGGAACTGCCAACTGGACGGGTCCTGCTTGTTCTACTACCGGAGTGCCTTCTAAGTCTGGCGTGACTTCATCTCTGCAAGCACAAGTTAAGTTCTAAGAAGATGTCACAGGATAAAGACAACATCAGTGAAAAATATACCCAAACAACTGTGCATGTACACACACACCAACTGTGCATGTACACACACACCAACTGTGCATGTACACACACACCAACTGTGCATGTACACACACACCAACTGTGCATGTACACACACACCAACTGTGCATGTACACACACACCAACTGTGCATGTACAAAATAACTGTACATGTATACAACTTTGCATTATATTACAAAACAACTGTTCATGTACACACCAAATGTACATGTATACAATAAATGTACATGTATACAACAACTGTTCATGTACACACCAACTGTTTATGTACACACCAACTGTTTATGTACACACCAACTGTTTATGTACACACCAACTGTGCATGTATACACCAACTGTTCATGTGCAAATAAACTGTGCATGTACACACCAAATATTGATGTACACACCAACTGTACATGTATACAACAACTGTTCATGTACACACCAACTGTTTATGTACACACCAACTGTTTATGTACACACCAACTGTACATGTACACACCAACTGTTTATGTATACACCAACTGTTTATGTACACACCAACTGTTTATGTATACACCAACTGTTCATGTGCAAATAAACTGTGCATGTACACACCAAATATTGATGTACACACCAACTGTTTATGTACACACCAACTGTTTATGTACACACCAACTGTACATGTACACACCAACTGTTTATGTACACACCAAATATTGATGTACACACCAACTGTACATGTATACAACAACTGTTTATGTACACACCAACTGTTCATGTACACACCAACTGTTCATGTACACACCAACTGTGCATGTACACAACAAATTGTGCATGTACACAACAGGAACATAATGGTGAACTACCGTACGTCTTCTTCTGCATTCGTTTTCAAACTCCTGCAAATTAGCAGGATGTACGCCCTGTGTTGCCGGGGCTCGAAAGGTGAGCAAAGAATAGCAACACTGTTTACCTTCCATGCATGTTGTAAAAGGCGACTAAGGAGGTTATGTGATGGAGTTGGCTGTCCCATTCCATATAGGGCCAGTGACCCAAAGCCATGCTGAAGTCGGACATGTCAGGCCTAAAGGCGCAGATATCGCAGCAATGCTGTAAACCATGACACAACGCATTCTGTTCTCCAGACTACATCCTGCTTCTTCTTTGACCGTATATGAGATAACTAACTCCACCTTATAATCATCTCAGTTGCCTCTTACCACATGCATGGATTGCAAGAAGTGTTGCTATTCTTTGCTCCCCTTTTGGTCCAATCAACACACAGGAAACCACTTGCATTCTTCTTCTTTAGCGTTCATTCTCAAACTCCCACTGGATCTATCTTCTAGCAGAACAATGGTCCTAGATTTTCAGTAGGATGTAGTCCAGAGAATGGAAATGTGTGTGTCCCTGTTCTATGTCTGCCAATAACCTAACACATCCCGTCTTCGGCAGAACTTGCTTATTGTTCTTCAGTTTGTGAGGGAAAGTATGAGCACCTGATTACTCTATGCCACACAGGCTGGTGCCGCTCTCACTTGGATGGATGTGGATGGTTTAAACCCCCACTCCCACCAACATAGCATCACCATCTCTGTGCTGTATGTGACCATCCATTTCTTCCACATGTAGGTATGTAATGTGTACATTTCATGACATGACAAGTACAACTTACACTGCCCATTCTATTGGCTCCGTTTTAATAGCCTGATAAATGGCTTTCAGTACCTCCTTGGAGAAATTGTCTCCATCATTGAGTTCTGCAAGATTCTCGATGAACTCCTGGCATGTCATCCTCCTACCAACATTCTGTAAAAAATATGAGGCTAAAGAAGATCAACTTCATGAGCTGCTAGGTGGTAAAACAAATTGGTTGAAATGTTGTTGCAGTCATACTGGCAATGTGAAATGTTGTTGCAGTCATACTGACAATGTGAAATGTTGTTGCAGTCATACTGACAATGTGAAATGTTGTTGCAGTCATACTGGCAATGTGAAATGTTGTTGCAGTCATACTGGCAATGTGAAATGTTGTTGCAGTCATACTGGTAATGTGAAATGTTGTTGTTGCAGTCATCAATCAATCAATAAACCCATAACCCTTCAGGGTCGTAGGGGTACCACATTGGATGCTTCAGCACACAGTCCTCCAGCGAATTCTATCCTCAGCGATGCGGATGAGTGTGGAAATATCTTGCCCTGTCCATTCCTTGATCCACTACGCGTGCCTGGAGACAGATATAGAGGCTGTCACAGGCTAAGGGTAGCCCACCCGAATTGTCAAGGCATGCCGAAATCGGATGTGCTAGGCCTACAAGGCGCATAACGGTGGCACAACGTAATCACGCTCCCGGCGGAAATCGCACGGATATCCGTGATGGTTACAATGGAGCGAACGAAAAACAAACAAACAAACATTCCTTGATGTTGTCTGTCCATGTCTTTATTTGTCCTCCTCTGCTTCTTCCACCCTCGACAGTTCCCTGCAGTATTGTTTTTGACAAGGAATCGTGCCTGCATACATGTCAGAACCATGCTAGTTTTCGTCACATCACTATTGAAAGCAATGGCTCCTGGACACCTGCACACATCTCTACTTTATTTCTTACGTACACATTGGTCTTATATTTCCTATAGGAAATTTGTAGAATTCTTCTGTAGCATTTATACTCGAAAGCCTGTAATCTTCTCTCCATGTCCGCAGTGAGTGTCCAACTCTCACAACCATACAACACAACAGAAAGCACCAGCGACTTATACAGTTTGATTTTCACTCCAACACTGATGTTGCTTTTCCAAATCACAGTTAGCCTTGACAAGGACGCTAAAGCCATCTCCAGCCTTATTTTTAGTTCTGCTTTGCATTTACCATCGCTGCATATACTGGATCCGAGGTATTTGAAGGTATTCACCTCCTCAAGCTTATGCCCATTCATCATGATTTTAGTCTGGTTTTCTGTGTCTCTGCTGTTTACCAAGATTTTGCTCTTATCTGTATTGATTTCCATTCCGTACTTGCTGGTAACTTTTTCTAACTTTGATGTTAATTCTTGCAATGATTGTTCTGACCCAGCTATAAGATCAATATCATCAGTGAAACGCAAGTTGCAAATAGGGCGACCTCCGATCGATATAGACGTGTTGTAGTCATGTAATGTCTCTTGTATGATGTGCTCTAAGTATATGTTAAAAAGTACTGGGGACATTATGCATCCCTGTCGAACTCCCACAGTTGTTTTGAAGAACTCTCCAATTGTATTGTGTGACAAGACAGCACTATTTGCATTTTTGTACAGAGCTTCAATAATGTCTATAATTGTGGTGTCAAAATTAAATTTCCTCAGTATGTGCCACAGACCATCATGCCAAACATGATCAAAGGCCTTTGTAAAGTCAATGAAGTTGTGGTATAGATCACGTTGGTGCTGAATATGTTTTTCGATTAGTGTTTGGATGTTAAATATTTGTTCAACTGTGCTTCTGTTTGCTCTGAAGCCAGCTTGTTCTTCTGCAATTATTTCTTCAGACTTGTGTTTTATTCTGTTAAGTAGTATTTTGAGCATCACTTTACTGGGGTGTGTTATAATACTAATTGTTCTGTAATTTGTACACACTTTCAAATTTCTTTTCTTGGGAATTGGTATTATTAGTGATTGTGTCCAATCAGTGGGCCATTGTTTTGTGTTCCATATATTTTGGTCATAATATTTACCACATTAATGCCCCCGTATTTCAACAATTCTGCTGGAATGTTGTCTACACCAGGTGACTTCCCTCCTTTCAATGTTCGAATGGCCTCTTTTATTTCATCTACTAGAATTTCTGCATTTCCTATTTCTCTGTTGTTTAGTTCAGAATTCTGTAATATCGTGTAGTCAGGATTACACTTGCAGTTATACAGCTCCTTGCAATACTCTGTTCATCTTTTCAATATATCTGTTGTTTCATTTAGTATCTTTCCGTGTTTGTCTTGTATTGTAGATATATTTGGTCTTTTAGGCTGTGTTATCTTGTCATACTGGCAATGTGAAATGTTGTTGCAGTCATACTGGCAATGTGAAATGTTGTTGCAGTCATACTGGTAATGTGTAATGTTGTTGCAGTCATACTGACAATGTGAAATGTTGTTGCAGTCATACTGACAATGTGAAATGTTTTTGCAGTCATACTGGTAATGTGAAATGTTGTTGCAGTCATACTGGTAATGTGAAATGTTGTTGCAGTCATACTGGTAATGTGAAATGTTGTTGCAGTCATACTGGTAATGTGAAATGTTGTTGCAGTCATACTGGTAATGTGAAATGTTGTTGCAGTCATACTGACAATGTGAAATGTTGTTGCAGTCATACTGACAATGTGAAATGTTGTTGCAGTCATACTGACAATGTGAAATGTTGTTGCAGTCATACTGACAATGTGAAATGTTGTTGCAGTCATACTGACAATGTGAAATTCTGCATGCACATTAACTTTACAAAATCCATCCATTATATAAAATACTTTGTCAAGTATGGTACAGCATTAGTTCAACATGTCCATTATCTAATGTAGTATTAGGCTGTCAGAACAGTTCAACATGAAAACTGTGAGGTAATCTTGTGTTATATGAAGACAAAACAGTTCATGATTACTGTGAGACAATGCTGTTATATGAAGACAAAACAGTACATGATTACTGTGAGACAATGCTCTGATGCTGAGACTTACTGGAGAATGCAGATCAGAGTTGAGTAACATTATTGCACAAGTTAATGTATGACAGGCATCTGAAATGAATTACAAATAAGGCTAATATATACAATGATATCATCCAAGCTCTACAAAAGCATGTACATTCAAACACTAGCAGTTCTGCTTCTATCTATTGCCTTTTCTCTGATTTTGCTCTCGGGTATTGCAGGAATGAAATGACAATGGGTTTTTGGGCTATGACACATTTGATATGCAGTAATATTGTGATGTCTCAGAATGTTGGTAACTCTTTCAATCCACCTTCTTCGTGGTCTTCCCCTGTATATTGCTGTTTATATTTTTATATTGTATGTTCTTGCTGCTGGACAATAAGGGCTCATTCTCATTAAGTGGGCGAAGCACTTCAGTCTTTGTTTTTCGATACATTTGACCACAGACGTTGTTCCAACAGTTCTTGTAGTCTCATTTCTCACATGATCTCTTCATGTTGTGTCTGCTGCTTTTCTTAGACATATCATTTCATGTGTTGTAGTAAGCTTTCTCTCTTGTCCGACATTGATAACACAATGTTGGGATAAAGATTGGATTGATGATTTACCTTTTGATTTCCATCGGGATAGATTTGTGTTTCAAAATAAGTGAAAGTTCACAATTTACGTAGTTAAGTTTTTGAATTCTTGTCTCAAGCTCTCTGTCCATTCAGTTCTGGCTAAGTAATTCTAATGATGTTTCATACAATTAATTCTTCCATCAGACACAAGTGCTAAACTGAATAAGAAAATATTTGTAATATTTTGGAATTAGGAGCAAAAGAGCTCTTGTATTGCAGTCTGAAAGGGAAGCAAAGAATAGCAACACTGTTTCCATGCATGTCATAAGAGGCAACTAGGGAAGTTTTGATGAGGAACTGGTGTTTATGAGGGTCAAAAGTTACTCATAAACCATGCTGAAGTCGGATGTGTCAAGGCGAAAGGTGCAGACATCACGACTAAGCTGTAAACCAAGACACAACAGATTCTTTTCTTCTGACTACATCTTGATAATCTGCAGGAGTTTTGAGAACGCACACCGAAGAAGAAGAGCAATAGAGCTCTTGTATACGCCACAAATATATGCCAACCAATCAATCAATCTCTTGGTTTCTCTAGGTTGTTTACATATCACCCCATGACAAAAGGTTATTATATCGCTGTGTTATTGACAAAGTAAATATTTGATCTGTATGCTTCTATGCTGTCCTTCACTTGCGTTGTGTTCTTGACAAAGACCTCTCAGAGAAGTTTTTATCTGTATGCTTCTGTGCTTCTACTTCTGCGTTCAGTATCTGCGATTATATTATAATGTCAAGCCTGACACATCCAACTTCTACGTTCAGTATCTGCGGTTATATTATAATGTCAGGCCTGACACATCCAACTTAAAACTAGCAGCATATGATGTTCTTTTCTGTCCGGGCATTCTTCTTATAAAACACCAATAAAATCACAATGACAATACAAATTTAAGAACCAGAAACTCAAGCTACTTGTGCAGTATTCTTATAGACACAGTTGGCACTACTACATTATACAGTCAGATGCTACTCAGGGCTACCACTGTATACAGTTATAACTAGAACAGGTAAGACTATACCTGCATTATAATGGCTCTTTACTGGTGAGTTTGTGAATGTGCTTTGAATGTCATGACTGATGCTATCTGATATTTGTCAAGTAAAAAGTTGACCTGATCCATTCATTGACTAGGATTTGGTTTTATAGTAATGGCTGATGCTATTGTTGCTGACAGCCTTTGTTGCAGAGACAGCACAGAATGAATGGGAACAATCTGGTACATCTGTACCTGGTGGTCTTAGGTTTCATGAGGCTGGCAACATCTTCTGGGAAAGTTCCCACTGTATTATCATTGATGTTGTATTTTATGTGAGTACCAGTAGGGTGGGGCAAATGAAAGAAATGACCTTTCATCTTACTGTTGCTAAAGTTTGTGCTATTTTCCTTCTTAGCAATATTTCACTCCTTCATTCTTGTTCTTTCATTTTTTTAATAATGGGATTCTGCAATATTATTATGGGTATTACTTTTCACATTTCCTTCTCTATGCTGGGTTTCAGATTTTTATCACATTTTGGTTTATACATGGTAAATAATAAATAAGGTAAGAAGGTTACTAGACATACCTAACTATCGATGTAAAACAAAAGTAAATAACAATAAAACAAAGGACAATGACAATTGTCCATGTATCAGTCCAACCATGACCTTTTTTGAGAAACAAATAATGATAAAAAAAAACAAAACTATACAAATATTGAAAACTTTAATTGGTTTATACACGAATTCATATTTTTATCACATTTTAATTTAACACGGGTTTCATATTTTTATCATATTTTGGACATTAAAGTGACATTCTTGGCTCTATACAGATCTGCGTATATTTTAAATAAGTATAAAGTATACGGTACATGCCATGTTTTGAAGCCATACAGCAGTACAGGACTTCACAAATCTACAAACATTTAAATGAAGCTACCTTCAGAATTGAAAGCTTCTAAGTTGCTCTCCATAAACCTATGAGAGAAATGTGCTAGGACCCGCTCTCGCTCTTGAGTTTCACCATACAGTGAAAACTTGACAAGAAACTTGCGTAGTGCCTGGTCCAAAGTGTGCTCTTGAAAGTCAAAGAATTTGAGATACTCTTCTGCCACAAGGTTACTGAAATCATTCCTGAATGCAGAAGATATAAATATATTTCATTTGAGTCAAGTCTGTGTGCTACAATTGAACATTACCTACTGTATCATGTCAGTCATGCCTGTTGGTTAGTCATCAGATCATCATTTTGCACTCCAGCCTTGTCCATTGGTGGTCAGATTTCTATCTGAGTTTAATTACTATTACACAATAACTGCCAGAATCAGTTCTCTTCTGGTTGACTTAACATTCGCTGCCATTGACCATCACTGTTTATGAACGCAGCTCATTTGTATTTTTCTGATAATACTCATTGACTCAATCAGGATACAGACATTGAATCAATCAAGATAGAGACATTGAATCAATCAGGATACAGACATTGAATCAATCAGGATAGAGACATTGAATCAATCAGGATAGAGACATTGAATCAATCAGGATACAGACATCGAGTCACTGAGGATGCAGACATGAGTTTTCCTGAGTGCTCATTCAGTATGGTAACCAGGACTTGTACATGTAGTTACGGGTGCACAGAATATGGCCACCATCTTCTTTCCAAGCATGTTGTATGCCAGGGTTTGTGATGATGATGTTCATGAGATCGGCAGACAAACTTTCATCTGTGAGAAAATTAATTTCACTATTTCTTGTCTCAATCTTATGTGTCTTTTACTTACTTATTCATCGGCTGTCTAAAGGGTTAGCACAGGAGTGCCTTAGGCTAAGAGTTACTCGTTTTGTTGTTAGTTAACATGTATGCCTGTATATATGCTAATGTGAACTTGTCGCAGGGTTGAAAATACCTTGGGGAAATACTTTAACAAGAAGGTAGATAATTATTTAAATTTTAATATAAAAAGGCACATCACGAGGCAACACCCACTTCTATGAAATATGGAAGAGATCTGGAAGATACTTGTGTTGAGATAGACCAAGAATGCATCAATGACGGTCACCTTACAAGGATGGTTACCATGATAGTATTATTAATCTGGAAATAGTGTCTTTTGATACAGCCTAATTTTGCAGATGGGATGTGTTGCAATGTCACTGCAGCGACCATTTCCCATGTGCTATATTAGTAGTGAAAGAGAGACACTTGCAACATAGGCCTAAAGTCAGGTCTTGCCATTATGATCGCTCAAGGGTTAATATCGTTAGCACAATTAGACAAGTGAAACATAATCCTCAGAACAATATGAGGGGTTATTGGCATAAGCCTTCTTGGTGGGATAATGAGGCAAAAGAGACATGGAGTTACAAACAGAAAGCAGGTGTACAGTGGCAAAATATCAAGAAAAATAGAACCTGTTCAACCTATTCATCTTGAAATTGAAGCGATCAAAGACGACAAGATTCAGGTCATCAAAGAGATTGATAAATCTGATAAGGAGACAAGATGGGAGGACTTTTGCCAAAAGATTGCAAATGATAAGTCACTAAAGCTATTTTGTTCATTGAACACCTGTGATCAGCAAGAAGATGGATATGTTCACTGAACACCTGGGCTCAGCAGGAAGATGGATATGTTCATTGAACACCTGTGATCAGCAAGAAGATGGATATGTTCACTGAACACCTGGGCTCAGCAGGAAGATGGATATGTTCATTGAACACCTGTGATCAGCAGGAAGATGGATATGTTCATTGAACACCTGTGATCAGCAGGAAGATGGATATGTTCATTGAACACCTGTGATCAGCAGGAAGATGGATATGTTCATTGAACACCTGTGATCAGCAGGAAGATGGATATGTTCATTGAACACCTGTGATCAGCAGGAAGATGGATATGTTCACTGAACACCTGGGCTCAGCAGGAAGATGGATATGTTCACTGAACACCTGTGATCAGCAGGAAGATGGATATGTTCATTGAACACATGTGATCAGCAGGAAGATGGATATGTTCATTGAACACCTGTGATCAGCAAGAAGATGGATATGTTCATTGAACACCTGTGATCAGCAGGAAGATGAACAGACAGACAGATATATATGACATGTAGCAAGTCTAAAAACTTACTTTTTACACAAGTGCCTGGAAACATCAGATTTTCGAAAGCCTTCCAAATGAAAGAGTCTCTTGGCCAGTCTTTCTGCGCTGGGCCTGTCCACAGCCTTGCTTGGTTGATGGTAGAGACTATCAATGTCTGTGTCATCTCTCTGCAGCAAGGAATCAACAACAGAGCTGCCCTGAACCAAGATATCACCACTGATTCTCTCTTCACTGTTAACTTGACTCACTGTATGTAACCCATGTGATGGTGAAATGGCAGTCACAAAATTTGGGTGAACATTTCCTGAAAAGTTCATTTCATTGTGTCTGCTACTGTCAGTATCATCCTTCTGTTTAGCAAACTTGGCAGGTTTTGTATCATCCAAGTTGATCAAACCCGGGAGAAATTCACGCTCAAGTGTTGAAGATTTCTTTTCTGGGGAATTATCTAAACTCCTGGACACCTGTAAGGATTCTGAGGCTACATTGTTCAATGATGAATCCATGCTGTCATGATAAGCCAGAGCATCCAACGAGTATGCTAAATTATCTTCGATGTCTATGTTGACAAACGCTATACTTGTCCCAGCCTGTAAGTAGTTCTCATGAGACTTGCTGGTACGTACTAGCAGCCTGTCTGTGTTGCTAGAGTGGACAGGGAATTTTTCATCACTACCGCCTGCAGTTATTGCTTGATCTGTGGTTTCAATCTGTTGACATGTCCATGAATCTGAAATGCTATTATCAGTAGAAACTTCCCTCATAGCTGAGACCCTATTTGAAAGAAAGTTTCCTTCACTGGAACGAGTATTTTCAGAATTAGTGAACATCCTGCCTGCAAGGTCTTGGTCAGAAATGTGACCATTTTGGATAAAACTAACATCACCAGAGCTGGATGGCTTTGATACCAGCGTGTCTGCGAGAACAGTACTATTTTTCATGGGATGCAATGGCTGCAACTTAACCAGATTGCCTGCAGTTTGTTGCAGTCTTAATGTGTCAGTATTAGAAGAATGTTGAGGTGTTAGAGGAAGACTTGGAGATGGGGCAGCTGAGTTATCTAAGCCTAGTTCACTTTCAGAATCAGACGACTGTGACAAGTCAGACAGCTCCTCCATTTCTGCAACTGGTGCATAAATGAAAGGAAACTCTTTACACTGAGCAGACGTAGGTAGATGGTTGTTAATATCTTGAGATAGCACAAAATTATTTGGATGATGCACTGAGTTATGCAGCTGTTGAGTATTAGTTTTGACTGGCCCCGGGATTTTTGAGTGCAGTTTTGGTGATGAAATAACAGTTTGTGGCTGGTGAACTTGTTGAGTGACTTTGTTGTTCTGTCTATTTTCATACTGTCCTAATCTTGGGATGTGACTTTCCTTGTACACTTTTAAATCACTGCACTGTGTCACCAGTTTCGGACTGATGCTAGGGTTAGTATGAATGATCATCTCCCCTGTCATGAGAAATGTTTCAAAGCCCTTGCCTTTCTCAATTTGCTCAGAATTCCACAGATCATGTTTCTCAGGCCTAATGCTGCCATTTTCCTTGCTGTGGCTTACTGGAGACTGTGAGACAGGGGGAGATACATAATCCCCGTAGGCTAAATCATTCCTGCTGACAGGAATGTGAGCTGAAGTGCTGGATGTTTTGACTGGCAAAGGGATGCGAGAAGGGCTGGGTGCTGTCGAACTAGACATCTTGTGATCTCACTGCACAACAATGACATCAATTTTATTACCTGAATATGTACAAATGAAAATCTGTTACTCAATGCATTGCATATACATAACATATTCATTTTATATTTTTTTCTTATATAAAGCAACAACGTCTGCTAATAGCTCACAACCATATGTTGCCACTGGGAAAATATAGCTTATAATAATTTTACCGTTGTTTTTCCATTTGCCTCTTGCTATAGATTTTTAATTTATGTTTTTCTGTGGGGCCATCTCTTTCTTTCTAACGATACTTGCGTATATATAAGAGAATTGTTGAATATTTTACTGTTAAATGTATGCCGTATATTGCTCTTCTGATAGTCTTTTATATTTACTGCATTTTACTGTTTGTTCACTATTTGTCTTGTATTTTCATGAAAAAGACCTTAAGGTTGAAACAATGAAACTGTCTTGTATACTGTTGTCTATATTTTTTCATAACCTGAATGTTATAGTCTGATAGTCTGTGCTTTCAATATCAAGCTGATTGACCTTGTGTTTTTGTAAGTACTATTGTTATACATCTACATAGAATTATAAAAGAAACACAAAATTAGGTATATAATAAAACAACAGAAAATGTACAACTTAACAACAAACTCAATGAACTGCTTTTCGCCGAAATCAAAGCATCATATATGATGACGAAGAAAAACTGCAAACTCACATCAACTCACTATCGAGAATATGCAATAAATACAACATGCGAATTAATACACAAAAGACAGAAACTATGTAAATAACGAGATCAACAGAGCACTGAAACATCCAAATAGAGGACATAAAAATAAAACAAGTCAAAGAGTTCAAGTACCTAGGAAGTATCTTCACAGAAGACGGGATGACTCAATAGAGTAATAGAAACAAGATGTCAAAAGGTAAATACTGTGACATACCAGCTATCACTTTGCTGATCTAATATACAATTCTTAAGATGAGATATACCCGGTAGTTGATCTAATACACAACTCTAAGATGAGATATATCTGATCTAATACGCAACTCTAAGATGAGATATAGCTGATCTAATACGCAACTCTGAGATATATCTGATCTAATACGCAACTCTAAGATATAGCTGACCTAATACACAACTCTAAAATGAGATATAGCTGATCTAATACACAACTCTGAGATATAGCTGATCTAATACACAACTCTAAGATAAGATATATCTGATCTAATACGCAACTCTGAGATATAGCTGATCTAATACACAACTCTAACATGAGATATAGCTGATCTAATACACAACTCTGAGATATAGCTGATCTAATACACAACTCTAAAATGAGATATAGCTTATCTAATACACAACTCTGAGATATAGCTGATCTAATACACAACTCTAAAATGAGATATAGCTGATCTAATACACAACTCTAAGATGAGATATAGCTGATCTAATACACAACTCTAAAATGAGATATATCTGATCTAATACACAACTCTGAGATATATCTGATCTAATACACAACTCTGAGATATAGCTGATCTAATACACAACTCTGAGATATAGCAGATCTAATACGCAACTCTGAGATATAGCTGATCTAATACGCAACTCTAAGATATAGCTGATCTAATACACACCTCTAAGATGAGATATGTCTGATCTAATACGCAACTCTAAGATATAGCTGATCTAATACACAACTCTAAAATGAGATATAGCTGATCTAATACACAACTCTGAGATATAGCTGATCTAATACACAACTCTAAGATGAGATATGTCTGATCTAATACGCAACTCTAAGATATAGCTGATCTTATACACAACTCTAAAATGAGATATAGCTGATCTAATACACAACTCTAAGATGAGATATAGCTGATCTAATACACAACTCTAAAATGAGATTTAGCTGATCTAATACACAACTCTAAAATGAGATATATCTGATCTAATACACAACTCTAAGATGAGATATATCTGATCTAATACACAACTCTAAGATGAGATATAGCTGATCTAATACGCAACTCTGAGATATAGCTGATCTAATACACAACTCTAAGATGAGATATAGCTGATCTAATACACAACTCTAAGATGAGATATATCTGATCTAATATGCAACTCTAAGATATAGCTGATCTAATACGCAACTCTGAGATATAGCTGATCTAATACACAACTCTAAGATGAGATATAGCTGATCTAATAATACACAACTCTCAAATGAGATATAGATGATCTAATACACAACTCTAAGATGAGATATATCTGATCTAATACGCAACTCTAAGATGAGATATAGCTGATCTAATACGCAACTCTGAGATATAGCTGATCTAATACACAACTCTAAGATGAGATATATCTGATCTAATACGCAACTCTAAGATATAGCTGATCTAATACGCAACTCTGAGATATAGCTGATCTAATACACAACTCTAAGATGAGATATAGCTGATCTAATACACAACTCTAAGATGAGATATAGCTGATCTAATACCAACTCTAAGATGAGATATAGCTGATATAATACACAACTCTAAAATGAGATATAGCTGATCTAATACACAACTCTAAGATGAGATATAGCTGATCTAATACGCAGCTCTAAGATGAGATATAGCTGATCTAATACACAACTCTAAGATGAGATATATCTGATCTAATACACAACTCTAAGATGAGATATATCTGATCTAATACACAACTCTAAGATGAGATATAGCTGATCTAATACGCAACTCTGAGATATAGCTGATCTAATACACAACTCTAAGATGAGATATAGCTGATCTAATACACAACTCTAAGATGAGATATATCTGATCTAATATGCAACTCTAAGATATAGCTGATCTAATATGCAACTCTGAGATATAGCTGATCTAATACACAACTCTAAGATGAGATATAGCTGATCTAATAATACACAACTCTCAAATGAGATATAGATGATCTAATACACAACTCTAAGATGAGATATATCTGATCTAATACGCAACTCTAAGATGAGATATAGCTGATCTAATACGCAACTCTGAGATATAGCTGATCTAATACACAACTCTAAGATGAGATATATCTGATCTAATACGCAACTCTAAGATATAGCTGATCTAATACGCAACTCTGAGATATAGCTGATCTAATACACAACTCTAAGATGAGATATAGCTGATCTAATACACAACTCTAAGATGAGATATAGCTGATCTAATACCAACTCTAAGATGAGATATAGCTGATATAATACACAACTCTAAAATGAGATATAGCTGATCTAATACACAACTCTAAGATGAGATATAGCTGATCTAATACGCAGCTCTAAGATGAGATATATCTGATCTAATACACAACTCTAAAATGAGATATAGCTGATCTAATACGCACCTCTGAGATATAGCTGATCTAATACACAACTCTAGGATGAGATATAGCTGATCTAATACACAACTCTAAGATGAGATATAGCTGATCTAATACGCAACTCTAAGATGAGATATAGCTGATCTAATACACAACTCTAAAATGAGATATAGCGGATCTAATACACAACTCTAAAATGAGATATAGCTGATCTAATACACAACTCTGAGATATAGCTGATCTAATACACAACTCTGAGATATAGCTGATCTAATACACAACTCTAAGATGAGATATATCTGATCTAATACACAACTCTAAGATGAGATATATCTGATCTAATACACAACTCTAAGATGAGATATAGCTGATCTAATACACAACTCTAAAATGAGATATAGCTGATTTAATACACAACTCTAAGATGAGATATAGCTGATCTAATACACAACTCTAAGATGAGATATATCTGATCTAATACACAACTCTAAAATGAGATATAGCTGATCTAATACACAACTCTGAGATATAGCTGATCTAATATACAACTCTAAAATGAGATATAGCTGATCTAATACACAACTCTGAGATATTGCTGATCTAATACACAACTCTAAAATGAGATATAGCTGATCTAATACGCAACTCTGATATATAGCTGATCTAATACGCAACTCTGAGATATAGCTGATCTAATACACAACTCTAAGATGAGATATAGCTGATCTAATACGCAACTCTGAGATATAGCTGATCTAATACACAACTCTAAGATGAGATATAGCTGATCTAATACACAACTCTAAGATGAGATATAGCTGATCTAATACACAACTCTAAAATGAGATATAGCTGATCTAATACACAACTCTAAAATGAGATATAGCTGATCTAATACACAACTCTGAGATATAGCTGATCTAATACACAACTCTGAGATATAGCTGATCTAATACACAACTCTAAAATGAGATATAGCTGATCTAATACACAACTCTAAGATGAGATATAGCTGATCTAATACACAACTCTAAAATGAGATATAGCTGATCTAATACACAACTCTAAAATGAGATATAGCGGATCTAATACACAACTCTAAAATGAGATATAGCTGATCTAATACACAACTCTAAGATGAGATTAATATATAGCTGATTTAATACACCCCGCCGAAGATGTATGTGTCGGACCATTGGTGTAAATAAAATGGTGAAACAACACATTTCCATTCTCTGGACTACATCCTGCTAGAAATCTAGTAGGACAATGGTATTGCTACAAGCGAGATCCAGCAGGAGTTTGAGAATGAACGATGAAAAAGAAGATCTAATACACAACTAAGATGATATCCACAACTCTAAGATGAGATATAGTCATAACTGATCTAATAGTAATAGTATTTATTAGTACTAGTATTAGTAATACATAGGCATTAGGAAATCGCAAGGGGACGTGAAAGTGAATGTGGCTTAAATTACTTCCCTTGTTTTGGTAGCGTCCATAATCAATATTTGCATCACGTGAAACACTGACCAAAGCAATTGTCTTTAGGTAAATCGACACAACCTTATTTCTTGAAAAAGACAACTGTTTAAGCTTGCTCATTCATTTGTGCATCAGATTCCGAAGGTTTAAGTTGGAAATACGTTGTGTGAAATTTACAGCAAGCAATAAAACGAGCCTAAGAAAGTGTTTTTCATCTTTGCACACGTGTATCTTTTTAGTTAGTATGTCATACCAAGTTGTAACCATGTCCAACAAATTTCGCAACCATTTATCTCTTTATATATGAAATTACACTATTTTTGGATTTTGCCCATAATTAATATCGAATTTTAAACAAACCCACTGCAGATCGGTCACGCGTTCCTTAGCCGCCATATTGTTTAAAATGTTTAGCGCTATTCTTTCCTGCAGCGTCGATAAATCTGTAATGTCTCATATTAAAAGAAATTGACATTTAACAACTACAATTCTTGTCTCTTTTAATTTCTTTAATTCATTTTTAAACGATACTAGCAAAAAATTAAAGATTTTTATGTAAAATCATTCAAAATATTAGTTCAAGACCATGCCGGGTGCGCGTACTATCCTGCGTCCGTCGCCATGACGACTGAAGTGTTTTCTTAGTCACATCGGCCTGTTTCATGTGGATAATTATACAAGAAACACATTTCACATTAAATATATATTATTTATACTGTTTATGAAGTCTAATTACCTATAATTCACTCATGAATATTTCGTAAAATTCACTTTTTATTGAGAGATGCTTTCTCCTTTCAGTCGGCCTAATAAATCAAATCATCAATGCAGACAATGTCAACTTCACTCAACATCTTCCAAACTTTCTCACTTTTTTTTAATATCTTTGTCTCTTGTTGTTTATTATCAAATTTGCTCAATTTTCTACATAAGACTATTTACAGAACTTATATAATAAAGTAAAGTATTTAATTATATAGTGCTAATTAGGTATCACAAACATAGGGAAATGTATATTCATAATGATGACAAACCATTTTGAAAATTTGGTGCACATACCTACCTAGTATTTCTCCCATACCTAATATAATAATAATAATCAAATATTATATTTCAGAAACAAAGAGAGCTGAGATGACAGATTGTCAGCCACATGCGTGTTGCAATATAGGGGAGCATAGAAGAGATTTTATTTATGCTAATTAGACACTATTCATTATTAATTGGCTCTGGTTGCATTTGAAAATTAACACAATGTAATCAACAGGTGCGTCTTGTCTTTCCAAACAAGAAAATGTATAATTTGTTAGATTTTTTAATGCAAATAACTTTGATATTCATAAATTAGTGGCTCGGTTCTAAGGCAAGGCCGCAACTTTTTGACAACTGTCATTTCATATTTCCTTATATGTTCCATGTAATTATCATGATGCAAAAATTAATTCGAACAAAAATCGTAACTTTTTTCTGAATTGACGTAGAGACTTGGTTGAGGTATCGTTGGATTGCAATTTTCAAGGGCTATCTAACTGTGGTATTTAAAATGCTGTAAACCCATTTTGAAATTTTGTCCTAATGCCTAGTAATACAATACACAACTCTAAGATGAGATATAGTCATAACTGATCTAATACTAATACACAGATCTAACAAGAGTTTATAACTTCTTATAGTTGTGTATTGACGCTCATTCAGAAAAGTTGTCCACACTGACTTAAGCTAGCCGCTAAGGACTTAATTAAATCGGCGACCATTCAATCAATGTGCTCTGTGCGAGTTGAGTGATAGATGAAGGAATGAATAAATGTGAGTGTCACTGTGGTGGTGCACTAGTCTTTAAAAAATTATTATTATAAAATTATTTTGACCGCAATATAACTATAGCTTGTTACAAACTTTGTTATTGTAGTTGCAACTCATAAATAACATGAGTTTGCAACTCATAAAAACGTGTAGTTCGAGGTCCGAAGTTTTGTTGATATAATACTTTTTGTACAATACTACAAACAAACCACTAACATTACTATCATCTCTAGGGGAGGGGAGGCGTACAACATAGTACTCACATGAATTTGAAGAAAATAACGTCCTGCTTTAAGAGCAGGGAGTCAACCAAAATTATCAAAGAAATTGCAACCAATATTTGTAACAAATAAAAATCAATTTTGTGTACCACAAGGTTTCTTCCGAATGCATCAGATTATGATGCATTATCTTTTGTTATCCCATTATCGGCTTCATTTTGTCTACTTCCGTCATGCTTCTATCTCGCACAATCTCGTTCAAAAAGCATGTGATATACGAGAAGTTGCCGCCCATGTGATACTTTTCGTTGCTTGAAAAAAAAATATATAGGACAGAAAGAAGAAGAAGAATGAGGACAGAAAGAAGAAGAAGATATATAAATCAAGTGACATATTCTTCACTTAACGTTGTCTTCGTCGTGGATACTCTGAACACCTCTCTGTTATGGGGCAAGCAGGTATGCATTTGCCAGAGACATGTGCATACATTTTTCGATGTCACTTGTCCATCATCTTCTTGGACATCCTCTTCTTCTCTTTGCTGGCATTCTGCCCTATAGAATCTTCTTCTTTATGTCCCCATATACCTTTCGGTGTTGAGAGGAGAGTGAGTGTACTGTCTTTTGCCCTTCTATTTGCCTCTTCTGCTGTTATATTTCCGAGTGTCTCAAATACACTATATATCAACTTTTACGAGGACGTCCAATAGGTCTACTGTTTTCGTATTGTATAAGGGTTTTTTGGATAATACTTTGCTCTTTTTGTGTGGTTATATGGCCGAACCATTTAACTTGTTTCTGACGTGATCCCTAATTGTTTTCTTAGTACTTCATTTCTGATTTTGTCTCTCAAGCTAACTCCAATCACACGTCATCCCCAGCGCCGGATTTAGACTTGATAAGGCCCTAAGCTATTTGAGATATTGGGCCCTATTAACAATTAAGAAGTATATAGATAGTGAAATTTAAAAAAATTGTTGGGACCCCGAAAAAAGTGGGGGCCCCTAAGCTATAGCTTGTTTAACCTATAGGTAAATCCTGCACTAGTCATCCCCACCCCCTTTAGAATCAGGTCAATCTTTCGATACCTTCATGCCGCTTTAAGTGTCCAATATACTGTAGCTTCCTTCTTATGATGGTATTTAGAAGCCCCCTTTCATTTAGTTTCAATAATTTCAAAATTTCAATGTTCTTATTTTTCTCTGTCCATGATATTCATAGGTTCTTTCTGCATTATGCTTACTTCATTTCAAATGAATTTATTCTTTTGGATATTGTCTTGTTTAAAGTCCAAGTCTCGCATCTATATGTTGCCACTGGGAAAACACGTGATCTTAAAATGGTTACTTTAGTGTCGTTACTACTACTTTGCCATAGCTTTCTCATTTGTGTTAATTTGAGCGCTGCAATTGCGAGTCTTCTAATCTCGACTGAACAATCTCCGGAACTGTTTATAAAAGCCATCTCCAGAGATCATCTACCCCTGTCGCTGAACGTCACAAATAGGCATAAATCGAAAAGAAAAGAGGAAGAAAAAGAAATATCTTGATAGAGGAAGTGGAATTCGTTTGATCAAAAGTTTAGTAAGACACATCATAGTGGAAGTACTTATTTGTAGCGGACGATTGAAACGTTGGTATGAAATTTGATCAGAAACGTAAGCAAATCAAGAGATATAGTAAGAAATTGACCAACGAAAACTGAAGGCAAATAACCACATCAAATGGCTTGGCTTAGTAGATTTGATGACTTTAATGGTGTTAATATAGAAGCTGACGAGACATTGCAATGTAATAGAATTCAAGCAGTCAGGCCCGGTTCAACTCTTCGAACAAACAATCCACAGCTGTTGTCAACCTCATTGTCTTCTAAGCAGATAAACACACATGTTTCATCAGAGATTGGCCAGTCCCGGTACTGTAAAATAGGCGACATAACCAATAAAATAAATACTGCTGTAAGTTTAAACCACGTATATTAATTAACATACTTTTGTCATGGTTGTTAACCTCGTGAAGTAAAATCTGGCCACTATCAATACCTCGCTATTCAGGAATTATGGAAAGTATAAAGTCAAGGACTTTACAAAAATATGAAATTATGCAATATAGCGCGAGTTTGTTAATTTCATTACACTATCTATTATCTATTCAAAGATTGGTGCCACATACTGTTAACTTAAGTAAAGGTAAATGCAAATAAGGTAGATAGGTTACTGAAGAAAACTATCAATATGAAATAATAAAAATAACAATAAAACAAAGAACAAATACAATTGTCAACGTGTCGGTCCAATTGGGACCTTTATCAAGACAACAAAAATAGTTAAGAAAACAAAACCATAACGAATATAACCGAAATGGCTGACAATTTTCTTAACTGTTTTTATTGTCTTGATAAAGGTCCCAATTGGACCGACAAGTTGACAATTATATTTATTCTTTGTTTTATTGTTATTTTATATTTTATTATTTTATATTGACAGTTTTATTCAGTAACCTGTCTACCTTATTTGTATTTATCTCTATTTGTCTGGTTACTTCGGCACTTCCATTTTGTCGGACATCCTCCGATATTTGGGCTATTTATATTTATTTAACTTAAGTACATCCGGTGTCATTTCACCTCTTTCGGTCAATCCAGACTACTCATATCAATGTGACCGTCTATACAGAGAATGTTAGAAATGGGAGTATTCAGAGGTGAGGGGAGGAAAAGTAAATTTTTTGGAAAGTCCCGAAGATCACACAATCAACACCTGACCGGAACTATGAATCTACATACACTGGGATGGCTGCTGGAACGGAGGGCGGAGCACTAATGGGAATGTCCCGCGTGCTGTGAAGCCAGTTTCTAATCATGAATCAAGAATATGACCGTTGATGTTATTACTGTTCGCTTTCTATTATATGTTTTAATTTTGTTTCAGAACTTAATAATGAAATCAATGAACTACTATTTGGTGATGATCAAAGTTTAATATACAAAGATGAGGAAACTTTGCAAAAGCACATCAATGCATTGTTGTTAGCATGTCAGAAGTACAACATGAAAATTAAAGTACAAAAAACAGAAGTTATGAAAATTAGCAAGTCTTCAACACCAATGAATATAACAATAGATAACACCAAAGTGAAACAAGCCAAAGAATTTAAGTATCTAGGCAGCATTTTTTCCAAAGATGGAAGACTAGACAGAGAAATAGAAACAAGATGCCAGAAATCAAACACAGTGACTTACCAACTTTCACCATTACTTCTTCATCCAAAGATCAAAATGGAAATTAAAAAACAAATAATATCTACAATTTTTATATCAACACTGTGCTACCAATGTCAAACATGGTCTTTAACAGCTTCGCAGCTAAGAAAAATTGTCACATGTGAAATGAAGTGTCTGAGGAAAGCTGCAATGGTTACCAAACTAGATAAAATAAGAAATGAAGAAATTAGGAACAGAGTTGGTATAATATCATGTATCGAACATATTGAGAGACAGCAAGTAAAATGGTTCGGTCACCTTATGAGAATGAAGCCAAACCAAATACCAATAAGAGCATATAATACAAGAATATCCGGGCGTAAAGCCAAAGGTAGACCAAGATAACGGTGGATAGAAAACATTAAGATAACCGTGAACAAACATGGACTAAATGCAACCTTGGCGACACATCTGGCCTTGAAACGACAGATTAAAATACCACCCCTACACTTAACGACAAGTGTGAATGCGATCAACAATCATTCACCTGGGGATAGACAATAGTCTGTCTTGATAAAGGCCTTTTGGTCGAAACATCGATTTGTGTGTGTCATTGTGTGTGTTATCTAGTGTTAGCAAAACTTTGTTACCCTTTTCCTGGATCTACCTGTTGTATTTTAGTTTTGCACAGTAAGTACAATTTTTTGATTAAACACAAAGATGAGCCAATTACTATTGTCTCTCCCCAGGTGAATGATTGTTGATCGCATTCACACTTGCCGTTAAGCATAGGAGTGGGAGTTTAAGCTGTCATTCCAAGGTCAGATGTGTCGCTGAGGCAATTACTTCCTTCACAAAACAGGAACATAAGAAACACACATAAATATAAGCCAATTACTTCCTTCACAGACCAGTAATATAAAAAACACACATAAAGATGTGCCAAAATCATTTCTCTCACAGCGCATCAACTTAAAAAATACAAATATGAGTTATTTCTGTACAATGAACATATTTGTATTGACACTTATGTTGAATTTCAGACAATCATAGGTGTCATCATTGGGAAGGAGTTGCCAAAATCAATCATCAGTAAGAAAGGCAAGTATTGAGAGGCTCTAAATGTAACTAGACTGATATAATATATTGTAAGTATATGATACAGTGGTGGACAGGAATACCCAAGCAGCCCCAAAAAATAAATGAGGTGTCTAAAATGTGCAGGTATCATTGCAATGTGGATGTGGTCCTGACTGCAAATGTTCAGCTCTTGTATCTCACCAGGATTTTTTTGTCACTGTCCAAACAGTCCAGTCCTTCCCCCCGGACTATATTTATAATTAAATGGACATAATAAGTTGTTAGTACATAATAAGTTGTTAGTATGGTACATAATAAGTTGTTAGTACGTAATAAGTTGTTAGTACGTAATAAGTTGTTAGTACATAATATCTATAACTTCTTGGTTATGCTGCACTGCTATTGCACAAACTCATAGTTACTCAGTCCCTTCCCTAACATGTCAGAGTTACTCAGTCCCTTCCCTAACATGTCAGAGTTACTCAGTCCCTTCCCTAACATGTCAGAGTTACTCAGTCCCTTCCCTAACATGTCAGAGTTACTCAGCCCCTTCCCTAACATGTCAGAGTTACTCAGTCCCTTCCCTAACATGTCAGAGTTACTCAGTCCCTTCCCTAACATGTCAGAGTTACTCAGTCCCTTCCCTAACATGTCAGAGTTACTCAGTCCCTTCCCTAACATGTCAGAGTTACTCAGTCCCTTCCCTAACATGTCAGAGTTACTCAGCCCCTTCCCTAACATGTCAGAGTTACTCAGCCCCTTCCCTAACATGTCAGAGTTACTCAGTCCCTTCCCTAACATGTCAGAGTTACTCAGTCCCTTCCCTAACATGTCAGAGTTACTCAGTCCCTTCCCTAACATGTCAGAGTTACTCAGTCCCTTCCCTAACATGTCAGAGTTACTCGGCCCCTTCCCTAACATGTCAGAGTTACTCAGCCCCTTCCCTAACATGTCAGAGTTGCTCAGTCCCTTCCCTAACATGTCAGAGTTACTCAGTCCCTTCCCTAACATGTCAGAGTTACTCAGTCCCTTCCCTAACATGTCAGAGTTGATCTTCTTCTTCTCATTTACAGTTTAACATGTCTACACAGACAGTCTGGTTTAACATGTCTACACATAAAGTCTGGTTTAACATGTCTACACAGACAGTCTGGTTTAACATGTCTACACATAAAGTCTGGTTTAACATGTCTACACATAAAGTCTGGTTTAACATGTGTCTACACAGCATGCTTGGTTAATAATGTATACACAGCAAGTCTGGTTTAACATGTATACACATAAAGTCTGGTTTAACATGTCTACACATAAAGTCTGGTTTAACATGTGTCTACACAGCATGCTTGGTTAATAATGTATACACAGCAAGTCTGGTTTAATTTAACGTCTCCACAAGTCTGGTTTTTTTAAATAAATATTGTTGTATTTGAAAGCTCCTCAAGAATCCCATGCAACTACATGGCAAGAACTGCGATAGATTGATTGTGTGAAATAGTATTCTGCATGGGAAGAACTGCGATAGATTTGATTGTTTGAACTAGTATTGTACATGGAGGAACTGCGATCAATTCAATTGCATGAACTAGTATTGTACATAGAGGAACCGCAATATATTTAATTGCATGAAGTAGTATACGTCATGGGAAGAACTGCAATAAAATTGATTGCGGGAACTAGTGTTTTACATGAATGAGGAAGCTGAAATGAAACTGATCATTGGGAGACAGAGATTATCTATCGTCTTTTCTTTGGTTTTGCTGAAGATGTCGCAGGATTGAATGATGATCTATATTTGGTCACTTGATATACAGTAATATTGTAATATCACAAAATGTCTGTAACTCCTTCAATCCACCATCTTCTTGGTTTTCCTGTTCATCTAGCTGTTTCAACTTTCATGTTGTATGTTCTTGTTGCTGGCAAATAAGGGTTCATTCTCATTAAGTGGATGAATCATTTCCATCTATGTTTTTCAATATATTTGACCGCAGCTATTGTCTCACCAGTTTTCAGATTATCACTGCAAGAAAAAATAATGATTATAAGTTAAACATGATCATATTGTTATAAAAATGAAGGAATTAAGTCTGCAGCAAATGGTGATAAGTGGTAATAATACCTTTCATTACATGTTGGTCTCTATGTACACATGACCCAAATAATTGTAGTGACATTTGTGATTTAAACCTATTTTACTTGTTTAGTTTTATCAATTCAATAAAAATATGTAAATAATGACATTAGTGTATGCAATATGAATAGATATGAATAGACCAGTATGCAATGCATGCTTTAGCTCAAACTGAATTTTCTGTTAGTCAATGTATGTGTGGCATCCTGATGTATTCAATGTATGTGTGACGTCCTGATGTATTCAATGTATGTGTGACGTCCTGATGTATTCAATGTATGTGTAACATCCTGATGTATTCAATGAAACGTATTTTACCTGAGTTTATTGTGTCACCCATGTTGTTGGAGCCCAAGAGAGGAGCAAAGAATAGCAACACTGTTTACCTTCCACGCATGTTGTAAGAGGCGTCTCAGGAGGTTATGGGATAGAGTTGGCTGTCCCATCCCATATAGGGTCAGTGACCCAAATCCGTGTTGAAGTTGGATGTGTCAGGCCAAAAGGCGCAGATATCGCAGCAATGCTGTAAACCATGACACAATGCATTATGTTCTCCAGACTACATCCTGCCAATCTGCAGGAATGTGAGAACGAACACAGAAAAAGAAAGAAGAAGTTTATTGTGTATAAACTCCAGAAAATCTATTCTCTTGAAAGGAAATCTTCATTGACATGATTCTTGTGTGAATATTTTTTTCTAGGAAATGGATCTGAGCGACACCTTCTTTCACTGACTGTTTGTGATGCACCTTTATGTTTTATCAATGTCACTTGTTGGGGTAGCAGTGAATTTGTCAACTTTTTGGCATCGGAGATCAACATTGGTGATGTTGGTAAGTCTTACACTTTCTTGCTATAAAATTGTCTCTGATTCACTGTACAAAATCCAGTTCATTGTGTTTGTATAATTGTTTATATAGAAAAAAAGATATTTTAAATGGCAATTGGCTGTAAATATACTTTATAATACACAGAAAACATATACTTTATAATACACAGAAAACATATACTTTATAATACACAGAAAACATATACTTTATAATACACAGAAAACATATACTTTATAATACACAGAAAACATATACTTTATAATACACATAAAAAAGTGACATATAAAGAGAATGAATACAGATAATCAGATTACACTGTGAAACAGCAGTAGGTAGAATCATATAGTACGTACCACTCCCATCTTTCCAGACAATAGTTTTATTGTTGTGTTATAAGAAATATAATCTACGATACATGGCCATGATGGATGTGACTTACAAGAGCATCTGAGCCACAAAGAGTCTTCCACAGTATGTACTGTAATCACTGGTCCGCTTGTACCATCATGTGCTGTTGTGTATCTTTTTATTTGGATGTGCAGCCCTTGAACACTATTACTTTCTACTTTGTCTTTATAACATTTCTGATCTTTCCCCTCAATGCAACACGATCCATGACAAAATCCTGTTGCCTTGATTACATGTCAGTAACTGTGTATTATGTTTGCATACGTCTTTGTACCGAAGTAGAGATCGATTCTGAGATCATTTCTCAGACTGTAATTCTTCATAAACACCTAGTATGTCCCATCCAAGTGAGTCTGAGCAGACTGAGCATAGAAAATATTGTGGTATTGCGTCCATAACACAATGTGCCGGGCTGAAATATAGAGACTATATGGTGAAATAGATTCATAAATCTTGACAGCAACATGTACAGCAAACAATGACAGGGCAGCAACACTGATAGCAAACATTGACAGCAACATTGATATCAACATTGACAGAATGAGAGGAACCAGATAAGAATACAGAAAGCAAGAGGAAACATTGCATTAGGAAATATATTGAAATTAAAACAAATTATATCAAATACAAAACTAAAAATTGTCTATTATCTTTCCCCAGGAAATTCTTCATTCAAATGTCTACATGTTATTGTTTCTATTTAATTCAGAATGTTCATTGAAATGTCTGGCTGTTATTATTTCTGTTTCATGCACAATCATCATTCTTGTCATCAGTTGAGATTAAAGCTGCACATGTCCAGATGAAGTCAAATAACTCTGCTGATGACAAGTTCAAGCCATGGACTCCTGGGTAAAGTTCATCAGAGAATACTTTACTTGTTTCCATTATTTATGCTATGCTCTTGTATGTGTGAATAAATATTTCATGGTGCTCTGTTCTTGTGTGAATGTACATGTCAAGCAGGGCCTATTCTGTTCTTGTGCATACATATATTTATATATACATACATATATATACATACATACATACATACACACACACACGCACACACACACACACACCAAGATGTTCTGTTCTTGTGTGTGTACATCTCAAGATGTTCTGGTCTTGTGTACATCTCAACGTATTGTTATTGTTTGTGCATGCACATCTGTAATCTTGTCTGTCTGACAGATCATGCCATCTAGTATGTCCCACATATCAAGTAATCTTGTCTGTCTGACAGATCATGCCATCTAGTATGTCCCACATATCAAGTAATCTTGTCTGACAGATCATGCCATCTAGTATGTCCCACATATCAAGTAATCTTGTCTGTCTGACAGATCATGCCATCTAGTATGTCCCACATAGCAAGTAATCTTGTCTGTCTGACAGATCATGCCATCTAGTATGTCCCACATATCAAGTAATCTTGTCTGTCTGACAGATCATGCCATCTAGTATGTCCCACATATCAAGTAATCTTGTCTCTCCGACAAATCATGCCATCTAGTATGTCCCACATATCAAGTAATCTTGTCCGACAAATCATGCCATCTAGTATGTCCCACATATCAAGTAATCTTGTCCGACAAATCATGCCATCTAGTATGTCCCACATATCAAGTAATCTTGTCCGACAAATCATGCCATCTAGTATGTCCCACATATCAAGTAATCTTGTCTCTCCGACAAATCATGCCATCTAGTATGTCCCACATATCAAGTAATCTTGTCTGTCTGGCAGATCATGCCATCTAGTATGTCCCACATAGCAAGTAATCTTGTCTGTCTGGCAGATCATGCCATCTAGTATGTCCCACATATCAAGTAATCTTGTCTGACAGATCATGCCATCTAGTATGTCCCACATATCAAGTAATCTTGTCTCTCCAACAAATCATGCCATCTAGTATGTCCCACATACCAAGTAATCTTGTCTGTCTAACAGATCATGCCATCTAGTATGTCCCACATATCAAGTAATCTTGTCTGACAGATCATGCCATCTAGTATGTCCCACATATCAAGTAATCTTGTCTGACAGATCATGCCATCTAGTATGTCCCACATACCAAGTAATCTTGTCTGTCTGACAGATCATGCCATCTAGTATGTCCCACATAGCAAGTAATCTTGTCTGTCTGACAGATCATGCCATCTAGTATGTCCCACATAGCAAGTAATCTTGTCTCTCCAACAAATCATGCCATCTAGTATGTCCCGCATACCAAGTAATCTTGTCTGTCTGACAGATCATGCCATCTAGTATGTCCCACATACCAAGTAATCTTGTCTGTCTGACAGATCATGCCATCTAGTATGTCCCACATACCAAGTAATCTTGTCTGTCTGACAGATCATGCCATCTAGTATGTCCCACATATCAAGTAATCTTGTCTGTCTGACAGATCATGCCATCTAGTATGTCCCACATATCAAGTAATCTTGTCTGTCTGACAGATCATGCCATCTAGTATGTCCCACATAGTAAGTAATCTTGTCTGTCTGACAGATCATGCCATCTAGTATGTCCCACATAGCAAGTAATCTTGTCTCTCCAACAAATCATGCCATCTAGTATGTCCCGCATACCAAGTAATCTTGTCTGTCTGACAGATCATGCCATCTAGTATGTCCCACATACCAAGTAATCTTGTCTGTCTGACAGATCATGCCATCTAGTATGTCCCACATATCAAGTAATCTTGTCTGTCTGACAGATCATGCCATCTTAGCATCAGTGACAGTCAAGGCAGCCTTGTGCCATACACAGGTCCCAGTGCTACTGAATATGCCAGCCTTGTCCATGTACCAACCAGAGCAAACAATGACTTTTACACCTTGGAGGATATACAAGCCAATGGCATGAGCTTGCAGGGAGAACATATCAACATCTTGGTTGTCATGAAGAAGGTCAGACCATATATGTGTCAACTTTTTTCCAATTTATATTTTTTCATAATTACATCTGTATTCTTATAAAAAAACATCGATATTAGTAATTGGGGGGGGGGGGATTATAGCAGTTTAACACCCCCTAACCTCTACCAAAGAAATAATTGTAGGTCAAGTTGTCCTCAATTGATAATTAACATATAGACCTAAGTCTAGTACACAAAATAGATCTGGCCTTGAATAGATGGCTAAAGCTTCTCCCAGGCACCACCCCAATGCTTAATGGCAAGTGTGGATATTCTGACCATCATCCACTTGGGGATAGACAATAGACACAGAATGTTTCACATTCTCTTGTACAAAATGGAGTGCACATTTGATTATTTTAAATCATTTTTGAAAGATAAGAAATAATTAACATTATTATGTTGGTTTACACTACTCATGATTTACATTTCTATAGACTGTTGGAAAAATATTTGGCCTAACTATTGTAAGGATCATAACCTGTAACTGGAACACATAGCCTACTTGCTTTCACTTGTATCACACTTTATCCATAGTGCATAGTAAATATAATTGTACTACTAAACTACAGCAAACAAGTAGAAACAGTTTTCATTTAAAAATTCAATTTTTTATAAACAAAAAATACTTGCCAATTAAGAATTGTAGATACAACTTTACTTTAGGCTTACGGTTACAACTAGAACTGATAATAGGTATATTAGTATATTTTGTTCAGTACATTTAGATGCCACCGCATCGTTCAGTTTTTAATCCAAATTTTTAGATAGTCACTGCACATGACAATTCACTGATATTCATAGCTACAATAGTTAACACAGACATGATGGTTTCACACTATTAGTCTCCCATAACATGCGCAGAAATCGGTTGCGTTTCTACAAAGCAGCACAATAATACCAGTTGAGAAATTCTGTAATCTACATTTCTCCTACATGCTACGCACTGAAAGGGGGGGCGATCAGTGCGTAGCTCAAAGAAGTATTGATTGGCGTTTGTTTATCTACGTGTAACAGAAGCACATTGAAATCAATGGCGCTCTTAAATTTGAACGACTTTGAGGTAGCATGAAATGGAGAAATAAGAAACACTGTGGCACATCCCTATACCATCTTGAAAGCTATCATGAGGAATTTATGCTGACATCAAGGCTAACAGGAACAGACACTACATCTGATGCTGTTCTCATTGTTATGAAAGATTACTTGTCCCAATAAATAGTGTTCCATTATTTATGATTGTGTCCTTTATATTATTTTGTTTTATGTCCCTTTGTACACTAGTTATTGGAAAGCTTTGTTCTGCTCAATATTGTTCCGTTAAAAATGTGGTGGTGTCTACTTGTACTGTACTGTATATTTTTATCTCTTGAATTGGGACACGCTTCAAAACTAATAAATACTATAATGAGTGTTAAATGTACACATAAAAACTGTATCAATGAATATAATTAAAACTAATAAAACAGAAAATGTACAGGTAAGCCCTACTATAGGCCCATACATATATAAACATTGCAGTAAAGCTTCATGCACTTTGCTCATGAAATTCCGGTAAATACTAAATAAAGTATAAAGGTTACTATAAAATCCTATCAATGTTAAAAATAAATAGCAATAAAACAAAAAACAATTTTCCAAATCGTGTATTTAAAAAAATCCTTTGTAGGATAGAGATTGTTCAGTTGAGATTATGAGAAGACTCACAATTGCAACACTCACATTAACACAAACGAGACAGCTATTGCAAAGTAATAATAATGACACTAAAGTAACCCTTTTAAGATCATATGTTTGCCCCTGCCAAAGATGGATGTGTCAGGCCATCAATGCAAATAAAATGGCAACACAATGCATTTCATTTCACTGGACTACATCTTGCTGGAAATTAGTAGGACCATTGCCCTGCTGCAAGAGAGATCCAGCAGGAGTGAGATTGAATGTTGAAGAAGAAGAAATATGTTTTCTCAGTGGTAACATATGGATGTGAGACTTAGACTTTAAACAAGACAATATCCACAAGAACAAATTCATATGAAATGAAGTGCTACAGAAAGATCCTACAAATATCATGGACTGAGAAAAAGAAGAACATTAAAATTTTGAAATTACTGAAACTAAATGAAGGGTGGCTATCTAAATACTATCGTAAGAAGGAAGATACACTATTTTCGACACTTAAAGCGATATGAAGGTATCAAAATGCTGATTCTGGAGGGCAGAGTATCAGGAGAGAGAAGAAGAGCCAGACCATGAAGACAATGAACCAGTGACATTGAAGAATGTATCCACATGTCTTTGGCCAATTCAGGCCTGCTTGCCCAGGACAGAGAGGCATTCAGAGTATCCATGATGAAGACAACATTCTGGAAATATGTCACTTGATATGATATATAGGCCTATATTAGTTACCAGTAACAATATTACATTATCATAGTTGTTATCACTTCCACACTCCACATAAGTGCTAACATATCTCAACACTTTGTTATCACTTCCACACTCCACATAAGTGCTAACATATCTCAACACTTTGTTATCACTTCCACACTCCACATAAGTGCTAACATATCTCAACACTTTGTTATCACTTCCACACTCCACATAAGTGCTAACATATCTCAACACTTTGTTATCACTTCCACACTCCACATAAGTGCTAACATATCTCAACACTTTGTTATCACTTCCACACTCCACATAAGTGCTAACTTATCTCAACACTTTGTTATCACTTCCACACTCCACATAAGTGATAACATATCTCAATACTTTGTTATCACTTCCACACTCCACATAAGTGCTAACATATCTCAACACTTTGTTATCACTTCCACACTCCACATAAGTGCTAACATATCTCAATACTTTGTTATCACTTCCACACCCACATAAGTGCTAACATATCTCAACACTTTGAGTACATCTGTAAGCTTACATTTCTTAGGTCAGACTAGATATGCATACATCTGTAAACTTATGTCTCTTGTACTAGGTCTGGCCTGTCAGAGAGATCAAAACAAAATTTGGCAAGAAGACCAAGAAAGTTGACATTGTTGTGTGCGATGAGACTTGTCAATCATTTCATCTGACTCTGTGAGTGCTTTTGTTTATATGAATCTAATTGTTGTGTGCGATGAGACTTGTCAATCATTTCATCTGACTCTGTGAGTGCTTTTGTTTATATGAATCTAATTGTTGTGTGCGATGAGACTTGTCAATCATTTCATCTGACTCTGTGAGTGCTTTTGTTTGTATGAATCTAATTGTTGTGTGCGATGAGACTTGTCAATCATTTCATCTGACTCTATGAGTGCTTTTGTTTGTATGAATCAAATTGTTGTGTGCGATGAGACTTGTCAATCATTTCATCTGACTCTGTGAGTGCTTTTGTTTGTATGAATCTAATTGTTGTGTGCAATGAGACTTGTCAATCATTTCATCTGACTCTGTGAGTGCTTTTGTTTGTATGAATCTAATATGCTCATTATATATACACACACTGCTAATGAATATACACACACACACACTGGGCTGGAAGACTGTGTAGTATGGGAACAGTCAAACAGATTCTCAGAAACATCAGGGAAATCTGGCTGAACAGATGGGCAAATTGGCTGACTGGTCGAAATGGGGAAGAAATTCAATAGAAGTCAGAAGCAAAATCATCATCAACAAGTGCCATGCTGAATGGCATTGGCGATCATATTTCTCCATGTACATCGATCTCATATATGTCATCATCTCTGTTGGTGTCGTCAATCGAAGCCATTTAGTCAAACTGTCCAATATCTTTTCTCTAGGTCTTCCCTTGATCATTTCCCTTTTATCTTTCCTTTTGTCACTATATTCTCAATGTCTCCTCATTGTGTGCCTAATAAATGTTGACTGTATTTTTCTTATATTATCAATAATGCATCTTTTCACATCCATCCTTCTAAGACATTCTTCATTAGTAATCTTTGTTGTCCAAGGAATGCATAACAATCTTCAAATAAACCACATTTCTGCTGCCTCAATGATCTTTGTGATGTCTTATTTATTGTCCATGCTTCACTTCCATAGAGTATCACTGGTTCAATGTAGCATATGAGGACATGTTTTCTAGTATCCATCGATATGGACTTGTTGCATAGGATATTTTTCATTTTATGGAATGCTGCTTTTGCTTGTCCTATTCTGCTTATAATTTCAGTCTTACATTTACCATCTGAAGTTATTAATGTTCCTAAATATTTGAAACTATCCACCTGCTTTAAGTTTTTCTCATTTAATACTATTTTACTATTTGATGGGGTAAAAGCAGAATAGAGTAGACAAAAATAACATTCAGAAAAAATGAAAAATAGTGTCATATGACTTTGTTATTAGAGGTTAGAGGTGAGGAAGAGAGTTCCTCAGTGCCATGTAACTCCTATACTAACATATGGGTTCGATTCTTGGACAATAAACAAACTAGGAAATTAGAAGCAGTAGAGAGGTGATTTTACAGAAGAATGCTAAGAATATCATAAATTGCCAGAAAAACTAATGTGGAAGTGTTGAGAGAGTCAATTGCGAGACTTAGTCAATATAAAATTATAGTCAATAATATAAGAAAATAACAATCTTCATTTTTTGGCTATGTTATGAGATAAGGAGGTTTAGAGAACATAGTTACAGCAGGCAAGATTGAAGGCAACAGAGACAGAGGGTGACAATGTGAGAAAATATTAGACAGTTTAACAACCTGGCACAACAGTGGAAACAACAACATTCTGATACATAATACTGGAGACAAGAGAGCTGTAGAGAGCCATGATCGCCTTTGCCAGACGACATGGCACCCGATGATGATGGTTGAAATGTATTTAGTGAAATGATACGACCAAATGAAAATGACAACATAAACAAACTCTGCTGGAGAAACCAATGTCTTATTTTTCAGTTTCGAACACAACATACAAGGACCAATAGCCATTTAAATCAAATCAAACCCTAGCTACTACCCACTTGTAGACACTGCTTTCTTCCAAATACAACGGTGGAACACCTAGTTATTGACTGCCCTTACCTTTCAGCTGCCAGGAAAAAAAACATCTACAGACACCCTTAAGAGTCACTAACTTACTGTATGGATCACTAAGTCAACTTCAGAAGACCTGCACTTTTTTTAAGAATGGCATTTTGCTGACAAGAATAGCATTACTCATCAGCATTTTGATATCGACAACAACAACACCATCTCAATACTGTGACTTATTTGTTTCCATATTATTAATTCAATGTTGTTATTGTTGTATCAATCCCTAAGAGTTTCGATCAATTAGCTCCTACTTCCAATATGCAATGGATGTAAACAAAGATAGATGTATGTGTTAATGATGATCTGTTTATTTCATCTACCTTCCCATCCTTCACTCACTCATCATGTGCCATGTGCTCACACGTTTTGATGTGTGGGTGACAACATGCAAAGTTGATTAAATTCTAGAAAATTTACAAAACAGCATTTCAAGTTATCTATAACACAACACTCAAGTTATATGTCTTCTTCTTCTTCTTCTTTCGTTCGCTAATAATGTCTATATCTGCAGAAGTTATATGTCAATATTGTGCAGCATCAAGCCTTCGTTTTTGCTATATTGATTAGCCAGATGTTATAAATAAACAAGTTTGAGGACACCCTCAGATGGCATTACCTGCTCCCAGGTGCAATTCTTTAATCAGCTAATTTAACTGTATTCTGAACACAGTAGAAAGATGCAGTTTGCCTGTCTAACTCACAGTTCCAAAAGTTATGTTGAGTTCTCTAATCTAAACTGGTTCTAACTATCTCTGACTGAGTTTCTCACTAATTCAAACTCGACTGTACAGACTCTGATCTGCCTCTTACCAAGTTTCTACCTTAGCTCTGACCGCAGTTGACTGTGTCCAGCTCAGATACTCAACTCAAAACTCACTCTCCAACAGCCTACAAATAAACTTTCTCAAAAACCTTCTGTTGCATTCCTTCCTTGTCCTGAAACTCAACTTCTGCTTGACCATTGGTAGCAGTGGTCTTAAATTATAAAGCTTTGTTCTGATTCGATCATCCCACATCTGTCATAGGTCATAGATAAGTCAATCTAAGAACGAAACCTAAGTCCTAGAGGGATCATACAATATCTCGCTTGCACGTGTGCAATATTAAGAACATGGTCAGGGTTTGAGCTCATCTTACTGCCAGCTTGACATATTATACTGGATTCTCAGAATATTGCACCACAAAGAGAAACTAAATTCTACAGATGAAATGCTGTGGGAGAGTCCGTCCACAAAAGGAAATCATCTACTCATGTCATCATGTCACCTACCGATAGTTAAATGTTGCATAATGGTTGACATCTGATAGACCAATAGTGAGACCCTCAGATCTACTCATGTCATTGTGTCATCTACTGAGTTAAATGTTGCATAATGGTTGACATCTAATAGACCAGTAGTGAGACCCTCAGATCTACTCACGTAATCGTGTCACCTACTGAGAGTTAAATGTTGCATAATGGTTGACATCTGATAGACCAATAGTGAGACCCTCAGATCTTCCTCATGCTGACATTTCAATGTCCACACTGTGACTTCATTGTTTCTACATTTCAACAGTTTTGTTATTGTGTCAAATTGTTGTCAGTATTCAAGTTCCCTGTTGAGTCCTGTGTTTTTGATTTGTGTATAAATATTTTGTTTATTGGAGCCTTCCTTGTACATGGTTTTAAGATGTCTTGTATGATTTGACAGATGGGACAGCTTTGTTCATCTGGTAGAGACCTGGACACAGTTTGAGACAGGTAACACTTGAAACAGATGATTCTATTTGGTCATGGTTTTTAGAATTCATGTTTCTATATTGTGATATTAAAGACATTTACTATCTAATGTTCTATATTTATTATCTTATAATCTTCTATATTTACTATCTTATGATGTTCTATATGTAGTCTTATGTTCTATATTTACTATCTAATGTTCTATATTTATTATCTTATAATCTTCTATATTTACTATCTTATAATGTTCTCTATGTAGTCTTATGTTCTATATTTACTATCTTATAATGTTCTATATGTACTATCTTATGTTCTGAGGAAAATTGTAACATCTAAACAAATTACGGTACAAACAAGTTAAACATGAGAATTATAAAATGCTATATCTATTCTATATTAATGTATGGCTCAGAAACATGGACACTAAATAAACAATTAGAAGACAGAATTGATGTCTTTGAGATGTGGGTATATAGAAAAATAGGAAGAACATCGTGGAAAGAGAATAAAACAAATAAAGAGGTGCTAACACCAAATGGAATGGTCTAAGCATGGTCTTGTGCTTCCTTCTGTCTTCCAGCAACCTCATGGTAGTGTCTGATATATATGTTTGTCTTTTAACTGGTTTCTTGTGTATGTGTTTTTGTGTGCTTTGAATGTAAATTTCCTTGATCTTGTCTGCTAATACCTCTACTGATAATCTTTCTTGTTCTTCTTGCAAGATTGCAAATCTGTTTATAATCTTTACATTGTAATTGGTTGGGATGTTTCATTTTCTTCTTTTATCATTCTCAAAATCCCACTGGATCTCTCTTGTAGCAGGACAATGGTTCTACTAGATTTCCAGCAGGATGTAATCCAGAGAATGGAAATGTGTTGTGTCGCCATTTTAGTTGCACCAGTGGCCCAACACATCCGTCTTCAGAAGAATTTGGATTTTTAGGAGTCATAGCTGATGGTCATTTTACCCCTGATATTTTTGGGTTTTTGTTTGAACTTGGATACTAATAGTTCATGATTAGAATTGCAGTCTGCACCCTGTGTTGTGTTGCAGGCTGAGATGTTTGATTTCCATCTCTGTTGTATCAAGATATAGTCTATTTGGTCTCTGGTTAATCTGTCCGGGGACCTCCAATTATACATTCTCCGCGGCAGGATACATTTCCAAACCTTGACTAGTTTTTGTCGTTTCACTATTGAGAGTAATGATTCTTGTGGGATTTATATGCATCTCTATTTGATTTCAGACATACACATTTGTCCTTTGTTCTCTATAGCAGATTGGTTGAATTCATCTGTAACATTTGTATTTGAATACATGTAACAATCTCTCCATGTCTGCAGTGAATGTCCAACTGTCACAACCACACAACACAATAGAAAGCATGCATTTTCTCTTCATATACAACATCATAACTTGTGGTTCTGTTTCAGTTATATTTGCAGCTGATGTCCGAATCTTATTCAGCGAGTTTCATTCTTCGATGGTTGCCAGTACAGGCTCAAAGACAATTTTGACAGTAGATCCAGGTATTGTGTAGCTAGTTACATCAATGCAACTGTCTTATTGACTCTGTGTCTGTTTATGGCTAACTTTGCCTCTTGCAGTGTTTCTACTGACATCTGTAGATACTGGGTAAGATATGACATATCTGTAGATACTGGGTCAGATATGACATTTACATCTGTAGATACTGGGTCAGATATGACATTATTTACTTCTGGACCGGCCACGTCATCCATATGCCGGACAAGCACCTTCCAAAGAGATTGTTCTATGGGGATTTGTGCAATGATAAACGTTAAAGCGGAGGAAAGAAAAAAGCACATGAAGGATTACTTAAAGAACTCCCTCAAACACTGTAGAATTGATCGCAGCCTCTGGGAGACTACATCTCTTGATCGCTCAACTTGGCACACTCAGATCACCGCTAGCATTAACAAATTTGAACAGGAAAGAACATTGCGGCTATCTACCAGAGACAGAAACGGAAGGAAAGATCTCAAAATGTTCTCACTCAGGACCCTCTGCATGCATGCACTGCAACAGATCTTTCCTGGCATGAATCGGTCTCCATGGGCATCTATGAATTCACAAATCTAAACCAAAATAGACAAACACCAAATGTATTTTTTTATCAGTTTTCGTCGATATGTTTATTGTTTTTCATGCTATGCTCAATTTCGCTTGTGAAGGAGGAACATCATCTGGGTAATAGGTCAGATATGACATTTACATCTGTAAATACTAGGTCAGTTATGATATTTACATCTGTAGATACTTGGTCAGGTATCCTATAATTTACATCTGTAGATACTGGGTCAGATATGACATTTACATCTGTAGATACTGGGTCAGATATGACATTTACATCAGTAGATACTGGGTCAGATATGACATTTACATCTGTAGATACTGGGTCAGATATGACATTTACATCTGTAGATACTGGGTCAGGTATCCTATAATTTACATCTGTAGATACTGGGTCAGATATGACATTTACATCTGTAGATACTGGTCAGATATGACATTTACATCTGTAAATACTGAGTCAGATATGACATTTACATCTGTAGATACTGGGTCAGGTATCCTATAATTTACATCTGTAGATACTGGGTCAGATATGACATTTACATCTGTAGATACTGGGTCAGATATGACATTTACATCTGTAGATACTGGGTCAGATATGACATTTACATCTGTAGATACTGGGTCAGATATGACATTTACATCTGTAGATACTGGGTCAGATATGACATTTACATCTGTAGATACTTGGTCAGGTATCCTATAATTTACATCTGTAGATACTGGGTCAGATATGACATTTACATCTGTAGATACTGGGTCAGATATGACATTTACATCTGTAAATACTGGGTCAGATATGACATTTACATCTGTAGATACTGGGTCAGGTATCCTATAATTTACATCTGTAGATACTGGGTCAGATATGACATTTACATCTGTAGATACTGGGTCAGGTATCCTATAATTTACATCTGTAGATACTGGGTCAGATATGACATTTACATCTGTAGATACTGGGTCAGATATGACATTTACATCTGTAGATACTGGGTCAGATATGACATTTACATCTGTAGATACTTGGTCAGGTATCCTATAATTTACATCTGTAGATACTGGGTCAGATATGACATTTACATCTGTAGATACTGGGTCATATATGACATTTACATCTGTAGATACTGGGTCAGATATGACATTTACATCTGTAGATACTGGGTCAGATATGATATTTATATCTGTAGATACTGGGTCAGATATGACATTTACATCTGTAGATACTGGGTCAGATATTACATTTGCATCTGTAGATACTGGGTCAGATATGACATTTACATCTGTAGATACTGGGTCAAAATCACATTATTTGCACCTGCAGATAGCATGTCAGATATGAGATTACTTACACCTGTAGATATGAAATGACACATGTAGATATGAGATGATGTACACATGTATCTAGTCTATATCTCACTTTGTATGCCATGTGTGATGTCTTCTATAAAACTGATTTCATGCAGATACACCAGAAGCCCACAGCTTGCGTCAGTGTGTCATCAACCAGAGTCCACACATCTTGTCTGCTGAGTTTGCTGATACTAAAGATCCAGACAGTATTCTTTCTATTGCACTCATTTGTGATGTTCCTTATACTTGTGTGTGATGTTCCCTTGTACCTGTGTGTGATGTTCCTTATACTTGTGTGTGATGTTCCCTTGTACCTGTGTGTGATGTTCCTTGTACTTGTGTGTGATGTTCCTTATACTTGTGTGTGATGTTCCCTTGTACCTGTGTGTGATGTTCCTTGTACTTGTGTGTGATGTTCCTTGTACTTGTGTGTGATGTTCCTTGTACCTGTGTGTGATGTTCCTTATACTTGTGTGTGATGTTCCCTTGTACCTGTGTGTGATGTTCCTTGTACTTGTGTGTGATGTTCCTTATACTTGTGTGTGATGTTCCCTTGTACCTGTGTGTGATGTTCCTTGTACTTGTGTGTGATGTTCCTTGTACTTGTGTGTGATGTTCCTTGTACCTGTGTGAGTGATGTTCTCTGATATGTATGTCTGCTTGTACCTGTGTGTGTGATGTTCTCTGATATGTATGTCTGCTTGTACCTGTGTGTGTGATGTTCTCTTGTACCTGTGTGTGATGTTCTCTTGTACCTGTGTGTGATGTTCTCTTGTACCTGTGTGTGATGTTCTCTGATATGTATGTCTGCTTGTATCTGTGTGTGATGTTCTCTTGTACCTGTGTGTGATGTTCTCTGATATGTATGTCTGCTTGTACCTGTGTGTGATGTTCTCTGATATGTATGTCTGCTTGTATCTGTGTGTGATGTTCCCTTGTACATGTGTGTGATGTTCTCTGATATGTATGTCTGCTTGTATCTGTGTGTGATGTTCTCTTGTACCTGTGTGTGATGTTCTCTGATATGTATGTCTGCTTGTACCTGTGTGTGATGTTCTCTGATATGTATGTCTGCTTGTACCTGTGTGTGATGTTCTCTGATATGTATGTCTGCTTGTATCTGTGTGTGATGTTCCCTTGTACCTGTGTGTGATGTTCCCTTGTACCTGTGTGTGATGTTCCCTTGTACCTGTATGTGATGTTCCCTTGTACCTGTGTGTGATGTTCCCTTGTACCTGTGTGTGATGTTCTCTTGTACCTGTGTGTGACGTTCTCTTGTATCTGTGTGTGACGTTCTCGTGTATCTGTGTGTGATGTTCTCTTGTATCTGTGTGTGATGTTCCCTTGTACCTGTGTGTGATGTTCCCTTGTACCTGTGTGTGAAGTTCCCTTGTACCTGTGTGTGATGTTCCCTTGTACCTGTGTGTGATGTTCCCTTGTACCTGTGTGTGATGTTTCCTTGTACCTGTGTGTGATGTTCCCTTGTACCTGTGTGTGATGTTATCTGATATGTATGTCTGCTTGTACCTGTGTGTGATGTTCTCTTGTACCTGTGTGTGATGTTATCTGATATGTATGTCTGCTTGTATCTGTGTGTGATGTTCTCTTGTACCTGTGTGTGATGTTCTCTGATATGTATGTCTGCTTGTATCTGTGTGTGATGTTCCCTTGTACCTGTGTGTGATGTTCCCTTGTACCTGTGTGTGAAGTTCCCTTGTACCTGTGTGTGAGATGTTCCCTTGTACCTGTGTGTGATGTTCCCTTGTACCTGTGTGTGATGTTCTCTTGTATCTGTGTGTGATGTTCTCTTGTATCTGTGTGTGACGTTCTCTTGTATCTGTGTGTGATGTTCCCTTGTACCTGTGTGTGATGTTCCCTTGTACCTGTGTGTGATGTTCCCTTGTACCTGTGTGTGATGTTCCCTTGTACCTGTGTGTGATGTTCCCTTGTACCTGTGTGTGATGTTCCCTTGTACCTGTGTGTGATGTTCCCTTGTACCTGTGTGTGATATTCCCTTGTACCTGTGTGTGATATTCCCTTGTACCTGTGTGTGATGTTCCCTTGTATCTGTGTGTGATGTTCCCTTGTACCTGTGTGTGATGTTCCCTTGTAACTGTGTGTTGTTCCCTTTTACTTGTGTGTGATGTTCCCTTGTACCTGTGTGTGATGTTCTCTTGTACCTGTGTGTGATGTTCCCTTGTACCTGTGTGTGAAGTTCCCTTGTACCTGTGTGTGATGTTCCCTTGTACCTGTGTGTGATGTTCCCTTGTACCTGTGTGTGATGTTCCCTTGTACCTGTGTGTGATGTTCCCTTGTACCTGTGTGTGATGTTCCCTTGTACTTGTGTGTTATGTTCCCTTGTACTTGTGTGTGTGTGATGTTCTCTTATATGTATGTCTGCTTGTATCTGTGATTGATCTATCAGTAATAGATTCACATCTATTTATGTCAGCAGATCATATTGATACCAGTTGTAAATAATTGTATGAATGAGCTAGAGGCAGTTTATGGATTCATGTTTAGTCTATGAAGGGAGATATTCCAGTGCCTCCCAGTATCACAGGATTACCAAGTCCTGCCAGAGCACAAACTTCTTGGCCAACTATTTCATCATTATTCTGTCAGATTGCTTGACTCATCCACATTCATGGTACATCTAGCATTCCACATCACTTTGGAGTCTACTACAAAAGGACGAAGGTGCATTGGCTACATTGTTCATTGGCTACATTGTTCATTGGCTGCATTGTTCATTGGCTACATTGTTCATTGGCTACATTGTTCATTGGCTACATTGTTCATTGGCTGCATTGTTCATTGGCTACATTTACCTGCATCTCTTCATCATGCATGGGGGATTATTTGATAGAAGACTAAAGTCAGAATTGAGACAACATGTGACAATAATGATTTTTTTTCTATTTTCTTTTTCACATTTGAAAGGTTTATCAGCCTTATTCCCCCAACTTTCCTTAGTTACATCCTACGACACACCTGGAAAGAAGACAGTGGTCCTATTTTATGCACCCTGAATTAGAAGTCCAGGCCATGTTGTCACATCCTGAACTAGATGTCTGGGCCCTGTTGTCACACAGGTTGTTACATCCTGAACTAGAATTCCAGGCCCTGTTGTCACACAGGTTGTCACATCCTGAACTAGAAGTCCAGGCCCTGTTGTCACACAGGTTGTCACATCCTGAACTAGAAGTCCAGGCCCTGTTGTCACACTGGTTGTCACATCCTGAACTAGATCTCTGGGCCTTGTTTTCATACAGGTTGTCACATCCTGAACTAGATGTCTGGGCCCTGTTGACACAGGTTGTCACATCCTGAACTAGATGTCCAGGCCCTGTTGTCACACAGGTTATCACATCCTGAACTAGAGGTCCAGGCCCTGTTGTCACACAGGTTGTCACATCCTGAACTAGAGGTCCAGGCCCTGTTGTCACACAGGTTGTCACATCCTGAACTAGATGTCCAGGCCCTGTTGTCATACAGGTTGTCACATCCTGAACTGGATGTCCGGGCCCTGTTGTCACACAGATTGTTAATCAGGATTTGTGTGTGAATATCATGTAATGAGTCGAAATATTGTATATGCAAATCAGTTTGTTGTATTATTTATTCAGCTGAATCCATCCAGAATGTCTTAACTGTGAGCGACGCCAAAGCTCTTCAGAGAGATATTATCAACACAGGGCAGCCTGCTTATGGAGTGATGTACGCTGTCTTGTCTCACTTTGATGTTGATGGTGAAGTGAATACGCTGATCAAAGATGTCTGGTATGTTCATCTCAACAATTATGGTCTGTACTTGCCTCTCAGTAATATTCTTTGATTGCAAGTCTATAATCATATATTGTAAGTATCAGTGTAGTAGATTATTCTATCTGTAAGTGTAGTAGTAGATTGTTTTATCTGTAAGTGTAATAGTAGATTGTTCTATCTGTAAGTGTAGTAGTAGATTATTCTATCTGTAAGTGTAGTAGTAGATTGTTCTATCTGTAAGTGTAGTAGTAGATTGTTCTATCTGTAAGTGTAGTAGTAGATTGTTCTATCTGTAAGTGTAGTAGTAGATTGTTCTATCTGTAAGTGTAGTAGTAGATTGTTCTATCTGTAAGTGTAATAGTAGATTGTTCTATCTGTAAGTGTAGTAGTAGATTGTTCTATCTGTAAGTGTAGTAGTAGTAGATTTGTAATAATTGTGTTCAATGCTGTATAAATGAATTCCTTCTGAACCTCTCGTAGGATAACTTTTTGCGCAAGGATCTTGTTGATCTACACAGTCATTTTATGTGGCACATGATTATCCATCCTCAATTATAGTACTTCACTTGATTTTGGTGTCATGCCGTCATATTGTTCTGTTTCTTTCATCTTTGCCGTTGTGACCTCGGAAGCTAGGGATGGCAGACTGACTTCTAGAGCGAAACTAACTCTGTTCAAACCTCCAGTTAATGGATATATATTCTTGTACTCAACATATTATGTTCATGGTTAACAGTTCTCAACAAAATTCAACAAGATAACATCAGAAAGATGAACTTCACAAGATAACATCAGACAGATGAACTTCACAACAAGATAACATCAGACAGATGAACTTCACAACAAGATAACATCAGACAGATGAACTTCACAACAAGATAACATCAGACAGATGAACTTCACAACAAGATAACATCAGACAGATGAACTTTGCAACACAAATTACTCACATATGATGACTTCATAGGCACTATTAATTAAAAAGGGAGGAGTTTCACAATTTCCACCTTATCCAAAAATCCTATCAAAAATAAGTCTCTAGTCAAACGTTGTTTCCTTATTGTCTATAGGTTTTTTCCAGTATGACTGTTCTTGATTGACAGTCTATTATTAAATATCTCCCAATAAAATGAGTTTCACGATGATTGATACCGAAAGTAATTAATTGGGACTAATCCCTGCGTAACCGTAAACACTTGTAGATGAATTAAATCAAAAGGTCAACAGTTCAATAGTTAATTATTCACTCAGATAAGTTCTCCACAAATACGTACAGTTCTTGAAGATTCTATGTTGACAATATCAGCATGGTAAATTATGATTCTTGGCTTGAGTAATTTATGACAGTTTATTTATACTCACTCCCATTCAATAGAACATGAACCTATCAGTCACCCCAGCAAGGTTCTCAATTGCTTGATAACAAAACGTGGGTTTAACTACCACAAACTCTGCCTTCCTTCTCATTGGGCTATGTAACATCAATCAATTGTCAAGTTGATATATATGTTCTTAATGAAAGTTCACAATGTATTCCCTGATTTCCGATTGGTTCAATTCCATTGACAATATGTCACTCTATTCAATATTATTCTAATTAATTCATGAGTCTTGAATATGAAATTACACTTGGTTCACGCTACTTCTGACTTCTACATAAGTCACTATTACAGTCAATATCAAACTGCTTTACTCCACATGGTCGAATTACCAATCACTAGAAAGTTCGCCTCGTATTCCGTCATTTGTTTTGCTCTAGTCAGCCATCTTTCCTCATGTACAGGTCACTGTATTATGAATATTCTACACCGCCCATTTTGTTATTATTTTTTTACTACTGTTCAGTTGATTCCCTAAGTTATGTCTTTTTGGTTATATAATCTAGATTTCTCACTAAATGATTGATTCGTCTCAGTTCCGTACTGTAATTCTGTTACAGGTTGTTCTACCTGTAGGTGTAGTAACAAATTTGTTTTTTTTTTTTAATTAATGCCTACCGACGTATTTTATGGTTAATTTAAATATATCAATAATTAATTTAAATATTAATTTTTTAGGGGTAGGGTTACATAACTAATCCCAACCCTAAATATATTTATAGGCCTATTTAACCCTTGTAGAACTGGTTTTGAATTAGTGCCTACCTATGTAGTTATTTCCCTTGGCGGTAGGCACTAATTGGAAAAAAGAACCATATATTGATCTTTAAGTGTAGTAGTAGTATATTGTTCTGCCTTTATGTGTGTAGTAGTAGTAGTAGTAGTAGTAGTAGTAGTAGTAGTAGTAGATTGTTCTATTTAAGTGTAATAGTAGTAATAGATTGTTCTATCTGTAAGTGTAGTGGTAGTAGATTGTGACAAACTATTCAGGCATATATGATACATTCATACACATAAGAGAGATTGTGCATAGACATATGCTATATTGTGCACACACATACAAAACTGTCTATAGACACATGACAAACTGTGCGCATACACACACACACACATTGCACACTTTGTGTCATGTGACGTATTCCTTCCAGAACGTTGTCTTCCCAATGAACTCTCTGAACCTCTCTCTGTCTTGGGTGATGTGGCTTGCATTTTCTAGCGGTGTATTCATGTTATCTTTAATGTCGTCAGTCCATCGTCTTCTTGGTCTGCCCCTTCTCCTCTTTCCAGGTACTCTTCCCTCCATTATTTGTCTTTCTAAACAGTTATGTCTCTTTATATGACCAAACAGGCGTAGTTTTCTTTTTGTTATTGTGTTTAGTAACCAACACTCTGGAATATTAAATGTGTTTATAATATCTGAGTTTCTGATTTTATCCTTCCATGATATTCTAAGTATCTTCCTGTAGCATTTCAGCTCAAAGACGTTGATCCTCTTTGCCACTGTTTTACTTAGAGTCCATGTTTCACAGCCGTATGTTGCAACCAGAAAAATACATTGCACACTATGGTATTTATTTTCAATTGATGTCTGATGAAATTGTGCATATTTGTTTTCAAATGATGTCTGATGAAGTTGTGTACATTTGTTTTCCATGTCTAAGATATAGTTGGTTGTTGATGTTTAGTTGCAGATGTCGAAGACGTGTTTACCAGAGCTCTGGTTTCGTATGTGCAAACCCAGGCTGTGTTGGTTCACATCTGTCTCATGATCAGCTTCTGCATGTTGAATACAGGTATGACCTGTCTCACCAAGTATATCTTATAACCAGTCAAGTGTTTCTTATAACCAGTCAAGTGTATCTTATAACCAGTCAAGTATACCTTATAACCAGTCAAGTATATCTTATAACAAGTCAAATATATCTTATAACCAGTCAAGTATATCTTATAACCAGTCGAGTATATCTTATAACCAGTCAAGTGTATCTTATAACCAGTCAAGCATATCTTATAACCAGTCAAGTATATCTTATAACCAGTCAAGTATATCTTATAACCAGTCAAGTATACCTTATAACCAGTCAAGTATATCTTATAACCAGTCAAGTATATCTTATAACTAGTCAATTATATCTTATAACCAGTCAAGTATATCTTATAAATAGTCAAGTATATCTTATAACTAGTCATGTATATCTTATAACCAGTCAAGTGTATCTTATAACCAGTCAAGTATATTTTATAACCAGTCGAGTGTATCTTATAACCAGTTGAGTATATTTTATAACCAGTCAAATATATCTTATAACCAGTCGAGTATATCTTATAACCAGTCAAGTATATCTTATAACCAGTCAAGTATATCTTATAACCAGTCAAGTATATCTTATAACAAGTCAAGTATATATTATAACCAGTCAAGTATATCTTATAACCAGTCAAGTATATCTTATAACCAGTCAAGTATATCTTATGTAACCAGTGTTCATGCTCATGTTTATATAATTTTCTTGTAGCATGTATTTTTCAAATTACATGTGTTTTAGGATAATAGGTTATCACATAAAATATAAACATGTTACAAGTTTTAGGATAATAGGTTATCACATAAAATATAAATTACATTTGTTTTATGTTACAAGTTTTGCCAAATAAATATCAGTAACGGCTGTCATCTACAAAATTGTGTAGAATAATTGACGGCTCTGATGTAAGACATTGATGTAAGACATTGATGTAAGACATTGATGTAGGACATTGATGTAAGACATTGATGTAAGACATTGATGTAGGACATTGATGTAAGACATTGATGTAAGACATTGATGTAAGACATTGATGTAGGACATTGATGTAGGACATTGATGTAGGACATTGATGTAAGACATTGATGTAAGACATTGATGTAAGACATTGATGTAGGACATTGATGTAACACATTGATGTAACACATTGATGTAACACATTGATGTAAGACATTGATGTAACACATTGCTGTAAGACATTGATGTAACACATTGATGTAACACATTGATGTAAGACATTGATGTAACACATTGCTGTAAGACATTGCTGTAAGACATTGATGTAGGACATTGCTGTAAGATGTTTATTGTGACGTAGTCGAAAACACGATCACATTGTGAAACTAGGTCTAGCATAACACTGCCTTACCTTGTAACTAATAAGAAGTTTTGGTCCATGTAAGTTACTAAGTAACAAATCACTTATGTACATTACAGCTTGGCAGTCAGTCTGTCAGACCACACAGGTAGTCTAGAGTCTTGCAATCTGTTGCCAAATGTTGCCGAACATGTCTTGGGATGTCAGGTTAGTGTTGACTATATTGCTGCTGTGTTTTACCGACCTATGGTATGATACTATTAAGTGTAAATAGTGTATCACATGTGTCAACCCAGCCTCAGGAAATTGTGTATCACTTGTGTCATCCCAGCCACAGGAAATAGTGTATCATTTGTGTCAACCCAGCCACAGGAAATAGTGTATCACTTGTGTCAACCCAGCCTCAGGAAATAGTGTATCACTTGTGTCAACCCAGCCTCAGGAAATTGTGTATCACTTGTGTCAAACCAGCCTCAGGAAATTTTGTATCACTTGTATCAACCCAGCCTCAGGAAATTTTGTATCACTTGTATCAACCCAGCCTCAAGAAATTGTATTTCACTTGTGTCAACTCAGAATCTGGAAAAAGATTATTGAACACATCTGGGAAAATAATAAATGACAAATTGATGGTGACCATGTCACCCTAACTCACTGTTGGTCATAGAAAAATACTAGCCTAACGCGATATTCATGTAGTGTTGTGAAATAATATCTTAATATTGACATACGGCAGTCACCACCCATGTTTGTGTTCGCTGCATCATGCTGTTGTCGTCATAAACAGTTACACATGATAGTAGTGACATTTGTTTGTCTTCTGACAGGCACCAGATTTTAGGAGTCTTACTGTAATTGAGAAAACACAGATCAAATGGAATTACCTGTTTGAAAGAATAAAAGCAGTGCTCAAGGTTTGTCTTATTTGTAGTCTTGAGTTGTGTGTGAAGCCTTGACTTCTCTGCACAGACTTGAGTTGTGTGTGAAGCCTTGACTTCTCTGCACAGACTTGAGTTGTGTGTGAAGCCTTGACTTCTCTGCACAGACTTGAGTTGTTTGTGAAGCCTTGACTTCTCTGCACAGACTTGAGTTGTGTGTGAAGCCTTGACCTCTCTGCACAGACTTGAGTTGTGTGTGAAGCCTTGACTTCTCTGCACAGACTTGAGTTGTGTGTGAAGCCTTGACTTCTCTGCACAGAATTGAGTTGTGATTGAAGGCTTGACTTTTATGTATAGACATTAATTGTGTGTGAACAGTAGGCTTGCTTGTTGGCATTAATTGTGTGTGAACAGTAGGCTTGCTTGTTGGCATTAATTGTGTGTGAACAGTAGGCTTGCTTGTTGGCATTAATTGTGTGTGAACAGTAGGCTTGCTTGTTGGCATTAATTGTCAGTCAAGATTTGACCTGTCTGTAGACATTAATTATGACTGATAGCTAAACATTTGTTTATAGAAATTAATTGTGACTGAACATTTGACTTTTTGTGTGTAGACATTAATTATGGCTGAAAGTGTGTTTGTAGACATTAATTGTGACTGAAAGTGTGACTTGTGTTTGTAGACATTAATTGATATATACTGTATTGACAGTGTATTGGCATTAATTGACAGTGACTATTTGACATGTACTTAGAATGAATGAAAACAAACTGTAGACACACAAGAAGAATACAATGAACTTATATCCAATATGGATTTAGAATATATTTAGAATTATAATGTATTTAGAATGATGTATGAAAACAGGGACTGCCGAAACAAGCATTAAAATGCAAGAGTTACCTACTCATAGCTAAAGGGATTACTCATCATCATCATGTTTCTCATGTAGACAAAAGATGTCATCTCATAACCAGCATGCAGCTGGATTAATTTCTCTGACTTCTTATTGATCTAGATTAAACAGGCAGCAAGCAGAACTGATGGCAGATGTTATATACAGATCTTGGCCTTGGAGACGGTCAGTCCTGCCCAGCTAATGGAGCAGGCATTCCAGAATAATTAATATGCTGTTAATGTGTATTATTATTGTCTGTTGGGAAAAAACGACTTGCCTGTTTATTGATTGTCCATACTTCACATCAATAAAGCAGTATTGGATCTTTATAAAACTATAAACATCTTTTTCATTTCTTGCGCTGGAAACATCAGCATTTTAAAATAGACATGTCTTATACTGATCAATCTCAGCAGCAGTTCATACACACAGTAGCTCCAGCAAAGATTCTTCATGTTATTTTACATTGAATCTTATTAGTTTTTCTCATTATATTCTCTTCTTTTGTGTATATAGTTGGCTGTGGACCACAATATCCCTCTTCTGTTCTGTATATAGTTGGATGTGGACCACAATATCCCTCTTCTGTTCTGTATATAGTTGGATGTGGACCACAATATCCCTCTTCTGTTCTGTATATAGTTGGATGTGGACCACAATATTCCTGAGTATTCCTCTTCTCTATATAGTTGGATGTGGACCACAATATCCCTGAGTATTCCTCTTCTGTTGTGTGTATAGTTGGATATGGGCCACAATATCCCTGAGTATTCCTCTTCTGTATATATTTGGTTGTGGACCATAATATCCCTGAGTATTTCTCTTCTGTATATAGCTGGATGTGGACCACAATATCCCTGAGTATTCCTCTTCTGTATATAGTTGGATGTGGGCCACAATATCCCTGAGTACCCCTCTTCTGCTCTGGTGTATATATAGTTGGATGTGGACCACAATGTCCCTGAGTACCCCTCTTCTGCTCTGGTGTATATATAGATGGCTGTGTACCACAATGTCCCTGAGTACCCCTCTTCTGCTCTGGTGTATATATAGATGGCTGTGTACCACAATGTCCCTGAGTACCCCTCTTCTGCTCTGGTGTATATATAGATGGCTGTGTACCACAATGTCCCTGAGTACCCCTCTTCTGCTCTGGTGTATATATAGTTGGATGTGGACCACAATATCCCTGAGTACCCCTCTTCTGCTCTGGTGTATATATAGATGGCTGTGTACCACAATGTCCCTGAGTACCCCTCTTCTGCTCTGGTGTATATATAGATGGCTGTGTACCACAATGTCCCTGAGTACCCCTCTTCTGCTCTGGTGTATATATAGTTGGATGTGGACCACAATATCCCTGAGTACCCCTCTTCTGCTCTGGTGTATATATAGATGGCTGTGTACCACAATGTCCCTGAGTACCCCTCTTCTGCTCTGGTGTATATATAGATGGCTGTGTACCACAATGTCCCTGAGTACCCCTCTTCTGCTCTGGTGTATATATAGTTGGATGTGGACCACAATAGATGGCTGTGTACCACAATGTCCCTGAGTACCCCTCTTCTGCTCTGGTGTATATATAGATGGCTGTGTACCACAATGTCCCTGAGTACCCCTCTTCTGCTCTGGTGTATATATAGTTGGATGTGGACCACAATAGATGGCTGTGTACCACAATATCCCTGAGTACCCCTCTTCTGCTCTGGTGTATATATAGATGGCTGTGTACCACAATATCCCTGAGTACCCCTCTTCTGCTCTGGTGTATATATAGATGGCTGTGTACCACAATATCCCTGAGTACCCCTCTTCTGCTCTGGTGTATATATAGATGGCTGTGTACCACAATGTCCCTGAGTACCCCTCTTCTGCTCTGGTGTATATATAGATGGCTGTGTACCACAATATCCCTGAGTACCCCTCTTCTGCTCTGGTGTATATATAGATGGCTGTGTACCACAATGTCCCTGAGTACCCCTCTTCTGCTCTGGTGTATATATAGATGGCTGTGTACCACAATGTCCCTGAGTACCCCTCTTCTGCTCTGGTGTATATATAGATGGCTGTGTACCGCAATATCCCTGAGTACCCCTCTTCTGCTCTGGTGTATATATAGATGGCTGTGTACCACAATATCCCTGAGTACCCCTCTTCTGCTCTGGTTTATATATAGATGGCTGTGTACCACAATGTCCCTGAGTACCCCTCTTCTGCTCTGGTGTATATATAGATGGCTGTGTACCACAATATCCCTGAGTACCCCTCTTCTGCTGTGGTGTATATATAGATGGCTGTGTACCACAATATCCCTGAGTACCCCTCTTCTGCTCTGGTGTATATATAGATGGCTGTGTACCACAATATCCCTGAGTACCCCTCTTCTGCTCTGGTGTATATATAGATGGCTGTGTACCACAATGTCCCTGAGTACCCCTCTTCTGCTCTGGTGTATATATAGATGGCTGTGTACCACAATGTCCCTGAGTACCCCTCTTCTGCTCTGGTGTATATATAGATGGCTGTGTACCACAATGTCCCTGAGTACCCCTCTTCTGCTCTGGTGTATATATAGATGGCTGTGTACCACAATGTCCCTGAGTACCCCTCTTCTGCTCTGGTGTATATATAGATGGCTGTGTACCACAATGTCCCTGAGTACCCCTCTTCTGCTCTGGTGTATATATAGATGGCTGTGTACCACAATATCCCTGAGTACCCCTCTTCTGCTCTGGTGTATATATAGATGGCTGTGTACCACAATATCCCTGAGTACCCCTCTTCTGCTCTGGTTTATATATAGATGGCTGTGTACCACAATGTCCCTGAGTACCCCTCTTCTGCTCTGGTGTATATATAGATGGCTGTGTACCACAATATCCCTGAGTACCCCTCTTCTGCTCTGGTGTATATATAGATGGCTGTGTACCACAATGTCCCTGAGGTTCTGGTCATGTCTATAAGTAACCAGAGGGAGATCTGGGGGCACATAATAATGCATGCTTGCGGAGATCTGATTTTAAAAAAGGAAGGTTCGGGAACAGGACACAGCCAACAGCACTTTCATCTTCCACCTTCACAGTTCTGCTGCCTGTGGTGTACTGTTCTGGCACCTTCCTTGTGGTCCACAGCTGTCTCAGGTCGAATGCCTTGAGTCATTTTGGCACCATCATCTGTAGACGTAGAAGGTGCTACACTTGTGCCTATGTTGTACAGACTTGTTCTGTCACATTCCTTAAACCCACTTCCACCCATTGAAGATATACATGTCCTGTAACATCATGTATGTAATCCTTTGCAAATGTAGCACCATGATATACATAGGGGAGATGGGTTTGAGGCTCAGAGATAGATTCTTTCGACATTTGTATTGTATCAAACAGTGGTCTGGAACTTCTGTTGATGACCACTTTAATAGCTCAGACCGTCAGGGTGTTGATGATGTCCAGGTTACAACCATCAAATCATGATCATCTGATAACCAGTCTATCCACTAATTTGGCACACTACAGCCCTTGGGGATTAACATCCATCATTCATATATGTAGATATCCTGTTAAACACATTCCAAAACAGCTGATGTATGGTGGGCTCATCAAGGGAAAAACGACTGACCCACGTACTGAAGAAACGCTTCAAAGTATCTCTAAAGAGCTTTAATATTGACATCACATCCTGGGAGTGTCACTCAGAATTGGTCAGTATGGTGCAGCAACACCAGTAAATGTGCTTGCATTGCAAAGAAGCATCACATTTCAGAGACACGAAGAAAACGTGCTGCCCAAAAAAGACAGAACAACAAACTCAGAGACCAAATTCTGATCACAAATGTGGCAGGTGATTCTATGCCAGGATTCTATATTCACACACACCAGAGAGATGCAACATTTGTTTCATCTCTGCTCTGGTTTTTTCATTTATACTATTTTATACCTCCGGATTGATCCCTTATATTATGATATGAATGTGGACAGTGCTGTTTTTTTTACTAATCGTGTATTATGTTCGGGCTATAGGCCTTTTAATAGAAACGTTGATTTGATCGAAACATCGTTATCCTATTCCAAGTGTCTCCTGTTAAATTAAAGTTTTGCTGCAGTCAGTACATGTTATAGATGTTAGAGGGATACAACTACAGTATTTTAAAAATCTCTGTTAAAAGTAGTCAATTGCAGTAATTTGTAATCTTTTTTTGTTGTAAATGGGAGACGACTGCATTTTTAGCATGTAAGTAAAGTACTCATTATAGAACGATTTTATACCCACGCCACATTGAATGTGTGGCTGAATGGTTAGTACATGTTCACACAATGTGTGGCTGAATGGTTAGTACATGTTCACACAATGTGTGGCTGAATGGTTAGTACATGTTCACACAATGTGTGGCTGAATGGTTAGTACATGTTCACACAATGTGTGGCTGAATGGTTAGTACATGTTCACACAATGTGTGGCTGAATGGTTAGTACATGTTCACACAATGTGTGACTGAATGGTTAGTACATGTTCACACAATGTGTGGCTGAATGGTTAGTACATGTTCACACAATGTGTGGCTGAATGGTTAGTACATGTTCACACAATGTGTGGCTGAATGGTTAGTACATGTTCACACAATGTGTGGCTGAATGGTTAGTACATGTTCACACAATGTGTGGCTGAATGGTTAGTACATGTTCACACAATGTGTGGCTGAATGGTTAGTACATGTTCACACAATGTGTGACTGAATGGTTAGTACATGTTCACACAATGTGTGACTGAATGGTTAGTACATGTTCACACAATGTGTGGCTGAATGGTTAGTACATGTTCACACAATGTGTGGCTGAATGGTTAGTACATGTTCACACAATGTGTGGCTGAATGGTTAGTACATGTTCACACAATGTGTGGCTGAATGGTTAGTACATGTTCACACAATGTGTGGCTGAATGGTTAGTACATGTTCACACAATGTGTGGCTGAATGGTTAGTACATGTTCACACAATGTGTGGCTGAATGGTTAGTACATGTTCACACAATGTGTGGCTGAATGGTTAGTACATGTTCACACAATGTGTGGCTGAATGGTTAGTACATGTTCACACAATGTGTGGCTGAATGGTTAGTACATGTTCACACAATGTGTGGCTGAATGGTTAGTACATGTTCACACAATGTGTGGCTGAATGGTTAGTACATGTTCACACAATGTGTGGCTGAATGGTTAGTACATGTTCACACAATGTGTGGCTGAATGGTTAGTACATGTTCACACAATGTGTGGCTGAATGGTTAGTACATGTTCACACAATGTGTGGCTGAATGGTTAGTACATGTTCACACAGTGTGTGGCTGAATGGTTAGTACATGTTCACACAGTGTGTGGCTGAATGGTTAGTACATGTTCACACAGTGTGTGGCTGAATGGTTAGTACATGTTCACACAGTGTGTGGCTGAATGGTTAGTACATGTTCACACAATGTGTGGCTGAATGGTTAGTACATGTTCACACAATGTGTGGCTGAATGGTTAGTACATGTTCACACAATGTGTGGCTGAATGGTTAGTACATGTTCACACAATGTGTGGCTGAATGGTTAGTACATGTTCACACAATGTGTGGCTGAATGGTTAGTACATGTTCACACAATGTGTGGCTGAATGGTTAGTACATGTTCACACAATGTGTGGCTGAATGGTTAGTACATGTTCACACAATGTGTGGCTGAATGGTTAGTACATGTTCACACAATGTGTGGCTGAATGGTTAGTACATGTTCACACAATGTGTGGCTGAATGGTTAGTACATGTTCACACAATGTGTGGCTGAATGGTTAGTACATGTTCACACAATGTGTGGCTGAATGGTTAGTACATGTTCACACAATGTGTCGCTGAATGGTTAGTACATGTTCACACAATGTGTGGCTGAATGGTTAGTACATGTTCACACAATGTGTGGCTGAATGGTTAGTACATGTTCACACAATGTGTGGCTGAATGGTTAGTACATGTTCACACAATGTGTGGCTGAATGGTTAGTACATGTTCACACAATGTGTGGCTGAATGGTTAGTACATGTTCACACAATGTGTGGCTGAATGGTTAGTACATGTTCACACAATGTGTGGCTGAATGGTTAGTACATGTTCACACAATGTGTGGCTGAATGGTTAGTACATGTTCACACAATGTGTGGCTGAATGGTTAGTACATGTTCACACAATGTGTGGCTGAATGGTTAGTACATGTTCACACAATGTGTGGCTGAATGGTTAGTACATGTTCACACAATGTGTGGCTGAATGGTTAGTACATGTTCACACAATGTGTGGCTGAATGGTTAGTACATGTTCACACAATGTGTGGCTGAATGGTTAGTACATGTTCACACAATGTGTGGCTGAATGGTTAGTACATGTTCACACAATGTGTGGCTGAATGGTTAGTACATGTTCACACAATGTGTGGCTGAATGGTTAGTACATGTTCACACAATGTGTGGCTGAATGGTTAGTACATGTTCACACAATGTGTGGCTGAATGGTTAGTACATGTTCACACAATGTGTGGCTGAATGGTTAGTACATGTTCACACAATGTGTGGCTGAATGGTTAGTACATGTTCACACAATGTGTGGCTGAATGGTTAGTACATGTTCACACAATGTAAGGCTGAATGGTTAGTACATGTTCACACAATGTGTGGCTGAATGGTTAGTACATGTTCACACAATGTGTGGCTGAATGGTTAGTACATGTTCACACAATGTGTGGCTGAATGGTTAGTACATGTTCACACAATGTGTGGCTGAATGGTTAGTACATGTTCACACAATGTGTGGCTGAATGGTTAGTACATGTTCACACAATGTGTGGCTGAATGGTTAGTACATGTTCACACAATGTAAGGCTGAATGGTTAGTACATGTTCACACAATGTGTGGCTGAATGGTTAGTACATGTTCACACAATGTGTGGCTGAATGGTTAGTACATGTTCACACAATGTGTGGCTGAATGGTTAGTACATGTTCACACAATGTGTGGCTGAATGGTTAGTACATGTTCACACAATGTGTGGCTGAATGGTTAGTACATGTTCACACAATGTGTGGCTGAATGGTTAGTACATGTTCACACAATATGTGGCTGAATGGTTAGTACATGTTCACACAATGTGTGGCTGAATGGTTAGTACATGTTCACACAATGTGTGGCTGAATGGTTAGTACATGTTCACACAATGTGTGGCTGAATGGTTAGTACATGTTCACACAATGTGTGGCTGAATGGTTAGTACATGTTCACACAATGTAAGGCTGAATGGTTAGTACATGTTCACACAATGTAAGGCTGAATGGTTAGTACATGTTCACACAATGTGTGGCTGAATGGTTAGTACATGTTCAGACAATGTGTGACTGAATGGTTAGTACATGTTCACACAATGTGTGGCTGAATGGTTAGTACATGTTCACACAATGTGTGGCTGAATGGTTAGTACATGTTCACACAATGTGTGGCTGAATGGTTAGTACATGTTCACACAATGTGTGGCTGAATGGTTAGTACATGTTCACACAATGTGTGGCTGAATGGTTAGTACATGTTCACACAATGTGTGGCTGAATGGTTAGTACATGTTCACACAATGTGTGGCTGAATGGTTAGTACATGTTTACACAATGTGTGGCTGAATGGTTAGTACATGTTCACACAATATGTGGCTGAATGGTTAGTACATGTTCACACAATGTGTGACTGAATGGTTAATACATGTTCACACAATGTGTGGCTGAATGGTTAGTACATGTTCACACAATGTGTGGCTGAATGGTTAGTACATGTTCACACAATGTGTGGCTGAATGGTTAGTACATGTTCACACAATGTGTGGCTGAATGGTTAGTACATGTTCACACAATGTGTGACTGAATGGTTAGTACATGTTCACACAATGTGTGACTGAATGGTTAGTACATGTTCACACAATGTGTGACTGAATGGTTAGTACATGTTCACACAATGTGTGACTGAATGGTTAGTACATGTTCACACAATATGTGGCTGAATGGTTAGTACATGTTCACACAATGTGTGACTGAATGGTGAGTGCATGTTCACGCAATGTGTAGCTGACTGCTTGATATAGCAGACTTATATCTGTGAACCAAAGTTTTCTTTAGCATTCATTCTCAAACTCCCACTGGATCTCTCTTGTAACAGGACAATGGTCCTATTAGATTTCCAGCAGAATGTAGTCCAGAGAATGGAAATGTGTTTTGTCACAGTTTTACTTGTGCCAATTGGCCCGACATATCCGTCTTTGGCAGAGAACCAAAGTTTAATAATGAAGATAGAATGATAAAAGTAATATATAATGTCAAAATAGAAATATTTTATTGACAAAATGATCAGACATGAGTATAGTGTCATAATAAAGGCATTTTTTTTGCGTGAAATATAGGCAGAGCTGTGGGAGAAAAGAATTAATCAATTACATCGGGGAAGATGGTACACTGATGAAGTCGCTTCATTGAAACTGCAAGAATTTATAATCACAATCTAACAGTTGGTTGTTTCACAGTCTGCCATCTATCTACAGGGCTTCTTGTAAACTCCCAAGATAGAAGATGCGTATTACTGCATCTTATGTAGAAGATATCACTTCCTACTGATGGTTGGTATAACATACATAAGTTGGACGTGTACCGGGCAGTGGTTCTACCAACACTGCTTTATGCTGCGTCATCCTGGACACGCTCGACAGCTTAACTCTTTTCATCTTCGGTGCCTACGAAACATCATGGGAGTACATTGCAGTATCGTGTACCAGATATGGAAATCTTTCAGAAGTCCTGTATGCAAAGCATCCATGCAGTGCTGACTAGGTCTCTACTCCGCTGGACTGGCCACATTGTCCGTATGCCAAACGCTTCCCAAAGAGATTATTTAATGGGGAGTTGTGCGAAGGTAAACGTTCACGTGGAGGGCAGAAAAAGCGCTTCAAGGATCACCTAAAAAGCTCTCTCAAGCACTGCAGCATCGATCCTAGCTCCTGGGAGACTGCAGCACTTGATCTCTCAGTCTGGCACACCAAGATCACTGCTGGCATCACGAAATTTGTAAAAGAAAGAACACTGCGGGCAATCCACAAGCGCAAGAAGCGGAAGGACAAATCCGAAAGTTCTCCTACCCCGAACCTTCAGCACTCCTGCATGAAGGGCACATCGTGCATCTACGAATTCATAAACCAAATTAGTTAATTACCAATTTCAATTATTATTATTTTTTTCATCGCATTTATTGTTTTTCATGCCACGCTCATCTTCACTTGCGAAGGAGGAACATCAACATCATCATCATAACATACATTCACAATCATAAGATATCACTTCCTACTGATGGTAGGTATAACATACATTCATAATCATAACTCGCCACAGTCCAGTATCAAACACATGATCTCATAAACACAAGGCATATAACTTAGCCACCACGCCACTGATATTTCACAGGTATAACAAGTGCTCATGTTACGTATAATATCAATTCTTACTCAACAAAGTTGGAAGATATCAATTCTTATTTACTGCAGGTAGATTTCACACAACACATTGTGATCAGAAACTACTATACACTACCTGTAGGAGTCAGAAATACCTTGTACACATACACTACCTGCAGGAGTCAGATAAACCTCATGCACACTCACTACCTGTTGAAGTCAGAAAGACTTTGTATACACTAACTACCTGTAGAAATCAGATATACCAGTACACACTCACTACCTGTAAAAGTCATTAGGTCGAGGTAAATGGAAGAAACATTAAAAAAAATGAGTTTTACAAATCACAAAAATAGACTGAGTCAATGTTGCTAAAAAAATTGTGATTAGTAAAGCTCCATGTTTTGGCACTTGATGGAGATAACAGTTTAACTGCAGTTCTTCTCTTCTTCTTTCATGTTAATTCTCAAACTCCCACTGGATCTCTCTCTTGTAGCAGGACAATGATCCTACAAGATTTCCAGCAGGATGTAGTCCAGAGACTGAAAATGCCTTGTGTCGCCTGTTTAATTTGTGCCAATATCCTGACAAATCTGTCTTTGGTAGAAGCTGCAGTTCAAGCCAGTAGATAAAAGAGGGGTATATATGTGTGTATTCCCCCCCTCCCCCCCCCTGTACTGAAACTATACAAGAATGAAAGCTCGTGGTAGTTGTTCTACAGAATTAGAACATAAACAAAATTAATAGATGTAATCAATAGTAATATAAGCAAACGTGGAATGATTAGATACAATAACATAAACAAACGTCGAATGAGTAGATGCATGCAATCAATAATAACATTTGTAAATTGGCAGCAGCTGGACATCTGACAAGCAAAAATACCAATATATGAAATAACATTGAAATAATTATGAGATTTGTTTATGAAGTAACCAACCTTTTATTTCAGTAGAAACTTATAGAAATACAGGTTATGTCATTCTTGACATGTTTGTATGCATTTTTTCCACCTGCAGAGAATGTCAATGACACTCAACTTTCGGCTTTTTCTGCAGCAGAAGAATGTCATGAATATGTGGGCCTGATGTCAAAAGGGACATTATGTAGATAATGGTTCATCTGGTCAACATTTCAAAAGGTTGCTTAAACAATGACAGAACTTATGGGAAAAATGTATATAGTCCCCTGTACCAAGGAGGAGAGTATTTTGATGGGGATTATGTTTTTTCACCTCCATGTACATATTTTAGTTGTTTTTTTTCTAGTCAAAGGTCAGTAACTTTTTAACATACCTGGTAAAACAATTACATTTATATTTGACATATGGAGTAATGTGCAATATGTCAACATACATTTGTTAATATATAAATTTCTTCTATACATGTCAGCATATACAATTAGCAAAATTTCTATTGAACATTTGTCAAAACATCAATTTGAAAAAAAAATACAACACTTCAATTTCTAAACATACTAACTCAATTTATCAACAGAACTGCAGGTACAACTAATACAAATGAGGATTTGGGAACTGCAGGACTTTTTGTCTCAATTGTCAGGCATATATGATTGCTGTTTACACAATTGTCTCAACTGTAAGGCATATATGATTGCTGTTTACACAATTGTCTCAACTGTAAGGCATATATGATTGCTGTTTACACAATTGTCTCAACTGTCAGGGATATATGATTGCTGTTTACACAGTTTTTGTCTCAACTGTCAGGCATATATGATTGCTGTTTACACAATTGTCTCAACTTTCAGGCATATATGATTGCTGTTTACACAGTTTTTGTCTCAACTGTCAGGCATATATGATGGCTGTTTAGATAGTTTTGTCCCAACTGTCAGGCATATATGATGGCTGTTTAGATAGTTTTGTCCCAACTGTCAGGCATATATGATGACTGTTTAGATAGTTTTGTCCCAACTGTCAGGCATATATGATGGCTGTTTAGATAGTTTTGTCCCAACTGTCAGGCATATATGATGGCTGTTTAGTTTTGTCCCAACTGTCAGGCATATATGATGGCTGTTTAGATAGTTTTGTCCCAACTGTCAGGCATATATGATTGCTGTTTGCATAGTTTTGGACAGATATGGTCCCCTGGAATACTATATATTTTTTTATATTCTATAAACCTGTAACCACATTGGCTGTATCAACATACAGTCCTCCAGCGATTTCTATCTTTAGCAATGTGAACGAGTGAAAAAATATCTTGTCCTAACGAGTCCTTGACCTCTGTCCATGCTTTTATTTGTTCTTTGTTTCTTCCACATCTCCCTGCAGTATAACATGTGTAGCAGCTAGACCCACAAGGTCTGCTACAAGGGAGATTCAGTTGGAGTTTGAGAATGAACGCTGAAGAATAAGAAAAAACACTAGAAGATGCGATAAAGGATATTCCCAAAAATCTGTTAATAATACTAGGTGACTGGAATGCAAAAGTGGGACCTGGCGCTTATGATCAATGGGCAGGAACAGCAGGGAAATTCGAAACAGGAGAAACAAATGAATAAGGACTAAGACTATTGGAATTTGCCAAAAAATGTAAATTCACTCTTGTTAATACACTAATTCCACAGAAGCTTTCTATAATATGTATCACATTTACACCCCCCACCCCTAAAAACAAATATGCAATGGAATGTAGTGACCAGCTCTTGTATACTGTATAAGGACAGTTGTGTCTGAGGAATGTGCTTTTACAATTTGTGATGCCATTTCTTATTTTGTTATTCAAAATATTAAGTAATAATGGTGTTGATGTAAAAAAACAAACATCAATTTGAAAACCTGTCAACACACCAACCTGCCAACGCATCAACTTGTCAACACACCAACCTGCCAACGCATCAACCTGTCAACACACCAACCTGCCAACGCATCAACTTGTCAACACGTTAATCTGTATGCCAACACATTTTCTATGTGATATTACATCTCCGTTACAAAATTCTGTACTCATCGCCACTCTGTAAACCCCTCGGTTCTGTGCAAACATTAGGGGCCATATTCACAAGGTTTTCAATATCCTCTTGTCCATCGCAGTCTTGGTCTGCTTATTGTACCTTTTCCTGGAACTTTACCTTGGTAACTTGTCAAAACACAAATCTGTAAACAAGCCACCTCACTAACTTGTCAAAACATCAATCTGTAAACAAGCCACCTCACTAACTTGTCAAAACATCAATCTGTAAACAAGCCACCTCACTAACTTGTCAAAACATCAATCTGTAAACAAGCCACCTCACTAACTTGTCAAAACATCAATGTGTAAACAAGCCACCTCACTAACTTGTCAAAACATCAATGTGTAAACAAGCCACCTCACTAACTTGTCAAAACATCAATGTGTAAACAAGCCACCTCACTAACTTGTCAAAACACAAATCTGTAAACAAGCCACCTCACTAACTTGTCAAAACATCAATGTGTAAACAAGCCACCTCACTAACTTGTCAAAACATCAATGTGTAAACAAGCCACCTCACTAACTTGTCAAAACATCAATGTGTAAACAAGCCACCTCACTAACTTGTCAAAACATCAATGTGTAAACAAGCCACCTCACTAACTTGTCAAAACACAAATCTGTAAACAAGCCACCTCACTAACTTGTCAAAACATCAATGTGTAAACAAGCCACCTCACTAACTTGTCAAAACATCAATCTATAAACATGTGAATAGGTAAAAATATGCCAGAATTGAGAAATATTTGTGCTTACATCAAATTATGGATATTCTGGTTACAGGTATCACTAGTGAAAATAATTACACATGGTTGAATATATACTTCAATGTACTTGAGTTCCCCCACATGTACATTGCCCCCACTCCATAGAACAGAGAGTAACACCCATGGCATGTAATGTGTAGCTTCAAGTTTAGTATCTTGTTGAGATATGGTATTGTTGCTTGTTCAAATATGTGTGAGTTCATCATTCAATGTTCAAGTCTGATGTTGTTCATCTCACAAGCTTTCATAAAATTCATACGATGGGACAACTGGTGCTTTCTTACGCAGCAGAGACCACTTGGAATCTGTTCTTTCATCAGGATCGCGAGAAAATGATGACCGGATAGTGTCCGCTAACCTTGCAACATTAAATCTTCCTTCAGATTGTCTGTGTGTCAGCGACGGATGAAAGTCAAAGTCAGCAACTTCAATGTTTGGTTTCTTTCTTAATCGCATGATGTACACACCGCTCATCAGGACAACAAGTATACCCAGAACTCCGAAGACAATTGGTACGATAAGAACAGGAGCATTAAGTGTATCTGTTAGAGTGAAGAAAATACTGCATTAGATTGTCATCAAACTAACCAACTGATCTGTGAAGGCAACATTTTTACCAAAGACAAAATCTATCTACCTATCCGCTATTATCCCCTTATGCCTTGCAACATCAGGGAATAGAAGGGTGCTCTGGAGATGGCTTTTTTATGTGTTTCTGTGGTTTTCTTTATTTCTGTAATCCATCTTTTGCAAGGTCTGCCTCTGGCTTTATATTTATTGTGTCTGAGCAGCAATACTTTTTTGGGAGGTGATGTCTGGTGGTAGTATGTAAACGTGTGCAAACTACTTAATCTGTTGTCTTCTGATATAATCTACAACTGGGTCTTCAATGTTTTCATTTCTAATTCTATCTCATATTGTTACTATGAAAATTCTGCATAGACATGTCATTTCTGTTATGACCTTATTTTTCTGTCAGTATCCACTTTTGGGATGTTGTACATAACAAACATGATCCAGTCAAAGACAACATATGTACAGAAAATTATCTTAATGTGACAAAAGATAAATGACCTGGGAGAAACACATAAATAAAGATTTTTGAGATTCTACAGCTGACAAAAAATAAATCAAAATTGTTTATAAGCCTCAAGTCAGAAAATAGAGGGTTCAATCACATATCATGTGCCTACCATGCTCACAGTTTTTAAGCAATCTGCCAATTACAATTGCTTATTAGTTTGTGACTTTACTCTGCTGGTTCATCTCTATTAGCGAAATAGCTACCTGTATTGGTGCTGAGTTAGCCTTTGATTGATAAGGACCTGCCTAACTTGACAATACAACAACCCTGGGGGGGGGGGGGGGGCAGGAGGAGCTCTCAGTGCGTATCACGCAAATTGATTCATACAGCAGCAGTCCTTAACGTCCAAAATCATCTCTGAGAAGCATTTGTGGCATAACTTAATCTCCACTAAACAGAGATCTATAGAGTTGTTGTTTTTGGGGGGGGGATGGGTGGGTGCTAAGATTAAGTGTAACTCTACCCCTAACACCCCACCAGCAGCCCTCCTAAACTCTAGGATCACCCCTTCTCCTCTGTTGCGCAGTCCTAGCAATAAATCGTGGCATAATTTAATCTCCGCTAAAATTAGCCATTTTGTTTTTGTGGCAAGTCTGCTATTGACGTAATTTCAGTGAAAGCAAGAAAACTTGTGCATAATTATGTAACTTGTGTTCACATTTCGGAAATAGTTTAAATATGAGGTAGGCACATGATATGTGATTGTACCACATAATATTATGTATAAGTCTCTGGTCTTAAAATAAATTAGTTAACAAGCTATGATGTTAAAACAAATTAGTTTGTAAGTCTCTAATCTTGTGCTCTGCCGAGATATAATGTAACCATAATATAGTGTGAACAAACCAAGTATACACGATTGCTTACCCGGGGAGTAACCATAGAACGACTCGATGAGATGATATCGACTGATGTCATTGTACACCAAAAAGTGGACATCCTTCCAACCTTTAGAAGTCAGTTTGACTTGAACAATGTGTTCAAGTTTGTAGACAAATGATGTTGGCATACATGCACGGCTCATTGGCAGACTGCTATTGTGAGAAGTGATGTTAATACAGACACTACTCGGAGGGCTAGTTGGAAGAGTACAGAAAAAAACATTCAGTGAATTCATGTGATGCATAACACATCTGTAATACACGACAGTCAATTAATTCATGTAACACATCTGTAATACACGACAGTCAATGAATTCATGTAACACATCTGTAATACACGACAGTCAATGAATTCATGTAACACATCTGTAATACACGACAGTCAATGAATTCAGGTAACAGTTGAAGTTGAGTCGCCCAGCTGAAACAGACAACATTTAATAAATCCAGGTAACATATAACACAGTTGTAACGCATTTTCATTTAATTCATTAAGTGCCATCTCCGCAATGAAGGTTGGCTGGAACAGACCTCCATTATCCCATCTCTTGTCTTGGTCGTGCACTCTGCCAGATCACAACCTGTCCATCTTGTGATGTTTCTTTCCCACTTGTATTTTTGCCTACCACAGGGTGTCATGTCTTTTAATATATACATCCAAAATACTTGTATGTGTTTGATCTTTATTTCTTTTAACTCTTAGTGGACCAGTGACAAAACTAGCAAATAGAAAAAACAAAACAAATAGGTTGTCGCTTGGTCTACTATGAGTTAATAGTTCATTTTTCATGCAAAGGGTTGCTAGAATCTCTTTGTTCATTTTCTTCTCTTGTAACAGACAAGTTTTTGTCAATCCATGTGACATGTAAAAAGTTGTAACAGATAAGATTGTGTCAATCCATGTGACATGTAAAAAGTTGTAACAGATAAGATTGTGTCAATCCATGTGACATACCACATACTAGTGTGACTGCTGTAGCTGCATGCCCTGATCAGTATATGTGTTTAACTGCTGTGGTTACAGATCCAAGTTCTGTTCCAAAAGCCCAGATTATGGTACAGTTAATATAAAATGTACAATGAATACAATAAAATGTTCAAAGTTCAAGGACATGAACATCTGAACAATACATGTTCCTACAAGGACAAAGAAGATATGATATAAACATTTTTCTAAATTTAGTTTAAGCAAAAGTGAAAACTAGGCCACAGAACATTTTTGATTGAACTTATTAGATTGTCTGGTGATGATCCAACAGCCATTGTGATGTTGCTGATGTGATTGTTGGTAAACATAAGTTGACAATATCACTACTTGTTATAACACACCCGTGTCAAGTGTGCTAACTGATTAGAGAAATGTGATCATATTCACAGTTTATCTGACATGGACAGACACACAAGAATGTTGATCAGTCAAACTTCAGTTAGTTAGCAAGTCTACTTGATGAAGGAAACATTACACACACACACAAGAGCACATAACACAGCACAATGTATACAAATGTACATCTACAAATGTAAATGACACAACTCATCACATGTACACACAATAATCTATCTATCTATTCTCCTTCAGCACTGAATATGATGCATAGAAACCAGAGCTCTCCAGTTTAAGCGATTTGATGCTACAATGTGTAATTCTTGCACATTGTTGAGACCTATAGTCATACACTCTTTGATGGTTGTTCTTCGAAGAGTCTCTTTTGTTCTTCCTCTTTTTCTTTTGCCATCTAATATCTATTTTAATGCTTGTAGTGGCAATTTATTTTCATTTATCTATTGCCCATGTGTTGCCTGGGCCCGAAAGGGGAGCAAAGAATAGCAATACGGTTTACCTTCCACGAATATCGTAAAAGGCAACTAAGGAGGTTATGGGATGGAGTCTTATGGGATTTGGTCAGTGACCCAAAGCCATGCTGAAGTCGGATGTGTCAGGCCGAAAGGCGCAGATATCACAGCAATGCTGTCTTCTTCTTCTGCATTCAGCATGTGGTCATGCTATACCGTCAGACCTGTCGTCAAGACGAAGTCCACTGTACATGTATGATATAAGTCTATTGCTGTCTTTTACTGTTGTAGAAACATGCTGTTTGGTATCTTCAAATAGAAGATACATGAGCCTGGCATAGAAAAAGTGAATTAGGATTTTGGTATCCGAGTCTATAGATGGATGAGAGTTTATGTCCAAAGATGGATGATAGTTTATGAGCACAGATGGATGATAGTTTATGAGTCCACAGATGGATGATAGTTTATGAGTCCACAGATGGATGATAGTTTATGAGTCCACAGATGGATGATAGTTTATGAATCCACAGATGGATGATAGTTTATGAATCCACAGATGGATGATAGTTTATGAGTCCACAGATGGATGATAATTTATGAGTCCACAGATGGATGGGAATTTATGAGTCAACAGATGGATGGGAATTTATGAGTCAACAGATGGATGGGAATTTTTGAGTCAACAGATGGATGGGAATTTATGAGTCCACAGATGGATGGGAGTTTATGAGTCCACAGATAGAGTGGAATTTATGAGTCATGAATGAGAATTTATGAGTCCACAGATGAATGGGAATTTATGAGTCCACAGATGGATGGGAATTTATGAGTCCACAGATGGATGATAGTTTATGAGTCCACAAATGGATGATTGTTTATGAGTCCACAGATGGATGATAGTTTATGATTCCACAGATGAATGATAGCTTATAGTTTATGAGTCCACAGATGGATGATAGTTTATGAGTCAACAAATGGATGGGAATTTATGAGTCCACAGATAGATGGGAGTTTATGAGTCCACAGATAGAGTGGAATTTATGAGTCATGAATGAGAATTTATGAGTCCACAGATGAATGGGAATTTATGAGTCCACAGATGGATGGGAATTTATGAGTCAACAGATGGATGGGAATTTATGAGTCATGAATGAGATTTCATGAGTCCACAGATGGATGGGAATTTATATGAGTCCACAGATGGATGGGAATTTATGAGTCATGAATGAGAATTTATGAGTCTATAGATGGATGAGGGGTGCAAAGGGAGCGTAATGCTCTCGGCGGATCCAGAGTTAGCAGATAACCAAGATCCCAAATGTACCTCCTTGCGGTGCACCCCGGAAACAGAAATACAGCGGTTTGTGCTGATTCTGGCCAAATCCTTTGGGGATTGTGTCAGAGAATGTGGAGGTAGCAGATGGAAAGATATTTGACTGCATAAAAGACATGCAATATCCCCGATATCATATGCACCACACATGCAGCAGCACTGTCGGCATACAGTGACGCCAGTCAGTCTAGTCCGAACATTGGAGGGGTGGCCAATGGAAAAGGCACCATAAAAGGTAGATGCACTGTGAGAGATGAATAGATTTCATACTGAGTACAACGAAAGGGTATAACAGAGTTAGTTAGAGGGCAGCGCCACTGCAAAAAGAAAGTGAAAATGCTCCAAGGGAATGGGACTACAAGCTCTGTCAGCTCGAGATGAGTTTCTAGTTACCCATGCTCCTTATGGCAGAAATTCAGACCCAATCATGGGCGTCCAGCAAAGCAAGAAGACCTGGCCTAACTCTAACATCGAGCCTTCCTATACTGGAAACATGCCTGCGAAGAGAAAGGGTTCCGTACCTGATAGGCTCAGGCATAAAAGGGACAACGATTTTAGCCCTGGCCCAACTCTACTGTCAAGTTTTCCTATACCGGAAATACACTTGCAGAGAGAAAGGGTTCAGTACCTGATGGGCTTAGGTGCTATTGGGACAAGGTCGCTCAGCTCGAGAATGCCTTGCTCTCAAACGCGTGGTGTGAGACTCGAACTTGGACGAGGGGTTCACGATGTTGGTGAACAACACCTCAGCTAAGAAGGCAAAAGAGCCAGGGTCCAACTCTTCTGTTGAGTTCTTCCTCTTATGGAACCAGGCTCATGGAGGAGAAAAGGTTCAGTAACCGATGGGCACAGGCACAGTACGTCCAATTACGCGCGTAAGTTCACAGATGGTGGAACACCTCGTATGAGATAGATGTGAAAAACAATCGTCTAGGTGAAGATTCACTACACACCCGCATGCCCGGCGACAGATAGACAGGCTGTCACAGACTAGGGAAGCCTACCCGAATTAAAGGCATGATGAAAACTGATGTGCTGGACCTCAAACGTTGAGACCAAAGAGTGGCCAACCGAGGTGCAAATAACAGTTTTATTGTGGAACTTGCAGCACAACATACTTCACGCTCCCCGGCGGAAATAACACGATACATTTTTTGTGGTTATATGAGAGCGAACGCAGAAGAAGAAGAAGATGAATGAGAATTTATAAGTCCACAGATGGATGAGAGTTTTGAGTCAACATATTTCTGAGGGGAACATACCTCTGAACATATCCTGTAGAACTGTTCCCAGTATGAACAATTGAGAGAGAGACATGTTGTCTCAACAGTGCATCCATGCAAACAAAGATATATGGAACCAAAGAAGAGTTCCAGGCAATGGTAGAGTTCATGGCGGTGTAGATAACGAGTAGTCAACAAAAGAAACGTAGAACAATAAAGTGGAAACCAAGAAACAACTGAAAAAAAAAAGATACAGAAATAACTGAAGAAAAGAACTTGATACAAAAACTAGAGGGATGGATCAGACATGAAAAGTTAGCTTAACATAAGAAGAAGGTGTGTTGGGGACCTGTGCTCTGCAAGGATCTGAAATGTAACTATATCAAGAGAAATATAATAATGCTTACCTTCCAGTACATGTTATGTTGACCACGGCTATTTTATCTATCCTGATTGCTTTGTCTTTTGGGTCAGTGTCCATCCTTGTCAACACACAATCATTCATAGGATCTAATGAGGAGATGACACACCCACTTATATCATCTAATGAGGAGATGACACACCCACATATATCATATAATGAGATGACACACCCACATATATGATCTAATGAGGAGATGACACACCCACTTATAATATCTAATAAATAGACAACACACCCAAATATATCATCTAATGAGATGACACACCCACATATATCATCTAATGAGGAGATGACACACCCACATATATCATCTAATGAGATGACACACCCACATATAACATCCAATGAGGAGATGACACACCCACATATAACATCTAATGAGGAGATGACACACCCACATATATCATCTAATGAGATGACACACTCACATATCATCTAATGAGGGGATGACACACCCACATATATGATCTAATGAGGGGATGACACGCCCACATATAATCTAATGAGGGGATGACACACCCACATATATCATCTAATGAGGGGATGACACACCCACATATATCATCTAATGAGGGGATGACACACCCACATATCATCTAATGAGGGATGACACACCCACATATATGATCTAATGAGGGGATGGATGACACACCCACATATCATCTAATGAGGGATGACACACCCACATATATCATCTAATGAGGGGATGACACACCCACATATCATCTAATGAGGGATGACACACCCACATATATGATCTAATGAGGGGATGGATGACACACCCACATATATCATCTAATGAGGGGATGACACACCCACATATATCATCTAATGAGGGGATGACACACCCACATATCATCTAATGAGGGATGACACACCCACATATATGATCTAATGAGGGGATGGATGACACACCCACATATCATCTAATGAGGGATGACACACCCACATATATGATCTAATGAGGGGATGGATGACACACCCACATATAACATCTAATGAGGAGATGACACACCCACATATATCATCTAATGAGGGGATGACACGCCCACATATCATCTAATAAATATATTATACACCCACTTATAGCATATAATTATGAATACAGATCTAAATATAGAGATGACCCACTCACATATCATTTAATGAAGTTGGTTGAGAGATTATAATTATCTGCATACTCCACTATTACATTGAGCATGAGGATGGAGATAGAGGGAGTTACAGCAGCTCTTGGTTGATAACTGATACATCACTCCACTTGATAATACTCGCAGACTCTCAAAGCATGCAGCACAAGATAGGAAAGAACATGTTGAGAAAGTAATGGATTGCATTATTGAACAACTCAATTATACAGAGAATTACATGGATATACTGCCCAGGTCACACTGGAGTCAGAGGACATGAAAGAGCTGACTCACTGGCAGGCAATGCTAAGATTGATTGCATAGTACTGAGAAGGGATAAAGCTGATTTAATTAACAGTCATAAATTCATTGCAAAATGAAAATGCTGACAATGAGACTGAAAACATACACATACAAAGAATGACAGAAATGGAAGAGATTAGAGGTGAGGGAAGAAAATGTACTCCTTTTGAAAAGACTGAAGATCATGTAATCAATACTTGACCATGACTTTGAGCCTACATACACTCGAATGGCTGCTCGAACAGAGAATGGAGCATTTATGTGAATTCCCCTTGTGTGCTATGATGATAGCAAGAATGATCTAATGAAGTAATGGCACACAGACTTACATCACCTAATGAGGAGATAACACATCCACCATCATTTTAGCAAATATATAGACATGACACAAACATAAATGACCATTTGGTGACCTCGATGACTTATCACCAGTGACTTCATCCTCTTTTTTCCCTGACAAGACCTCAAATTGTTACTCTGACATTCCATCTCGCACAGGACCATAAATTGTTATTCTAACATTCCATCTGGAACAGGACCATCAGTTGCACACATCTGACATTAGAAATCTAAACTGATCACAGCCAGCAAATTGTATACTAGCCTTTCTACTTAATAAATCTCAGAATGTGGATGTGTTTGTTTATGAGAATAGCAGTTCAGCATGACCTTACTCTTCTACATAAAGATGTCAGATTACTCTCTCTCATTCTATCTCTCCCTCACCGTCTAGCTATCACCTAAATCTAAATCATCTAAACCTCAACCGTAACTCTACCTATCCATCTCATCTCATAGACAGACAGATAGATAGACATACAGAGAGACAGACATACAGAGAGACAAACAGACATACAAAGAGATATAGAGATATATCCTTCAGCACTAAAAGGAGCATAGGGTAGAAACCAGTGCTCTCCAGTTTGAGAGGTGTGGCTACTGTGTGTAGTTCTTGATTGTTGAGACACATAGTCATACTCTCTTTAATAGTTGTTTTATGAAGATATTCCCTTGGTCTTCCTCTTGTTCTCTTGCCATCTGGTATCCATTTTAATGCTTACAGTGACAGTCTGTTTTCATTCACTCTAAGTGCATGTTATATATATGTCAATTGTTTTCTCCTTATTGTTGTAAACACATATTTTTGTTTGGTACCTTCAAATAGAAGACACATTTGTACACTTCCAGTTCCAGAAATATGAGTTGTAAACATCCACAATTACTTGGTAAAGTAAAAACAATAACTCAAATATGCAACATAAAACAGCAACAAAAACTATGATATACAACAGAAAACAGTAACTTAAATATACAACACAGAAAGCAGTAACTCAAATATACAACAGAATACAGTAACTCAAATATACAACAGAAAACAGTAACTCAAATATACAACAGAAAACAGTAAATCAAATATACAACAGAAAACAGTAACTCAAATATACAACAGAAAACAGTAACTCAAATATACAACACAGAAAACAGTAAATCAAATATACAACAGAAAACAGTAAATCAAATATACAACAGAAAACAGTAACTCAAATATACAACAGAAAACAGTAACTCAAATATACAACAGAAAACAGTAAATAGGTAATATAGGGGCTACAACAGAAACAAACAGCGACAGTAGCTCACCTTTGAAAGCAACTGTTTTCTCAAATGTCCCTGTATATACAAATGGTGGGTAGTCTTGTATGTTTTCTAGTTTCGCTCTTGTCTTATCGAGTGTGTCAATACCAGGATCTACAGAGCTTCCATTTGATGATCCTTCTACAACTGTATTAGTCATCCTTTGACTGGTAGGGTAGATGGAAATCACAGCTGCCATGGAACTGCTGAAGGGATCAGAGAATGTGGTTGTGTAGTTTGGTTGTTTGGTTGTTGCCAAGGACCGCGAATCTCTGTACCAGAAGTACTCATAGCTGAGATCGCTCTGCAGGAAGAGATCTTGCACTTGAGCAATCAATGTTACAGACTTAACGGTAGAGAATGTGTCTGGGTATCTTTGGTAGTCCAGGTTCTGTGTCAGGGTTAGTATGCCATTTAATTTTTCTGAAATTTCAAGGATATATTTACATGTAATTTGATGGATATTCATTGGTAGGCCTACAAATAAACATGGGAACATGGTAGATCCAGATATAGATAAACAAGGGAACATGACATGTCTAGCTCTGAGTTACAAAGGAACATGATAGATACACAAGGGTAACATATTTGTTACTAGCTTGTTTGACTTGAATTCTTTTCAACCAATATTTTTCTTAGATATTTATTTTCAAATGAATTTCATTTCTTCTCAAGCATTTTTGTTATTTAGGAGAACATTATGTAGTAGAACATTATTTAGGAGAACATTATGTAGTAGAACATTATTTAGGAGAATATTATTTAGGAGAACATTATGTAGTAGAACATTATTTAGGAGAACATTATGTAGGAGAACATTATTTAGGAGAACATTATGTAGTAGAACATTATTTAGGAGAACATTATTTAGGAGAACATTATTTAGTAGAACATTATGTAGTAGAACATTATTTAGGATAACATTATGTAGTAGAACATTATGTAGTAGAACATTATTTAGGAGAACATTATGTAGGAGAACATTATTTAGGAGAACATTATGTAGTAGAACATTATTTAGGAGAACATTATTTAGGAGAACATTATGTAGTAGAACATTATTTAGGAGAACATTATGTAGTAGAACATTATGAAGTAGAACATTATGTAGGAGAACATTATGGATCTAGATATAGATGAAATGATAGATCTAGGTACAAAGAAACTTTGTAACAAATGTAGATGAACAAAAACAGCAGACGATGGATGTGTTGGGTCATAAAACAAATAAAATGGCAACACAATTAATTTCCATTCTCTGGACTATATTCTGCTGAAAATCTAGTAGGATCATTGTCCTGCAACAAAAGAGATACAGCGGGAGTTTAAAAATGAATGCAGAAAAAGAAGTGGAAGATGAAGAAATGGCTTCAAAAGGCACAGAGGCTTGAATTCATTGTACTAGAATTTCCCCATATGTACTCACTCAAAGCAACTTTTATATTTGTGAAGAGAATATTGATGCTGCAAGATCACATAAACCTACTCAACAAAAGCTGCCTCAATCTCAACATGCAGATGAACATAGAAGAAAACAGAAGTAATATCTATAGGCAGAGAACCCAATACAATCAACATAAAGATAGATGATCAACTATTGAAACAAGTGCAGTAATTTCAATATCTGGAGCATTTTTACAGCAGAAGGAAGAATGGACAGAGAACTCGAGACAAGAATTTTAAAAAGCCAATTATGTGAATTGTGAATTTAACAAATATTGAAACACAAAATCTATTCCGATTGAAACCAAAAGACAAATCATAAATTCAATCTTCATATCAACATTGTGGTACCAATGTCAGTAATGGACACTAACTAAAGAACAAGAGTAAAAGCTTACTACGTGTGAAATGAGATGTCTAAGAAAAGCAGCAAACAGAACAAGAAGAGATCATGTGAGAAATGAAGAGATTACAAGGACAGTTCAAACATCTGATCTGCAGTTAAATATAATTGAAAAACAGAGACTGAAATGGTTCAGCCACCTAATGAGGAGAATGAACCCATATTGATCAGCTGCAAGCGTATACAACATTAAATTGGAAACAACAGGAAGAGGAAGACCATGAAGATGGAAGATTGAAGGAGTTACCAACATTATTAGATATCACAATAATAATGCATGTCATGTGACCAAATGTGCTATAGTCTGAAAACCGATCATCATTCAATCCTGCAACATCTTACATCAAAAGCAAAGAAAAAAACAATAGATAGAAAGACAGATAATCTTCTTCTTCAGCTTTCATTCTCAAACTCCCGCTGGATCTCTCTTGTAGCAGGACCATTGTCCTACTAGATTTCCAGCAGGATATAGTCCAGAGAATGTAAATGCATTGTGTCGCTGTTTTATTTGCACCAATGACTCAATAAATCAGTCTTCGACTGAAGACATAATGAAAATATAGTTTTTCATTATGAGCAGATATGACTTTACTCATGGCAGAGTCATAGATTTTCCGATTCCCAGTGCGTGAGTTGGGGAGTGGAATCCTGATAATTGTGATGTGCCTCTTGGCTGGATGCTTCCATCTTCAGCACCTTTACTTGCTAACTTGTTATACCTGATGTATCAACTAACTTGTTATAACTGATGTATCAACTAACTTGTTATACCTGATGTATCAACTAACTTGTTATACCTGATGTATCAACTAACTTGTTATAGCTGATGTATCAACTAACTTGTTATAGCTGATGTATCAACTAACTTGTTATAGCTGATGTATCAACTAACTTGTTATAGCTGATGTATCAACTAACTTGTTATAGCTGATGTATCAACTAACTTGTTATACCTGATGTATCAACTAACTTGTTATAACTGATGTATCAACTAACTTGTTATAGCTGATGTATCAACTAACTTGTTATACCTGATGTATCAACTAACTTGTTATAACTGATGTATCAACTAACTTGTTATAGCTGATGTATCAACTAACTTGTTATAGCTGATGTATCAACTAACTTGTTATACCTGATGTATCAACTAACTTGTTATAGCTGATGTATCAACTAACTTGTTATAGCTGATGTATCAACTAACTTGTTATAGCTGATGTATCAACTAACTTGTTATAGCTGATGTATCAACTAACTTGTTATAGTTGTTAATGTAAGCTAATTTATTAACTACCATTAACTTGTAAATGTAAGAATATTTTTCGTGTTAATGGAAACTTATCAACAAACTTGTTCATGTAGGATTATTTATTAAATAAAATGTTTATGTACTGGGGTAAACATATTTATGAACTAACTTGTTAATGTAAACTTCCTGGTAACGAAGGCCACTAAGACTGACGGGTCATCATTCTGATAAGCTGCAACAGTCATTAGGTAATCTCCTACGTTTACTTTCTTGCGGAGAAAAGATAGGGAAATGCTGGAATTAAGACCATCAACTGTTCTCACTTGCCGATTACAAGCTGTGTTCATCCACAGGTAAGTGAATCTGATGACAACATGAAGAGACAAATACAAGCTGTGTTCATCCACAGGTAAGTGAATCTGATGACAACATGAAGAGACAAATAGGAGTGCACAGTTCTAAATGTAATGTTTATTTCTAACATACCACATTTTAATCTATGGCTTAGTTATAAATCAAATCTAATGTATTTCTTACTGGTAGATATCAATTGAATCTGATGTACCAGGTATGTCTTAGTTATAAACCAAATCTGATGCATATATTAATTATAAATCAAATCTGATGTACCTATAACCTGACAGATCATATCTGGACTAACCTGACAGATGTGAATGAATTTGTTTCAGAAACTGTCTCATTTGGTATGAGTTCTGCTTCAAATATAATGGTAGAACCCAGGATAGCTGAATGAGTGCTGTGTAGATTCATGACGTATTGTGCTGCAAGGGAAGACAACTGTTTATAGCAACAAGAAGTACATCTAATGTTTATAAGTTTTATAGACACATTATTTGAAGCAATATTGTTCTGTCTCTATGTTATTTAAGTTTACAAGCAGGCTTATAGGTCCTTAAAGTATGAATACGGATGTTCTATGTATGTGTCCCTGAGGATACTTCAATACTTGTACGGTATGCTCATTGTTGTTGTAATTGTCCTTGTCTCAAATGGTCCAACTCAGTGACTTGAGTGCATAAGTGGAATGTCTTGATGAGATCATGTCATTTTTTTGGGGATGTGGTTGGTCAAGTACGGAAAACCTATGTTTACTATGGTTGCAAGGCCATTCGGTGCCACTATATCTGACCTGCCTGGTTCAATTCCTGTCAGCCTTAAGAATTAAGTTGATACGAAGGTTTATAAATGGATAGAAAAATTGACAAACAAGTTTATAAGTTGATAGAAAAGTTTATATGTTGATAGACAAGTCTATAAGTTGATAGAAAAGTTGACAGACAAGTTTATAAATTGATAGAAAAATTGATAGACAAGTTTATAAATTGATAGAAAAATTGATAGACAAGTTTATAAATTGATAGAAAAATTGATAGACAAGTTTATAAGTTGATAGAAAAATTGATAGACAAGTCTATAAGTTGATAGAAAAGTTGACAAACAAGTTTATAAGTTGATAGAAAAGTTTATATGTTGATAGACATTTTTATATGTTGATAGACAAGTCTATAAGTTGATAGAAAAGTTGATAGACAAGTTTATAAATTGATAGAAAAATTGATAGACAAGTTTATAAGTTGATAGAAAAATTGATAGACAAGTTTATAAGTTAATAGAAAAGTTGACAAACAAGTTTATAAGTTGATAGAAAAGTTGACAAACAAGTTTATAAGTTGATAGAAAAGTTGACAGACAAGTCTATAAGTTGATAGAAAAATTGATAGACAAGTTTATAAGTTGATAGAAAAATTGATAGACAAGTTTATAAGTTTGACAGGCAAGTTTATAGACAAGTTGATATGTTGATAAAGGAGGTTGCACTCAAGCTATAAATAAAGGTTGCACTCAAGCTATAGATAAAGGTTGCACTCAAGCTATAGATAAAGGTTGCACTCAAGCTATAGATAAAGGGTGCACTCAAGCTATAGATAAAGGTTGTGCTCAAGCTATAGATAAAGGTTGCACTCAAGCTATAGATAAAGGTTGCACTCAAGCTATAGATAAAGGTTGCACTCAAGCTATAGATAAAGGTTGCACTCAAGCTATAGATAAAGGTTGCACTCAAGCTATAGATAAAGGGTGCACTCAAGCTATAGATAAAGGTTGCGCTCAAGCTATAGATAATGGTTGCGCTCAAGCTATAGATAAGGGTTGCACTCAAGCTATAGATAAAGGTTGCACTCAAGCTATAGATAAAGGTTGCACTCAAGCTATAGATAAAGGTTGCACTCAAGCTATAGATAAAGGTTGCACTCAAGCTATAGATAAAGGTTGCACTCAAGCTATAGATAAAGATTGCACTCAAGCTATAGATAAAGGTTGCGCTCAAGCTATAGATAAAGGTTGCGCTCAAGCTATAGATAAAGGTTGCGCTCAAGCTATAGATAAAGGTTGCGCTCAAGTTATAGATAATGGTTGCGCTCAAGCTATAGATAAAGGTTGCAATCAAGCTATAGATAAAGGTTGCAGGATGGAGGGAAGCATGACAGTACTAGGAAGCAAGTAAAATATGTAACAACACCCCCCCCCCCAACTTCTTCCCAGCCATTTTACCAGAAAAAAAAGATAAAAATTCCAATAAAAACAAAGGGAATAGCATTTTTTAGGCAAGTCGTTCTCTTTTACCAAAGTTACGGCCTTGGTTGCACTTTATCATTCAATGAATGTCCTCATAGAACCTGAACTGCAAATAACACTGAAGATAGCTATATTCCCTGACTGCAGATTCCTAGTGGAATCAATCTAGACACTAACAGTGAAAGCTATTTGTACAAGACAAGAGAGCTTTAATATTTTCATAAATCCTCATTAATTTCCCTTCAATACCCACACACTTCAATAAGAGAAAGTTGATGCTCTGTCCAGAGCTGGTCTACAGAGAGAAGTCTAATGCACAACATATACATGTTGAAGTGGAAAAGTCGGGCCATTGGCGCAAATAAAATGGCGACACAACGCATTTCCATTCTCTGGACTACATCCTTCTGGAAATCTAGTAGGACCATGGTCCTGCTACAAGATATCCAGTGGGAGTTTGAGAATGAACGCTGAAGAAGAAGAAGAAGTGGAAAAAGTACATGGAAGTGAAAAACAGCATCTATACAATACATCGCTTCCAAAAACATCAACAGACCACACTATTTTTCCTTAGAATATGTATCTGCAGACTTCTAAATCACCTCTACCACTTCAAGACGTTATAGACAAACAAATATCCATGTGGATCCAGAATCAAGGCTCCTGAACACATACTTCAGGACCAAGCAATATACACAGAGCAGAGATGGTCAGTCTGGCCAGAGAATACAGTTGAGACAAAACTATAGTACTGCCACTATCACCTGGAGGTGACAGGATTGCCAACCTAGACTGATCATAGAACTGAATGCAGAGGAGGAAGAAAATCTAGAAAATATGTTCTCAAACCTTTCAACACTGGTGTCATTTCAGTGGTGATGTTAACATCTGCTGATGCAGTGGTAGTTTCATTGAACTCTACAGTGATCTGTCTGCGTTCCATTACTGGCTGTCCTAAATCAATAGATTCACTGCATTTGCCGAAGCCAGCATTGAGTAAGACAAACAAAAATAGCCAGAAAAATGTCATTGTTAAAGCCACAAGCTCACTGAAGATAATAAATCAGGCGGCAGTGTTCCCTTCATGAAATTCCAATATTCTTCCTCTGAAACATAAAATATAAACATGAAATATAAACATAAAATATAAACATGAAATTCCAATATTCTTATGACACTTTCGTCTCAAGATTCGTTCATGAGTGGTTCTAATGACACTTTATAAAGCAGTGTCAAAGAGAATGACTGCTTTAATTCTGAAATCTTACAGAATGGTACTGAGAATATTATAAATTGGTTTATGTTAAGCAGATGTGGCCTATGTTTTAAGGAACAATGGTAAATACTGAATAATGTAAAAAGGTTACTATAAAGTCCTAACTACCAATGTGAAAAATAAATAACTAACAATAAAACAAAGAACAAGAACAATTCTCCGCGTTACGGTCCAACAGGGGCCTTTCTCAAGAAACATATAACAATGAAAAAAACACAAAACCATAAAAATATTCAAAATTAGAATGACTTGGACATGTTTTACACATCAAGAAACATTGCCAAGTGAAAATCATCACGCATGTCTAGTAAAGGACAAATTACGTATAAATACTTTATTCAGTATTGACCACTAAATACTGGAACTCTGAACTAGACATCTTGAACAGGACAGTCCATGTCTGAGAAAGTTAACTATCCACTGTCCCTATTTCGTTTGTGTGGGAATGAAAAATGATTTTACTCCATCCTTCATTACCTTTCCAAAACGTATATATCTTTTCCTAACTCCCATGTAGGTAATACTATTACATTTTTGTTTAAATACCTGTCACTATCACAAGGGGGCAGTATCGTGATCAAATGGGAGTATAGAAGATATGTTCGCTAAATTAAGTTGGACCCCCATATGTTACGTGTTTTGATTATTGTTCGACTTTTAGTTGGTTACTATTTATATACTTGGAATCGCATGCTAAAAATAGTCAAGACGATTCAAAGTATATAAATAGTAAATATAAAGTATATAAAAAGTATATAGAGGCTGACCACGAAAACGATGGACCACAGAAATAAAAGAGGCGACAAATTCCACAATGTACTCAGCGCATACAAGGGCCATCTCCGGAAAACTCTTCTACCCCTGACGCTGAAAAGCACCAAAGGGTTTAACGAATAGATAGATAGACAGATAGGCACCATAAGACAACAGATTAAGTGGTTTTCATGTTTCCAAACTACCATCAGACAGTGCTCCTCAAAAAGCATTACCCCGGTACTATACAGACACAATGGATACAAAGCTAGGGCAGACCTTGCAAATGATGGATTACAGAAAAAAAAGAGTAAAAAAAACGAAACATATGAAGCACACAAAAAGCCATCTCCAGAGAACTCTTCTACCCCGGATGCTGCAAGGAATATAGCTGTATGAAGCAAAAAGAAAGACACTTTTTGAGCCGACAAATATTCATTAAATTTTAAATTCCACCGAAGACGGATGCGTCGGGCCATTGGCGCAAATGAAACGGTGACACAATGAATTTTCTGGATTAAATCCTGCTGGAAATCTAGTTGGACCCCAAGAGAGATCCAGTGGGAGTCTGAAAATGAACGCTGAAGAAGAAATTTTTATTTAAATCTCCTACTCTAGAGGAGTATCACATCTCACTTCCATATTTCGGTTGGACACTTTTTTTTTGGTGTTAAGATCATTTCCATTTGTTGTCTTTTGATATTTTGTACATATCTTGATAAAGACCTTTTGGTTGAAACATTGAAAATGTTTTGTGTATTGTAATTTGTATGCTTTCTTGTTTGCTCATTATAACCCCCTAGTTTTTGTGATAGTCCATCGTGTCTTACGTAAGTACAATTGTTGTTACATTTCACGCAGTTACCTTATATTGATTGTCGTATTCTAGAGGAGCACTGTAGCCTAGATGATAGTGAGATTGCAAGCTATCACCAGGTTACAGTGTGCCAGATTTGAAACCACATCTGGACAAAAAGTCCAGGTTGTAATTTCTTGATTGACATGACCACTTCCAGTCGACCCAGCTGTAAATGAGTACCTGGTGCATGAGTTAGGGGAGGTAAAGACAGTAAGGAAGGGAAGCATGCTGCATCAGATAGAAAAGTACATGATGAGAAAAGAATGGTGGGACTTATTGAACAACTAAATTGTCCAGAGCATTACATGGATATACTGCTCTGGTCATGCTGGGATCAGAGGAAACGAGAGAGCCGACTTATTGGCAGACAATGTGGCGATAGATGAAATAAAGACAAGAGATAAAGCAGACTTAATGAAGACAGTAATAAATTCATTTCAAGATGAAGATTTATTAATAATTCATAAGATTAACACCACTGAAATGAAATGTGTGAGACATATGATTGGAATTAGCTTGAGAGACAAAATCAGGAATGAAGCACTAAGGAAACAATTAGGAATCAAGTCAACAATAGAATACATCCAGAAACAACAAGTTAAATGGTACAGCCACATAACCAGACAGAAAGAGCAAAGTATTATCCAAAAAAACCAACCTATTGGATGCCCTCGTAAAAGGTGGATAGATAGTGTATTAGATACACTTGGAAATATAACAGTGGAAGAGGCAAATAGAAGGGCAAAAGACTACACTCACTCTCCCCTCAACACCGAAAGGTACATGAGGACAGAAAGAAGAAGAAGATGATGTCAATGAAGCTGAGAACGTACACATACAGAGAATGTCGGAAATGGGAGTAGAGGGGAGGGGAAAAAAAAGTAATTTTTTGGAAGGCCCCAAAAATTACGTAATCAACACCTGACCGGGACTCTGAGTCTACATACACTGGGATGGCTGCTAGAATGGAGGGTGGAGCACTTATGGGAATGCCCCACATGCTGTGAAGTTAGTTTCTAATCAAGAAGAAGAAGAATCAAGGAAGGTAACTGGTCACCCAACCTAATAGTTACTGTGGCTTGTGAAGAGTTATCTTCATTTTCAGAAGGTTACTGCCATGGGACTTACCTTTACCTTAAATCTCCTACAAATAAGACACCATTACAAAAAACATCACATCATGGACATTTGACTTACATGTGATATCTTCTGTGTAGTAAGAAATACGGAGCACACGCGATGATGACATTGACTGCTGCAAGTGTTGGAACGGTGGTCCTAAAATATTTAAATGTAGTTTCCTTACTTTAATATATCCTCCTAACATTAAGGAATGCCAGTAAACATGGTACTAATATTAACAACCTCATTTTGTGGAGCAAAATGACATTTGTCATTGTTTTTGGAAGACAAGGTATCTCATCTACACAGTATTATGAGTATAAATTATAAATATAGATGTTTGGGAGACCCTGGGGCTGCTCTGACATGATGTTCCTTCTTCGCAAGCGAAGATGAGAATGGCATGGAAAACAATAAATGTGGGTTAAATGTGATGAACAAATAGAAAAAAAAAAGCATTTGCGATTGATTGTATAATTTCGTTTGTGAGTTCGTAGATGAGATGCCCCGCCGATACTCCATGAATATAGTTCAGCTCTGACATGAGAGAAGTAGCACTTGTATCGTACGTACATGCTCTCATATTTTCAGCTTACCTTCTGCAGTCTTAGAGGGCGACATATCTCCCATAAGATATGAGGTCGACCAAACGAGGAAATGTCATAAAACATAATTGTAGGCATACATGTACAGTAGTTTTACTTCGATGCATCTATCGATGGTATTTACATTTTAGATCTTTTCGTTTGTTGTATCACGAGGTCAAACATAGGTTCAACTTTTTTAAAATAAGTTTGTCTAAATACCAAAATGCCTACATAATATCCGACTATTGATGGATAAATATATAGAACATGGTTAGGACCTGATCCTTACAATATATCTGGACGTGCGATTTGATCGTAGTCTGTGCTTTTGGAAACACGTTGATCATGTTATCGCAAATGCAACAAAGGACTTTCAGCTCTGAGAGTGATGGCAGAGGCTGAAACTAAGCAATCACAGCTCATAATACTATATGAGGCTCTTGTCCTCCCTGGCATTGAATATGCAGACGCCACTATCAACGCCAGTTACAGATTGAGAGACTGGAGAGAATTCAAAATGAAACGATGCGGATCATCCTTAGTTGCACAAGGGACACGCCCTGAGTGGTTATGAGGTTCCTCCTTGAGTTTACGCGCATTTCTCACAGAATTGTTATGTGGCAACGCCGTAAAGAAATACAGATCAGACAAACAAAATATTTTGGACATACTAAAAGAAATGACACTTTATTGAAGAACTTACTTGAGAATAAAGTCAAAGGGAGGCGAACACGAGATAGGCAGAGACACAAGTGGGAGAGCAACATCACAAAATGGACAAGTTACAGTCTAGCAGAGTGCACCACAAAATAAGAGACGGAATGTTGGAGGTTTGTTGCAGCCAACCTTAGTTACAGAGACGGCACTTGATGATGATGATGTCCGTGCATACCTCAGAGAGTTCTGAAATAGACCACCCACTGCACAGCGAGCTCCCTCGTGTGAAGGGAAGCAGGCTCAAGAGAGGCAAATCGTTGATGGGTCGTGCCGACGTTGCGCATAACTACTGGCAAGCAATGGATACCTAATCCTATGGTTTTTCAATAGGCAGTCAAGACCGTAATTACACTCAGTAGAGAGTGCAGGAAACACAGCCATGTGTACGTGGATGCTGAGGTCAATGCACTCATCTGCGAACATGCCGACGGCACATATGTTGTGATTTACACGGACGGGTCGATCACCCGCCACCACCGATGTGCATTGGCCTTTACTGCCTGCCAGATCACAAGGAAGAACAGTACACGAAGCCAGTGGAGCCTAGCCACAACAACAAGCAGTCTTCTTCTTCTTCTTTCGTTCACTTGAAACATGTCTATATCTGTAATTCTGTCTCCTTAATAAAACTCACTGTCTTTTGTAGTTCATACAGTGTCCAATAGAGCTTTGATTCCAGTGTTGTTTCCTCTGGCCAATATGTATGCCTCAGCGTTTCATGCTCAGAACACTCTTGAAGCATATACACTCCTCTATATGTTTGGCACTCTGTGCTGCCTGTCCACATGTACACATGGCCGTGTTGCCAATCTTGAACTTTGTATACATGTGACTGCGGAGTCGGTTGTGTCCTGTTCTGAGACGTAGAATTATAACTTGCTCTGATCTGTTCATAATGTGATAGTCATCTTGTGTTGGCGTTTGTGGCTTTCCTATTGACTTGATCATCTGTTTTTTTCTGCTGGTAGGTGATTGGTATATCTGGTTGGTCTTCGGCAGCACCTTCCTTAGCCAGTTGGTCTGCTTTTTCATTTCCTGGTATTCCACAGTGAGAGAGTATCCACTGCATGGTTACCCTATACTGGTAAGACAATTCGCTAAGTAGTTTTTTCAAGTCTATTAGTTTTCCAGACTGGAGAGCTTGAAGCACTGACCTTGCATCTGTCAGGAATACCACAGGCTGTAGGTCAGAGTTGGAGTTCAGCAGTTTTTTAGCTGCCACACTAATTGCCTGGATTTCTGCATCATAATTATTGCAGAATTTTCCCGTCGGTGTTCTGATTGTATCTCTAGGCTTGTGTGGATATTCTATATATACACATGCACCTCCATTCCTCACAGCATTCTGTGCTGACCCATCTGTGTACACTCTGACCCATATATCTTATGGATATTCCTCATCCAGGATACTGAGGGTGACTGTCATTCGCTGTACACTGCTCTGTTCATCCTCGCTTAGTATTCCTTTCACATGGGTCTGAATGTGTATTGGCATCCCATGGCTTTCACTCCACGGGGTTTGTTCTGGTACAGACCTTAAGGGGCTATCAACTTCAGGTAGGTCTGTAAGTTGTCTACGGAGTCGTTTAGCTTGATGGATAAAGCTGCTCCTTTTCAGTCGCCCCATTGCTAGATTTTGGAATCTTTCCTTAATTGGATGACTTGGCATACACTGGAACTTTTCTGCTTGAATTAGTACTTTTGTGTCTCTGCGTTCGCCAAGTGTTTGCATTCTTCCCATTTTCTGAATCTCTGCTATGGGTGTTGATTTCATTGCTCCCAACATTATTATAAGTGCCTGGTTTTGCACTTTATCTAGATCTTGTAATGTGGTGTTTGATGCAGGTCACCACGCAGCTGAACCATATTCCAGGTGTTGTCTTTTGCCTTGCTGGTAAACTTTACTAAGTATATTTCCACTGGCTCCCCATGTGGTTCCACTTAGTTTTCTCAGGATAGCTAACTTCCTCCTGGCTTTTGTTGTTGCTTTGTTTATGTGCTGCTTCCATGTCAGCTTATCATCAAAAGTAACTCCGAGGTATGTGGGTTGTTTGTCTTCTTTCAAGAGCTCTCCGTCTATCTTGATATGACCAGCTTTTTGTTTTGGTGAGAGAGTAAAGAGTGTAGTGCTGCACTTATCTGTGTTAATGCTGACGCACCATCTATTTGCCCATAAAGTTATGGCATCGATAGCTCTTTGTATTTGTTTAGTGGCCACTATTGCATGTTCTTCCGTGCACCAGATCACCAGGTCGTCAGCATATATTGCCACTTTGATCCCGTGTGGTAGTTCAGCAACTAGGTCATTGATGTAAACCAAGAAAAGTGTGGGTGACAGGACTCCTCCTTGGGGGACTCCATGACGCAGTAGAACTTTCTTGCTCTTGCGACCATCTAATTGTACCCTGGCTCTTCTATTATGCAGGTATGCTTTTACCCAGTTGTACATTCTTGAGCTAACCCTGCAATTTCGCAATTTCTTAGCCCTTCTTTCCAGACCTTATCAAATGCTTTCCTGAGGTCTATCCATGCTGCTAGTACCAGTTTCTTTTCTTGGAAGGCATCCTCAATCTCTTGGGAGAGGTAGGTTGCCTGATCTTCAGTAGAGTAACACTGTCTGAAGCCTGCTTGCTGTGATACCAGAAGGTTTTCACTTTTAAGGTACCACTGCATCCTAAGATTGATAATGCGCTCCATTGTTTTACATAGACAGCTTGTGAGGCTGATGGGCCTGTAGTTTGAGGCTGTGTTGCCATCTTTTCCTGATTTGAGGAGTGGTATCATTATTGCTTCTCTCCACGCCTGTGGTACATTACCTGTGGACCAGCTTGTGTTAAAGATCTGCAGTAGCTTTGCTCTTGCTGCAATTCCCAGGTTTCTAATCATTTAATTGGACACTCCATCAGCTCCAGGGGACTTTTTCATTTTTAATTTGGATATAGCATGCTCCAGTTCTCTCATTGTGATTGGTGCCTCCATGACTTCAGGTATAGGTTCGCCTTGTCCAATGTTTTGCTGGCTCTCTCGAACCTCCTGTTGTTTGTCTGTGCTGACTTTGACGTTATTGTCCTCTGCAAAAGAATCTGGAAAGTAATCAGTCGCATGTTTACCTGTTAAAATGCTTCTATCTTTATAAAGTGTGATCCTTGTATTTCTCCCTGTACCTTCGTCATTTAGTTGCTTTACAAGTTTCCATTATTTCCTAGTATCTTTTTCTAGGTTCAGCGACTCTGTTTTTTCTTTCCAGCTGCTCCGTCTGGCTTGTAACTTGGCTCTTTGAAATTTAACCTTTGTTTGCTGATATTTGTTGTGATGTTCTTGGCTAGGTCTGTTCTCAGCCTGCTGTCTAGATGTTTCCATCTCATTTAACAAGCAGTCTAACAATGGAAGTATTTGCAAATACGCAGGCGCATAACTGGCTGGATTCACAGGCCTATTCCCATGCGTGCATACTAAGTGGCTCAACAAATATTATTCAGAAAGTCAAAACAGGCGATGTAAGTAGGGGATGGGTGAAGTCATTAAAGAGATATAAAATGCGGGCATCACTGCGAAACGCCACACTTATCGTTGTCCAAGGACACGAAGGTGTTGAGGGAAACAAACAGGTCGACTAACTAGCTAGCCTCGCCACCACAACACATTGTCAGCCTAAATGCCAAGTAGGCATACTAATTGCTCTTCGTGAGACTGCAAGATCAGATGATTTTGAGATAAATGAGCATGAGCCAATATCGAAATTCGCGAATAGGGAGTGAGGATAGGCGTGGCCCGTAGAGAACACCTAACAAGTGTTTCAAAAAGAGCAGTGACCCAACCTAGAACCAAAATATCAGCCGTTATACCCTGAGAGATTTACTGAAGTGGAGATCTGAGCACCTATGGACATGTTCTGTGTGCGAAGAGGATAATCAGCATACCTAATACCGACCTAAATATATATTCTTCTCATGGGACATATTCTTTCCAGAACGTGGTCTTCCGTATGGATTCTCTGAACACTCCACGATTCTGGACGAGTTGACCTGCCGCAGCTAGAGACATTTTAAGCAATCTGATATATCACTGCACTATCGTCGTCTTGTGCGCCCTCTTCCCCTATTACCGTTAACTCTGCTATTAATCTTTCCATGCTATTATGTCTCTTTATATATATATATATATATATATATATATATATATATATATATATATATATATATATATATATATATATATATATATATATATATATATATATATAGGCCTATATTTGGTTCATAGAGTCCAACACCAAAAGTTAATCTAATGTCTTCAAGAAATATACATAGATAGAAAATGTATCAGATTGATTGAAGTAAACATTGGGAATAAACTGCACCAAATAGGTGTGAAAACAGCTACTCACCTTACATAGAAACAAAAAAGGGTAAGATAAGGATGTATTTTATCACCCAGCTTATTTGATATCTACACAAGGAATATCTTTAACATATATAAGGAATGACAGGACACACGATCAGTAGAAAAATAATAAACAACCTGAGATATACAGATACACTGTCTTTTAGCAGAAAGTGAACATGAACTACAAAGACTAATAGATAAAGTCGATAAATCAAGTAATGAATATGGACTGGATATAAACATTAAAAAAACAAAAACCATGATAATCTGCATGGACACAGAAGAACAAGAGCTAAACATAAACATACACGGAGAGAAACTACAACAGGTAAAACATTATCAATATCTCGGGCACATAATCACACATGACGGCAGATGTGAAACAGAAGTTAAAAGGAGAATAGGAATGGCTAAATGTACCTTCAATGACATGAGGAAAATAGTAACATCTAAACAAATTACAAACAAGCTAAAACTGAGAATTATAAAAATGCTACATCTATTCTATATTTAATGTATGGTTAAAAAGCATGGACACTAAACAAACAATTGGAAGACAGAATTTATGCCTTTTAGATGTGGATATATATAATTGTATTCCTTTTCCTTTTCTTTCCATGATAGTCTTTCTATTATTCTATATATCCTTGATTCTTGAATCAAGAATTGTGTGAAGAATTGAATCAATAATCAAGGATATATAGCATAATAGAAAGAATATAATGGAAAGAAAAGAAAACGAAAAAAAAGGTTATGACAGCACTGAAAACACTTTGCATGAAAAAAAAATACAAAATAAATTAACAATTAAAAAAGATTAAGTATGCCTATTTTGGACACACGACACCATATTGAAGACCTTATTTGAGAATAGTGTTGAGGGGAGGCTGGGATTCGGTGTAAGCAAGAAGTAACCACAATACTAGCATAAAATCTGTCTAAAATACAGGCAATAATATTGAAAGGTAATGGAATCCACAATATGTCAGACACGCCCATGGACTACTCACTGATGACACACTCATTGATATGAAGCACAAATTGGCACTGTCTCCATGAAACATGCCATGACAAGCAATCATGTGAGAAATGTGGGGACTATGTATCTCGGCTTATTTGGTGTATGAAACATGGGGACTATGTATCTCGGCTTATTTCGTGTGTGAAACGTGGGGACTATGTATCTCGGCTTATTTTGTGTGGGCAACGTGTGGAATATGTATTTCGGCTTATTTGGTGTGTGAAAAGTGGGGACTATGTATCTCGGCTTATTTGGTGTGTGAAACGTGGGAACTATGTATCTCGGCTTATTTTGTGCGTGAAACGTGGGAATTATGTATCTCGGCTTATTTGGTGTGTGAAACGTGGGGACTATGTATCTCGGCTTATTTGGTGTGTGAAACGTGGGAACTATGTATCTCGGCTTATTTGGTGTGTGAAACGTGGGGACTATGTATCTCGGCTTATTTGGTGTGTGAAACGTGGGAACTATGTATCTCGGCTTATATGGTGTGTGAAACGTGGGAACTATGTATCTCGGCTTATTTGGTGTGTGAAACATGGGGACTACGTATCTCGGCTTATTTGGTGTGTGAAACGTGGGAGCTATGTATCTCGGCTTATTTGGTGTGTGAAACGTGGGGACTATGTATCTCGGCTTATTTTATGAGCTTTTAGTCTAGTTGAAATTTTACACTGCCCTGCTGGTAAAGATACAAAAGGTCATCTTATCCGAAATAAATTTTAAAAAACTATAACAAAAATGTTTCCCAGAACGGTACAGCCGCAGGCAACCGGTACCAACTCAAATATGAAATCTTAAGGTCTATGAACGTCATGCTGACCACGCCATTCCTTGCCTGCTGTTGATCACAGAAAAATATGGGTCTCACCATAATCTACGCTGACATCAACTTTAATGAACTAACTCTCAGACTTGTACGGCAGACACTACCTTTTTGTGAAACGAGGTTTGTTGTTAAATACTATATAATAAGTTGTCATGACACAATTATATCCACGATAGAATAGGCTATCTAGGCTTATATCTAGGCTTGAAAAGTCTGTTTGCGGCGAAATACTCGGAAGAAGTTGGCAGGTAACTCAACGGGTACATAGGCGCTAACAGCAGAGCTGTGTGGACAGCATAGGGCACAGTTAGACACATAGTACGCTCTTGCCATTCACTGTACCTGATTTTCTCCCAGTTGTCTCGACTTTGTCTTGCCACTGGACCAAGATAAAACTCAGGAGAGAGAGTGTGGTTGACGATTAGCGCAACTCTTCCACACTATAAATCAACTTCAGCGCTAGTCATTTCTCAACCCATTTATTTACTTATCTTTACTAATTAAATATGAAGAGAACAAAGTGTGAATCAATCCTAGTTGGTTCATGGAATGTTCGGACACTTACGGATATCTCAGATGAAAACAGACCAGAAAGAAGAACAGAACTAATTGCTAAAGAATTGGCCCGTTATAATCTGGATATTGTTGCACTTAGTGAAACGCGGTTTGCAGATGAGGGTCAGTTGACAGAGAGAGGTGGAGGGTATACATTCTTCTGGATAGGACGTAAAAACACAGAGAGGCATGAATCAGGTGTTGGTTTTGCTATAAAATCTTCTCTGGTGCAGAAACTTCCAGGTCTGCCTCGAGGAATTGGTGATCGCTTGATGTCGTTGCGATTGAAAGTGAGCAAAAATAACTTTGCCACATTACTTTCTGCATATGCGCCGACAATGACAAATCCTGATGAGGAAAAGGATAAATTCTATGAAGAGTTAGATGCCGCTATATATGGTACACATAGAACTGATAAACTCATTATGCTTGGTGATTTCAATGCCCGAGTTGGCAAAGACTTCCAGACATGGCAAGGTGTTCTTGGACGTCATGGGATCGGTAAATGTAACAGCAATGGTTCCCTTCTTTTAAAGCTATGTTCTGTGCACGAACTCACTATCACCAACACTATTTTTCGCTTGCCAACGCGCAAAAAGACCTCTTGGATGCATCCACGCTCCAAGCAGTGGCATCTTATAGACTATATCATAACTAGAAAAAGGGACATCAAAGATGTTCTTGTCACAAAAGCAATGTGTGGAGCTGAATGCTGGACTGATCACCGGCTTATAGTATCCAAACTAAATTTCACCATTGCTAGAAAAAGACGTCCACAGGGAAAAAAGCTAGAAAAACGTCTAAACACTGATCGGTTGAATAACCACGATATAAAAAATAATCTCTCCAAGGATCTCGACGTAGCCTTGGGAGACTTAGATCTTGTTAATGTCACATCTGAAGATAGTTGGGCTTCGTTTAAAGGAATTATTTATGCCAAAGCGAAGGAACATTTGGGTGTGAAGGTACATAAACACCAAGACTGGTTTGATGATAATAATTTTGAGATAACATCATTGTTAGAAGAAAAACACAACGCTTTCAAGAAACTACAAGGGGCAGCATCTTCACCGTCCAAGAAAGTAGCCTATAGTAAGATCCGTAACACTTGTCAAAAGAAGCTCAGAGAGATAAAGGATAAATGGCTAAGTCGAAAAGCTGAAGAAATTCAAATGTTTGCAGACAGAAAGGACTATAAGCGATTCTATGAGTCTTTAAGAACTATCTATGGTCCACACTCATCGGGATCACCACCTCTATTAAATGCCGATTCGTCGAAGCTTCTCACTGATAAAAATGACATCTTAAATCGTTGGGCTGAACATTTTGAAGAAATCCTGAACAAACCATCACTAATAAATGAAGAAGTCATAAACAGAATACCACAACTTAGGATAAGAGAAGAACTCGATATACCTCCAAGTAGTCAAGAGGTTATTATAGCGATTAAACAAATGTCAAATGATAAAGCTCCAGGTTTGGATGCCTTACCTGCTGAAATTTATAAAAATGGCGGACCACTGCTGATTAAAAAACTAACTGACATTTTTGGTATTTTCTGGAACTCAGGTACATTGCCTCAAGATCTAAAAGATGCTTCTATAGTGCACCTATATAAAGACAAAGGTACCAAACAGTCTTGCGATAATCACAGGGACATATCACTTTTGTCTATAGCTGGTAAAACTCTTGCTCGTGTCATACTCAACAGATTAAATAATTCACTATTAAACGAGCTACTCCCAGAGAGTCAGTGCGGTTTTCGTGCAGGTCGTGGTACAGTTGATATGATATTCTCTGCACGACAAATTCAGGAAAAGTCACAAGAGCAACATAGTGAACTCTTAGCAACATTTGTGGACTTAACTAAAGCATTCGATACCGTTAACAGAGAAGGACTGTGGAAGGTGCTTACAAAGTTCGGATGCCCCCCCCCCCCCCAAAAAAAACCAAACAAACTTGTCACTGTGATACGACAATTTCATGACGGTATGATGGCTAGTGTTATCTGCGACGGAGGAGTATCTCCTTAATTCCCTGTCACAAATGGTGTAAAGCAGGGATGTGTGCTGGCCCCTACTCTTTTCAGCCTGTTATTTACGGCCATGCTAACGGAAACACACAATAGTAATGAAACAGCTGGCATAATGATCAATTACAGAACAGATGGTGGTCTTTTCAATTTACGTCGTCTAAAAGCAAACACGAAAACTAAATCTAGTACTGTTAGAGAATTACTTTATGCTGACGACTGTGCATTGTATGCTGACTCTGGCGTAAACATGCAGAGCACCATAGACCGCTTCTCACAGGCCTGCAACAACTTTGGTCTCACTATTAACACACAAAAAAACAGAAGTCATGCACCAAGCAACATCAAATAGCCAACATACTGCTACTTCCATCATCGTCAATCAGGAAAAACTGCAGGTAGTCGACAATTTTACTTACCTTGGAAGCACTCTCTCTCGCGATGTCAACATTGATGTGGAAATTAACAATAGACTGGCAAAAGCTAGTGCTGTATTTGGCAGATTACGCAACAATGTATGGGAAAGAAGAGGTATAAGAACAACCACCAAACTACAAGTATATCATGCTGCTGTTATACTAACCCTACTATACGCCTGCGAAACGTAGACAGTGTATGCTAGACATGCAAGAAAATTAAATCATTTCCATCTTACCTGCCTACGTAAATTACTAAACATCTATTGGTGGGACACAGTACCAGACTACGAGGTCTTGGAAAAATCAACCTCAGTAAGCATCCACACAATACTTATGAAGGCGCATGCACGCTGGGCAGGCCATCTTGTGCGTATGGAGATCTCGCGTTTGCCAAAACAAATATATTATGGAAAACTTAAGGCAGGACTTCGAAAAGCTGGTGGACAGAAAAAGCGCTTCAAAGACACGCTCAAGTCATCCTTGAAACATCTTAACATTGACGTAGGCGCTTGGGAGAGCCTCGCTCAGGATAGAACAGCATGGCGTTACAGCATTAGAACGGGAGCACTAGCGGCGGAAGAATTCAGACAAGATACTGCAAGAAGGAAGCGGACACGTAGAAAAGAAAAAACATCTCAACCTCACACAGATACCTTCTATTGTTGTCAATTCTGTAAAAGAACATTTTGTGCGCGCATTGGACTTGCTAGTCATTTAAAAACGCACTATTAACTTTTATTATTTTTATTATTTATTGTTATTATTATTATCGTTGAGTTTTTGGTCATCGTCGATCACGACGGACGAACATCATATGCACGATATGTGAGCACAGAAGACGTAACGATAGCCAATACAGTACATTAAATGATTGATTATCGTAATAATACACTATACAAACCAAAATACAAAATTGTAACACCATCAACCAGCAAACTAAATATTACTGGTCACCTCAATCAACGTTACGAAGATAAATGCGTTTGTGATAATCCATCCTATACATGCTCGTGTCATATTTAAACTGGTGTCTCGCAGCAGTTGATAACGTAAACAATAGCGTTATCTGAATAGAGATATCAAGTCTGATATTTTGAATAAGCTGTATCAGGGAGAATTGAGAGATGTTTGTTTCAAAAGAACATCAACAGTATGACTCTGAGTTATGTATTGTGCACCGACATTGCACACTGGGTAGACACCTTGGCATAGGCCTATCTCAAGAGTGCCAGGCTTAACAGGGGAATATCATGAATGGCGTAAGCGTTAATAACTAGGCCTATTGCACAGTTGACCCCCAACTGATTCTTTGTTACAGTAGAGGATAAACACTGGGGAGGACATCGATAACTATTTAACACCGGGGAGGACATTGATAACTATTAGACACTGAGGAGGACATTGATAACTATTAAACACTGGGGAGAACATTGATAACTATTAAATACCGGGGAGGACATTGATAACTATTAACCATTGGGGAGGACATTGTTAATTATTAAGCACTGGGGAGGACATTGATAACTATTAAGTACTAGGGGAGGACATTGTTAACTATTAGACACCGGAGAGGACATTGATAACTATTAAACACTGGGGGAGGGGGGTGACATTGATAACTATATGCAGGCCATTATTACTCCGATCATGCAGAACAGAACATTGTACAGTGGGAAAGGGGAACTTGAAAAACAACAGTTGCTCTGTGATAACACCACAGAAGATTATGTAGTTATATAACACTGTCGGTTCCGTGATTCGTGGTAAAAAGTTATGGTGGGATTTTATCAGGGCCGTGCCGTGCTATGATGTAGAGAGGCGGCCTCATCAGGCGGCACGAATCAAAATACATTGTCGGAGACGGAATTTCGAAGAAAACCAATTAAGTGGGGCGGCGGCATTTCGAAGACTTGCACCATGTTGAGGAAAAATCTACGCACAGTTCTGGGTTTTACTGCGAAAACTGAGTGGAACTGTAGGGAGCAGAATGGAGTATACATGGAAACAACCTCCAGCACGGAAATAGGAACTGAGGCAGTCATGACAGCATTGAAATGTATTTTCGTTACAAAAACATTGAGAGCTGTAATAGTGAATAAATTATGGACAAGAATAACGTAGGCCTATTAAGATCTTTACGTGAACATTTTCTAAATGAGCACTAGACTGAATGGGAATACGACTTCAAGAGAGAGATCAGAACATGGCTGATTGTTGGGGAATCTAATGTGTGCTCCTCCACCAAAAAAAAAAAAACTGAAAGGAATGGCAAAATGTATGTGTTGATGTTTACAGAGGGACAACCCTACGACCCTGAAGGGTTATGATGATGTGTAACCAGCCAGCTACAGGAGCCATCAGCATACATACTTTTCCTCATGTGCTGGGAGATACCAACCACCTATGTGTTTGATGATGATATGTAACCAGCTAGCTACAGGAACCATCAGCATACATACTTTTCCTCATGTGCTGGGAGATACCAACCACGTATGTCTTTGATGATGTTGATGTGTAACCAGCCAGCTACAGGAACCATCAGCATGCATACTTTTCCGCATGAGCTGGCAGTGATCGAGCACCTATGCGCTTGCTCAGAGTGCGCCAACGTCGATTCAGAAAACTCAAACTAAAAATGCAATCAGCTTTGCTCTTTCATGACCACGAAGACCGGCTTATGTAGAGTAGAGACACGTGATTTCACGAAATTTGGAATGATCTATAGATGCCAGCCACTCACGTGACATGTGATTTCACGAAGTATGGAATGATCTATAGATGCCAGCCACTCAAGTGACATGTGATTTCACGAAGTTTGGAATGATCTATAGATGCCAGCCACTCAAGTGACATGTGATTTCACGAAGTTTGGAATGATCTATAGATGCCAGCCACTCACGTGACATGTGATTTCACGAAGTTTGGAATGATCTATAGATGCCAACCACTCACGTGACAAGTGATTTCACGAAGTTTGGAATGATCTATAGATGCCAGCCACTCACGTGACATGTGATTTCACGAAGTTTGGAATGATCTATAGATGCCAGCCACTCAAATGGCATCACAAATTTGGTGTCTTATGAAATAGGAACTTTGAATCTGATAGAATAATTACATTTGTAAATAAAGTCACAGTGCCACTTGCGGGCGACCATAACTGCCTCAATTACCCTTCGCATCTAGATGTGGTTGCACTTCAGGCTTATGCTTCACGGTGTTCAACAATGACACTCACAATAGTAATAAAACCCAAGCCATACTTCTCACCTGATGTATATCATACTTCTCATTCTGATGTATATCATACTTCTCATCCTGATGTATATCATACTTCTCACCCTGATGTATATCATACTTCTCACCCTGATGTATATAAAAGAAGACCCTTTGAATAAAAAAAAGGATCAAAAGTCGTAGAGCGTTGACTTCAGGGCACTTAGTTTCCCATATAAACTCCGGCAGCCTTAACGAAGCGGCACGCCGTCTGCCGAGAGTACCACTCATAGCACATAACTCCGTATCTTCAAGCGATAATCCACAGGAATTTCCGACCAGTTGTAAACAAGACGACACGAGCAGATTCGAACACATGACATATTGGACACAAGACGAATAGCTTTACCACTGCGCTAGGGGGATCCCAAAACTTCTTTAATGTGACACTCGAGGCATTCTAAAATGTGAAGTAAGCCATAGAAACTTGTACAGTACCGGAAGGCTTACAGAATGACAATGACGATAACGTTCTGCAAAGGACACGCCCAATAGAAGAACTAATGGTAGGCCTATATGGTAAATGCATGGAGAATTATATTTAAAAAATGATTGTTGACATTCACTATTGTCTGTCCCCAGGTGATAGATGGTTGATCGCATTCACACTTGCCGTTAAGTGTAGGGGTGGGAGCTTAGGCCGTTGTTGCGTTTAGTCCATGCTTGTTCAAGACTATCTTGGTGTTTTCTATCAACCATTTACAAGTGTAGCGGCGATTACACGTACAAAAACTTCAGCTCAGATGCACGCACTCCGTTAGCAGAAGGTACAGGTGGGTCTCGTTCGCGAACAATGGATTGAGGCCGTGAGAAAGACGAGGCTGAAAGTGGTTATATCTATTTTCGTGCCGGTACATGTGGGCATTCGAGACAATGAAAGAGCGGATCAATTGAAATCATACGCGATTGTGGCACAGGGCGATGGGGCAATGGATCGTGCTGACGTTTTGAGTTCCTTAAGAGATATAACGCGCGTGAGTGATACTAATGTGGATGATGATTCCTTTTCTATGGTTAGGATTAAAGATCAAGGAATGAAATGCAGTGTTGCTAGAAGTGAATATTTTGGAGGGCGCAGGAGAATGATGGTCAAGCAGCATAGGGCCGGTACTGTCAGCAGAAGTGTAATGGCGAATACACTCTAGGAGAGATCGGAGCAACTATGGGAGTGTCCAGTTTGCAATGATGATGATCCGACGACTAACTATCAACCGTATTCTTGGTCTACCTTTGACTTTACGCTCAGATATTCTTTTATATGCTCTCATTGATATTTGGTTCATTTTCATAAGGTGACCGAACCATTTTACTTGTTGTCTCTCAATATGTTTAATACATGATATTATAGCAACTCTTTTCCTAATTTCTCAATTTCTTATTTTATCTAGTTTGGTAGCCATTGCAACCATTGTTGACTTTAAAATAGCTAAATGGGGAAAAGATACGAAATAGGACTAGGACCGGAACAGGAACTGGAAATTAAAGTATAAACGAAACAACATCTGTCGTTGCTAAGATACATAGTAAATCAAAAGTGATGGTCGCTAATGCGTTTACATTTACAGTGTGTCGCAGTATTAAGTATAGTATGATATGGTATGTAGTATGTTACATGTAGTAGTACATTAAAAAAAAATGTATGTAATATTTTATATTCAGTTTGCCTATCAAACATTGATATACTGTATCACAATTGTGCCTTTTTTATGTTATTTCTCATGTACATGATTTTTGCGATTAATTAATTATTATTATTATTATTAAATAATAATTGCATACATACAATTTATGCAATAATAATTAATTAATATAATTTATTAATTATCATACAAATAATGTATGATAAATTATTATGAACGACTGAGTCATCATATTCATCACGTAACATATCCTGAACAGGATGTAGCAGTCATCGTAGTATTTCGAAACTACTGTTGATCGAGAGCCAGTCTTTCTGTTTTTGTCATGATCTTTGATGTCCTGCGCCAATCTATTTCTTCTTGGTTCGTCTCACTGGCATCATCCCCTCCATGGTCTCAATGCTGTCATGGCACTTGATGTGGCCAAAATATTGTAGTTTTCTGGAAATAATCATACTGTTTAGCCAGTTTTCTTTTAAATTCATTTCTCTCAGGATGGCTATATTATATTGGTGATCTTTTTTGGTCCATGGTATTCTGGGGATTTTTCTGTAACATTTTGTTTCAAATGCTATTTTATTTTTAATTTTGTAAATTAACTTCGTTGGTGATTGTCCAGGATTCACACCCATGTATTGCCACTGGAATAATGGGCAAAAATTAGGTTTCGTCCACCATTGTGCTATAAATCATATAGATTCACCCTTAGACGAGAATTCTTAGAGAATTAATTATTAATTCTAAACACTGATTCTAACCCTTCTCTCTCCTCCTCAAAAAATCTATAAACTAATTCTAATCATTTTAACCCCCATTCACCAAAATGTATAATTTTATGCAATTTATCTAACACTGCAAAAGTTACAATGGTGGACGAAACCTTAGATGCGCTGAAATATGCAAGCTCTTAGGACTGCTAGTTTTGTTGTTCTGCAGCAACTCAGTCATATATTTTTCATTTGTATCAGCTTCTTTGATGCGATAGCCAACCTCCTTCTGACTTCTTCATATAAATCACCATTACTGTTGGTAAGAGAACCAAGGTATTAAAAACTGGTGACTCCTTCTACCTATGAATGTAACAACAACAATTATAAATAAAGTAAAACAAATTTTTACACATTATAATTTTTGTATTGTTAGTTATTATCAATGCTATTTTTCTAGAACAAATAGTGGAGTTGACCCCTACAATAATACTATATTATGACTCACATACCCTGTTCAGCATCATGTTCTCTATTATGTTGGATGTTGCTTTTAGAGATCTGGATAAATAATGAAACTTTGCATCAGAGATCTGGACTTGGGAGTAGATATAATCATCATCATCATCAGGTGCCATGCCGGGTGGCATAGGCGGTCATGGCTCTCCACAGCTCTCTGTCCACAGTATTATGTATCAAAGTCGTTGTTGTTTCTTTGCCGTGCCAGGTTGTCAAACAATCTAATATTTTCTCACGTTGTCACCCTCTGTCTCTGGTGCCTTCAATCTTGCCTGTTGTGATTATGTTCTCTAAACCTGCCTGTCTCATGAAGTGGCCAAAAAAAAAAAATTGCCTTTTTCTTATATTGTTGATTAAGGTCCGATTCGCATTTAACTCTTTTAACACCTCTACATTAGTTTTTCTGGCAGTCCATGGTATTCTCAGCATTCTTCTGTAGAACCACATCTCTGTTGCCTCCAATCTCCCACTTTCCAGTTTGTTTATTGTCCAAGACTCGCACCCATATGTTAGTATAGGGGTTATATAGCACTGCAGAACTCTCTTTCTCACCTCTAATGACAAGGTCATATTACACAGTATATTTTTCATTTTTCTGAATGTTGTTTTTGCCTGTCCTATTCTGCATCTTATTTCTGTTGAACTTCTTCCATCTGCTGTTATAATTGTACCTAGATATTTGAATTGGTGGACCTGTTTTAATACTATATCATTCACTATGATCTTGCAAGGTGTGTTATTTTCTTTCTTTGAAATAACCATTACTTCTGTTTTCTTTATATTTAGGAAGAGGCCTTTCTCTTTGCTTTCTGTGACTACTACTTTAATTAAGTTTTGAAGGTCTTCCTCACTTTTTGCAATCAGAACAGTGTCATCCGCATATCTCAAATTATTTATGTTATGTCCTCCCACTGATATTCCTGGGATATCTACTATTGCACGCAATATGTTTTCACTGTATAGAGAGAACAGGTCTGGTGAAAGCACGCATCCCTGTCTGACTCCTTGTTTTATTTGTTGAAAAGGGCCAAATTGCTTTCCTACTCTTATTGCTGTTGTTTGTTGCCAGTACATGTTCTTGATTATTCTTAAATCCTTGCTGTCAATGTTCAGATTCTCTAGCATGTGTATAATTTCGCTATGTTTAACTTTGTCAAAAGCTTTAGTGTAGTCTATAAAACAGAGGTACAGATCTGTTTTTACCTCTATAGACCTCTCTATTAGTATTCTCAATATATAAATCGCATTGTTGGTGCCTTTGCCTTCTACAAATCCACATTGTTCTGTACTTATTTCTGGTTTTATTTTGTTTCTCACTCTCTTCATGATGATTCTGAGCAGTATTTTGGTGATTTGGCTCATGAGGCTGATTGTACGGTGTTCTTCACATTCGGTGGTCCCTGGTTTCTTAGGTAATGCTATGAATATGGATCTCATTAAGTCATCGGGTATGTTTCCGTTGTTATATATGTCATTCAGCAATTTTGTGATTATTTCAACTCCAAAGTCATCTAAAGCTGCTAATTCTTCTAATGTGATATTGTCTGGACCTGGGGCTTTGCCATATTTCATGTGTCTTAGTGCCTCCCTGACATCTGCTGTGAGTATTGATGGACCCTCGCCGTTCGCGTAGATATAATATTGATTAATAATTGTCCAACACTCTGCATCTTCGAACAAAAACCAAAGTAAAATCACACACAATCAGGGATTTCCTTTTTGCTGATAACTGTACCCTAAATGGCAACTCTGAGGCTGATCTGCAAATTATTATAGACAGATTCAATAAAGCTGGTACCAACTTTGTACTCACTATTACATATTTACACTTGTTGTTGTTGAATGTATGATAGCAATCGTTGTTCAATACTTGTCAAGTTATATTATTAGTAATAAAAGTCCTTTGGTAGAACAGTCCCTGTGTGTTTTCTTATGTATTTCCATCAATATTTGCAATTTTGTGTTATTTATGTGGTAGAACAATCTCAGTGTTTCTCAGTGTTTGTGTTTTCGCATGTTTTTTCAGTGACCCAAAAACTTTTTTACCATGATATTCCAATTTTTTTCCCTGTCGGATTATAATTTTGCATTAGTTCTACTTATTAGTAAGTGAAAAAGATATTGCTGGGTACACAACACAAGATAACTTCAAAATAAATTATGCTGATGACATATCACAGTCTTTTTAATTATATTTTCGTTTCAGGCTAGATAAATACTAACTTCTAACATGGCATTGAGTACCTCACGTGTTTGTGTTCCCAAAGAAGGTATTCGATTATGTCCATCTAAGAAACATATTTGTCCGGGTGGATGCAAGCCTGGTTTTTGCTTAAATGCCCAGTGCTTATATCACACTCGACCTGAAGTTACTTACTGTCGGCCAGATTTTGAGATTGAAGCAGATGTTTACAGGAAACATATTAAAGAGACAGTGCAGCAACAAAAGAACATGCAAAGAGCAGCATTTATGGCCAGTGAAAAGAAACAGATGGGAATATCAGAGTTTGAAGAAGGACACGGTTCAACTAAGCAAGAAAATAGTCCCGATAGAATGTCTCTGTTGTCTGATGGTCTGATCAATATTAATCAGTTTAAGGTATGGTAGCATTTCACATTTTTCTGACCAAATGTTCTCTTTGCTATTATACCTATAACAATCAAAATGATCATATTCAAATTTCCAGATGAATGTGTCAATAGTTTAGATTTTTATTCGAATTTCTAGGTGGAGTGTTCTATAGTTTAATTGTATTAAAAGTTCTATTGGGAGTTTCTATAGTGTAATTTATATTTATGATTGTAAATGTTTGTATAGTTCATTATGTATTCATGTTTGTATAGTTAAGTATGTATTCATGTTTGTATAGTTCAGTATGTATTCATGTTTGTATAGTTCATTATGTATTTATATTTGTGTAGTTAATTATGTATTCATGTTTGTATAGTTCGTTATGTATTCATGTTTGTATAGTTAAGTATGTATTCATGTTTGTATAGTTCAGTATGTATTCATGTTTGTATAGTTAAGTATGTATTCATGTTTGTATAGTTCAGTATACATTCATGTTTGTATAGTTAAGTATGTATTCATGTTTGTATAGTTCAGTATACATTCATGTTTGTATAGTTCAATATGTATTTATATTTGTGTAGTTCATTATGTATTCATGTTTGTATAGTTCATTATGTATTCATGTTTGTATAGTTCATTATGTATTTATATTTGTGTAGTTCATTATGTATTCATGTTTGTATAGTTCATTATGTATTCATGTTTGTATAGTTCAGTATACATTCATGTTTGTATAGTTCAATATGTATTTATATTTGTGTAGTTCATTATGTATTCATGTTTGTATAGTTCATTATGTATTCATGTTTGTATAGTTCAGTATGCATTCATGTTTGTATAGTTCAGTATGTATTCATGTTTGTATTCAGATATTTAGTAAATTAATCATTGAATGATTAAACAGAATATCGACTTAGCTTCTGGGATCTGAAAGGGATTGTGACCCAGCATACATGTCAGAATAGATGATTAAGAAGAGCTTAGATTATGTTAGGGTTAGCTACTCTATTTTGCAGAGATTAATCACAATTACCATTTGTTAGACATGTTAGGCAGAAAGGCACAAATATTGTAGCCAAGTTGTAAACTGAAGCACAATATACTCCATTTCTTTTGGAAAATAATGGGTTGTTGTTGCGTGTTTTAAAAAGCACACGTGATCAGCTCTCCCTGAATAAAATTGGTATAATGACTGACACTCAAGGCAAATCGGGGTGGGGGAGGGGGGTGTTTGCCCAATAATTACATTGTATAAACTGTAGTTGGCACTAGTCATATTGTATCTGTTCAATCACACAGCACAACAATGAGATGTTATTGGTTAGATACTACTGTACTGTGATGCTGATGCATAGTTCAATTACCGTATACAGAAAATAAACACTGCTGGACAGTGGGCATATTAAACACACAACAGACACCAGACTTATTAATTGCAGAACAGACTGTGGACATATTAAACACACAACAGACACCAGACTTATTAAATTCAGAACAGAGACCAAAAGTAATAAATGCAGAACATGCAACAGTTGTCATGGTGAAATATGGGCTATATTCTTGACAGGTTAAAGAGTGCAGGAGACATATGAGACCATGTGCCCGTCCATCTTGCATGCTTGATTGTCCAGACATCTGCCAGACTTCAGATGATTACTCTCTGATTTCACTCTTCACAAGAACTTCTACCATGCCTGGCTATGCCAGAAATGATACAATCAGTGAAACTAGAGACTCACACAACATGGCTGTGTGGAACAACAGAAAGGAAATGGATACACAGATATATAAATTGAAACGTGATTGGCTGAGTAAGTCACATGTTTACATGCAATCTGAGTTGAAATATATCATATTACTGCTGTATAGTGTATTTATTATCATCATTTTCGGCTGAAGTAGATTTATCATAGTTGTAGATCCTTGTTGCTGTAGATTAAACCATCTGCTTTGTGCTCAAGATGCCATGGATTTGAATCCCACTAGTGATGTTTGGTTAATAAAGAGCATTGTTTTAGACATGCAGGGAATTATCGCATGAAGCTGTGGACTTACGTGCTGTGAATGGTATTCTCGGCAGCCGCTTCATTGAGAGGGACAGAATACATGTTGGGTAACCTCAGTACAAAGAAGATACTTCTTTACTACTTTTGAGTTCTGTATTTTATCATAATTGTAGATATTTGTTATTGTAGATTTATAATAATTGTAGATATGTATTGCTGTAGATGTATCATAACTTCAAATATTTGTTTTTGTAGATTTATTATAATTGTAAGTGTTTGATGCCATATATTTATCATTATTAGGCCCTATATTTTTTTGTAGATTTTGTTGTCACAAATGTATCACTGTCATATTTGATTGTAGCTGTTTATTGTCACAATGGCGCAGGATGTAATGATGATCAGTTTTCGGTCTATGGCATGTTTAGTCGCTTGATATGCAGTAATATTGTGACGTCTCAGAATGTTGGCAACCCCTTCAGTCCACCTTTGTCTTCCTCTGCCTCTTGTTTCCATTCTCATGTTGTATGCTCTTGCTGCTGGCCAATATATATTCATTCTCACTAGGTGGCAGAATCATTTCAGTCTCTGTTCTTCAGTACATCTGACCACAGATGTTGTTCCAACAGTTTCTGTAATCTGTTTATTTCTCATATAATCTCTTCCGTGTGCTGCTTTTCTTAAACACAACAAAATGTACACAGTTTGTGTGTAGTTGATAACAAAATGTACACAGTTCATGTGTAGTTGACAACAAAATGTACACAGTTCGTGTGTAGTTGACATACATTGCTTCTCATATTTTGGTGCTTAAAGTTCCCATTAGCTTCAAAATTTCATTCTAAAAACTATATCTTCCTGTGGTTTTGGCTTATTTTTACTGCTGTCCTTCCCTGATTTTCTCCTGGACATGTTTGGTCTTGTATAAATGTACATCATGATTTGTGCCTGCTGAGACATTGTTTGAATCTTGTCCAGGTTGTGTCTGCTGGGACATTGAATCTTGTCCAGGTTTGTGTCTTCTGGGACAATGTTACCACGAGATGGTTTTATATGAAGCGTGTGGTCAATATTGCTACGACAAGATGGTTTCATATGAAATGTGTATCAATATTGCTACCACGAGATGGTTTCATATGAACCATGCTGTCAACATTGCTATCATGAGATGGTTTCATATGAACCATGCTGTCAACATTGCTAACACGAGATGGTTGTATATGAACTATGCTGTCAACATTGCTAACACGAGATGGTTTTATATGAACCATGCTGTCAACATTGCTAACATGAGATGGTTTCATATGAACCATGCTGTCAACATTGCTAACACAAGATGGTTTCATATGAACCATGCTGTCAACATTGCTATCACGAGATGGTTTCATATGAACCATGCTGTCAACATTGCTAACACGAGATGGTTTCAGACTGTCTTGTGATTGGATATCTGTATACAAAATGGTGGAAAGTGTCTTTTATATATAGGCTTACCTATTGACCCCTCTGACTAGGAAGCTGATTCTCAAAGCATTGCTTATAGCTTGAAGTTTAGTATTCAAGTTATGAATGAAAACATTGATAGTCCCCCTTCCCCTTTTCCCCATGTGCATAGAAAACAAGAGCTTAATTGCTCATAATTCCTGGGAGTCAAAGTTTAAAAAAAAAGGAAACTCCCACGAGTACAAACATAGACCTACAGCCAATCATGGGTACACACAAAAGCCTACAGAAAATCATGGGTACACACATAGGCCTACAGACAATCATGGGTACACACAAAAGCCTACAGAAAATCATGGGTACACACATAGGCTTACAGACAATCATGGGTTCACATAGAGACTACCACGAGTACACACACACACATACAGAGACTGCCATGAGCACAGGTTTGTTACTACATTTTGCCATTTCACCTTCAGGTATATGGGGAGAGATGAACTTCATGGAACAGAGATCTAAGAAAGCATGGCAGGACAAGTTATCTGCAGACTCTGGCAAACGATAAGTTGTCAACATTTGCCATGTTCTCATTTAAGATGCAGGTAACATCAAGTTACATTATACCCATTAAAGTTGCAGGTAACATCAAGTTACATTATACCCATTCAAGATGCAGATAACATCAAATTACATTGTACCCATTCAAGCTGCAGGTAACATCAAATTACATTATACCCATTCAAGATGCAGGTAACATCAAGTTACATTATACCCATTCAAGATGCAGGTAACATTATGTTAAATTATACCCATTCAAGATGCAGGTAACATTATGTTAAATTATACCCATTCAAGATGCAGGTAACATCAAGTTACATTATACCCATTCAAGATGCAGGTAACATTCTGTTACATTATACCCATTCAAGATGCAGGTTACATTCTGTTACATTATACCCATTCAAGATGCAGGTAACATTATGTTACATTATACCCATTCAAGATGCAGGTAACATCAAGTTACATTATACCCATTGAAGATGCAGGTAACATTGTTAAATTATACCCATTCAAGATGCAGGTAACATCATGCTAAGATAGATTAAACTTGAAAATATTACATGATGACAGTAATCTGTGAATACATCAAACATTACTATGTGTGTGTGTGTGTGTATCTAGCTTAGACTCAGCATGTTTAATAAATTTGATCAGTGCTTAGCTTTGTTATTTATTGTTCCTATCTCATCAGTTTTCTTCGAGTGAGGTAAAATGTGAAGTCTGAGTATTGCTCCTATCTCATCAGTTTTCTTCGAGTGAGGTGAAATGTGAAGTCTGAGTATTGCTCCTATCTCATCAGTTTTCTTCGAGTGAGGTGAAATGTGAAGTCTGAGTATTGCTCCTATCTCATTAGCTTTCTTCAAGTGAGGTGAAATGTGAAGTCTGAGTATTGTTCCTATCTCAACAACATTCCTCAGGTGAGGAAAAATGTGAAGTCCTAATGTTGATCTTATCTCAAGAACTTTCTTCAGTTTGTGTGAAATCTGAAGTTCCAATGTTGATCTTAACGCAACAACATCCTTCAGGTGAGGAAAAGTGTCAAGTTCCAATGTTCTCTGTCATGTCATTATTTCTGATGTGTTCATCTCTTCTGCACAGATAAACTTGTCTTGTAATAACATTTCTAATATCATTTGTTGCCAAGATAGTGTATACTGTTAGCAGTTGTCTGTTGATGGTTCCAGTGTTTTAGCAGTCACTTTTTTGTATCTTGTAATAGCATCACATTCATGAAATGTCCAAATGATTTCTGTTTATCCTTTCTTCTTCATTTATACTTGTTTTTTTCTCATATAACATTCTAAAATATATAGTCATCTCTGCACTTTTTTGATTGTCTATCTCTTGAAGCTGATAATTTTAGTCTGGTAATCTAACATGTCATCACACATGTTGGACAGTTATAAGTGTCTGCTTCTTCAAAGTTTATGAGAAAGACTGATGAGAGTCAAGTTAATTTTCTGCCATGATGCTTACAGATATTGTGTAAAATCCACAGAAACATTAAGCAATTCATGAAAACATTTCCTCTAGTTAGTGATTCTGTCTCAGCTTTCACAGGAAAGCAAACAATTCATGAAAACATTTTTATCTAGAATGATTCTATCTCAGAATAAATTTATCTATTTAGTGATGCTGTCTCAGAACATTTCATCTAGTTACTGACGCTGTCTCAGAACATTTCATCTAGTTACTGACGCTGTCTCAGAACATTTCATCTAGTTACTGACGCTGTCTCCAAACATTAAAATTATAGCAAACCTAGTCACATTGTTTTATTTTGTTGATTGAGACATTTGAATCAGATAAGTTTTATATTTGTGACAAATATTCAATCAGTTTAATGTTTTTGACAAATTATAGCTTATATAATGTTTGTAACAACCTCTAACCTGTTTAATGTTTGTAACAACCTCTAACCTGTTTAATGTTTGTGACAACTTCTAACCTGTTTAATGTTTGTGACAACTTCTAACCTGTTTAATGTTTGTGACAACTTCTAACCTGTTTAATGTTTGTGACAACTTCTAACCTGTTTAATGTTTGTGACAACTTCTAACCTGTTTAATGTTTGTGACAACTTCTAACCTGTTTAATGTTTGTGACAACTTCTAACCTATTTTATTTATTGAAATTTATTGAAACTTGATGTTGTGTTGAAATTTGAGTTTTGTTGTTGAATGTGTATTTGAGAAAGCTTGCATGAAATGAACAATTTGTATTTGAGAAAGCTTGCATGAAATGAACAATTTGTATTTTGAGAAAGCTTGCATGAAATGAACAATTTGTATTTTGAGAAAGCTTGCATGAAATGAACAATTTGTATTTTGAGAAAGCTTGCATGAAATGAACAATTTATATTTGAGAAAGCTTGCATGAAATGAACAATTTATATTTGAGAAAGCTTGCATGAAATGAACAATTTGTATTTTGAGAAAGCTTGCATGAAATGAACAATTTATATTTGAGAAAGCTTGCATGAAATGAACAATTTGATATTATAAAATCTCATTGATATGGGGCATCAGTATTATTATTTATTATTATTATCAGTGAAAAATTATTTTTTTCATATTCCATCTTAACGATATAGTTAATGTTATCTATTTAGTGATGTCATCTTTAACCTGAAATCTTCATTGAAATAATCCTAGTCAAATAATCTTTACTGTGATGTACCGGTAGTTGACTGTGATGTAGTTGACTGTGATGTAGTTGACTGTGATGTACTGGTAGTTGACTGTGATGTAGTTGACTGTGATGTAGTTGACTGTGATGTAGTTGACTGTGATGTACCGGTAGTTGACTGTGATGTAGATGACTGTGATGTAGTTGACTGTGATGTAGATGACTGTGATGTAGTTGACTGTGATGTAGTTGACTGTGATGTAGTTGACTGAAGTCAATGATGATTGATTGTTTCTAATGCTCATTCATGTCAATGTTTTTTAGTAAATAAATACAAATTGTGTGTCATGTTTTGAGTCAACATGTTGGCATAAACATATAAACATTATTTGGACATAGACAATATGTAATAGCTGTCAGTCAATTCAATGTGAACAATGGGCAATAGCTATCATTCAATTCAATGTGAACAATGGGCAATAGCTATCATTCAATGTTGATAAGAGGTGGGGTGGGTGTTGGAGTGTTCTCCTCCACCTCAGCCCCCCTTGGAAATCAAAACATGCATTTTAGTATCAATTCTAGTAATGTTGAAATTTACCCAACAATGATGGTAACACAACACCCCCTTTCCTTCCTTCATAACAGTTTTCCAGGAAATGGTCATCAATCAACTCATTAAAAAAAATAATACATGAAGATGGAGAAATGGGGTTTGTTTTTAGGCAAATATACTGTTACTAAATGAATCTACTGTTATGATTTAATTAATGGAATGCATTTAGTGTCTGTGATTCAATCAATGGAATGCACCTAGTGAATGTGATTCAATGAATGGAATGCTTCTAGTGAGTGTTCAAATTATAACGTATTTTCATTTTTTTCAGTAGAAATTACATTCTTTAGTCTTACTCAGTAGAATAAATAAACAGTGTGGAGAACAAACTAAGAGAAGAACTGCTAAAGAATCTACAACAGAATTTCAGATGTGTAGGCCCCTACAATCTACAACAGAATGTCAGATGTGTAGGCCCTACAATCTACAACAGAATGTCAGATGTGTAGGCCCCTACAATCTACAACAGAATGTCAGATGTGTAGGCCCCTACAATCTACAACAGAATGTCAGATGTGTAGGACCCTACAATCTACAACAGAATGTCAGATGTGTAGGCCCCTACAATCTACAACAGAATGTCAGATGTGTAGGCCCCTACAATCTACAACAGAATGTCAGATGTGTAGGCCCCTACAATCTACAACAGAATGTCAGATGTGTAGGCCAATACAATCTACAACAGAATGTCAGATGTGTAGGCCCCTACAATCTACAACAGAATGTCAGATGTGTAGGCCCTTACAATCTACAACAGAATGTCAGATGTGTAGGCCCCTACAATCTACAACAGAATGTCAGATGTGTAGGCCCCTACAATCTACAACAGAATGTTAGATGTGTAGGCCCCTACAATCTACAACAGAATGTCAGATGTGTAGGCCCCTACAATCTACAACAGAATGTCAGATGTGTAGGCCCCTACAATCTACAACAGAATGTCAGATGTGTAGGCCTCTACAATCTACAACAGAATGTCAGATGTGTAGGCCCCTACAATCTACAACAGAATGTCAGATGTGTAGGCCTCTACAACAGAATGTCAGATGTGTAGGCCCCTACAATCTACAACAGAATGTCAGATGTGTAGGCCCCTACAATCTACAACAGAATGTCAGATGTGTAGGCCCCTACAATCTACAACAGAATGGCAGGTGTGTAGGCCCCTACAATCTACAACAGAATGTCAGATGTGTAGGCCCCTACAATCTACAACAGAATGTCAGACATGTTGAGGAAACATAAAAAGAAACCACAAGTGATAACTGTCTAGTGATTCATGATTCATCTAGAGAATAAAGATTTGTGTAGTGACTCAAGGTCTGTCTAGTGATTCAAGATCACCAATTTATGCACAATCAAGTTGTCAAGATTGTACTGTTGTAATTTATGCACAATCAAGTTGTCAAGATTGTACTGTTGTAATTTATGCACAATCAAGTTGTCAAGATTGTACTGTTGTAATTTATGCACAATCAAGTTGTCAAGATTGTACTGTTGTAATTTATGCACAATCAAGTTGTCAAGATTGTACTGTTGTAATTTATGCACAATCAAGTTGTCAAGATTGTACTGTTATAATTTATGCACAATTGAGTTGTCAAGATTGCACTGTTGTAGTCTATGTACAATCTCTCAAGCATATATACAAGATTTTATAAAGAAGGCCCAACTGTGATAGGTTGGACATGTTCTGAATATGCTGGACAAATGTACCCCCTAAGCAGCTAATGTATGGTGAGCGCTTTAAGGGCAATCAACTAGGTAGATAGTGGACAGAAGAAACGAAGGTCTCTCTTAAAATGTCTCTAAAGAGATTCAATGTCCTCGTCACCTGCTGGGTATCAGTGACATAATTGTCTAACTCAACTCCTGCTCTCGTCACACACACCCACCCACCCACGCACGCACGCACGCACCCACACGCACGCACGCAGGCAGGCACGCAGAAAGGCACGCATGCACGCACGCAGGCAAGCACGCAGGCACGAGAGAGGGAGAGAGAGAGAATCATCACCTAACTCCTGCTCTCGTCACAGAGAAATATCAAATTACAGAGGCACATAAAAGAAATGTGGCCAAAAATAAAGATAGAACAACAAATACCCAGATGTCCAACTCTGAATATATATATATATATATATCATTTGTAGCACAAAAGAAGTTACCAACTGAACTTATTAACAACAAGAGACAGAGAGTTGTGGAGAAGCATGACCTCCTTTGTCACTCAGCATGGCTCTTGATTGATTAATTCCATTTGTGCAGAAGATTTCATACCAGAAATCTTGTCATTTATCTCTGCATCAGACAGATCTTTCTGTTTACATCAGACAGATCTTTCTGTTTACATCAGACAGCATCAGACTCATTATCTGTCTAATAACTCAAGATATGTCTAGTGACTCATTATCTGTCAGGTGACTCATTTATATGGTGACTCAAGATCTGTAATAACTCAAGATCTGTCTAGTAACTCATTATATGACTGGTGACTCAAGATAAGTCTAATGACTCAAGATCTGTCTGGTGACCCATTATCTGTCTAGTGACTCAAGATCTGCCAGGTGACTCATTATCAGTCTGGTAACTCAAGATCTATCTGGTAACTCAAGATCTGTCTGGTAACTCAAGGTCTGTCTAGTGACTCAAGATCTGTCTAGTAACTCAAGATCTGTCTGGTAACTCAAGATCTGTTTAGTGACTCAAGATCTGTCTAGTAACTCAAGATCTGTCTGGTAACTCAAGATCTGTCTGGTAACTCAAGGTCTGTCTAGTGACTCAAGATCTGTCTAGTAACTCAAGATCTGTCTGGTAACTCAAGATCTGTCTAGTGACTCAAGATCTGTCTAGTAACTCAAGATCTGTCTGGTAACTCAAGATCTGTCTAGTGACTCAAGATCTGTCTAGTAACTCAAGATCTGTCTAGTAACTCAAGATCTGTCTGGTAACTCAAGATCTGTCTAGTGACTCAAGATTTGTCTAGTGATTCAAGATAAATCTGGTAACTCAAGATCTGCCTGGTAACTGAAGATCTGTCTGGTAACTTACAGTTATTAAATCTGTGGCACACCATATGTAAATAAAGGTAGGTCCCATGGCAGCAACTTGCCATCAGGGATGAAGATAACTCTTCAAGTACTAAGCTGCAGAAACTATTAGTTAGTGTGGCCAGTTCCCTTCCTTTATGTTTTTACCTTCCGAAATCCATGCATAAAGTACCCATTTATAGCAGGGTCGACTGGAGGTGTGGTCAGGTCTGACAAGAAATCATAACCTGGACTTATTTGTTTGTGTCCAGACTTGGTTTTTAACCTGGCACACTGTAACCCAGTGATAGTAAGCAAACCGACTATCAACTAGACTCCGCACATTTCAGTACAACATATTTCAGTACAACACATTTCAGTACAACATATGTACATGAATATAAATTCTGTGTATCAGATCACCATGCTGTAAGCTAGAAAACTTTGTCCATGTCTGTCATCTTCTAAATGTTTCATTTTTACAATTCTGTCTCATTTTTATTTAGATTGAATTTCCAGACCAGTGTTTAGGAAGTTGTTCATCTCTTAGAAGTAACTGGGTTGTCCAGTCTTGAGATGATTTATTTCTTAGAAGTAACTGGATTGTCCAGTCTTGAGATGATTTATTTCTTAGAAGTAACTGGATTGTCCAGTCTTGAGATGATTTATTTCTTAGAAGTAACTGGATTGTCCAGTCTTGAGATGTTTTATTTCTTAGAAGTAATTGGGTTGTCCAGTCTTGAGATGTTTTATTTCTTAGAAGTAACTAGGTTGTCCAGTTTTGAGATGGTTTATTGTAATTTCTAGATAAAAATTCCATGTAAATTATCTTATATTGAGACAATATCTCTGTAGGACTACCTGATTGTACATCTGCTACAAAGTGATGACTATTGTGTGTTTGTGTTTATTTCTGGCAACCTTCATGTATTCAATCAATCAAATAAAAAAACCCATAACCCTTCAGGGTCGTAGGGGTACCACATTGGATGTTTCAGCACACAGAGTCCTCCAGCGAATTCTATCCTCAGCGATGCGGATGAGTGTGGAAATATCTAGCCCTGTCCATTCCTTGATGTTGTCTGTCCATGTCTTTATTTGTCCTCCTCTGCTTCTTCCACCCTCGACAGTTCCCTGCAGTATTGTTTTTGACAAGGAATCGTGCCTGCATACATGTCCGAACCATGCTAGTTTTCGTCGTTTCACTATTGAAAGCAATGGCTTCTGGACACCTGCACACATCTCTACTTTATTTCTTACGTACACATTGGTCTTATGTTCCCTATAGGAAATTCGTAGAATTCTTCTGTAGCATTTATACTCGAAAGCCTGTAATCTTCTCTCCATGTCCGCAGTGAGTGTCCATCTCTCACAACCATACAACACAACAGAAAGCACCAGCGACCTATACAGTTTGATTTTAACTCCAACACTGATGTTGCTTTTCCAAATCACAGTTAGCCTTGACAAGGACACTAAAGCCATCTCCAGCCTTATTTTTAGTTCTGCTTTGCATTTACCATCGCTGCATATACTGGATCTGAGGTATTTGAAGGTATTCACCTCTTCAAGCTTATGTCCATTCATCATGATATTAGTCTGGTTTTCTGTGTCTCTGCTGTTTACCAAGATTTTGCTCTTATCTGAATTGATTTCCATTCCGTACTTGCTGGTAACTTTTTCTAACTTTGATGTTAATTCTTGCAATGATTGTTCTGACCCAGCTATAAGATCAAACTGAACATACATTTGTGACTGAACATACATTTTTTGCTTGTTAACATCTCAAGAAGTTTATGAAAAACCAACAATTCTTCAATTCTTAGAAATAATAAAAACACATTCACAGAAATATAATTCATTGAATCTGATTGTCTGATCAATATAATTCATTGAATCTGATTGTCTGATCAATATAATTCATTGAATCTGATTGTCTGATCAATATAATTCATTGAATCTGATTGTCTGATCAATATAATTCATTGAATCTGATTGTCTGATCAATATAATTCATTGAATCTGATTGTCTGATCAATATAATTCATTGAATCTGATTGTCTGATCAATATAATTCATTGAATCTGATTGTCTGATCAATATAATTCATTGAATCTGATTGTCTGATGACTATTTAGTTTTTGGTAACTAACATTTCCATGATAATCAACGTGATGTTCTATGATATATAAAAACTTGTGATTATTTTATTGAATTGTTTATCTCTCATTGAACTGTTCATCTCTTATTTAAATTTTCATCTTTTATTGAAGTGGTCATCCCTTAATGAAGTATCTTTTATTGAATTGTTCGCCTCTTGTTCAAGTGTTCATCTCATGTTTCATTTTTGATTTTGCTGAATAATTATGTGTTTCATAAATATTTGATAAATCATAGGATATCTTCACACACCCGCATCATCTGATATCTTCACACACCTGTATCATGTGATATCTTCACACACCTGTATTATGTGATGCATTCATACACCTGTATTATGTGATGCATTCACACACCTGTATCATGTGATATCTTCACACACCTGTATCATGTGATGCATTCACACACCTGTATCATGTGATATCTTCACACACCTGTATCATGTGATGTATTCACACACCTGTATCATGTGATACAGAAATATTAACCTTATAACACCCAAGTGATGCTCAAAATACCCCTCAACAGAATAAAGCACAAGTCGGAAGAAGTAACTGCAGAAAAACAAGCTGGCTTCAGAACAAACAGAAGCACTGTTGAACAAATATTGAACATTCAAACATTCACAAAAACATATTTAGCACCGTGATATCTATCACAATTTCATTGATCTTACAAAAATGTATTTGACCGTGATTGTCTATGGCACATACTGAGACAATTTAATTTTGACACCAAAATCATAGACATTGTTGAATCACTTTATAAAATGCAAGCAGTGCTGTCTTATCAAATAATACAATTGGAGAGTTCTTTAAAACAAATGTGGGAGTTTGGCAAGGATGCATACGGTCTCCAGTACATTTCAACATATACATACATCACATCGTATAGGAGACCCCTCAAAACTACAATACGTCTATGTCGATCGGGATCGCTCATCTGCAATTTGCTGATGATATTGATCTTATAGCTGGGTGAGAACAAGAATTACAAGAGTTAATAGCAAAGTTGGAGAAAGTTACCAGCAAGTACGGAATGGAAATCAACAGAGAACAAGAGCAAGATCTTGGTTAACAGTAGAGATGTAGAATCACTTACCAACATCATGATGAACAGGCATGCACTCAAGTGGGTGAATACATTCAAATATGTCGGATCTAGCATATGCAGCAATGGAAAATTCAAAGAAGAATTAAAATAAGGCTGGAGATGGTTTATGCATCTATGTCAAAGCTAACCGTGATTTGGAAAAGCAACATCGGTGTTCTAGTGAAAGTCAACTGATGGATAAGTCACTGGTGCTTTCTTTTCTGCTGTATGCTTGTGAGAGTTTGACACTCACTGTGGATAATGAGAGACGATTACAGGTTTTCTAATACAAATGCTACAGATGAATTCTACGAATTTCCTATATAGATCATAAGACAAATGTGTACGTAAGAAATACAATAGAGATGTATACAGGTGTTCAAGAACCATTGATTTCAGTATTGACACGACGAAAACTAGCATGATTTAGACATGTATGCCGACATCATTCCCTGTCAAAAGCAATACTGCACTAAACCATCAACGGTGAAGGAAGTAATGGAGGACAAATAAAAGCATGGATACACAACATCAAGGACAGGACAAGACAAGATTCCTCAATCGTCCACATCTTTGAAGATAGAAATCGCTGGAGGACTCTATGTGTTGACACATCCATTGGGGTACCTCTACCACCCTGACTATGTGTGTTGACGCATCCACTGGGGTACCTCTACCACCCTGACTATGTGTGTTGCTGTACCCACTAGGGTACATCTACCACCCTGACTATGTGTGTTGATGTATCCATTGGGGTACCTCTACCACCCTGACTATGTGTGTTGATGTATCCACTGGGGTACCTCTACCACCCTGACTATGTGTGTTGATGCATCCACTGGGGTACCTCTACCACCTTGACTATGTGTGTTGATGCATCCACCGGGGTACCTCTACCACCCTATGTGTGTTGATGCATCCACTGGGGTAGCTCTACCACCTTGACTATGTGTGTTAATACATTCAATGTGGTATTCCTACGACTCTGGTGGGTTACAGGATTATAGATGAATAGAAATATCATGTGATATCTTTACACACCTGCATCATGTGATATCTTCACACACCTGCATCATGTGCTATCTTTACACACCTGTATCATGTGATATCTTTACACACCTGTATCATGTGCTATCTTTACACACCTGTATCATGTGCTATCTTTACACACCTGTATCATGTGCTATCTTTACACACCTGCATCATGTGCTATCTTTACACACCTGTATCATGTGATATCTTTACACACATGTATCATGTGCTATCTTTACACACCTGTATCATGTGCTATCTTTACACACCTGTATCATGTGCTATCTTTACACACCTGTATCATGTGATATCTTTACACACCTGTATCATGTGCTATCTTTACACACCTGTATCATGTGCTATCTTTACACAATTGTATCATGTGTTATCTTTACACACCTGCATCACATGCTATCTTTACACACCTGCATCAAGTGATATCTTCACACACCTGTATCATGTGCTATCTTTACACACCTGCATCACATTCTATCTTTACACACCTGCATCATGTGCTATCTTTACACACCTGCATCATGTGCTATCTTTACACACCTGCATCATGTGCTATCTTTACACACCTGCATCATGTGCTATCTTTACACACCTGCATCATGTGCTATCTTTACACACCTGCATCGTGTGCTATCTTTATCAAACAGAACATAGTATCTTTTATACATGCCGAAGCATTATATCTACACACATATACATCGTGTGATATATTCACACACATACATCGTGTGATATATTCACACACATACATCATATGATATATCCACACACATACACACATCATATGATATATCCACACACACATACACACATGCATCATATGATATATCCACACACATACACACATCATATGATATATCCACACACATACACACATCATATGATATATCCACACACATACACACATATGATATATCCACACACACATTGTATGATATCTCCACACACACATACATTGTATGATATATCCACACACATACACACATATGATATCTCCACACATACATCATGTGATATCTAAACCCGCCCACACACACATTCTGTGATATCTCCACACACATTCACAGATATGTTCACATATCTGTATCCATCGATTTTCTGTCTATCGACCCTGGATTGATTCTCTGTTGAATCACTGATAACTTGTTGCTGGTACTCTTGACGTGTTGTGTACACATTTTTCTGGGGAATGTAGCAATGTTCTTCTTCTTGTGATCTTTTGTGACAGTGTTGAGTTTCTGAAACATCTGCTGACTTTGTTTGTATTTGTTGTCACAATCCATTTGGTGTTCTGTAGAAGGAAGATATTGATAACACGTGATATCATTTGGTAATATCTGATATGGCTATAATTGTGTATAGGCAGGAACAGTAATACAAAATGTCAGACTTCATGAAAGAGATAGTTCAATAAAAATATAAATTGTAGACCTAGCCATTCCAAGACATATACATTGTATTTGTGGACAGAGAAAGTCCAATATATCATCATCATCATCAAGTGCCGTCTCCGCAACGAAGGTTGGCTGCAACGTATCTCCAACATCTCCTGTCTCTTGTCTTGGTGGTGCACTCTGCTAGACTGTAACCTGTCCATCGTGTAATGTTACTCTCCCACTTGTATCTCTGCCTACCTCTTGCTCGCTTCCCTTTGACTTTACCCTCAAGTAAGGTCTTCAATAGGGTGTCATGTCTTTTAATGTGTCCAAAGTATTTTATTTGCCTGATCTTTATTTCTCTTAGTACGAGTAGTTCTTTCTTCATATTAAGTGTTTTTAGCACCTCTTTATTTGTTTTTAGGCCTATATAAATTGGACTTGTAGACATATAACATCATCACTACTACAAAATTGTTACCACGATATTTTTTACAACATCACTACAACAAAAGTGTTACCACAATATTGTTTACATCACTACAACAAAATTGTTACCACAATATTTTTTACAACATCACTACAACAAAAGTGTTACCACAATATTTTTTACATCACTACAACAAAAGTGTTACCACAATATTTTTTACATCACTACAACAAAATTGTTACCACAATATTGTTTACAACATCACTACAACAAAATTGATACCACAATATTTTTTACAACATCACTACAATAAAATTGATACCACAATATTTTTTACAACATCACTACAACAAAATGGTTACCACAATATTTTCAACAACATCACTACACTGCCAATACAAGATCTTGAATATCCTGAACTATCTATGGTATAGTTATGGTATATGGACGTGTACCGCGCTGTAGTTCAACCAACACTGCTTTATGCTGCATCTTGCTGGACTGTCTATGCGAGGCACGCCCGCCAGCTTAACTCTTTTCACCTTCGGTGCCTACGAAACCTCATGGGAGTACGTTGGCGGGATCGAGTACCAGACACGGAAATTCTTCAGAAGACCCGTATGCAAAGCATCCATGCCCTGCTGACTATGTCCCAACTCCGCTGGACTGGCCACATCGTCCACAAGCACCCTTCAAAGAGATTATTCTATTGGGGGGGGGGGCTGTACGAAGGTAAACGTTCAAGCGGAGGGCAGAAAAAGCGCGTTAAGGATCACCTACAAAACTTTATCAAGCACTGCAGCATCGATCCTAGCAACTGGGAGACTACATCATTTGATCGCTCAGCCTGGCACACCCAGTACACTGCTGGCATCACGAAATTTGAAAAAGAAAGAATAATGCGGACAATTCACAAGCGCAAGAAGCGGAAGGATTAATCCTAAAATTCTCCTACCCCGAACCTTCAGCACTCCTGCATGCACTGGAATAGAACTTTCCGTGCACGAATCTGACTCATCGGACATCTACAAACTCATAAACAAAATTATACAACTACCAATTTATTATTTTTATTTATTTGTTCATCGCATTTGTTGTTTTTCATGCCATGCTCATCTTCGCTTGCGAAGGAGGACCAGCATAGGGTATAATATGGTATAGATGCGTCACTGAAATAAAAGGTCGAACATCACAAGCAATTGTGAACCATAACCTACTACCAACAAGAATATACAACATAAGAAGATCCGGATACAAGGCCAGAGGAAGACCTAGAACAAGATGGATAGATAATGTCAAGACAACAATGAACAAATACGGATTCAACGCAGCCAAGGTGACACATATAGCCTTGAATAGACAACTAAAGCTCCCTGTCACCACTTCTAAGCTTAACGGCAAGTGTAGATATTCGACCATCATCCACCTGGTGATAGATAATAGACAATATTAGGTTGACAACAGAACTATGTTGTAGATGTTATACAGTAATTAAGATGTAGTAATAATAATATAAAATGGTGTTGTAATGATGTTATAGTAATGATGTAATGATGCTGTAATAATTATGGAGCTAAAGATATAGTATTGATGTGCAAATGTTTTTGAAGTAATGATGATTTAAGAATGATGTAATACTGATATTGTAGTAATTATGATGTAGTGCTGATTTTGTAGTAAGAATATTGTGGTAATGATGTTGTAGTAATTATGTTGTGATAATGATGATGTAATGATGATAGCAAGATAATGACATTCTACTCGTAGTAATGCTATCGTAGTAATTATGTGGTAGTAACGATATTGTAGTAATGATATTGTAGCAATTATGGTGTAGTAATGATATTGTGGTAATTATGTTGTACTAACGATATTGTAGTAATTATGTTGTAGTAATTATGTTGTAGTAATGATATTATAGTAATTAGCCTATGTTGTAGTAACGATATTTCGGTTATGTTTTGGTAGTGATGATGTTTTAGTAATGCTTTTGCAGTAACGATGGCGTCGTAATGATGTTGTAGTAATGCTGTATTAGTAATGTGGTAATAATGATGTTCTGGTAATGATGATTCAGTGATGATGTATTAGTGTTGTGGAAGTAATGATGATGTAGTGATGATATTGAAATATTGATATTGTAGCAATGATGCTGTAGTAATGATATTGTGGCAATGATTTTCTTGTGTTGATTTTTGGAGTAGTGATGTTGTAGTATTGATGTTATAGTGTTGATGTTGCAGTAATGACGTTGTAGTAATTATATTGTAGTAGTGGTGTTGAAGTAATGATGTTGTAGTAATGATGTTGTAGTAATGATGTTGTAGTAGTGATGTTGTAACACAATGAACTTACTGAACCAGTTGCTGTCGTGAACTCTACATTCCGGTGGCATCTCGATAGAAAACTGCCAGAGGTGCGGGTCATGATATCTCCAGTGTGCATCAGTCATCCCGTGGTACCGTTTCACTAAGTTATCTGACTCCAGAGCTAAGGTATTCAACTTCTCAGAGTTTGGTGCTGAAATTGCACAGGCAACAATTGCATGTGTTGGTAAGCGTATATTTGTTGTATATAATTGTACAGTCAACTGTTACATGTGTTGGTAAGTCTATATTCGTTGTATGTAATTGTACTGTCAACAGTTACATCTGTTGGTAAGCCTATATTTGTTGTATGTAATTGTACTGTCAACAGTTGCATCTGTTGGTAAGCCTATATTTGCTGTATATTTTCTTCCGATGTAATGGTTTATATCTTCATAATGTTTTATCTGATTTCCCATCACACCAGTTCTAACCCATGGATGTCATCAAACAGAAGAGTGAAACGTTTCTCACCATACAGATGTATTTCTATATCTTCTTCTTCTCCTTCGCAAGTCGGGCTTCATGATACTATAGTGGTTGGTACGATTCTGCCGGGTATCTCCGACTTCAGCATCCGTGCTTTCTTGGGCGGGACTGTTGTCCTGCTCGATATAGGGGACGACCCGACCAATCTTAGTTTGCAGCCTCTGTTGACTGGACTAAGACCCATCTCCACTTCAAGAAGTTCGACTCGATGAGGTATTTCTATTTAACAATAATGACAGTGTCGAGGATAAGATACAACAGCTAATTATAACGTTTGATGGATGGTTGAACTACGAACAACATGGTGATAGATACACATGACTACAGCGCAAGGAAGTAATAGATAGTTTAACATCTTGTCAGTTTATGGTGATAGGCACACATGACTACAGCGCAAGGAAGTAATAGATATTTTAACATCTTGTCAGTTTATGGTGATATGTACACATGACTATAGCGCAATGAAGTAATAGATAGTTTAACATCTTGTCAGTTTACTTTTCTGTTTCAAGTTAATGGAGATACTGAGTTATCAAGATCAGTAATCCCCCTACGTAGTCAACGTGCACTTGATGATGCTATATTGATATGCCAGATTGATCTACGTGTCACAGCTAAGTATGAAAGAAATCATATAAAATATGCTCGGTGCATACCTACAGAATTTGGCTCACACAAACCCTTGCAGCAGATGGAAGAAGTTTCCTTAGCTAGAGGAAGCTGGTTGTCTGGGTGGTCGCAAATATCACACAGTGTCCTATAGTTTCTGATGTAATATAGAGATCATTACAACTGTGTGATCATTCACTCAATCATAAGTAACATCAGCGATAATTCTCTTTTCTTTGTATATCTCATTCTCTCACACTCAACTTTGCTACTCATGAATGTTACAGTTAGTAGAATCTCAACATTTTGTACATCTATTGTTTCATGGACTGACCATGAGACATAACAATTTGTACATCTGTTGATTCATGGACTGAACATGAGACATAACAGTTTGTACATCTGTCGATTCATGAACTGACCATGAGACATAACATTTTGTACATACATTTGTTGATTCATGGACTGAACATGAGACATAACAGTTTGTACATCTGTCGATTCATGGACTGAACATGAGACATAACAATGTGTACATCTGTTGATTCATGGACTGAACATGAGACATAACAATGTGTACATCTGTCGATTCATGGACTGACCATGAGACATAACAAGCTGTACATCTGTTGATTCATGGACTGACCATGAGACACAATATTTTATACATCTGTTGATTCATGGACTGAACATAAGACACAACAGCTTGTGCATCTGTCGATGGTGTGCATCTGTCGATGTTGTGCATCTGTCGATGTTGTGCATCTGTCGATGTTGTGCATCTGTCGATTCATGGACTGAACATAAGACACAACAGTTTGTTCATCTGTCGATGTTGTGCATCTGTCGATGTTGTGCATCTGTCGATTCATGGACTGAACATAAGATACAACAGTTTGTGCATATGTCGATGTTGTGCATCTGTCGATGTTGTGCATCTGTCGGTTCATGGACTGAACATAAGATACAACAGTTTGCGCATCTGTCGATGTTGTGCATCTGTCGATTCATGGACTGAACATAAGCTACAACAGTTTGTTCATCTGTCAATGTTGTGCATCTGTCGATTCATGGACTGAACATAAGATACAACAGTTTGTGCATCTGTCGATGTTGTGCATCTGTCGATGTTGTGCATCTGTCGATGTTGTGCTTCTGTCGATTCATGGACTGAACATAAGACACAACAGTTTTCCTTAGTAAATAGACTGATCACAGCGCACGAATATGTCACTTTAGTAGATAGACTGACAATGAGACACAACGGGGTGTCTTAGTAATTAGACTGACAATGAGACACAACGGGGTGTCTTAGTAATTAGACTGACAATGAGACACAACGGGGGTGTCTTAGTAATTAGACTGACAATGAGACACAACGGGGTGTCTTAGTAATTAGACTGACAATGAGACACAACGGGGTGTCTTAGTAATTAGACTGACAATGAGACACGATAACCAGTCTTAGTAAACATACTACGTTATGGCTGCATTCGAAGACACACATTATGACACAGTCTCTGCGATCAAGCAACAACAAATTATATTGGATAGTGATGATCTAGTGGTACTGACCACGTTACATATCTAGGATGCACAATCAACAATCAATTAATGCATCAAGAAATCTGTATCAGGGTTGGCAAGGCATCTACAAAAATTTACAAGACTAACAAAAAGGAGTTTGAAGAAACAGAAAATTGACTATAAAAACTAAACTCCTGGTTTAAAAGCGTGTCAGCACCTATCTTTACGGCAGTGAAACATGGACAATCAAGAAAGATAGCTAAACAGTTTCCACATGCGGTACCTACGTAGAATTCATGGAGTCAGGTGTGTATTAGCACCTACCCTATTTAACATCATGTTCTCTGCTATGTTAGATGATGCGTACATATACCTAGACTCGGGAGGAAACATCATATATCGCATAGATGGAAAATTGTTCAACCTTCGGCGGCTCCGAGCAAAAACCAGTAAAATCACACACAATCAGGGATCTCCTATTTGCTGATGACTGTGTCCTAAATCCCAACTCTTACTATTGACACATAGAAAACAGTAGTCATGTTACAGCTAGCATATGTAAAAAACTATCACGAACCCTGTACAAAGGTAAATGCCATAGCACTGAATAGATTCACATACTTAGGTAGTACTTTATTACAAAATGCCAACGTTGATGATGAAGTGTATACACGGATCGCAAAGGCAACCAGCACTTTCGGCAGATTGTACGCAAATGTGTGGCATAGAAATGTTATTAGCCTACAGACTAAGTCGAAAGTTTACAGAGCATTAGTACTTCCAGTGCTGTTTTACGCTAGTGAAACATGGACATCATGTGAGGAAAATCCATCACTTTCGCACAACTTGTCTCAGAAAAGTTATGAATATCAGATGGCAAGACAATATTCCAGATACCGCTGTCCTTGATATATCTGGTATCCCCAGCATTGACACTATCCTGATGCAGAAACAGATTCGTTGGGCATGTCATTTGGTGCGTATGCCAGACCATCGTCTGCCAAAGATACTTATCTATGGTGAGTGGAGAAGGGTACACGATCTCAAGGTGGTAAAAAGAAGCGCCACAGGGACTCTTAAGAGACCTTACCGAAAGCCTTTGAAATAGACCAAGATACATGGGAAGAACTTGTACAAAATAGATCTACATGTCGCTCTACAGCCAAAAAGAGCGTATCATCTTATGAAAAGAGGAGAAATGCAGCAGCCCAAAAGCGGACAATAGCTAGAAAAGAACAGATAGACTAAAATCCGTCTACAGTGGTCATTCCATGCCCAAACTGCCCAAGGACATTTACAGCTCGAATAGGGCTTATTAGCCATCTACGAACTATTAGGCAAGGATATAATTCTAATTGAATTCTCAAAAGTGGATATAACAAATGGTCATCATCACTTGTGGTGGACGAACACCCCACTGGTTTCGAAGTCTTTTACGCCGGAAGGACTTACAATTTTGCAACATTGCCACGATTTAGGTGATAGTGATATGTCCTGACAGAAGTCCAGGTATGGGTGGGTTAGTAGTCTTCACCATCTAGCGTGGGGTGGGTCTAGTAGTCTTCACCATCTATCGTGGGGTGGGTCTAGTAGTCTTCACCATCTATCGTGTCAGTTAGCGAAATCTGATCATGTATAATCTGATTTCGCTAGTTTAAAACTTCTGTTGATTGAATTTTGCACGTAGAAGTAAAATTATCCCTACTCTGAGATAAGCATCATACTTCTCTACCTCTGTTTTTTTTATATGAATACTTGAAACGTGAAGCCTTGACAGTTTTTCTATGTGAATACCTGAAACTTGAAGCCTTGGCAGTTTTGATTCCAGCTCTTGGTGTTGGCTCATGGTCAGGAAAAGAGCATTGTTTTCTTATCGGATACCAACCATTGTAAAATTTCTCAGGAGGCTTGTGACTTTCAACCTGTGAAGATATATACTTATGAAACGTGATGCTATGTTACGTGTGGCATTCTCTAATCCTGGACTGTGCATTTTTCAGGAGTGGTTGTGAATACCGAAAATCTTCCAGGGCATTTTTGTTGGTAGGCACACAGAAGGTAAAGCAGGTCTGCATCTTGAGTGACTCTATGAGTATGATTAGGAAGGTATTCGTGCGTCTCGTTCGCGAACAGTGGATTGAGGCCTTTAGAAAGGCGAGGCTGAAAGTGGTTACATTTATTCTCGTGTCGGGAAATGTGGGTGTTCGAGACAATGAAAGAGCAGATCAACTAGCGTCATGCGCGATTGTGGCACAGGGCGATGGATCGAGCTGACGCGTTGAACTCCTTAAGAGATATAGCACGCAAGAGTGAGACTAATGTGGATGATGATTCCTTTTCAATGGCTAGGATTAAAGATCAGGGTTTGAAATGCGGTGTTGCTAGAAGTGAACATTTTGGAGGGCGCAGAAGAATGATGGTCAACCAGCATAGAACCGGTACTGTCAGCAGAAGTGTAATGGCGAATCCACTCAGGGAGAGATCGGAGCAACTATGGACGTACCAAGTTTGCAGTGATGATAGTCCGAGGACTAACTAACTAACCAACCAACCAACTATCTGTTTACTACAAACCTACTGATGCACATGGTTTTCTGCTCTACACTTCTTCTCGTCCTCCTGCTTGTCGCAACTCTCTGCCATTCTTCCAGATTCTTTGTCTTCGTCGCTTATGTAGTGATGATGGCGACTTTCTTGATGAATCCTCTGAGATGATTGATTTCTTTCGTAGACGTTCATTCTCTGACAGAGTCCTTTCATCGGCATGGCCATATATGCTAAACAAGCTATAGCTTAGCGCGCCCACTTTCTTAGGCCCCCCCCCCCGCTAAATCATATTTGGCACTGACATATAATATCTTGACTTATAAAGGGCCCCAGATCTCAAATAGCTTAGGGCATTATCAAGTCTAAATTCGGCGCTGGGCATGGCTTCGTGTCCGTAAGTTATTTCGACTTGATACCTTGACTAATACTCACGATACGTCATCCTCCCCTGTAGAGTAAACTTGTCCTGACTTTTCATCCCCATAGCTTTACTGTCAGTCGAATCTTGTTCAAGCGTTATTCCCTTTTCCAGTCTCATTCTGAAACTCGTGCCAATTTCCAGGACTTTTCTTTGGTTGCCTATAGGCGTGACAAAAATCTTAATGACATCGTGGTCCACAGTCACCTCAGGTTTTACGTTCTATTCGTTGCAAACGCGGTTGTTGCTACACATGTACCTATATAGTTTAGATCCACTCCGTTTCATTTCCAAAGGCCACTTTCACTATAGATGAGGCCTTTACATGTTTATCCCGTAATGTCATTCACGTTATCGTATGTAAACGTTGTGACAAGAAGCATATAGGTGAAACGGGCTTGCGATAAAGTGACCGCTTCTGTAGGCATCTTCTTGCCATAAAATATAGAGAACCTACCCCTGTCGTCATTCATTTAAATGGTGATGGTCATCATGGTGGCCTCGATATCGAGGTCACTGTCCTCAGGCACACGGAATGTTGGGTGGCAGACAGGAATACTTTGACAGACACATGGATATGTTGGGTGTCAGACAGGAATACTTTGACAGATACACGAATATTTTGGGTGTCAGACAAGAATACTTTGACAGACACATGGATATGTTGGGTGTCAGACAAGAATACTTTGACATACACACGGATATGTTGGGTGTCAGGCAAGAATACTTTGACAGACACATGGGTATGTTGGGTGTCAGGTAAGAATACTTTGACATACACACGGATATGTTGGGTGTCATACAATAATACTTTGACAGACACATGGGTATGTTGGGTGTCAGGTAAGAATACTTTGACAGACACACGGACATGTTGTCATATATTAAAGTATTAAACAAGACAAACATACAAGATTATCGGGATACACACCAACATTCCACGACACACCACTTGATAATCGGACGAGGCGTTTGTATCTCCCAATCGATATTTTCGAAACAGTTGACCGTTGCTTAGTTGGTGTTCAGACATGGCTACCAAGTGCCCCAGTCAATGTTAACGTCTGGCAGAATCTGAATCAGATGATTGAAAAGCCAGAAACAGATTGTTAACTCTCAGTGTTGATGTCTGCGGTTACGCATTGACATGATAGACCACAAAAGTGATGACGTCAGAAGTATTTGTAGAATGACATTATGACCTCATCTGTTTTGCTGTTACTGAGTTTCGAGAACAAATGTCTTCGTAGGATAACTAACCCACATTGGAGTGAATTCAAATCGAATGATAAAATCAGAGAAGAGACACATCAAAATTTCATCAGAGACGTTATCAGAAAACGCCGTTGGTCCTACATCGGGTATGTCTTACGCGCAGACATCAACAGAATACACCACCAATCTCTTAAATGGATATCTACAGAGCCAGGGGTAGACCAAAAGAAACATTCAGAAAAACAATACTTAGAGAAAGTAAAACAATCAATATCCATACTATTCAATAACTACACAGAATAGCTTTGGACAGAATTGGAGAGATCTGACATCTGCCCTATCCACTAACTTCAGCACAAAAGGAAAATGAATGTTTTGCTTTACTTTTTAGTGATGTACAGATGCAATTGCCAGAAAAAACTAATGTAGAGGTTTTGAAAGAGTCAAATGCGAAACGGACCGTAATCAACAATATAAGAAAAAGACAATCTTCTTTTTATGGCCACTTCATGAGACAGGCAGGTTTAGAGAACATAGTCACAACAGGAAAAATTGAACAAAATAGTCGCGCTTGGTAGCCCATTGTTACCATTATTATGCAACAAATGTTTGCATATTCCACCCCCTCCCCCCATTCTTGACATTGTTATTAGTAGTACTTAACTCTGATTGTGTTCTCATGCTGTTTTCAACAAATAGACATACAATACTTTGTGTGTGTGTGTGTGTGCTCGATTTTTTTCCACAAATAGACATACAATACTTTGTGTGTGTGTGTGCTCGATTTTTTTCCACAAATAGACATACAATACTTTGTGTGTGTGTGTGCTCGATTTTTGTCCACAAATAGACATACTATACTTTGTGTGTGTGCTCGATTTTTTTCTACTTTTACAGTGGGCTTTCATTTGATCTGATGTATCACCTTAGGTAATTTTTCATTACTTTTGGTATCCAATTTTTAAAAATCTATGGGCATTTCTGTGTGCTAATGTTGTGTAATCATTATGAACACACATAATTCAACAGTTACTAAGCGTGCCGCATTATTTGGTGCGTCTCGCTGTAAGAAAGTCATCTCCAAATAATCACATTTATATTTTGATTTTTCATGTTTAATATTCATCTGTATCTTAAAAAAAGGTTCCAGTTGGACTGAAAAGTGGGAAAAGAGTCCTTGTTCTTTTGTTTATTGCTACTTATTTATTTGGTACACTGTTAGGCCTTAACAGTAATCTGCGTACTTTATACATTATTTCTGCTTATTTGTTTGGTTACTGAAGCACTCTCTACTTTGTCAGACATCCTTTGACATTTTGATTATTTATATTTAGAAAAAGATACAAGAGGGAAATGAGTAAGAGTGGACATACAAAACTGTGGGGAAACATCTCAAGACAGGAGAATATGTAGGTAAACATCTCAAGACAGGAGAATATGTAGGTAAATATCACAAGACAGGTGAATATGTATGGAAACATCTCAAGACTGGAGAATATGTAGGGAAACATCTCAAGACAGGAGAATATGAAGGGAAACATCTCAAGACAGGAGAATATGTAGGGAAACATCTCAAGACAGGAGAATATGTATGGAAACATCTCAAGACTGGAGAATATGTAGGGAAACATCTCAAGACAGGAGAATATGTAGGGAAACATCTCAAGACAGGAGAATATGTAGGTAAACATCTCAAGACAGGAGAATATGTAGGGAAAAATCTCAAGACAGGAGAATATGTATGGAAACATATCAAGACTGGAGAATATGTAGGGAAACATCTCAAGACAGGAGAATATGTAGGGAAACATCTCAAGACAGGAGAATATGTAGGGAAACATCTCAAGACAGGAGAATATGTATGGAAACATCTCAAGACTGGAGAATATGTAGGGAAACATCTCAAGACAGGAGAATATGTAGGGAAACATCTCAAGACAGGAGAATATGTAGGTAAACATCTCAAGACAGGAGAATATGTAGGAAAACATCTCCAGACCAGATAATTTGTAGGTAAACATCTCACGACAGGAGAATATGTAGGTAAACATCTCAAGACTGGAAAATATGTAGGTAAACATCTCAAGACAGGAGAATATGTATGGAAACATCTCAAGACAGGAGAATATGTAGGTAAACATCTCAAAACAGGAGAATATGTAGGTAAACATCTCAAGACAGGAGAATATGTAGGTAAACATCTCAAGACAGGAGAATATGTAGGTAAACATCTCAAGACAGGAGAATATGTAGGTAAACATCTCCAGACCAGAGAATTTGTAGGTAAACATCTCCAGACAGGAGAATATGTAGGTAAACATCTCAAGACCAGATAATATGTAGGTAAACATCTCAAGACAGGAGAATATGGATGCAATTTTTTCAGCGCTAATGCAATACACAGTGTTGACGACAATACACAGTGTTGACGACAATACACAGTGTTGACCACAATACACAGTGTTGACCACAATACACAGTGTTGACCACAATACACAGTGTTGACCACAATACACAGTGTTGACAATGTATATATTCTCCATCATCATCCCAGTTAAGCTGAATGGTCATCTTCGACTTTGAAGGACAAACAACACAGATAAGATAATTACATTTGGTGAGAGTCTCACAAACAACTGTTATTGTAATTTGAGAGAAAATATCAGTCATGTACGAATGAGTTATGTACGAATGAGTTATGTACGAATGAGTGTCATATTAAATTATCAAATATAATCATGAGTCACACAATCATATTTCTGTTATTTTTATTGAAACATTTATTTAGTACACCATGCTCCTAGTCAGCTGATGCCAGCTTCTGTTTTCAGGTTAACTGGAAATATTTTAAGATCTCAGGTCAATTCAACCTGAGAAAATGGGTACCAGATTCCCTGGGAAAGTATAGGCAGTGGAGATGATGCTAGGTATGCCTTTGGTAAACAATAAACACAGGCTTAACACTTTATTCCTTAATACTCTTCAAAGTCTTTCTTTTTGTGTTCATTTTTTAAATCTTACGCTCAATATAAAATATTAAATATATGTGATTGTTAACCCTGAATGCTTAACCCCAAATGCGTAACTGATTACATTGTTCTTAATACTGACTCAAAACACAAAAACAAAAGTTAACTTCATGCTTTTCGCTAATTATCTTCTGGCTGATTCCGGACAAGAACTACATGAGTTAACTGCATGCTTCGTTAATTCGCTAATGACCTTATGACTGGATCAGAACAAGAAATATATGAATTAACTGCATGCCTCACCGATGATATTAATATTATGACTGGCTCAGGTGGGACAGTACATCCCATGTTGGATAAATGCATATAGTGATAGTTATCTTTTGGTCTTTATCTTTATCTTATAAAAATGCACAAAAGAGGTTCTAGAAGAAAATCAAGAAAATGAGAAACAAAGAAGATATATATGAACCGACAGAAATAAATGATGAAAACGGTAATGCACTAAAAGAACTGAAGCAAATAATGGAAAGATGGCAACAATATTTCAAGGAACTACTAAATCTAAAAGAAGGAGATGAAGACACAACAATAAACACTACAGCAGCGAACCTAGAACCAAATATACTACTATCGGAAATAGAAAATGCAATAAACAAAGCACCAATGAACAAGGCAGCAGGCTCTGATAACATACAAACAGAACTTATCAAAGATACAGCAGAGAGCGGGAAAAAATAGTTACACAGACTTTTTAATGTAATGTGGAAAAAACAAGAGACACCAGAAGACTGGAGGAACGCGATAATCATTCCCATATGGAAGAAAAAAGGCAGTAAGAGAGACTGCACAAAATACCGAGGGATATCTTTACTAAGCCACACAGGAAAAATTTTTAACAAAATATTAGAGCAAAGACTAAGAACATATATTGAACCACAACTTCAAAACACCCAAATGGGCTTCCGTAAGAACAAAAGCTGTACGGATGCTATCTTTACACTTAGACAACTAACAGAAAGAGCCACAGAAAACAACAAAGAATTATATATCGCATTCGTAGACCAAGAAAAGGCATTCGACAAGGTAGACAGACAACAACTATGGAAAACACTATCAATATACGGAGTACCAGAACATTTAATCAACATATGCAAGGGCATTTATGCAAATAGCCAATGTGCAGTAAGAACAAATGCAGGTGTGTCCAATAAGTTCCAAATTCAATCAGGAGTTCGCCAGGGGTGTGTCCTATCCCCTCTACTTTTTATAACATATATCGACCACATCTGTAACCTAACAAGTACCAACGAAGAAGATAACATAAAAGACAAATTGAACGAACTACTCTTTGCAGACGACCAAGTACTAATAGCGACATCAGAAGAACAATTGCAAGAACATATGAACAAACTCCACATAACATGTCAAAAATTCAACATGAAGATTAATATTGAAAAGACTGAAATAATGGCAATAGCAAAGAAAGAAAGAAATATCACTATCTCCATCAATGATAAACACCTTAAACAAGTAAATGAGTTCACTTACTTAGGAAGCATTATATCGAGTGAAGGGAAAACCAGTAAAGAGATACAAAATAGATGCAACAAAACATACCAGATCCTAGGACAGATTACACGCATTTTCAAAAACAAAAATATAAACATAGACACTAAAGTTGCATTATACAAGACTATTATTATTCCATCACTATGCTACCAGTGCCAAACCTGGACAATGACAGCACAAGACAAAAGAAAAATAGTGACAACAGAAATGACATGTCTACGAAGAATACTCGGAGTGTCATAAAGAGATAGAATTAGAAACGATAACATGGGACAGATAACCAAAACAATACCAGTATTGGAACACATCAAAAGACAGCAGATCAAGTCGTTTTCACACGCTTCCAGACTACCGACATATAGCATGCCACAAATGGCCATGACACATAGACATAACGGTTATAAAGCCAGAGGCAGACCATGTAAAAGATGGATCACAGAAATCAAAGAAGCCACAGGAACAAGCTTACAAACAGCGCACAAGAAGGCCATCTCCAGAGAACTCTTCCACCCCTGACGCTGCAAGGCAAACAAGGGACACAGCGTATAGATAGATAGATAGATCTTTTGATAGGTCAATTATTCTAATGGTCTGTCTTGATGTTGTTTTTTTCCATACATGGTAGTTGTTATTTTGTTTTATGTAAAGTATACACCGCCTGCGTGTGACATTTGTATTGTTTTATATAAGGTATACACCACCTGTATGTGACATCTGATATGACTGACACACTGGTATCATAACCACTCATTCATGGCCTGGTATGACTGACACACTGGTATCGTAACCACTCATTCATGGCCTGGTATGACTGACACACTGGTATCGTAACCACTCATTCATGGCCTGGTATGACTGACACACTGGTATCGTAACCACTCATTCATGGCCTGGTATGACTGACACACTGGTATCATAACCACTCATTCATGGCCTGGTATGACTGACACACTGGTATCGTAACCACTCATTCATGGCCTGGTATGACTGACACACTGGTATCGTAACCACTCATTCATGGCCTGGTATGACTGACACACTGGTATCGTAACCACTCATTCATGGCCTGGTATGACTGACACACTGGTATCGTAACCACTCATTCATGGCCTGGTATGACTAACACACTGGTATCGTAACCACTCATTCATGGCCTGGTATGACTAACACACTGGTATCGTAACCACTCATTCATGGCCTGGTATGACTAACACACTGGTATCGTAACCACTCATTCATGGCCTGGTATGACTAACACACTGGTATCGTAACCACTCATTCATGGCCTGGTATGACTAACACACTGGTATCGTAACCACTCATTCATGGCCTGGTATGACTAACACACTGGTATCGTAACCACTCATTCATGGCCTGGTATGACTAACACACTGGTATCGTAACCACTCATTCATGGCCTGGTATGACTAACACACTGGTATCGTAACCACTCATTCATGGCCTGGTATGACTAACACACTGGTATCGTAACCACTCATTCATGGCCTGGTATGACTAACACACTGGTATCGTAACCACTCATTCATGGCCTGGTATGACTAACACACTGGTATCGTAACCACTCATTCATGGCCTGGTATGACTAACACACTGGTATCGTAACCACTCATTCATGGCCTGGTATGACTGACACACTGGTATCATAACCACTCATTCATGGCATGGTATGACTGACACACTGGTATTGTAACCACTCATTCATGGCCTGATATGAGTTAATACTTGAATGCCTGTCCTCTCAACTAAACAAACATAATGAAACACTTAACAAACAAGTGAGAAATATTGATCTATGTTTGCTATCATCTATGTGGTAGTATTGAAAATATGTTTGTACATAGCAAAAGTGCATCATAGATGTAGAACTTGTAGATGTAGATCTTGTAGATGTAGGTCATGTAGATGTAGATCATGTAGATGTAGATCACGTAGATCTTGTAGATGTAGATCTTGTAGATGTAGATCTTGTAGATGTAGATCTTGTAGATCTTGTAGATGTAGATCATGTAGATCTTGTAGATCTAGATCATGTAGATGTAGATCTTGTAGATTTAGATCTTGTAGATGTAGATCATGTAGATCTTGTAGATGTAGATCTTGTAGATGTAGATCATGTAGATCTTGTAGATGTAGATCTTGTAGATGTAGATCTTGTAGATGTAGATCATGTAGATGTAGATCTTGTAGATGTAGATCATGTAGATCTTGTAGATGTAGATCTTGTAGATGTAGATCATGTAGATCTTGTAGATGTAGATCATGTAGATCTTGTAGATGTAGATCATGTAGATGTAGATCATGTAGATGTAGATCATGTAGATGTAGATCATGTAGATCTTGTAGATGTAGATCATGTAGATGTAGATCATGTAGATTTAGATCTTGTAGATTCGCCGAAGACGGATGTGTCGGGCCATTGGCGCAAATAAAATGGCGGCACAACGCATTTCCATTCTCTGGACTACATCCTGCTAGAAATCTAGTAGGACAATGTTCTTGCTACAAGGGAGATCCAGCAGGAGTTTGAGAATGAACGATGAAGAAGAAGAAGATCTTGTAGATGTAGATCTTGTAGATGCAGATCTTGTAGATGTAGATCATGTAGATCTTGTAGATGTAGATCTTGTAGATGTAGATAATGTAGATGTAGATCTTGTAGATGTAGATCATGTAGATGTAGATCATGTAGATGTAGATCTTGTAGATGTAGATCATGTAGATGTAGATCATGTAGATGTAGATCATGTAGATGTAGATCATGTAGATGTAGATCATGTAGATCTTGTAGATCATGTAGATGTAGATCATGTAGATCTTGTAGATGTAGATCATGTAGATCTTGTAGATGTAGATCTTGTAGATGTAGATCATGTAGATGTAGATCATGTAGATGTAGATCATGTAGATGTAGATCTTGTAGATGTAGATCATGTAGATTTTGATCATGTAGATGTAGATCATGTAGATCTTGCAGATGTAGATCATGTAGATGTAGATCATGTAGATCATGTAGATGTAGATCATGTAGATGTAGATCATGTAGATGTAGATCTTGTAGATGTAGATCATGTAGATTTTGATCATGTAGATGTAGATCATGTAGATCTTGCAGATGTAGATCATGTAGATGTAGATCATGTAGATCATGTAGATGTAGATCATGTAGATGTAGATCATGTAGATGTAGATCATGTAGATGTAGATCATGTAGATCTTGCAGATGTAGATCATATAGATGTAGATCATGTAGATCTTGTAGATGTAGATCATGTAGATGTAGATCATGTAGATCTTGTAGATGTAGATCATGTAGATGTAGATCATGTAGATCTTGTAGATGTAGATTATGTAAATGTAGATCATGTAGATGTAGATCATGTAGATGTAGATCATGTAGATCATGTAGATGTAGATCTTGTAGATGTATATCTTGTAGATGTAGATCATGATGTCTGAGATGATCAGACAATAAGGCTCAAATATGTAGATAACACAATAAACATATGTAGATCTTGATATATAAATATTTAAAAATGTCATTACAAATTTGTAATCAACACAACAACTGCTATATGCCCCAACAGATGACATATCAATCATGAGACTATAACTGGTATATGCCCCAACAGATGACAGATCAAAAAAGAGACAAGAGCTGCTATAGTCCCTTACAGCTGACATATCAATCATGAGACTATAACTGTTATATGCCCCAACAGATGACAGATCAGTCATGAGACTATAACTGTTATATGCCCCAACAGATGACAGATCAATCATGAGACTATAACTGTTATATGCCCCAACAGATGACAGATCAATCATGAGACTATAACTGTTATATGCCCCAACAGATGACATATCAATCTAGAGGTGGCAACAACAACAACAACAATGACATCAATTTTATACATACATATATATCTCATTCATCTCACATGATTATCACAGAGTTAAAGGTTTGCCTTGGAAATGAACTAGTCACATAAAACTCTCTGCTGTGTCCCACAAATGGTGTTAAGTGGCCTATCCAAGACTTAGAGGTACCAAAATGCTGTATCCTGTAAGTTCCAGGTGTCTGATTGAGTGGGATGTCCCATGTGATCTTGGCCTCACTTTCACCCAATATTGTGCTAGTGCGGAACCAATAGAACCTTAGATTGGAGAAAATATCAGCTAGAAACCAGAAACCATCTGCAAGATTTCAATAATGTATATCATAGTTGTGTGTCTCTCTCTCTCTCTTTATCTCGCTCATAGATCTATTCACAACTAAACATCTTACCATGGAGATAAAGGTGGTGATGAAGGAACTGTCATGGCTGATGTCACAGTTGACCATAGTTCTCTCTCTCTCTCTCTCTCTCTCTGAAGACTATTGATGTCACAGGACAATTCTCATGCAGGCATGACTTAGTGACTCAATAAACATATCCGAAAAATTGAGGTTGTCTGCTGGTCAATGGTTGGAGATATTGACAATATAAGACCAGACAATAGATGATCTTTATATTCTTGCCATGGAGTGTGAAGAGTAAGAGAAATGAGTGAGCCAATAGACTGGTCAGCATCGATGGCCACAGGCGTGTACATCAATGATATTGATCTGACACAGTTCACGTGTCAGCGTGTACATCAATGATATTGATCTGACACAGTTCACGTGTCAGCGTGTACATGAATGATATTGATCTGACACAGTTCATGTGTCAGCGTGTACATCAATGATATTGGTGCCGAGACAAACATAACAGGATATATGATCAGACTGATCAATCAGCATTGAATTGCAACTATCAGCCACTACGTCTGATGGATTGATTGTGATGGGTGGTTATCAGAGCACCCTATCAGCCACTACGTCTGATGGATTGATTGTGATGGGTGGTTATCAGAGCACCCTATCAGCCACTACGTCTGATGGATTGATTGTGATGGGTGGGTATCAGAGCACCTATGGATTTATTCAGTTTGTGTTGATGTTACTCTGCAGTCACATAACTTGAGTGATGACTGTCAAAAACATTTCTCTGCTAGAATTTTGGAGTAAACATACTAGAAGATATCAATAGATTCTGCTAACTGACATGTTAATACACATAAGAGATTCAGTGTATGAAGGGACAACCTGTATATTTCACACTATGAAAGTGTGTAGGTCAGCATATAGACAAAAGACACTATTCTTCTTCTGCTTTCATTCTGCTCAAAATCTTTGAGATCAGCAGGGTGTAGTTCGGAGAATGGAGATCAGCAGGATGTAGTTCAGAGAATGGAGATCAGCAGGGTGTAGTTCAGAGAATGGAGATCAGCAGGGTGTAGTTCAGAGAATGGAGATCAGCAGGATGTAGTTCAGAGAATGGAGATCAGCAGGATGTAGTTCAGAGAATGGAGATCAGCAGGATGTAGTTCAGAGAATGGAGATCAGCAGGGTGTAGTTCAGAGAATGGAGATCAGCAGGGTGTAGTTCAGAGAATGGAGATCAGCAGGATGTAGTTCAGAGAATGGAGATCAGCAGGGTGTAGTTCAGAGAATGGAGATCAGCAGGGTGTAGTTCAGAGAATGGAGATCAGCAGGGTGTAGTTCAGAGAATGGAGATCAGCAGGGTGTAGTTCAAAGAATGGAGATCAGCAGGGTGTAGTTCAGAGAATGGAGATCAGCAGGGTGTAGTTCAGAGAATGGAGATCAGCAGGGTGTAGTTCAGAGAATGGAGATCAGCAGGGTGTAGTTCAGAGAATGGAGATCAGCAGGGTGTAGTTCAGAGAATGGAGATCAGCAGGGTGTAGTTCAGAGAATAGAATGTTTTGTGTTATGGTTCATAGCTTAGATGCAATATCTGTATGTTTTGGCCTGAAACACCCGACTTCAGCATAACATCTGGGTCACTTTGACCCTATATGGGATGGGACTCCAACTCAAAACCTTCATAGCACTGGGACTGGTAATATTGTCATCATTCTTTGCTCCCCTTTCTAGCCACCAGCAGCATCTCAAGGCTGACAGAGACATACTCAATACACAAAGTACTGTTGTTAATGAACAGATAGAGAGAGAGAGAGAGAGAGCAGGTAAGCTTGTGTTAAAGACATCTATAATTGGAGAGTTGATGGACACATGCTGATGTTGCTTAGCAACTGCCTGTTGGATGTTGACACTGTGAGTGATGACACATATTCTAGGTATTATGAGAATTCAGCATTATATGTGGCCCATGAGACAGACATGCAGGACATAGGTGTGTTTAACTAGCAGGTTACAGGAACCATCAGCATGCATGAGACAGACATGCAGGACATAGGTGTGTGTTTAACTAGCAGGTTACAGGAACCATCAGCATGCATGAGACAGACATGCAGGACATAGGAGTGTGTTTAACTAGCAGGTTACGGGAACCATCAGCATGCATACTTTTCAACAGGTCAGGTAAAAGTTAAGTTTAGTTATGAATCAGCAATATATAACACAATTGAATCCATATATTCTCAGCTGCAACTACTATGCAATACATCGTGTTCTCTGAACTAATAACACCAGCTGTCTATTGTAGGCAGTGATGACTGACAACAGTTTCATACATGTGTTGTAGTATCTCTCTGATGTGTTGTAGCATCTCTCTGATGTGTTGTAGTATCTCTCTGATGTGTTGTAGCATCTCTCTGATGTGTTGTAGTATCTCTCTGATGTGTTGTAGCATCTCTCTGATGTGCTGTAGTATCTCTCTGATGTGCTGTAGCATCTCTCTGATGTGTTGTAGCATCTCTCTGATGTGTTGTAGTATCTCTCTGATGTGTTGTAGCATCTCTCTGATGTGCTGTAGCATCTCTTTGATGTGTTGTAGCATCTCTCTGATGTGTTGTAGCATCTCTCTGATGTGTTGTAGTATCTCTCTGATGTGTTGTAGCATCTCTCTGATGTGTTGTAGTATCTCTCTGATGTGTTGTAGCATCTCTCTGATGTGTTGTAGTATCTCTCTGATGTGTTGTAGCATCTCTCTGATGTGTTGTAGTATCTCTCTGATGTGCTGTAGCATCTCTCTGATGTGTTGTAGCATCTCTCTGATGTGTTGTAGTATCTCTCTGATGTGTTGTAGCATCTCTCTGATGTGTTGTAGTATCTCTCTGATGTGTTGAAGCATCTCTCTGATGTGTTGTAGCATCTCTCTGATGTGTTGTAGTATCTCTCTGATGAGTTGTAGTATCTCTCTGATGTGCTGTAGTATCTCTCTGATGTGTTGTAGCATCTCTCTGATGTGTTGTAGTATCTCTCTGATGTGTTGTAGTATCTCTCTGATGTGTTGTAGCATCTCTCTGATGTGTTGTAGCATCTCTCTGATGTGTTGTAGTATCTCTCTGATGTGTTGTAGCATCTCTCTGATGTGTTGTAGTATCTCTCTGATGTGGTGTAGTATCTCTCTGATGTGCTGTAGTATCTCTCTGATGTGTTGTAGCATCTCTCTGATGTGTTGTAGCATCTCTCTGATGTGTTGTAGCATCTCTCTGATGTGTTGTAGCATCTCTCTGATGTGTTGTAGCATCTCTCTGATGTGTTGTAGCATCTCTCTGATGTGTTGTAGTATCTCTCTGATGTGTTGTAGCATCTCTCTGATGTGTTGTAGTATCTCTCTGATGTGTTGTAGCATCTCTCTGATGTGTTGTAGTATCTCTCTGATGTGTTGTAGTATCTCTCTGATGTGTTGTAGCATCTCTCTGATGTGTTGTAGCATCTCTCTGATGTGTTGTAGTATCTCTCTGATGTGTTGTAGCATCTCTCTGATGTGTTGTAGTATCTCTCTGATGTGTTGTAGCATCTCTCTGATGTGTTGTAGTATCTCTCTGATGTGTTGTAGTATCTCTCTGATGTGCTGTAGTATCTCTCTGATGTGTTGTAGTATCTCTCTGATGTGTTGTAGCATCTCTCTGATGTGTTGTAGCATCTCTCTGATGTGTTGTAGTATCTCTCTGATGTGTTGTAGCATCTCTCTGATGTGTTGTAGTATCTCTCTGATGTGTTGTAGCATCTCTCTGATGTGTTGTAGTATCTCTCTGATGTGTTGTAGTATCTCTCTGATGTGCTGTAGTATCTCTCTGATGTGTTGTAGCATCTCTCTGATGTGTTGTAGTATCTCTCTGATGTGTTGTAGTATCTCTCTGATGTGTTGTAGCATTTCTCTGATGTGTTGTAGTATCTCTCTGATGTGTTGTAGCATCTCTCTGATGTGTTGTAGTATCTCTCTGATGTGGTGTAGCATCTCTCTGATGTGTTGTAGTATCTCTCTGATGTGTTGTAGTATCTCTCTGATGTGTTGTAGAATCTCTCTGATGTGCTGTAGCATCTCTCTGATGTGCTGTAGCATCTCTCTGATGTGTTGTAGTATCTCTCTGATGTGTTGTAGCATCTCTCTGATGTGCTGTAGTATCTCTCTGATGTGCTGTAGCATCTCTCTGATGTGTTGTAGTATCTCTCTGATGTGCTGTAGTATCTCTCTGATGTGTTGTAGTATCTCTCTGATGTGTTGTAGTATCTCTCTGATGTGTTGTAGCATCTCTCTGATGTGCTGTAGTATCTCTCTGATGTGCTGTAGCATCTCTCTGATGTGTTGTAGCATCTCTCTGATGTGTTGTAGCATCTCTCTGATGTGCTGTAGTATCTCTCTGGTGTGTTGTAGCATCTCTCTGATGTGTTGTAGTATCTCTCTGATGTGTTGTAGTATCTCTCTGATGTGTTGTAGCATCTCTCTGATGTGTTGTAGCATCTCTCTGATGTGCTGTAGTATCTCTCTGATGTGCTGTAGCATCTCTCTGATGTGTTGTAGCATCTCTCTGATGTGTTTTAGCATCTCTCTGATGTGCTGTAGCATCTCTCTGATGTGTTGTAGTATCTCTCTGATGTGCTGTAGCATCTCTCTGATGTGTTGTAGCATCTCTCTGATGTGTTGTAGCATCTCTCTGTGTTGTAGTATCTCTATTATGTGTTGTAGCATCTCTCTGATGTGTTGTAGTATCTCTCTGATGTGTTGTAGCATCTCTCTGATGTGTTGTAGTATCTCTCTGATGTGTTGTAGCATCTATCTGATGTGTTGTAGTATCTCTCTGATGTGTTGTAGTATCTCTCTGATGTGCTGTAGTATCTCTCTGATGTGTTGTAGTATCTCTCTGATGTGCTGTAGCATCTCTCTGATGTGTTGTAGCATCTCTCTGATGTGTTGTAGTATCTCTCTGATGTGGTGTAGCATCTCTCTGATGTGTTGTAGTATCTCTCTGATGTGTTGTAGTATCTCTCTGATGTGTTGTAGTATCTCTCTGATGTGCTGTAGTATCTCTCTGATGTGCTGTAGTATCTCTCTGATGTGTTGTAGCATCTCTCTGATGTGTTGTAGTATCTCTCTGATGTGGTGTAGCATCTCTCTGATGTGTTGTAGTATCTCTCTGATGTGTTGTAGCATCTCTCTGATGTGTTGTAGTATCTCTCTGATGTGGTGTAGCATCTCTCTGATGTGTTGTAGTATCTCTCTGATGTGTTGTAGCATCTCTCTGATGTGTTGTAGTATCTCTCTGATGTGGTGTAGCATCTCTCTGATGTGGTGTAGCATCTCTCTGATGTGTTGTAGCATCTCTCTGATGTGTTGTAGCATCTCTCTGATGTGTTGTAGCATCTCTCTGATGTGTTGTAGTATCTCTCTGATGTGTTGTAGCATCTCTCTGATGTGTTGTAGTATCTCTCTGATGTGTTGTAGTATCTCTCTGATGTGTTGTAGTATCTCTCTGATGTGTTGTAGCATCTCTCTGATGTGTTGTAGTATCTCTCTGATGTGTTGTAGTATCTCTCTGATGTGTTGTAGCATCTCTCTGATGTGTTGTAGTATCTCTCTGATGTGTTGTAGCATCTCTCTGATGTGTTGTAGTATCTCTCTGATGTGTTGTAGCATCTCTCTGATGTGTTGTAGTATCTCTCTGATGTGTTGTAGTATCTCTCTGATGTGTTGTAGAATCTCTCTGATGTGCTGTAGCATCTCTCTGATGTGCTGTAGCATCTCTCTGATGTGTTATAGTATCTCTCTGATGTGTTGTAGCATCTCTCTGATGTGTTGTAGTATCTCTCTGATGTGTTGTAGTATCTCTCTGATGTGTTGTAGTATCTCTCTGATGTGTTGTAGCATCTCTCTGATGTGTTGTAGAATATCTCTGATGTGTTGTAGAGATAAATAAATAAGTCCAACTGTAGCATAGAATTCCCTGCCAAATCTGGAACACATATAGTCAGAGTGGGATATCTGTCTGATATTATGTTCCATCAGGAAGCCCATTATTGTCCATGTTTCTGCTATTATTTGTTTCTCAGCTATGCATCTATGCTGATATTTCTGTGCCATATTGAACAGTTCTGAGTGATGGACTCCTAGGAAGTGATGTCAATGTTGAAGCTGCTTTGAGACACTTTGAGAAAGTCCCTTTAGCGTTTCTTCTGACCACCGACCAGTAATTTGCTCTCAAGGAGCTCTCCATACAAGGCTATTTTGGGTGCATTTCTGAGGCATGCGTACAAAATATCTGGCCCATAAGACCCTGTTAATCTATATAAATTTAAGAATAAATACACAAGAAATCAGAGAAAGACCTCTTGTACGTGGTGTCTGGCTATGAACAGGTGACACATGGGGTGTAGTAAAAAGGAAGTATGTTCATCTACAGTGCAGCGTATTTGTGGATGAGTTTATGTGCACATGTGGTCCAGGTGAAGTAAATGTGGCCTCATCACGTGATGTCTAACTTTTTAATATTATGCGTAGGTTCATTCAGATTTTGTGACCTAGTTGACCTCAGATTTTTAAAAATTTCTAGGTATGCTTCGAACGGCACTCTACACACTGAGAGCCCCTTCACCCAACCTCTCAGGGTCACCCAAAGGCAGGGGTGGGGGGACCTTAGTATGTAACAGGCTAATAAATGGATCCGTAAGTAGACTTAGCTTTTGTTAAATGCGTATTTATCGATATTTCGTTTCATTAAATAATGTATGTATTTGTTTCATTAAAAAAGAGGCCACATTTGTTTAATTTTACCAGACATGCTAAAGTCAGATGTGTCAAGCTGAAAGGCACAGATATCACAGCTATGTTGTTAACTATGAAACAATGTAATCTGCTCTTCGGACTACATCCAACTAACTTGCAGGAGTTTGAGAGCGAATGCAGTAGAATAACTTTAAGTGGTTACCTTGTTTGCCAGTATGCATCAGTGTAGTCTACTATCCAGTCTCCACTGCTAGTTATGTGTTCAACTGTCAAGTAGGTGCTGTTGGTCTGAAACATATCCACATTGGCATATGAGACCAAGCAGACAATAAACATTGGCATATGAGACCACGCAGACAATAAACATTGGCATATGAGACCAAGCAGACAATAAACATTGGCATATGAGACCAAACATTGGCATATGAGACCAAACATTGACATATGAGACCAAGCAGACAATAAACATTGACATATGAGACCAAACATTGACATATGAGACCAAGCAGACAATAAACATTGACATATGAGACCAAACATTGACATATGAGACCAAGCAGACAATAAACATTGACATATGAGACCAAACATTGACATATGAGACCAAGCAGACAATAAACATTGACATATGAGACCAAACATTGGCATATGAGACCAAATATTGGCATATGAGACCAAACATTGACATATGAGACCAAACATTGGCATATGAAAACAAACAGACAATAAACATTGACATAGGAGACCAAACATTGACATATGAGACCAAGCAGACAATAAACATTGGCATATGAGACCAAACATTGACATATGAGACCAAGCAGACAATAAACATTGGCATATGAGACCAAACATTGGCATATGAGACCAAACATTGACATATGAGACCAAGCAGACAATAAACATTGGCATATGAGACCAAGCAGACAATAAACATTGGCATATGAGACCAAGCAGACAATTAACATTGGCATATGAGACCAAACATTGACATATGTGACCAAGCAGACAATAAACATTGGCATATGAGACCAAACATTGGCATATGAGACCAAACATTGCATATGAGACCAAGCAGACAATAAACATTGACATAGGAGACCAAGCAGACAATAAACATTGACATAGGAGACCAAGCAGACAATAAACATTGGCATATGAGACCAAATATTGGCATATGTGACCAAGCAGACAATAAACATTGGCATAATTAGAAATAGTTTTCAGGAAATATCCACACTGCAAGTAGATGACCCATGTTCAAGAATGTTCACTCTGTTTTGACAGTTATTTTTATGGATGAAGACTTTATGGTTTTAACGTTGATTTAGTCTGTCTTGTATACTGTTACCTATATTTTCTGTGCATCTGTTAGTCTGTTTGTGTTCCAGTAAACTTAATGACATTGTGTTGTGTGTAAGTAATTTCTGCAAGTAGCACATTAAGGCTGTATAAATGAGTGGTTCTCAACCTATCATATTCTAGTTGTTTATCCTGCTCATTGGAGAATAAATGCACAAGAAGAAAAAACATACAAGCATAAACCAAACTTCTTAATATTCATGATATCTTTGTCAATGTCTACACAAGAAATCTCATGTTTGTCAATGTCTACACAAGAAATCTCATGTTTGTCAATGTCTACACAAGAAATCTCATGTTTGTCAATGTCTACACAAGAAATCTCATGTTTGTCAATGTCTACACAAGAAATCTCATGTTTGTCAGTCTACACAAGAAATCTATTGTTTGTCAATGTCTACACAAGAAATCTCATGTTTGTCAATGTCTACACAAGAAATCTCATGTTTGTCAATGTCTACACAAGAAATCTATTGTTTGTCAATGTCTACACAAGAAATCTCATGTTTGTCAATGTCTACACAAGAAATCTCATGTTTGTCAATGTCTACACAAGAAATCTCATGTTTGTCAATGTCTACACAAGATATTTCATCTCCCTTGTAGCAGGACATTGATCCTACTAGATTTCTAGCAGGATGTAGTCCAGAGATTGTAACTGCATTGTATTGCTGTTTTATTTGTGCCAATGTCCTGAAACATCAGTCTTTGGCGGATGTACCACATGATAAGACGAAGGCAATAAAATAGGTTTAATAGCAATGTTCACATTGAAGAAATACCTGGATTTGATGTGTGTTGCATCTTTTTGTCATGTAGCATACTTAATTTGTTATTTTGAGCTACTCTATTTCCTATATCTGTCAGTTTGCATGCAGTCTTCAGCTATACTCTAGTTCTATTCTATGTTTGTCTATCCCTATCTTCATACACTTTTGGAAAACTGTTGGTTTCATGTACTTCTTAAACATATAACTATTATTTAATCTATGATATATTTTGTCTAGTATTAACCTAGTGCACATAAAGAAGGCTGTACCCCCAGTGTATGTATCAATCTGCAAGTCTGAAGCTTTAGCTTTGCTCATGTACTGTGCATCAATATGTGCTGTACCCCCAGTGTATGTATCAATCTGCAAGTCTGAAGCTTTAGCTTTGCTCATGTACTGTGCATCAATATGTGCTGTACCCCCAGTGTATGTATCAATCTGCAAGTCTGAAGCTTTAGCTTTGCTCATGTACTGTGCATCAATATGTGCTGTACCCCCAGTGTATGTATCAATCTGCAAGTCTGAAGCTTTGCTCATGTACTGTGCATCAATATGTGCTGTACCCCCAGTGTATGTATCAATCTGCAAGTCTGAAGCTTTGCTCATGTACTGTGCATCAATATGTGCTGTATACTTATAGGAAATAAGACAAGGTGACCTTGAGAAAAATGTATAGAAAATATTAGTTCTGAATCCTGTATGAAATAGTGCAATCAGCTTTCAGAAAGTCCTGTCTGAAATACTGCAATCAGCTTTCAGAGAGTCCTATCTGAAATACTGCAATCAACTTTCAGAGAGGCATGTCTGAAATAGTGCACATTTGAGAGAGAGTCCTGTCTGAAATGTTGCAATCATCTTTCAGAGAGTCCTGTCTGAAATATTGCAATCATCTTTCAGAGAGTTCTGTCTGAAATGTTGCAATCATCTTTCAGATAGTTATGTCTGAAATGTTGCAATCAGCTTTCAGAGAGTTATGTCTGAAATGTTGCAATCAGCTTTCAGAGAGTTATGTCTGAAATGTTGCAATCAGCTTTCAGAGAGTTATGTCTGAAATGTTGCAATCAGCTTTCAGAGAGTTATGTCTGAAATAATGCAATCAGCTTTCAGAGAGTCCTGTCAATAGAAAACATTTAATGTAAAACAATGAAAATGATGCTTCTCAAGGTTGACCTCAGTTGCCCTTCCAAGAAATCATGAGCTTTGTCAGAGGTATAACTATCGGTGACGTTACTGGGGATATTAGAATATAAATAGATAAGATATATGATAAATGAATATTTGCACAAGCTACTGTGGCAGTGAATGTTGTGCCCTGTCTCCTGATTGAGGGCAAGAAGAAACCATCAATTGTTAATTTACACAGACCCTTGTGAGTAAGCATGCATAATTTCAATGTCCTTGATAATCAATGGGCGATGAAAGATGGTAATGTGGGTACAAGCTGTAAACAAAACAAATCTCCTTAAGTTGAAAAAAATCATCACGACTGTTGAAACCACTATTAAGATGACCATGTTGATTGCATTTTTGGACATAAATGGGCTGGCTCACCATGAATATGTCCTTAGAGGACATTGCCAAATCAGAATTCTAGAAAACAGTTCTTCTAACGCTGTGGGCAGATATCACCCAGAAAAGTAGGACACTGGCAATAGGATTGTGCATGATAACAATGCTCATGCACATTGTTCTGTTACCACGAGTGCATTTTTTGACCATTCATTTGCTTCCATAACCCTACACACTCAGCCAATCTTGCTCCATGAGATTTTCTCTTGCTCCTGCTACTCAAGAAGAATCAAGGGATCTCCATGGCATAATGATTAAGCCACTTATCTTGTGATCAAGAGGTTGCGGGTTCAAATCTGGCTCATAATGTTTTGCTTGAAAGATGGATGTTTTGTGGAGATTGCTGGGGATTATTCATGATTAATTATGGAGCTACATGCTACAAGTGGTACTCTTGATGGGCAGCATGCTGCTTTGTTGAGGGGACAGAGTGCATGTGGGGGAAACACAAGTACAGTGAAGTCAATCTTCAATCCTTTTTATAAAGAGAACAATGAAATTGAGCAGATTCAAGCCAATCACATTTAATAAAAATGTGACAAGAATCTCATGCATATCTCGGCTCAGTCAATCATGATATCTCGACTCATTTTGGCAAGGTCCACTGCAGATGTAGTATATGCTACACCTGCACCTATGTCACACATTTGTGTTCCCACACATTTCCTTAAGCCACTTTCACCATTGAAAAGGGTTTTACATGTGTGTCCCATAAGGCCTTCTACACCATCATTTGGAAATTTTGCTCCATGACATACATAGGGGAGATGGGTAAGAGACTCGGAGACCGATTCTGTCAACATCTGCACAGTATTAAACACTGGTCTGAGACATCAACAGCACTTCAACATTTCAGATTGTCCACATCAGCATTACAGGCTGTTGGGATGCCAATGAAGTCCAGGTGACTGCTATTAAACCATGCTTCTCAGATGACCGGACTCAATATGCACTTAAAACTCGGTATATCCGTCAATTTGGTACACTACAGCTTTTTGGGATTAACATTCATCATTCCATAATGCAGATATCCTGTTCTATAATTTGTGTTATCCCTCCAAGTTTTACACTTCCAGTTATCATTCATACTCTTCTAGATTTTTGACATTTAGACCTATTCCTTGTTAGCTATGTAATGTGATTTTGGACAGCACCTTTCTTTACTCTTTGTATGATTTGTTCTTGATAAAGGCACTTTTGTAAAAATGTAGATTTGTGATGTATTATCCTGTATTCTAGTGATTAGCAACACTTTCTTATCTTGTTTCAAAGTTTTGTCTGATCGAAGTTTTGCTGCAGTCATTTTACCAATCATTTCTCCAATGTGATTCAAACATACTAAAGTATGGTTATTCAGTATTTGAGCAATATTTGTTGAAGTAAATACATACCATAAGATTATTTCTTGGGTTGGCAGTGACAAATGTGACTGTCACAGTAGAACCCTGTGCAGGTGAAAGTATCAGAGAGAGAGAGAGAGAGAGAGATTAACTCAATTAATCAAATTATTACCTAGTACATCATATATCACATTGATCCTAACATAAACTAGTGGCCATCATTTATTCTTAAAAAATAAACTAGTGGCCATCATTTATTCTTAAAGAATAAACTAGTGGCCATCATTTATTCTTAAAAAATAAACTAGTGGCCATCATTTATTCTTAAAAAATAAACTAGTGGCCATCATTTATTCTTAAAAAATAAACTAGTGGCCATCATTTATTCTTAAAAAATAAACTAGTGGCCATCATTTATTCTTAAAAAATAAACTAGTGGCCATCATTTATTCTTAAAAAATAAACTAGTGGCCATCATTTATTCTTAAAAAATAAACTAGTGGCCATCATTTATTCTAAGAACATAAACTAGTGGCCATCATTTATTCTAAGAACATAAACTAGTGGCCATCATTTATTCTAAGAACATAAACTAGTGGCCATCATTTATTCTAAGAACATAAACTAGTGGCCATCATTTATTCTAAGAACATAAACTAGTGGCCATCATTTATTCTAAGAACATAAACTAGTGGCCATCATTTATTCTTAAAAAATAAACTAGTGGCCATCATTTATTCTTAAAAAATAAACTAGTGGCCATCATTTATTCTTAAAAAATAAACTAGTGGCCATCATTTATTCTTAAAAAATAAACTAGTGGCCATCATTTATTCTTAAAAAATAAACTAGTGGCCATCATTTATTCTTAAAAAATAAACTAGTGGCCATCATTTATTCTTAAAAAATAAACTAGTGGCCATCATTTATTCTAAGAACATAAACTAGTGGCCATCATTTATTCTAAGAACATAAACTAGTGGCCATCATTTATTCTAAGAACATAAACTAGTGGCCATCATTTATTCTAAGAACATAAACTAGTGGCCATCATTTATTCTAAGAACATAAACTAGTGGCCATCATTTATTCTTAAAAAATAAACTAGTGGCCATCATTTATTCTTAAAAAATAAACTAGTGGCCATCATTTATTCTTAAAAAATAAACTAGTGGCCATCATTTATTCTTAAAAAATAAACTAGTGGCCATCATTTATTCTTAAAAAATAAACTAGTGGCCATCATTTATTCTTAAAAAATAAACTAGTGGCCATCATTTATTCTTAAAAAATAAACTAGTGGCCATCATTTATTCTTAAAAAATAAACTAGTGGCCATCATTTATTCTTAAAAAATAAACTAGTGGCCATCATTTATTCTTAAAAAATAAACTAGTGGCCATCATTTATTCTTAAAAAATAAACTAGTGGCCATCATTTATTCTTAAAAAATAAACTAGTGGCCATCATTTATTCTTAAAAAATAAACTAGTGGCCATCATTTATTCTTAAAAAATAAACTAGTGGCCATCATTTATTCTTAAAAAATAAACTAGTGGCCATCATTTATTCTTAAAAAATAAACTAGTGGCCATCATTTATTCTTAAAAAATAAACTAGTGGCCATCATTTATTCTTAAAAAGTAAACTAGTGGCCATCATTTATTCTTAAAAAATAAACTAGTGGCCATCATTTATTCTTAAAAAATAAACTAGTGGCCATCATTTATTCTTAAAAAATAAACTAGTGGCCATCATTTATTCTAAGAACATAAACTAGTGGCCATCATTTATTCTAAGAACATAAACTAGTGGCCATCATTTATTCTAAGAACATAAACTAGTGGCCATCATTTATTCTAAGAACATAAACTAGTGGCCATCATTTATTCTAAGAACATAAACTAGTGGCCATCATTTATTCTTAAAAAATAAACTAGTGGCCATCATTTATTCTTAAAAAATAAACTAGTGGCCATCATTTATTCTTAAAAAATAAACTAGTGGCCATCATTTATTCTTAAAAAATAAACTAGTGGCCATCATTTATTCTTAAAAAATAAACTAGTGGCCATCATTTATTCTTAAAAAATAAACTAGTGGCCATCATTTATTCTTAAAAAATAAACTAGTGGCCATCATTTATTCTTAAAAAATAAACTAGTGGCCATCATTTATTCTTAAAAAATAAACTAGTGGCCATCATTTATTCTTAAAAAATAAACTAGTGGCCATCATTTATTCTTAAAAAATAAACTAGTGGCCAAAATTTATTCTTAAAAAATAAACTAGTGGCCATCATTTATTCTTAAAAAATAAACTAGTGGCCATCATTTATTCTTAAAAAATAAACTAGTGGCCATCATTTATTCTTAAAAAATAAACTAGTGGCCATCATTTATTCTTAAAAAATAAACTAGTGGCCATCATTTATTCTTAAAAAATAAACTAGTGGCCATCATTTATTCTTAAAAAATAAACTAGTGGCCATCATTTATTCTTAAAAAATAAACTAGTGGCCATCATTTATTCTTAAAAAATAAACTAGTGGCCATCATTTATTCTTAAAAAATAAACTAGTGGCCATCATTTATTCTTAAAAAATAAACTAGTGGCCATCATTTATTCTTAAAAAATAAACTAGTGGCCATCATTTATTCTTAAAAAATAAACTAGTGGCCATCATTTATTCTTAAAAAATAAACTAGTGGCCATCATTTATTCTTAAAAAATAAACTAGTGGCCATCATTTATTCTAATAACATAAACTAGTGGCCATCATTTATTCTAAGAACATAAACTGGTGGCCATCATTTATTCTTAAAAAATAAACTAGTGGCCATCATTTATTCTTAAAAAATAAACTAGTGGCCATCATTTATTCTTAGAACATTCAGTTAGGGTGATATTCTGAGCTGCAATACACAATGATCCTTATAGAGATCGATAATTTAGGCCCCTATGTCTTCAGTGGAGAACACTGTAGAAAGTGTATTGCTATTATTATTGAGATGCTGCGGTTGATCTGTGTCAAGATATTTGGCAGCATATCCTATTCAGGATGTTGCCATCAACCCAATATTTATTAGCTGTAGTGATTTTCTTTGCAGTATTTACATTCAGCAGTATAACATTTACTTAGTTTCTGAATAGTCTGGATGCACAATTGTCTATGCTGGGATGTGAACCCAATACCTTAGTTGTCACTGACTTGGTCTATATCACACAACCACAGGGCCAGACAAGATATAAGGTTGATAAATTCAGTGTGAAGCAATGTCGCTGACAGAATACATTTAATCCCATATGAAATTAGAGGTATTTTTCTCTCCGAATCTCAAGCTGAGATATGTCAACACATGCTAACACTATGTTGTCTCAGATAAATCTGTTACATGAGGTAGCTGGTCATGTAACTGTATATTGCCTGTGTATATGAAGGCTGGGCGTCTACTACAATTGTATGTTACCTGTGTATATGAAGGCTGGGCGTCTACTAAAATTGTATGTTACCTGTGTATATGAAGGCTGGGCATCTACTAAAATTGTATGTTACCTGTGTATATGAAGGCTGGGCATCTACTAAAACTGTATGTTACCTGTGTATATGAAGGCTGGGCGTCTACTAAAACTTTACATTACCTGTGTATATGAAGGCTGGGCATCTACTAAAATTGTATGTTACCTGTGTATATGAAGGCTGGGCGTCTACTAAAACTTTACATTACCTGTGTATATGAAGGCTGGGCGTCTACTAAAATTGTATGTTACCTGTGTATATGAAGGCTGGGCATCTACTAAAACTTTATGTTACCTGTGTATATGAAGGGTGGGCGTCTACTAAAACTGTATGTTATCTGTGTATATGAAGGCTGGGCATCTACTAAAACTTTACATTACCTGTGTATATGAAGGCTGGGCGTCTACTAAAATTGTATGTTACCTGTGTATATGAAGGCTGGGCATCTACTAAAACTGTATGTTACCTGTGTATATGAAGGCTGGGCATCTACTAAAACTTTACATTACCTGTGTATATGAAGGCTGGGCATCTACTAAAACTGTATGTTACCTGTGTATATGAAGGCTGGGCGTCTACTAAAACTGTATGTTACCTGTGTATTTAGCGCAGTGTGGTAAATTAGACAACATCAAGCAAGAAATGGAAAGAATGAACATAAATATCCTAGGAATGAGCAAAATGAGGTGGACTGGGGCAGGAGAGATACAGTCAGATAAATTTAAAGTCATATACTCAGGAGGACAAAAACATGAGAGGGGGGTAGGAGTATTATTAGACACAGAAACAGGAAAAACAGTGAAGGGTTTTATGGCAATATCAGATCGGGTAATATTAGTTAAACTAACAGGAAAACCGTTGGATATCAACATTGTGCAGGTATATGCACCTACATCAAGCAGTTCTGAGGAAGACATCAAAATTTTCTATGAAGATCTAGAAATCGCAATGAAACAGTGTAAAAATCAGGAAGTAACTATAGTAATGAGGGACTTTAACGTAAAAGTAGGTGAAACAGAAATAAAAGATATGACAGGAAGATTTGGTTTAGGAACTAAGAATGAAAGAGGTGATTTATTGATAGAGAGGGCACAGGCACATAATTTAATAATAGGGAATACATGGTTCAAGCAACATCCAAGAAGGCTGTGTATATGGATTAGCCCAGGTGATAATACTCGGAACCAAATAGATTACATTTTAGTCACTAAAAGACATAGAAACAGCATTAGATCTATGAAAACAAGGCCAGGTGCTGACTGCAACAGTGATCATATACTACTGGTAGCGAAATTGTGTATAAGATTAAAGAAGATCAAGAGAGCACCAAGGAATATGAAATTAGATTTAGCTTTATTGAAATCAGAGGCTGACATTAAAGAAAGATACAACATAATTGTACAAAATAGATACAATGACATTGCAAAGATTCAGAGTATTGAAGATCAATGGAACATGCTAAAACAGTCGATAAACCAAACATCTAAAGAGATAATACCAAAAGTAAAACATACATCAAAACAAAAATGGATGACAGAAGAAATATTAGAATTGATGAGCACAAGAAGGAAAAATAAACACAAGATAGAGGAATATCAGAAAATACATAAGGAGATACGAGAGAAATGCAAAATAGCAAAAGAAAGCTGGCTGAACAAGAAATGTACAGAAATAGAATTGCATTACAACCAAGATACAACATTACTATATAAGAAAATTGAGATGATAACAGGAAAGAGAACGCAAACAGTTACAGGGTGTCTAAAATCTAAGACAGGGCAGGTATTAATGGGAATAGATCACATAGTACAGAGATGGTCAGAATATATCAAAGAACTTTATGATGACAATAGACCAGAAATAAACATACAAGATAACGGCGAGGGTCCATCAATACTCACAGAAGAAGTAACGGAGGCACTAAGACACATGAAATATGGCAAAGCCCCAGGTCCAGACAATATCACATTAGAAGAATTAGCAGCTTTAGATGACTTTGGAGTTGAAATAATCACAAAATTGCTGAATGACATATATAACAGCGGAAACATACCTGATGACTTAATGAGATCCATATTCATAGCATTACCTAAGAAACCAGGGACCACCGAATGTGAAGAACACAGTACAATCAGCCTCATGAGCCAAATAACCAAAATACTTCTCAGAATCATCATGAAGAGAATGAGAAACAAAATAAAATCAGAAATAAGTCCAGAACAATGTGGTTTTGTAGAAGGCAAAGGCACCAACAATGCTATTTATATATTGAGAACACTAATAGAGAGGTCTATAGAGGTAAAAACAGATCTGTACCTCTGTTTTATAGACTACACTAAAGCTTTTGACAAAGTTAAACATAGCGAAATTATACACATGCTAGAGAATCTGAACATTGACAGCAAGGATTTAAGAATAATCAAGAACATGTACTGGCAATAAACAGCAGCAATAAGAGTAGGAAATCAATTTGGCCCTTTTCAACAAATAAAACAAGGAGTCAGACAGGGATGCATGCTTTCACCAGACCTGTTCTCTTTATACAGTGAAAACATATTGCGTGCAATAGTAGATATCCCAGGAATATCAGTGGGAGGACATAACATAAATAATTTGAGATATGCGGATGACACTGTTCTGATTGCAAAAAGTGAGGAAGACCTTCAAAACTTAATTAAAGTAGTAGTCACAGAAAGCAAAGAGAAAGGCCTCTTCCTAAATATAAAGAAAACAGAAGTAATGGTTATTTCAAAGAAAGAAAATAACACACCTTGCAAGATCATAGTGAATGATATAGTATTAAAACAGGTCCACCAATTCAAATATCTAGGTACAATTATAACAGCAGATGGAAGAAGTTCAACAGAAATAAGATGCAGAATAGGACAGGCAAAAACAACATTCAGAAAAATGAAAAATATACCGGTACTGTGTAATATGACCTTGTCATTAGAGGTGAGAAAGAGAGTTCTGCAGTGCTATATAACCCCTATACTAACATATGGGTGCGAGTCTTGGACAATAAACAAACTGGAAAGTGGGAGATTGGAGGCAACAGAGATGTGGTTCTACAGAAGAATGCTGAGAATACCATGGACTGCCAGAAAAACTAATGTAGAGGTGTTAAAAGAGTTAAATGCGAAACTGACCTTAATCAACAATATAAGAAAAAGGCAATCTTCTTTTTTTGGCCACTTCATGAGACAGGCAGGTTTAGAGAACATAATCACAACAGGCAAGATTGAAGACACCAAGAGACAGAGGGCGACAACGTGAGAAAATATTATACAGTTTGACAACCTGGCACGGCAAAGAAACAACAACGACTTTGATACACAATACTGTGGACAGATAGCTGTGGAGAGCCATGACCGCCTACGCCACCCGGCATGGCACCTGATGATGATGACCTGTGTATATGAAGGCTGGGCGTCTACTAAAACTTTATGTTACCTGTGTATATGAAGGCTGGGCGTCTACTAAAACTTTATGTTACCTGTGTATATGAAGGCTGGGCGTCTACTAAAACTGATCCAAAGTCTTTCCCAAGTGGTGCGGTATCAAAGAGAACTCCAGGCACAAAAGATATCTGATTATCAATCATGTTGGGTGGATCTGGTCCCGGAGCTGAAGGCTTGCCCTGTGAAAGACAGTCACTGTCTGTGAATGAAACTTACCTAAAGACACAGCTGTGCAGTAATGAGATGTGACTTAAGTAAGACTTCAAGCTATATTTTCATTTCATCTTGTTATGACAAATGAGGGTTGCTCGACAGTCATCAAGAAAACCGAGGGTAACGTATGTTAAATAGATGATGGACATGACATAAATATTTCAACTTGTGAGTGAATCTAGAAGTCATGACATCCAAGCTCAACATTCACAAGTCATGTGACAGCATTATGGAATAATACATTTTCTTCAATGTTTGATGAGTGGAAGATAAATCCTAATGTAACACATGAGGAGGGCTAGTAGTACCAATGTTTGATGACTGCACACTGTCTTGTGGAAGATGTCTTGTATTCATAAGAGCTCTTGCAATTAGAGATATATTTCACAATTGACCCATGTTTTTTATACTGGATATAAGAATGAGTATTATCTTTAGCTCATTGAGAAATTTTCATACATTGTTGAATAATATTTTTGGCCTGACCTATCCAAGGTTTTCTTTTTAAGCCTGCTCCCCGTTATTCTAATAATCTCCCAGTGCAGAAAAAGATTTATGTCTGCACTAACTTGAAGGAAGGCATAATATCTGCAGATCCTTGTTCTATCCTGCATGGTTGAAAAATCGAGGAAGTAGAGCATTGCTAAACAGGCCGTGACTTAGTGCATCCAAGTTTTATGCACATTGCCTCATTCTGAACCTTCTCCAGTTTTTTCATTTGTATATGGCTGAGAGTTAGGATCATCAGAACATATTAAATAACAGACAGGACCAGACCCGGGTACAAGAGATCGAGGTGACACTGCTCACAGTTTGTTACAGCCATTTTCCTCATTGCACTCAGATCTTTCATATCACCTGTTGTACATGCTCAGAGAAAATAAAGACTTCTGTCAAATTGCACTTCCAGATATTGCATTTCTTGTGTTCTCTCAGTGACCTCCATACACAATTAAACCATTGCTGTTGGTGTATTGACAATATGATTGATCAGAGAGAGAACCATGTTACTGATGCTTGAGTTGGGGTGACTAGTACTCCTGCTTCTTAGCACCACCTGCCTAACCAGTCCAGTACTGTGTATATGAACGCTGGGCTTCTACTAAAACTTTAGTTCTAAAACCACCTGCCTAACCAGTCCAGTACTGTGTATATGAACGCTGGACTTCTACTAAAACTTTAGTTCTAAAACCACCTGCCTAACCGGTCCAGTTCTGTGTATATGAACGCTGGGCTTCTACTAAAACTTTAGTTCTAAAACCACCTGCCTAACCAGTCCAGTACTGTGTATATGAATGCTGGGCTTCTACTAAAACTTTAGTTCTAAAACCACCTGCCTAACCAGTCCAGTACTGTGTATATGAACGCTGGGCTTCTACTAAAACTTTAGTTCTAAAACCACCTGCCTAACCGGTCCAGTTCTGTCTGAAGTTCTAAGACCACCTGCTCTGAATCTCTACTCTGACGATCAACTAAAATGTCATTAGCACATGATAAAATCCTTCCTCTTTCCAATATTTGTTCATCTGTGATTCTTACAGCATATGCTTCAAAAAGTACAGGAAACAAGATTGAGCTCTTTTAGGAAATGAGGCAGTTATTATTGGCCAATGAAATATATGATAGGAGGGATGTAACCATGTTGTTTATTATGCTGAAGTTGGATGTGTCAGATCATACAAAAATGAAAACACAGCTCATCTCTCTTCTCTGGACTACATTCAGAGAGATATAAGAGAGATCCTGCAGGAATTTGTGAATGAATGCCAACAAAAACAACAACATAACCGTGCCACAGTAAGCCAAGCTTTTCAGATCCAACAATTGCCAAATGAATGAAAAAAAATTATTTAGTATGTAGGATATGAGTGACATTGATTGTATGTAAGATATGAGTGACATTGATTGTATGTAAGATATGAGTGACATTGATTGTATGTAGGATATGAGTGACATTGATTGTATGTAAGATATGAGTGACATTGATTGTATGTAGGATATGAGTGACATTGATTGTATGTAAGATATGAGTGACATTGATTGTATGTAAGATATAAGTGACATTGATTGTATGCTCCTCAAGTTTCTTGTAGCTACCACTGAGTCCTAATGATTGTCAGTGTACTTACCTCTGCTAACTGGGATGACAATAGCTGGTATGAGTCCAGGTATGCTTGTAGTGTATGTGGGCCATAGATTGTGGAGGCAGCTTCATAACGCTGAATCTGAGATGAACACAGAAACCAAATATATTACTGTACATAAAATTATTGGCAAACTGTCAGGCTGGAATCACACTGTTAGGCTGGAATCACACTGTCAGGCTGGAATCAAACTATCAGGCTGGAATCAAACTGTCAGGCTGGAATCACACTGTCAGGCTGGAATCACACTGTCAGGCAGGAATCACACTGTCAGGCGGGAATCAAACTGTCAGGCTGGAATCACACTGTCTGGCTGGAATCAAACTGTCAGGCTGGAATCACACTGTCAGGCTGGAATCAAACTGTCAGGCTGGAATCACACTGTCAGGCTGGAATCAAACTGTCAGGCTGGAATCACACTGTCAGGCTGGAATCACACTGTCAGGCTGGAATCACACTGTCAGGCTGGAATCACACTGTCAGGCTGGAATCACACTGTCAGGCTGGAATCAAACTATCAGGCTGGAATCAAACTGTCAGGCTGGAATCACACTGTCAGGCTGGAATCACACTGTCAGGCTGGAATCACACTGTCAGGCTGGAATCACACTGTCAGGCTGGAATCACACTGTCAGGCTGGAATCACACTGTTAGGCTGGAATCACACTGTCAGGCTGGAATCACACTGTCAGGCGGGAATCACACTGTCAGGTGGGAATCACACTGAATATCTGTGGATTTCTTCTTTTTTTTTTAATAAGAAATTTTGTCTCTTCTATAAACATAGCTGTGTTTTGTAACTGTTCAGAGGTCTGTAGAGTTTGTCTTCTGCTGTCATTTCTCTGGACCAGTATATTCGCCTCAGTATTCTGGGCATTCCCAAAGAATATGCTCTCCTGTCTGAGGTGCCTGTCCACATGTACACAGACTGTCTGCGAGCATGCCTGTATACTCAGTGACTCCATAAACATGATTGTGAAAGTTCAGGCGGGGTACGTTCGAGAACAGTGGCTGGATGCAGTGATGGATTGGGCAGACATTTTGAATGCCCTACGGGAAAACGCATGAACAAATGACTGTACAAGTGACAATGACTCTTGTTCCATGATTAGAATAAAGGAGCTTGGTCTGAAATGTGGTGTCTCTAGAAAGGAGAGAATTCGTGGGCGAGAAAGAATGATGGTCAATCAACGACGTACTGGGACCGTCAGTCAACGTGTAATGACGGATACACTCAAGGAAAGATCTGAGCACCTATGGACTTGTCCAGAGTTCAATGACGATGATCCACCGACTAACTAACTAACATGTACACATGGTGCCATGTTACCAAACTTGAACTTTGTATAACATGTGGTTGTGAAGTCAGTTGTGTCCTATTCTGAGGTGCAGAATGACAACTTGGTTTGGTCAATGTTGATGTTTGTCCATTGTACTCGATGATGACCATGGTCTGGTCAATATTGATGTTTGTCCATCATAATCGATGATGGCCATTCAGCTGCTGAGGAGCAGAATGACAACTTGGTCTGGTCAATGTTGATGTTTGTAATCAATCAGCAGAACTGGGAGTATAATGAAGACAATAACATATGCACTGTGACTAATGAGTTTTATGCATGTCTGCAATTGTCAACCACACCCTGAGCATGTGTGGGAGGAGTGTGTGGGATAGTTAGCAGCTCTTTCCTTTCTTCTAGCTTGTTTTTGTTGTGCAGTATCATGTCTGATGATCTCTGCAGCTGCTGCATCATTCTTGATTCTGCGATGCTAGTCAGATCTGTCTTGTGCAAAACTCTCCCACAAATTTGTCTGTGGTGAAGTGTCAGTGATGTCTTAAGGGTGTCTTTAAAATGTTTCTTCTGTCCTACGGCCTTGCGGGAGCCAATCTAGAGTCCTCCATATAACAATTTTTTGTGGTAGACGATGATTTTTAATATGAGCTATGTGTCCTGCCAAGTGTGTCAGTGACTTCATCACTTCATCAACATTGTGTATATGCTTAGAGATTTTAATTTAAACACTGCCTCCCTGTCTGATTTTATCAATACAAGACAACTAACCTGCAGCAGTTCAAGATGGCTAATACTTGTATCAATGACCAAATTTGAAACATGATACTTGTATGAGTGAACAAATCTAAAACTTGACACTTGTATGATAAACAACACTTGTATGATAAACACCACCAAAGACAGATGTGTTGGGCCATCGGTGCAAATAAAAAGGCAACACAATGCATTTCCATTTTTTGGATTACATCCTGCTGGAAAACTAGTAGGACCATTATCTTGCTAAAAGAGAGATCCAGTGAGAGTTTGAGAATGAACAAATCTAAAACTTGACCCTTGTATGAGTGAACAAATCTAAAACTTGACCCTTGTATGAGTGAACAAATCTAAAACTTGACACTTGTATGAACAAATGTAAAAGATGCCCCTTTTATGAATGAAAAAATGTAAAACTTGACCTTTGTATGAATGAACTAATGTAAAAATTGACCCTTGTAAAAAGTGAACGAATGTAAAACTTGACTCTTATATGAGTGAACTAATGTAAAAATTGACCCTTATATGAATGAAGAAATGTAACATTTGACCCCTGTATGAGTAAACTAATGTAAAACTTGACTCTTATATGAATGAACAAATGTAAAACTTGACTCTTATATGAATGAACAAATGTAAAACTTGACCCTTATATGAATGAACAAATGTAAAACTTGACCCTTATATGAATGAACAAATATAACATTTGACCCCTGTATGAGTAAACTAATGTAAAACTTGACTCTTGTATGAGTGAGTTAATGTAAAACTTGACATTTGTATGGTTGAACTAATGTAAAACTTGATAGACAAATGTCAGATAAGAACTAGAGACTCTCACCTGATACTCCTCAAATGTTGTGATGTAGTCCGAGTATTCGTTAGCCAGGCCAGCTATGACAGTTGTGGTGTTTTCTGGGAAACCGTTCTGGACCAATGTCTGGTATAGTACACATAGTAATGTTACATGTATAGTAGACATAGTAATGTTGATTGTATAATAGATATAGTAACATTGATTGTGTAGTAGATATAGTAACATTGATTGTATAGTAGATATAGTAACATTGATTGTATAGTAGATATAGTAACATTGATTGTGTAGTAGATATAGTAACATTGATTGTATAGTAGATATAGTAACATTGATTGCATAGTAGATATAGTAATGTTGATTGTATAGTAGATATAGTAATGTTGATTGTATAATAGATATAGTAACATTGATTGTGTAGTAGATATAGTAACATTGATTGTATAGTAGATATAGTAACATTGATTGTATAGTAGATATAGTAACATTGATTGTATAGTAGATATAGTAACATTGATTGTGTAGTAGATATAGTAACATTGATTGTATAGTAGATATAGTAATGTTGATTGTATAGTAGATATAGTAATGTTGATTGTATAGTAGATATAGTAACATTGATTGTCTAGTAGATATAGTAACATTGATTGTATAGTAGATATAGTAACATTGATTGTATAGTAGATATAGTAATGTTGATTGTATAGTAGATATAGTAATGTTGATTGTATAATAGATATAGTAACATTGATTGTGTAGTAGATATAGTAACATTGATTGTATAGTAGATATAGTAACATTGATTGTATAGTAGATATAGTAACATTGATTGTATAGTAGATATAGTAACATTGATTGTATAGTAGATATAGTAATGTTGATTGTATAGTAGATATAGTAATGTTGATTGTATAATAGATATAGTAACATTGATTGTGTAGTAGATATAGTAATGTTGATTGTATAATAGATATAGTAATGTTGATTGTATAGTAGATATAGTAACATTGATTGTATAGTAGATATAGTAACATTGATTGTATAGTAGATATAGTAATGTTGATTGTATAATAGATATAGTAATGTTGATTGTATAGTAGATATAGTAACATTGATTGTATAGTAGATATAGTAACGTTGATTGTATAGTAGATATAGTAATGTTGATTGTATAGTAGATATAGTAACATTGATTGTATAGTAGATATAGTAATGTTGATTGTATAGTAGATATAGTAACATTGATTGTATAGTAGATATAGTAATGTTGATTGTATAGTAGATATAGTAATGTTGATTGTATAGTAGATATAGTAATGTTGATTGTATAGTAGACATAGTAACATTGATTGTATAGTAGATATAGTAACATTGATTGTATAGTAGATATAGTAATGTTGATTGTATAGTAGATATAGTAACATTGATTGTATAGTAGATATAGTAACATTGATTGTATAGTAGATATAGTAACATTGATTGTATAGTAGATATAGTAACATTGATTGTATAGTAGATATAGTAACATTGATTGTATAGTAGATATAGTAACATTGATTGTATAGTAGATATAGTAATGTTGATTGTATAGTAGACATTGTAATGTTATATATAATATATAATATAGTACAGGTAGCCATGTGAGAGTTTCCTGATACAGGATTAGCAATCCGACAGTGAGAACTCAAAGTGCTCATAGTAAAATGGAGGGTTGTCCAACAACAGACTTAATACGGTCTAATTCATATATCTAAGAAGTAATATAACAACAGACAGCAAGAGCAGCAAAGAAATCCACAATAGATGTAGTAAAGCATACCACGCCCAAGAGGGCAGCATCCAGAAATCTCTTCTACCCCATAACGCTGGAAGGCAACAAAGGGTTTCGCGAATAGATAGATAGATGAAGTAGATATAGTAATATTGATTGTATTTCTACATACAAGAATATACTGGTATATATAATATGTTTCTATCTCTACATGCAAAATTGATTTCATGGTTGAAGTTACAAGTTACTAGCCTGTCTTGTATGAAGCATTCATTTCATGACTGAAGTTACGAGTTACTAGTCTGGTCTTGTATGAAGCATTCATTTCATGATTGAAGTTACAAGTTACTAGCCTGGTCTTGTATGAAGCATTCATTTCATGATTGAAGTTACAAGTTACTAGCCTGTCTTGTATGAAGTATTCATTTCATGATTGAAGTTACAAGTTACTAGCCTGTCTTGTATGAAGTATTCATTTCATGACTGAAGTTACAAGTTACTAGCCTGTCTTGTATGAAGTATTCATTTCATGACTGAAGTTACAAGTTACTAGCCTGTCTTGTATGAAGTATTCATTTCATGATTGAAGTTACAAGTTACTAGCCTGTCTTGTATGAAGCATTCATTTCATGACTGAAGTTACAAGTTACTAGCCTGGTCTTGTATGAAGCATTCATTTCATGATTGAAGTTACAAGTTACTAGCCTGTCTTGTATGAAGTATTCATTTCATGATTGAAGTTACAAGTTACTAGCCTGTCTTGTATGAAGCATTCATTTCATGATTGAAGTTACAAGTTATGAGGCTGGTCTTGTATATACATTAAAGTATCGAGTAGCAGTCCCAAGGAGATAGAAAACCCTTTACGCTCTGTAGAAGTTACAAATTATGAGGCTGGCACAGTGTGAAGGAGAAATAAATCCCTTTATGTTCTGTAGAAGTTACAAGTTACGATTCTGGCACAGTCCCAAGGAGATAGAACATCCTTTATGTTCTGTAGAAGACATCTTTGATGAATAGTTGATTACTTGCTTATATAACTTTCAGATCACTTTTCCCTACCTATGGCAGCCCCATATAGTGGATCATCAAATAGTTTCTGTTGGCCAGTTTGTGATCATAGCTGTACCTGGAGTGTTCAGGTTTGGATATTCATGTCTGTGTGTGTCCTAGTTAATTTTATATTTATGCACTCTCTAATTTGATCTTTGTCACTTGATGAAGTTAGAACTCTGTCTTCCTGAGTTAAAATATTATGGTAGGATACATTATCTATTAGCAAACATGAGGGTATATGGAGAACAGTGTGTTGAATATCCATTTTCTGAACAAGTGCCCATTAATTTCATGGGGGAAATCCCTATCATCTGCAGACTGACTGAAAAAAGTTCTGTCTCTTTGGCAAGTTTATTTTCTATACTGCCAGTATTCAATAGAATAATGCGCTGACATCAACTGTTTACAATATTTCTTCTCTCCATTCTGTAAAATGATTGGCATGTTTTTCATATGCTGTATGGTGTGCATATAGGGATTTGTTCAAACCCACTATTTGTCCAAAAGTCACAACCTTCCATCAATCATTCACATAAGGTCTATGTGCTTTAAGTATTTGCTTGGGTGGAAATGAGGTGCAGCTTTTCACAAATAATATTCCTACCTCCTGCATTTTTGCTAAATGTGAAATCAAAACCCCTTACGGTCTTCTACAGAATTAATTTTGATACTTCAACAGCACATTTTTTATTATCTTCAAACATGTTAAAGATCTCACATCTAAACATCTTCTCTATCATAATCATCTATTTTTCTTTTTCTTCATTGTTTAAGTGTACTCTTTGTTCGGGGGGATCTCCCTGGCGTAGTGGTTAAGCTGTTCGCCTTGTGTTCAAGAGGTCACGGGTTTGAATCCAGCTCGTATTGTCTTGTTTATAAGGTGGTTTTTTTCAGAGATCCCTGTGGATTATCACTTGAAGCTACGTAGTTACGTGCTATGAGTGGTACTCTCAGCAGGTAGCGTGCCGTTTTGTTGAGAGTGACGGAGTACATATGGGAACTGAGTACAGTGAAGTCAATCTTCTATGGCTTTTAAAACCTTTTTTAAAAAAAACTCTTTGCTGACTCACAACATGTTTTATCCAACTGGAAATATGCTTCTTGTCTATGCCAAGACAGTCTTGTCTACACTGAGACAGTTTTGTCTACACCGAGAGCATACTGTCTTCTATTTAAGGTATGTCGGATGTCATTAAATATACAACCTCGTTTCGCTTATATTTAGAATAGAAATGTCTGTACAACAATACAGTCACATTTTGCATAGAAATTAATCTGCACTTCAGACTCATTGCGAATTTCCTTTGCGGCAGCTCTGCAATGATATTTCTGTTGGCAGCTCTGCAATGATATTTCTGTTGGCAGCTCTGCAATGATATTTCTGTTGGCAGCTCTGCAATGATATTTCTGGTGGCAGCTCTGCAATGATATTTCTGTTGGCAGCTCTGCAATGATATTTCTGTTGGCAGCTCTGCAATGATATTTCTGTTGGCAGCTCTGCAATGATATTTCTGTTGGCAGCTCTGCAATGATATTTCTGTTGGCAGCTCTGCAATGATATTTCTGTTGGCAGCTCTGCAATGATATTTCTGTTGGCAGCTCTGCAATGATATTTCTGTTGGTGTCTGCAATCCAAATCATGCACTGAATAAACTAGATAGATAAAGACCATCATTTGTCTTGACAAAACTTAAAATGGCTACCTTATGTACAGAATTTAAAGTCATCAATGACTTCTACCCAAAAACTTAAAATGGCTACCTTATGTAGAGAATTTAAAGTCATCAATGACTTCTACCCAAACTATGCAGATTGTTTTCATTAAAAAATGCAAACCATTCATCATCATCAAGTGCTGTGCCGAATGGCGTTTGCCATCATATTTCTCCATGTACATCAATCTCCCATATATGTCATCATCTCTGTTTGTGTTGTCAATCGAAGTCATTTAGTCAAACTGTCCAATATCTTTTCTCTAGGTCTTCCCCTTGATCTTTTCCCTTTAATCTTTCCTGTTGTCACTATATTATCAATGCCTCCTCTTCTCATTATGTGCCCAATAAATGTTGATTGTCTTTTTCTTATATTATCAATAATGCATCTTTTCACATCCATCCTTCTAAGACATTCTTCATTAGTAATCTTTGCTGTCCACGGAATGTGTAACATTCTTCGAATAAACCACATTTCCGCTGCCTTCAATGATTTTTGTGACGTCTTATGTATTGTCCATGCTTCACTTCCATAGAGTAGCACTGGTTCAATGTAGAATGTAGCATTTGTGGACACGTTTTCTAGTATCCATCAATATGGACTTGCTGCATAGGATATATTTCATTTTATGGAATGCTGCTTGTTACAATGGTGATAATTTTAAATTTTTTCCAAAAGAGATGTGCAGTTAAATCGTGCAAAAATAGGAACATTTTTATGATAGGACCTCCTGAAACTATGGTGATAACTAGGAAATTATGGTGATAACTAGGAAATTATGGTGATAACTAGGAAACTATGGTGATAACTAGGAAACTGTGGTGATAACTAGCAAATTATGGTGATAACTAGGAAATTATGGTGATAACTAGGAAATTATGGTGATAACTAGGAAATTATGGTGATAACTAGGAAATTATAGTGATAACTAGGAAATTATGGTGATAACTAGGAAACTATGGTGATAACTAGGAAACTGTGGTGATAACTAGGAAATTATGGTGATAACTAGGAAATTATGGTGATAACTAGGAAATTATGGTGATAACTAGGAAATTATGGTGATAACTAGGAAACTATGGTGATAACTAGGAAACTGTGGTGATAACTAGGAAATTATGGTGATAACTAGGAAATTATGGTGATAACTAGGAAATTATGGTGATAACTAGGAAATTATGGTGATAACTAGGAAATTATGGTGATAACTAGGAAATTATGGTGATAACTAGGAAACTATGGTGATAACTAGGAAATTATGGTGATAACTAGGAAATTATGGTGATAACTAGGAAATTATGGTGATAACTAGGAAATTATGGTTATCTTTCTGGAGAAATTCATGTTTAATTTACAAAAAATAAAAATCTCCATATGAACATTTTCATGGACACTGGTCCAATAGTTTTAGAGTTATGATTTTTTGCTCAAGGAAGGAATTATGAAATGAACTCAAGTACTCAGCTAATATCAGAGTAGCATAATCATTTCTGTCACACTGAGAAAAGTATATACAAAAAACCTCTCTATGATATAATCGAGTGATACTCACAGAATAAACAGCATTTCTCATTCTACGGCCTGCCATTGTACTGAAACAAATCAATCAGATGACTGTGACAAAGAAAGATTTGGAACTTAATCAACATCTGGTACTTATCTAGAACTGACCTAGTCTCTGGAGGCAAGAAACTAGCATCTGCTCAACAACACATCACATTCACACATCACATTCACACATCACATTCACACATCACATTAACACATCACATTCACACATCACATTCACACATCACATTCACACATCACATTCACACATCACATTCACACATCACATTCACACATCACATTCACACATCACATTCACACATCACATTCACACATCACATTCACACATCACATTCACTCATCACCGTGGATCTCTGTGCAGAGGAGGAGGCATAACTGAACATAACTTGTGAATGATGGCTACATATAAAGTGAGCCATGGCTACATGTAACCTGTGAGTAATGGCTACATGCATTCTGTGTGTGAGATGATAATATGTGGTTTTACAATATAAAAGTGGGAAAAAATATTGCAATTCTTCCTCTCTTTATTTCACTCTCTCTCTCTCTCTCACACAAAAAAAGAAGAAAAACCCCACATGTGCACACATGTGCATACACACACAGAGAAAGAGAGAGATAGAAAGAGTGCATAAATATAAAATTAACTAGGACACACACAGACATGAATATCCAAACCTGAACTCTCCAGGTACAGCTATGATCACAAACTGGCCAACAGAAACTATTTGATGATCCACTATATGGGGCTGCCATAGGTAGGGAAAAGTGATCTGAAAGTTATATAAGCAAGTAATCAACTATTCATCAAAGATGTCTTCTACAGAACATAAAGGATGTTCTATCTCCTTGGGACTGTGCCAGAATCGTAACTTGTAACTTCTACAGAACATAAAGGGATTTATTTCTCCTTCACACTGTGCCAGGCTCATAATTTGTAACTTCTACAGAGCGTAAAGGGTTTTCTATCTCCTTGGGACTGCTACTCGACACTTTAATGTATATACGAGACCATCTTCATAACTTGTAACTTCAATCATGAAATGAATGCTTCATACAAGACAGGCTAGTAACTTGTAACTTCAATCATTCTTGTATGTAGAAATATAAACATACTATATATATATTCTTGATTAGGAACAAGCGTCACAGCACTGGGGGCATTCCCATATATGCTATGCTTGCCGTTCCGTCAGCCATCTAAAAGTGTATAAGCTCAGTGTTCCAGTCAGTTGCTGATTACACGTTCTTCTGATCTTCCCGGAGACGGAGCACTTTCTCCACACGCCTCTAGTCACTCCCATTTCTATCATTCTCTGAATATGTACGTTGTCTCGTTCGACCTCCTCCTCGTCTTCTTGTAGGGTATCTATGACTGCTCTAATCAATATATATTGATTAGAATATATATATTCTAATAAGAATATATATATATATTCTTGAATGTAGAGATACAAACATTATCATCATCAGGTGCCATGCTGGCTGGCATAGGCGATCATAGCTTTCCACAGTTCTCTATCTCCAGCACTATGTAACAAGATCATTGTTGTGCCAGGTTGTCAAACTGTCTAACATTTTTGTATGCTGTTGCTCTCTGTCTCTGTTGCATTCAATCTTGCCTGTTGTGACTATGTTTTCCAAATCTCCCTGTCTCATGAAGTGGCCAAAAAATGAAGATTGTCTTTTTCTTATAATATTGGTTATGGTCCGTTTCACATTTGACTCTTTCAACACCTCCACATTAGTTTTTCTGGCAGTGCATGGTATTCTTAGCATTCTTCTGTAGAACCACATCACTATTGCTTCTAATTTCCTACTTTCTAGTTTGTTTATTTTCCAAGACTCGCATCCATATGTTATTATTAGAGTTATATAGCACTATATAACTCCAATATAGTTATATAGGAGTTATATAGGGGTGTTACGGTGTGTTTTCAAGATGGAGGAATGTTTTTCTTTCAGTCTTGGATTACTCGGTTGTGTAAACTACTGCCAACATAAAACCTACCACTGTTTATGAACCAGAACCATAGTTACTATTAAGTCAACTGTTGTCAAACGTTGTTTTCTCGCATCATCATTGAATAATCACTCGAATTTCAATCCCCGCTCATAATCAACTTTGTTGACTTTGAAAAAGCATTTAATAGTCTTCATCGGCCTACGTTATGGAATATTCTACAGCAATACGGTTTTCCTACTAAAATAATCAATGTTATAAAGGCATTTTACACCAACTCACATTTCTGTGTTCAAACAAACACTGAGAAGTCAGAATGGTTCCAAGTTGTTACGGGCGTTAAACAGGGATGCATCATGTCCCCATTACTTTTCTGCGTCGCTATTGATTGGGTCATGAGAAAGAGCACTGAAAATGAGCTGACAGGAATAAAATGGATTAATAATACCGTTCTCGAAGATCTTGACTACGCAGATGACCTAGCCCTTTTGAGCGCAAACCACACAGATGCTCAATCTAAGCTTGACAATCTCCAACACTACACAAATCAGATAGGGTTGAAAATCAACACATCAAAAACTCATATACTAGATTTTACGAGATCCAACGACAACATAGAAATTTAAAATGTTCCATTATTAAAAGTCAACAATTTTACATATTTAGGCACCAATCTAGCATTGGATGGAGACTCATCAAAAGAAATTTTACACTGAATTGCCCTTGCAGCGGGTGCTTTCAATAAACTACGCAACATCTGGTCGTCAAACACACTAAGAAACACCACAAAAATCAAGTTGTTTAACTCCAACATCATCCCTATTCTATCATATGGATGCGAAAGTTGGAAAGCCACAAAAGCCACAGATAAGAGACTCGACTCCTTTGAAAACAAATGCCTACGTACCATTCTGAATGTTAAGTGGAGTGACTTTAAATCTAACACTACTATAAGAGAGGAAAGCAAACAAACCTATATATCTTCCTTCATTAGACAAAAGTGTTGGACTTACATCGGCCATCTTCTCAGAATGAACAGCCTAAGAATTCCCCATCAGTCACTATATTGGGTGCCACCTGGAGTAAGAAGAAGAGGGAGACCTAAAGAGACTCTACAAAGAACCATTAATAGAGAAGGCATGTCAATGAACCTAAACAACACGCAACACTTGAAAGACCTGGCAACACAAAGACAGAAATGGAAAGCTATGGTTTCTGCCCTATGTGCCGCCTATGTCCCTGGAGGAACATAACATAACATATAGCACTGCAAAACTCTCTTTCTCACCTCTAATGACAAGGTTAAAGGTTAAATATTACACAATATATTTTTCATTTTCCTGAATGTTGTTTTTGCCTGCCATATTCTGCTTCTTGATACAACCATACTATATATATATATTCTTGACAAGCACTGTTATGACTACAGTTTCTGTTCCCCCTTCTCCTTCTACCACAGGAGCTCCTATCTTTGGTACTGTTCTCATCTTCTCCCTTCCCATCACTCAACCATTGTTTTTCTAGTACAGACTACTTCTACAAAGCCATATATCCACTGATACCCTCTGATAACTTGCATGTTTGGATGGTTTAAAACTCTTTGTCTCCGTAACCTGCCTTAAAGTTTTCCTGCTATTCTGAGCACATCTTGGAACATTTTTAGTCATTTATGGTAGTATTTGAATTTTTACAATTTCTCCCTCACTATTCTGTTCACATGAACAATTCTGACATCAAAATATTCAGAAATGGATAGGCAATAAGACTCAGTTTAGTTTCATCGAGAATAAAAGGGGTGCACGAGATGTACTCTTTTTAATAAAGGCATGAATAAAAATGGTACATGTTCTTTCACTACAATTGTCCACTCGACAAAAAACTTGATCAAAGTGAGCAGCTCTGTGCCAGCTTACAAACAACACATTTGAAGTTCATATGTGCAGCAAATAGCTCCGTGCCAGCTTACAAACAACACATTTGAAGTTCATATGTGTAGCAAATAGCTCTGTGCCAGCTTACAAACAACACATTTGAAGTTCATATGTGTAGCAAATAGCTCCGTGCCAGCTTACAAACAACACATTTGAAGTTCATATGTGTAGCAAATAGCTCCGTGCCAGCTTACAAACAACACATTTGAAGTTCATATGTGCAGCAAATAGCTCCGTGCCAGCTTACAAACAACACATTTGAAGTTCATATGTGTAGCAAATAGCTCCGTGCCAGCTTACAAACAACACATTTGAAGTTAATATGTGTAGCAAATAGCTCCGTGCCAGCTTACAAACAACACATTTGAAGTTCATATGTGTAGCAAATAGCTCTGTGCCAGCTTACAAACAACACATTTGAAGTTCATATGTGTAGCAAATAGCTCCGTGCCAGCTTACAAACAACACATTTGAAGTTCATATGTGTAGCAAAATTCATTATTAGGTAAGCAGGGGGGTCTATGAAAAACAAAAAATCTGCAAGGGGTCTATGGCACAAAAAAGTTTGGGATTCCATGGTATATTTAAAAGTGGCTATAAAATTAAGGTTTGATCTGCTTCATGGTGTGAGGGAGGAGGGGCTGTTGTAGCAGTTTTATCACAGCTTAATCATCAATACTGCTATGACTATATGAACACATCAGATGATGAGTTTATATATAGTTTCTCAATTAAATTACCTCTCCCGTGTCCAACAAAATAGGCTTTGGGCTGTGACACTGAACCTGCTGAGCTGATGGTGCCTTGATCAAGTCCCTGACAAAGTTCCACAAGGGGCTACTACTGTTGGTACCTGAAGTGCAAGGTCAGGGTTAGTATGATCCTTTTAACTTAGAATATGTACAAAACACTGCTGTCTGAGGGTCATGATTGTGTTTGTCAGTATTTGACATAAATCATGTCTGAGGGTCATGATTGTGTTTGTCAGTATTTGACATAAATCATGTCTGAGGGTCATGATTGTGTTTGTCAGTATTTGTCATTAATCATGTCTGAGGGTCATGATTGTGTTTGTCAGTATTTGTCATTAATCATGTCTGAGGGTCATGATTGTGTTTGTCAGTATTTGTCATTAATCATGTCTGAGGGTCATGATTGTGTTTGTCAGTATTTGTCATTAATCATGTCTGAGGGTCATGATTGTGTTTGTCAGTATTTGTCATTAATCATGTCTGAGGGTCATGATTGTGTTTGTCAGTATTTGTCATTAATCATGTCTGAGGGTCATGATTGTGTTTGTCAGTATTTGTCATTAATCATGTCTGAGGGTCATGATTGTGTTTGTCAGTATTTGTCATTAATCATGTCTGAGGGTCATGATTGTGTTTGTCAGTATTTGTCATTAATCATGTCTGAGGGTCATGATTGTGTTTGTCAGTATTTGTCATTAATCATGTCTGAGGGTCATGATTGTGTTTGTCAGTATTTGTCATTAATCATGTCTGAGGGTCATGATTGTGTTTGTCAGTATTTGTCATTAATCATGTCTGAGGGTCATGATTGTGTTTGTCAGTATTTGTCATTAATCATGTCTGAGGGTCATGATTGTGTTTGTCAGTATTTGTCATTAATAATGTCTGAGGGTCATGATTGTGTTTGTCAGTATTTGTCATTAATCATGTCTGCTCTGCTGCTCTGAATGGCATATATCTTCTTACATTTCCTGCTGCTACCGGATTCCAGAACAAGAACTAAGTCTACTCCTCATGGTTACTTGACCAGGTACAAACTGGTTTCATGGTTACTTGACCAGGTACAAACTGGTTTCATGGTTACTTGACCAGGTACAAACTGGTTTCATGGTTACTTGACCAGGTACAAACTGGTTTCATGGTTACTTGACCAGGTACAAACTGGTTATGTTATCTATGCTCTAGTAAATGTGTTTGTTCTATGTTTGATTTCATTTTTTTATCTTAAGCAAATATAAGCAGTTTTCTCTGTTTCCAATGTGCAGTAGGTGGGGGTGGCAGGGATATTTTTTCTGTGCTTCATACCCAGGTCTCGCAGAAGATGGATGTGTCAGGCATAAATAAAACGGCAACAACGCATTTCAATTCTCTGGATTACATCCTGCTGGAAATCTAGTAGGACAATGATATTGCTAAAAGAGAGATGCAGCAGGAATTTGAGAATGAACACTGAAGAAGAAGAATATCCAGGCAGAATACACTTGTAATGATCCTCTGTATCAGCTGCATTGGGCAACAGCGACAGTTGAATTGGACTTAAACTGCTTCGTCTTCATAGAGAAGATCTCATTCACCTGCAGGGCAGCTAAACATGTCCAGAGTCTGGGACATAACTTGTGTAGCATTTCCCACGAGTTTGCCTCACACGCCCTATGATGGTCTTCCAACCTATATTCCAAGCACATGTTCTGTGTTTTGATTCTTAGTAATGGCAGTTTATCATCTAATCAAATGGATTAATTATGCCTACTTCAGATCAGTAGCTTCACAGCTGGTGAAAAAATCTCATGTAAGAAAGGCAATATCATTGCCCACTGTGCCCTTTGGTACTGAGTCAAATTTTCTTTGTATGAGCCATGTTGGGCAATGGTGACAGTAAAGTCAAAAAATGACATGGCAACTTACAGAGATGAATACTTAAAAGGTTGATGCAAGGATGATGAAAATGAGACAGGCACAGGGAGACACAGTACATCAAAGACCAACAAAAAACAATACTTGTAGATGTAGAAGACTGACATAAGACAAACAAGATTACAGGTAGGCTGTAATGGCAGCTACATCTTACTGAACATATGCTACAGAATAATGACTTCAATATTAGAGTAAATACCACCATGAGCATATATTAACATCGTCCACTTCACCGCAGGAACAATGTCCACTTCACCGCAGGAACAATGTCCACTTCACAGCAGGAACAATGTCCACTTCACTGCAGGAACAATGTCCACGTCACCGCAGGTACAATGTCCACTTCACAGTAGGAACAATGTCACCTTCACAGTAGGAACAATGTCCACTTCACAGTAGGAACAATGTCCACTTCACATCAGGAACAATGTCCACTTCACAGTAGGAACAATGTCACCTTCACAGTAGGAACAATGTCCCCTTCACAGTAGGAACAATGTCCACTTCACATCAGGAACAATGTTCACTTCACAGCAGGAACAATGTCCAATATCACCAGACTCTGACCAGCTTAGTAATGTCCACTTCACAGCAGGAACAATGTCACCTTCACTGCAGGAACAATGGCCACTTCATTGCAGGAACAATGTCCACTTCACCGAAAGAACAATGTCCACTTCACCGCAGGAACAATGTCCACTTCACAGTAGGAACAATGTCACCTTCACAGTAGGAACAATGTCCCCTTCACAGCAGGAACAATGTCCACTTCACATCAGGAACAATGTTCACTTCACAGCAGGAACAATGTCCAATATCACCAGACTCTGACCAGCTTAGTAATGTCCACTTCACTTCAGGAACAATGTCCACTTCACAGCAGGTACAATGTACACTTCACAGCAGGTACAATGTCCACTTCACAGTAGGAACAATGTCCACTTCACAGCAGGAACAATGTCCATTTCACAGCAGGTACAATGTCAACTTTACAGCAGGAATTAATGTCCACGTCACAGCAGGAACAATGTCCACTTCACCTCAGGAACAATGTCCACTTCACCGCAGGAACAATGTCCACTTCATAGCAGGAACAATGTCCACTTCACAGTAGGTACAATGTCCACTTCACAGTAGGAACAATGTCACCTTCACAGTAGGAACAATGTCCACTTCACCGCAGGAACAATGTCCACTTCACAGCAGGTACAATGTCAACTTCACAGCAGGAACAATGTCCACTTCACAGCAGGAACAATGTCCACTTCACAGCAGGAACAATGTCCACTTCACAGCAGTAACAATGTCCACTTCACAGCAGGAACAATGTCCACTTCATAGCAGGAACAATGTCCACTTCACAGCAGGAACAATGTCCACTTCACAGCAGGAACAATGTTCACTTCACAGCAGGTACAATGTCCACTTCACAGCAGGAATAATGTCAACTTCACAGCAGGAACAATGTTCACTTCACAGCAGGTACAATGTTCACTTCACAGCAGGAACAATGTCCACTTCACAGCAGGAACAATGTCAACTTCACAGCAGGAACAATGTCCAACATCATGAGACTGACCAGCTTAGTAATGCCCACAATAGAATTAAGACTGAAAATATGAATACACTTCGAACCTTGTTTGAAGTCAAAAGCTCCAGGACCATCAGTTGTACCAGCAGCAAAACTGTAGCCCATGGCTGGTTTACACAATTGTACCTGGAGAGTAAGTAAACATTCCAATAATGTTGAGCTGGTGTATATATTAAGTGTACCATACTTCTGATAAAAAATAGTATAGAAAATAAATGTGTTTACATGTGTGCTATTTGATAAATGGATTTCCTCCTGAAAGCAATGACAAACTACAGGAGTAATGTGCCTAGTAATTCTATTTTGGATATTCTGAGCACACGTAAATTTAACACCAACTTACAAATGAAAAATCTTTGGCAGGGTACCAGCAGCATAGCCAAACTACCTATGTATAATCAGAACATGTGTATTTCCAGTGGCAATAAGCCTATACGATTGTGAAGCATGGACATTAAATAAAACAATATCAAAGAGAATCGCTGCTTTCAAAATGAGATGCTACAGAAAAATTTTACATATACCATGGACAGCTAAAAAGACAAATCAAGAAGTATTAAGATCAATAAACGTCGAGGAGGAATGGCTCCTTAACAACATCCTAACAAGAAAGCTGTGTTTTTTGTCTTATGATGAGACATAACAGCATGGAAAGATTAATAGCTGAAGGCAGAATGGCAACAGGGGAAGATAGTGTCCAAGATGACGATAGTGCAGTGATATATCAGATTGTTTCAATATGTTTCTAGCTGTGGCAGGTCAACTCACCCAGAATCGCGGAGTGTTCAGAGAATCCATAAGGAAGACCATGTTCTGGAAAGAATATATCACGTGAGATAACCAGTCAACTAGTACAGATTTTCTGTAGTATAAAAGAAAATACACAGCTTTCGTTGATGTGCCCATATTAACTGGTAGTATTTACTTTCAGTCAAGTACTCATACGGAATATTGGCAGAATTATAGGTATAAATACAGAGTTGTAGGGTTATTTTGAGCTGGAATACAGATTGATTATCTGAGAACTTTAGAGGTATGTACATTTATTATACAATTACTAAATCCTCTTGTTCTCTGTGGTACATAGGACAGAAACTATCTATTATAGAAAAAATTCATTATAAATTTTGTTCCAAATTACCAGACTGGGCAAGATTCAGAAGGAGGCAAAGTGCATCATCTTTAAGTTGCAACATATATACATCCTGTATGGTTATGAGATTCCGGCTTGACTTCCCAACCTGTAGCAGCTAGAATCAAGACATGATGAGATCAGCAATATCCTGTGTTGATCAATTTCATCGAAACCATTCAGATCTGAATAGCTTTAGTGAAAGGCTTTAGCCTCAAAAGGGGCAGATCATGGTTAGATGGACAGAAGATATTTTTACTGAAATAATGAGACCTAAAAACACAATAAGGAAAAAAGGAAAGACTATTATTTGACCAGTGCTTTTATTCAAATTAATCCCCTTTAGCATTGATACAACTAGTAGAGCAAGCTAAAAAAAATACTGAAATGTACTCTGTAAATTTTTGTTTTGTTTTGGCCCTTAGATTACTTATTACATCCCTTTGGATGTTATTAATATCCTCAAAGAGGTGCCCCTTCCAATGAGTGCTTTTGTGTTCAGTTGTGAAATCATTGCAAAACGTATGTGATTGTTTTATCCTCCTGCAGTAAAATTTTAAATTTCACAATTTGAAATGAAATATTTACAATTTAAAAGTTTTTCTGCGATACATTTAATGTCTTTTGCGTACCCAACACATACATATTTTTGGTTATCAGATAGCTAATGGGAAACAAACCAGGAGATTATTTATTTCTTACCCACATATTTCACTAAAATGTTATGAACCGTTTCTCAACCAACATAAAATTTATTGGCCATCATTCACACAGTCCAGCAAATATTGTCATGTACAGATTTTCTGACTTTGGTAGAGAGCTCATCATTATGAACAGAAACTTGGTTTACTGGCCTAGCATCATCTATAGGCCTAACTGTTTTCACACCAATTTTTTAATCTTGAATATCTGTGCATGAGATAAACTTTGATCCCCATAAACTTGTCTCCTCACTTCAGCTATCACTATAGCAGTTTTATCTGATTTTAAAACAGATTTTAATGTTGACTCTTTGCTCCATGCTGCACACATAATGATGCATCTCTCACTAGTCAAAGAAAATGGCAGGTTTTTTGCTGTCTGTTTGCTGGCAGACATTGAAATTTGGCCAGATCATTGATGAATATTGCATATTTGGAATGAAAGCTTTGACTCATGAATGGCGTTGTTGTCTCGGCCATAATAAAATCAATCTCATGATTAAATTGTTGGATTATGTACTCTACAAAAGTGACACAGAAGTCGTCCACCATCAACGGATGGAATTACTGATTAATTCTCTGACCAGAAAGATTACCTCGATATTTTTTCCAGGACATTTAAGTGGTGAGAGTAATGAGTAGCGAGCATGACCACAGTGTCAAAAAATGCATCAATGGATCAATCTGATATAATCAATGCATCGATTGACCTCACCAATCAGAAGATTTTCTAAAGTGTGAATCATGGTTACACTCAAGATTGTGTAAAGATTAGAATGCTACATAAAAAGAAACATAGTTAAAAAACAACGGCTGATAAATCAACATTAAATTGGAACTGTGAGATGCTGCACTTTGATGAATTTATCAGAGCAGCTATGGACGTGTCCAGTGTGCACCGATGATAACCTGCACTAATAACTAACCCTCTCATCTGCTGGCTAGCCAGGTCAATCTGTAGATAATACCAATCACAATGTACAAGCATAAAAACATTTTGACATAATATATTGCACAAACAGAAATACAGACTTGCCTTGGAGCCATCACTTAGAGTTACATTTTGTTTGGGCATGTCCACATAAGTATGGCGGAAATTCACAGGGCCACTGAGTTGAAAGTTTGCAGAGTTATACAAATCCTGCAAACAAATCAACCCGAACTTCTTTAGATGTACATGTGTACATAAGCAATTACAGATTACATTTAAACACAAGAATCAGACTTCAAGAAATGATTAGAAAAAACAGACAAAAAACAATAGATAAAAACAAGACTACAAGAAAAGATTATAATAAATAGACAAAAAAATAGTAAGAATGATGTTAGACTAATGCTTTGTTGAACTGATGACAGTACACTCTAGGCATCACAACATAGCAGTTGCATTTCTTTCAGCACATGACAAAAGTAATGTATGCAGCTTGCTCTCATAACCTGCAGCTTGCTCTCATAACCTGCAGCTTGCTCCCATAACCTGCAGCTTGCTCTCATAACCTGCAGCTTGCTCCCATAACCTGCAGCTTGCTCCCATAACCTGCAGCTTGCTCCCATAACCTGCAGCTTGCTCCCATAACTTGCAGCTTGCTCCCATAGCCTGCTGATTGTATATATTCCTCATCTTCTCTGCTAACAACCAAAATAATTCCAAACTCTTTGAGGCTCTGAACAAGTCTTGTCCACTGCAGTGTCCCAATACAAAAAATGCATACATAGGAACTCAAAAAGTTCCCCTTGTTCAATGTCCGGTGTCCTGATACTTGATACTCTTCATGCCAGAGTCTATCAGCTCCCTTATTACTATGAGCTCCATTACTATCCTGGCAAGAACAAGTCCCTGCAGGCGTGAAACCCCAACATATTACATTCAATCTGAACCTTGTGGATCATGGATGCAATAACCATCCTGACTGCAGCTCTTTCTGAGACATATTTTAAGGCCAGCATAAATAACTTGATTCTCATTCTTATACTAGATTGAGCAATTTTCAGCAATGACTCTACCTCTTAGAATAGCAGAGTAGCCCCAATCCTGATCTTCACCCACATTCGAGCTACAAAACCTTGTCTGTATACAGCCACATATTAACTTAATTATTGATGGGTCATTAGTTTTTTAATTTATGGATTGGATTTCTCATTGCATAAATCCTTACATTCCTTTTCAAGTGATGACTGTTTTCAGAACTTTACAGTTTCACTCCTTGATATTAGAAGAGAACTTGATATTTCACTTTGTGATATTAGAAGAGAACTTTGAAGAGAAGTCTGTGAGGTCATAGTAAAATTGATGGACCTTGTGTTTGAGGTAAGTCTGTGAGGTCATAGTAAAATTGATGGACCTTGTGTTTGAGGTAAGTCTGTGAGGTCATAGTAAAATTGATGGACCTTGTGTTTGAGGTAAGTCTGTGAGGTCATAGTAAAATTGATGGACCTTGTGTTTGAGGTAAGTCTGTGAGGTCATAGTAAAATTGATGGACCTTGTGTTTGAGGTAAGTCTGTGAGGTCATAGTAAAATTGATGGACCTTGTGTTTGAGATAAGTTCTATTGTTATACACTTTTACAGCAGTCTCACTTATTATTGTTTGAGATATGAAGAAAAGATTCCAGAAAACAATATACTCTGAGTGAGAGAAGATTCCAGAAAACAATATACTCTGAGTGAGAGAAGATTCCAGAAAACAATATACTCTGAGTGAGAGAAGATTCCAGAAAACAATATACTCTGAGTGAGAGAAGATTCCAGAAAACAATATACTCTGAGTGAGAGGTGAGTGCACTACAGTATGTAAGAGATAGGTTAGCAGCAGTTATTACGTACACACAACAGTTACGTGAATAGAAAATAACACATGACATACAGGACATACCAAAGCCTTCTTGTACTGGTTTTTGGCAATAATCTCAGTGCTTTCAAACATATCCTTGCCTGGACCAAATGCCACACACAGCTCATTCTAGCAGATGGGACAAGAGTCTTTCTAAATATATTCAAATATGGTAGCGAGACAAATACTTCTAGAGAACAATACTTACTAGCTCGTTGTATGTCTTAAACATCTCCCTATGGAGTCAAGTGTTCTCCAAATGTTATCAGCAAAGATCAATATGGATGTTATCTATCTCTTTATTTTTCTTCAGTGCAGAATATGGTGCCTTGGGCAGAAACCAGAACTGTATAGTTCGAGTGAACTCGTGCTACAGTTTGTGTAATTCTTGTATGTTGTTGAGACCCATAGTCATACACTCTTTGATTGGTATTCTGTGAAGAGTCTCTCTTGGTCTTCCTCTTTTTCTTGTGCCATCTAGTATCTATTTTAATGCTTGTAGTGGCAGTCTCATTCATTCTAAGTACATGTTCATTATATAAGTCAATGGTTTTCTTCGTATTGTTGTAAAAACACGTTAGTGTTTGATGTCCTCTCTTACTTGCTTGTTTGACTTGAATTCTTCCCAAACAATATTTTAGAGTTTTCTAAGACATTTATTTTCAAATGAATTTAATTTCTTCTCCAGTGCTTTTGTTATTTTCCAACTTTCGTAACCATATGTCAACACGGATATCACATTTTTGGAGTTGAACAGTCATAGTTTGGTATATTGACTTATTGTTTCTAGATGTCCAGATGTTTGTTGGGTGGTTGAACCTAAAAGTGGATGTGTGTTACCAATAGTAAAACATCTCATAAACCAAGTGTGAAATGTCATAAGTGATATAATATAACCAAGGACACCACTTGCAATGTTTCCAACCCAAATGTTCTGTACACAGAAACAAAAACAAGTAACAACATCTATGTTATTAAAAGTCAACAATCTCACCAAATGTGTCTGACCAGTAATTAAAGAAGTCTCCTTATATAAATGTGTGTAGCTTTAATCTAAAGCTGTCATACAAATTATTACAAGGGAACATATCGTGAAATTTAGGAGCAACAAAAATATGCAAGGGGCAACACAACAATTAGATTGGGAGAGATAAAAACTGAACTTAAAAGATAACAAATATAGCACCAGGGCTAAATTGCATTAGGTACAAGGATTTAGTGCAAGAACTGATGGGGGGATTAGAGGAGCTAGACAATCTTATTGAATAGGCATAACTATAGCTAAACTATGATCTGACATGCAAATATTGAATATAGGCATAAAACTCTAGTTAAACTATGATCCGACAGGCAAATGTGTGGTTTGACAAGAACATCTCATGGCAGTGGTGAAGTGTCACAAACTTGTGTGGTTTGACAAGAACATCTCATGGCAGTGGTGAGGTGTCACAAACGTGTGTGGTTTGACAAGAACATCTCATGGCAGTGGTGAAGTGTCATAAACTTGTGTGGTTTGACAAGAACATCTCATGGCAGTGGTGAAGTGTCACAAACTTGTGTGGTTTGACAAGAACATCTCATGGCAGTGGTGAAGTGTCACAAACTTGTGTGGTTTGACAAGAACATCTCATGGCAGTGGTGAAGTGTCACAAACTTGTGTGGTTTTTGCTACTTGATGAGACACAATTCCATTTCCAAAACTATCTAGCAGGAAACAGTTGAGAGTGGAAGAAGAGGAGGTGAAAGTATGGATGGATATGAAAAACTGGACAGGATTCATATTTTCCACACTCAAACAAAGAACTGAGAACAGATAGGCATGGTGAAATGTTTGTGTTGATGTTTCCAGAGTGGCACCCCTACAAGCCTGAAGTGTTATGGGTTTGACGATGATGACTTGACAATCATGTCATGCACTAAATAAGACTAACAATATGTAGCATACATCAGCTGTTCTCACTGAACCCAAACATTACCTTTCCATGACAGGTACTTGTGTCCCTGTCACATGGGTTGCCAGAATCTAAGCAATGAGGTCCTAGCGTGTTGGGTGACACATCTCCCAAATTACTTTGAGCAAAGGCAGCAACAAATGGGCCCTTTAGAAAGTACATTTATAAACATTAATTCAACCTGAAATATTAGTGCAAAAATAGCATATTCCAAGCCAAATCAGATGAGTGAATTAATATGACACCAGCTGACTTGTACAATGTTATCATTCATTGACTCTCGTCCACATGTAGCATCTGGGGTCTGGACTAGAATCATTGACTCTCACCTACATGTACCACACGAATCCTGGACTCGTAGTCCAGGGTGCACATAATACAGCCACTGTCTTCTTTCTTGGCATAGCATAGGAGACAACTAAGGAAAGAAGAGGATAGACTGACAACCTGTCACCTGTGAAAAAAATCATTTTACATCTTGCCTCCATTTTTTTTAATGTTATATTCTATCAAATAATCCCTATGGATGGCACAGAGATGCAGGCTAGCAGACATTGCATCTTTGTCTTTTTTTTTGGCAGACTTACAGGTGACAGGGAATGCTAGATCTACCATCACTGTGGATGCTAGGTGTACCATCACTGTGGATGCTAGGTGTACCATCACTGTGGATGTGTGGCAGACTTACAGGTGACAGGGAATGCTAGATGTACCATCACTGTGGATGCTAGGTGTACCATCACTGTGGATGCTAGGTGTACCATCACTGTGGATGTGTGGCAGACTTACAGGTGACAGGGAATGCTAGATGTACCATCACTGTGGATGCTAGGTGTACCATCACTGTGGATGCTAGGTGTACCATCACTGTGGATGTGTGGCAGACTTATAGGTGACACAGAATGCTAGATGTACCATCACTGCGGATGGGTCAACAAATTTGACAAAAGAATTATGAGATAGTTCACCCAGAAGTATGTGCTGTCATCCTGGTAGTGGACATGGTAATTCTGGGATACTGGCACACAATACAAATGTGGGTGTTGCCTCAGTTATACAACTGAGAAAAACTTGTACGCATGTTGTTGCGTCTGTGGGTCTCACTAATGGCCCACTAGACATACCACCCATGCAACAGAAAACCTTAGTGTGGATGATATGCCGTTATATTGAGGTTATCTTCTTAGAGAAGCTTCATGTCGTGTCATCTATACAATTATGCTTTTATTTTGTTGTTGAAATTTGTTTCATGTTTACCTGAATATATATGTATGCACCCTCTGTGGTTGGGAGGGAGCCAGAGATGTACTGTGCAGCACTGGGGAGGATGAAACTGGCAGCACTGTTTTTTCCTTTGACTGAAACACATCATAGAGGCACAGTGACTCAGGACGTGACAATCCTTTTGACTTGAACATTTGGTTGCATGCCTGGAGCAATAGAGAAGTTCGGCATAACCAGTAGTCAATTGGTGGCGGGGAATGAGCACAGTGAACCCTATCTTGGCTACAGTGGCTAGGAGCAGTGCATAGGTTGAAACCTACCTTCCTGAATGTGTGATAGTTGTTCTCTGGCTCTGTCCTGGGGTGGGCTGAAAATCCACAGACTTCCCAGCAATATAATGCCATTTGATGGCATTATGTAAAAGGGCATGAGCCCATGGACCGCTGGATCAGCAACCAACCAACCAGAAGAACTTGTGCTTTTGTCAGAAAGGCTATGGGTTTTTAAAAGCTACGTGATCACAGCTAAGGGGATTCTTCTTCTTTTGTTCACTTGAAACATGTCTATATCTGTAATTCTGTCTTCTGAATAAAACTCACTGTCTTTTGTAGTTCATACAGTGGCCCATAGAGCTTTGATTCCAGCATTGTTTCCTCTGGCCAATATGTTTGCCTCAGAATTTCATACTTAGAACACTCTTGAAGTACATGTTTGGCACTCTGTGCTTCCTGTCCACATGTATACATGGCCATGTTGCCAACCTTGAACTTTGTGTACATGTGACTTCGAAGTCGGTTGTGTCCTGTTCTGAGGCGTAGAATTACAACTTGTTCTGATCTGTTCATAATGTGATAGTCATCTTGTGTTGGTGTTTGTGGCTTTCTTATTGACTTGATCATCTATTTTTTATGCTGACTCATATTTGTACACATATGTCTTGTGGATATTTTCTCGTCCAGGAAACTGAGGGTGACTGTCCATCACTGGACACTGTTCTGTTCGTCCTTGCTTAGTATTCCTTTCACGCTACGGAGATTATTTTATCATTATCATTCATTAGCTAACTTATACAACATTATCAGATCACATGAAAAGACTAGTAGCTGAAGACCAGCAACAAGGGAAGAATGCAAACAAGATGGCGATGGTGCAGTGATATATCCGATTGTTTAAACATGCCTTTAGCTGCGGCAGGTCAACTCGCACAGAATCACAGAGTGCTCAGAGAATCCATAAGGAAGACCATGTTCTGGCAAGAATATGTCACATGATGATGATGAACATTAAATGAACATTCAAGATCTGTGTGTGCGTGTGATAATTTAATATGGCACATGTTTCTTGGTACCCACCTGTCCAGGATGAGCAGCACCATTCATCTGTTTCTCAAACAGCTGTGATGCGTAGCCCTTGTTGTCTGAGCTGAGAAGTTGGTTTGTATTGTTCATGCTAGTACAATGGACAGCAAACCAGCTGTGGACGATACACAGAGCATGTTTAAGTTAGCAGACATTGAAGAATCAAGTACAACTTTTAAACATCATAAGCGGCAGATGAGACATCTCAAATATTCAATTTCATGTCTTGAACACAGATGTAGTTGAAGGAGGACACTGATCAGAATGTGTGTGTACAGTATGTGTGTAGTCCGTGTGTTGCCAGGGCCTGAAAGGGCCTGAAAGGGGAGCAAAGAATAGCAACACTGTTTACCTTCCACTATTGTCGTAAAAGGCGACTAAGGAGGTAATGGGATGGAGTTGGCTGACCCCTCCCATATAGGGTCAGTGACCCAAAGCCATGCTGAAGTCTGATGTGTCAGGCCAAAAAGTGCAGATATTGCAGCAATGCTGTAAACCATGACACAACGCATTCCGTTCTCCGGTCTACATCCTGCTAATCTGCAGGAGTTTGAGAATGAACATAGAAGAAAAAGAAATATGTGTATGTGTACAATATGTGTGTACATTACTTAATGAGCTCTTACTTCCCCTATGTGTGTAGTGGGATGCTGAGCTCTTACTTCCCCTGTATGTAGTAGGATGATGCGATCTTACTTCCCCTGTATGTAGTGGAATGATGAGCTCTTACTTCCCCTGTGTGTAGTGGAATGATGAGCTCTTACTTCCCCTGTATATAGTGGGATGATGAGCTCTTACTTCCCCTGTATATAGTGGAATGATGAGCTCTTACTTCCCCTGTATGTAGTAGGATGATGCGATCTTACTTCCCCTGTGTGTAGTGGAATGATGAGCTCTTACTTCCCCTGTATATAGTGGAATGATGAACTATTACTTCCCCTGTGTGTAGTGGAATGTTGAGCTCTTACTTCCCCTGTATATAGTGGAATGATGAACTATTACTTCCCCTGTGTGTAGTGGGATGATGAGCTCTTAATTCACCTGTGTGTGTAGTGGGATGATGAGCTCTTAATTCACCTGTGTGTGTAGTGGGATGATGAGTTCTTACTTCCCCTGTATGTGTAGTGGGATGATGAGCTCTTACTTCCCCTGTATGTGTAGTGGGATGATGAGCTCTTACTTCCCCTGTATGTGTAGTGGGATGATGAGCTCTTACTTCCCCTGTATGTGTAGTGGGATGATGAGTTCTTACTTCCCCTGTATGTGTAGTGGGATGATGAGCTCTTACTTCCCCTGTATGTGTAGTGGGATGATGAGCTCTTACTTCCCCTGTATGTGTAGTGGGATGATGAGCTCTTACTTCCCCTGTATGTGTAGTGGGATGATGAGCTCTTACTTCCCCTGTATGTGTAGTGGGATGATGAGCTCTTACTTCCCCTGTATGTGTAGTGGGATGATGAGCTCTTACTTCCCCTGTATGTGTAGTGGGATGATGAGCTCTTACTTCCCCTGTATGTGTAGTGGGATGATGAGCTCTTACTTCCCCTGTATGTGTAGTGGGATGATGAGTTCTTACTTCCCCTGTATGTGTAGTGGGATGATGAGTTCTTACTTCCCCTGTGTGTGTAGTGGGATGATGAGCTCTTACGTCCCCAATATGTAGTGGGATGATGAGCTCTTACTTCCCCTGTGTGTGTAATGGGATGATTAGCTATTACTTCCCCTGTGTGTATAGTGGAATGATGAACTCTTACTTCCCCTGTGTGTAGTGGGATGATGAGCTCTTACTTCCCCTGTGTGTGTGTAGTGGAATGATGAGCTCTTACTTCCCCTGTGTGTGTGTAGTGGAATGATGAGCTCTTACTTCCCCTGTGTGTGTAGTGTGGGGATGGTTTATCAAGAGTTTTATTTCATGTCTAGAATACTCTAATATTCTTAAGTGCTGGTTTGTGATGCTTTGACAAGAAGTCTCCTATTAAAATTTGTAAATTCTAGTGGTTTTATGGCTTTCCTATCTATCCACAACATGCAGGAGTTGAGAGTCATGAGCTTCAGCTACTCAGCCAAGCATCCATTCCTGCCATAGGCGTCTATGGTAAACTAAACCTGGACAATGGCCACTGAGATGGGTGGAACAGCCAGCTGTGCATTTTCCATCATCAAAGGTCGCTCTCCAATTATAGGAGCTAATTCTGAGATTGTCTGATTCTGTGCTCTTTCAAGGAACTATGATGTCCTGCGCAGAGTTGCTTTTTACTATGCTCTGTACCACCTGTTCATTGCCAGGACCAACACATAGGCTACATGTTGGCAGCTAGGATCATGTCAGGGCGAGCACATAGGCTACATGTTGGCAGATAGAATCATGTCAGTGACAGTACATAGGCTACATGTTGGCAGATAGGATCATGTCAGGGGTTCATTTGGTTCCCCAAGAATGATGTGCAATGCTAAGTCCTCTGAATGTTGTACCATAAAGGGAAACATAATTGTACAGATGAAATGCTATGGAGCTTCGACAACAGAAACACCTAACTATATTGACACGCCATCTAACTGAGACTTTGCTATTGCATAATGGTTGATCTGATAGGCCAATAGTCAGACGACTTTCTGCATGAAATATCTGGTGTACAATGACCATATATGTGTAGAATACAGTCTAAATATTGTGCTTGCATTTCTGTTGCTTATGATACAAATGTTGCCCTTTAGCTTTGACATGAAGGCATATAAAACATTTTAACATCTATGGTGCAGAGATTCATCAATAAATGAAAGCATTACAGTACCTACTGCTAGTGTCTCACCTGATCATTCCCATCCCAACACCAGCATCATCAACAATCTTCATCACTGTTATATTCTTGTCAACATCATATGTGTACCTAGTAGATGTAACAACAACATCATATGTGTACCTAGTAGATGTAACAATGTCATTAGTGTACCTAGCAGATGTAACAATGTCATTAGTGTACCTAGTAGATGTAACAATGTCATTAGTGTACCTAGTAGATGTAACAACAACATCATTAGTGTACCTAGTAGATGTAACAACAACATCATATGTGTACCTAGTAGATGTAACAACAACATCATTAGTGTACCTAGTAGATGTAACAACAACATCATATGTGTACCTAGTAGATGTAACAATGTCATTAGTGTACCTAGCAGATGTAACAATGTCATTAGTGTACCTAGTAGATGTAACAACAACATCATATGTGTACCTAGTAGATGTAACAATGTCATTAGTGTACCTAGTAGATGTAACAATGTCATTAGTGTACCTAGTAGATGTAACAATGTCATTAGTGTACCTAGTAGATGTAACAACAACATCATATGTGTACCTAGTAGATGTAACAATGTCATTAGTGTACCTAGCAGATGTAACAATGTCATTAGTGTACCTAGCAGATGTAACAATGTCATTAGTGTACCTAGCAGATGTAACAATGTCATTAGTGTACCTAGCAGATGTAACAATGTCATTAGTGTACCTAGTAGATGTAACAACAACATCATATGTGTACCTAGTAGATGTAACAATGTCATTAGTGTACCTAGTAGATGTAACAATGTCATTAGTGTACCTAGTAGATGTAACAACAACATCATTAGTGTACCTAGTAGATGTAACAACAACATCATATGTGTACCTAGTAGATGTAACAATGTCATTAGTGTACCTAGCAGATGTAACAATGTCATTAGTGTACCTAGTAGATGTAACAATGTCATTAGTGTACCTAGTAGATGTAACAATGTCATTAGTGTACCTAGTAGATGTAACAATGTCATTAGTGTACCTAGTAGATGTAACAATGTCATTAGTGTACCTAGCAGATGTAACAATGTCATTAGTGTACCTAGCAGATGTAACAATGTCATTAGTGTACCTAGTAGATGTAACAACAACATCATATGTGTACCTAGTAGATGTAACAATGTCATTAGTGTACCTAGTAGATGTAACAATGTCATTAGTGTACCTAGTAGATGTAACAACAACATCATATGTGTACCTAGTAGATGTAACAATGTCATTAGTGTACCTAGCAGATGTAACAATGTCATTAGTGTACCTAGTAGATGTAACAATGTCATTAGTGTACCTAGTAGATGTAACAATGTCATTAGTGTACCTAGTAGATGTAACAATGTCATTAGTGTACCTAGTAGATGTAACAATGTCATTAGTGTACCTAGCAGATGTAACAATGTCATTAGTGTACCTAGCAGATGTAACAATGTCATTAGTGTACCTAGTAGATGTAACAACAACATCATATGTGTACCTAGTAGATGTAACAATGTAATTAGTGTACCTAGTAGATGTAACAATGTCATTAGTGTACCTAGTAGATGTAACAACAACATCATTAGTGTACCTAGTAGATGTAACAACAACATCATATGTGTACCTAGTAGATGTAACAACAACATCATTAGTGTACCTAGTAGATGTAACAACAACATCATATGTGTACCTAGTAGATGTAACAATGTCATTAGTGTACCTAGCAGATGTAACAATGTCATTAGTGTACCTAGTAGATGTAACAATGTCATTAGTGTACCTAGTAGATGTAACAATGTCATTAGTGTACCTAGTAGATGTAACAATGTCATTAGTGTACCTAGTAGATGTAACAATGTCATTAGTGTACCTAGTAGATGTAACAATGTCATTAGTGTACCTTATATATGTAACAATGTCATTAGTGTACCTAGTAGATGTAACAATGTCATTAGTGTACCTAGTAGATGTAACAATGTCATTAGTGTACCTAGTAGATGTAACAATGTCATTAGTGTACCTAGTAGATGTAACAATGTCATTAGTGTACCTAGTAGATGTAACAATGTCATTAGTGTACCTAGTAGATGTAACAACAACATCATATGTGTACCTAGTAGATGTAACAACAACATCATATGTGTACCTAGTAGATGTAACAATGTCATTAGTGTACCTAGTAGATGTAACAACAATGTCATTAGTGTACCTAGTAGATGTAACAACAACATCATATGTGTACCTAGTAGATGTAACAAAAAACAACATAATTGTACCTAGTAGATGTAACAACAAAATTAGTGTACCTTGTATATGTAACAACAAACAACATTAGTGTACCAAGTAGATGTAACAACAACATTAGTGTACCAAGTAGATGTAACAATAACATTAGTGTACCAAGTAGATGTAACAACAAACAACATAATTGTACCTAGTGAATGTAACAACAACATTAGTGTACCATGTATATGTACCAACAACATAATTGTACCTAGTAGATGTAACAACAATATAAGTGTACTTACTGATGACCGATTACCGTTCAGAGATTTACAGATATATATCTATCTCAAAAGTGATCTACCACTGAACCATTACCATTCAGAGATTTCACCAAATACTACTTGCTTGAAAAAATTTGGATATTATGTCCAGGTGAGCCAGTTATCAAAGTCTATTTTTATTAAGTCTCCATTGTAGATGGTAACTGACCAATATTTAATACTTCCGAGATGGACTCATACTAAAAAAGACAGGCTGAGATGGACTCATACTAAAAAAGACAGGCTGAGATGGACTCATACTAACAAAAGACAGGCTGAGATGGACTCATACTAACAAAAGACAGGCTGAGATGGACTCATACTAACAAAAGACAGGCTGAGATGGACTCATACTAACAAAAGACAGGCTGAGATGGACTCATACTAACAAAAGACAGGCTGAGATGGACTCATACTCACTTTGTTGTTTGTCCATCAAAAGTGATCATGATCATTTGTTACATCATATTTTGAAAATTCAGTTAGAATTGTGTCTTTTGTTATGATTTAGTAGATTTTGAAAATTCAGTTAGAATTGTGTCTTTTGTTATGATTTAGTAGATTTTGAAAATTCAGTTAGAATTGTGTCTTTTGTTATGAGTTAGTAGATTTTGAAAAATTCAGTTAGAATTGTGTCTTTTGTTATGATTTAGTAGATTTTGAAAATTCAGTTAGAATTGTGTCTTTTGTTATGATTTAGTAGATTTTGAAAATTCAGTTAGAATTGTGTCTTTTGTTATGAGTTAGTAGATTTTGAAAAATTCAGTTAGAATTGTGTCTTTTGTTATGAGTTAGTAGATTTTGAAAAATTCAGTTAGAATTGTGTCCTTTGTTATGAGTTAGTAGATTTTGAAAAATTCAGTTAGAATTGTGTCTTTTGTTATGAGTTAGTAGATTTTGAAAAATTCAGTTAGAATTGTGTCCTTTGTTATGAGTTAGTAGATTTTTAAAATTCAGTTAGAATTGTGTCTTTTGTTATGAGTTAGTAGATTTTGAAAAATTCAGTTAGAATTGTGTCTTTTGTTATGAGTTAGTAGATTTTGAAAAATTCAGTTAGAATTGTGTCTTTTGTTATGAGTTAGTAGATTTTGAAAAATTCAGTTAGAATTGTGTCTTTTGTTATGAGTTAGTAGATTTTGAAAAATTCAGTTAGAATTGTGTCCTTTGTTATGAGTTAGTAGATTTTGAAAAATTCAGTTAGAATTGTGTCCTTTGTTATGAGTTAGTAGATTTTGAAAAATTCAGTTAGAATTGTGTCTTTTGTTATGAGTTAGTAGATTTTGAAAAATTCAGTTAGAATTGTGTCTTTTGTTATGAGTTAGTAGATTTTGAAAAATTCAGTTAGAATTGTGTCTTTTGTTATGAGTTAGTAGATTTTGAAAAATTCAGTTACAATTGTGTCTTTTGTTATGAGTTAGTAGATTTTGAAAAATTCAGTTAGAATTGTGTCCTTTGTTATGAGTTAGTAGATTTTGAAAAATTCAGTTAGAATTGTGTCTTTTGTTATGAGTTAGTAGATTTTGAAAAATTCAGTTAGAATTGTGTCCTTTGTTATGAGTTAGTAGATTTTGAAAATTCAGTTAGAATTGTGTCTTTTGTTATGAGTTAGTAGATTTTGAAAAATTCAGTTAGAATTGTGTCTTTTGTTATGAGTTAGTAGATTTTGAAAAATTCAGTTAGAATTGTGTCTTTTGTTATGAGTTAGTAGATTTTGAAAAATTCAGTTAGAATTGTGTCTTTTGTTATGAGTTAGTAGATTTTGAAAAATTCAGTTAGAATTGTGTCCTTTGTTATGAGTTAGTAGATTTTGAAAAATTCAGTTAGAATTGTGTCCTTTGTTATGAGTTAGTAGATTTTGAAAAATTCAGTTAGAATTGTGTCTTTTGTTATGAGTTAGTAGATTTTGAAAAATTCAGTTAGAATTGTGTCCTTTGTTATGAGTTAGTAGATTTTGAAAAATTCAGTTAGAATTGTGTCTTTTGTTATGAGTTAGTAGATTTTGAAAAAATCAGTTAGAATTGTGTCTTTTGTTATGAGTTAGTAGATTTTGAAAATTCAGTTAGAATTGTGTCTTTTGTTATGAGTTAGTAGATTTTGAAAATTCAGTTAGAATTGTGTCTTTTGTTATGAGTTAGTAGATTTTGAAAAAATTCAGTTAGAATTGTGTCTTTTGTTATGAGTTAGTAGATTTTGAAAATTCAGTTAGAATTGTGTCTTTTGTTATGAGTTAGTAGATTTTGAAAATTCAGTTAGAATTGTGTCCTTTGACATGAGTTAGTAGATTTTGAAAATTCAGTTAGAATTGTGTCTTTTGTTATGAGTTAGTAGATTTTGAAAATTCAGTTAGAATTGTGTCCTTTGTTATGAGTTAGTAGATTTTGAAAAATTCAGTTAGAATTGTGTCCTTTGTTATGAGTTAGTAGATTTTGAAAAATTCAGTTAGAATTGTGTCCTTTGTTATGAGTTAGTAGATTTTGAAAAATTCAGTTAGAATTGTGTCTTTTGTTATGAGTTAGTAGATTTTGAAAAATTCAGTTAGAATTGTGTCCTTTGTTATGAGTTAGTAGATTTTGAAAAATTCAGTTAGAATTGTGTCTTTTGTTATGAGTTAGTAGATTTTGAAAAATTCAGTTAGAATTGTGTCCTTTGTTATGAGTTAGTAGATTTTGAAAAATTCAGTTAGAATTGTGTCTTTTGTTATGAGTTAGTAGATTTTGAAAAATTCAGTTAGAATTGTGTCTTTTGTTATGAGTTAGTAGATTTTGAAAAATTCAGTTAGAATTGTGTCTTTTGTTATGAGTTAGTAGATTTTGAAAATTCAGTTAGAATTGTGTCTTTTGTTATGAGTTAGTAGATTTAGAAAATTCAGTTAGAATTGTGTCTTTTGTTATGAGTTAGTAGATTTTGAAAAAATTCAGTTAGAATTGTGTCTTTTGTTATGAGTTAGTAGATTTTGAAAATTCAGTTAGAATTGTGTCTTTTGTTATGAGTTAGTAGATTTTGAAAATTCAGTTAGAATTGTGTCCTTTGACATGAGTTAGTAGATTTTGAAAATTCAGTTAGAATTGTGTCTTTTGTTATGAGTTAGTAGATTTTGAAAATTCAGTTAGAATTGTGTCCTTTGTTATGAGTTAGTAGATTTTGAAAATGCAGTTAGAATTGTGTCCTTTGTTATGAGTTAGTAGATTTTGAAAATTCAGTTAGAATTGTGTCCTTTGTTATGAGTTAGTAGATTTTGAAAAATTCAGTTAGAATTGTGTCTTTTGTTATGAGTTAGTAGATTTTGAAAATTCAGTTAGAATTGTGTCCTTTGTTATGAGTTAGTAGATTTTTGAAAATTCAGTTAGAATTCTGTCCTTTGTTATGAGTTAGTAGATTTTGAAAATTCAGTTAGAATTGTGTCCTTTGTTATGAGTTAGTAGATTTTGAAAAATTCAGTTAGAATTGTGTCCTTTGTTATGAGTTAGTAGATTTTGAAAATTCAGTTAGAATTGTGTCCTTTGTTATGAGTTAGTAGATTTTGAAAATTCAGTTAGAATTGTGTCCTTTGTTATGAGTTCGTAGATTTTGAAAAATTCAGTTAGAATTGTGTCTTTTGTTATGAGTTAGTAGATTGCGAAAAATTCAGTTAGAATTGTGTCCTTTGTTATGAGTTAGTAGATTTTGAAAATTCAGTTAGAATTGTGTCCTTTGTTATGAGTTCGTAGATTTTGAAAAATTCAGTTAGAATTGTGTCTTTTGTTATGAGTTTGTAGATTGCTAATAAGCCCTATATTTGGACTGAAAATGGCCCGGACAGTTTAGGCATGGAATGACTACTGTAGATGATTTTTTGGTCTATCCATGACTTTCTAGCAACTCTCTGCTGTTAAGCTGCTACACTTCTCTATTCACAATATACTGCACTTTTTTTACTGTAGATTGCTATGTATCTCTATTTTGTGCAAGTTCTTCCCATGCATATTGGTTTATTTCAAAAGCTTTAAGTGAGGTATTTAACCAATTCCTTGTAGCCCTTCTATTGGCCAACTAGAGAACGTATGCTCTTCTGCAACTCACCATAGAGAAGCATCTTTGACAGGCGATGACCTGGCATATGTACCAGATGACCTGCCCAGCGAATCTGTGTCTGCATCAGAATAGTGACAATGCTAGGGATATCAGATCTGTTAAAAACAGTGGTATCTGGAATTTATAACTTTTCTGAAACAAGTTGTATGAAAGTGATTGAGTTTCCTCACATGACATCTATACACAGTCCAAGTTTCACCAACGTATAACAGCACTGGAAGTACCACTGCTCTATAAACTTTCAGCTTCATGTGTAGGTTAATGCTAGTTCTATGCCAAACTTTTGCATACAATCTGCTGAAAGTGCTTAGTGCTCCGCAACGTCATCTATGCCATCATATGCAAGCGCTGCGCTATGACATATATAGGTGAAACTGGAAGAAGGTTCACAGACTGATTCTACGAACATCTGTATAGCATAAAAATACCGTTTGGGTTATCCTGTACATGTCCACTTCATTGGAGTGCCCAAGATATTCAGGTTCAAGCCATTAAGTTCTGCATCTCTGATGACTGAACCCGTCTTGCATTTGAGAACCACTACATTTACCAATATGGCACTCTTTAACACTATGGCATCAACGAGTGCCTGTCTCATGTATGATTCTAATTGTTCCATAGTTTCTGTTTGTTTCGTGTCACATGTATGTAGTCATTTTTGTATATTCCTTGTCCAGTGTCGTTTCACCTCATCCGGTCAATCTACATTTCACATGCCAAATGTGAATGTCCATAATCTTTACTGTCCATTTTCTGTTGCATGTTTTAATTTTTGTCTTGATCTTCTTCTTCTTCTTTCCTTCCTCTTTTTACCCTTTATGGGTGTCGAGGGAGATACAATGTTCTTGTTCTCGCTTTTCTGGCAGCTTCAGATAATGTTATTTGGTGTTCGTGTAATGTCTCTTTGATGTTGTCGATCCAGTGTACTCTAGGTCTACCCTTGGCTCTTCTTTCTGCTTCTCCTCTCTTTATATATGCTTTATAAACTAATGAATCACATGGCCTTCTTTCCAGATGACCAAACCATTGTATCTGTTGGTTTTGATAAAGGCCTTTTGGTTGAAACGTCGATTTGTGTATTATTATGTGTGTCTTTAGTGATTAGCAAAACTTCATTACCCTATTCCTGAATTTACCTGTTAGATTTCAGTTTTGTGCAGTAAGTACATATTATTGATCATCAGTGTACATACAAATAATCTCCAAGAAAATTCAAAATCACTTTTCACGTCGTGATGTACCGATAAAGGAAGTGTAAACTCTGAACTATGCAAAGGTCACAGTTTTGTATTAACCCTGGGCAGATGTGCACACATAACAAAATTATTTTTAAAGTATTACTGGTAGAATCACAAAAACGGTAATGCAGAATACAGTTAAATAGGCTTTGAAGTAGCAGGAAAATACATACCAGTATAAAAAGTCATTTAAATCCTTCGAAGTTTGAAACACTGAATTCTGAAACAGTTCATGAATTTCAACCTCTGTCCCATACATCATCAGTCTCCTTCTCATTGTTTAACGGTACATTTTCGACATCATTCTTAAAGACAGATGTCCTCAATGTTCTTCTCAGTCTGTTGTCGTCCCTTCACTTCCAACCATTGCATTACTGATGGAGCACTTTTTTAAAGATCATACAACAATTTTGGACTGTATATCCAACCACAAATTTTTTACCCACTTAGTGATTGTAATAATGTCAGCTTTTTTAACATTGCCATCCTTCGTGACAGCTACATCAGATGACAGTATCAGTATTCATTTCATTTTGCTTGAAGTCTGTCCTTAAATGAATCTAGGGGCTGCATGAAGGAGGTAAAACTCCCAGGAATTAAAAGTGGGTGTGCACAAACCCTGAGCTTCGACGGTACACCCGGCCATGCACAAACCGTGACAGTCTTGTCTTCAGTACTATAAGACCTGTGTACAGAAAATGCAAACATGACCTCAAAAGCTGATTTGATTATTTTGTGCATTTGGTTGGTCGACAGTGGCTATATTTGGCATGTGACACGAAGTATATAAATAAGAGCAATGAAAATCACAACAATAATAAAAAAATGTAACAAATGAAGTCCTAATTAATTCTGTACAGAGGTCTTCCACTTCTGACGGTCTCATACAAACTTTGGGAATTTCACCGGTTTCGGCAGTCTTGCTTTTTTGTTTAACCCGTGGGGGGGGGGGGGGGAGGAGGAGAGAGAGAGAAGAGAGTAACCAAAATCAATAGTAAAGCCGTCCAGTCCCTTTTACAAAAACTGTTTTCACACATTTTCATTCAACAATGCAATTTGAAGGCAAATCTAAAAGTCACATAAAATTTGACAGGTTCATTGACTAAGCCTGACTTTAGCTTAATAGTTGATGCTAGCTTCAACTTTTGTTTCTGAAACAGCACTGAATTAATGAATGAATGAATGAATGAACCTACTGGTAATATATCCAGCAACACTCCTGTACCTGGTGTGGGTTGTATTAGCTTAACCCACCTCCAGGCAAAGGTCACACAGTATTATCCTCATTGTTGTATTGTATTGGGAGTACAGGTAAATTGTGCATTGGAAGAAATAACCTTACATCTTGCTAAAGTTTGTGTTACTGGTCTTTTCTTTTTAGCATCACTTTGCTTGTCCCTTCATTATAATAACATTGTTATATTGTAATAACATTGTCCCTTTGTTATAATAACAGGATTCCACAGTACTACCTGTTTTCTTTTCCTACATTGGACTATACACAGGTTTTTCAACTTTGGTCATATTTTACACATTAAAGTTACATTTTCTGCTTATACATGGATTGGCTTATATTCGGAAATATACGGTAAGACAATAGAAATGTGAGACAGATGAGAAATGGATAGTGAGGCACGCAAGGTTTTGATGAAGAAAAGTCTTGCTTGTTGTTGAGAACATGTAGAGTTGTCAAAGTTGTAGAGGGAAGAAGAAGAGACTCACTGTGCTCTTTCTAATGCTGGATTATTCAGGTAGGCTGTTGGGCTTCTGTTAATATTGGAGTCTAGCAGCTCCCCTACATTCACATAAATATCTGCTGGTCTCAGGGAGTTGTGGGCTTGTTTGATACTCTGAATGGTACAGAAAAATAAGCAATCAGGTTACATGTATGCAGGCAGAGCCCCATGTTCTAACAAATAGATATCAAGAAATATAAGAAGGCAGAGCCCCATATTCTAACAAATAGATATTAAGACTTATATAAGCAGGCATGGGTCTGCAGCACTGGTTAAGGTAGGTCAGGTGCACCCCACCCTCTGAAATTCCAAAATTACAAAGTATAAATTACAAAGTAAATACTTTTTAGGGTGGAGTTTGCTGCCCCGTCCAATACAGGGTCAAAGTGACCCAGAAGCCATGTTGAAATTAGATGTGTCAGGCCGAAAAGCACAGATATTGCAGATCAGCTAAAAACATGACACAATACATTCCCTTTCTGGACTACATCTTGCCAATCTGCAGGAGTTTGAGAACATACACAGAAGAAAAAAAGGCATATACTATTCTTGGTAGCTGTGAAGCTTGATTGCAATAGAGAAGTCAATGTAATCAAGGAGATATTGTTAGAATAAAGTCAAAGCTCATTACAACTGAGACAAATGAACAATCCACTATAAAGTACTGGACAGAAGAATGCTAATCAATAGAATCAACATCTCATACTGTTACGTATCTATAACATCTCATACTGTTATGTATTTATAACATCTCATACTGTTATGTATCTATAACATCTCATACTGTTACATATCTATAACATCTCATACTGTTACATATCTATAACATCTCATACTGTTACGTATCTATAACATCTCATACTGTTACATATCTATAACATCTCATACTGTTACATATCTATAACATCTCATACTGTTACATATCTATAACATCTCATACTGTTACATATCTATAACATCTCATACTGTTACATATCTATAACATCTCATACTGTTACGTATCTATAACATCTCATACTGTTACGTATCTATAACATCTCATACTGTTACATATCTATAACATCTCATACTGTTACATATCTATAACATCTCATACTGTTACATATCTATAACATCTCATACTGTTACATATCTATAACATCTCATACTGTTACATATCTATAACATCTCATACTGTTACATATCTATAACATCTCATACTGTTACATATCTATAACATCTCATACTGTTACATATCTATAACATCTCATACTGTTATGTATCTATAACATCTCATACTGTTACGTATCTATAACATCTCATACTGTTACGTATCTATAACATCTCATACTGTTATGTATCTATAACATCTCATACTGTTATGTATCTATAACATCTCATACTGTTACATATCTATAACATCTCATACTGTTATGTATCTATAACATCTCATACTGTTATGTATCTATAACATCTCATACTGTTACATATCTATAACATCTCATACTGTTATGTATCTATAACATCTCATACTGTTATGTATCTATAACATCTCATACTGTTATGTATCTATAACATCTCATACTGTTATGTATCTATAACATCTCATACTGTTATGTATCTATAACATCTCATACTGTTACATATCTATAACATCTCATACTGTTACATATCTATAACATCTCATACTGTTACATATCTATAACATCTCATACTGTTACATATCTATAACATCTCATACTGTTACATATCTATAACATCTCATACTGTTACGTATCTATAACATCTCATACTGTTACGTATCTATAACATCTCATACTGTTACATATCTATAACATCTCATACTGTTACATATCTATAACATCTCATACTGTTATGTATCTATAACATCTCATACTGTTATGTATCTATAACATCTCATACTGTTACATATCTATAACATCTCATACTGTTACATATCTATAACATCTCATACTGTTACATATCTATAACATCTCATACTGTTACACATCTAACAAATACAACATGACTGATCAGATGTATTAACAGTTGCCACATGATGAGGTGGGCACAAACAATACATCTGTAGTTAAGTAGCAGCAACAACTAATAGTGAAACTATCACAACAGTGGTGACACTTTTGTTATGAATCAACAACGTTATACTCTGAGTTATACTCATAAGTGCTCAGTCTTCAGTGCAAATGTTGAAGGGTGTGTATGCTCATTGTTATGTGGCTTGCTAGCTGAATACGCTCCTCATTCTATCTTGTAGGCATCTAACTGTACTACTGCCACATTTAGTATCAAATTTGCTGAATCTCAGATTTGATGTCTCATCAATCACTGTATCTGATCTAGCAGTCGCTCATGAAGCACAGTTATATCCCCCTTGTCCATTATCAACTGCCATCTATTGATGCCACATTGGATGCAAGTCTGTCTGCTCTCTCATTACCACAAATGCCTGCATGTCCCAGGCTGTAAATCCATGTGATGCCACATAAGTTGGAAGTTGCTATAGAAGCCAGCGACGTATATTGACATCGGCCATTGTGTATCTTTCGATGCACAGACCCATCAGGGAAAACACAATGATATTATCGTCCCAGGAGTGATCAGGGAAAACACAATGACATTATCGTCCCTGGAGTGATCAGAAATGAATTGAAAGATTTAGAAGTTTGCTTTATCATTATCCCAGTCTCCGCATTCCCTGCCAAGGGTAATTATTACGGTGCGAAAGCCCGCCATGGTTTTGTCAATCAAGCGTTATTCTTCTCACGTAAATAGGGTTGAGACTGGTCAGCTCTCCAATGACATGGTGACACTGAATGACCATATGAAGTACATAGTCCTGTAGTATACAAACACTGTCAATAACATTAAACATTCATATAGAAAACATTTGTGTCAATGAACAAGTCTGAGCAACGACAACATCTATAACCTGATTGAACATCTGAGCAAACACAATATTTATAACCTGAATGAACAAGTCTGAGCAAACACAATATTTATAACCTGAATGAACAAGTCTGAGCAAACACAACATTTATAACCTGAATGAGCAAGTCTGAGCACACACAACATCTATAACCTGAAAGACTCCATCAACAAGTGCCTGATATGCCTGATGGTTGAAACCAAAAGCAGTGATGTCATACAGCAAGTATTGGCTGAATCCCCCGGCTCCTGAGTGAGTGTGAGTACCACTTATCACAACATTTCTCTCAGTGTACATGTTCCCAAAGACTGTCTTAAGCTGCTTGATCACCTGATTAGAAATATGTCCAAGAATGGACAGTTACTGACAATAAAGACTAGAACTAGGGTAGAAATAGTCCCTATCAGGTTACTGCTTTCCAATCAAACATTAATATTCTCTTCTTCTTCCTATGTGCTCATTTTAGTACAGGCACACTCAGATTTCTCTGGCATTTGTCCAACTTGTCTAGCGTATAGGCCTATACTAATTTCATCGGCCAGTCTCAACCTTTACAGAGTTTGGTGTTCACATACAGAATGTAGGTGTTATTTGGTGTTCACATACAGAATGTAAGTGTTATTTGGTGTTCACAAACAGAATGTAGGTGTTATTTGGTGTTCACAAACAGAATATAAGTGTTATTTGGTGTTCACATACAGAATGTAGGTGTTATTTGGTGTTCACATACAGAATGTAAGTGTTATTTGGTGTTCACATACAGAATATAAGTGTTATTTGGTGTTCACATACAGAATGTAGGTGTTATTTGGTGTTCACATACAGAATGTAAGTGTTATTTGGTGTTCACATACAGAATATAAGTGTTATTTGGTGTTCACATACAGAATGTAGGTGTTATTTGGTGTTCACAAACAGAATGTAAGTGTTATTTGGTGTTCACATACAGAATGTAGGTGTTATTTGGTGTTCACATACAGAATGTATGTGTTATTTGGTGTTCACAAACATAATGTAAGTGTTATTTGGTGTTCACATACAGAATATAAGTGTTATTTGGTGTTCACATACAGAATATAAGTGTTATTTGGTGTTCACATACAGAATGTAGGTGTTATTTGGTGTTCACATACAGAATGTAGGTGTTATTTGGTGTTCACATACAGAATATAAGTGTTATTTGGTGTTCACATACAGAATATAAGTGTTATTTGGTGTTCACATACAGAATGTAAGTGTTATTTGGTGTTCACATACAGAATGTAGGTGTTATTTGGTGTTCACATACAGAATGTAGGTGTTATTTGGTGTTCACATACAGAATGTAGGTGTTATTTGGTGTTCACATACAGAATGTAGGTGTTATTTGGTGTTCACATACAGAATGTAGGTGTTATTTGGTGTTCACATACAGAATGTAGGTGTTATTTGGTGTTCACATACAGAATGTAGGTGTTATTTGGTGTTCACATACAGAATGTAGGTGTTATTTGGTGTACACATACAGAATGTAAGTGTTATTTGGTGTTCACATACAGAATGTAAGTGTTATTTGGTGTTCACATACAGAATGTAGGTGTTATTTGGTGTTCACATACAGAATGTAGGTGTTATTTGCAGCTGATGTGCAGAGTGATGCTCATTCCGACTCTCTCCAGTCCCCCTCTAGTTCTAGCTGGATAAGAGTCAGGATCACCAGCATTTATTCAGTAACAGATGGTTAGTTGCTGATCTGGTGGTCCATGGGCTCATGCCATTTGACCCAATGCCATTATGTGACACATGCATGAGTTTGTAAGCTGTTGTTTTATTCCATATAATATGTTCCATTTTATCGATAACAGATTAAACCAGACCATGGTATTAGAGAACAAGATGGGGTTGCTCACAGTTTGTTGCAGACAGTACATTCACTGCATTCAATGCTCTCCTGACTTGAATGATCACCTGGTCTAGCTATAATAATGCACCAAATAATGCAAGCTAACATATTTCGAACATATACAAGAGACACAATGGTTGAGAAAGATTAATCATGGAGAGAAAAGTTCCAGGAAAGAGAACAAGAGGCAGACCAAAATTACAACGGATACAGAATATCAAAGATCTTCTGAACATGACAACTGAAAAAGCTGGGCAGCTCACACAAAACCGAGAGGTTTACAGAGTGGCAGTGAGGACACTGTTCTGTAAAGAACATGTCACATGGTTGGTTGGTTGCTGATCCAGCAGTTAATGGGATCATACCCTTTGACCTAATGTCATTCTGTGATATATGCATGTGTTTGTGATCTGTTATTTTGTTCCATATAAGGGGTTCCATTTATCTGGCTTTGGAGGGAGAAGCATTTTCCTGATGTCATCCAGTGCTGGACATTCAAAAAAGGTGGTGGTCAACAGTTTCATAAGAATGAGTGCACAGCCAGCACCTGGAGTGTGCTGTGGTTGTATTCTGTTCAGGTGATTGTTAAGCTGTACATGTTGTGTCCGCAGTCTGAAGATGATACTCTGGTCTTTCCTTCCCAGGAGGTTGATGTTGCTTTTAGGATTTGGGCTGGTCATATATTTATAAATTTCCCTCCCAGTATTTCCCATGGCCCATTTGCTGATTCAATTTTTTTTACACAGATTTCCACATCATTTTAACTGTGTGCATGGTCGTTTGTGTATATGGCTATTCTTGTTGTGCTCCCTTCTTTGCTAGTCTACATGCCTTGTCATTGTCAGGTGTGTTTGAGTGGCCAGGAATCTACTGCATAACAATGCAGACTTCATAAGATGTAAGCAGCTGGTTGGCATGGTGATATAGTTCAACTAGCTCAGGTTTACAATGTCCCTCACATTCTAGTGCTTGAAGAGCAGACATATTGTCTGTTAAAATCACAATGTTTTAGACTTTTGATGGAAAAGAATCAAATATGGTCTTCAGGTGGTACACGGCAAGTGCTGTTATTTCAGCTTCATAGTTAGAACATATCTCCCCACAGGTATCAAACAACTCATAAGAAGTTTCGCCTGGATATTCTATATAAATGCCATAACCTGCCATGATGGTGGCTTTAAAAGCAGACCCGTCTGTATAGACATGGATCCATTGTTCTGGGTAGGTGTCTATTGTTTTCTGTGTTGCTTTCATAAGACTTACTACGTCGGAACTTTTCATTGTATTATCTCTTAATTGTGTCTTGATTTCCAGCAATTTTAAATCTGCAAGTGTTGGTAAACATTTTTCTACTCTTTGCAGTTCTTATCTCTTGTCTGGGAGGTGATAGCTGTATTTTTTATTTCATTGACATGTCTGAGGACTGACTTGTTTTATTTTGTGGTTTAGTTCTCCAGTTTTCTACAAGTTGTTCATTTGGGTGGTCTTTGTTCACTCTTTTACTTCTCTCATAAATCTCTATTGCAGCCATTACTCTCCATATCTCAAGGAGTTCTACATTTGTATGTATTTCACAAGCATCAGTTAGTGTAGATCTCATTGCTATACTAATACGGTATAGGGCATTGCTTTGTACTCTGTCTAGAGGCTCTACATTTGTCTTGGAACATGTTGTGAGGAGTGCACTGTTGTATTCTAAAGCAGAACATATGTAACCAAGATATAGTCCTCTAAGGGTATCCTTGTCTGATCCCTAAGATGTGCCAGAGTATTTTCAATAGTTGTAGCCATTTAAGTGCTTTATTTTTGACATTTTCTTCATGCTTTTTGAGGGTGAGCTGCCGATCAAGCATGATTCCAAGATATGTGAAGTGTTCTTCTCTTGGCAATTTCTGTGTATCCAACCATAGACTGATATTTTATTTGGCTACCCTATGACTCTTGGTAAAGATGGTATAGACAGTTTTCTCACAGTTTATTTTTAGCTTCCATGTTTGACAGTATTCATGTAGTCTTTTTAAATCTCCATTTAGTCTTTTGGCAGCACTTTCAACATTCTCATGGCTCTGCCATATTGTTAAGTCATCAGAATAGAGGGCTTTTTCAGCTTTGATATTTTTGGTAAGGTCATTGATGTAAATGAGAAAGAGGGTGCAGCTTAAAGCAGAACCCTGTGGTAAGCCTTCCTCTAGAACTTCTTTAGATAAAATTGCATTATTTATCTCTGTCTGGATTGTTCTGTCAATGAGGAAGTATTTTATCCAGTTGTATAGCTTTCCACTAATTCCCATCTCAATCATCTTCATCAAGAGGCCCTTTCTTCATACTCGATCATAAGCATGTTGTGTAAGTCAATGACGATGACTACAGTGTGTTTGTTTTCCTGGAATCCATCATGAGTTTTCTGTGTCAGCCTAAGTAGTTGGTCTTTTGTGCAAATGCCTTTTCTAAGTCTTGCTGTTCATGGCAGAGGATATTTGATCTCTCAAGGAACCAGTAAAGTCGTACGTTAACCATTCTTTCTGCCAATTTCCCATGACATGATGTTAGGGATATGGGGGCGATATCTTGTATATAAAGTGATTTTCACACATTTTCAAACAAATCAAGTACAATATCTAGTTTTGGTGTGGCCATTTGAAAGTCATTTTAAAGAATACCTGTTCGCACGGAGTCCAAGCATCATTTATCTGTGCTGAGCCAAGTTTGCCCCGTGTTTTTCATTGGCTGACGAATCAAAGTATATGCAAAATGGCAATAATTAAAATAAATTTAAATAGATATGCCATATGTTTATAGATTGTACAGTGATATTATATTTATTTATTAGCATAATATAGATTGTATGTTGGTATAATTTCTATGTACTAGAATAACAGAATAATAATAATAGATAATATAAGTTGGTATTATTTCTATCTATCTATCTTTCTATCTATTCACTAAACCCTTTATTGCCTTTCAGCATCAGGGGTAGAAGAGTTCTCTGGAGATGGCCCTCATGTGTGCTGAGTATATTGTGGAATTTGTCTCCTCTTTTATTTCAGTGGTCCATAATTTTCGAGGTCGGTCTCCAGGTCTGCCTTCACTGTATCTGTGTAACATAGCTTGCTGTGGTATGCTGTCTGGTGGTAGTATGCTGATGTGTGTAAACCATTTGATCTGTTGGCTCTTAATATATGCTACCAATGTCAACAAAAAACATCTTATCCAAAGTATCTTCATTCCAACCCTGTGCTACCAATGTCAAACATGGTCCTTAACAACAAAACATAAGAGACAACTGGTTACAACAGAGATGAGATACTCTTAATATACTCAAAGATTGGGGCAGTACTAGTTCTGTGTCTAATGTCTTAATTTCTCACTCTGTCTCTTAGTGATATTCCTAGGATTCTGCGTAAGCATGTCATTTCAGCTGTCGCTAGTTTATGTTTGTCTTGTGCTGTCGTTGTCCATGTTTGGCATTGATAGCACAGCATTGGCTTATTAATCGTTTTGAATAGTGTTATTTTGGTGTTTAAATCTACATTTTTGTTTCGAAGATTGGTGTCATTTGTCCTAGGGCTTGGTATGCTTTACTACATCTATTGTGTATTTCTTTGCTGCTCTTGCCGTCTGTTGTTATATTGCTTCATAGGTATGTGAATTGTGTCACTTGTTTAAGTCTGTTGTTTCCAATATAGGCCTATATATTGGTGTTTCTTTCTGTTCTTCCTATCTTCATTACTTCAGTCTTTTCTATATTTATCTTCATGTTAAAGGTATTTCATGTTTGATGTAATCTATCTATTTGTGTTGTAGTTGCTCTTCTGATGATGCTACTGGTGCTTGGTTGTCTGCAAATAGCAATTCGTTTAAGTTATTCTTCAGATTGTTTTCTTCCGTTTTCTTTGCTACTTTGCAGATGTGATCTATGTATGTTATAAACAATAGGGGGGGATAGTACACAACCCTGTCTCACTCCCAAGTGGATTTGAAAATAATCGGATGTGCCTGTGCTTGTTTTTACTGCGCATTGACTATCGGTATATATGCTCTGACATAGGTTTATCAGATGTTGGGGGACTCCATATGTCTGTAATGTTATCCATAATTGTGCTCTATCCATTCTGTCAAAAGCTTTCTCTTGGTCAACAAAAGCGAAATATAAATCTTCTTTATGTTCCGTCGCTCTTTCTGCAAGTTGTTTACATGTGAAGGTTGCATCTGTACAGCTTTTATTTTTACGAAAGCCCATTTGTGTATTGTTGAGCTGTGGTTCTATATATGTGCACATCCTCTTCTCTAGTATCTTGCTAAAGATTTTTCCTATGTGGCTTAAGAGTGAAATTTCTCAATACTTAGTGCAGCCCCTCTTACTGCCTTTTTTCTTCCAGATGGGAACAATCACCACTGTATTCCACTCTTGTGGTGTCTTTTGTGTCTTCCATATCACATTGAACAATCTTTATGTGTAACCACTTTATACCTGTCACTGTTAGAATTTTTATTAGTTCTATAGGTATGCCATCTATTCCTGGTGCTTTGTTGTTTGGTGCATGTTTAAGTGTGTCTTCAGTTTCAGATTTCAGGATGTATGGTTCTAGGTCTTATTCTATTGTATTTATTGTTTTTTATCTTCTCCTTCCTTTAAGTTTAAAAGTTTCTTGAAGTAATTTTTCCATGATTTCTTGGGGCCTATTTAGTATGTTGTCTTGTTCATCATTGATTATTTCTGTTGGTTTATAGAAATCTTTTTTATTTCTCATGTTTTGTACTTTCTTGTAGAACATCTTTGTTGTGTTTTGTCTATTTTTGTTAAGCATTTCTCCATATTCTTGCAATGACTTTATTTGTTATTTCTATTTACTAGAATGACATAGATTACATAAAACAGGACTATGCCAATAAAATACAAGAAAGAAGACCAAGTGCTAGAACATGAATATGAACAGCAGAGGAAAACCTACAAGATATTGGATCTCAAATTGGAGAATAAAGAGCAATGTCAGAGAGGAATGTGTGGAGAGGAATGTGTGGAGAAGAATGATTGTATCTGCAGCTTCCATAGCTTTGAATGTCCATAAGCAATAGAATAACTCTACTAGTATGATGATAGTTGCTGTCTGTCTAACAACTGCATAGATTATATTAGAATATCTTACTTAGTTCTGTCACAACTCTTTTCATGTATACACAATCTAGTTGAGAGTAACAAGTCCATCTTCAAGTGTACCTGAACACTCACACACAAAGTTCTAATTATAATCTGGATTATAATTGGGTAGGTACAAAGTTCCCATAAGTACAAAGTCAGTTTGTCTGTTTACTCAAGTACAGATAAGGTATGTCTGAGATCTGAATTCAACAACAGTACAGCTTGTTGACATAATGGCTTCATTGCTTGCTGGAGTGCCTTCTAATTAGCATATGTTTACATTTAATCACATTTGTGAGGTGTTAACAATATCTTGACAGATAATATCATTGGTCACCAATATAGCAAACACAACACCACGCCTGTAAATGAGATGATTGTCTATATAGCAGTCACATGAGATCTACAAAAAGATATCCACGGTTAATGTATTTGTATTTATATTTCCCATGTATAATCTCCTCCTGTCAACAGAGCTGCCCAGCGAGTTGCTGAGGTTGCTGACCAAAGCATATAACTTTATATCTCACGTATAGCAATCTCCAAAAACCTTTGAAAAGATGCACTTGTGATGCAGGCGAACCTGGGGCCAAACAATATACTATGACTTACTGCTTGCTTAACAGCTCCTGGGGCCCAACAAGCATCAATGCTGACAAACACAACCCTGTCTGATGTGGGGCTGTTTGCAAATATGAAAGCTCTGCTATATTCTCTCATGTGAATGCCATGACTTATCTGCCCTGGATTAGCATAGCCCATCTGCAACATTGACATACAAAACATTTTGTTAATTTGACACCACTCATTACGAAAATATGGTTTATGTGACACCACTCATTAAGACAAGATGGTTTATGTTATTGGAGGACCTGGTATTCATTGGACTCTGAGAATGTATAGAGAATCTAAATAGAAACAGGTACTGAAATGACTGACCATGTGGAAACATACAGAGAATCTGAGTTTTGCAGTCCAAATATAGCCCATCTAGCCCCCACAGTCACAATCATATACAAGAAAAATGTAGCCCATCTAGCCCCACAGTCACAGTAATATACAAGAAAAATGTAGCCCATCTAGCACCACAGTCACAATCATATACAAGAAAAATGTAGCCCATCTAGCCCCCACAGTCACAATCATATACAAGAAAAATGTAGCCCATCTAGCACCACAGTCACAATCATATACAAGAAAAATGTAGCCCATCTAGCCCCACAGTCACAGTAATATACAAGAAAAATGTAGCCCATCTAGCACCACAGTCACAATCATATACAAGAAAAATGTAGCCCATCTAGCCCCACAGTCACAATCATATACAAGAAAAATGTAGCCCATCTAGCACCACAGTCACAATCATATACAAGAAAAATGTAGCCCATCTAGCCCCACAGTCACAATCCTATACAAAAAAAATGTAGCCCATTTAGCCCCCACAGTCACATCATATACAAGAATAATGTAGCCCATCTAGCACCACAGTCACAATCATATACAAGAAAAATGTAGCCCATCTAGCCCCAAAATCACAATCATAAACAAGAAAAATGTAGCCCATCTAGTCCCACAGTCACAATCATATACAATAAAAATGTAGCCCATCTAGCCCCAAAATCACAATCATAAACAAGAAAAATGACATCACTTACATAGAAACTCAACAAAATGGGACAAAATGATGAATAATGACAAAATAAAGATGCTGAAATACAACATCATCTATGAGAACCTTAGAGAGAGCTAGGTGTTTGTTGTACTGACCAGCCTGTGCTGTGATTGATAGATTGATAGCTAGAGTTGTTTTTTGTACTGACCAGCCTTTGCTTTGATTGATAGCTACAGTTGTTTGTTGGACTGGTCAGTCTATGCTTGTTTGGGAGCTAGAGTTGCTTGTTGGACTGACCAGTCTATGCTTGATTGAGAAATTGATAGCTAGAGTTGTTTGTTGGACTGACCAGTCTATGCTTGATTGATAGATTGATAGCCAGAGTAGTTTGTTGTACAGGCCAGTCTATGCTTGATTGAGAGCTAGTTGTTTGTTGGACTGGCCAGTCTATGATTGGTTGATAGATTGATTGCTAGAGTTGTTTGTTGGACTGGCCAATCTATGCTGGATTGAGAGCTAGTTGTTTGTTGGACAGGCCAGTCTATGCTTAGTTGACAAATTGAAAGCTAGAATTGTTCTGGCCAGTCTATAGACAATATGAAGAACTGCAACAAAAATATAATCCAACTGGTATGAATTGAAAACATAGGGTACAGACCCACAGATAAGGGTGGTTCAGACCTTCCCCCCTTCAGGACATGAATTTTAGTACTAGGGATTTGGCCAAAGTGCGGGCCAAAAGCAAAATACCCCCTCCCTTTTTAACAGTTTTTCACAAAAATATCAAATTTATGTCAAAAAGATGTGACACAGGAATGTGGAGTTGTTTTTTTTAAAGGTACACCCCTCCCTCCCCCATTTGCGGAGTGCGTAACATCAGACCCTATTAGGGTAATTAAGTTTTGAAATTAATCAATGAAAGCACACAGGAAAACCAAGTCCTCCAGAATATAGGTACTATGTGCTGATCTCACACAGCATCACTATCAGTTGGATGCAACTTTGTGTTTTTCAGTAGCTATCCACACAAAGTATATACAAAATAAATGATGATCTGTCATATCAGCCAAGATGACTGATGCTGTATATCATTAGCATATAGGACTTATATTCTGGAGAAAAGTTTGGGAAAACACACACAAATCAATGTTTTAACTAGAAGGTGTTTTTTTTTCAAGAACACAATTGAGCACACAATGAGACTTTCTTGATAAATCACATGAGATACACTTCTTCTGTTGGTGCCTATACCTGATGGAGTCCTCACTTCTTCCCTGCTTTGGGTATGCAGCTTCTTTCACCACTGCATCCTCAGTGGCATTCACAGTACATTATCCTTGGACAGGTCAAATTTGTTTTGAGCTTCCTCTTCCATAGTCCTCAGTGTCTTAGTTCCAGAATATCCTACTTTTCCAGTTTAATCCAAAGACATTCCCTTTGATTTGTCTGTCCTTCAGTTTTTTTAGTATTACCATTTATTATTATCATTCTGCGTTTGTTCTAAACTCCCGCAGATTAGTAAGATTTATTGCGGAGAACGGAATGCATTACTAATTAATAATCTCCTTCCTGCATTTCTCTTCATTTAGCATTGGCGTTTACATTGTTATTTTTTATAATAAGCAGGTCCATTCGTGTGCTATGTCATTTTCTAGATAAAGGCTTTGTGTTAGAAACGTCGATTTGTGAATATTTTCCTGCGTGCTTCCAGTGATTCGCAAAACTTCATTGCCTTTTATTTACACTATTTACACTTTACAGTTTTAGTGTTTAATAGTAATAAATAATTATGAGTTTTATTAATACGATAATTAAAGTAACTCATAAAAGATCTTACCATGTTTATATCTGCGGACGGGCCAGTAACATCTGCTCTGCCGACACCAACATAGTAGTTGGATGCAGAGCAGAAATAACACACAGAAATAGAGTACAAACAGAGCAGTACATAATACATGTCTCGAAGCAAGTTGACTTCCATGTTTCTAAAAGCAGACAACATAACTGTTACTATAAAACTATATTATAGTCATGTGACCATCTCACGTGATCACTTGACACAAAAAGTAGTAAATTGTAAACATTAGCTTACAGGTGTGTCATTACAAGCCGGTAGATAAGGCGATGGAAGATTATTATACCCCCTCTATCTTTTAGCCCCCCCCCCCCGTAAAACGGTGGTGAAAATGCCCTCAAAAGTTAAGCGATGAACTGTTTTTGTTTTAGGTAAAAATTATTGAGCACTAACGGGAATTGAACAAGTCCGTTCTAACGGCACCGAATCGCCGGTAAACGAGGTTTTCCGTACTTGACCAACCGTATCTTTAAAAAAAAAAGAGTACTTATGTTGGTGGGTTGGTTGGTTGCTGATCCAGCAGTCCATGGGCTCATGCCCTTTGACCTAATGCCATTAGATGACATTATATTGCTGGGAAGTCTGTGGATTTTCAGCCCACCCCGGGACAGAGCCAGAGAATAACTATCACACCTCCAGGAAGGTAGGTTTCAACCTGTGCACTGCTCCTAGACACTGTAGCCAAGATAGGGTTCACTGTGCTCATTCCCCGCCACCAATTGACTACTGGTTATGCCGAACTTCTCTATTGCTCCAGGCATGCAACCAAATGTTCAAGTCAAAAGGATTGTCACGTCCTGAGTCACTGTGCCTCTATGATGGGCCTCAACCATAGGAAAAACAGTGATGTCAGTTTCCTCCTCCTCTGTGTTGCACAGTACATCTCTGGCTCCCTCCCAACCACAGATGGTGCATACATATATATTCAGGCAAACATCAAAAACATTTCAACAATAAAACAAAATCATAACTGTATAGATGACATGCCATGAAGCTTCTATAAGAAGATAACCTCAATATAACGGCATGTCATCCACTAAGATTTTCTGTTGCATGGATGGTATGTCTAGTGGGCCATTGGTAAGACCCACAGATGCAACCACATGCGTAAGTACTTATGTAGAACACAGGTTTTGGAAAGTTTCACTTGAAGACGACGGACTATCACTAAAACTAAGGGGCTATGAGGTGTAAACAAGAAACATTTGAAATTACAATAAACAAGACATTTTCAACGTTTCGAACAGTCATGTCTTTCTCAAGAATATATAAAACAGTGAAAAACAGTTAAAAACAATGGTTTGTTTTATATATTCTTGAGAAAGACCTGACTGTTCGAAACGTTCAAAATGTCGTGTGTATTGTAATGTGAATGTTTTCTTGTTTACACTTCAAAACTCCCTAGTTTTAGTGATAGTCCGTCTTGTTCATGTGAAACTTTCAAAAAATCTTTGCTCTACGTAAGTACTATTGTTGATCCGCTTCACTGCATTAGCATCTTATATTGATCTCCAAAAAAGATGCAGTTTTGTCAAGACATTCAAACTGTGTACTCTAGTCACCGAGAACGGACCAATCGATACAATGACTATTACAACGAACATCTCGTACAAGTATTAAAGTATCCTCAGTCATACAAACATATAAACGTTTGACTACACTACGGATAGGGTTAACATGCGTCCGGGTTTTTCCCAGACACGTCCTCTTTTTATGCTCCTGTCCGGGCGGCTTTCCAGAAAAATGGCGTTTGTCCGGGTTTTTCTCCGTTTCCGACCGTCCGTCCGTCTCCGATCGATCGATACTTTCTTACTTACTTTTCTGTGCTATATACTTTAATTATATACTTTAATCTATTATGTATCGTGAAATAAACACGCGCGCCACCTATATTTAGCTCAATGTTCTGTTATCCATTTTTAATTTTTCGTAAACATAACGCATTTCGCAGACGGTAACGCGAGTTCGTTAGTGATAATTATTAATAAATAATTTTTTGAATTGAAGATTGAACTAAAATTTTTAAAAACAAGATTTAGAAAATGCCGAAACGATGTGTTTATTTACAAATGCAGGTTTTCGTGCAGGTCGATATGACTGGGAAGCTGAATGTTTGACATGCGGCGGCGGAACTTATATCTCTGTTGCTCTGGTGCAACAGAGGGTACAATAAGGGTGCACTGGATTTCAGTCAGCTAGTGTGGTGCACTGAATACTCAATTAATCAATCAATCAATCAATCAATAAACCCATAACCCTTCAGGGTCGTAGGGGTACCACATTGGATGCTTCAGCACACAGAGTCCTCCAGCGAATTCTATCCTCAGCGATGCGGATGAGTGTGGAAATATCTAGCCCTGTCCATTCCTTGATGTTGTCTGTCCATGTCTTTATTTGTCCTCCTCTGCTTCTTCCGCCCTCGACAGTTCCCTGCATTATTGTTTTTGACAAGGAATCGTGCCTGCATACATGTCCGAACCATGCTAGTTTTCGTCGTTTCACTATTGAAATCAATGGCTCCTGGACACCTGCACACATCTCTACTTTATTTCTTACGTACACATTGGTCTTATGTTCCCTATAGGAAATTCGTAAAATTCTTCTGTAGCATTTATACTCGAAAGCCTGTAATCTTCTCTCCATGTCCGCAGTGAGTGTCCAACTCTCACAACCATACAACATAACAGAAAGCACCAGCGACCTATACAGTTTGTCTCTGTGAGTGATTATCCATTAATACAAGTTTATAATTAAATAAGAACACTATTTTATGTAGAATAACTTTAATTTTATTTGTGCAACACTTAATATTGGCCATATTTAATAAAAATTTGGTGTATCCACTTTTTCCATCTGACAATTATGGCTAACCCTACAATAGGAGTGCACTGAATTTACAGGCGCACATCGAAACGTCCTCTTTTTTCAACTGACAATTATGGTAACCCTAACTACGAATGTTCTATGTTTGTGTTACTGAAGACACTTCAATACGTGTACTGGATGATCGTTGTTGTTGTTGTGATAGTCCTTGTCTCTATTGGTCCGGTCTCGGTGACTTGAGTGCACAGTTTGAATGTCTAAACAAAATCTCAACTTTTTTTAAGATGCTGTTAGTCAAGTACGCAAAAACCCGCTTATGCAAGTTGCTAGGGGATTCGGTGCCGTTAGAACGGACTGGTTCAATTCCGATAGTCTCAAGAATTTTTAATTTGCCCTCTTGTTTTCTACTTGTTTTGGGTAAAGCTCTGCCGTGACCATCTGCGGAATTTCTAACTGCAGAAAATAAACAAGACTTGATTCGATACGTTTTTGATTACTATCTTGGTATCCGACGGTCACTATTTATATACTTGGAGTCACCCGACAAAAATAACCAAGGTCGACCAATGAAACTCGCAGAAATAATCAAAATACCGGAAAACCAACACAGGTCTGTAGTAGGACTACTCTGCTGACGGTCTCGGTTCTGCTCATCGCCATGATCAAATAACTGTAGGCCTTTTCCATTGTACCGTGTAATCAGAGTACACACGAAGGTTATTAAATTTCCATGATGAAATAATTGTATTCCATTTTACCGACATCGGAGCACAAACGAGGGTTATTATATTTCCCTCTTGTCAAAAGAGGACTCCTGTGCGAACTTCTTTTTTTTTCAGACGATCAAACAATAATATCAACATCAGAAGAAAAACTACAACATATAAATAGATTGCACACAATATGTAGGGACTTTAACATAAAGATAATCACAGGGGAAAAAAGGAGTAATGTCAATAGCAAAAACAGAAAGAAACACTACTATTCTAATCAATGACCAACAACTTAAACAGGTGAAAGAATTCACTTGTCTTGGAAACATCATATCATTAAATGAAAAAAAAAATCCAACATAGATACAACATAGCAGACCAGATCTTAGGGCAGATGTCCACTATTTCAAAAACAAATAAGTGAACATGAACACCAAAACTATACTATATAAAACGATCATCATACCATCACTATGCTACCAATGTCAAACGTGGACATTAACAAAAGAAATCAAAAGAAAACGATGCAATTGAAATGACCTGTCTACGTAGAATCCACGGAGTAACAACAATAGATAAAATCAGAAATGCGAAAATCAGAAGACTAACAAACACAATACCAACCCTGGATTACATCAGAAGACTAACAAACACAATACCAATCCTGGATTACATCAGAAGACAACAGATTAAGTGGTTTTCATGTGCTTGCAGACTACCATCAGACAGTGTCCGTCAAAAAGCATTGTTATACAGGCAAGGTGGTTACAGGGGCAGACCATACAAACTATGGGTTACAGAAATAATGGAGTCATCGAAAACAAACATAGGGTCTATATGAAGCACACACAAAAGCCATCTCCAGAGAACTCTTCTGCCACTAACGCTACGAGGTGCTAATGAGAATAAAGCGAATAGACAGAAAGAATGCAGAAAGGGAGACATACATTTATTTGATAGATAAAAAATAACGCAAGTTTGTAAGTAAAATATGTGGTTATGCCGATAGCGATTCGGGCAGCGGCAAAAACAAGTTAAACAAGTGTGACCGTTAATGTTGCAGATTGGTGACAGCGTGCAATATGGGCACAGGTTGCAATGTATGTCTTGCCTACTAGCGATATGGCTTCGGACAGGAAGTAGTAAAACGCTGAATGTATTAGTTGCCACCTTCGAAGATGATTGCATTCTGTGATGATTTGCGTACATCTATGTAAAACACCTTTGGTATGCCTGTTCTTCTGACATCCAGTACAAGTTCTCCGTACATTATTTATTTTGGAATATTACTCATCCTTTGGATATGCCCATAACACATGCGTCTTCTGTGAGTGATTGTTGGATATGCCCATAACACAAGTATCTTCTGTGACTGAGTGTTGGATATACCCAAGCTACATCTGTGACTGAATGTTGGATATACCCATAACACATGCGTCTTCTGTGAGTGATTGTTGGATATGCCCATAACACATGCATCTTCTGTGAGTGATTGTTGGATATGCCCATAACACATGCATCTTCTGTGAGTGATTGTTGGATATGTCCATAACACATGCATCTTCTGTGAGTGATTGTTGGATATGTCCATAACACATGCATCTTCTGTGACTGAGTGTTGGATATACCCAAGCTACATCTGTGACTGAATCTTGGATATACCCAAGCTACATCTGTGACTGAGTGTTGGATATACTCAAGCTACATCTGTAATCTGTGACTGAGTGTTGGATATACTCAAGCTACATCTGTAATCTGTGACTGAGTGTTGGATATACTCAAGCTACATCTGTGACTGAGTGCTGGATATACCCAAGCTACATCTGTGACTGAGTGTTGGATATACCCAAGCTACATCTGTAATCTGTGACTGAGTGTTGGATATACTTAAGCTACATCTGTGACTGAGTGTTGGATATACCCAAGCTACACCTGTGACTGAATGTTGGATATACCCAAGCTACATCTGTCATCTGTGACTAAGTGCTGGATATACTCAAGCTACATCTGTGACTGAGTGTTGGATATACCCAAGCTACATCTGTGACTGAATGTTGGATATACCCAAGCTACATCTGTCATCTGTGACTAAGTGCTGGATATACTCAAGCTACATCTGTGACTGAGTGTTGGATATACTCAAGCTACATCTGTGACTGAGTGTTGGATATACTCAAGCTACATCTGTGACTGAGTGTTGGATATACCCAAGCTACATCTGTGACTGAGTGTTGGATATACCCAAGCTACATCTGGGACTGAGTGTTGGATATACCCAAGCCACATCTGTCACCTGTGACTGAGTGCTGGATATACCCAAGCTACATCTGTAATCTGTGACTGAGTGCTGGATATACCCAAGCCACATCTGTCACCTGTGACTGAGTGTTGGATATACCCAAGCTACATCTGTGACTGAGTGTTGGATATACCAAAGCGTCATCTGTGACTAAGTGCTGGATATACCCAAGCCACATCTGTCATCTGGGACTGAGTGTTGGATATACCCAAGCCACATCTGTCACCTGTGACTGAGTGCTGGATATACCCAAGACATGCGTGTCGTCTGTAACTTAGCTAGCTAGCCGTCGGATCATCATCACTGCAAACTGGGCACGTTCATAGTTGCTCCGATCTCTCCCTGAGTGTATCCATCATTACACTACTGCTGATAGTACAGGTCCTTTGCGTGTGGACCATCATTCTTGTGCGCCCTCCAAAATTTTCACTTTTAGCAACACAGAATTTCAAACTTCGATCTTTAATCTTGGGCATTGAAAAGAAATTATCATCCACACTAGTCTCACTCTCGCGTGCTATATCTCTTATGGAGTTCAAAACGTCTGCTCGATCCATTGCCCCATCGCCCTGTGCCACAATCGCGCATGACGCCAGTTGATCTGCTATTTAATTGCCTCAAATATCCACAGGTCCTGGCGCGAAAATAAATGTAGCTACTTTCAAACTCATCTTTCTCAAGGCCTCAATCCACTGTTCGCGACGAGACTCACTTGTAGCTTCATAATCATACTAATAGAGTCACTCAAGAACCAGACCTGCATTACCTTCTGAGCGCCTATCCACTCAAACGCCCTGGTCACCGCCATAATCTCCATGGTCAGGCTACTCGTAGTCACAGCAAAGGTCCCACTCTACTCCCTGATCGTTTACCTGCGCACTGAGCTGTGAAGACCCAAGCACTGTGAATATGTTTTATTACAGATCCATCAGTGTATATAATCACAGCCCCCCTCTTTCGCATTATCGCCGACCAAAGCCTAGAGCTCTTGCTCCACAGCCATGGGATACCATTCTCTGTTAAGTGTTATTACTACTCTCAAACAAGTTTCAAAATCGGTGGGTAACTAAGTATTGGATATGCCCAAGCCACGTCTGTCTTCTGATACGGAGAGTTGGATATACCGAAGTCACATCTGTCTTCTGTGACTTAGTGTTGGATATTTCCAAGCCACTTGTTTCTTTTGTGACTTAGTGTGGAAATATGTTTGGGAGTCTGGATCTCCGCAGGACGTCGCTGTTAATAACATTATCCTGCAACTTGATCGTGTATTGAAGATTGTTTCGACGATATCGTGAATGTTCGATCTGTTTTCTGGTTGTGAGTATAATATGCATGCTTTAACCCATAAATGAGAACACCGAGTACACGCACACGGTAGATCAATATCATTGTTTCCATTGTCAACTTCGTGTTGCTTTACGGCTTCTTGACAAATTACCACAATTGATGGCAGCGTTTCCTATTGGAATACTTATTTCGTAGTCAAGGAAGATTTTTCTTGATTAGACACTGGCCTCACAGCACGTGGGACATTCCCATAAGTGCTCCGCCCTCTGTTCCAGCAGCCATCCAAGTCGATGATGTTTCGAGTCTAATGCCGCCGAAACAGACGTCGACATCAGGGTACAACTCTGGCCCTTGCGACAGGTTTCTTTGATGTTCCGTCTACCACACCGTAACTAGTTCAAGGACAACGTCGGCCTGTCGGAACAACATGGTAACTGTTATCGAAGGTTACGAATACGGGATTGTATAGATGACTTGCCATGAAGTTTCTTTAAGAATATAACCTCAATATACAGGCATGTCATCTGCTAAGGTTTTCTGTTGGAAGAGTGGTTTGTCTAGTGAGCCATTGGTGAGACCCACAGAATCAACCGCAAAGTAGTCAAAGAAGATATTTGTTGCTACTGTAAGTCGCTAGTAATTGATGTCATGTACTGGCTGAAGTTGCAGGTTGTTCTGCGTCATATTTGCACCATATCATCGAGTTTCATTCTAGATTTGGTTCATGTTAAGCAAATGTGGCCTATATTTTACAGAATTAATCTCATAGATTTAATGAACTTTCGCTAAAGGCACATACAACGCAGCACCCATCGATTTGTGCGTAATGCACTGAGAGGTTCCCCTTCCCTGGAACACCCGGGTAGAAAGCGCCTAGTTCGTTACATGAAAATTGAATTAGTGCTAGCAGACACTTTATTCACTGAAGCTCAATGAAATCAAACCTACTAATAAAAAAATTATTGTTATCACGTGATGATGACACATTTGCATAACACGTCCACTTTCTGGGGCTGTTGTCCCATTGAAACTCAAAGGGGATGCTAAATTGTCATTTCCCCCCATTTTAGTCCCGTTTTGACCTCTTATTTATAAGTGTAACATGATCGCAGCAGTTCTTAAAGCTTCGAGCGATACAATAAGGACTACAACACAAATTTAAACAAATGAATGTTCGGAGTTAAGTCAAAAAGGCTTGAGGGTACCAAACTAAAATAATAAATCGATTTTCAAGAGCATTCCTAGATCTTTCATCCGTGGTGCAGGATCTGAGTGCACTGACCTGGATATCGAGGGAACCACGATCACCATTGATATAATGGCGACAGAGGTAGATTCTCTGTGTTTTATGACATCGTGACCTCAGATATTGAGTGGGTCAAAGTTATTTCTCCATTGATCATTTCTTACATTCCTCACTATGTTCTCTGCATAAATATTGAAGAGATTGGTGATAGAACACACCCTTGTCTAACTCCTTTTTCCACACTGAACCAATCAGATGTTTCACTATCTACTCTCACAGCTGCTTGCTGGTCTTGATACAATGTTTTAGAACTTGAATAGGTTACTCAATATGATCAGACTTCAAATTTGTGCCAGAAAAATGTCCCTCTTCTCATTAAAGGATGTTTACAAAGCAAACTCAGCCCCCATTCTCTTCCACTTGATGACTCATTCTCTTCCACTTGATGACTCATTCTCACAAACTGCTGGCTCTCCTATTTTATATTAGCCCTCTACCTTTCACTTGACCGTACAGTATCTATTGATATGAATACAATAATATCCCACATATCTTCTCTTGACAACAACAATATCCCACATATTTTCTCGTGACAACAACAACATCCCACATATTTTCTCTTGACAACAACATCCCACATATCTTCTCTTGACAACAACAATATCCCACATATTTTCTCTTGACAACAACATCCCACATATTTTCTCTTGACAACAACAATATCCCACATATTTTCTCTTGACAACAATAATATCCCACATATCTTCTCTTGACAACAACAACATCCCACATATTTTCTCTTGACAACAACATCCCACATATTTTCTCTTGACAACAACAATATCCCACATATTTTCTCTTGACAACAATAATATCCCACATATCTTCTCTTGACAACAACAATATCCCACATATTTTCTCGTGACAACAACATCCCACATATTTTCTCGTGACAACAACATCCCACATATTATCTCTTGACAACAACAATATCCCACATATTTTCTCTTGACAACAATAATATCCCACATATCTTCTCTTGACAACAACAATATCCCACATATTTTCTCTTGACAACAATATCCCACATATTTTCTCTTGACAACAACAATATCCCACATATCTTCTCTTGACTTCACAGAAAAAAATGATAGTGCAGCAGGCAGGATCCGAACCAGCTCCACTCAGAAGGCACATAACCACCTCGCAACTTGAGTTAATATGTTTTCCATGTTCAACCACCATATTCTTCATTTCCCACAATATTTCTTATTGTTAACATATTCAAATGGATTACCTTCATTAGAAATCTATCAATGTCAAACAGATCAACCAGTCAATCAACATATTCTTGATTTTATTTGTGAGTTCACAAACAATACATGTTAGAATAATACGACCATGGCATGGGCACCATCTTTCAACAACAGAATAATACCTCCATGGCATACACACATCTCCCAACAAGATATTACCACCTGGCACACATGCAACTCCCCATGTCAGAATAATACGATCATGGCATAGGCAAATCTTCCAACATCAGAAAAATACCAACATGGCATATATCCATGTCCCCATGTCAAAATAATACCTACCATGGCATACATGCATTTCCCCATGTCAGAATAATACCTACCATGGCATACATGCATCTTCCCATGTCAGACACACTGAATTCATTGCAGTTCACCTTGGAACATAATATTCGATACTCCAGTGAAATGTTACTTAGACAAACTGAAGTCAGTTGACATAAATGGCTACTTTTATAATGATAAAACAGCTACTTGCCCTAGCTCAATCGTACAGAAGCAAACACACTGCTGAAATAATACATCAAAGTGAAAGATTAGGAAGTACATGTGTTGAAGGTGGAGGCAACCAGACAAGAGATGCACCACAAAAAAAGGATGCCACACACCAACCCTTGCAATGGCAATATTGTCTAGTAATGTGATCAGCGGCTTCCGCCAAAATGGCTGACTAAAACGAATGTGTTCTCGTTACGGTGCTCGATTAACGGTTGTTCCTTCCCGAAAGTAATGGCAACCTACGGGAATATTGTGCATAGAAATTTCCAATGGATTAATCTAGCTTCTTCTCTAGGATTGTGGTGTAGCAATTAGTATAATATTCATAGAAAATTGTTGGTGAGCAGTAATAAGTCATTCATCTAACATCATGGATATCAATGTAAACAGAAAGGTCAAAATATAGCGAATCACAAAACTTGTATTTAAACACGCAAAAAACAAAAATCATGTCAACAGATATAACAACACAACAACCAAAAATCAGAATAGACAATACCGAGATAGAATGTGTGGATAAATTTGAATACTTAGGAGCAAACAGTGCAGGAGACTGCATGGCAGAAATAAGGAAGAGATCGGCAATAGCATATTGCAAAATAAAACGGTTGAAAAACATATGGAAAAACAACAAAATAGAAACGAAAGTGCTAATGTTACGAACTTTTATTTATCCGGTTGCGACATACGGCTGTAAAACATGGACCCTAAGTAAAACAGCGGCAAAAAAGATCAACACCTTCGAGCTGAAATGCTACAGAAAGATACTTAGAATATCATGGAAGGAAAAAATCAGAAACTCAGATATTATAAACACATTGAAGATTCTAGAGTTTTGGTTACTAAACACAATAACAAAAAGAAAACTATGCCTGTTTGGTCATATAAAGAGACACAACTGTTTATAGAAGACATTTATAGAAGATTAATCTGAATAAATGTAAAAGCCCTGAAGTTATTTCAAGAGACATGTCATTATAATGTTGAGCATTGTTTTACATTACATTCAACTTATCGCACAAACTCATCTGTGATAAATTTCAAATTTATCCAGTATTCACCTACAAATCCAGTCGAAAGACTATTTTGTGAGAGCAGCCATTTTGGAATGATGTACCATGCAGGATGAGCTATTTTTAGTAATACTATCACTACAGTAGATGTACTAATAAAGTATACTTGCACTATTGTGACTTTTGTCAAAGTTGGTTGGTTGATCCAGCTGTTGATGGTTTCATGCCATGTGACCATAAGTTGTTCCATATATCTGGTCCTGGAAGGAGGAGCATTTTTCTTGCATCATCCAATGCTGGACATTCAAAAATGTGGTGGTCAACAGTTTCGTAGGGATGAATGCACAGCCAGCATCCTGGAGTGTGTTGTGGTTGTATTCCGTTCAGCATGTGTGTGAAGTCAGAAGATGGTACTCTTGTCTTTCTGTCTTGATGGTCACCAAGGGTACTCACTTTTGTCTTTCCTGCCTTGCTGGTCACCAAGGGTATATACCAGAAATTTGGCTATGATCAAACTTGGTCAGCAAAATAAAACAACAATGCTATCAGATAGAAGATTATATCTAACAATATTCCATTAAGCACAGTAAGAGTAACAATGCTAATCAGTAGCATAGAAGCACTTCAGTTCATTCCAGCCGGTTTTTTACCACCATGAAATTCTTCAATACACAGATGGCAACTCCAGCTTCCTGGGGAATCAAGTATACAGAAAGATATTAGTCAGGGAATACAATAAATGTGCTGCTATCAAAGTAAACATACCACCAAAGTTGGATGTGTTGGTTCATTTGCATAAATAAAAACAGTGACACAACATATTTCCGATATCTGGACTACATATTGCTGATAATCAAGGAGGACATTTGTACTACTATAAGAGAGATCCAGTGGGAGTTTGAACAATGTCCAGCTGCAAGAGAGATCCAGCGGGAGTTTGACCAACATGCTGCTGCAAGAGAGATCCAGTGGGAGTTTGACCAATGTCCTGGTACAAGAGAGATCCAGCGGGAGTTTGAGAATGTGTCCTGCTACAAGAAAGATCCAGCGGGAGTTTCACCACTTTCCTGCTACAAGAAAGATCCGGTGGGTGTTTCACCACTTTCCTGCTACAAGAAAGATCCGGTGGGTGTTTGACCACTTTCCTGCTTAAGAGAGATCCGGTTGGAGTTTGACCACTTTCCTGCTACAAGAGAGATCCAGTGGGAGTTTGAGAATGTGTCCTGCTACAAGAGATCCGGCAGGATTGTGATAACAAATCCCCCCCAATGAAACATAAGAACTACCGGTAACGATGGACAAATGATATCATCTCAACCTTGAGAATGCAATAACAATGGTAGTCACTCTTGGAGGCAAGTCACACTCAATCTTAGACAAACGTCACAAACATATTACAAATAACAGATGGCAGCCAATCTTAGACACAAGTCACAAACATGATATAAATAATAGATGGCATCCAATCGTAGGCACAAATATATCAGTTACTGTAGCAAAACTGAAATCCAATAGGACAAACTAGGAAACGGTGATGAAGTGTTACTAATCACTGGATACACATGAAAATTGTCTTTTAACCAAAAGGTCTTTATCAAGAACGCACACACCAAAACAAAATATGACGAGTTATAACTGCACTGTCCATGTTCAGATGACAGCTAAATATAGATATACACCACTTTGCTGGTAGTGGTAGCTGATAGTAGTTAGTAGTGGTAATGAAGGCAGTGCTAAAATAAATGGACATGGTAGTAGTTCTTGTCTAGCTTGGTGTAGTTCTATACATTGAAATGGACATGGTAGGGGCAATTTTTGTCTAGTTTGATGTAGCAGTCTGTAACTTTCGACTAGACTTAACTTGCAGATAGTGGTCTTATTCAGATGCAGTAGGATCTGGTTAGGCTTAGTTTTTCAGAAACTAGTGATATACTAAAGTTCCATCTCCATGGCTAGGAATTCAGGACTTGACAGGGACAAGCAACAGACTCAACACACATGTTGGGCTCAACACTAAAGACACAACATGATCAACTCAAGACAAAACAAGTCAGACTCAAGACCCAACATTGCAGATTCAAGACACATGTTAGACTGAGGACACAAGAAACTCAACCACAACACAACATAAACAAATTACACAACATGACAATCAACCACAACATGCAACATGAGAATCAACCATAACACAATATGTTAGACTGAGGACAAACAGCAACATGATAATCAACCACAACACAAACAAATCACACAACATGATACAGCATGCAACATGACAATCAACCATAACATAAACAAATTACACCACATGCAACATGACAATCAACCATAACACAACATAAACAAATGGCACAACATGACAAAATGTATAGGTTATCCACCAGGGATTACATTCCAGATAAAATTTATTTTACTTACACTCCTGACAAAGTTTAGTTATACTAACACTCCTGACAAAGTTTACTTCTAATAACACTCCTGACAAAGTTTAGTTATACTAACACTCCTGACAAAGTTTAGTTATACTAACACTCCTGACAAAGTTTAGTTATACTAACACTCCTGACAAAGTTTACTTCTAATAACACTCCTGACAAAGTTTACTTGTACTAACACTCCTGACAGAGTATAATATGAGGGTTGATTGAAAAGTTTTGCACTTTAGTGTGAGGAAATCAAGACACTTACGGTACCTGAAAATTGGTGTGAACTTTAGTCCTTCTCTGTATTCACCCCTCAATGCGATGTACTTCTCCCATCTCTTCTTCACTTTCCTAATGCACTGATTGTAGACCACCTCCTCTTGAGCCGTGCAAATCATGCACGTGCTGGAATTGTCAGTCAATAGTGTATCTTTAAACTTATACACAACAATCCTGCCAGTCTTTAAAATATCTTAGTAAAGTGCAAAACTTTTCTACCTTCCTTCATATACTTACACTCTGGACAGATTATTCAGAGTACTAAAAGACTAAATCAAACTATACACAAACACAGATCAGTCTCAAATATATACTGACCTTCAGGTGGTTCACTCAAAACTGGACTCAGACAATACATGTGGTAGCCTCGGTCACAGTCGTCACAGAACAACAGCTGCTCCTACAGCAACAAAGATAGCAATTATTCTGAGATGATTGCTACAACTAGCAGATTCAATCAAGTTAATCCTACAACTAGCTGACACAATCAAGCTAGTTCTACAACTAGCTGACACAATCAAGTTAGTTCTACAACTATCTGACACAATCAAGCTAGTTCTACAACTATCTGACACAATCAAGCTAGTTCTACAACTAGCTGACACAATCAAGTTAGTTCTACAACTAGCTGACACAATCAAGTTAGTTCTACAACTAGCTGACACAATCAAGCTAGTTCTACAACTACTTGACACAATCAAGCTAGTTCTACAACTAGCTAACACAATCAAGTTAGTTCTACAACTAGCTGACAAAATCAAGTTAGTTCTACAACTAGCTGACACAATCAAGTTAGTTCTAAAACTAGCTGACAAAATCAAGTTAGTTCTACAACTAGTTGACACAATCAAGTTAGTTCTACAACTAGCTGACACAATCAAGTTAATCCTACAACTAGCTGACACAATCAAGCTAGTTCTACAACTATCTGACAAAATCAAGTTAGTTCTACAACTAGCTGACAAAATCAAGTTAGTTCTACAACTAGCTGACAAAATCAAGTTAGTTCTAAAACTAGCTGACAAAATCAAGTTAGTTCTACAACTAGCTGACAAAATCAAGTTAGTTCTACAACTAGCTGACCCAATCAAGTTAGTTCTACTTGACTAACCAAGTACGGAAGAACGCGTGTTCAATAGTTGCTAGGCGATTTGGTGCCGTTGAACGGACTGGTTCAATTCCTGTTAGTCTCAAAAAGATGTTAACATTAGGGAGGCTAGAGAGAGAGAGAGAGAGAGAGAGACAGAGAGAGAGAGGGAGGGAGTTATCTTATCAAAATATGACTAACCAAATCAGACATGAAAAGATCAATTATTGATCAGGAACTCTCATCAATTGCTTTCATGTTATTTCTACTTGACCCACAATAACAGTGACTTAGATTACAATTCATCAGACAAGTACAAAATACTTACATCATTATCAGAGGTGCCGCACAGCCCACATGACTTGCACTCGATACACTGCCAAGGGTACTTCTTGACGGAAATGATCATGTTGTCTGTGAACTGTAAACATGACGGATGTCCTGCAACATAAACAAATTATCTCACTGCAGATTTATTTACTGATATATAAAACATGACACTTCTTTTTTAGAGATGAAGTGTTGACAGTGTGAGTTGACAGATGACATTCACAACTGAATATGCTATTAACAAGTGAGATTCACAGTTGAATATGATGTTGACAGGTGAGCTGACAGATGAGATTCACAGTTGAATGTGCTATTGACATGTGAGATGTGAGCTGACAAGTGAGATTCAAAATTGAATGAGTTGTTGACAGGTGAGATGTGAGCTGACAAGTGAGATGTGAGCTGACAGGTGAGATTGAAAATTGAATGAGCTGTTGACAGGTGAGATTCAGTTAGCATACACAATCAAGTTAGTTCTTGATTTTGCATTTGGACATAAATGCATCAAATATGTTGTGTATTGACAACTAAATAACCTATTATAAAATATCAGAAACTGTGAGTGGAACACCTCAAACCATTAACAAATTAAGTCAGTTGCAATATTTTTTATTTAAACAAAATTATACTCTACTAATAATTTATCTATTTTACAAATTTTAATTATCATCATCATCATGTGACATATCCGTTCCAGAACGTAGTCTTCCCTATGGCAATCTTGAATTTTCCGCTCTTGAAGTTGCCCTGACACTTTTAGTAACATGCGCAGGCATTCTTGAATATCTTTTGTCCAACTGCGTCTTGGGAGGCCTTTGCTTTGCGACAAAACTAAGCTTTTACCACACCCATAGAAAATTTCTTGGCACTATAATTCTGTAGTTTGCCGTTATTTTCAGAAGGAACATCCGATTTAATCTGACACCGAAGAAAACACATACATTATCACGCACCATTTTAATGTTATTTAAAATTATACTTATTTTATATTAAGTATTTTAATTATACTTTTCAAAAATAAATTACTGACATGTTGATTTTCTGTAACTATTTTCCTTTCTTGCTGGCTCCTTAACAACAACTTAACAAGAAAGCTGAGTTTTTTGGTCATGTAAAGAGACATAACAGCATGGAAAGATTAATAGCTGAAGGTAGAGTTAACAGCAACAGGGTAAAAGGGCGTCCAAGAGGACAATGGTGCAGTGATATATCAGATTGTTTAAACATGTCTCTGGCTGCTGCAGGTAAAATCGCCTAGAATTGCAAAGTGTTTTGCAATTCTACATTCTGTAAAGAATATGTCACATGACGATTTTCCTTTCTAAAGACATACAATATGCACACCATTGATCAATATTATGATCAAATTAAACAAACATGAGACATATTTCTACTACTAAAAAATAATATGGTCAAAAAGTTATTTAAAAAAATAAAGTCCAGATAGAGTAGACTAGCACTAGTAAACTTGCACGGTTGTGATGTCTATAAGGGTCACACTCACAATCCCGCAGCAATGGAGAATATTTGGCTCAGTTTTGATCGTGTGACGCTCAATAGACAAAATGTTCCTATTGCAAAACAACTTGTTATTAACCTGTTTTGTAGACACATTGATTGTGTGCATTCTACCATGCAAGCCTGCCATTTAACCATTTGTATATTTTTTCCCTTATATTCACTTACCTATTGGTGCCTAGTTTTACTGAGAGATACTTATTATATACTAGCTAATTAATCAATCAATAAACCCATAACCCTTCTGGGTCTTAGGGGTACCACATTGGATGCTTCAGCACACAGAGTCCTCCAGCGAATTCTATCCTCAGCGATGCGGATGAGTGTGGAAATATCTAGCCCTGTCCATTCCTTGATGTTGTCTGTCCATGTCTTTATTTGTCCTCCTCTGCTTCTTCCAAATAAAGACATGGACAGACAACATCAAGGAATGGACAGGGCTAGATATTTCCACACTAGCTAATAACTATAACTAGATACTAGTTATTCAACTTTATAACGAGAGGTAAGCAATCACAAAATTAATGAGGATATTATGAATGATTTCACAAGAGGGTAGCGTCCGAACAAAAAAAAACCAACCTTCCAGACAGCAGCTACAGAATAAAACTATCAATACTAACCAGATCTTCCACAGTCGCTGCATGAGACCAACTCCTCCGCCACTTTAGTCTTCTTGTTCTCGGCAGCATCTCCTAAGCAGAAGTCACAATAATTGTTTGCTGACACTTTGCTCTCCGCTGCAGCTGTTGTTGTTGTTGTAGTTGCTGTTGTAGTTGTCGTTGCTGTTGAGCTTGTAGATTTGGTGACTGAGATAGAAATGTATTTGTTAGCTTTGATGGGTGGGAGGGTGACATGATGAATAGACAACTGTTACTGAGTCATAATTTGTTGATATTATATGGGAGATTTGAGTGATTGAATTGTGTAGTAGGCAATGATTGGTTTCATATGGGAGATGTGGTAGTGATGGGACAGTGTAGTAGGCAATGATTGGTTTGGGCAGTGATTGAATAGTGTAGTAGGCAATGATTGGTTTGGGCAGTGATTGAATAGTGTAGTAGGTAGTGACTGATATTATATGGGACACATGGTAGTGATGGGACAGTGTAGTAGTATCGACCAAATTTCATTAGATATAAGGACCATATATGTATATATGTAACATGACTATGATAACTGCCTCAATGATATTTGATGACTTAAGACTCTATGATAACTGCCTCAGACTCTACAACAGAAAGATGTGGAATATAACAGAGATTATGTCTGATGTTACCTTTCCCGTTGCTAGCTGATACCTCGCTCCTGGTTCGCTTAGTTCCTTTAGGGATGTACTCTGTGTGAAACAGCCAACAGAAAGTCATGAGATAATGCTCACAAGAACTAATTCATCACACATTGACATAGAACATCTGCAAATATCAACTGCTTGTTGTTTTTTTTACACAGACTATCGGACTGTTTTCTTATATAGTCTCACATTTCTTGACTATTCCTACAACTCTTGACATTTCTTGACCATTCCTACAACTCTTGACAGTTCTCACAGCTCTTCAAGAATTTGTTTCTGATAGATTTGACAAATCTACAATGGTCTCAAATGGAAGACTATACTTGAACTGTCTCAGTTCCTCACTGATCTCACAAGGAACACTGTATAATAACCTCAACATAACACATATTATAGTCTAATATCAACCAGCACCAGGTGTCCCATACACAGAGCCAGTGATTACAGTAAAGGGACAAAAACTTAATACTGCCAATAAGTTTCTATATCTCGACAGCACCCTATCACAAACTGTGACAATTAACGAGGATCACCTAAAAAACTCTCTCAAGCACTGCAGCATCAATACTAGCTCCTGGAAGACTACAGCACTTGATTGCTTAGCCTGGCACATCCAGATTACTGCTGGCTTCACGAAATTTGAAAAAGAAAGAACACTGTGGGCAATTCACAACGCAAGAGACGGAAAGAAAAATCCGAAAATTATCCTACCCCAAACCTTCAGCACTCCTGCATGCACTGCAATAGAACTTTCCGTGCACGAATCGGACATCTACGAACACGCAAACCAAATTAGAAAATTACCAATTACCGGGTAATTATTATTTATTTTTTTCATCGCATTTATTGTTTTTCATGCCATGCTCATCTTCGCTTGTGAAGGAGGAACATCATCATCATAATATTAACATACTTTAGTGCATTTAGAAATGTGTATCCATTGGAACAAAAATGATATAAACTAGTGGAGAAATTTCAATATAATTTAATATCGATATAAACTATGTAACAAAACTGTATTTTTTTTTTACATGACATTGTGCAACAAATGTACATGATATGCATCCAGAAGTTGTAGTAAATTTTGGAAATAAAGGTGGGCAAGAATTTCTGAACGGACTGTAGTTAAAATTAAATATATTGGGACACAAACACTAGGCTAATATTAAAACTAAAACACACTAGACTAAAATTAAACATTACATGACAAATACTACAATAAAATTAACTGTATCATGACACAAATACTACACTTAAATTAACCGTATCATGACAAATACTACAATAAAATTAACTGTATCATGACAAATACTACAATAAAATTAACTGTATCATGACAAATACTACAATAAAATTCACCGTAGCATGACAAATACTACAATAAAATTAACCTTATATTAACAAACCACATATTAGACCAAAAATAAACTGTATGGCACTACTAGAAAGCCACCACAAAATACATCAACTGTTTTGTGTGTGCCAATTTTGGCCCCAACTCTCATCCATGTTAACAGACAGTCCATAAAATTAGAGGCAGCCCCCCCCCCTCCACTGGCACCCCATACAAATTACAAATAATTACAAGATACTTTCCTATTTTAGAAGGAAAAAATGTCAAATTTCAACAATTCAATTGTTATATCACAAAACTGTAACTTATGTCAAAACTGTAACAAAACTATACTTTTGTCAATTCCCCCCCTTCAAATCCCTCCTCCCCTTGTCAACAACTGTCAAACTTTTTCTGCCCCCTCCCCCATATTGTTGACGTAGTTTATGGACTTCACCACTGGAAAGATCAAGGGGAGAAGGGGCACTAGTATTGTGGCATGGTAGAAGTTCATCAACCGAGCTTATTGACAACACAAGACACAGAGAATCATGGAGAAATATGATCGCCTATGCCATTCAGCATGGCACTTGATTGATTGAATTTATGGGCAGCACCTTGGTTAATATTAACATTATAATGGACAGCCCCTTGGTTAATATTAACATTATAACAGATTCTAGTCTATTATTAACGTTATGATATAGGCGCAAGGCTAATACAAACATTATGATACAGGTGCTAGGCTAATACAAAAATGATGATGTGTATATATTAATCTATCGTACTTAATCTAATATTATCTTCATAATGTTACAGATAATAATAAAATCCTTATGACATAAATACAAAACTAATATAAACACTACATGTACAATGAAACATATGAGTCGAATGTTAACATTATGATACAGATATATCTTTTTGAAATACCTTAAAATAACTGTAACATTAATACAAATTCTAGTCTAATATTACCCTTACATTAAAACAGATACTAGTCTATTATTAACCTTGTAATTAAACACATAATAAACTAATATTTTTATGAAATACATACCGGTACTACTCTAATATTAACCATATGATACAGAAACTAGTACAATATTAACCGTATGATACAGAAACTAGTACAATATTAACCTTATGATACAGAAACTACTCTAATATTAACCTTATGATACAGAAACTACTCTAATATTAACCTTATGATACAGATACTAGTACAATATTAACCTTATGATACAGAAACTACTCTAATATTAACCTTATGATACAGATACTAGTACAATATTAACCTTATGATACAAAAACTACCAGGTACTCTAATATTAACTTAAAAAATCACAGAGATGCTAGTCTGAAATGTATAATGACATATACAGGATACAAGCAGATGTTAGTCAAGCAGTGCTGGTTGGCTGTTATGCTATTCAAGAGAGAGCTGTATTATTAACAGAAAGCATGTCAGCATTTCTGACAAGTAATCTAGCCAAACGCACCAAACACATTATATGACTGTTAACACATGTAGCCTAGCCAAGCATACCAGACACATATGACTGTTAACACAAGTAATCTAGCCAAACACACCAGACACACATTACATGACTGTTAACACAAGTAATATAGCCAAGCACACCAGACACACATTACATGACTGTTAACACAAGTAATCTAGCCAAGCACACCAGACACACATTACATGACTGTTAACACAAGTAATCTAGCCAAGCACACCAGACACACATTATATGACTGTTAACACAAGTACAGACCAAACTTGCAACAGGATAATGTTAGTAAGTCGAGAGATCATAATAATGGCACACAGGACACATGAATAGCTGCTCTAATCTCCCCCTGAGTATATCCACAATTACATGACAACTGATAGTTGCAGTTCTCTGTTGGTCAACAAACATTCTTTGCCGATCATAATAATGTTCATTTCTTGCCATGTTTCAAACCCAGCTCTGTTATTCTGGACACGGGAAAGGCATCATCATCTTTATTAATTTTGTTTGATTGTGCAGTTTCTCTCAAAGAAATCAATATGTCTGTCCATTGTCCACTGCACAGCTACTTGATGCAGTGGCACAACCTGCCAACTGTCATTTATAGGGAAATCAAGTGTCGCTAATGAAGTTTTGTTGCTAATGACTGGCACCACACCTAATAACACACACAAATCAACATTTTGTCCAAAAAAACTTTTATCTGGAGCACAACATAACATGTCAAATAAGGAACGGTATAGTCTACATTCATATTATAATAAATGGGGGTCTGAACATAATCTGCAGACATGTCAAACAAGGAACGGTACAGTCTACATTCATATTATAATAAATGGTGGTCTGAACATAATCTGCAGACATGTCAAACAAGGAACGGTATAGTCTACATTCATATTATAATAAATGGTGGTCTGAATGTATTCTGCAAAACTGTTTCCCAATGTGAGTGGTTGAGAGGCTTGCTGGTCCAGTAGTGCAACCCTGCAGGCATAGATATATAGAACAGGGGGAGGGGGGGGGACTCCAGACAGCGGTAAAGAAAGACATTATAGTGGCTATATGGGATAAATTCTAGAAGATAATGAATGATCTAAAAACTAGAAGGATACAGATGGAACAAAACAGAAAATTGACAAAATACAAAAGGATATCAACAAAACAAAACAGAAAAATGAAAGAACATAAACCTGATATCTGTGCATAGGAGAGATGGATGCTAATTCCAAAAGCTGGTAGTGTACCAAACTGGTGGATATACTGGTTGATATGATCAGTTGATACAATAAGTGTTATTTCACATCAATTGATACAATCAGTTTTCCTGCTTGGCTATCTTGATAATGTCACCTCAGTTCCATGCATCATTTACCGTATTGTGTGGACATTCCATTTTGTTGTGCACAGATATAGCAGTACACTGGCTGAAGGTCTGTGTCTAAGTTTTCATAGATATGTGTCCGTCTATCCTAGTCAGTAATCATTTTTTTCTCTTCAATGCATCACTATTAAAATCCAGTTCCTTTATTGGTTCTGTGTGCAATCTCCAACTGTTGAGATATGCTTGAAATTTCCCATACAAAACATGTTGGCTATGGAGGGATTATTGATGACATTGGACTACAATCTAAACTTCTCATTATCAGAACCACCACATCAGGAGAAATGATCTACCAGTCAGAAAGCTTCATGTTCTGTACAAATAAAACTTAATTAATTCTATTCAATAACATACAGAAGTATTTTAATGTCCAGTCAACAATAGTGGTCAAACTTTGTCACCTGTATTCACAAAACTTTATAAACATCTGATTTGTGTTCTAACAGCTAATGATACTTTCCTTAATGATACTTTCCTAGGTTGTGTTCTAACAGCTAATTATATTTTCCTAAGTTGTGTTCTAACAGCTAATTATATTTTCCTAAGTTGTGTTCTAACAGCTTATGATACTTTCCTCAGCGTGCTCTAACAGCTAATTATATTTTCCTAAGTTGTGTTCTAACAGCTAATTATATTTTCCTAAGTTGTGTTCTAACAGCTTATGATACTTTCCTCAGCGTGCTCTAACAGCTAATTATATTTTCCTAAGTTGTGTTCTAACAGCTAATTATATTTTCTTAAGTTGTGTTCTAACAGCTAATGATACTTTCCTCAGCGTGCTCTGACAGCTAATTATATTTTCCTAAGTTGTGTTCTAACAGCTAATGATCATTAGCTGTTAGAGCACAACCTAGGAAAATATCATTAATGATACTTTCCTTGGTTGTGTTCTAACAGCTACCGGTAATGATACTTTCCTCAGCGTGCTCTGACAGCTAATTATATTTTTCTAAGTTGTGTTCTAACAGCTAATGATACTTTCCTCAGTTGTGTTTAACAGCTAATGATACTTTCCTAGGTTGTGTTCTAACAGCTAATGATACTTTCCTAGGTTGTGCTCTAACAGCTAATGATACTTTCCTAGGTTGTGCTCTAACAGCTAATGATACTTTCCTCAGTTGTGTTCTAACAGCTAATGATACTTTCCTAGGTTGTGCTCTAACAGCTGATGATACTTTCCTAGGTTGCACCAATATGAAAACAAAAGTGTATGACTATGTGCACATGTCGAGAGTTTATTCAAATGTGGCATCTGTGAAAATGTTATTATCCCATTATATTTTCTGGTTGATTAACAACAAATTATCTTGACATTTTCAATGTTCGACATTGTCAACATACAGAAGAATTATCGAAAGAAGAATTGTGTGGTGTCTGCAGCAGAAATGATATTTACAAGGAGTTCGTGGTAAGGATATGGTTTGAACTCCTGGCATAGACAACAGTGAAATGTCAGTTTAAAGCCACTTACATTGTTATTATGTTAGTATCAATAGAATACAAGTGAAAGACAAACACAACTGAATTTAGGAAGCAAAGAAAAATATAGTCCAAGCAAACAAGCAAAATAGAATGTATGATTTCATCAATATAGCAGCTTACAAGCTCAGGGATATAAGAACATGAAGGCAATGTGCAAGTATGCCTTAATCAAGCTATATCATACAAAGATGACCAACTATTAAAATGTTCTATGCAAACATGGTAGTCTATTAAAATGTTCTATGCAAACATGGTAGTCTATTAAAATATTCTATGCAAACATGGCAGTCTATTAAAATGTTCCATGCAAACATGGCAGTCTATTAAAATGTTCCATGCAAATATGGTAGACTATTAAAATGTTCCAATAAAAAGTGGCAGTCTATTAAAATTGTTTCATGTAATACATGGATGTCAATGAAGAATTAGGTATTAGTTTATTAGTTTATATTGATTATCCTCCTCGCACACTGGATGTGTCCATTCGTGCTCAGATCTCTGCTTCAGTAAATCTCTAGGGTATAATGGCTGATGGTTCCGGTTCTATGTTGGTTCAATGCTCTTTTGAAATCTTTGTCAGGTGTTCTCCACGGGTCAAGCCCATCCTCACTTCCAATTCGCGCATTCTCAATATTGACTCATGCTCATTCATCTCAAAATCCTCAGATTGTGCGGACACACAAAGAGCAATGAGTATGTCTGCTCAGTCCATAGCATGATCATCTGTTATGGTGGCATGGCTAACTAATTGATTGGCCTGTTTATTTACCTCCATGCCCGCGTGTCCAGGGACAACGATAAGCATGAGTTTTCGTAGTGATGCCTGCATTTTAGCCTCTCCAATAACTCCGCCCATCCCCTACATACATGTCCTATTATGACTTTCTGAATTATGTTAATTGAGTCGGTATAAACGCATGGGAATAGGCTTGCGATTCCAGTCAGTTAAGTGCTTGTGTTACGGCAAATACTTCCATTGTGAGACTGCTTTTTGTTGCAGTAAAGGCTCTACTGGTTTCGTGCACTCTTCTTCCGTATGATCTGGCAGTAAAGGCTCATGCACATAGGTGATGATGGATGACCAACCTGTATGTGTAAATCTCAACATCTGTGTCGTCGGCATGTTCGCAAATGAGTGCCTTGACCTCAGCATTCACGCTCACAGGGCTATGTCCCCTGCACTCTCTATTGAGTGTAATGATAGTCTTGACTCTTGAAAGACCAAATAAATAAGTATCCATTCCTGGCCATGAGTTATAATTTCTGGGACGCAAATCTGCTTAACGGTATCCATGGCATGACCAATCCATGATTTGTCTATTTCATTTACTTTCACACAAGAGAGCTCAATGATATTGGGTAGTCTATGTCAGAACAAACACGGAGGTATGCCACATATCAATTCTGTGAAATATGTGCGGAAAATCAAGGAGAAACCTCATAGCCACACAGTGTGTCCCCCTTGTGCAACCAAGAATGATCCGCATCGCTTTGTTTTGAATTCTCTCTAGTCTCTCAATCTGTGTGTGACTGGCAGTGATAGTTGCGCCTGCATATTCCAGCCTCTCAATTGTGACTTGCGGTGATAGTGGCGCCTGCATATTCCAGCCTCTCAATCTGTGTGTGACTGGCGGTGATAGTGGCGGCTGCATATTCCAGCCTCTCAATCTGTGTGTGACTGGCGGTGATAGTGGCGCCTGCATATTCAATGACAGGGAGGACAAGAGCCTCATATAAGATTACGAGCTGTGATTGTTTAGTATCAGCAGCTGCCTTCACTCTCAGAACTGAAAGCTCAATGTTCATTGAGCATTATGTTCAGCAGATGGACCAAAACAACCTAGATGTCAGGCAGAGGATTATCACCAGGTACGGAGGCTCACCAGGTACGGAGGCTGAGTAGAATAAGAGCATACACATCACTGCAGAGACCATCCAGACCACTCCTAAATGGTCGTGGAACACCGCCCCAGGTCCTGACAGTATACGATATGAGGAGTTCACCATCCTCAAGGAGAGTGACATAAAGACCTGGTTCGTGAGTTTAACGAAAGCATCAAGAACGGTACTATCAAGGAAAGATGGCTGCACAGCTACCTATTGCCACTTAAGAAGTCCAATAGAAACACACCTAGATCAGCGTATACGGAATCACAACGATGCAGAACACCATGGGAAAACTCACTGTGAGGATTGTTGCACACCATCTCGCTCGAGATCTGGAAGAGAACCGCATTTTTCTGGGCAGGCGCAGAGGCTATAGACTTCAGAAAGAAACATGGTGCAATGCTGCTGTTTTCACCTATGGCATATTTGAGGGCTTCAATGCAGGTCTGGACACGTGTGCTGTCATGGTAGACTTGGAGGACACATATAACTGAGTGCAGCTCGAATACCTCATCAACACGCTTTTTTGCTCTTTAACGTTGACCCTTTCATCTTCAGATTGATATCAGTGGTGTTTGCTTGAGAGGAAGGTGGCTCTCGGGTGTGGTTGCTGGACATCTAAACCCATAACAATACGCTCAAGTCTTCCACAGGGATCTCCCATCACCCATATTATTCAATGTCTACACCATGGCAATTACACAGCAACAGCTCGATGGAAGAGGTAGAACACCGTCTTTTGCTAGCGATATCCTGATATACAGACAGGGAAGGGTTAGAACAGAAACTGTCAGATCACTGCAGAATGAGCTAGACCTTTTCGCTTCCTGGTGTGATGATTCAGGGGCACTTTTTGATCAACAAAAAGAAGACTGCTGTGACATGATTCTCTCTTAACAATCACATCGTAAAGTCTGCAACACCATCAGTGGAGATGAGGGGTACAATGTAATCAGGACCTCATCCTTACAATATCTGGGCATGCATTTTGATAGTAGTCTGTGCTCTCAGGCAAATTGATAATGTTATTTCAAAGGCTAGCAAAGGTCAATGAAAATGTTCCATGCAAATGTGGTTGATAAAATTTTCCATACAAAGTCAAGTTAGGTCCCCTTGCAGCAACCTACCGTTGGGGATGAAGATAACTCTTCATGTACTAAGCCACAGCAACTATTATTTGGGGTGGCCAGTTCCCTTCCTTGCTGTCTTTACCTCCACTAACTCATACATCAGGTACCTCTGTAAAGCTGGGTTGACTTTGGGGAGAAATAACGGAGCAGAATTTTTTTTATCCGGGCGTGGTTTCAAACCTGATGAGATGTAACCAGAGATAGTAAGGACTATCAACTCGATTGCTGCGCCCCTCCATACAAACATGACATTTAATGAAAATATTCCATGTACTACATGACAGCCAATTAAAATGTCCCATGCAAATTTGGTTATCAATTAAAATGTTACATGCAATACATTTTAATCAATTAAAACCTGCCATGAAAATGAAAACAAAACAATGAAAATGTCTCAAGCAAACAATGAACATGTCCTATGAAAGCAATGAATGTGTCCCATGCAAGCAATGAACATGTCCCATGCAAGCAATGATAACGTCCCATGCAAGCAATGAAAATGCCCCATGCAAGCAATGAACATGTCCCATGCAAATATGCAGAACTAAATCTTCTCACGCAAATAACAGAGAAGCAAGCTATAGTAAAATCATGCGGGCCAGGTTAGAAGTTAGGAGGTCAAGGCCAGGAGAATGAGTGTGCAAGGCAGGGCATGACAACACAGTATAGGTGTTATCAACACCGGACCTGAGTGGGCACGGCTGGGCGGTTTTGGCGATGGACTTCTACTCTCCTCCTCTATCATGCCGTTGTGGAAGTGAGAGTAGTGGTAAGCCAGGCCAGGCCGCGTTTTGTAACGGGCCCCACAAGCTGCAAACAATATAGCAAGTCACATGATTCATGTCATTGGTGAGTGTGTAGCTGAGCAAGTGCTAACCAAACATCAATTAAACAACATTTAAAACCAACACAGCAGAGCCTGTCACTGCGGGCCAAACTGCAAGTTCTTACAATCCACAAAGAGTAGAAAAAACAAAGCACCATAAAAATACTGGTAAGTTCTGCATACTAAAACATGATGTGCCAACATATCAACCCTGACTAATGCATACCTTTCCTTCTTCCAACTGAGGATTGAAAACATACAAGTTATACAGTCAACACGAACAAATCTATAGCTCATCTGATTGGTTAGAAATCAGCTGCCAGTAAATGTCATCGTGTCACATGAGGAAATATAGGTTTTCTTTAAAAATGCATATTCATGATTAATACTGGAACATCTAAACACTCTTTCAGATCATGTTCAAGTTTCTACTCACACACAACATATTCATGATTAATACTGGAACATCTAAACACTCTTTCAGATCATGTTCAAGTTTCTACTCACACCACAACATTCCAGACTCAATATGTACATGTCTCAACTGTAAGCACACAACATTCCAGATTTGATATGTACACGTCTCAACTCTAATCACACACAATTCTAAACTTTAATCACACAACTGTGTTCAATGGTCTCTACTCATGCAAGAAGGCAGCGAAGCACAGTGGTTAGCGCACAGGCTTTACATATGAGTGGTCCTGAGTTCATTTCCCAGTTGAGGCGAAAATGTTTATCAGACCACAACAGCTACCGGATCAACCAAGTAATTCCGCAAAGTAAAGCCTGCGAGGGAGAGGGGATGGCTATAGCCCTCATATAGCAGAGTCACTGAAATTTGAGGTCGCTAGCATATCACACCCTTAAGGCAGTTAATAAATGCTATGGGATACTTTTTTTTTACTCACACAACATTCTAGACTGTAATCACACAAGTTTCAACTCTAATCACTAAGCTGTGTTCAACAATTCCTACTCGCACAACTGTGTTCAACTCTTATCAGTCAACTCTAATCATACATCAGTCTTAACTCTAATCACAGAATGGTCTCAACTCTAAACTAGTGTAATGTCCAGGTATGTTGATATACTCTTCTCGCAGGACTTGCCCACTTTGCTGTGCTGGAGTTTTGTGATGCTGTCTGTTGGATAAAGAGTAAACAGTGTGAGTTGGTTTGTTCCTTATTTTTACGAGCCATTTCTTTGTCTTTGACCATGAAGGGCAGACATCCCACAGACATATTAAAAGGATGTGTCCTTGCATCCTTGTTCATGATGTTTGGGATGATGCCTTGTTCCATTGTTTTCTTTCAGTTGGTTTTCCCTTGGACTTGTACTCCTGCAGTTCTGTCCTTAGTGACTGATCCAGCTGGACATTCTTGCGTAGAATGCATGTTGACAAAATTGGACTATCTAAATGTTTACTCATATTTCCAGTGTGCTTTGTCCTTCCTGGAAGACATCTTCAATTTCATGTACAATGTGGATGACTCAATCTTCTATGCATCAATGTGGATGACTCAATCTTCTATGCATCAATGTGGATGACTCAATCTTCTATGCATCAATGTGGATGACTCAATCTTCTATGCATCAATGTGGATGACTCAATCTTCTATGCATCAATGTGGATGACTCAATCTTCTATGCATCAATGTGGATGACTCAATCTTCTATGCATCAATGTGGATGACTCAATCTTCTATGCATCAATGTGGATGACTCAATCTTCTATGCATCAATGTGGATGACTCAATCTTCTATGCATCAATGTGGATGACTCAATCTTCTATGCATCAATTTTGTCTGAAACTTGATTGCTGCTTTCGGAGGATGACTTACATTTCTAGATACTGTAATAATCTACTGTTATATTTTCAAATTTATCGTTCAATGTCCAGATCTGTGGAAGCGAGGTACAGAAAGTGCTTATGACTGACAAGGTACAGGTTTGAACCCTGCTGCAGGCAACTGTACATTCAGACAGCAATGGCAAACTTAATACAGCCACAAAAAATGCTGGGTTGATGACTACATTCTGTATAAGATCATATAATGCTACCAATTGTTATCTTTCTGTGGTCCCCTTGACAAGTCTAGGGTCTCAAGTTTTAAAATAATCTCTGTGTGCCCCCCCCCCCCCTAGAAGAAACATATAGCCCACTGAGAGCCATTGGTGTAGTATTTATTTGGGAGCCAGTATGATGGATATGTTTTATACTCTTTCCAATTTCTCTCTATCTTCAGAAAGGTGTCTAGTTCAGTTTTGTTAGCTGTTCTGTGAATTTTCAGTCCTGTTTTGCAGGATGAGACTGTAGTCTAATATGGATCTGACCTATGTATGCATATCTGTGTATAGTTTTGCTCTCTCCCCAGAATATATTTTAAAGTTACTAAAGGTTAGCCCCCCCCCCCTGTCCAGCTGGACACCTAGGCATGATGGACTTTCTTCTGGATTTATTTGGGTGCCTTCAATGGTGATTTTAAGTTTAATTTTCTTAGTTTGTGTCTTAGGGTAAATACAGTGTATGTTGTTTTACTAGTGTTCACCATCATGCAATATGTTGATATTGTGTGAAGGATTTGTATAAGTCTCTGAGTAGCAAGATTTAAACCTGATCCACATGTCCATATGTCATCTACAAACATGGCTTTGTGGGTTTCAAGAATGTCAGGTAATTGATTTATAAATATTAAGAACAGAGTGTAGCTGAGCCTTGGGGCAGTCCTCCCTCAAGCGTATGTTTGGTGACAAGTTGTTGTTCACTGCAGTTTGTATAATTATGTCAGTTTTTAATTGATTTGTACAATTTCCCACAAATGCCAATGTTTTACATTTTAGCAGTAGCCCGTTTTTCCATACTGTGTCATATGTCTACAAATACAGCAACTGTACTCATTCCGTGATAGAAATTGTCTTTCACATTCTGGGTGAAAACAAAAAAGTTGGTCTTTAGTTCCTACTTGAGAATTGATGAAGGACGCTGAAGTCTTCAACCACCAGTATAATCTGTTATTCAACATTCATCCTGCCAGTTTGCTGGTGTTGGAAGTCAATGTGACTGGAAGAGAACTTTTTATGTCATCTTCAGGTTTATCTTTCTTTAATATTGGCCTGACAATAACGGTCTTCCAGGCTGTTAACAGTATTCCACTTTGTCCAGTTTTATTTATGACATTTAATATTGGCCTGACAATAACGGTCTTCCAGGCTGTTAACAGTATTCCACTTTGTCCAGTTTTATTTATGACATTTAATATTGGCCTGACAATAACGGTCTTCCAGGCTGTTAACAGTATTCCACTTTGTCCAGTTTTATTTATGACATTTAATATTGGCCTGACAATAACGGTCTTCCAGGCTGTTAACAGTATTCCACTTTGTCCAGTTTTATTTATGACATTCAAACGGTGGATCATCTCATTTGATATTTTTTCAGGACCTGTATTCTTAGATGAAATTTATTTATAGCAGTCTGGAGTTCTCATATGATAAAATTTTCTTCAGAGAGCAGTGTTTGATGGTTTGTGGCTTTAATTTTCAGAATCTTGTCAATTATTGATCACTCCTCCCTGGAGTTGAGGACTCTCAAACTTGTGACATTGGACTCTGTCATAGAATTTAGGTCCTGTGATCGATCATGCAGAAGGCAACCGCTATACGATATTATACCTATGGAAGATCATGTTTGTCCACCACATGCGACGATGACCATTTGTCACATCAACTCCTGAAATTCAGCCAGAGTTATGTTCACACCTGTGAGTCTGCAGATGACCAACAAGCCCTATTCGAGCCACAAAAGTTCCTGGACAATTCAGACATGGAATTCCCACTGCAGATGGCCTTTGGTCCATCTGTGACTCTCCGCTGCACCTCTCCTCTTTTCGCAATATGATGCGCCCTCTTTGACCCATGCAGATCTATTTTGTGAAAATTCCTATCCTGCATCATGGTCCAACTCAAAGGCACCCAGTGAGGTCCTCAACAAGTTCTTGCAGCGCCCCCCACCCCAGATCATTCTGACATCTCGTACCCTTCCCCAGTTCACCATAGAGATGCACCTTTAGCAGGCGACGATCTGGCATACGTATAAGATGACCTGTGAATTTTTGTGGATATGAAAATGACTTGCACTGGGATAGAAGAGCATATGACTATATAGTGAGACTTTTCTATTGTGAAACATTTGCATTCTATTCTCTATAGTTATTAGTTTTCATGTTGTAACATCCTGCTGTTGATCAATCTTTCTGGAGTAGATGGTCCTTCAACTTGTGGCATTGCGTCCAATCATAGAACCTATTTACTGTGAAAGAGACCAGCAAGATCTACATATTGAGCAGGCACCCACAAACCAACTTTTGGAAGAAAAGGAATCTTGGGGTGAAGTCATCCATTTCCTACGTGTATTTTCAAATTTGGCAGACATAAAAACACAAGCAAGATGGACAGTGCCAGCAGAATATGTTTGGCAGGGGATTGAAAGTGATGAAGCAGACCTCAAATCCACTACCCATAGAAGGAAGTCTGTGAAAGATTAGATCAAAAGCACCATCTGACAAGTTGGAAAATGGTGGTCTTGGTCATATGCCGTACTTTTTTTTGGAGCAGACATCTGGGATTTTAAAATAAAACTAAAAAAATAATAACACAGGCATGAATATACATCTATCTATTCACTAAATCCTTTGTTGGCTTTCAGCATCAGGGGTAGAAGAGTTTTCTGGAGATTGCCCTCGTGTGTGCTGAGTATATTGTGATATTTGTTGCCTCTTATTTTGGTCCATCGTTTTCATGTTCAGCCTCTAGGTCTGCCTTCACTGTATCTGTGTTGAATAGCTTACTGTGTTATACTGTCTGATGGTAGTATGATGATGTGTGCGAACAATTGATCTGTTGTCTCTTAATATATTCCAAAATTGAGGTGGTACCGGTTCTTTGTCTAATGTCCTCATTCCTCACTCTGTCCCATAGCAATATTTCTAAGATTCTGCGTAAGCATGCCATTTCAGCTTTTCATAAAACTCCATTTTACTACGAGCCATTATTTGTACATCTCTGCATGCTAACTACCTTAGTGTGAATAAACTCTCATCTCTGAGCTCTCTCTCTCTCTCGCACGTCACACTTATTTATAATACAAGACACATCTCTATTTTATAAACATGCACACATACATATGTGCAAACACACGAAAGAGTTTACATACAAACACAATAGAGACAAGTAATTTAAATTAGTGCAATCAAAATATGAAGAGACATATGAAACATGATTGAGTTGTTAAGTTGTTAATTGACATATGAAACATGATTGAGTTATCAGGTTATCAAGTGAAGTGACATATGAAACATGATTGAGTTATCAGGTTATCAAGTGAAGTGACATGAAACATGATTGAGTTGTCAGGCTATCAAGTGACATATCAAACATGGTTGAATTGTAAGGCTATCAAATGAAGTGACATGAAACATGGTTGAATTGTAAGGCTATCAAGTGACATATGAAACATGGTTGAATTGTAAGGCTATCAGGTGACATATGAAACATGGTTGAATTGTAAGGCTATCAAGTGACATATGAAACATGGTTGAATTGTAAGGCTATCAAGTGACATATGAAACATGGTTGAATTGTAAGGCTATCAAGTGACATATGAAACATGGTTGAATTGTAAGGCTATCAAGTGACATATGAAACATGGTTGAATTGTAAGACTATCAAGTGACATATGAAACATGGTTGAATTGTAAGACTATCAAGTGACATATGAAACATGGTTGAGATATCAGGTTATCAAGTGAAGTGACATAAAACATGGTTGGGTTATCATGCTATCAAGTGATATATGAAACATGGTTGAGATATCAGGTTATCAAGTGACATTCTAACAATGTCCAGAGATCTTAAACTATAACAATGTTCAGATAATCTCAGATTCTAAGTTTCCAGAGATCTCAGATTCTAACAATGCCTAGAGATCTCAGATTCTAACAATGCCCAGAGATCTCATATTCTAACAATGCCCAGAGATCTCAGATTCTAACAATGCCCAGAGATCTCAGATTCTAATAATTTCCATAAATCTCAGATTCTAACAATGCCCAGAGATCTCAGATTCTAACAATGTCCAGAGATCTTAAACTATAACAATATTCAGATAATCTCAGATTCTATGTTTCCAGAGATCTCAGATTCTAACAATACCCAGAGATCTCATATTCTAACAATTCCCATAAATCTCAGATACTAACAATGCCCAGAGATCTCAGATTCTAACAATTCCCATAAATCTCAGATTCTAACAATGCCCAGAGATCTCATATTCTATATTCATAGATCTCTATTCGCTAAACCCTTTGTTGCCTTTCAGCATCAGGGGTAGAAGAGTTTTCTGGATATGGCCCTCTTGTGTTCTGAGTAGATTGCGGAATTTGTTGCCTCATATTTTAACAATGTTCAGACTATCAGACCACAGGTATGAAAAAATACAAACAATAGTATAGAAGACAGTTTCAACCTTAAGCTATTTTCAAGAAAATACAAGACAAACAGAGAATATAACAGCAAAAACAATGTCACTATCACAAAAACATTAGAAGACAGGACATTTAAGGTAACAAGATATGACTCAGTATTGTCATAAAGAAGTGCAATAAAAAAAATGGAGAAGGGAATGAGAATGAAATAAAACTGTCTGAAAACAACAAAGTCCCTGCATTCCCCAAATCTAAATAAATGACTGATTGGGTTATTCATGTTCTTTATCCTTTAGGACCTCTACAGACGCTATACTGCGCCAATGAATATACGTTACTTGGGAACTGTAGGTGCAATGATGTGCTTGTTGCTATGGCCCGATTCCTGAGTACGGAACTTCACCAAGTAAAGTTTATAAAGTAGAATTCGAGTCACACGGAGCTAGGAATATGTCACATCCTAATGGTCAAATTCCTTTACACATTACGACTGTAAGAAGGGAGAAAGCTGGCTGATTATGTCAATGAATTTCTGGAATGACTGTCCATTTTTGATGCCATATTTTACTATCAAATGGAGTACCATGTGGCATGGTAAGTGATCGTGAGTACATGTTTTAGCACATGCGGTTGCGTCTGTGGGTCTCACCAATGGCTCACTAGACAAACCACTCATGCAACAGAAAACCTTAGTAGATGACATGCCTTTATATTGAGGTTATCTTCTTATAGAAGCTTCATGGCACGTCACCTATACAATCCCGTAGTCATAACCTTTGATAACAGTTACCATGTTGCTCCGGCAGACTGACGTTGTGCTTGAACTAGTTGCGGGCACGGTGTCGGTGGACGGAACAACAAAGAAACCTGTCGCAAAGGTCAGAGTTGTGCCCTGCTGTCGACATGTGTTTCAGTGGCATTAGACTCGAAACATCATTGAATTGGATGGCTGCTGGAACAAGAGGGCGGAGCACTTATGGGAATGTCCCATGTGCTGTGAGGTCAGTTTCTAATCAAGAATATATGTTTTAATTGTTGTGTTTGTGTTTTATTTGTTGTTATATTATAAGAATTGTTTGTCGATTCATTGAAAAACACAAAAACAATATGTATCAGGGATGCCACGTGTCTACATGGAATATTATTACGTTGTATGTAGTTATCTAGTGTTGGCCATAAAGATATTATTGTATGCAATTTCTTCATGTTTTATTTGTTCAGTCCATATTATATTAGTTTGGATATGAAACAATATATATACAACAGGTATAGGTATTTAGGAGGATTTTATCAATGTTGCTACACATTGCTCACGTATTAGGGTCGTCAAGAAATTACAATTGCAATTTTTTAATGGAGTTTTGAGACCCCCCCCCCCAATTTTCAACTTCACAACTTGCTCACAACTATCATAAACAAAAAAAAACACTATTATATTCATTATTAACTCCTTTATTTACACGTGCAAAAATTATTTTGATTTCTTTACCAACCAAAAAGTTATCTCGTTTACCAAACACCCACCAAAAAATTATGCACATTGTCAAAAAAGAATCTAGGCCCTTGGGAAGAAATTGCATAATTTTAATCCAGGGTTCTAAAGGTTATTTATTATACAAGAATGACTACTCATGTTGAAACTGTTATTTGTATTTATGTGTGCCTATACTCTATAGTCTGATGGTCAGTAGTTCATTGTCAAGCTGATCAACCTTGTGTTTTTACATAAGTACTATTATTATACAGTCGCACAGAAGTCTCACTTATTATCAAAAGAGAGAGTGTGTGTGAGAGAAAGTACAAGTTCCATTAAATGTTTACCTTCACAAGCATATGGTTTCTCCTTGTCTTCAGGGCTCAAGAGCTCCTTGCTGTGGTCATCATTTTTCTTCCTTCTGCCTTTGGTAGTATTCTAGAGATGAGAATGATTAATTGTATAACTTACTGAATGATGAAGTATGCATGTTAATCTATGCATTTCAGTATTTAGATATCTGTTTAGTATTTAAATAGTTTAGTTTTCAGAATTGTTTTCAAAGACAACTGAAGAAAACAACCTGAAGGATAACTTAAACTATTTGCAGACCACCAAGCACTAGTAGCATCATCAGAAGAGCAACTACAAAGACAAATAGAAAGATTACATCAAACATGCCAAACCTTTAACATGAAGATAAACTTAGAAAAGACCAAAGTAATGAAGATAGGAAAAACAGAAATAAACACCAATATATATACATATTGGAAACAATAAACTTAAACAAGTGACAGAATTTGCATATCTAGGAAGCAATATAACAGACGGCAAGAGCAGTAAAGAAATACACAATGGTGTAGTAAAGCATACCAAGCCCTAGGGCAAATGACACCAATCTTCAGAAACAAAAAAAGTAGATTTAAACACTAAAATAACACTATTCAAAATGATTATTATGCCAACGCTGTGCTACCAATGCCAAACATGAAAAGCACAAGACAAACGAAAGCTCAGCTGAAATGGCATGCTTACGCAGAATCATAGGAATATCGCTTAGAGACAGTGAGAAATGAGGACATTAGACAAAAAACTGGCACAGCCACAATCTTAGAGTATATTAAGAGCCAACAGATCAAATGGTTTGTACACATCAACATACTACCACCAGACAGCATACCACAGCAAGCTATGCTACACAGATACAGTGAAGGCAGACCTAGAGATCGACCTCGAAAATGATGGACCACCGAAATAAAAGAAGAGACAAATTCCACAATATACTCAGCACACATGAGGGCCATCTCCAGAGAACTCTTCTACCCCTGACGCTGAAAGGCAATAAAGGGTTTAGAGAATAGATAGAAATAGTTTAGTATTTAAATGTAGTTTGGTATTTAGATATATTATATTTAGACTTCAACATGGCGCAGAGTGGACGTTGTTTGTCACTTGAGGATTATTTGATTTCGTATTGTGTGTGGTGTTATTTTGACAGTGAATTGCTAATAACAGGATTGTGTGGAAAAGGCCTTGTGTATTTTCTATCGTGTACATATCAATATTGCTGGAGGTGAGTCCGAGTTTACAGGCCACTGTCGCCGTCATGATGTTCGCCAGGCACACACAAGGAAGCAACCAACAGCCACCACTAGAAGTGGTAACTTTGCAACTGAGCAGAGCGTGGCACCCATTTGTCCCGATATAAAGTATTGTTAAAAGCAGCAGATATAAATGGATATACTTCATATGGATGTGGATATCCCTCATATGGATGTGGGAAACAACAGGAAATTACCATTTTATTCTTCCAAGAAGAAAGTCATGGTAACACAAACTACAGTATAAAGTGTTAATATTGCAACATGGAACGTCAGATCGTTAGCACAGAGTGGTAAATTAGACAAGAAATGGAAAGAATGAAAGTAAACATCTCAGGAATGAGTGAAATGAAGATTGACTGGGGTGGGAGAGATACAATCAGAGAAATTTAGTCATATACTCAGGTGAACATAAAATTGAGAGAGGTGTAGGCATATTATTAGACACAGAAACAGGGAAAATGGTGAAGGAGTTCATGGCAATATCAGATTGGGTAATATTAGTGAAACTAGCTGGAAAGCCATTGGATATTAACATTGTACAAGTTTATGCACCCACATCAAGCAGTAACAGAGGAGGACATTGAAAATTTCTATGGAGAATTAGAAATTGCAATGAAACTGTGTAAAATGCATGAAGTAACTACAGGATAGTGATGGGGGACTAACACAAAAGTAGGTGATACAGAGACAAAGGATGTGACTAGAAGATTTGCTTTAGGTGTTAACCTTTAGCACACTCCCATGGAGTGCATTCAACAACAGTTTACACTAAGATAGCTGCGGTTGAGTGCACAAGCCCTACAAAGGCCCTGCTGCTAGATCCCCTGTAATCAATAAAAGAATCCAAATTTCTAAAATTTTGGTTACCAGACTATTTGAATCTGGCACGTTATTCATTTTACTACATTTTTCTGAAAATTTAGTGGCGACTGTGGACCAAATTTTAATGAAATATCGAAATTTTTGCAATATGTCAACATCTTCAAAACCGGCCAAAAAGAGTCAAATACGAGATGGAGATTAGTCCATAATATAATAATATAAGAAAAAGACAACCTTCATTTTTTGGCCACTTTATGAGACATGGAGGTTTGGAGAACATAGTCACAACAGGCAAGATATACTTTTCTTGAGAATTTAACGGGGTGCTCTTTCTTTCCCTACTTTAGCGTTGAAATCCCCCATGACTATAATAACGTCTTGTCTGTTTGTTGTATTTAGAGTGTGCTGTAGTTGTTCGTAAAATGTGTCAATCTCACACCTTCTCCTCCTCTGTCATGCTGCCTTATCTTTGCTTTCTCCATCGTCCATTCACTATTGTCCTTCTCCCATTTTCTTTCCTTCCTATGACTACCACGTGTGTCTCTATGTAAGTTGCTTACTGTGATCTTTGTTTGTCTTGATGAAGGCTTTTTAGTCGAAACGTCATCTGTCACTGTGTCTCGTAGTTAGGTTGTTCTATGACTTATTTTGTTAACATTTATACTATTTTTGCGCATTTTCATATTTGCCCTGTGTTACCCCAGCCACCTATTTCCTGTTTAGGGTTGTTACCCGACACTGGAACTTTTACCCATTTACAGCTGGTCGACTGTAGAAGCAGTCGTTTTAGGCGAGAAATCACAACCCAGATTTTTTCACCCGGAAGTGGTTTCGAACTTGGCATGCTGTAAATCAGTGACAGTAAGTTAGCTAACTATCAACTGGGCTATTAAACTCCTAGAAAACATAACAGACTACAGAAATAATGACACACAAATAAACTGTCCTGAAAACAGAAGAAACTACAGACAGAATGACATACAAATTTGTGTTGGTGTGGTCCTTGTTGCTTTGGGTAAAAATTGTTTCTTTGTGTTCTCATATCCCATTCCCTTTTTCAACAAAACCAGCTTCCATGATTACATGTTTACACATACGCAATTGCCACCTTGAACTTCATATTGTTTACATATCTGCGTCCTATTGCCTCTGTGGTGGTAACATTGTTCTTACTGTTTTTTCACTGTTTGTATATTCTTGGTAAAGACCCTGTTTGTTTTGTATATTCTTGGTAAAGACCTAATGTTTTGAAACGTTGAAAATGTCTTGTGTATTATTTGTTTTTTTTTCTATTTATACTCCGTAGCCACTTAGTGATTGTCTGTCAGTTGTGGTTACGTGAAACTTCAAAAACCTGTGTACTATATAAGTACTATTGTTATTCAGTTTTACAGCAGTATTACCTTTTATTGATTCTGGTACAAATAAAATGTCCTGAAAACAGAAGTGACTGCAGACATAATGACACACAAACTATACCTTCTTTCTCTTTCTTCCCTTCAGCGAATCCTCAAAATCACTAATATCGGATTGGTCATCAACCATTGCTCCATCATCTGGTGGCTCACCAAAATCATCGACATCATCGTACCAGCCATCAGCTGTCTCCAAATGATCAAATTCATGTTCCTCCAAGCGGTGGGCAGGGTTCTCTATTGCACTGATCTGATGCATGTCTGGAAAAGAGTCCCAATGATATAAATGTATTTAGCACATTGTTTAAAATCTCTACACAATGTATTTATTGCGTTGATTATCTCATTACTAGACACAGTAATTAGCATTTAGTAGTATTTATATCACACCTTTTAACACAACACCCTAGAAGATTATTTACATGGAAGTCTTTGGATGCAGCAAGTAAGAATCAAATCAATTCAATCATAATACAACAGAGATGGAAATCATGTATATTTTCTGGCACAACATTACCCGGAGCAGACTGTAACTCAGACCACAAACTACTTGTATCAAAGTTTAAGGTAAAACTCAAAAAGGTCATGCAACATAATTCAGTATGATACATCTGAAAATAACATAGAGAAAAATAAAAAAAACAGATTTTCTGCCCTAATGGAAGAGCAAGAAAACATGACAACAAAATTTTTAGCAAATAAAACGAGAGATATTTATCACAAGTGCCCAAAAACATACTCCTAAAAGAAATAAAAAAATAAGCCTACATTTCAGACATAACCATGAAGATCGTGGAAGACAGAAGAAATAGGAAAGAAGCAGAAAGTCAGACAATATATAGAGAACTCACAAGAGTATTAAAAAAACACAAGTTAGATAGAAAAGCAATAATATATAGCCAACTCTTGTAAAAGAAATAGAGGAATTACATGAACAAGGTAAGAACAAAGTCATGTTCTCTGTTGCAAGAACTATTCAGAACAAAGTTTTCAAACCATCATTACCTGTCATAACAGATAACAAAGGTAATACTTTAACGGAGCAAAAAGATATTCTCCATAGATGGAAAGAGTACTGTCAAGAAATGTAAACAGAAACTACACATATTAACACAGAAGATATCAACATACTTGGCAATGAAGATCAAGAACCAGATCCAATGCAGGAGGAAGTCAGGAACTCAATACACAATTTTTTTAAATGGCAAACCCCAGGCTGTGATAACAACAGAAATGATTCAGGCAGGTGGAGAAGAAAGTGTCAGTATATACCATAGCCTATGTTGCAAGATCTGGACAACTCGTATATGGCCAAAGGATTGGAAAAGATCAGTTTATATCCCTTTACCAAAAAATGGCAACATACAATTATGTATAACTACAGAACTATGGCTTGGTTAAGTCAAGCTAGTCAAATACTATTACACATTACAATGAAAATACGATAGAAAAGGAAGTTCATGAGGCACAGTCAGGTTTTAGATCCGGCAGAGGCACCATATCTTCAACATGAGAATCACTATAGAAAAATGCAGGGAGTTCAACAAAGACCTACACTCATGTTTCATTGACTACACCAAGATGTTTGATTGTGTACGACATCACCAATTATGGAAAATGATGGTCGACATGGGATTCCCAAAACATCTCACATATTTCATTGCAATGCTGAATCATGAACAAGAGGCAACAGCAGACGTGGATAGAACAATATCAGAATGGTTTAATGTACAGAAAGGGGTTAGACAAAGATGCACACTATCACCATACCTGTTCAACAGCTACGCTGAAAACATAATGAGAAATGTAAAAGACGACATGACATTTGCTGATTTCCAACCTCTTACCATCAGAGGTCAGCAGATCCCAAAAATCAGATATGCTGATGACACAGTTCTCTTAACAACAAATGAAGATGGTCTCAAGCAAATACTCAATCAATCAATCAATCAAGTGCCATACCAACTGGCATAGGCGATCATGTTTCTCCACGACTCTCTGTCTCTTGTGTTGTCAATAAGCTCGGTTGATGAGTTTCTACCGTGCCACGATACAAGCCCATCTAGTAACTTTTCTCTTTGTCGACCTCTATCTCTTCTCCCGTTGATCTTTCCAGTGGTTATTAAGTGTTCAAGCTGTGTTCTTCTCAGCACATGCCCTAGAAACCTTGACTGTCTGCCTCTAATGTTTGATATGATTGATCTTTTTACGCCAGCATCAATGAGAACCTCTGCATTAGTTTTCTTGGCTGTCCATGGTATTTTCATAATTCTTCTCAGAAACCACATTTTGTAGCCTCCAATTCATTTCAAATTTTCTTGTTTATAGTCCATGCTTCACATCCATAAAAAAAGAATTGGTTCGATATAACATCTCAGCACCCGAATTCGGGTCTGCATTGATAGACTTCCATTGCAAAAAATGGTTTTCATTTTTATAATGATACTAATGTCAACAAAATAAGGGAAAGCCCAAAACCTGTACTTAAATATGAAGAAAACAAAAATTATGATAATGGATAAAGTGAAAGTGCAACCAAAGATAATTTCAAACTAGTGAATGTAAGAAATTTTGAGTATTTGGGCACAAACATAAATAGTTCAGGAAGACTGCACAGCAGAAATCAAGAGAAGAATTCCAATGGCGACATTGAAGCTTGTCCAAATAAAAAATCTTTGGCAAGGTACCAGCAGCATAGCCAAACTATCTATAATCAAACCATGCATATTTCCAGGGACAATATATGGTTGTGAGGCAAGGACATTAAATAAAACGGTAGCAATGAGAATTGCTGCTTTCAAAATGAGATGCTATAGAAGAATTTTACATATACCATGAACAGCTAAAAAGACAGATCAAGAAGTGTTAAGATTAATAAATGTCGAAGAGGGCTGGCCCTTTATCAACATCATAACAAGAAAGCTGAGTTTTTTTTTTGGTCATGCAAAGAGACATAACATGGAAAGATTAACAGCTGAAGGCAGAGTTAACGGCAACAGGGCACCTAAGATTATGATGATGCAGTGATATATCAGATTGTTTAAATATGTCTCTAGCTATGGCAGGTAAATTCGCCTAGAATCATGGAGTGTTCACAGAAATATAAAGGGATGCAGTAACACAGGGCAAATGCCAGCAGAAGCAGCATATAGTATATTTCTGAACCTTCTAGGGTTTTAGGGGTGATATAAAGATGAGTCAATATAGAGATGTCAATTAGCTTCCGTTATCTGCAGTGCTGATGAATGTGTACAATTAAAGTTCTCTCAATTTTTTTACGTTGTTAACCTTTTCCCTCCCAACCTGCCTTCTATATATACACTACCAACTCATTCGTATCTGCCCAACGTACACAAGGTGTATTAGATTGCTGTCCACCATGGTTTCCATGCAAAAAGACATGCTAAATTTAGCCCTGGCGTGATTACTGGTAATAGCGACTTCCACACTGATGGGAAATTAGTTTAGTACTTAGAATTTGAAGTAACAATGATCGTTGATCTGTAGGGTAGGCCTCATTGATGATATTCGCATCCCCCCTCCATACCATAGACCTGGTAATGATTAAGAATAGTCAACACAGCTGATCTATATCAATATTGATCAATTTCATGAGGAATCTGGTCCTGCAAAAGAAATTGATCAAGATTACTCTATTTTTGATTAAGACTATGCCTAGTTTTCACTATTTCTACATTAGTCATTCTTTGGGGATACATGCATAACGTTGTGTATGCCTGTATAAAAATATTCAGAAAATGAGATCCTTTTTGGAAACCTGTTTCACCAGATATCTAGAGTTTTCTTGATTTGAACTAGGCCTATATGTTTAAAGTAGTTACAGTTACAGAATGTTGTTGTCATGTTGTGTAAGGGAGACTAGTAGTTAACAGTTACAGAATGTTGTTGTCATGTTGTGTAAGGGAGACTAGTAGTTAACAGTTACAGAATGTTGTTGTCATGTTGTGTAAGGGAGACTAGCAGTTAACAGTTACAGAATGTTGTTGTCATGTTGTGTAAGGGAGACTAGCAGTTAACAGTTACAGAATGTTGTTGTCATGTTGTGTAAGGGAGACTAGTAGTTAACAGTTACAGAATGTTGTTGTCATGTTGTGTAAGGGAGACTAGTAGTTAACAGTTACAGAATGTTGTTGTCATGTTGTGTAAGGGAGACTAGTAGTTAACAGTTACAGAATGTTGTTGTCATGTTGTGTAAGGGAGACTAGTAGTTAACAGTTACAGAATGTTGTTGTCATGCTGTGTAAGGGAGACTAGTAGTTAACAGTTACAGAATGTTGTCATGTTGTGTAAGGGAGACTAGTAGTTAACAGTTACAGAATGTTGTTGTCATGTTGTGTAAGGGAGACTAGTAGTTAACAGTTACAGAATGTTGTTGTCATGCTGTGTAAGGGAGACTAGTAGTTAACAGTTACAGAATGTTGTCATGTTGTGTAAGGGAGACTAGTAGTTAACAGTTACAGAATGTTGTTGTCATGTTGTGTAAGGGAGACTAGTAGTTAACAGTTACAGAATGTTGTTGTCATGTTGTGTAAGGGAGACTAGTAGTTAACAGTTACAGAATGTTGTTGTCATGCTGTGTAAGGGAGACTGTTCTGCAGCTTTTATTTGAATATTAGAAAAAAATTGACACAAGTAAATGAAGCCAACATCAAACTTGTTTTGTTTTTTTCCCCTCTCACAAGGTAACATGACATTCACAAAGATATGTTCACAGATCTGTACCTCTTCAATTTATCTGTTAATTGGACTTTTAATTATATAAATTGATTGCAAACTGTATTTTACATTAATTTCTTGCACAATCACCTCTGATTTTTTGTGGAGTTATTCTCCTTGCCATGGGAACAATGCCCAAAGTTTATCCTAATCAGCTGGGATTGAAAAGGTTAACCTATGATTTTGTATGTCTCACTGCTTCTTAACCCTTTCACTGTTACCTGCAAGACTATTTTAGACAGGAGTCATATCAAGTAAAATGTTCAAACCTTAATGTGTTGAACTGTTGATAGTTATTCTTGGAATTCTGCGAACATATTTTATTTTACTCCTTTCATATTCATTTGTTACATCTCTATAGCGAATTTGTAAAAAGCATTTATGTTCAAAATCCTGAATCTCTCTAGGTCTTCTGTCTATTGAATTTTGTAAATTTTTTTTACCAAGTTTGGATATTTTTCAGTAGCCGAAATGGTAAGTTCATCAGCAAACAATGCTTTCAGCACATTCAGATGTTTAACCATGTCATTCATGAAGATAATGAAAAAAGGGTGCAGATTAGAGGAGATCCTTTTGGCAGTCCTTCATCTAGTGCTTGTTTTTGGGATATTATGCCAGCATAGCTAGAAGACTACATTCTGGAAAGAATATGTCACCTGATGATGATAACTGGTGGTCTATGGTTCTGTTTGTTATGAAGGCCTGTATCCAGCTAAACAGTTCTCCCATATTCCCATTTTGTTCGTCTTCAGAAAAAACCACTTTCTCCAGACTCTGCTGCAAGCATGATCAAGATCAATGAACACTGCTAGTGTGCGTTTTCCTTCTTAATCAGGAGTATCATTTAATAGTTTTCTGTATCGCTTTTGTTTGTCTGTTCATTGCTGTTGTCATCTCTCCTATCCTAATACTGATTTCTTGATCCAGGGAGATTTATTATGTTTTATTGCCCCGGTACAACAATTGATTTATAGCAGGGATGGGGCAAATCTGGTTAGTCAAGCCATAGAGAAATAATATATTTGAATTCACTACCTCTAATCATGTTTATCTCATCCACATTTAAATAATCCTCCATGTGTTAATTGTTGTTTGAAATTTCAAAGGACTAAAACTTGCTCACCTCATCCCACACAAAATGTGTTCACTAAACACACAAAGGTCACCTTTGATTTAGAATCTATTTTTCTGATATTTATCCTAGCTCCAAGCACTCAGTGAAGCAGGCTGTGACTGATTGGCATCACCTTATTGGCAAGAAGCCACCTAGACATAAAGCTGGCTTTAGTTGATCAATGAAAGAGACACTGACAGCAGGTAGCACCCTTGTCTACACCAAATGACAAGGGCTTCACCTGTATCACACCCCTGGCGAGTGAACTCGCTGACAGTTTACCTGGTTCACGACGCTCCCGGCGAGTGGACTTGCCTGTTGCTATCCCCCCTTCCCATCCTGAAAAGTGAAAATTACATGATCGTTAATGTCATGTGACCGGAATCAGCGAATCATAGTTAGAAGTTGTATTAAACTTTTGATATCAGTATTGTGTATGGAAATAGAAGAATTTTGTAGAACAAGAAGATGTAAATTGAGAGACATTCAGATCGGAATCCATCGGCGACATACAATGGCCATCACTATGTATAATTGAAGTACTATCATGAATTGTGATTCTGATAGTAAGGAATTCTTGGGAATTACATTTGATTTTAAAGTAGATATAGTGACACATTGGTTACATTATGGTATGACATTTGATTTTAAAGTAGATATAGTAACACATTGGTTACATTATGGTATGACATTTGATTTTAAAGTAGATATAGTAACACATTGGTTACATTATGGTATGACATTTGATTTTAAAGTAGATATAGTAACACATTGGTTACATTATGGTATGACATTGAATAAATATGGAACTAATATATTGGCGGATTTACCTACATGATTAGGTCTAATTCTCAAGAACACATTTTCAACAAGGCAAGTTACTTTTACATATTATATTTATTTTCCCAGCAGTATTATGTTAGTTTGGTTTATGAAACTACATAAATACAATATACTTAGGTGTGTTCATCATCATCATGTGACATATTCTTTCCAGAACATAGTCTTCCCCATGGATCTCTTGAATTCTCCGCATCTTGAGCAAGTTTTACTGCCTCTTTTAGGGATATGCACAGGCATTCGTGAATGTTTTTTGTCCAATGGTGTCTTGGGCGGCATTTGCCCCTGTTGCCTTCCATCATCCCTTCCAGTAACACTCTCTTCTCTTTATGCTGTTGTGTCTCTTAATGTGACCGGAAAAAAAACTAGCTATTTCTTTAATGTGGTGTTCAGAAGCCAGCTTTCCTGGACGTTAATTGTTCTTAACACCTGGTTTGTTTTCCTTGCTGTCCATGGTATTCTCAGAACTCTTCTATAACATTTTAATTCAAATGATGTTATTCTCTTGGCCACTGTTTTATTTAGTGTCCATGCTTAACATGCATGTCGCCACAGGAACACACACATTCATAGTAAACACAACTTGGTTCTTATGTTAGTACCCTGCCAGTTTCTTTAGCTGTTTTAATTTTAACAGTGTTACTGCTGTTTTTCTCTTAATCTTAACTACTCAGTGACATGCATTATATATATTTGTTCTTAAATAATCAAAATGTGTCACTTCTAAATTGCAGTTCTCAATATTAATTTTGGGTCTTGATTTCAGTTGCCATTTTGCTGAACTTTTAGGTTGACTTTATTATGTTCAGTAGGTCATGTTCGTTTATTGTTAATAGCATTGTCATCTGCATATCTAATTTCTGGTATCTGCAGCCATCCTATATTTATGGGTCTGAAATCAGGTTTCATTGTTTCTTGTCTCACGTTTCTCATTATATTTTCCACATAGATGTTCAACAACTATGAAGGCAAGGTACAGCCGTGTCTTACTCCTTTCTGTACATTGAACCACTCCAATCTTGCACCCTCTACTTTTGCCGCTGCTTCTTGGTCTTTATACAGCTCTGTTATTAGTCTATAATATGTTTTGGGAAACTCATATCATTCATTATTTCCCATAATTGATGGTGATCGACACAGTCAAATGTTTTGGTGTAATCTATGAAGAATGCATGTAATTCGATGTTATACTCTACATTTTTTGATGATCATCCTCATGTTAAATATATGATCTCTTGTGCCTCTACTAGTTCTGAAACCTGCTTGCAACCCGTGGATCATCCTCCATCTTATTATGTATTTTTTTCATTATAGTGTGCAGTAGTATTTTACTGGCTTGGCTGATCTAGGCGATTGTTCTATAATGTGAACATATTTGCATATCACCATTTTTGGATATGTTAGGTGTGTTACAGGGTGTAAAATGATGTTTTCATGGTTGCCACATACAAAATAAATAAAATTGAACAATTTTTTTTAAAATTTTGATTGGATTTTATGTTTTTCCATTTTTGCTTTTTTACAACCTTTTTACACCTCTTGTATCATATGTACACAAATAAAACATGAACCAATATATGCAGTATTCAATTCTTTCTTTAGATGTAAAAATATTATTTTTTAAAAATTAAGAACAAAAACATTTTTCTTTTTTCAAACAGATATGTTTGTTTGTTTTTTACATAAAAACCTCTTCACCACTTCCTCACACCTCTTGTATTACACATAAAAAAATTACACACATATTTGTAGTATGCAATTCTTTATTTACATGTGCAAGAATTAATTTAAAATCCCTATGAACAAAAACCTTATTGCGTTTTCCAAACACCCAACAAACATTACACAAATTTTCAACAACAACAAAAATCCAGTGGCAGGGGATAGACTGCAATTCTAATCTGACTTGCTAAAGGTTAATTTCTAAATGCCATCTTACAATTTGATTTAGAGACCAATTTATGGCCAGGGATGGAGTTATACCTTATCATAGCACAATGTTCAGGCAGAAATAAAAAGTCCATTTGTTAACCTTGAAGCATGTATCCTCTTTGACCCTCTATGGAGGCTCCACACATCTAGACCAACTGTCAACAAAGGATACGGAACTAGTCTGCCACACCTTTTTATTATATTACATTTCCTCCTCCTAAGATAAGACTTACATCCTCCCACATGTGCTCCCCTGCCTGTAACTGAGTTATCAGGAGCAGGGTATATGTATTTAGATAAATAATATATCATATGTACCTGCTTCTCCAGTCTCAATATCACCATGTGCACCAACCCTTCGTTCAGTAAAAACAAAAGACCGTTTCTTTTTCTTCCATCTTTTTGCAGGATAACTATACAACTGCCCTTCCACAGTACCTAGAGAATAAAGAACCATCACAGCTATCATATAAATATAGCACACTATGTAGGCATCATTGTTTGCTAGCTTTACATAGCTTACATGACACAATATGTAGGTACAGAGTTTGCTAGTTTTACAAATCTCAATAAACATACATGACGTAAAACACTACATACATGACGTAAAACACTACATACATGACGTAAAACACTACATACATGACGTAAAACACTACATACATGACGTAAAACACTACATACATGTCAATGTCTGATTAGCTTATATGAAAGTGCTGTTCGTCCGTCGAAGCCGATGATGAAAATTCAGCTCAACAAAGATGATGATGATGTCTGCAGTGTGTCCGACTGTGACTACTGAATCCTATGCACGCATGGAATTGTTTACCACACTCTGAGCATGTGTGAGAGGAGTCTGTGGGGTATTGAGCAGCTCTTGCTTTTCTTCTAGCACATTTTTATTGCGCAGCTTGAAGTCTGAGGTTCTCTGCAGCTGCTGCACCACTCTTGATTCTGCGACGCCAGTCGGATCTGTCTTGTGCAAGGTTCTCCCATGAATTTGTGTCTATTTTAAAGTGGATCAGTGATGTCTTAAGAGTGTCTTTAAAACACTTCTTCTGTCCTTGTGCCTTGCAGGAGCAAGGATAATGTACAACTCAATATGAAAGTAAACACTACCTGTCTGTCAATGTCTAATTAGACAAAAGTAAACCTGTCTGTTAATGTCAAATTAGATAAAAGTAAAACACTACCTGTCTGTCAATGTTTTAATTAATGAAAGCAAAACACTACCTGGCTGTCGATGCCTGTATGGATGAAAGAGATTAGTGTGCCTTTGTGCCACACCTGTCTGCGAGTCTAGAAATGGTAGTCGCATTTTCCTCTCAATTGACAAACGAGTATTGAAACTTGCTGTCTGTTCCAATATGTCCATGTATCGTTGCTCTGTTGGGAAGCTGAAAACATAAAACACATTTGTTTGTTATACAAAAGTTTAAACTGAAACAAACTGTAGGGGTCTACTAACTACTACACTACAGTCAAATAGGTTTCACAACACAATCCAATCCTATTTGAAGTGTTTGTTAAGTTTGTAGTTGATACTTAATGATACTTGATTCCTGTACGTATCAAAATTTTGGCGCAAGTAAAGTATAGTTCTTCACTGTGACTGTTGCTCTAGTTTCGACGTATTTCCTAAACTTTGTATTGTGACTGCCATGCAGAGAGCTATTGTTGTATGATTGAGTTTGGAATATAAGTAATATTTAAAATTAAGTAATATTTATTGAAAACGATTGCATTAGAATTCATTTTTAGGGTTAGGAGTTAAAGATTCGAATCAGTTTCTAGTATTTAGAATTAAGGTAAATTATTATTATATACAATAGCGGGAAGATATAAGGGACATGCGCAGTAGCATACATTAGCAGAAGTAAAGAACAGACGTGTTGCGTGTTGTTAGATGTGACCGTACTTTCGTTATAAATTCATATATGGAGAAGAAAGCATGTGAGGTAGAATTATATATTATTAATTGAAAACAATTGCATTATAATTAAGGGTTAGGCAGGGGTTAAGGATTAGAATAAGTGTTTAGTATTTATAATTAGGGTAAATAGAATAGTGGGAATATTCATGAAGTTCCTTTCTGGAATTAAAAAAGTGTATCCCGCTGAGAATGCTGAATAAGGTGAGTGTTTGCTTTTATTCATACATATTGTTACAGTTTCTCAACCCTATCCTGTATTGATGTTCTAGGGAGATCTATGACGTCAACTAGTTAAAGATGTAAACAGTGGGCTATATATATATAGTACAGTGAAGAACTAATCTTTACTCCAAAATTTTTACTAATTTAATTGTCCCGTAGGTACTTGGACAAAATTTCAAAATAATGCTACATCATTAAAAATACTATAGTTAGATAGCCCTTGAAAATTTCTATTCAACGATACCTCAACCAAGTCTGTACGTCAACCCTGAAAAAAGTTAATTTTTTTCGAATTAATTTGACATCAAAATAATTTACATGAAACATATAGGAAAATATAAATAAAACTTGACCACAAAATGTAACTGAGTTGACAATTTCTGAATTAACGTAGTTATTTTCAATAATACAACACACAAACTATACATTTTTTGTTCGTGAAGACAAGACACTTATGTTGATCACATTTCTGGAATGTTCAGATGGACACAGAACTAATCAATATTCAAAATGGCTGCTAATTTGCATAATTATAATGAAAATAAATTAAATATCTATTAAACATAATAAAATACCACAGAAACTAAATATTTTTATATTCACAAAGATGAGACGCATCTTTTGATCACATTGCTGTGATTCTCAGAAGCATGTACAGCTAATTATTATTCAAAATGGTTGCCAATTTGCATAATCAAAACAATTGTTGATGTTTTTTAAAAATGAACTGCCGTTTTCTGCATCGTCCTGCATCCTTAAAATTTACTATATAAATAGAAAAATGGTTACAGAAGTTAATAAATCTAGTTGCAAACATGTCGAATGATGTAGTCACTAATTTTCACTAAATGTCCCAAGTCTATAGACTAAGCAAAATTTTCCAAACAGGCTATCATTATGTATTCCCAGATGTCCAATAGGCCGGGCCTACTTCTTCATACATAGGCCACTATCAATTAATTAATCATAGTTTTAGAAAGCTTACAGTTACTACCCGACAGTACTCAGGCTACTCACGTGCCTAGTCCTGGACTAGGTAAGTTAGTTACTGAGTAGTTACTTTTAAGTCAAGTTACTTACTTAACTTAACTTACATTAACAATGTTATTAACATAGCATTAGCACAACATTTTCAAAATGGGTTTACAGCATTATAAATACCAGTTAGATAGCCCTTGAAAATTGCAATTCAATGATACCTCAACCAAGTCTGTACGTCAATTCTGAAAAAAGTTATGAATTTTGTAAAATTAATTTTTCATTAAAATTTTTTACATGGAACATATAAGGAAATATAAGCTGATTAGTGCACAAAGTTGTGACCAAGATTTGTAGTCGAGCCAATAATTCATGATAATTCATGACATATCAGAGTTACTAATGATAAAAAATAGAACAAACTATACATTTTTGTGTTCGGGAAGAAAAAGACGAACCTGGGGAGTACATTTTGCTAATTTTCAAATTCAATCAAAGCTAATTAATATTCAAAAATGGCACTTAATTTACATAATTAAAATTGAATTGAATAGCCTAATTATTAAACATTTCTATTATTTATGAGAAAATATGTTACAAACTATACATTTCTGTGTTCGGGAAGACAAGACGAATCTGCGGATCACATTGACATAATTTTCATACGCAGCCAAAGATTAATATTCAAAATGGCAGCTAATTTGCATAATTAAAATAATTATTCAATATATTTGTGAATTATGATAAAATATCCTACAGGGTTTTTGTGCTACAAATGTGATAAAACTTTCATGGATTATTCATGTACATAGTGATGTGATTTGTGTTTAGTTTTGTGAACTGCTTGTTTAGGGAAATGTTCCTAGAATGGTAAGAATAAAGTAGACATTTTTTATATTTTTCTTTCTCATGTCATACATGTCTTCCCCCATCTAAATCCCATTGTATATATAATTTGTATTATTATGCATAGATCATGTTCTAGCAAAGCTGCTAATTGCAGGCAATGCCAATAGTCCAAAGAGTGCACATTGCAGCACATCAGTAGTGTAGTCACAAACCAAGTCGGACAGTTGTCATGACAACACACAACCTTTTGTAAGGCTTGTAAGCAGGCAAACTAACTTCCATTCATATGATTTGGCTTAGTTTTGTAAAGATATTAACAATTTTGTAAATACATAAACACACAGAATATTTAATATTTTAAAAAGATGGCAATTGTATTTCTTGTTAACCAAGATGTCTGTAAAAAACAATATGGCGGACATGCAGCATGGACATGGTGAACATTTTTAAAACATTGGATGAGACAGAGCGCTCCTCATAATGTCTTTCATACTTGGTATACAACTGTATAAATGGCTAATATAATATTTAGACAGTAAATAAAGTTGAGTGTAATACTGTAATAGTAGATTAAAAATGGATAATGAAAATACACAATAAGTGACAATACCTAGTAGGCATTAGCACAAAGGAGCTCTTTGGTGTCCAAAAAATTTATCAAATTATGTCCCTTGAAGAAAATGGCCACTAGTCTATTTCCTGACCATGCAAGTAGGCAGTGACCACGTTTTAATTAGATTTCCAGTGTCCCTGATACTATTTGGCATATAGAAGTGGACATTTTTGTGACATCAAGTCTTTTCTGTACACAGTTGGGCATCTACCTGACAAAAACAGCGGATATTGTTTGAGTAACTTGTATTTTAACACTAGGTATTGTCACTTATTGTGTATTTTCATTATCCATTTTTAATCTACTATTACACTCAACTTTATTTACTGTCTAAATGTTATATTAACCATTTATACAGTTGTATACCAAGTATGAAAGACATTATGAGGAGCGCTCTGTCTCATCAAATGTTTTTAAAATGTTCACCATGTCCATGCTGCTTGTCCGCCATATTGTTTTTTACAGACATCTTGGTTAACAAGAAATACAATTGCCATCTTTTTAAAATATTAAATATTCTGTGTGTTTATGTATTTACAAAATTGTTAACGTTTAGGGCTCTGAATTAAAAATTAAGAAACATCCCCTTGGGCCTGAATTCTTTTTTGGAAAATTTGCGTTATTGATGGTGGGTGTTTTGAAAACGTGATAACTTTTTTGTTTTAAAAGATATCAAAATAATTTTTGCATATCTAAATAAAGGAGTGAATAGTGAATATAGTCATTTTTTTGTTGTTGTTGTATGTATGATATGACAGTTGTGAGCAAGTTGTGAAGTTGAAAATTCGGGGGGAAAATCGCAAAACGCCATTTTCAAATCGCACATATAACTTCTTGACGACCCTAATACTTGAGCAATGCGTGGAATCATTGATAAAATCCTCATAAATACCTATACTTATTGTATATATATTGTTTTATATCAAAATTAATATAATATCAACTAAAAAAACTAATAAAACGTGAAGAAATCGCACATAACGTCCATCCGGTAAACACTAGGTCTATCCCGACACACAGCGTAATTATTGTCTATGCACACACGTGGCACCCCGGATACATATTATTTTTGTGTTTTTGAACGACTACACAAACATTCTTATCAAATAACAACATATTAAACATGAAAAACAACAATTAAAACATGTATTCACAATCACTTAGCCATGCCACGCGGTACTCAATTTGATAGTAAAATATGGCTAAAAAAATGGCCAACGTCGTTCCAGAAATTTGTTGACAAAACCAGCCGGTTTTCTCTCTTCTTGCAGTCGTAATGAGTAAAGGAATTTGACCTTTAAACTGTGACGTATTCCTAGCTTCGTTTTGCGTGTTTTATACGTCACGGGATCATTACTTTGTGAAGTTCGTACTCGGGAATCGGGCGATATCCTATGTAGCGGGATTGCGCCTGCAGGCACAATGGAGCTGTGCTCATAGGCGCATTATTGCGACCGCAGAGTCGTAAAGGTTAATATCTTTACAAAACTAAGCCAAATCATATGAATGGAAGTTAGTTTGCTTGCTTACAAGCCTTACAAAAGGTTGTGTGTTTATTACATTGTGTGAATTTTCCGATGCAACCAGAGCCAATTAATAATTGTGTCTAATTAGCATAATTAAAATCTCTTCTATGCTTCCCTTTATGGGAACATGCATGTGGCAGGCAATCTGTAACCTCAGCCCTCTTTGTATCTGAAATATAATATTTGATTATTATTATTATTGGCATTTGGTACACATGTACATAAACAATTCTATGTCAAAGGTATGAATAAATTACCAGGTAGGTATGAGCACATTTTCAAAATTTGCTTTTTGTTTTTCCTATTTTAGTGATACCTAATTAGCCCTATATAATTAAATACTTTATTACATTATTCTGTAGATAGGCTTATGTAGAAAATTGAGCAAACTTGATAAACAACAAGAGACAAAGATACCAAAAAGAGTGAGAACGTTTGGAAGATGCTGAAGTTGACGTCTGCACTGATTTGATTTATTAGGTCTATTGAAAGGAGAAAGCATCTCTCACATAAAAGTGAATTTTACGACATATTCATGAGAGAATTATAAGCAATTGGACTTCATAAACAATATAAATAATATATATTTAATTTGAAATGTGTTTCTTGTATAATTATCAACATGAAACAGACCGATGTGACTAAGAAAACACTTCAGTCGTCATGCGATGGACGCATGATAGTACATAAGTACGCGCACTCTGCATGGTCTTGTACCAATAATTTTAATTATTTTACATATAAATCTTAGATTTTTTACTAGTATCATTTAAAAATGAATTAAAGAAATTAAAAGAGGCAGGAATTGTAGTAGTTAAACGTCAATTTCTTTAAATAAGAGACATTTCAGAATTATCGACGCGGCAGTAAAGAATAGCGGTAGACAAGATGGCGGCTGAGGAGCTCATGACCAATCTGCAGTGCGTTTGTTTAAAATTCGATAATAATTACTGGCAACTTCCAAAAATAGTGAAATGTTGTATATAAAGAGAAAAATTGTTGTTTCATTTGTTAGATATGGTTACAACATACTATTTTATTCAAATTAATAAATATACGTGTGCAAAGAGAAAAAACACTTACCTAGGCTTATTTAATTGCTTGGTGAAAAATGTACACAGCGTACTTAGGCATTAGCATGTAAGATAATTTTAGTAATTTTGTGATAAAATGGGTTATGTCCCTTGATATTTATCCCATAAGCGGCCATTTTGAAACCCAAAATTGTGGTCACGCGAGAGGTGACCACTTTCTATTGTCATTTCGATAGCGTCCGTGACTAGAAGTACAAAGACGTTATACTTTTCATTTGTGGGACAAGTCAGAGGTCAGTTTGATCTGTTCTTCGAGTGGATTAACATCGTAGTTTTTATAACAAGCTCTTGGACACGCTGAAGTAAGTGAATTTCATTAAAAATAGCTGATATTAGTGCCTTAGACATTACCATTTGAGAACAACTAATTTATTTTAATGTTTATAAACCATTTGTTCACATATGTATGAATTTTGAACGCTTCTTGTTCTTGTATAGACCTTGCTTTTTCGATTTCTGCAAACCTATGTCTATCCAATTTTTATCGACATGCTTGTCCGCCATTTTTAATTTTTTTACTGGCTGTTGTTTCTTGCTATGCTGATAGCAGGTAACAATCATGTATTTAAATAAATATTCTTGTTTTAGTATTGTAATTCTCATGTCTCTCATTTACATATTGCTTTTCTAAAAATCATATGCGCATCTGCTGTATAAATATCTAGATCATGTAGTAACAATGTAAAATGTATATCAACATTTGCGAGTCTGTTCTGCCAAGCCATTGCCATGACAACGGAAGTGTTTTTTATCAATAACATGGATTAATGAACATAAATTTGTTGAAAAGTCCTTAATAATTTTGAATTAGACCTATACCTATTTTATAAATATATAAGGCATAAGGCCTAATGATAGTATGTTGAATTTTAATTAGGCCTATGTAATCATTATTGGTACATAACTTTTAAGTAACTTCCCATGTAGTGAGTATGAGTGAGCTCACATTTTCTCACACAAGTCCTAAATTGCAAGGCAGCAATAGGGATCTTGCACATAAAGGATATTGGAAACAATCAGCTGAGTACCTGTCCTATATTTATATTTTTGCCTGGAGTTTGTGAGGCTTCCATTTTATGTATAATGAAAAATGTAATTTATTTAATATATCAATGAAAATTTTCTGCATTTTGTTCTTTTAGATGCAGAAACTTATTTATATTATATTTTTGTTTTTATAGACGGCATGATGGCAAGCAAGAAGACTAGACACGATCTGAAGGCACACATAGCTCAATTTGCACCTGAATACCCAGTAAAGAAAGGCTATGCCGCACGGCTGTTACTGGACCCCACCAATACCCCAGTAGATGTGATGAGGAAGATCCAGACTATTGTGCTCGCTGCGGAACCAGATAAGTGTATCAATGAATCTTCTCTTCTTTCATCTGTGAAGCGTGTTAAAATCAAAATGACGAAACATTTAAAGAATATGTCAAACAAAGATTGGTCTATACTTATGAAACTTTTACTTGAGCATCTCCCTATAGCATTTAGAGTCTTGATCAGTGATAATTTGCAACATCTTTCTACTCTAATTGATTCAACATCTCTTTCATGTACTTCTAATATGCAACCTTATTTCTCAGGTACACTAAATAGATCACCATCCCCTAAGAAGATGAGATATGATTGTGATGCCTGTGCAAACAAGAAGCGCACAATTGTGAATATGACGAAGAAGTGTGAGTATTTCTCAAGGAAGCTGATGGCACTAAGGAAGGTGAATCAGGATATCAAGGCCACATATTCTGTTAAGAGGACAAATCAGACCAAGAAGAGGAATGCAATCAGAATATGTGCTTTGAGGAAAAGGTGCAAGGATATAACTTGGAGGAATTTATGAGTATTTTATCATAAATAACTAAAATATTTAATAATTATACTTTAATTGAAAGTAAATTAGCCACCATTTTGAATAGTAATTAGCCCCAATTACATCTGAAAATGTGTGCAGTATATTCAAAAGATGCGTCTGGCATTTCCAAACACGAAAATGTATAGTTTGTAGGGTATTTTATCATAAATAAGTGAAATATGAAATAATTAGACTATTAAATTGAAATTAAATTATGCAAATTAGCCACCATTTTGAATATTAATTAGCCCCAATTACGTCTGAAAATGTGTGCAGTATATTCAAAAGATGCGTCTTGTCTTCCCGGACACAAAAATGTATAGTTTTATGCCTATTTTATCGTAAATAACTAAAATATTACATAAATTGTTAATTCGGCTTCAATTCTTGGTCACAACTTTCATCATCAGTCCGTTCATATTTTATTATATGTTCTCATGTAATTATCTTTTCGTTAAATTTCGACCAAAAAATTCATAACTTTTCATAGAATTGACCTACAGACTTGGTTGAGGTGTCGTTGAATTGCAAATTTCAAGTGCTATCTATCTGTGGTGTTTATAATGCTATAAACCCAATTTGAAAATTTAGTGCTAATGCCTAGGCGTACTTCCAACTTCTAGTTACGTAATTCGATGCACAAATGAATGAGAAAAATAAAAGTTGTCTTTTATAAACAATAAAATAAAGTTGTGTCGCATTGTCTAAAGACAATTGCTGTGGTCAGTGTTTCACATGGTGGAAAAAATGGATTCTTGGACACTACCAAAACAAGGGACGTAATTTAAGCCACATTCACGTCCCCTTACGATTTCCTAATGCCTACAGAAAAGACTTGATGTTACAAAAATGTCCACTTCTATATGCCAAATAGTATCATCAGGGACACTGCCTAAACCTATTTTAAATTTAAACTTACATTTACATTACTGTTCATTACAACTCTTTTTAATTTTTACTGGTCTCGCTGTTATTTTTATAATTGAATATTAATATTAACATGAACTATCCGATAAGTCGTACCAAGTCGGTAATATAATATTGTACAATTATTTGCATAAAAACTAGTAGTCCATTTCAGCGACATTTACTAGATATTATTAGAAATACAACAAACCATTGTATTTCGCCAGCTTCCGACGCCATCTTGATCATAATAAATAAATTAAATAACGCTACCTTGTGCTACGTAAAATTGCAAATAACGAAACAAACATTGAGAGACGGACACGAAATCTGACTAAACCACATGCATTATCCGAATGCACAGACTGCATCATGAAGTTGTGAAAACAGTTACTCACCATACATAGAAATAAGAAGAGGGGTAAGACAATGATGTATTTTATCATCCAACCTATTTAATATCTACACAGAAAATATCTAAACATATAGAAGGAATGCCAGGACTCAAGATAAATGGGAAAATTAATAAACAACCTAATATAGGAAAGATGACACTGTTCTTTTAGCAGAAAGTGAACATGAAGTACAAAGACTAATAGATTAACTCGATAAATCAAGTCAAGAATATGAACTGGCTATAAATATCCACACACAAAAAATCCATGATAATCAGCAAAGTCACATAAGAACAGGCTCTAAACATAGGCTACATAAATTGAGCTGAGGAAAGAAACAGTGAATTCACAAACAGCGAGCAATTCACTGAACTAAGGAAAGAAACAGTGAATTCACAAACAGCAAGCAATTGACTGAGCTGAAGGACAAAACAAACAATTCACACAAAAAAATTCACTACGCTGAGGGAAGAAACAAACAATTCACAAACAACTAGCACTGCAATGAGTTGTGGAAAGAAACAAACAATTCACTGAGCTGAAGGAAAAACAAACAATTCACTGAGCTGAAGGAAAAAACAAACAATTCACTGAGCTGAGGGAAGAAACAAACAATTCACTGAGCTGAGGGAAGAAACAAACAATTCACTGAGCTGAGGGAAGAAACAAACAACAAGCAATGCAACGAGCTGTGGGAAGAAACAAACCAAGAATTTATTCCAAGTGACAGGCAAAGGGCAAACGATATGTGGGTCCCACAAAATACACTCTACTCAGAAGAATCAACTGGGATAGATTATACATTGGGCATAAACAAGAATTACATCAGCTTGTAACAAGGCGCTCAATATGGACAGAAATGATTCCTGTACCATGTGCCATCTTTGGCTCAAAAAGAACTAATGAATTAGTTAACTTCTCGTAGCTATTCAAGTCCACGCTTCATTGATTAACAGACTGGGTGTGTTCTTACAATTGTCCAGTTTTTCTGCTGATAAACTACATCAAACATTGTATTTTCATTTTCTGCGTTTATTCTCAGGATTCTGCTGGAAAACAGAATTTGGTCACCAAATCTGTGATATCTGCGCTCATTTTCTGGATTATTCTGGAAAACAAAATGCTTTATATATCACCTAATCTGTGATATCTGCGCCTTTTGATGTGATATATCCGATTTCAGCATGACATTTGAGTAAATTTGATCTAAGGGATGACGTCGAGAACTCCACCCTAATGTTTTCTAGGCGTGACTATACCCCATTAATGATATGTCACAGTGTTCCCTATTGTCAATCCACGTTTAGGCTCCATTAATTTAAATGTGGAAGAGTCCCCCAGATCAATCTGAACCACAAAGATAAATCTGAACCACAAAGATCAGTCTGAACCACAAAGAGGTTTCTACAGTACATACAAGAAATTACAAGCCCACTTGCACCATCGTGTGTCTTCTTTTCTTTGACGTGGGGCAAGAAGAAAGCCTCGCCATATTGGCATGTGAGAGTTTAATGTTGCATAATGGTCGATCCGATACCTAAAATTGATACCTTCTGCATACAGAAGTAGTAGGGGTAAGGGCCACCGACGACAACTATGGATGATAGACAATACAGATGTTTTAAAACATGCCCTTGCCGGCGGCAGGTTAACTCGTCAGAATATTCATCAAGTAGGCTAAATTCTTGAAAGAGTGTCTCACCTGATATATATTTATATATATAAATACATCTCAAGTGACATATTCTTTCCAGAACGTTATCTGGATACTAAATACCTGGATTTAGAGTACCGTTTGAATACCTCATCAATACGCTCTTGCTTTTTAATGTTGACCCTTTTGTCGTCAGATGGATATCAGCGGTGTTGGCCGAGAGGAAGGTGGCTCTGAGGTGCGGTTGTTGGACATCTAATCCCATAACAATACGCCCAGGTCTTCCACAGGTATCTCCCCTCTCACTCGTATTATTCAATGTTTACACTGTGGCTATCACACAGCAGCAGCTCGTCGGGAGAGGTAGAACAATGTCTTTTGCGGATGATATCCTGGTATACAGACAGGGAAGAGATAGAACAGAAACTGTCGGATCACTGAAGAAAGAGCTAGACCGTATCGTCTCCTGGTGTGATGGTTCAGGGGTACATATCAACCAAGACAAAAATGCTGCGGTGACATGATTCTCATGATTCACTCTTAACAATCACATCGTAAAGTCTGTGACACCTACTGTGGATATGAGAGGGTACGATATAATCAGGACCTCATCCTTACAATACATGGGCGTGCTATTTAATAGTAGTCTGTGTTTTCAGGAACACATTGATCATGTTATCGCTAAGGCCCCCAAAGGACTTTCAGCTCTGAGAGTAATGGCAGCGGCTGACACTAAACAACCACAGCTCGTAATCTTATACGGGGCTCTTGTCCTCCCTGTCATTGAATATGCAGGCGCTACTATCACCGCCAGTCACACACAGATTGAGAGGCTGGAATATGCAGGTGCTACTATCACCGCCAGTCACACACAGATTGAGAGGCTGGAATATGCAGGCACTATTATCTCCGCCAGTCACACACAGATTGAGAGGCTGGAGAGGATTAAAAACGAAGCGATGCGGATCATTCTTGGATACACAAGGGACACACACTGTGTTGCTATGAGATTTCTCCTTGATTTTCTGTGTGGCTATGAGATTTCTCCTTGATTTTATGTGTGGCTATGAGATTTCTCCTTTATTTTCCTAGCATATTTCATAGAATTGATCTGTGGCGTGCCAGTGCATACCTTAGAGTGAGTTCTGACATAGACCATCCACAACACATCGAGCTCCCTCTTGTGAAGGGAAGAAGACTCAAGAGAGGTAAATCGTGAATGGGTCGGGCCGAGGATACCGTTAAACATATCTGCGCCCCAGAAGACATAGCTCATTGCAAGGAATGGGTACCTATTCCTACGTTCTTTGAAGAGGCAGTCAAGACCGTCGTTACACTCAACAGAGAGTGCAAGAAACACAGCCACGTAAGCGTGGATGCTGAGGTCAAGCACTAATCTGCGAGAATGCCGATGATTCAAATGTGATTTACACGGAATGGTCGGTCATCCGTCACCTGCGATGCGCATGGGCCTTTACTGTCAGATGAAAAAGGGATAACAGTACACGAAGCCAGTGGTGCCTTTACCGCAACAACGAGCAGTCTAACTATAAAAGTATTCGCCGTAACGCAAGCACTTTACTGGCTGGAGTCGCAAACCTATTCCCATGCTTGCATACTAAATGGTTCATTGAATATGATTCAGAAAGTCAAAACAGGTGATGTACGTAGGGAATTAGCGGAGTCATTGAAGAGAGCTAAAATGCGGGCATCACTACGAAAACTCACGCTTATTTTTGTCCCCGGACATGCGGGCGTGGAGGGAAACGAACGTGCCGACAAATGATCTAGTCTCGCCACCACAGCAGACGGTCAGCTTATGGACCGAGCAGACATACTCACTGCTCTTCGTGAGTCCTCACGATCAGAGGATTTTGAGATGAATGAGCATGAGTCAATATCAAGAATTGGGAGTGAGGATGGGCGTGGCCCGAAGAGAACCCCTAACAAAGATTTCAAAAAGAGTAGTGAACCAACATAGAACCGGAACCATCAGCCGTTATACCCTCAGAGGTTTACTGAAGCGGATATCGCAGCACCTATGGGCGTGTCCGGTGTGCGAAGATGATAATCAACATACCTAATACCTAATCTGGATACTCTGAACGTCTCGCTGTCCCGGGCAAGCAGGTCTGCATTGGTCAGACTTATTCATACATTCTTTGATGTCACTGGTGCATCTTCTTTTTGGTCGTCCTCTTCTTATTTTCCTGGTACTCTGCCATCTATAGTCAGCCTGTTGTTTGAAGTATCCAAAATACTGTAGGTTCCATCTTATGATAGTATTTAGAAGCCAGCCTTAATTTATATATATATATATATATATATATATATATATATATATATATATATATATATATATATATATATATATATTATGTATGTATAATATATATATATGTATAATATATATATATAATATATCGAAGGTTTTACATGTATAAGTTTTATTACTTAATTTAAATGTAGCCCAACAAAGTGTTCCGATGGTCATTTTATGACCCATTGTTTCTTGCATGGGTATAATCGAGTCTTTGAAATGTGTGTGCCTTTGAATTTCCTGTTGGCGTCATGCAACTGGATTTTTCATAAGCTCATGTTTTATAGTCAAGAGGTCGTTATTCCGTCAGCGATGGTTATTTTTAGATGTAATAATAATGAAGGGACAGGAGGAGGTCCGTATGTTTTTTCTTCAACTGTTGAGTTTTATATTTCCTTTGTCCGTATGTTATGGCCAGGAGCTGGCTTATGTTTGCATTGGATATAGAACAATCAATGAGCTTCGGGGAAAAATAATCGATACAATATTGATTATTGGTAATATGTCCATTAGATCTGTTCTTGATAATAAATGGGTGGACAAGTAGTTGCTCTTAACATTTATCTCTTAGAGTGACAGACATGGCCAGCAGAACACATTCCGACCATCAGTAGCCACATTCCTGCCAGTATTTGCGTCATCTCTCTATAGTTTATGTTGGAATGCAATTTGGGAAGATAACAGTGGCTATTTGACATTTTTTTCTGGATGTCATGTTCATTGGGAAAGACGTTATCTTGATGTGCCTTCTTGAAATATTTTTTTTTCTACAAAAAAGTTAACTTGATGCTTCTTCTTCTAATATCTGTAAGAAAACGTTAATTGATCTTTCATGAAATCATGTTTGAAAGAAAACATATTAATTTGATCTCTCTTGAAAGCATTTTTGTAAGAGTACAAATTAATTTGATCTTTCTTGAAATATTTGTACGAATACGCATTAATTTGATCTTTCTTGAAATAAAGTTTATAATAAAAGAATTAACTTGATATTTTCTTCTTGAAATCATGTTTGTTGAAATCATATTAACTTGATCTTTCTTGAAATCATTTTTGTTGAAAACATGTTCACTTGATCTTTCTTCTTGAAATCACGTTTGTTGAAAATATGTTACCTTGATATTTCTTCTGAAACTCATGTTTGTTGAAATCATGTTAACTTGATCTTTCTTGAAATCATTTTTGTTGAAATCATGTTAACTTGATATTTCTTCTTGAAATCATGTTTGTTGAAAACGTATTAGCTCGATATTTCACATTGAAGTCATGTTTGTTGAAAACATGCTAACTTGATATTTCTTCTTGAAATCATATTTCTAAGAAACACATTCGATTCTTCTTCTTCTGTGTTCACTCGTTGATAACCAACATGAAAGTTCGTGCGATTTCCCGGACCTCCGCATATCTTCACTCCCAAATAGCACATTCTGGATATTGACATGATCATCTGTCTCAAAATCCTCTGATCGTGCGGACACACGAAGAGCACTATATTTGCTCGCTTCATAAGCTGACCATTGCTATGGTGCCTAGCAGGGCTGTGGATATTTTTCACTTAAAGGGGTGGTGGTTACTTAAAAAAGGTAATTCTCGAGTGTAAATTCTACTTGTTTACAATTTAGTATAAATTATACTTTTTTACATTTGAGTGTGAATTCTCCTTTTTTACATTTGAGTGTGAATTCTACTTTTTACATTTGAGTGTGAATTCTACTTTTTTACATTTGAGTGTGAATTCTACTTTTTTACATTTGATTGTAAATTCTCCTTTTTTTTTTACATTTATTGAGTGTGAATTAGACTTTTTTTTACATTTTCGAGTGTATATTCCACTTTTTGTTGAAAAATTTGATGATATTTTTATGAAAAATTTCAGGGGGGGGGGAGGAGGAAGGGTGCTTAACCAAACTTCTGGCTACGTTCCCAATGCTAAGAGTCACATTCTTTATTGCTAAATGGGGGGGGGGGGGTTGAATCCTCTAGCCACCCCTTATCTACGGTCTTGGTGGCGAGGCTAGCTAATTTGTTGGCACGTTTGTTTCCCTCCACACCAGTGTGCCCGGGGACAGATGAGAGTGATTTTTCGCAGTATGCCCCATACTTTAGCTCTCTATAATGACTCTGCGTACATCATCTGTTTTGACTTTCTGAGTCATTGAATCACTTAGTATGCACGTATGGGAATAGGTTTACGATTCCAGCTTAGTGCCTGCGTTACATCAAACATCCACATCGTTAGGCTGTTGTTGCTGTAAAGGTCCCACTAGCTTCATGTACTGTTCCTCCGTGTGATCTGGCAAAAAGGGTTCAAAATAAGTAGAGGATTGACTTCACTGTACTCGGTTTACATATGTACTCCGTCACTATCGACGAAGCGGCATGCCGCTTGCAGAGAGTATCACTCATAGCACGTAACTCAGTAGCTTCAAGCGATAATCCACAGAGATCTCCGAAAAAATTCCCCTTGTAAACAAGACGACACGGGCCGGATTCGAACTCATGACCTCTTGAACACAATGCGAACTGCATAAGGGCCTGAAAGTTCCTCCTGAGCGAACTTCTTTTTGTAGATGATCGAGCAATAATATCAACATCAGAGAAACAACTACAACAACATATAAATAGACTCCACACAACATGTAGGCACTTTATCATGAAGGTAAATACAGAACAATAAACTAAGCAATGTCAAATGTAATCACAAAAACAGAAAGAAACACTACTATTCTCATCGATGATCAACAACTTACCCAGGTGAAAGAATTTACTTACCTTGGAATTGGACCTACCCAGATTTTTTTTTCAAATAACTTTTTATGCTTACCAAAACAAGTTCCATTTTCATAAACCTCAGAGTATCTATTTCTTTACTCAGTTTATATTGTGTATTTATTGGCTATAGTATTCGTGTTACGGCGATTTAAAATTGGTAACGGTATCAGCGTAAATAGCTATTAGTATAGTCTTCACTTTTGCATGCGAAAGAAAATCAATGACCCTAAAAGAATCATGAAAATGTGGCAACAGTATTTTAAAGAGTTGCTAAATCTTAAAGAAGGAGGGGACGAAAACGTAGAGCACAATGCAACGGAAGAATTAGAACCAAGCATATTGAGATCAGAAAGAGAAAATTCAATACAAACAGCTCCACAAAACAAAGCCACAGGAACCGATAACATACTAGTCGAATTAATCAATGCAGCAGCAGATACAGGGAAAAAATGGCTGCATAGGCTGTTTAACATAATATGAATACACAAGACACACAAAAAGATTGGAAAAACGCTGTAATAATACCTATTTGGAAGAAAAAAAGGCAAGAAAAATGATTGTATAAAATACAGAGGTAAGCCATACACTCTAAGCCAGGGCTATTCAATTGGCGGCCCGCGGGCCAAATCCGGCCCGCGGAGACCTAGTAAGTGGCCCGAGGATCATTGATAAAACAGTGAAATAAGGTTATAAAGAACCTAATTGTATAAGGTCAGTCATTGGTTTTTTTTTTATAAATCTGGCCCTTGATGATCCACATTTTCTACACTTTGGCCCCCGATTAATATAATTGAATAGCCCTGCTCTAAGCCATACTGAACAAATTTTCAATATAATTCTTCTTCTTCAGCGTTAATTCTCAAACTCCCGCTGGATCTGCCTTGTAGTAGGACCATGTCCTACTAGATTTACAGCAGGATGTAGTCCAGAGAATGGAAATGCGTTGTGTCGCAGTTTTATTTGCGCAAATGGTCCGACACATCCGTCTTCAGCGGGCAATAAAATTCAAAAATAAAATTGCGAGCGTTCATCGAATCACAACACAACAACACTCAGATGAGATTTCGTAAGAACAAGAGCCGTACAGATGCAATAGTTTTTTTTACTCACAGACAACTGGTAGAAAATACTACCGAAAACAAACAATAACTGTATATCACATGTGTCGACAAAGAAAACATTTCGACAGAGTAGACGGACAACAACTTTGGAAAATACTACCAAAATACGGAGTCCCACAACACCTAATCAACCTGTGCAGGAGTAGTTACACAGGAAGTCAATGTGCAGTTAGAACGAGTGATGGCCTTTCAGGCAAATTGCACATACACTCTGCGTGTGACATGGATGTGTCTTATCTCCCTTGTTATTCATTACACATATGGATTATATATGTAAAATTGTCAACACCAATGAAGAAGACAGCATAAAAAAAACTTCCTGAGCGAACTTGTCATCTCCAGACAACTCTTCTACCCCTGATGCTGCAAGGCATAAAGGGGTATGTAGCGAAAAGAAGAAGAATTAGTATATAAAAACAGTATTGTTGATGTCAACGTTTGCAAATCTCTCTCCCTCCCCCTTGTCAACAACTGTCAAACTATTTTAAACCTTCCACCCAAAGAAATTTATGCTCATTACCTAAAGGCGTATAAACAATGAATTCTTGTCCATCTTTGTGCCGTATCCTTCCACCCAACATCTCATTTCCTAAAGGCGTTTAAACAATGAATTCTTGTCCATCTTTGTGCCGTATCCTTCCACCCAACATATCATTTCCTAAAGGCGTATAAACAATGAATTCTTGTCCATCTTTGTGCCGTATCCTTCCACCCAACATATCATTTCCTAAAGGCGTATAAACAATGAACTCTTGTCCATCTTTGTGCCGTATCCTTCCACCCAACATCTCATTTCCTAAAGGCGTATAAACAATTATATTCTTGTCCATCTTGTGCCGTATCCTTTGCAGAACGTTGTCCTCACTGTCATTCTGTAAGCCTCTCGGTTCTGTACAAGCTGCCCAGCGTCTTCTAGTGTCATGTACAGAAGGTCTTCGATGTCTAGTGTCCATCGTAGTCTTGGTCTGCCTCTTCTTCTCTCTCCTAAAACGTTCCTCCATTATTAATCTTTCTAAACCAATGTGTCTCTGTATGTGTCCAAAATAGTTAACTAGTGGTTTTTTTGTGCTAGTTTTGAGGATTTCTTCTATGTTCCGGTCTTTACGGTCGTCTGCGTTGGTTTGTCTTTCTGTCCATGATATTCTTAGAACATTTCATTTCAAATGCTGATATTTTATTTTCGATTGCAGATGTCATTGCCCACGTCTCACAACGATATATTGCCACTGGAAAAATATGGCTACTTAATAGTTGCAGCTTTGTTTTTCTGTTTGCCATTTGCCATAGATTTTTCATCTGTGATGTTTTTTGTAGGGACATTGAATGCTTGTGGAAGATATCTGTTTTTGGCTGTATTAAAACAAGTTCAGATTTGTTCCAAACTTGACTTCTTGTATCTTCGTGTACTGTACGAAATAAAACAGAAGAAAACAATAAAAATGAAGTCTGTATTTGTGTACATAAAAAATGAAGTCTGTATTTATGTACATAAAAAATGAAGTCTGTATTTATGTACATAAAAAATGAAGTCTGTATTTATGTACATAAAAAATTTAATGTCAATGAAGGACAACCCTGAAGAGAAATTCACACGAGAACAAAGCATGAAACAGGCATGAGTGACTCAAACGTTGGACACGAAGGAGAGAAGACAATGATATATCGATAGTTCTAGAGCTCGACTTAAACAATTCTAGAAACGTCAATGTACCGCTCGGATCGATCACCGATATCGATATATAATACAGAGAAATATTGGTCGGGACATTACTATTGTCAGTCGATGGTCTTATAAAATCGATTAAAGCATTACGCAATCGTCGGACACGGCGTGTCTATTTGTCAAAGGTTTCTGATGAAGATGGTATCTGACAGCACGTTCATGAAGTTCTCACAAACATTTGGTAGATGTCATTGCAGTTGTGTTATAATAACAACAAGACTGACATTACACATGTCACAACAATCATCATCAGGTGCCTTGCTGGCTGGCGTAGGCAATTATGACTCTCCACAGCTCTCTATCTTCAGCATTAATTCTTACAGCTATCGGAAATTGAACCAGGTCCGTCTAGCAACGAATCGTCTTGCAACTCAAGTAAACAGGTTTTCCGTACTTGACCAACCACATCCCCGTACGTCATGTACGGAAAACCTGATTATTTGAGTTGCAAGGCGATTCAGTCCGCTAGAACGGACCTGGTTCAATCTCCGTCAGCTGTAAGAATTATTTTAATTTATACTTGACTAACCGCATTGTACTGTCTCTATGTTATTTATGTTTACAAGAAGACTTATTGGCTCTTGTAGTACGAATGTTATATGTTTGTGTTACCGAGGATACTTCAATACTTTTACGAGATGTTCGTTGTTATTGTAATAGTCCTTGTCTCGATTGGTCCGTTCTCAATGATTTGAGTACACAGTTTTAATGTCATGACAAAATCGTATCTTTTTTTTTTAGATGCTGTTATTAAAGTACGGAAAAACCCGTTTACTAAAGTTGCAAGGAGATTCGGTGCCGTTAGAGCGGACCTGATTTAATTCTCGTTAGTCTCAAATATTTTTAACAATTGATCGCTGAAGTTGTATAGTAGTATTCACGCGTCATCAGTTGTTGCGTAGTAGTAGGAATCCAAGATAGAGTGCAAAGGGTACCGCATTATTCTCGACGGATCCAGGGTTAGCAGATAACCAAGATCCCAAAAGGACCTCCTCGTGGTGTATCTTGGAAGCAGACATACAGCGGCTCGGGCTGTTTCTGGTAAACACTTTTCGGATCGTGTACAGTAATGTGGAAGCTGAAGATGGAATGAGAATTGATTGGAAAAAACCAGCAATATCTCCGACTCTTCTGGGTCAACATATACAACGTCACTGTCGACGCACAGTGACGCAACACGGTCCAGTTCGAGTATTGGAGGGCCTGCCAATGCAACAGTCACGAAATGGGTAGATGTCAAGACGAATAGTGAAAGTGGAAAAGAAAACATAATGAGCATAATGAGATGACCGCACATCGCCCGAGGGCAGAGTAACGTGCAGATGGAAAGGGAAAACTTTAAAAGAAAATTGGAACTAGTGTGGTTCAGCTTGAGAACAAGCTTCTAGTCCCTGGTGTTCCTAACAGATCAGGTCTAACTCTACCGTCGATGCTTTATTTAACTGGAATCATGCTCGCGGTGAGAGTTTTGTTCAGCTCGAGAACAAGCTTCCAGGCCGCGGTGCTCCTCAAAAAATGTGTAGAGATTCGTACTTGTACGAGGGGTCCACGATGTCGGTGAATGACACTTCGGCTTAGAGGGCGAACGAACCCGGGCGCAACTCTACCGTCGATGCTTTCCTATATCAGAATCATGACTGAATCGAGACAAGACTGTCAGCGAAACACATATTGCGAGATAGGCGTAGTCGACCCAATCCTAAATCCTTGACTACCGTCCCCACGAGACACTGCCACACATGGACATGTCTTGGCCTGAAAAGGCCAAGGCGCAGTAGATGATAAACAGCCAGGGCGTAGAGATGATACACATTCGGCGTCTTACGACAGATAGGAATCTGTCACATGATACCCACTGCCCGAATTAAAGGCATGCCAAAAACGGATGTGTTGAGCCTCTGATGTCCGGGTCTCAGATACACTGGACCAGCTGAGGTACAAATAACAGATCTCAACTGTGAAACTAGCGACACAATGTACTTCACGTTCCACAGCGGAAATCACATGAAAAATCATATTCGTGGTGGATATCAGAGAGCGAGCGCAGAAGAAAAAGAAGAAGAAAGAGCACATGATGCCATAAAACAATCCGCCCTATACGTGAACCACTATTGGACTGATGATGATGATGTTCGTCCGTCGTGATCGACGATGACCAAAAACTCAACCATAATAATAATAACAATAAATAATAAAATAATAAAGTTAATAGTGCGTTTTTAAATGACTAGCAAGTCCAATGCGCGCACAAAATGTTCTTTTACAGAATTGACAACAATAGAAGGTATCTGTGTGAGGTTGAGATGTTTTTTCTTTTCTACGTGTCCGCTTCTGTCTTGCAGTTTCTTGTCTGAATTCTTCTGCCGCTAGTGCTCCCGTTCTAATGCTGTAACGCCATGCTGCTCTATCCTGAGCGAGGCTCTCCCAAGCGCCTACGTCAATGTTAAGATGTTTCAAGGATGACTTGAGCGTGTCTTTGAAACGCTTTTTCTGTCCACCAGCTTTTCGAAATCCTGCCTTGAGTTCTCCATAATATATTTGTTTTGGCAATCGCGAGTTCTCCATACGCACAAGATGGCCTGCCCAGCGTGCCTGCGAAGATAAATAAATAAATGGGTTGAGAAATGACTAGCGCTGAAGTTGGTTTATAGTGTGGAAGAGTTGCGCTAATCGTCAACCACACTCTCTCTCCTGAGTTTTATCTTGGTCCAGTGGCAAGACAAAGTCGAGACAACTGGGAGAAAATCAAAAACTATTGGACTAGATGTTTAACAATTGATCAGAGAAGTTGTGTAGTAGCATAGATACGTCATCAATTGTTGTGTAGCATCAAGAACCCATGATGACATAAATCGCTCTATACGCTCTCCAATATTGGACTGGATGTTTAACGACTGATCACAGGAAAATAAGATGAAAATGTAATGTATAAGAGTCGTTAGTGAAAAGTATGGAGCGTATAATACGGCAGCCTGCAGTATGTGTATGAAGATGGAAATAGTCGAAGCGACACTAAAATCGGTATCTGAAACAAGAGCAGTCAGGTCCATTATTGTGTCGGATTCTCAATCCATGATATTCAAGATTCAAAATGGATGACCACGTCATGCATGTATTGAGTTATTATAGTATATTGAGGTTTCACACCTGCAGGGATTTACGTTGATACTTTGTTCTTGTTCTGCTGGAGTTCAGTGTCATGAAAGAGCGGACAGGCAGGCATTATAGAGTGTATTTGGTAGGATATATGGCAACGGACAATGAGGATATTTCGAATGTCTTTGGTTGGTTGCTGATCCAGCGGTCCATGGGCTCATGCCATTAGACCCAATGCCATTAAATGGCATTATATTTCTGGGGAGTCTGTGGATTCTCTGCCCACCCTGGAACAGAGCCAGAGTACAACTATCACACCACCAGGAAGGTAAGTTTCAACCTATGGGCCTCAGCCATAGGAAAAACAGTGCTGCTAGTTTCCTCCTCCCCAATGCTGTGAAGTAGATCTCTGGCTCTCTCCCAACCACAGAGGGTGCATACATATGTGAAAACACATTGCAATAACAAAATAAAAGCATGAGAAGCATAATTGTATAGATGACGTGCCTTGAAGCTTCTATAAGAAGATAACCTCAATATAACGGCATGCCATCTACTAAGGTTTTCTTTTGCATGGGTGGCTTTGTCTAATGAGCCATTGGTGAGACCCATAGATGCAACCACATGCGATTCGAATGTCTTTAAAATGTGTCATTTGAGCGAAGCTTAGTGGACGAGACTGATGTTATTAGATTAAAGAAGTTTGTCATTGCTATGATAGTACGGAAATATTAAAGGTGGGCAATTAAGCGGTGAGATGAAAGGAAGGTATACAATAGTCGAGCTACGGAGAAGTACATCATACATACCCATTGCCATCTTTTGAAATTGACTGAATTACTATGGGGATACCCGGAGTGCACCATCGTCGAATCAGAAATCCACAAATCTGTGATCGTTCATTCTTTGTATGTGTTACCTAGACCTCCGATATTTAAATCTCTCTTATTCTTTTGTCTCCATGTTGTTATATTTTCCTCACAGATAGGTAGATAGATACATTTTGTTGTCTTCCTATTGTTATATTTTCCTCACAGATAGGTAGATAGATACATTTTGTTGTCTTCCTGTTGTTATATTTTCCTCACAGATAGGTATATTGATACATTTTGTTGTCTTCCTGTTGTTATATTTTCCTCACAGATAGGTATATTGATACATTTTGTTGTCTTCCTGTTGTTATATTTTCCTCACAGATAGGTAGATAGATACATTTTGTTATCTTCCTGTTGTTATATTTTCCTCACAGATAGGTAGATAGATACATTTTGTTATCTTCCTGTTGTTATATTTTCCTCACAGATAGGTAGATAGATACATTTTGTTATCTTCCTGTTGTTATATTTTCCTCACAGATAGGTAGATAGATACATTTTGTTATCTTCCTGTTGTTATATTTTCCTCACAGATAGGTAGATAGATACATTTTGTTATCTTCCTGTTGTTATATTTTCCTCACAGATAGGTAGATAGATACATTTTGTTATCTTCCTGTTGTTATATTTTCCTCACAGATAGGTAGATAGATACATTTTGTTATCTTCCTGTTGTTATATTTTCCTCACAGATAGGTAGATAGATACATTTTGTTATCTTCCTATTGTTATATTTTCCTCACAGATAGGTAGATAGATACATTTTGTTATCTTCCTGTTGTTATATTTTCCTCACAGATAGGTAGATAGATACATTTTGTTATCTTCCTGTTGTTATATTTTCCTCACAGATAGGTAGATAGATACATTTTGTTATCTTCCTGTTGTTATATTTTCCTCACAGATAGGTAGATAGATACATTTTGTTATCTTCCTATTGTTATATTTTCCTCACAGATAGGTAGATAGATACATTTTGTTATCTTCCTATTGTTATATTTTCCTCACAGATAGGTAGATAGATACATTTTGTTATCTTCCTGTTGTTATATTTTCCTCACAGATAGGTAGATAGATACATTTTGTTGTGATAAATATATATTGATGATGTAGACATTTAATGAATAACTCGCAAGACAGCAAGCATAGTTGATCACGTGATAGCATTGCACCAATCAGTATCATTTTCTAGCGCTCACACATGCAGAGCTCTAGTTTAAGAAGAGCGCTCGTCCAAAAATCATTTCTACTCCAGTTCGCCTAGAATTTCTGGCTGTTCGACGAAAGAGTTCTTCACATTATGACTCTAGTCTAGAAGGCAACTTTTCACTCATGAAATTTGTCTACAATGGGAACTAGAATCAAGTTATTATTCACAGTTATCGTAAGTAGTTCTTGTTTTATGACAAAAATATTTCTATCACAGTTATCGTAAGTATAGTTCTTGTATTTGTAACAAAAATATTTCCATCACAGTTGAGAGATTACTAAAACTATACATGTAGACAGATAACACTATAGCCCGGAATGATAGTAAAATTTTGTGTCCGGCACGAAAGCAACCATTGATGATCGATGCGACAGTAATAATTAATGTCCGGTATGATAGAGAACATTGATGTCCGGTACGACAGTAAACATTGATGTCCGGTACGACAGTAAACATTGATGTCCAATACGAAAGTAATCATTGATGTCCGGTACGAGAGTAAACATTGATGTCAGGTGCGAGAGTAAACATTGATGTCCGGTACCAGAGTAAACAAAGATGTCCAGTACGAGAGTAAACATTGATGTCCGGTACAAGAGTAAACATGGATGTCCGGTACGAGAGTAAACAATGATGTCCGGTACGAGAATAATAATTGATTTCCAGTACGACAGTAAACATTAGTATCTGTCATGATGGAGCATGCTGTCTTACACATACACTTATGCACACACACACATACACACACAGCCCTGCTGTGTCTTGGATCCTTCGTCCGAAAACATTATTTGCATACAGCTGATAGTTGAAGGACACGTTCCAGGAAAGAGAACAATAGTAGACCAAGCATACAGCTGGTAGTTGAAGGACAAGTTCCAGACAAGAGAACAATAGTAGACCAAGCATACAGCTGGTAGTTGAAGGACAAGTTCCAGGAAAGAGAACAATAGTAGACCAAGCATACAGCTGGTAGTTGAAGGACAAGTTCCAGACAAGAGAACAATAGTAGACCAAGCATACAGCTGGTAGTTGAAGGACAAGTTCCAGACAAGAGAACAATAGTAGACCAAGCATACAGCTGGTAGTTGAAGGACAAGTTCCAGGAAAGAGAACAATAGTAGACCAAGCATACAGCTGGTAGTTGAAGGACAAGTTCCAGACAAGAGAACAATAGTAGACCAAGCATACAGCTGATAGTTGAAGGACAAGTTCCAGGCAAGAGAACAATAGTAGACCAAGCATACAGCTGATAGTTGAAGGACAAGTTCCAGACAAGAGAACAATAGTAGACCAAGCATACAGCTGATAGTTGAAGGACAAGTTCCAGGCAAGAGAACAATAGTAAACCAAGCATACAGCTGATAGTTGAAGGACAAGTTCCAGGAAAGAGAACAATAGTAGACCAAGCATACAGCTGATAGTTGAAGGACAAGTTCCAGGCAAGAGAACAATAGTAGACCAAGACTACGATGGGTACTTGACATGGAAAACCTTCTGAACATGACACTAGAAGAAGCTGGGCAGCTTGTAGAGAACCGAAAGGCTTACAGAGTGGCAGTGGGAACAAAGATCTGCAAGAGACGCTTCACATAGATATATCGGTGATCTAAGTAGTCTGGGTGCAGACCCGTAATAGGGGAGGGGTTGGGGTATTAAAACCCCTCCATTAGTAAATCTGAACATGACTTTAAGTACTGGGAACTTAACCAACATGTCTATAAAAACTTCTTCTTTATCGCATCGGTCGTCGACAAATATACTCAACACAACTGTCACCACTGCCACGTGTAGGTCTACTCACCATAACTGTCACCACCGCCACGTGTAGGTCTACTCAACATAACTGTCACCACTGCCACGTGTAGGTTTACTCAACACAACTGTGACCACCGACACGTGTAGGTCTACTCAACACAACCGTGATCATTGACAAAATTATTTAATACAACCGTGGTCATCGACAAATACAAAACATATGCTCTGATTTCAGAGCAGCTCAGACTAGTAATTTATTTTACCTCTTTCGTGCATTTCATTGCCTGCCGACAAAACAGTATACGAAATATGACTAATGAACAGTTCGGGTAAGCCACAAGAATGACACCTAGCACGAAGGACTGTCAATGTACACGGACGTGGCATAGCCAATAATACGCACATTAACTTGGAGTGCAAGCACTCATCCCAAACGCCTAACAGTAAGTGTGGACAAATTAAAATCTATCGAAGGATGACAATAGACAAGTCTAATGTGTATTGTCTGATCAGCAGGCAAATCAAGAGTTCTTTCAAGTGTTTTCACAAGATGTTCACTTGTTAGTGAATATCACAATATGTCTCATAAACATACTGACAACTTACACGTGTTTTCACAAGATGTTCACTTGTTAGTGAATCAATCAATCAATAAACACGTAACCCTTCAGGGTCGTAGGGGTACCACATTGGACGCTTCAGCACACAGAGTCCTCCAGCGAATTCTATCCTCAGCTTTGCGAATGAGTGTGGAAATGTCTTGCCCTGTCCATTCCTTGATTTTGTCTGTCCATGTCTTTATTTGTCCTCTGTTTCTTCCACCCTGACAATTCCCTGCAGTATTATTTTTGCTCTTATCTGTATTGATTTCCATTCCGTACTTGCTGGTAACTTTCAGTGAATATCACAATATATCTCATAAACATATTGACAACTTACAAGTGGATTGGATGATCACGACAGATTCCTGACGGCTGTACCAGTTTGTCACTCTTCTACTCTATGCCAGGTGACAGTTTTACATTCAAAATAATCACTTCATTTCTTATGTCATTGAAGCTAATGAAGGAACATACGCCGAACTAACGCTTCTTTTGTTACATTTTGCCTAACTCTTCCGATTTCGGCATAGAAAAAGTGAAATGACTAAACTGTCAGAGAATATTCGACATGGTGGAGAGTGCCATAATAATAAAACCAAAAAGCGATGTTAACTATGATAAATTAATATTGTTAATGGTAACCAGCAGTATTTTAGTTACCAGTAACAACGTTACATTATCATTGTTGGTAATGAAACAGTTATATTGCAACGCCAGAAATCTTGCTTTCATTATCGAGACTGAGTTTACATGACTGCATCTTTTTGTCTCTCTGGCAGGTCTCACTGATACATACAGCTCAAGGTAAGCAATTTCTACTACAAACACACACACACACTTGAATTAGCGATAGTTTATCTATCCGTTACCTAATCATGAAACTAAACTACCCACGCCAGTGGCCAAAACTCTAGAGTTTACTGGTCAGCAGAACTATTAAATAAACTACCCACACCAGTTGTCAAAACTCTAGAGTTTACTGGTCAGCAGAACTATTAAATAAACTACCCACACCAGTTGTCAAAACTCTAGAGTTTACTGGTCAGCAGAACTATTAAATACCCACACCAGTTGTCAAAACTCTAGAGTTTACTGGTCAGCAGAACTATTAAATACCCACACCAGTTGTCAAAACTCTGAAAGTTATTTTTATTAAAGTCCATTAATTAAACTACACAAAAGGATAATCAAGTGAGTAAATGTTATTATTATGTCAAGGTTAACTGTGATTTGGAAAAGCAACATCAGTGTTGGAGTGAAAATCAAACTGTGTAAGTCGCTTGTGCTTTCTGTTGTGCTGTATGGTTGTGAGAGTTGGACACTCACTGCGGACATGGATAGAAGATTATAGGCTTTCGAGTACAAATACTACAGACCAATTCTACGAATTTCCTATAGGGAGCATAAGACCAATATGTACGTAAGAAATGAAGTAGAGATGTGTGCAGGTGTCAGGAGCCATTGTTTTCAATAGTGAAACGACGAAAACTAGCATAGTTCGGACATGTATGCAGGCACGATTCCTTGTCAAAAACAATGCTGCAGGGAACTGTCGAGGGTGGAAGAAGCAGAGGAGAACAAATAAAGGCATGCACAGACAACATCAAGGAATGGACAGGGCAAGATATTTCCACACTCATCCGCATCGTTGAGGATAGAATTCGCTGGAGGACTCTGTGTGCTGAGGCATCCAATGTGGTACCCTTACGACCCTGAAGGGTTACGGGTTTATTGATTGAAATGTTATTAGAAAGTAGATCTATTAATTAAACTATCCACATAGGTCGTCATGTCACTAGAGTACACTGGACAGTTGGTATATTAACGAAACTGTATACACATGTCACCAGGTATACTAGATTACTACATTAACTATATTTCCTTAATAATCCCTCTGTTAGATTCATCTAGACGTTGGTGTAACGGGCGGTAGTTGTATTCTGTCACTTTACAACCACCACCCGTTACACTAACGTCTAGGTGAATCAAAGAGAAAACGAATCAAGCGTGGCAGATCATGGATGGCAGATGTTGAAGACACACTTCGAAGAGTATGTGAATTTGAAGAAATAGGAAAGGGCAGTGAATGGGTGGAGGTAGACACTGAAAAGAAATCACTGACTAAAGTAATAATACAACTAGATAAAGCGTGTCGAAAATAGACGGGTGTCAGGGCCCAGGTTACAGTGCATGAGCTTCCCTCTCGTAATGTAACAGTATATTCTTTCAGGCTAATTCTGCCTGAATATATAACTTGTTATCTTTTATCACTCTGCTGACTTAATTCTAACCATGTTGTAATCATGTAGTGGTCATGCAGTAATCTCTTCTTGGCATCAATAAATACAGAGGCACTTCTTGTTACAGAAATAAAATGTCGTTTAATATAAACATCAAGCCAATGGTACAAATCAATATTAAATTCCGGAGTATTTAATATCTCCGTGACGTATAATACATCACCAATACAAAATGCCAAGATTTCACAAACTACTCTAGCACATCCAGGAATTTGGCGCACGTTATAATATAGGCTTAATTAGATTATAGACTATCTCATTATTCTACTATTAATCTCACTTTTTGCTCGACTAACTTTCTTTCTATTTCAAGTCGGAGTTGTTAAACTCAACAAGGGACTTGTCTCTCCGGGGAGACAAGTACTAACTCTCTGGACTGTCCCGGGGACTCTGTGGGACACTCTCCTCCTGAGTGAAATGCGACCGCCCTGCTCGGCTGTCGATAATCCAATGCTTCTTCCTCCTCCACTCCTAAGTTTCCCCAAACTTCCAGAAACTTCCAACCAATCAAAAGCTTTCATTTCCCCAGAGGAAAAGCTCTGGCCAATCAGAAATTGATCCTTCTGGTTACAATAAACCCACGTTGCCTCAGACCAACCAGGAAGCTTCTACCTGGTATGATTCCCGTCTGTCTATTATCTGACATGTTCTTAGGTAAACAAACGTTGCACTTGATCATAGCTTGACACGTTCCTATAAAAACACACGTTTGTGTTTTATCGTCGCTTGACACGTTCTTAGATAAACACACCTTCGCAATGTGTGTCAGAGATGTCCGTGGTGACAACATTTACCCAAGAGATGCAATGTGTGGCATTTCACGCAGTCAATATCTCGCTATATGTGAAGGGTTCTCACTTCTTACTGTGAAACCCCCTGCCTGTGAAGGGTTCTGCAACCAGATACTATCACAGTAAGTCTGCAGCCTTTAACTTTCTGTATTTCGGAATACAACGGGTGTTTCTTATCTGCATGTATTTGAAAGTACGCCCGTGCACGGCAATACTGTAATCTGTGCTCTTCTGTTGGACATAATTGCAACACCCAATAGCATAAAGTCTCTCTCTCGCTCTCTCTCTTTTTTTCCTCACACACGTCGATTTAAGGTAAAGGAAAAAAAAATAAAGCATTGGACGAGACAAGCAGTAATTAAGCTGGTGTGTATGTGTGTCTGTATGCGTTTGTGTATATATGTATGTATGTATGTATGTGTACGTGAGTGCCTTTACGTAGGTGTGCTCTACGTAGATTTACGTCTGTCTTTGTGTGTGCATGTGTTTGCGTGTATGTGTGTATATGTATGATCCAAGTAAACTGAAAATCTTCATATCTGTATGTCACTTCCTACATACGATTCTATGCTCCTAGTTCTTCTTCTACGTATTCTCTATACATGTAACGGCCCATCTGCCCTTCTGTGTCCCTCTCTCTGCCCATCTTCTCTATACATGTACATATATGTAGTATATAATCAGTATTTCTACATCTGCATGTCTCTACGAAACAAATCTGTATTTCTGCATAATAATTATCTACCTGTTTCTCTACGTTGTCCGTCTACCCTTTTATGTTTCTATCTGTGCCCATTTGCCCTTCTCTGTCCATCTACGTACCCATCTACCCTTATATGTCTATCACTGTGCAAATCGGCTCTTATATGTCCTTCTGTGCTCATTTTAAATTTTGTGCCACTGCCCTTATATGCCATTCTGTACACATTTATACTTCTATGCCCCCTCTGTGCCAATTTACCCTTGCACATCCCTCTCTATGTCATTCTGCCCTTCTATGCCACTAACTGTTACAGTCTACCCTAGTATGTCACTCTATGTACACATCTGCCTTTCTATACCACTTTTTATGAATCAGTTTGCTACTTTATGTCATTGTTTGAACACATCTGCCCTTTTGTGCCACTTTCTGTGCCAATTTGCCCCTATATGCCACTTTCTGTGCCAGCTTGTCCCTATATGCCTCTCTATGTACACATCTGCCCTTCTGTACCCTCTATGCCCATGCATTTATGCTTGTGTATAAACTATCACTACCAGTTTTGATTGTAAGATCAATACAATACCTTCTGTTTATCCAGGTACACGAATCTTGATATAGTTTCAGTTCGGTGTTCCACAGCAATCTTATTCTATTTCATTTGATATAATCTCTAACAATTGTCGTATAATCGAATATCGAACTAGACTCTATCGACAAAAACAGAAGGGGTGGGAATTAAGGGCATGTTTTGTTGAATTTACTAGTCGGAATCTAAGAGCAGGGCTGTATAGAAATCGTTCTAACAGAGGCAGCAGATCAGGTTCCAAGTATTGACGTCAGTCTTAACAATTGTCGTCAAATAAATACACACGGACTCAAGGTAAATGTAATCATTTGTGTTTAAAAATAACAATTCTCGTGGGAGCCACGTACATGCAGTATGACCACATAATCTCGATTAGAAACCAGAACCCCGGCACTGGGGATATTTCCATGTGTTCAACCCGTTAGCTCATCAGCCAACGAGAAGTGTTTACACTGAGTGTCCCAGTCAGCTATTGGTTCTTCTGATCTTTCCAGAGTGTACACACATTCTGTTCTCTCCCATGATCACTCCTATATTTCAAGAGTTCTACAGATATGCATATTGTCTCAGCCTTCTCGGCATCCCAATTAGTGTGTCTAGAACTGCTTCAATTAACTCAGATCTGTCACTATCCATGCGTTATTTCTGTTGATAACGCGCGTGTCTTAGACCCGCCAGTCTGAAATAAAACTCATAAAAATATAGACATGTTTCAAGTGAACGAAAGAAGAAGAAAAAGAAGAAGAATCGTATGCAAAACATTCGCTCACTTTTTTAACCTATTGACAGAATAACGACGCTGTGTTACCAATGCCAAACATGGACAACGACAGCACAAGATAAACGTAAACTTTGACAGCTGAAATGGCATGCTTACACAGAATTCCAGAAATATCGCTAAGAGAGGAATATCGCTGTCTCGCTCTAAGAGACAGAGTGAGAAATGAAGACAAAGAACCGGTACCACTCCAATCTTGGAATATATTAAGAGACAACAGATAAAATGGTTTGTACACATCAGCAGACTACCATCAGACAGCATACCACAGCAAGCTTTGCTACACAGATACAGCGAAGGCAGACCTAGAGGCCGACCACGAAAACGATGGACCACCGACATAAAAGAGGCGACAAACTCCACAATATACTCAGCACACACGAGGGTCATCTCCAGAACTCTTCTACCCTTGACGCTGAAAGGCAATACAGGGTTTAGTGAATAGAAACACGACATAGACCTATGCTATTGCGAGTCACTAGGCAAGTCACTAGGCAAGTCACTAGTCACTAGACACTAGGCAAGTCACTAGTCACTAGACACTAGGCAAGTCACTAGTCACTACACCCATTTACGTGACATCAGCCAATAAAAATAACGAAGTAGCCTCTCATAATAGCGTAGATAGATGGCGTAGCTTATCTGAATGGCAGCTCTTTGCCCATACAGCTAAAAACAATTTCCCGGCACAGTGTAAGCGTGACCATCGACATTAGACAGTACTATAAGACCTAACTGCAACAAAAAAATATGCCTATATTCCGTGCGTTTTTTTAATTATTGTGACGCTTTTCATATGTTACTATTTATATACTTGTAGTAGCCTTTGCTATTTTGGCATTTATTCAGATGTAAACAAATATTGACCAACAGAAAACACGGGAATAATTTAAAAAATCAACGAATGAAGGCATAATTAATTCAGAGAACATGTCTTCTGCCGATCGGTCGCAGTGTAAAACAATGGCTGGCCTGGACTGTCAGATCACATAGTTCACGAAAGCGAGCAAATATACGGAGAAGTAATATTAGTCTATTGAGTGCAATGCTAAGGCACCACAGCGTTAAAGGGCGGCTTCAAGTGCAAGTACAGTCAAGTAAACGAAATATGGAAGTCATACAAGTGCAAGTACAGTCAAGAAAACGAAATATGGAAGTCATAAAGCGACGTTGATGCTCGAGAATAAGCTTGTTATCTCCCATGTTAACATGTGGCGCGGACAAGCAAGAGGCAGGAAGTCATGTCACCCCAGTCCGCATATATATGCGTGTACAAGTTCGGACTTGGACAGTGCTCACGGCATCGGTTAACGAGTTCTAGAATAAAAGGACGCACCAATCCTAGTCAGGGCCGGATTTAGACTTGACAAGGTCCTAAGCTATTTGAGATATGGGCCCATTTATACGTAATATACGACAATTGCTCACACGGACAATTTTATTCGGGGGGGGGGGGGCACAAGACAGTGGGGGCCCTAAGCTATAGTTTGTGTAGCTTATATGTAAATCCTAGTTCAACTACAGCCTAGCGTTTCTTATACCGGAACAAGGCTCATGTGATAAAGAGTTAAGTATCCAAGTCGCAGGATGCAATGGATCGAATTACACGAGATGAGTTTTTCAGCATCAGAAGATCTAGTACGAGAAAGTCGTAGTCAACACAAGTCCAACTCCTTACCTAATATTTCCAAATCGGAAATGATTACCTAATGGCATATTTTGGTCTGCAAAGTCCGAGTAAACGGTGATGTACCGCCATTGCTAAAAGTAGATTTTCACTGTTGCCTGGCTACAAATAGGTCATGTGACGTATTCCTTCCAGAACGTTGTGTTTCCAATGAACTCTCTGAACCTCTCTCTGTCTGGGCGATGTGGCTTTCATTTTCTAGCGATGTATTCATGTTATCTTTAATGTCGTTATTAAATAGGAAGAAATAAATACAAATAGGAAGACTGTCAAACGTTATAGAAGTTCACCTAAATCACAGGCACACCGAAAACAGATATGACAGGCTTATATGGTGTAGCTAAACCGTACCATAGAAACGTACGCTTATGGTAGTTATTTGAAAGAGAAAGCAACAACAACAAAATTAAAAAATATTATAAAATAAAAAAAAACATGCAACTAAACAACAAACATCCTGATACAAAATTAAAGACGCAACGCACATCTCTCATATAAAGTAGATTTATCATAGTACCAGTCAAACAGACTTAAGTTAGGATGGCTGGCCGAAAGCGGTTGTCCATCCCCAGCTTATAACAAAAGCTGTCAGTCAAGTCTTATCGAGTCATTGCTGTATTCCCTTTAGATAGAGTGACACAGTATGTACTTCTGGATCCGACAATAGAGGACTAGTTTTGGTAGTCAGTGAGATCTGACATTTAAAAATGAGAATTATAAAATGCTACATCTATTCCATATTAATGTATGGCTCAGAAACATGGACACTAAATAAACAATTAGAAGACAAAATTGATGCCTTTGAGATGTGGGTATATAGAAGAATAGGGAGAACATCATGGAAAGAGAAGAAAACAAATAAAGAGGTGCTAAAGACACTTACTATGAAGAAAGAACTACTAAGAGAAATAAAGATCAGGCAAATAAAATACGTTGGACACATTAAAAGACATGACACCTTATTGAAGACCTTACTTGAGGGTAAAGTCAAAGGGAAGCGAGCAAGAGGTAGGCAGAGACACAAGTGGGAGAGTAACATTACACGATGGCCAGGTTACAGTCTAGCAGAGTGCACCACCAAGACAAGAGACAGGAGATGTTGGAGATACGTTGCAGCCAACCTTCGTTGCGGAGACGGTACTTGATGATGATGAGATCTGACATACGTACAACATTACATATTAAAACTACAAATACACATGCAATATGTCTACATAAATGCCATAAATGTACTCTATCTTCAGCTGTCTACCAAGGATGCTTCGAGGAATCAATGAGACGACGTCATTTCTCCTTCAGTCCTGGAGACTACAACCCGGAACTAATGACCACATTGATGTGCATGTCCACCTGTGGGGTTTTTTACTATGACTTTTCTGCTCTGGCCTCAGGTAAGAGACAGGATGATGCATCTTGTGCAGATGCTAGCGATATCCAGACGTGTACTTGTATGAAAGGAGATATTGAGAAAAGTTTACCAAAACAATTATCTTAACAAAAGTGAGACCACATTATGAGAATTAGAAAAATTATGTGAAATGATTAAATAAACCAATGAAAAGGTAAGAAATGTTGAGTTCATTTATTTGTCATACACATAAATATAGGCATAGGACCTATAACAACACTGTTCCACATCTCTTATGTTATAACAACACTGTGCTATGTCACTTATGTTTGTAACAACACTGTGCCATGTCACTACGGTTATAACAACTGTGCTATGTCACTTATGTTTGTAACAACACTGTGCCATGTCACTTCGGTTATAACAACTGTGCTATTTCACTTATGTTATTACACCACTGTGCAATGTCAATTCTGTTATAACAACACTGTGCTATGTCACTTCTGTTATGGCACCACTGTGCCATGCCACTTCTGTTATAACAACATTGTGCCATGTCTCTTATGGTATAATAACACTGTGCTATGTCACCTATGTTTGTAACTTCTGTTATAACAACACTGTGCCATGATTCTTATGTTATAACAACACTATACCATGTCACATATGTTAACAATTATGTTATAACAACACTGTGCCATGCCACTTATGTTAACAATTATGTTATAACAACACTGTGCCATGTAATTTATATCGTAAGAAGCGAATAAGGGGGTTGTATGTGTGTGGGGTCGGTTTTCCAATTCCATAGAATGTCAAAAAGACCCACTAGTTATACTGAAGTCTGATATGTTTGACCGAAAGTCGCAGGTATAGTATCGAAACTGTCAAGCCACAATACAACTAATTCCATTCAATGAACTTCATTCTGTCAGTTTGTGCAGGAGTGGGATAACCAAGAAAAAGAAGAAATAGGAAACTTGAGTTGATATAATTTATCCAGGAAACCTGAGTTGATATAATTTATCCAGTGAGTTGATATAATTTATCCAGTAAACTTGAGTTGATATAATTTATCCAGTGAGTTGATATAATTTATCCAGTAAACTTGAGTTGATATAATTTATCCAGTGAGTTGATATAATTTATCCAGGAAACTTGAGTTGACATAATGTATCCAGTAAACTTGAGTTGATATAATTTATCCAGGAAACTTGAGTTGACATAATTTATCCAGTAAACTTGAGTTGATATAATTTATCCAGGAAACTTGAGTTGATATAATTTATCCAGTAAACTTGAGTTGATATAATTTATACAGTAAACTTGAGTTGATATAATTTATCCAGTGAGTTGATATAATTTATCCAGGAAACTTGAGTTGATATAATTTATCCAGGAAACTTGAGTTGATATAATTTATCCAGTGAGTTGATATATTTTATCCAGGAAACTTGAGTTGATATAATTTATCTAGTAAACTTGAGTTGATATAATTTATCCAGGAAACTTGAGTTGATATAATTTATCCAGGAAACTTGAGTTGATATAATTTATCCAGGAAACTTGAGTTGACATAATTTATCCAGTAAACTTGAGTTGATATAATTTATCCAGGAAACTTGAGTTGACATAATTTATCCAGTAAACTTGAGTTGATATAATTTATCCAGTAAACTTGAGTTGACATAATGTATCCAGTAAACTTGAGTTGACATAATTTATCCAGTAAAATTGAGTTGTTATAATTTATCCAGTAAACTTGAGTTGATATAATTTATCCAGTAAACTTGAGTTGACATAATTTATCTAGTAAACTTGAGTTGTTGACATAATTTATCCAGTAAACTTGAGTTGATATAATTTATCCAGTAAACTTGAGTTGATATAATTTATCCAGTAAACTTGAGTTGATATAATTTATCCAGTAAACTTGAGTTGACATAATTTATCCAGGAAACTTGAGTTGATATAATTTATCCAGGAAGCTTGAGTTGATATAATTTATCCAGTGAGTTGATATAATTTATTCAGGAAACTTGAGTTGATATAATTTATCCAGTAAACTTGAGCTGACATAATTTATCCAGTAAACTTGAGTTGATATAATTTATCCAGGAAACTTGAGTTGATATAATTTATCCAGTAAACTTGAGTTGTTGACATAATTTATCCAGTAAACTTGAGTTGTTGACATAATTTATCCAGTAAACTTGAGTTGATATAATTTATCCAGGAAACTTGTGTTGATATAATTTATCCAGTAAACTTGAGTTGATATAATTTATCCAGGAAACTTGAGTTGATATAATTTATCCAGTAAACTTGAGTTGATATAATTTATTCAGGAAACTTGAGTTGATATAATTTATCCAGGAAACTTGAGTTGATATAATTTATCCAGTAAACTTGAGTTGACATAATTTATCCAGTAAACTTGAGTTGTTGACATAATTTATCCAGTAAACTTGAGTTGACATAATTTATCCAGTGAGTTGATATAATTTATACAGGAAACTTGAGTTGATATAATTTATCCAGTGAGTTGATACAATTTATCCAGGAAATTTGAGTTGATTTTTTAATCCAGGAAACTTGAGTTGATATAATTTATCCAGGAAATTTGAGTTGATATAATTTATCCAGGAAACTTGAGTTGATATAATTTATCCAGTAAACTTGAGTTGATATAATTTATCCAGTAAACTTGAGTTGATATAATTTATCCAGTGAGTTGATATAATTTATCCAGGAAACTTGAGTTGTTGACATAATTTATCCAGTAAACTTGAGTTGATATAATTTATCCAGTAAACTTGAGTTGATATAATTTATCCAGTAAACTTGAGTTGATATAATTTATCCAGTAAACTTGAGTTGATATAATTTATCCAGTAAACTTGAGTTGAAATAATTTATCCAGTAAACTTGAGTTGATATAATTTATCCAGTAAACTTGAGTTGATATAATGTATCCAGTAAACTTGAGTTGACATAATTTATCCAGTAAACTGGAGTTGACATAATTTATCCAGGAAACTTGAGTTTACATAATTTATCCAAGAAACTTCAATGTCAGACATGGACACTAACAAAAGAACAAGAGAGAAAGCCTACAACGTGTGAAATTAGATGTCCAAGAAAAGCAGCAAACACAGCAAGAAGAGATCACGTCGAGATTACAAAAACTGTTGGAACAACATCTGTGATCAAATATATTGAAAAACAGACTGAAACGGTTCAGCCATGCAATGAGAATGAATTCTTATTGGCCAATGGCAAGAGTATACAAAATGGAAACGGAGGCAGAAAGATACAGAGGAAGACCAAGAAAAAGGTGGATTACATGAAGGAGTTATAAACTTTTTGAGACGCCACAATATTACTGCATATGCCTATAAAGCGACGAAACTTGTGCCGTTGCCCGATAGCCATTCAATCCTGCGACACCTTACAGAAAAAGCAGAGAATAGTCAACATATAGATAGATAGATATTAACTGATCTGACTTTGTGCTGTAACTTTGCATGTTTGACCCTCCCCCCCCCCTCCGCTACATTGCAGGAAAATTCTGCTACTGCGCTGGCACACTTCCGACTGCGAATCCTGTTGATGACACGTTTTGTAACGACTCGTGTCCTGGTGACCCCAAGCAAATGTGTGGTGGCTCTAGGTATGTCAGTGTCTACTCTACTACAAAGACGATTACCGGTTTGAGTCTGACGTCGGACGTTGCAGGCAGCATAATTCCGTAAGTGTATATATAGACTAAATTATGAATGCAGCACAGGCATAGTCGATCATGACGAAGAGTGACACTTGATAGTGTTATGGTATTTGTGTGCAAGAAATGTCTTATGGTAAGGATGGTAACAAAATTGACATATATTTACTGTTCTGATTGTAAACAGTAAGGTACAGACATGCTCTGTGTGATGTGGGTATGTGCATTGTGAATGAGCGCCGCATAAAGCTGACATATTCTTTGCAATACAAATGTTTAGCAGTGAGGAACAGATATGCACTGGGAGACACACATAGGCTACACACTTTGGGTTCATAAATGAACTTGTGATACAGACATACGCTTTGTGATACAGATGTATTCTGTGGGGTGCAGATGTGCACTCTGAGGCACAAATTTGCACTCTGAGACACAAATGTGTTCCGTGAGGTATGAATATATATTATGAGGTGTGGATGTGAACCCTGATGCACAAATATGCACTATGTGGTACAAATGTGCACTAGAGGTACAAATATGCACTAGATGTACAAATGTGCACTATGAGATACAAATATACACTATGAAGGTACAAATGTGCACTATGAGGTACAAATGTGCATTAGAGGTACAAATGTGTACTAGAGATACAAATGTGCACTATGAGATACAAATGTGCACTATGAGGTACAAATGTGTACTAGAGATACAAATGTGCACTATGAGATACAAATGTACACTATGAGGGTACAAATGTGCACTATGAGGTACAAATGTGCATTATGAGGTATAAATGTGCATTAGAGGTACAAATGTGCACTAGATATACAAATGTGCATTATGAGGTATAAATGTGCATTAGAGGTACAAATGTGCACTAGATATACAAATCTACACTAGATATACAAATGTACACTATGAGGTACAAATGTGCACTATGAGGTACAAATGTGCACTAGAGGTACAAATGTGCATTAGAGGTACACATGTGCACTAGAGATACAAATGTACACTATTAGGTACAAATGTGCACTAGAGGTACAAATGTGCACTAGTTACACAAATGTACACCATGAGGTACAAATGTGCACTATGAGGTACAAATGTGCACTAGAGGTACAAATATGCACTATGAGATACAAATGTACACTATGAGGTACAAAAGTGCACTATGAGGTACAAATGTTCATTAGAGGTACAAATGTGTACTAGTGGTACAAATATGCAATAGAGATACAAATGTGCACTAGATATACAAATGTGCACTATGAGGTATAAATGTGCACTAGAGGTACAAATGTGCACTAGATATACAAATGTACACTAGATATACAAATGTACACTATGAGGTACAAATGTGCACTATGAGGTACAAATGTGCAATAGAGATACAAATGTGCACTAGATATACAAATGTGCACTATGAGGTACAAATGTACACTATGAGGTATGGATGTGAACTCTGATGTACAAATGTACACTATGAGGTATGGATGTGCACTATGAGGTACAAATGTGCACTATGAGGTATGGATGTGAACTCTGATGTACAAATGTACACTATGAGGTATGGATGTGCACTATGAGGTACAAATGTGCACTATGAGGTATGGATGTGAACTCTGATGTACAAATGTGCACTATGAGGTATGGATGTGCACTATGAGGTACAAATGTGCACTATGAGGTATGGATGTGAACTCTGATGTACAAATGTACACTATGAGGTATGGATGTGCACTATGAGGTACAAATGTGCACTATGAGGTATGGATGTGAACTCTGATGTACAAATGTGCACTATGAGGTATGGATGTGCACTATGAGGTACAAATGTGCACTATGAGGTATGGATGTGAACTCTGATGTACAAATGTACACTATGAGGTATGGATGTGCACTATGAGGTACAAATGTGCACTATGAGGTATGGATGTGAACTCTGATGTACAAATGTGCACTATGAGGTATGGATGTGCACTATGAGGTACAAATGTGCACTATGAGGTATGGATGTGAACTCTGATGTACAAATGTACACTATGAGGTATGGATGTGCACTATGAGGTACAAATGTGCACTATGAGGTATGGATGTGAACTCTGATGTACAAATGTACACTATGAGGTACACATATATATTCTAAGATACAAATATGCAAGATGAATTGCAGACACATGTTTCTCCTACATATGAGAGCTAAAATGAATCCTTGTAAAATGAATCCTTGTAAAATGAAACCTTGTGAAATGAATCCTTGCAAAATGAATCCTTGTGAAATGAATCGTTGTAAAATGAATCAATAATGAATCCTTGTGAAATGAATCCTTGTAAAATAAAACAATAATGAATCCTTGTAAAAGGAATCAATAATGAATCTTTGTGAAATGAATGAATAATGAATCCTTGTAAAATTAATCAATAATGAATCCTTGTAAAATGAATCAATAATGAATCCTTGTAAAATTAATCAATAATGAATCCTTGTAAAATTAATCAATAATGAATCCTTGTAAAATGAATCCGTGTGAAATGAATCCTTGTAAAATGAATCAATAATGAATCCTTGTAAAATTAATCAATAATGAATCCTTATAAAATGAATCCTTGTGAAATGAATCAATAATGAATCCTTGTAAAATGAATCAATAATGAATCCTTGTAAAATGAATCAATAATGAATCCTTGTAAAATTAATCAATAATGAATCCTTGTAAAATGAATCCTTGTGAAATGAATCAATCACACATATACAAATATACTTGTAACTTAGATGACACATGATTAAAAATATGAATACCAGGTAGCATTACCATTAAATGTAGTGACAGTTGTTAAACAAAAATCATGTATGACAACTATTCTTGATGATAAATACATTGCCACATAGAAATGCTGTGTCAGTATTCAGCTGTAGTGCCACAGAGAAATGCTGTGTCTGCATTCAGCTGTAGTGCGACATAAACTGTGTCTGCTTTTTTTCTGTGTTTAGAGTAGCTACACCCGTGACATTCAGTGTCAGCATTGACACAGGCAGTGATGTAGTCTACAAGTTTGACTATGATGATGGCAGTGACATAACTCCTCCCAATGCCACAGACTTATTTCATACTATCTACTACACACCTGGAGAGTATATGGTCAAAGTGTATGCAAATAATATTAATTCACCGTCACAGGTAAGATATTGTCTGTTACAAACATCTAGTTCCTGCCGAAGACGGATGTGTTGGGCCATTGGCGCAAATAAAACGGCAACACAACGCATTTCCATTCTCTGGACTACATCCGACTGGAAATCTTGTAGGATCATTGTCCTGTTACAAGAGAAATCCAGTGGGAATTTGAGAATGAACGCTGAAGAAGAAGAAAACATCTAGTTATTTTAATTCACAATATATCATTGCCCGACCGACTAATCTACCTACTACCTATTTGTCTGTCTACTTATAACCTACATAATATCTACACATTTCACCAATCTTACAACTTACTTATCCAACTGTTTTTCTAGCTGCATACATACACAATTACTGAAATTCCTACCTATTTCCCTACCTGCCGTGTTATCAGATACCCACACACATGATTGTTTGTATCACTACAAACATTTTTATTAACCTACAAACTGGCCATTTGCATATCTAACTGCTCACCTACATATCTATTATTTTTCTACCTGTCTGCCTGCCAGAATGCGTATCTCTCTACCTATATTTATGTCTGACAATATGTGAGCCATCACATCTGACAATATGCCAGTCATCACATCTGATAATATTCGAGCCATCACATCTGACAATATGCAAGCCTTTACATTTGACAGTATGCGAGCCATCACATCTGACAATATGCAAGCCTTTACATTTGACAGTATGCGAGCCATCACATCTGACAATATGCAAGCCTTTACATTTGACAGTATGCGAGCCATCACATCTGACAATATGCAAGCCTTTACATTTGACAGTATGCGAGCCATCACATCTGACTGACAGAGGTGTAACAACAATCTAACATCACATTTCACGTGCTGATTTTTAGAGATTATCTTGGAGGAAAAATAAATAGGTGCTTGCCTAGTGTATTGTTTGCTTCCCTTGACAAAAAATTTGTCTTCCCTAGACTGGACTATTACACAATCTATAGTAATTGTCTTTTCTTTACTAGATCAAAAACAATCTCCTGTAACTGTCTTCCCTTGATTGGATCACAAACAATCTCTTATAATTGTCTTCCCTTGATTGGATCACATAATAAGTTCTTGTAATTTTCTTCCTGTGACTGGATCACATAACAATCTCTTGTAATTATCTTCCCTTGACTGGACCAGTACACAATCTCTTGTAATTATCACCACTTTGCTTACTAAACTAAAATTTGTTAAGACATTAAAAAACATAGGCCTACACTTCATATGTCAACAATAAAATAACGTATAGACTACACCTCATATGTGAAGAATAAAATCACACATACAATTTATATGTAAACAGTAAAAGTACATGACATATGTAAATATGCAGAATACATTGACATTGAATATTCTATTACATGCAGGACCAGGTTGCTGCTACAGCAGTGAGGACAGATGAAGCTCCTGGACAAATTGAGATTGAATGCAAGTCAGTCTTTGGTACATACCAAAAGGGAGAATGTACATCTGTGATTTGGTCAGGTTCCAGTCTCTTAATGACTATCACTGTCAGCACTTTCTCCATAGTTTTACCTGTAGCAGGTGAGCAATTCTCCATGTCTCGATCTCTTTGTCTGCACATCACTGTGTTTCTCTTTCTGTCTGCACATCACTGCATCTCTCTTTCTGTCTGCACATCACTGTGTGTGTTTCTCTTTCTGTCTGCACATCACTGTGTGTGTTTCTCTTTCTGTCTGCACATAATTGGGTCTTTCTTTGTCGGCACATCACTGGGTACTACAACTGCTGGAAATCAGTGCTATAAGTGTGTCTGTATGCTATATATATACTATAACAGCTCAACTTTAGTGCTTTAACTGCTGGACATCATTGCTATAATTGCTGGACATCAGTGCTAAAACTGCTAAACATCAGTGCTATAAGTGTGTATGAGCATTGTAAAGCTGTGATAAAGGCACATTTTTACCTTTAGCAACCAAAACATTCTGTACTAAAAGTGTAGACTTTATTTATAAATTAAAAAAAAATATATGACAAGACATGATATAATCTCAGATCCACCGTTGTCATTGGCTGGTCCGGCTATCAACGAGAAGAATGCTTTCAAGGGTGATGGAGCTCAGGCTGTCTATCTCTTACATGCTTCTGAGTTTTCTGTTTCGGGTAAAATACTTGGTTGGGAGATGATGGTATCTGACATCCAAACTGTGTCAACTATACAAGTGCTGGTAAGTTGTTATATTTCTAACCCTATTTCGTATTACTCACATATTTCACATTACTGACATATTTCACATTACTGACATATTTCACATTACTCACATGTTTCACATTACTCACATGTTTCACAATACTGACACATTTCACATTAATGACATACTATCTATAATATCTACTTGCACTTACGGCCTGCTTACTACACCTCAGCAGTACTACCAAAGAAACAGTACTGCAGTGGATCCCTGGTCACTGTGGCATTCCTGGAAATGAAAAAGTTGATCTCCTGGCAAGGAAAGGGGGATCACTGGAACAAATAGAAAGTGATAACACGTACTATGAATGTAAGACCATGTTAAAAGCAGAATATAAGAAAAATAGGGCCTAAGAAAATAAGGCCTACTGAGACAGCACTTCTTCCAGACTAGAGGTGTTCCATGGATGACCTGAAGCAAATCACACAATTCATTGAAGATATTGGTGCTGTAACCTGATATCTGACTGAAGAACGATGAAGAAGAAGAAGATATCGACTTGCTAGTTAAAATGACAAGTTTGTAATCAAAGAAGCAAAAGTTAATTTATGGAACAAGTATGTAGAACATTTAACTGACATATGTAAAACAAACCCAAGAAAATTTTTCTAAAGTATTAAAACAATGTGAGTAAGAGAAGAGAGCTATAATCCCATAACAATCATCAATGATAAAAATGGCAAACCATTAGTGAATAGGAAAGCAAGATGGAAAGAATACTTCCAGGAATTATACAACCCAACAATAACAACAGAATATAGGCCCACCAATGCTAAAAAAGATATAGAAGCCACAGAACCAAATATACTAAATCAAGAAATAGAAGAAGCCTTAAAACATAGCCAAAGTAATAAATCACCAGGTGTGGATGGTATACCAAGCGAAGCAATAAAAGCATGTAGAAACACAGAGGTCCAGTGGTTAGCCAGATTATTCACAATAGCCTGGTCAGAAAGAAAAGTACCAGATGACTGGCAAAAATCAGTAATTGTACCACTATGGAAAAACAAAGGTAATAAGAGGGAGTGTGAATCATATATAGGCATCTCCTTATTAAGTCACACATGTAAAATCTAAGCAAAAATAATAGAACAGAGACTGCGATACATTGCAGAACCACAGCTGAGTCCCTCTCAATTTGGCTTCAGAAGAGGTACAAGCTGTACAGATGCACTTTTCACACTGAGACAACTGAGTGAAAAAGCAATCAAATACAATCAAGATTTAAACACAGTATTTGTGGACCAGGAAAAGGCATTCGACAGAGTAGATAGAACCATTCTATTGGAAACCTTAGAAATGTATAACATCAGAGGACAACTGTTAGATAATATAAAAGCGATATATCAAAAATGCCAAAACTCAGTAAGAACAACAGATGGAATGACTGAACCTTTTAAAACAAGATCTGGAGTAAGACAAGGATGCGTACTTTAACCCCTACTTTTCAACATATACATGGACAGAATAATAAAAGAAGCTCACATCAACAAAGAGGAAAACATTGCAAATAAACCTGATGAGGAACTTAATAATGAAATCAATGAAATATTATTTGCTGATGATCAAAGTCTATTATACAAAGATGAGGAAACTTTGCAAAAACACATCAATGCATTGTTGTTAGCATGTCAGAAGTACAACATGAAAATTAATGTACAAAAAACATACCCAAGTTATGAAAATTAGCAAGTCTTCAACACCAATGAATGTAACAATAGATAACACCAAAGTGAAACAAGCCAAAGAATTTAAATATCTAGGCAGCATTTCTTCTGAAGATGGAAGACTAGAAAGAGAAAGAGAAACAAAGTGCCAGAAAGCAAACACAGTGACTTACCAACTTTCACCATTATTTCTTCATCCAAAGATCAAGATGGAAATTAAAAAACAGATAATATCTACAATTTTTATACTAATACTGTGCTGCAAATGTTAAACATGACCTTTAACAGTTTTGCAGCAAAGAAAAATCGTCACATTTGAAATGAAGTATCTGAGAAAAGCTGTAATGGTTACCAAAGTAGATAAAATAGGAAATGAAGAAATTAGGAAAAGAGTAGGTATAATATCATGTATCGAACATATTGAGTGACAGCAAGTAAAAGTGTTTGGTCACCTTATGAGAATGAAGCCAAACCAAATACCAATAAGAGCATATAATACAAGAATAACCGGGCGTAAGGCCAAAGATAGACCAAGAAAACAGTGGATAGAAAACATTAAAATAACCTTGAACAAATATGGACTAAATGCAACCACTGTGACACATCTGGCCTTGGAACGACAGCTTAAGCTCCCACCCCTACGCTTAACGACAAGTGTTAATGCAATGAACAATCATTCACCTGTGGAAAGACAATAAACAATAGACTCACATATTTCACATTACTCACATATTTCTTCAATCCAGTCTTTTGATGTTTTGTGTGTATCTTGATAAAGATCTTTTGGTTGAAATGTTGAATATGATTTGTGTATTGTAATTTGTATGTTTTCTTGTGTGCAAATCATTACCCACTAGTCTATTGTGTCTGAGTGAAGTGATTATATAAACCTGTGTTTTACGTAAGTACAATTGTTATATTTCATGCAGTTACCTTGTATTGATTGTCATATATTTCACTTTACTCGCTGAATTATAATTCAAATAATTCAATCAATCAATCAAATGTCATGCTGAGAGGCATAGGCAGTCATGTTTCTCCACAAATATCTGTCTCTAATGTTGTTAATATGTTCAGTTTAATGACAGTATCTCATTCCACAATAACAACCCATTTAACAACTTACCAACTTTCACCATTACTTCTTCATCCAAAGATCAAGATGGAAATTAAACTGCTTTACTCAGATACTTCATTTCAAATGTGACGATTTTTCTTTGCTGCGAAGCTGTTAAAGACCATGTTTAACACTGGTAGCACAGTGTTGGTATAAAAATTGTAGATATTATCTGTTTTTTAATTTCCATCTTGATCTTTGGATGAAGAAGTAATGGTGAAAGTTGGTAAGTCACTGTGTTTGCTTTCTGGCACTTTGTTTCTATTTCTCTTTCTAGTCTTCCATCTTCAGAAGAAATGCTGCCTAGATATTTAAATTCTTTGGCTTGTTTCACTTTGGTGTTATCTATTGTTATATTCATTGGTGTTGAAGACTTGCTAATTTTCATAACTTGGGTATGTTTTTTGTACATTAATTTTCATGTTGTACTTCAACATGCTATCACATGCCATAGCATCTCAATGATGGATATAATTTGTCTTACTACTCCAACATGTCTCAAAATCTCCAGATGCCATAATTTGTCTGATTAATCCATGTCTGATGACTTCTAGATGCCATAATTTGTCTGATTAATCCATGTCTGATGAACTCTAGATGCTATAATTTGTCTTGTTACTCCCCCATGGCTGATGAATTCTAGATTAGTTGTCTCTGCTGTCCAATGATATACATACTGGTAATTATTTATCACAGATTTTGTTTCTGAAGATATCAAAATATATCATCATAAATTCTATTATCTGAAGTCATCACAATGTATAATCATTAATCTTATTATGTGAATGTGATGCAAAAAATGAAGTAAATTTAAAAAAATAATACAGAGCAACATGAATGGTTAGAGATTTACACCTACATACAATCAAGAGTTTACCATATAGTGCTCCCTTTGTGTCATCTATACAAACATGAATGGTTAGAGATTTACACCTACATACAATCAAGAGTTTACCATATAGTGCTCCCTTTGTGTCATCTATACAAACATGAATGGTTAGAGATTTACACCTACATACAATCAAGAGTTTACCATATAGTGCTCCCTTTGTGTCATCTATACAAACATGAATGGTTAGAGATTTACACCTACATACAATCAAGAGTTTACCATATAGTGCTCCCTTTGTGTCATCTATACAAACATGAATGGTTAGAGATTTACACCTACATACAATCAAGAGTTTACCATATAGTGCTCCCTTTGTGTCATCTATACAAACATGAATGGTTAGAGATTTACAACTACATACAATCAAGAGTTTACCATATAGTGCTCCCTTTGTGTCATCTATACAAACATGAATGGTTAGAGATTTACACCTACATACAATCAAGAGTTTACCATATAGTGCTCCCTTTGTGTCATCTATACAAACATGAATGGTTAGAGATTTACACCTACATACAATCAAGAGTTTACCATATAGTGCTCCCTTTGTGTCATCTATACAAATGTTGACTGCAATTTGTTTCCTATGTTGGTCTCTTTGTATCATTTCCTATAGTGCTTCCTTTGTGTCATTGTACACATGTTGACAATTTTTGTTGTTCAGTGAGGTAACATTGTATTATTTTCTGTATAGAAGAGTTTTAGTTGAATCATCTATTGGTGTACATCTACCTGACTTCCTGTTCCCATATTTAACCCCATGTTTTGTGTAGTTGTACTTCAGTCTGGATGATGCCCTTCAGATGTCACAGTGCTAGATGTGACAAAATAAAACACAATTACTAGTTTGTGATGGAGAAGATAGTAAGCCTACACAATTAGTAGATTTTAATGGAAACAATAATGTTGTTTGTCCGTTGAAGTCAACGATGACCATTCAGTTCAACTGGGATGATAATGATGGCAATGATATCTGGTGTGTCCGACTGTGACTAATGAGTCCTATGTGTGCCTGCAATTGTCTACCACACTCTGGGCATGTGTTGGAGGAGTCTGTAGGACATTGAGCAGCTCTTGCCTTTCTTCCAGCACGTTTTTTTAGTGCAGCATGATGTCTGAGGTTCTCTGCAGCTACTGCACCACTCTTGATCCTGCGACACAGTTTGTATCTGTCCTGTGCAAGATTCTCCCATGACCGAAAACAATAATACACAATTACTAGTTTGTGACGACAAAACATAATACACAATTACTATATTGTGATGACAAAACATAATACACAATTACTAGATTGTGACGACAAAACATAATACACAATTACTAGATTGTGATGACAAAACATAATAAACAATTACTAGATTGTGATGACAAAACATAATACACAATTACTAGATTGTGACGACAAAACATAATACACAATTACTAGATTGTGATGACAAAACAATACACAATTACTAGATTGTGATGACAAAACATAATACACAATTACTAGATTGTGACGACAAAACATAATACACAATTACTAGATTAGAAGAACATAATAAGAATTTTAAAATGGAGAAACACAAGAAAACTTGAGAAAGAAATGTCACCAATATTACCTTCCAACCAGTTGACATACACATGTCATCTCTTCAACAGCTGCTGAAACCTGGGTGCTCCAACTACTGTTATAGCAGTAACTCATGCAGCACTAGCTGCACCTCCTCATCCTCTAAAGTTACCTCATGTCCTGCAGTTGGACAGTTCTGCCTTCAGGCAGCGTTGTGTCAACCGACATGTATTGCCACCTCCAGATATCTGTCTACTGCTAGCAACTATGAGGTAAGTACACTACTTGACCTCATATGTCATGGAAGGTTAACATGTTAAAGTTAATCTATAAGGTAAGTACATTACTAGACCTCATATGTCATGGAAGGTTAACATGTCAAAGTTCAACTATAAGGTAAGTACATTACTAGACCTCATATGTCATGGAAGGTTAACATGTCAAAGTTCAACTATAAGGTAAGTACACTACCTGACCTTGTATGTCACATAAGATCATAATATAGCAGTTCCAATAAGATTTTCCACCGAAAGAGTAATAGCTTGAAGTCTGTCTCGTTATTTCTCTGTTTGTCTGTTAGATCATCTCTCTCTGTCTATCTGTCTAATTTGTCTCTTTATTTCTCTATCTATCTGTCAGATCATCTATCAGTTCAATCTGTCTAATCTGTGTCTTTATTTCTCTATCTATCTGTTCAATGTCAGATCATCTCTCTCTGTTAAATCTGTCTCTTTATTTCTCTGTCCGTCTGTCATCCTTCTGTCTATCAGATTGCCTGTCTACATATTATCCTATATGTTTCTATTTTCATTTAAATATGTGTATGTATATGAATCTGCATATACCATATAGTTTAACACCTGACCCTTGATCTAACCCCAACTTTCCATTATACTTCAGGTTGTCCAAGTGATATCACTCGATGTCACAAGAACAGGACATCAGTACATCACAGCAACATCAGACATCTTAGTAAGTATTATATCTACAAATTATACACCCAATGTCTCTTATAGATCTAATGTAAACTATACTCTGCTGTATCAATCTAATTCACACACTACACTCTGTATCAATCTAACACACACACTACACTCTGTATCAATATTAAACACACACTACACTGTGTCAATCTAATACACACATTACACTCTGTATAAATATAATATACACACTACACTTTGTATCATTCTAATACACATACTACACACTATCATTCTAATACACATACTACACTTTGTATCAATATAATACACACACTACACTTTGTATCAATATAATACACACACTACACTCTGTATCAATATAATACACACACTACACTCTGTATCAATATAATACACACACTACACTCTGTATCAAGAGCAAATGATCTCAATTAAGATGGGTATGCTGATGGCTGGTGTATCCAACTGGGGCTATTAGATTCTACTACTTGCAGATGTGGCAAGTTTCAGAGAGGATTTGTGTGCCACGAGTAAAATTCTGCCAATAGAAATGCTACACTGGTGTATCAGCACAAATGAGTTCGATATTTATTAAGAATTAGCTATATAGAACACAAGACAAATGTATTTGTCCGGCAGCAAATAAACAAACTTGCAGATTATCGCAAACTACTTGTGGTAGTGGTGAAATGGCATAAACATGTTTGGGTTGGACATGTAATAAGACAGGATCGCTTTCTAAAATTATTTTCAAGGAACACTCAAGAAAATATCTTGGATTGATAACACCAAGGAATGGTCTGGGCGTGAGTTTTATACCATTCCTCCAAATGTCTGAGGATGATTGAAGAGCTTTATTTGCTGATGTCACCAGTGTGGCACCCCTATGACTCTGATGGGTTGTTTGCTGATGTCACCAGTGTGGCACCCCTATGACTCTGATGGGTTGTTTGCTGATGTCACCAGTGTGGCACCCCTATGACTCTGACGGGTTGTTTGCTGATGTCACCAGTGTGGCACCCCTATGACTCTGATGGGTTGTTTGCTGATGTCACCAGTGTGGCACCCTATGACTCTGACAGGTTATGGGTCTTGTTATTAATAATAGATTATATGTGTAACTGGAAAAAAAATATTATAGTTACAAATAGATCACAGTTACAAATATATAACAGTTTCAAATATATAACAGTTTCAAATATATAACAGTTACAAATATATAACAGATACAAATATATCACAGTTACAAATATATAACAGATACAATTATATAGCAGTTTCAAATATATCTATTGTCTATTGTCTATTGTCCATCCCCAGGTGAATGATTGTTGATTGCATTCACACTTGCCGTTAAGCGTAGGGGTGGTATCTTAGGCTGTCGTTTCAAAGCCAGATGTGTCTCTGAGGTTGCATTTAGTTCATGTTTGTTCAAGGTTATCTTAATGTTTTCTATCCACCGTTTTCTTGGTCTACCTTTGGCTTTACGCCAGGATATTCTTGTATTATATGCTCTTATTGGTATTTGGTTTGGCTTCATTCTCATAAGGTAACCAAACCATTTTACTTGATGTCTCTCAATATGTTTGATACATGATATTATACCAACTCCTTTCCTAATTTCTTCATTTCTTATTTTATCTAGTTTGGTAACCATTGCAGCTTTCCTCAGACACTTCATTTCACATGTGACGATTTTTATTTGCTGCGAAGCTGTTAAAGACCAATATATCACAGTTACAAATATATCACAGTTTCAAATATATCACAGCTACAAATATATCACAGCTACAAATATATCACAGCTTCAAATATATCACAGCTACACATATATCACAGCTACAAATATATCACAGCTACAAATATATCACAGCTGCAAATATATCACAGCTACAAATATATCACAGTTACAAATATATCACAGCTACAAATATATCACAGCTACAAATATATCACAGCTACAAATATATCACAGCTACAAATATATCACAGCTACAAATATATCACAGCTACAAATATATCACAGCTACAAATATATCACAGCTACAAATATATCACAGCTACAAATAGATTACAATTGGGATGCAAAATGTATGCTCTGCTCTCATGTATTCCCAGGGTTAGAAAATAACCAAGATCCTAAAATACCTCCTTGTAGTGCACTGTGGAAACAGATTCCTTCTGCTTGTAGGAGCACGTGCAAAGCAATTTGACTAACACTTTATGGATTTTGTCTGAACAGTGTAGACTGACAGAATGAGAATTAATTGCACAATACACAACTACACAATACACAACTACACAACTACACAATACACAACTACACAATACACAACTACACAATTCACAACTACACAATACACAACTACACAATACACAACTACACAATACACAACTACACAATACACAACTACACAATACAAAACTACACAATATGCAATACACAACTACACAACTACACAATAAACAACTACACAACTACACAACTACACAATACAACAACTACACAATACATAATACAAAACTACACAACTACACAATACAACAACTACACAATACACAACTACACAATACATAATACACAATACAACAACTACACAATACACAACTACACAATACACAACTACACAACTACACAATACAACAACTACACAATACACAACTACACAACTACACAATACACAACTACACAATACATGATAGCTCTAAATAGAACATTCCCATGGCCAAAATACTGCCTTAGCACAGTGCAAGACAACAACTGGTTTGGACTGCCAGGTTGCCATGTCTGAAAGCTCATGAAAGCAACAATAGTGTGTAAAGGTAAAGACAGGATACCATACCATCCTGGTACAAACAATTGTGGATAGAAGCTCAAATTTGGATAAGGTGTTCACAATGTCAGTGAATGAAACCTCAGCTAAGAGGGTGAACCATCCATAGTCCAACTTTACTGTTAAGTTATTTCCAATACCAGAACCAGGCTTCACAGTCAAGATAAGGGTCAGTGCTCAAGGACACAAGAGGTAGTGGACTGTCTAATTACATGACACTTAACACTTCTTATGAGATCCATCACAGTGTAGAGCTGATATATATACTCGTTGCCTGGAGACAGATACAATGGTTGTCACAGGATAGCACAGTTCACATAAATAAAAAGCATGCTAAAATAATGAATGTGCTGGGCCAAAAGGCACAAAAAATGTAGCTGCATTGTAAAAGTAGCAGCACAGTATATTTCATGCTTTTCAGCTCAAAGCACACAGATATTTATACTGACTGTTTGAGAGCAAATCACAGAAGAAGATCACAATTAAGAATATATTATGGTTACAAGTATATCACAATTAGTACAAGCACACAACTTAATGATGAGAATGTCAGTCTCACAAATGTGGTGACATATGTTCAAATACAGCGTAGAGTTAAAAACTAAACTTCTACAGGTGTTGATAGCCATGACAAACTGGCATTTATTATTATAGTTTGTCAAATTCTCAGTACATTTCTTATCATGAAAGTTGTCAATCATGGAAGTTTTGTTTTATCATGAAAGTTTCTCCATCGAGACCAGCACCGTGCAGAGGTGATGGGGCTTAGTTCAGCCATCAGGGGCTGGAAACTAAGACTGGTCGGGCAGTCCCACTCGAGCAGGACCATAGTCCTGCCCTAGTAAGCAGAGTGCTGAAGACGGAGGCATCCAGCCAAAAGGCGCACAGATAATCAGGATGCCACGCACAAAACACAATGGAAACATGTCTACATCTATAAATAGTTATGGTGCCTGCCCTGTGGCGGACGTTCAGGCAGGGACGGTGCCGGGCCCTATACCTCGAAAGGGCCCAACCTCAGTTACTGGAAGTCCTTCTCAATTGCCCCGAGGAGCCAGGAGGCAAGGGAATAGAGCTACTGGCCAAACAAACAAACGACCAATAAAAATAATGCACTGGAATGCTGAGGGTGTCAACAGTAAAAGAGATGGATACAGCAAAAAATTGGAACTTGAAAATGTCCTCAGTGAAGAACAAGTTAACATATGCTGTATCCAAGAAACACACCTCAGCAGCGACATAGCCTTCAAAATCAGAGGCTACCAGTGCTACCGATCTGACCGAAAGGACAGGCGAAAGGGTGGAATTCTGACACTTGTTAAAAACAATATCAGCGCATGTCAGCTTGAAGTATATATGGAAGGGGCAGAATACCAGATGCTCCAACTAAAAACAGACAGTGCAGAATTCCATCTCCTGAACTACTACTGCCCAAATGATAAACCATTGGCACTAGACACAATTCCAGACAAAGAGAGACTTATGGTGTGTGGTGACTTCAACAGCCACTCTCAGAGCTGGGGCTACGATCATATCGACAAGAGAGGTGAGGAACTTGAGAGCTGGCAGGATGAAAATAATCTCATCCTTATTAACCAGCCAGCAGACTCGCCAACCTTCTACTCGAGAGCATGGCACACCACCTCTACACCAGACCTAGCATTCCACTCACCAGGCTTGGAATGGAACATCACACGTGTTGTTGGAAAGCAGCTTGGAGGTAGTGACCACAGACCAGTATTTCTGGAAATCCACAATGAATTTACCAAGGACAGCAGCACGCTCACTAGGTGGAACTATAAGAGGGCAGACTGGAAAATGTACCAGCATTTAACCAGTGTTCTAGCTAAGGACATGAACTTGGACAAAGACATCAATAGAGCAGTGAGTGAATTTAATAGATGTATACTACATGCTGCTAGTAAAACCATACCCAGGGGGGCACGCAAAAACTACAAACCCTACTGGAATGATGAACTGGAAAAGCTGCAAAATGAGATGGAAACATCTAGACAGCAGGCTGAGAACAGACCTAGCCAAGAACATCACAACAAATATCAGCAAACAAAGGCTAAATTTCAAAGAGCCAAGTTACAAGCCAGACGGAGCAGCTGGAAAGAAAAAACAGAGTCGCTGAACCTAGAAAGAGATACTAGGAAATTATGGAAACTTGTAAAACAACTAAATGATGAAGGTACAGGGAGAAATACCAGGATCACACTTTATAAAGATAGTAACATTTTAACAGGTAAACATGCAGCTGATTACTTTGCAGATTCCTTTGCAGAAGACAATAACGTCAAAGTCAGCCCAGACAAACAACAGGAGGTTCGAGAGAACCAGCAAAACATTGGACAAGGTGAACCTATACCTGAAGTCATGGAGGCACCAATCACAATGAGAGAACTGGAGCATGCAATATCCAAATTGAAAATGAAAAAGTCCCCTGGAGCTGATGGAGTGTCCAATGAAATGATTAGAAACCTGGGAAGTGCAGCAAGAGCAAAGCTACTGCAGATCTTTAACACAAGCTGGTCCACAGGTAATGTACCACAGGCGTGGAGAGAAGCAATAATGATACCACTCCTCAAATCAGGAAAAGATGGCAACACAGTCTCCAACTACAGGCCCATCAGCCTCACAAGATGTCTATGTAAAACAATGGAACGCATTATCAATCTTAGGATGCAGTGGTACCTTGAAAGTGAAAACCTTCTGGTATCACAGCAAGCAGGTTTCAGACAGTGCTACTCTACTGAAGATCAGGCAACCTACCTCTCCCAAGAGATTGAGGATGCCTTCCAAGAAAAGAAACTGGTACTAGCAGCATGGATAGACCTCAGGAAAGCATTTGATAAGGTCTGGAAAGAAGGGCTCCTAAAGAAATTGCGAAATTGCAGGGTTAGCTCAAGAATGTACAAATGGGTAAAAGCATACCTGCATAATAGAAGAGCCAGGGTACAATTAGATGGTCGCAAGAGCAAGAAAGTTCTACTGCGTCATGGAGTCCCCCAGGGAGGAGTCCTGTCACCCACACTTTTCTTGGTTTACATCAATGACCTAGTTGCTGAACTACCACACGGGATCAAAGTGGCAATGTATGCTGACGACCTGGTGATCTGGTGCACGGAAGAACATGCAACAGTGGCCACTAAACAAATACAAAGAGCTATCGATGCCCTAACCTTATGGGCTAATAGATGGTGCGTCAGCATTAACACAGATAAGTGCAGCACTACACTCTTTACCCTCTCACCAAAACAAAAAGCTGGTCATATCAAGATAGATGGAGAGCTCTTGAAAGAAGACAAACAACCCACATACCTCGGAGTTACTTTTGATGATAAGCTGACATGGAAGCAGCACATAAACAAAGCAACAACAAAAGCCAGGAGGAAGCTAGCTATCCTGAGAAAACTAAGTGGAACCACATGGGGAGCCAGTGGAAATATACTCAGTAAAGTTTACCAGCAAGGCATAAGACCACACCTGGAATACGGTTCAGCTGCGTGGTGTCCTGCATCAAACACCACATTACAAGATCTAGATAAAGTGCAAAACCAGGCACTTAGAATAATGTTGGGAGCAATGAAATCAACACCCATAGCAGAGATGCAGAAAATGGGAAGAATGCAAACACTTGGCGAACGCAGAGACACAAAAGTACTAATTCAAGCAGAAAAGTTTCAGTGTATGCCAAGCCATCCAATGAAGGAAAGATTCCAAAATCTAGCAATGGGACGACTGAAAAGGAGCAGCTTTATCCATCAAGCTAAACGACTCCGTAGACAACTTACAGACCTACCTGAAGTTGACAGCCCCTTAAGGTCTGTACCAGAGCAAACCCCGTGGAGTGAAAGCCATGGAATGCCAATATACATTCAGACCCATGTGAAAGGAATACTAAGCGAGGACGAACAGAACAGTGTGCAGCGAATGACAGTCACCCTCAGTTTCCTGGATGAGGAATATCCACAAGATATATGGGTCAGAGTGTACACAGATGGGTCAGCACAGAATGCTGTGAGGAATGGAGGTGCAGGTGTATATATAGAATATCCACACAAGCCTAGAGATACAATCAGAACACCGACAGGAAAATTCTGCAATAATTATGATGCAGAAATCCAGGCAATTAGTGTGGCAGCTAAAAAACTGCTGAACTCCAACTCTGACCTACAGCCTGTGGTATTCCTGACAGATGCAAGGTCAGTGCTTCAAGCTCTCCAGTCTGGAAAACTAACAGACTTAAAAAAACTACTTAGCGAATTGTCTTACCAGTATAGGGTAACCATGCAGTGGATACCCTCTCACTGTGGAATACCAGGAAATGAAAAAGCAGACAAACTGGCTAAGGAAGGTGCTGCCGAAGACCAACCAGATATACCAATCACCTACCATCAGAAAAAACAGATGATAAAGTCAATAAGAAAGCCACAAACACCAACACAAGATGACTATCACAATATGAACAGATCAGAACAAGTTATAATTCTACGTCTCAGAACAGGACACAACCGACTCCGCAGTCACATGTATACAAAGTTCAAGATTGGCAACACGGCCATGTGTACATGTGGACAGGCAGCACAGAGTGCCAAACATATACTTCAAGAGTGTTCTGAGCATGAAACGCTGAGGCAGACATATTGGCCAGAGGAAACAACACTGGAATCAAAACTCTATGGGACACTGTATGAACTACAAAAGACAGTGAGTTTTATTAAGGAGACAGAATTACAGATATAGACATGTTTCAAGTGAACGAAAGAAGAAGAAGAAGAAGAAGAAATGAAAGTTTTTCTTATCATGAAAGTTGTCAATCATGGAAGTTTTATTTTATCATGAAAGTTTTTCTTATCATGAAAGTTGTCAATCATGGAAGTTTTGTTTTATCATGAAAGTTTTTCTTATCATGAAAGTTGTCAATCATGGAATTTTTGTTTTAATCATGATGAAGATGATGATGATGAAATAAGCCCTTTAGCTTTGAGCAGGGAGCTCTTGACAGCCCATAGGCTATCTAGAAAAAGCACAGGTTTTTCTCAGTTGTGTAACTTCATACCTAACTGATTTTTCATAAATCTGTATTTTGTCAAATTTATATCCGTACTCATATAAATATGACTGTACTAATAATAATTACTGGACACCTTGGGGGGGGGGGGGGGGGGGGAATAACCCTCCTGCCCCCTACCTTTTTTGGTGCTGTAAACCTGTATCAATACAGAAATTCCGGACTAATTTACACTTATGTGTAATTGAGGCAACACCTGGATTTATATATAGGTCTCAAAGGTATGGATATATAAGGAGGGTGTATGGGTACATGTTTTGTTCCAGATGGGAGGCGTTCCAGGGCCCCAGTATCTCCACATTAACAAGTCCTGTCAGGTGCATAGCACACATTTCTGGGCCAACTATATCATCATTCTTCTCAGATTTGTAGATTCTTCCACAGTAATGGCACATCTAGCATTCCTTATCACCTAGCAGTCTACCACCAGCACTGCAGATACATGTACGATAAATAACACCTAAATGAAAAAGGTAATTTGCATGCTTTTTCGTATTTATTTCTGTATTTGATGAAATTTTTGATGACCATTTTGTTGAAAATCGTTATATGGGGGTGGGGGGGGGTGAGATGGAGTTTACCTTCTATTTGCCTAGCAACCTAGTACTAAAAGTCATGTTCTGATTCGCTAAAAGGGGGAGAGGGGGGTTGAACACCTCAATCCTAGCCTTATCTATGGACTTATCTATGGACCTATCTGCCACAACTGTCCATCCACTGACCTGTATCTCTTCATCAGCTATTAGGGGATTATTTCATAGAAAAAAATTCAGAAATGGAGATAAACATAACAACAATGATTTTGGTAAAAGGTAACATGTTGTCAGCCAACTTTCTTTAGTTTTCTCATACATCACATCGATCATTACATTGAGATGGAAAGAAGATAGAAGCCTTATTCTTTGCAGACTGAACAAGAAGCTCAGACCTTGGTTGTCACATGGTCAATGTATTTTAATGCACATATGAGTATTGCTTATTCTAATTATAACTATCTGTTGCAGGTTGAGCCAGGTTATGTATTGGGTCTCCAGCAAGATGGGAATCAAGCAGTGCTCGCCAGATTGGCATGTACGCTCAAAGAGGAGTGCGATCAGCAGTTCACTTACACGAATTATCTTGTTGGTAGTAATCTTGCATCTTCTGGATCTGTAATGACTACTTTCTGGCATGCCATCCAGGCCCACTCATCTGGTGGATCTTATGTGAGTGATGCTGTATATGTCCTTGGATAAAACCTAGCAGGGTAATCTTGTTGCTGTACCATGGTGGGTGTTGTAGAACAAAAATGAGGGATACTGATGGTGGTACAACAATGAGGGATGCTGATGGTGTACAACAATGAGGGATACTGATGGTGGTACAACAATGAGGGATACTGATGGTGGTACAACAATGAGAGATACTGATGGTGAAAAACAATGAGGGATATTGATGGTGGTACAACAATGAGAGATACTGATGGTGGTACAACAATGAGGGATACTGATGGTGGTACAATGATTGCTTATAGTGATTTCAAGGTTTAGTGTTATTGCTAGCATTGTTCTACTTATCAACCATGTATTTCTAAATATAAGCCCATTCGTTAATAAGCAGAGGAGGTGGTTTTGATGTCTGGAAAGTGTCTAAAGTCTAAAATTCAATTATGGTCGGAAGTACACAAAAAAACATAATAATACAGGCAATGATACTGTGAAATCCCGTTATTATAAGAATGAAGGGACAAGCGAAATCATGCTAAATGAAAATTTACACAAACTTTAGCAACCGTAAGATGCAAAGTCATTACTTTCATTTGCCCCACTCACATTTCTTGAATGAATGAATGAATAGCTGGGAACAATACAGCAAAGATAATACAGAGCACATCTTCCCAGCGGTCATTATACTCTAACCACCAGGGACCAGCATTGTTACTGCTGTAGCTATCCTATTCATTCATTCAGTCAGGAATGTTAATGTTAGCCACTACAGTATAAACTCAGAAGTGTGAACTCTGATGTTTTCTTAATATGCGGCACTCATGAACAACATCTAGGTACTTTCCTGTATGAATTATGTGTGTTTGTTTCCAGATGTTCTGATGTGGAACTTTGCAATTCACCTACCAGGTAGTAAATAATAATTAATAATTATCTTGTCACAGGGATCAGACAAAATTACAGCGGACTTCAGCAAACAGTGAAGTCTGAGTGGGAAATGATATGATGACAGAACAATGAGACAAACTGGCGCTGTCAGATGTAATTTGTTTTTATGGATACAGAAGACTAAGTTCTTTTACTGTATCTTTTCCTTTTAGGGAGTCTATGGTAATAAACATGAGAAAGGATTTCGAAATTAACTTACGGGTATCAATTGCAGTCAAATTTTGTTACAATATGTCTATGAAATCTGAGGATTTCGAACCACTTTTTAAAAGTCACTGGACAGAGAAGACACCTTTCACTATTGGTTTCAGTTGTTGCTACCCCCTCCTTCCGACATGGGTTTTTAAAAATAAATGCAAAATTGCCTAAATGCAAAAGAACTTTTTTTCTTTTACTGGTATTTGACGATATTCTGTGTTTTCTTTTTTGTGTTTTTTTACAGCTAAATTTTTTAAGAATTGTGTTGTACTCATTTATAAGCAGATCACTGTACATTGTTAGCAGAAAAAATACAAAATTTCTCAGCTTATAAACGGAAATATACAGTACATTTACTTATCACTTGTCCATAATGTGTATAAATGTTTCACAATTTGTCAAATATAACTGTATTGTGAAATATATTTTGTAGATTTATCTACCATTCACCTTCCTTGAAGCTGGCAACTTTACGCTCTCAGTAATTGCAGTCAGTACAACTTTGCCAGGGATGCCACAGTCACAGGCCAGCACAACTGTTGTTGTTCTAGAGGGTGTCAATGCTTCAATAGTAATTGGGCCAACCTTTGGTGGGACAGGGGATCCTATTACTTTCACAGTACAAATTCATACAGGTAGGTGTAACAGTGACTTTGTCTACGTTTCATACAGGTAGGTGTAACAGTTAGTAACTTTGTCTAAGTTTCATATAGGTAGGTGTAACAGTGACTTTGTCTAAGTTTCATACAGGTAGGTGTAACAGTGACTTTGTCTAAGTTTCATACAGGTAGGTGTAACAGTGACTTTGTCTAAGTTTCATACAGGTAGGTGTAACTGTGACTTTGTCTAAGTTTCATACAGGTAGGTATAACAGTTAGTGACTTTGTCTAAGTTTCATACAGGTAGATATAACAGTTAGTGACTTTGTCTAAGTTTCATATAGGTAGGTGTAACAGTTAGTGACTTTGTCTAAGTCTCATTCAGGTAGGTGTAACAGTGACTTTGTCTAAGTTTCATACAGGTAGGTGTAACAGTAACTTTGTCTAAGTTTCATACAGGTAGGTATAACAGTGACTTTGTCTAAGTTTCATACAGGTAGGTATAACAGTTAGTGGCTTTGTCTAAGTTTCATACAGGTAGATATAACAGTTAGTAACTTTGTCTAAGTTTCATACAGGTAGGTATAACAGTTAGTGATTTTGCATAAGTTTCATATAGGTAGGTATAACAGTTAGTGACTTTGTCTAAGTTTCATACAGGTAGGTGTAACTATTGGTGACTTTGTCTTTAATGCAACAGTTTCATACAGGTAGGTGTAACCATATTGACTTTGTCTTTAATACAACAGTCTGATACAAGTAGGTGTAATAGTTGGTGACATTGTCTTTAACACAACCGTCTCATGTTACTATTATTGTTGTAACAATTGCCAGGTATTACGAGTGATTATCTCTTTCTATGTGAAATGCAATGGTTTCTCCAGAGCTTATTTCATATCTAGAATACTAACTCTCAACGGTGTACAATGGGACATAATTACTATATTGAGTTCTAATGTTATGGTATGCCTATTCTAAATATCAAAAATAAATATGAATAAATAATAATAATCAAAAGAACAAGGATGTTTTCTCCACCTTACGGTCCAACTGAGACTTTTTTCAAGAAACATTTAAACAAAAAACACAAAATTAATCTAAATATTTAACTCTGAACACTGTACAGTGGGGTGGTTTATCCAGGACTTTATTTGATACCCAGAAGACACTAACTCTCAGCACTTTACGATTCATTGAGAAGAAGACTCCTTCTCAGTGGGTGTAAATTCTAAGGATTTTGTGGCTTTATTACATTTCATAATACAGTAAGTAAAGTAACCCATAGTATTTATTAATGCCGTAGGGGTATGAGATGTTAGCTATCACACATTTCAGAGGCTCTGCAAATGAGGATGGTAGCCATCTCCTCTCTCTCGCAGTCTTTACTTCCTGGATAAATCTGGTACCCATTTAAGGCTGGGTCGACCCAGGAGCCATTGTGATCTGAAAAACATTTCCACCTCAACTGGGGACGCAGCTCCCTTTTTATAATATACCTGGTACATAGTTTCATAATATGCATAGTCGGGATTATCATCAGTTTACCTGCCAAGCATCCCTTCCTGTCAGGTGTTCATAGGATTGTAGGACAAAATATTCCCATAAAAAATATCCTAAACCAAAATATTTTCAGGAAAAAATATTCCCATGCAAAATATTCCCAGGACAAAATATTCCCAGGACAAAATATTCCCAGACAAAATATACTGGAAAAAATATCCTTACATAGCAAAAAAGGTTGAAAAAAGTAATAGTAATAATAACATTGAGAAATTGTTGAAGTAATTTAGGGCAATCTCTTAGTAGATATGACATGTTTTATGCAAACATAAGATGGAGGTATGATATCGTGTATACATACATACCATGGTGAGATATGGAGTGACTAAGGCTGTGAAAATAACACTTTTATTGTGTTTCCATAAACTAGAAAAGTAAAATAACAAAGATAGGCTGGACTCAGAAGTGTCACTAGACTAAGTCAGTCTCTTATGTAAGAATACTACCTGGATATTTGTGTGGTCAGTGCGTGCCACTAAGATAGTCAACAGGAGAATGTCGGGACATGCAATACAAGGGCCTTGACCATCTTGAGAAAAATAAAACACACTCACATGATAAATGGTCCAGGGGTATAAAGAAGATAAGGTTTGGATCTAGGTTATTAGTTCCGAGGTTCTTAATCAGTAGCCCATTTTGGTTGAGTATTGTTTAAGTGAAGAGGTTTCTAGGAGAGTGTTATGTGAACATTTTAGTTGAGTGATTGAAAGGACGTATAGGCCATTAGTAAGTAGTTGAGTAATGTTAAGGATTTCCAAACCAATCGTGAGTTGTAAATTTGTTCATATTTAGGATTTTTTTTATTGACTGAATTTGTCCATCAAAGCTAGTGGGCCTGCAACCACATAGTTGCAAAGTAAGATAGAGATTCAAACTTGATGATCAACTACAGACATTCATTAAAGATCATGTGAAACATAATAAAAGGAACAATAATATATGTGCAGTTACCAGAGATCACCCTTGGAGTTACTCTCACAGTGGGAGAGTAACATTATGAGATGGACAGGTTGCAGTCTAGCAAAGTACACCACAAAGACAAGAGACAGGGGATGTTGGAGGTCTCTTGCAGCCAATCTTCATTACAGAGACGCCACTTGATGATGATGATGATGAGTTAACGTGAAGAACTTTATTTCATGTCTATAATTTATGAGACAATTCATATCTCATTTGAAGACTTTATTACAATTATTTACTAGTTATATTATTCATTCATGTTTATTACAGTTTGTATAAAATATTTAATATATTATCTTTGTATTTTGTCTTGGAAACATTTTGCTGGGGATATTTTGTCTAGTATATGGTGTCTGGTATATTTTTTCTGGTTACCATTCATAGCAACCAAGCTCTAGACCATGGTCACTGGTATGGGTGGAGCAGTCAGCTATGCATTCCCCACCATCTAATGGTGCTCTCCAGTTATGCAGGGCTAACATGTTTGCCTCATTCTGGGCTCTCCCACAGAATTGTTATGTTCAGAAAAGAGTTGCTTCTCACCACACTCCCATGTGCCACCTGTTCATAGCCAGGACAAGATGTCCACATTGGCAGGACATACATAACCAGGACACCATGTCCACATTGGCAGCCAAGACCATGTTCAGGATTGATGCTCATTTTACTTCTCCAACATGATGTGCAATGCTGGGTTCTCTGAATGTTGTACCACAAAGAGAAATGTAATTGTACATGTAAATGTAAATGCTCTGAAAATTTCACAAGAGGAAAACCTCACTAAATTGACATGTAAGGCGTGAAATGGGCAATAAAATTTTGCTAATAATATGAAACAAACATAGCTGCACACACAAATTGATGTTTCAACCGAAAGGCCTTTATGTGTCGTTCCTACTTTTCGTTTTTTCATGTATATGTGTATGTTTTCCTTGATAAAGGCCTTTCGGAAGAAACATTGATTTGTGTGTGTGCCTATGTTTGTTTCATGTTATTAGCAAAATTTTATTACCCCGCTTCACACCTGTTGGATTTCAGTTTTGTGAAGTGATTACATATTTTTGATTTACTAAATTGGCATCTACTGAGAGTTTATTGTTGTATAATTATTTATCCAATAGGCCAATAGTTAAATATATGTCTTGGTTCTGGAATGTTCTGGTATGTTTCATTATAATTTGCATTTTTGGCAGTGGAATTATGTCACAGGGTGAAGTGGAAGAATGTTGTTCTTCATTAATCCCAAGTGATGGTGGTTATTTCTTACATTCTGCCACATTATAGTATTTGGTTAGAGTTATGTCCTTATCTATGAGTTTGTCAGTGGCTGATAGGCCTTATGGTGTCACCGAAGATCCTTGGATAGTCTGAGCATTAGATGATTGCTTTTGATGGTGTATGATCTGTTCTTAATATTCCCAGCTAGTCTGCAATGTTAAGTTGCGGCATTTCGCTCCATGTTTCACACAATGTTGCACATTATTTACTGCAGAGCACCATGTAGTGCTGTTTTGTGCAGCACCTCCCTACATGTCAATGGTTTATGTCAAAGGTTTTCAGTGAGATCTTCAAGGAATCATTCTAACATTTCTTTTGTCCAGCTTGAGAGTGCATGCCATGTCCTTCTTCATTTCACCATAGAGGAGTATTTTAGACAGATGGTGATCTGGCACACAAACTACATTACCTAATCAATGAATGTTTGTAACAGTGAAAAGTGGCATTGTAATGTTTGTGACAGTAAGAAAGTAACATTTATATGTTTGTGAAAGTAAGAAAGTAACATTTATATGTTTGTGACAGTAAGAAAGTAACATTTATATGTTTGTGAAAGTAAGAAAGTAACATTTATATGTTTGTGAAAGTAAGAAAGTAACATTTATATGTTTGTGACAGTAAGAAAGTAACATTTATATGTTTGTGAAAGTAAGAAAGTAACATTTCTATGTTTGTGACAGTAAGAAAGTGACATTTCTATGTTTGTGACAGTAAGAAAGTTACATTTCTATGCTTTTATGTTAATGATACCAGAAGCTTACAATTAAAATGGATATGTGTCTGTGGTTCCTCCCACATTCCCACAGGTAGCGATGTCTTCTATAACTGGACTATTAGTGATGGGCTGGAAGACACATACAGCAGGGAGCAAACTAAATCTCATACCTTCTTGACAAAGGGCGTGTACTTGATCAATGTGACCACCTATAATGCAGTTAGCTTCAAGACTAACTTTACAGAAATCATTATTGAAGATCAAGTTAAAGGGCTTGTGATCACTGCAACTCCCACAGGTAAGGAGACATACGTGTCTCACAGTTGACTCATATTCCCACAGGTAAGGAGACATAGGTGTCTCACAGTTGACTCATATTCCCACAGATAAGGAGACATACATGTCTCACAGTTGACTCATATTCCCACAGGTAAGGAGGCACACATGTCTCACAGTTGACTCATATTCCCACAGGTAAGGAGACACATGTGCCTCACGGTTGACTCATATTCCCACAGGTAAGGAGACACACGTGCCTCACGGTTGACTCATATTCCCACAGGTAAGGCGACATACATGTCTCATGGTTGACTGATATTCCCACAGGTAAGGAGACATACGTGTCTCGTGGTTGACTCATATTCTGAGATGGATGGTTATATCCATTAAATTTGGAAAAATATTAGCTTTTTCATACTAATCATTGACTAACATCTAGTGCATGGCTCATGACCAGTGATTAGATACCACATACAGGTTCTGCTGTAGTAGTCTATTATTTCTTTTCCCTCTCTCTCTCTTTCATTATTTATTTCATTCTGTCAAATTGTTCAAGTGTTGTTATTTTGATTATGTCTACTTTGAAACAAACAACTATTTCCTATATATTTTTAAAGTCTTATCATGCATCTTTATGTGTTCAAATAATTGTGTTACTTGTCCAGAAATTCCCTGGTGTTATCTCTTACCTCTCTTGTTGTATTGTGATATAATACATTCATGGTCAAATGTCACATGTGCAATAGATCATAGTTAGTTTTTGCTATATATTATAAATTAAGGTGAGATCATGGAGAGAAAAGACTGAGGAAGGCAAAGAGAGAAGTTATTGATACATTTCCATCATAGCATGAGAGAATGTCACCAGTTGAAACATGCACCATTCATACTGTCATCGTACAATGAGAGAATGTCACCAGTTGAAACATGCATCATTCATACTGTCATCGTACAATGAGAGAATGTCACCAGTTGAAACATGCACCATTCATACTGTCATCGTACAATGAGAGAATGTCACCAGTTGAAACATGCACCATTCATACTGTCATCGTACAATGAGAGAATGTCACCAGTTGAAACATGCACCATTCATACTGTCATCGTACAATGAGAGAATGTCACTAATTGAAACATAATCTCCTAGTATGCCATCAAGTATGAGACTTGATTGATTGATTACAGTTATAAAGGTAAAGTTTAGTCTCATGCAGTGACCTGCCATCAGGGATGAAGATCACTCTTCATGTACAAGACAGCAAAAAATATTAGATGAAACTAATGGTCAGTTCCCTTCCTTGCTGTGTTTACCTTCCTTAACTAATGTGTTAGGTATCCATTTACAGCTGGGTTGACTGGAGGAGCAGTTGCAACAGGCAAGTTATCATGACCTAGATTTTATTTTTAGGTATGGATGTGGTTTAAAACCTAGCACACTGTAATCTGGCAACAGTAAGCAAGCTCAATATCAACTAGACTAGAACATGGCACGCTGTAATCTGGTGACAGTAAGCAAGCTCAGTATCAACTACACTAGAACCTGGCATGCTGTAATCTGGTGACAGTAAGCAAGCTTGATATCAACTAGACTAGAACCTAGCATGCTGTAATCTGGTGACAGTAAGCAGGCTCAAAATCAACTAGACTAGAACCTGGCACACTGTAATGGTGCTATATCATGAACGATCTTCTTCTTCTTCTTCTCGTTCGGAGTTTGACATGTCTACACAGCAAGTCCTGTTTTCTTAATAAATGCTGCTGTATTTGAAAGCTCCTCAGTGCTCATATACATCTTTCTGTGGATATCCATCTCTGTGGACCAGTGTTCTTCCCTTAACTGGTTTAGTGTATTGCAGTCTTGCAGGATATGTTCAGCTGTCTGTGCTGCCTGCCCACAAAGGCACAGTGGTGATGGGACCAGTCTTAGCCTATTTAGCCTATTTAAGTGACTGTTTAATCTGTTATGTCCTGTTCTGAGGCAGAAGATAATAGCCTGCTCTGCTCTGTTGAGATAGTGGCATATATATATATATATAAAGTGATGTGCAGCTTCCACAAGAGCAACGCCTCAATATATATATATATATATATATATATGCGCATGTCATCTACTTGGGTTTTACTATTGTGGTAGATCGAGTGTGCTACATAATTTCATAGTCTCTACATGTCATCTATTATGATTTTACTATTGAATGGTGGTTGATCTGGTGGGCCACATACCTTCATAGCCTCTTCATGGAGAACAACGGAAGTAAGAGTTCAGGCAGTGAAATTGTTGACAAGTACAGGCAATTTTAATGTTAGACCAAAGGGTCTCAAAATTTTGAAATTAGGATGGAGTGTCTCATGGCTTTTCAGTCAATTGTTCCAATGGAATGACACCCAAGAGCACTCCAAAACCTCCCTAAGTTGCTTGCTATGCCATGTATGATCTATAACAGCTATGTTGTTATGTGACACTCTATTGGTTCCTGACAACACAACATGTGGGTGAGATTTAAAAATTATAAAAATTAATTTATTGTAGGTTTTAATATTAAAGTAATGAACTGTGTTCTTCTTCTTCTTCAGCATCATTCTCAAACTCCGACTGGATTTCTCTTGTAACAGGACAATGATGCTACAAGATTTCCAGTTGAATGTAGTCCAGAGAATGGAAATGCGTTGTGTTGCCGTTTTATTTGCGCCAATGGCCCAACACATCCGTCTTCGGCGGTGAACTGTGTTCAAATTTTATATTTAGGATCATGAACTCTGTGCAAATTTTATTATTAAAATCATGAATTGTATGCATATTTCTTTACTAAAATCATGAATTCTGCATACTTTTTATTATAAAAAAAAATCATGAATTTAGTAAACATTTTAATATGAATAAAGAAGCATGGGGTATCTGTAAACACAAGAGCTGGGCCATATATATGCCATTAGCAACGATATGTAAATATAAATGATGCCATCAGGAAAGATATGAAAACACAAGTGCTGGACCATATATATGCCATTAGAAAAAAGTGGTGGGGCACTTTACCGAAACAAAAAAAAAAGAAAAGATCATTCTTCATTTTTGCGTGTAATTTCCCCCTGGACTTGAGCATCTCCACCATTCCCCCATCTACAGGCTTGTACAAGTGTATGCATGCAAGTTTTTTATGTAGAACATGATTCAGTTATCTTTATCTGTTATTGAAGAGAAGAAATTATGGAAGAATGCTCTAACAACAGAAACATTTCTTTTCTTAATCTGTCTAGCTCTTGGAACAGATACTCGTATCAATATCTCATTGACCAGTGGATCTGACTATGTCTGTACGTGGAGCTTTGGTGACAAGACACAGATAAAACTGACAGATGAAATCAGTACACCTACATCTGGTGGCTTTATTCTGTAAGTAATGTAATCAGTACACCTACATTGGTGGTTTTATTCTGTAAGTAATGAAATCAGTACACCTACATTTGGTGGATTTATTCTGTAAGTAATGAAATCAGTACACCTACACCTCAGTGTCTTTATGAAATGTTCTTGCATGTGATCTGGCAGTAAAGGCCCAAATAGGCCTATAGAGCTGGTGGCAGATGACCATACCATCCGTGTAAACCACAACATCTGTATCATCAGCATGTTCACAGATGAGTGGCTTGACCTGAGCATCCACACTCATATGATTATGTTCATTGCACTCTCTATTGAGTGTAATGATGGTCTTTAAAGCCTCCTGAAAGACCGTGGGAACAGGTATACATTCCGCACCAGGATTAATACCTTCTGGTGCACAATAGGTATACATTCCGCACCAGGATTAATACCTTCTGGTGCACAACAGATATACATTCCGCACCAGGGTTAATATCTTCTGGTGCACAAATCTGTTAAACAGTATCCTTTGTTACATCAGTGTCATATATCACACCTGTGTATACCTCAGAGTGAGTTCCAAACAGAGCATCTACTACACATTGAGCTCTGTTGTGGGAAGTGGAGCATGCTCAAGAGAAGAAAATCATGAATAATGCAAGTTGTGGAGTATCTTTAAAACTGGAGAATTTGTATAATTGGGGCTACTTTACAGATGGTGAATTGTTGTCATTCATGAACAATTTGTAAAACTAGGAACTATTACAATAGTGGAACTATGACCACTGTAGCATGTAGCAGATTGCATAGAGGATGAATGAAATATAAAACAATAAGTAAAGGAGAGGTAACGATGGTGAGAGAGATATAGCTATGGATAGAGAGAGAGATTAAGTGAGGCAGACAATGATACAGATAGTGAGTAGAGATAGAGTGTGAGAGATTATATACCGAGGACAAATGGTATGAAGATAAAGAGTGAGATACCCGGTAAGTAGAAACATATAAAGATAATATAGATTCAGGGAGAGATAATATAGATTCAGGGAGAGATAAAGAGACTGAGTTAGAAATTATATATATATTCAGTGAGAGAAAGAATGCAAAGTGGATGTGATACAAAGAAAAAAATAGAGAGAGAGAAAGTAAAGAAATAGAGAGAGACTGCATGGGAGATATAAAAATAGAAAGTGAGATTGAGATATAGAGTTTGAGAGAGATAAAGCTGCAGAGATAAGATATAGATATAGTGAGATAAAGCTGCAGAGGTTGAGATAGATATAGAGTTTGAGAGAGATAAATCTGCAGAGATTGTGAAAGATAAACATGTATTTAAATAGATAAATTTTCTGAGATGAAATATATATTGATAAAGTGAGATAAATATAAGTTGATTGGCAGGTATGAAGTTAGGTGATGTGAGGCAAACACCAAACTGTGACCTCCATTCTATTACTTAAGAAAGTATCCATGTTGAACTGTGGAATAACAAACTACTGGTATCTCATTGACACTTCTCTAGGCACCGTTACGTCGCAGCGGGAATTTATAATGTTTCTGTCACATGTTCAAATGACATCAGCACAAGTGCAGCCCAGGTAATTGTCACTGTCTTGGAGGCCATTGTAAACTTACGAATGGTCAGCTCAGGGGCACAAACAGGGAAAGACTTCTATTTGGCATGGATGGTAGATTCCGGAAGTTACATCACCTGGACTATCACCTTTGATGGACAGAGCCTTACAAGTAAGTTGTAGTTAATCTTTAACTGAACATTATATGCTAAAGTTAACTGGGAATTATAAGCTAAAATTAACTGAACATTATAAGCTAAAATTAACTGAACATTATAGGCTAAAGTTAACTGAACATTATATGCTAAAGTTAACTGGGAATTATAAGCTAAAGATAACTGAACATTATAAGCTAAAATTAACTGAGCATTATATGCTAAAATGAGGATTGTAAGCAATAATTCTTATTCTCTATGTTTGGTTTGAAGAGGAAGAAATTAATTTGTCCAAAAAGCAGAAAATATAAATAAACTAAAGTGCTATCAATACTGAATATTTCTTTGTAGAAAACTAACTCAAGTCAAACTGAATATTTCATTTGTAGAAAACTAACTCAAGTCAAACTGAATATTTCATTTGTAGAAAACTAACTCAAGTCAAACTGAATATTTCATTTGTAGAAAACTAACTCAAGTCAAACTGAATATTTCATTTGTAGAAAACTAACTCAAGTCAAACTGAATATTTCATTTGTAGAAAACTAACTCAAGTCAAACTGAATATTTCATTTGTAGAAAACTAACTCAAGTCAAACTGAATATTTCATTTGTAGAAAACTAACTCAAGTCAAACTGAATATTTCATTTGTAGAAAACTAACTCAAGTCAAACTGAATATTTCATTTGTAGAAAACTAACTCAAGTCAAACTGAATATTTCATTTGTAGAAAACTAACTCAAGTCAAACTGAATATTTCATTTGTAGAAAACTAACTCAAGTCAAACTGAATATTACAAACTTGTAGAAATACATAGGCCTAGATTGTATATAAATCATATTATTTACACAATGTTTTTTTGGCAAAATAGTTTTAACAAATTTAAATGCATGCAGGATATTATACAAATTATCTTTAAAGATTCAGGGATCTGTTAAAGAACATCTTGCTTAACAGGGAAACAACTCTTAACTTATTCACTGCAGAGTTTTTATTGGATACAAAAAGAATTATTTGTATTATTTTTTATTGTGTATGTTGCACATCATTCATGGGAACAAGAAATATTACTTCCAAATATATTAAAATTATAATGTAATATAGAACCTATATAGGACCTATATATATATTTAAACTATTGGCATAGGCCTAATGTAATATGGGTCCTTAATAGGCCTATACATTTAAACAGAAATGGACAGAGAATGTGGTTACCAAAAATTGATTAGGAAATATCTGAATTTTTACAGTTAAAATTTAATTAAAAAAAATAAAATATAATGTTAAAAAAATAACACATTTATTTTGGATATGAAATGTCAATTACTAACTTGCCAAGTACTGTCCCCTTCATTCATTTTCCTTTTGCGCTGAAGTTAGCGCATAGGGCAGACATCTCCCAAATCCGGCTGTTCAAAGCTATTCTGTGCAGTTCTTGAATATTATGAATATTGGTTGTTTTACTTTCTCTAAGTATTGTTCTTGTTTCCGATGTAGGGCCAACAGCATTTTATACTAACATACGAAGACATTTGTTCTCAAAACTCAGTAATTTCTTTTCTGAAGATAAAGAGCTTTTCCAGCTATTACATCTATATGATAGCACCGGAATAACGCAGGAATTAAATAAGCGCATTTTCATGCGTGTGCTGATTGACTTTGACTTCCAGATATTAGACAGTCTGTTAAATGCACTTGATGCTAGGACAATACGAGTTGTAATTTCAGAAATCACATGTGCTATCTTAAATATCTGATGTTGTAATACACAGTTTATCACAAAATAATTTGTTTGAATGAAAAAGAATTGGAATGAACTGACTTTTGTTACACAAACCAGTCTGGACTTTACGATGTTTGTCGATTAATCCAACGATCGACAGAGTGACCCAGACTTGATTAGAGAAACACCCTCCATCAACGGACATCACTACTGGAAGTCCACTACTGTCCTCTTACCTAGACCAATTATCTATCACTTAAAGTTTACTGTCTCATTACTGCAATCTGTTTTCCATCACTTGAAGTTTACTGTCCCTTTGAACAAGCTCTGTCAGATATGATAATACAAGAAAGTTAAAATAAAGGCCTTAGTCTAAACAAGATGAAAACAGAAGTAATGGTTGTTTCAAAGAAATATATACTGCCAAGATGCTGTATTAATATTAATGAGGCAAAAATAAAGTTGATAAAGTCAAATATCTAGGCGCCATTTTGACATCAGATGACAGATGCTCAAATGAAAACGAGAGTAGAATAGCACTAGCAAAATCAGTATTTCCAAAAATGAGAACCATTCAGTGCAATGGAGTACTATCAATACATATGTCAATTCAAGTGTTAGGATGTTTTATCAAACCCATTTTTCTTTCTGGGTGTGAAGCATGGATTACATCAACAGGTTTTAAGGTAAGCTGGAAGCAACTGAAATGTAGTTTTAAGAAGAATTATGACAACTCCATGGACAGCTAAGAAAACTAATGTAGAAGTTCTCAGAAATGCTGGAGTAAAATGATAAATTATAGCAAAAATTAGAAGCAGATAGTTAAGATGTTTTATGGCATGTGATGAGAAGAGAAAACTTGAACATTTAGTAACCACTTGAATGATCAAAGGGAGAAGAGTCAGAAAAAGACAAAGAGAAATTGCTGGATGGGTCTCTCTGTGGCACGAGAGAATGTCACTAACAGAATGTATTAACAACATAAGAGACAGAAAGCTCTGGAGAAACATGATCACTTATGCAACTCGGCATGTCACTTGATTGATTGTCCCCTTATCTTGATCTGTTCTCCATCACTTAAAGTTTAATGTGTCCTTCTGTAACCTGGTCTCCATCATGTTGGCATCACTTTTCCCTAAGGTATCTGGGAACTTCTTAATGATATGTCATCTTGCACTGTCTCTACATTTGTTATCTGTGAACTACTTAATGATATGTCATCTTGCACTGTCTCTACATTTGTTATCTGTGAACTATTAATGTCATCTTGCACTGTCTCTACATTTGATATCTGTGAACTATTAATGTCATCTTGCACTGTTTTTATATTTGTTAACTTGTTTTCTGTGAACTATTAATGTGCCATCTTGCACTGTGTCTACATTTGATATAAAAAAAATAGAACATGAGCCTGTGAGATTAGAAATGAAGTTTAGAAGTGACTGAGAATAAAAGTATGACTGTACTGAAAGATATTACTGACATTTGACTGAGAATAAAAGTATGACTGTACTGAAAGATATTACTGACATCTGACTGAGAATAAAAGTATGACTGTACTGAAAGATATTACTGACATCTGACTGAGAATAAAAGTATGACTGTACTGAAAGATATTACTGACATCTGACTGAGAATAAAAGTATGACTGTACTGAAAGATATTACTGACATTTGACTGAGAATAAAAGTATGACTGTACTGAAAGATATTACTGACATCTGAGTGAGAATAAAAGTATGACTGTACTGAAAGATATTACTGACATCTGACTGAGAATAAAAGTATGACTGTACTGAAAGATATTACTGACATCTGACTGAGAATAAAAGTATGACTGTACTGAAAGATATTACTGACATCTGACTGAGAATAAAAGTATGACTGTACTGAAAGATATTACTGACATCTGACTGAGAATAAAAGTATGACTGTACTGAAAGATATTACTGACATCTGACTGAGAATAAAAGTATGACTGTACTGAAAGATATTACTGACATCTGACTGAGAATAAAAGTATAACTGTCCTGATAGATACTTCTGACATCTGACTGATTCATATTTCTTACTTTCAGCATTTAGTAATGTAGGCAAATACCAGTGGAGGTCTAGCCTTCTGGCAGGTCGACCAGCTTCTTCTATTCCATTGAGCATCACAGCTACCAACTTGATCAGCACAGCCAGTATTAGCATCAGTTTCAAGATCTTGTCAGTGATAGTCAACCCAAGCTTCACAACAACAATAGTGAATGTTTCAAGGTGAATGGTTTCTTGTTTAAAATTGACTCTTCACACTTGTCTCTCTCACTTGCAGCTTTCAAAACAAAATGTTACAGAATAATCTTCAGAATATCATGGACTAGAAATATCACAGACAGGAACATTCTGAGGGAATTTAAAGTAAAAGAACACTGAATAAACAACAATATTGTCTCTAGAAAATTACAATATTTTGGTCATATCAAATGACATGATAGCCTAGAAAAGACAATAATGGAAGGGATGATACTAGGGCAATGAAAAAGAGGCAAGTTACAAAGAAGATGGATGCAAGATATTAAAGACTATATGAACATGACACTCACGTAAACAGGAAGATTGACTCGAGATTGGCAGGAGTTTTGAAAGAATGTGATGATTGGTTATTCCTTCCCAGGATATGCTACCTGATGATGATGACCATTTAAAGACAAATCATGGTGATTTGAAGGAACATAAGACACGAGTGGTCTTAATTTATACCAGATTAATATCTATGTATGAGCTGCGTTAGTGCAGCGGTTAGCGCACTGTCTTCACATATGAGTGGTCCTGGGTTCATTCCCCAGCTGAGGCGGAAATGTTTTCAGATCGCAACGGCTCCCAGGTTGACCCAGCCTTAAATGGGTACTGGATTAATCCGGGAAGTAAAGACTGCGAGGGAGAGGAGATGGCTACCGCCCTCATTTGCAGAGCCTGTGAAATGTGAGATCGCTAACATCTCACACCCCTACGGCATTAATAAATGCTATGGGTTACTTTACTTACTTAAGACACAAGTGAAAATTTTATGTGAACTCTAGGGACCAAAGATTAGTTCACTTATGTTGATGAAGTGAATTTGATGATTATATTTGAAATTGCTCCGGGATTTCGTGAATCAAGATACAGCACATTTAAATAAATCAGAGATGAGTTACTATAGTGCGTTCATAAATAGTTGTCCACTGATATTGTCTATTTTCTCCATAATTACAGAACATACAGACTTCATATTTTGCATGAATGCATTATTTCTTAACCATGTTACATAATTATGATTAATTATTATCTAAATTGAACGGATTTATCGCAGCAGTCGCTACGAATGCCGTTTTTAAGGTAGTACTGATTTTATTGTATGTGGAAATTTTACAGTAATTGCTGGTATAGGCGTATCGTTAATATGTCATAGCATGGATAAAAATGAAGTACAGTATTCCAAATGTAATATTTTTATTTCATTTCATTGAGATTATATGTAGAGATATATACATTTAACAGTTAAACGTGTATATAATTGTATAATTGTGGAAGGTCTTCGCTCTGTGTACATTCTTTACCATTAACATTAACTCTGGTTTCAAGTGCATTTCAGTAAATGGAGTATGTTCTTTTCTAAGCCATATGTCAATATCTTCCTTAGTAGATGAGGTTGCAAGGATCTTATCTTCACATGCAATAACATTATGGTACGAAGCTTATCCATAACCAGGGAGGATGGTCTATCTAATGGTGGAAGTACAGTCTTTTCTATCAATCTCTAAATATATTACCATTCATCTCTGCATGGTAGTCTCGATTATCAGTAGATTTGGAAATGAAAATGAGTTCACCATTCTTCAAAAGAACATTTTGTCTGCGACCTGTTTTTGCCATTATTAATCTTTGACCGTTGCTGCTCGGTACATGTCTTTTAATAGTTCATCTACAGATGGTCAGTCCTTTTTATTAGTGTAATGAGCGTTAATCCACATTTCATCCATATATACAATATCATAGGGAGCCATGTAGCGCAGTGGTTAGCGCACCGGCTTCACACATGAGTGGTCCTGGGTTCACTCCCCAGTTGAGGAGGAAATGTTTTTCAGATCGTATGGCTTCCAGGTCGACCCAGCCTTAAATGGGTACCGGATTAATCCAGGAAATAAAGACTGCAAGGGAGAGGAGATGGCTACCGCCCTTATTGTAGAGTCTCTGAAATGTGAGATGGCTAACATCTTACACCCATAAGGCATTAATAATTACTTCACTTTTTTTACAATATCATAATTTTCTTTACCCATCTCCCTGATTTGTCTCAAATATTACCTCATAGTTACTAAATGTGGTTTTCTCACAAGAAGCTTCTGCTACATGTATGTAATTTAGTTTTAGAAATGTGAATGTCGTTGTTCTTTTCTGTATACATTTTCAATGTCGTTAATGTCAAAGCTTCTTTGCAATTCAAAAGTCTACGAATTTTTATCTTAATTATTTTCTTTAACAAAATTATCTACAACATTTTTTCGTCCTCTCGTTTCTTTTTAAAAAAAACAACTATGATTATCTTCGCGTAACCACAGTGACAGTGTGAAATACTATGAAATAGAGTTTTGTGTCGCGCCTTTTGTGAAAAATATTTGTACAATCTCATAGTTATACTTTTTAGTGCAATTAATTTAACTTTCAAAGACATGTTTGTAATATAGTTGTAAATGCTGCTTTATGTAATTATGTACAAAACCATGAAATGTTGAAGACATCACAATAAAAACATGTCTAATATGAGATACACCTTTGAGGAAAATGACATTCTGCTATTATTTTAATATAATGATCTATAAAATCTCTAAACAAAATGCTTACTTAACGTGTCACACATGTACATATTAATTGATGTTCTAAGATCGTGCTATTCGATGCATGAAGATACTCACCAAAGACATTACCCGGCAATATAATGTAATCAATGATGATATTTTCTTATATAATCGTGCATATAATTGGCTAGCACATTCACACTTTGCCTAACAGCCAATGAATAGCAAGAATGCAAAATACAACAATAAACAAATAATACGCAATTCTCTTCATTGACAAAAAATATAGAAATTTCAATGTAAACCCGTCTATTATTACGACTATCAAAAGAAAAGTATTACTACATTAAAAACAGCATTTGTAGCGACTGCTGTGTTAAATCCGTTCAATGTAGATAATAATTAATCATAATTCTGTAATGTGGTTAAGAAATAATGCACTCATGCAAAATATTAAGCCTGTACGTTCAGTAGTTATGGAGAAAATAGACAATATCGGTGGACAACTATTTATGAATACACTTAAAAACATTTACAAATAATTATAAAGCTGTAGACATACCTGATGATGGAATACACAATGATCATCTGCTCCTGAATAGAACCTAGCACAGACACCACTAATATAAAAATGGCTAATATATTATTAAATTAAATTGATAGCATATCTTATTCAGGATGTAGCCATCAATCTAGCATTTTTTGGTTGTAGCGATTTTCTAGGCAATAAAAATACATTCAGCAGGTTGCCATTGCTTTATGAACAGTCCAAATGCACAATTACCTGTGGTGGGATTTGAACCCAGTACCTTGTCCATCACAGGTGCACACTGTACCATACTACCACAACAATATATTATTACTCTTCTATTATACCATTTGTTGAAACCCTATTTTTATTTTTTTATTTTGTTGTCCCTCCCTTATCTCATGTGTTTGATTTTGTTATCTTTCCATTATCTCCTGTGTTTGATTACATTATCTCTTATCTCCTGTGTTTGATTACATTGTCTCTTATCTCCTGTGTTTGATTACATTATCTCTTATCTCCTGTGTTTGATTACATTATCACTTTCATATCTCCTGTGTTTGATTACATTATACTCTCATATCTCCTGTGCTTGATTACATTATACTCTCATATCTCCTGTGTTTGATTACATTATCTCTTATCTCCTGTGTTTGATTACATTGTCTCTTATCTCCTGTGTTTGATTACATTATCTCTTATCTTCTGTGTTTGATTTCATTGTCTCATATCTCCTGTGATTGATTACATTGTCTCATATCTTCTGTTTGATTTCATTGTCTCATATCTTCTGTGTTTGATTTCATTGTCTCTTATCTCCTGTGTTTGATTACATTGTCTCATATCTCCTGTGTTTGATTACAATGTCTCTTATCTCCTGTGTTTGATTACATTGTCTCTTATCTCCTGTGTTTGATTACATTATCACTCTCATATCTCCTGTGTTTGATTACATTATACTCTCATATCTCCTGTGTTTGATTACATTGTCTCTTATCTCCTGTGTTTGATTACATTGTCTCATATCTCCTGTGTTTGATTACATTATCACTCTCTTATCTCCTGTGTTTGATTACAATGTCTCTTATCTTCTGTGTTTGATTACGTTGTCTCATATCTCCTGTGTTTGATTACATTGTCTCATATCTTCTGTGTTTGATTACGTTGTCTCATATCTCCTGTGTTTGATTACATTGTCTCATATCTTCTGTGTTTGATTTCATTGTCTCATATCTCCAGTGTTTGATTACATTATCTCATATCTTCTGTGTTTGATTTCATTGTCTCATATCTCCTGTGTTTGATTATATTGTCTCATATCTCCTGTGATTGATTTCATTGTCTCATATCTCCTGTGTTTGCTTGCATTGTCTCATATCTCCTGTGTTTGATTACATTGTCTCATATCTCCTGTGTTTGATTACATTATCACTCTCTTATCTCCTGTGTTTGATTACAATGTCTCTTATCTTCTGTGTTTGATTACGTTGTCTCATATCTCCTGTGTTTGATTACATTGTCTCATATCTCCTGTGTTTGATTACATTGTCTCATATCTCCTGTGTTTGATTACATTGTCTCATATCGTCTGTGTTTGATTACATTGTCTCATATCTTCTGTGTTTGATTTCATTGTCTCATATCTCCAGTGTTTGATTACATTATCTCATATCTTCTGTGTTTGATTTCATTGTCTCATATCTCCTGTGTTTGATTATATTGTCTCATATCTCCTGTGATTGATTTCATTGTCTCATATCTCCTGTGTTTGCTTGCATTGTCTCATATCTCCTGTGTTTGATTACATTGTCTCATATCTCCTGTGTTTGATTACATTGTCTCATATCTCCTGTGTTTGATTACATTATCTCATATCTCCAGTGTTTGATTTCATTGTCTCATATCTCCTGTGTTTGATTACATTGTCTCATATCTCCTGTGTATGATTACATTATCACTTTCTTATCTCCTGTGTTTGATTTTGTTGTCCCTCCCCACCTCCATTAGCTTTGTCTATTATTATATCACTTATGAAAACTTACTCATACTACTGTGCCACAGCAACGAGATTGTCACGTTCACAGCCAACATGGCTGCCGGGTCTGATGTCACAGTTACTGTGACGTATGGAGATTCAAGTACTGACATGGAAACATACAAAGATGACTGGAAGGGACCAGTTTACTTCAAGCACTCTTACATGAATGGAGGAAATTTTACTGTGATAGCAACATTCACTAATGCTGCAGGTGAGTCTCAGCTAGTCACCTTGGCAAGTATGTATGAAAAGTGCCATTCTACTTGGGGTCAATTTAGGCATGTCATCTTCTATAAGTAATTTTAGACATAAATATTTGTCCAGTTTAAGTTCGAGAGTACAGTTTAGACATATATTTTTGTCCAGGTAAGTTGGAGATTAAAGTTTAGAAAGGTAAATCAGAACAGGAAGCCACTCACACAGTTTTCTACGCAATCAATGAAATTTTGGAAATAAAAAACATATAAATGTGAAGGAACAGTTTGGCAATGCTGTTTGTATGCATAATGATGTTTCTGTGGAAAATGTTGTTTTATTTACTTTCTATTATATAAACTCCTCTCTATCATCATCTTGTAACAGTTTTTGATCATCATTTTCTTGTAACTGTCTCCAACCTCCACATATAACTATTTACTTCCTTCCTCTTGTTCAGCCATTCGTCATCTATACCTATCTGTGATACTTTGCCTCTCTCCTCTTTGAATATTCTGTTACCTTTATCTCCAGTAACACTTTCTCCTTTTGCATTAGGTTTTCTTCCTCAAAAGTTGTCTCCCTCCAATTCTATAACATTAATCCTTTCTCTTGTTACATTGTGTCTCACTTTCTCCTCTTGTTACATTGTGTCTCACTTTCTCCTATTGTAACATTGTGTCTCACTTTCTCCTATTGTAACATTGTGTCTCACTTTCTCCTATTGTAACATTGTATCTCACTTTCTCCTCTTATAAAACATTGAGTACTTTCTACCTTAAAAAAATTGTGTCTCATTTCACCTTTTACAACACTGTCTCATTTCTCCTCTTGTGACATTGTTTCTCCATTCATTTCTTGTAACATTGTGCCTCCCTTCTCCTCTTGTGACATTGTGTCTCCCTTCTCCTCTTGCAACATTATGTCTCCCTTCTCCTCTTGTGACATTGTGTCTCCCTTATCCTCTTGTGACATTGTGTCTCCCTTCTAGTATTGTAAAATCATTCTCCATTCTTCTCTTTCAACAGGGACGTACAGCCGAAGTGTGTCAGTGCTAGTACTGGTTGGAGTGAAGAACATTGACTGTTACATGGTTGACTATGCTCTGTATTACCCTCCAGCCGATGTCAGCCTGACCTTGGTTGCTAGTGCTTTACCCACTGATCCAACTTTTATTTTGAACTGGGGAGAGCAGCAGAGCATAGACATTTATGTGAGTTTATATGTTGATAAATCAAGGAAAAAATGTGTGGGAGAACAGGATTCAGACTGAGACAAATGTGTGGGAGAACAGGTTTCAGACTGAGACAAATGTGTGGGAATTAGTATGTGAGACTGAGAGGCAGATGTGTGAAAGAAAGTGTGAGGCTGTGAGACAAATGTGTAAGAAAGTATGAGACAGAGAGACAAATGTGTGAGAGTGTTAGACTGAGAGACATGTGTAGGTGAAATGTGAGACTGAGAGGCATATGTGTGGGAGTTTCACACTGAGAGATGTGTGGGAGACTGAGAGACAAATGTGATGGAGAAAGTATCATACTGAGAGACAGATGTATGGGAGACAGAGAGACAGATGTGTGGGAGAGAGTGTGAGACTGAGAGAAAGATGTGTAAGAGAGAGTGGGAGACTGAGAGACAGATGTAAGGGAAAAAGTGAGAGACTGAAAGTCAGATGTGTGGGAGAAAGTGTGCGATACAAAGATAATGTGAGAGTACAAGACCCAAGACCTTTGGTATAGGACTTAAACATCTATGAACCATTGACAGGTTGACTTAACATTTTGTTCAGGACTATACAAGTGTATAATTTCACAAATAAATCAACTGCTGACCAGTTGACCTAAGATAACATATGTATTCAGATAACACTGGTGTATAACTTCACAGGCAAATCAACTATTTATCAGCTGGCTTAATGTAGCATTTATGTTCCCACCAACTCAAATTTATAATTAAAAAAACGAATTAGGCCTATGGAATAGTTGACCTAATGTAACATTATTTTTCAGCCGAATCTACAAATAAATACGTCCTATTCTCACACATTTGGTGATACTGGTACCTTCACAGTCTCAGCTCATATATCAAACCTGTTGGGAGAGAAGACATGTTTGAAGGTTAGATTCATGTCAATGTTGATCTTAGTATTTATGCTGGCTTCCATCTTGTTTCTGTGTGTACAAATGTACATTTGTGAAAACTTTGTTATTAACTCTTAGTGGACTAGTGACAAAACTAACATATACACTAGCAAAACAACAAATAGTATGTTGTTTGGTCCACTATGAGTTAATAAAGATAAGTAATTGTATGTACAGTGAATGAAATCTAAGTATAAATAGTAATAAATATGAATGATATAAACAAGGACAGTTTCTACACTCTGCTAAATGCAGGAATTTATCAAGAAACAAAAACACAACAAATTTGTACATACAATAAAAACAGCAGACTAACCAGCAGAAATACTAGAGAAATATAACCAGCAAGACTATGACACTGAGTGCAGAAGAAAAATACCAATATCAATTATATACATAATTATGGTGCCCGTGTGGCAACTGCAGTCTGCAAATCTAGTTCAGGGTGTAAAGAATAGGACCTTTGTCGAATTTTTTTTTAGACATGTTGTAAGTGATGACTAATACAGGTTGGGGAATAGACTGACAACCTGTCACTTGTGTAGACATGTTGTAAGTGAGGACTAATACAGGTTGGGGAATAGGCTGACAACCTGTCACTTGTGTAGACATGTTGTAAGTGATGACTAATACAAGGTGGGGAATAGACTGACAATCTGTCACTTGTGTAGACATGTTGTAAGTGAGGACTAATACAAGGTAGGGAATAGACTGACAACCTGTCACTTGTGTAGACATGTTGTAAGTGATGACTAATACAAGGTGGGGAATAGGCTGACAACCTGTCACTTGTGTAGACATGTTGTAAGTGAGGACTAATACAAGGTAGGGAATAGACTGACAATCTGTCACTTGTGTAGACATGTTGTAAGTGATGACTAATACAAGGTGGGGAATAGACTGACAACCTGTCACTTGTGTAGACATGTTGTAAGTGATGACTAATACAAGGTGGGGAATAGACTGACAACCTGTCACTTGTGTAGACATGTTGTAAGTGATGACTAATACAAGGTGGGGAATAGGCTGACAACCTGTCACTTGTGTAGACATGTTGTAAGTGAGGACTAATATAAGGTAGGGAATAGATTGACAATGTGTCACTTGTGTAGACATGTTGTAAGTGATGACTAATACAAGGTGGGGAATAGACTGACAACCTGTCACTTGTGTAGACATGTTGTAAGTGATGACTAATACAAGGTGGGGAATAGACTGACAACCTGTCACTTGTGTAGACATGTTGTTAGTGATGACTAATACAAGGTGGGGAATAGGCTGACAACCTGTCACTTGTGTAGACATGTTGTAAGTGATGACTAATACAAGGTGGGGAATAGACTGACAATCTGTCACTTGTGTAGACATGTTGTAAGTGATGACTAATACAAGGTAGGGAATAGACGGACAATCTGTCACTTGTGTAGACATGTTGTAAGTGATGACTAATACAGGTTGGGGAATAGACTGACAACCTGTCACTTGTGTAGACATGTTGTAAGTGATGACTAATACAAGGTGGGGAATAGGCTGACAACCTGTCACTTGTGTAGACATGTTGTAAGTAATGACTAATACAAGGTGGGGAATAGGCTGACAACCTGTCACTTGTGTAGACATGTTGTAAGTGATGACTAATACAAGGTGGGGAATAGACTGACAACCTGTCACTTGTGTAGACATGTTGTAAGTGATGACTAATACAGGTTGGGGAATAGGCTGACAACCTGTCACTTGTGTAGACATGTTGTAAGTGATGACTAATACAAGGTAGGGAATAGACGGACAATCTGTCACTTGTGTAGACATGTTGTAAGTGATGACTAATACAAGGTGGGGAATAGACTGACAACCTGTCACTTGTGTAGACATGTTGTAAGTGATGACTAATACAGGTTGGGGAATAGACTGACAACCTGTCACTTGTGTAGACATGTTGTAAGTGATGACTAATACAAGGTGGGGAATAGACTGACAACCTGTCACTTGTGTAGACATGTTGTAAGTGATGACTAATACAAGGTGGGGAAGAGGCTGACAATCTGTCACTTGTGTAGACATGTTGTAAGTGATGACTAATACAAGGTGGGGAATAGACTGACAACCTGTCACTTGTTAAAAAAATCTTTATTGTCAGTGCAAGTCTTGTCGTGATTTTCAATTTCTTATTCTATCAAATGGTCTCCATGCACAAAAAAAGATGTGCATCCTTTTGCAGCAGACTCCTATGTGGCAGGTAATAATAGATGTGCTGGGTAATACTAGATATGCCGGGTAATGCAAGATGTGCTGGGTAATGATAGATGTGTCAGGTATTGCTAGATGTGCCGGGTAATGCTAGATGTGCCGGGTAATGCTAGATGTGCCGGGTAATACTAGATGTGCCAGGTAATGGTAGATGTGTCAGGTAATGCTAGATGTGCCAGGTAATGCTAGATGTGCTGGGTAATGTTAGATATGCCGGGTAATGGTAGATGTGCCAGGTAATGCTAGATGTGCCAGGTAATGCTAGATGTGCCAGATAATGCTAGATGTGCTGGGTAATGTTAGATATGCCAGGTAATGCTAGATGTGCCCGGTAATGCTAGATGTGCCGGGTAATGCTAGATGTGCCAGGTAATGCTAGATGTGCCGGGTAATGCTAGATGTGCTGGGTAATGCTAGATGTGCAGGTAATGATAAATGTGCCATTACTGTTGATGAGTCAAAAAATCTTACAGAAGAAGGATGTACTAGTTGGCCACAAGCGTGACCTGTGCTCCTGGTCAGATGTGATTATCCTGGGATACTGCTGCTCTGGAATGCCTCGCTTCTGGGACCAAACATGTAAGCCGATCAATAACCTCCTCCCCCCCTCCCCAACACAACCATGCTTTTGAGACAACCATATCCGGGTATGATGTATGACCTCAGTTACTCAACTAAGGAAGACCTGCATTTTTGTTAGAAAGACTATGGGCTATCAAGGGCTACCAGTTCACAGATAAAGTGATTAATTTGTCCTCATCATCAATTATCATCATCATCATATAGGTAATATCCTAACTTTAATCCCCAATATCACCAAGATGTTCGATGTATCTACAGGAAGTTACCATTTTGGAGAGGTTGCTTATTCCAAGTTTTGAGCAAAAGTTTTCAGCTGCAGCCAAAGACCAGCCATTCTATGTCACCTTCTGTCTCTTTCGAGGGCCTAGCTTACAACTGTGTAATCTGACTTATGACTTCGGAGACAATCTCACACCTCTAGTGTTTCCAAGACAAGGTAATTACTATTTAATACTGTTACTTTAAAAGTAACATTGTATTATGTGAAATTTGCAGTAATATTTCAGCAATATGTCACATTAATAGTCAGATGTCAATAACAGTGTCACAATTTGACAGTAAGATTTCAGGAACATGCTATTTCAACATGTGTTTCAATCAGATTTCTCCTCAACTTCCCAACTGTGGCTATTATAATCAGTAGGCAGTGAGCTCAGGCATATCAAGATTAGTCCAGATACATCTTACCCTCTTCATCTAGAGCTTAGATAAAGTGAAAAGTTATGCTCAAATGGAAAGATCAGGATCTTGATTGTACAGGCAGAAGATATTCTCTGACAGTTAGAGTAGCCGAGGGCAATGATGCGAATTTTTCACTTTTTTGCGTATTCTGACAAATAGACTCAACTATGAGAGACCAAACTAGCAGCAGTGTAGCTTATCCATCCATCTAACAATGGTCAGGGTATTTACAACATACAATCACGTTTAGTCCATATTAATGAGATTTTATGAACATGAGTAAAATCCCACCTTTGCTCCAATTTTTTGGGCAACACGCGCAAGCAAAAACAATTACGAAATCATGGAAAAATTGACAAAACCAGCAAAATAACAACTTCACTTCCTATCTTAACATAGCCAGTCACAATGTGGGAAGATAATAGAGCACAAAGACTAGGCATATGTATCTTTATGTAACTTTAATAAGAAAAAAACCGGAAAAATAATAAATATGAAAAAAAAATTAATACAGAGAATGGGTGCTTAGATCCGTTTGAAACTATAACAACGTGTTGGAGTGCTCTATAAAGCCTTTGACTATAATTTCCACTATCTATGAATAGCGAAGGTCGTGCATCAATGATCAGCGGAGATCGTACAACTATGACAGGCAGAGATAGTGCAATTATGACAGGCGGAGATAGTGCAATTATGACCGGTGGAGATAGTGCAATTATGACCAGCGGAGATTGTGCAGTTATAACCAGCAGAGATTGTGTATCTATGAATAGCTGAGAACGTGCAACTATGACCGGCAGAGATAGTGCTGTTATGACAGGCGGAGATAGTGCAATTATGACTGGCGGAGATAGTGCAATTATGACCGGTGGAGATCATGTATCTATGAATAGCGGGGAATGTGCATCTATGAATAGCGGGCAACGTGCATCTAGGAATAGCGGGTAACGTGCATCTATGAATAGCGGAGAACGTGCATCTATGAATAGCGGAGATCGTGCATCTATGAATAGCAGGGAACGTGCATCTATGAATAGTGGGCAATGTGCATCTATGAATAGCGGAGATCGTGCATCTATGAATAGCTGGGAACAGGCACCTATGAATAGTGGAGATCGTGCATCTATGTATAGCGGGGATCATGCATCTATGAATAGCAGATATTGTGCATCGGCAGAGTCGTGCATCTATTATCTGCGGAGGTTGTACAACTATGACCCATGAAGATTGTGCAGCTATAACAGACAGGGAACGTGCATCTATGAATAGCGGAGATCGTGCATCTGTGAATATCGGAGACTGTGCATCTATTATCGGTGGATATCGTACAATTATGACTCGTAGATCTATAGCAGCGACTGCTTCATTTTCAGTCAGCGGCATCATTTTCTCAATTTTCCATTTGTAATTCCTAAAAAGAAACATAACGTGACAATAAAATATTGGTTTAAATATTTGGCAACATGAGGGGGAAGTGACTGGGGCAAACATGCGCAGTGAGTCCGCAGCGCATATTTGCCCCGTCAGTGTGCGTGGCGTTACCCCAAAATCACACTGTTCACAATTTTTATAAAATATCATGAAAACAAAAATTATCTTGACAAGGTAACATGCTTAATAACTTAACAATACAATATAGTTTTCAGTTTAGATATGTAAAATAATGTGACAGTAATGATAACAGAGGACAAAGATTGAGAAGTGGAAAAAAGTTAGATCTAGAACGTTAAAAAATGAATTTACCTCATAGCTGAAAAATGACCTGCCTGTGACTGATGAAAATTCGTTGTGCGACAGAAACGGATGTTAGCGTCTGCCGTGGCCACGTGGTTTGCGGGAAAAACCCATAGTTCCAGAAAAAAACAACTGCTAATCTTTACCCCAAACGCATCTTTACCCCCGGCTACCCTATGTCAGCCATTGATCCTGGAAAACGTGGATGCAGATATCAATGTGCACACAAACAGTTCAGTTATTTGTGCGGCTCTTGGAGGAGTGGATGCATATGTCACTGTACACAAAAATAGGCCAGTTATCTGTTCTGCTCTTGGACTTTTCTGCATGACCATGTGGTAAAAGTAATCAAAAGTTCATCTGTGACTTTGCCATCATCTGTAACTTTGCCATCATCATCACTAACACTTGTGATGCAGGCAAAACTGAATTAATATCTCTAGTACCATATCACTACTCTTGTGCATGTGTACCCAACCTATTACAGCAAGACTGAAATGGAAGTTATCCACCAGCAGTGAGTGGAAATTATCCACCACCTACCAGTAACCGAGGAAAAAAGCTCACCTCATAAAACAATAACTTGCATATTATTTTTTGATATATTCAAGCCAGGATCGAATGCCCAGGGCTAAAATATATCTGCTATTTCATTACCAAACTACAGTAATGTGTATATAAAATATCGTCTGTGAAAATAAATAAAATATGCAGATCTAAAGGTACTGATAACTCACATTATCGTATAGGCCTAGTGTTTCGGTAAAAACTTTGATAGTAACAAACAAAATTAAAGTGAGTTTAGTTTACGTACAACACAATTTATTTAAAAATTATCTGTAGAAACACAGAACAAAATAACACAGAATAATGTCACATGCCAGTAACAGATGGAAAAAACTTACTGGTATCAGTAGGCCTAAAACAGTCATTCAAATCCTTCAAAGTCTGAATTCTACTGGAAAATGACATCAAAAAGGCAAAATCCATAATGTCACAATTAGTAGGTTTACCACAGATTTTCTCCTCGCTGTTAAAATCACTACCTAGCGTGTCAAACAAAGGAACTTTCAATGTCGTGATGTACCAGTAAACAGGAATAGGAAATGTGGACTCTGAAATGTGCAACAGTCACAGTTTTACATTGACAATCGACAGTACTATAAGACCTGTGTACAGAAAATGTAAACATGACCTCAAAAGCCGATTTTGATTTTTTCTGTGCATTTTGTTGGTCAGGTTTTGCTAATTTTGGCATGCAACTCCAAGTATATAATTAGTAACCAATGACAATCACAACAATAATAAAAAATGTAATGAATGAAGTCCTAATTAATTCTATACAGAGGTCTTCTACACCTGACAGTCTCGCACAACCACGCAACTTCGCGAATTACCCCCGCTTAGACAGTCCTGTATTTTTTTTACTTTACTGCTGTCATTTTGTCTGAACTCTGCAGCAAGATAATTAGTACCGTAATTCACTACTGGAAATAAGTGAATTGTACAGTTCCACATCAGAATGCTTAGACATTGAACGCAAACTATTCATATGGTAAAGTAAATTGGTGATACCCATGATAAACCATCTGTAGATGACGTTCATGAGTGCTGGATATTAAGAAAACATCGTGGTTTACACATTCAAGTTTATACTGTAGTTGCCAACCTTCCTGACTGAATGAATGAATAGGATATCTAGAACAGTGCTGGTAGCTGATGATTAGGGAAGGTCATGTTGTATTATCTCTGATGTATTGTTCCCAGAATACAGTAGCCCTGTTCATTCATTCATTCAGGTAATGTGAGTGGGACAAATGAAAGAAATGGCCTGGTGTTTTACGGTTGCTAAAGTTTGTGTTATTTTCCATTTAGCATAATTTTACTTGTCCCTTCATTCTTATAATAATGGGATTCCACAGTATTATTACCTGCAGTATTATGTTTTTAGTACCTCTGTCTATTAATTAGATTTTAGACTTTGGACACTTTCTGAACACTAAAATCACCTTCTCAGCTTATTAACAAATCAGTGTATATTTGGAAATATGCTGTAATTTAATTTTAATAAGATACATACCCCATCCATGTCATAGAGGTGACACATCCATGTCATAGGGTAACACATCCATGTCATAGGGTGATGCATCCATGGTACAGGGGTGACACATCTATGTCATAGGGGTGACACATCCATGTCATTGGGGTGACACATTGGAAACATCAGCACAAAAATTCCTCCAACACCTGTATTATAAAACATTTGGATGAGTGTGGAAAAATCAAGCTCAGACCATTCCTTGAGTCAATCCACTCAAACTATTTCTTGATGTCAATTCACTCAGACGATTCTTAGATGGCAATCCACATACCACTTCTTGATCTAATATTTTCATCTCCTTTTGTCCCACAATTGATTTTTGCAAAAAAAGTTGTAGAGAATGAACTGTGTACTATTATGTCCAAACCAAGCAAGTTTATGCAGTTTAATTATTTAAAAAAACTAGTTATTGATGAGATTTAAGCCTGTCTATTTCTTCCTGAAGGAATTATTGTGTCTTATATTCTACATAAGCAGATGTGTGTAATATTTATATTTAATTATCCTTCTTAAATATCCATAATTCTACTTTTTCTGCATTTATCATGTGAATCTCACACCAGCACCCAAGAATAGTTATCATTAGCGATATCTATAGACTGCTCACTACTACAACACTGATCTTACTTTTCCAAATCATATTCAGCCGTACCATGGCAATTATCACCATTATGAGTTTTATATTACTCTCACAAGGCCAGTTTTATATTACTCTCACAAGGCCGGCCATGAAAGATGATAAATGAATTTACAGGCTGGCAAGCATGATGACTATTTGGAGAGGTATATCGATGAACACTTTTGATAAACTCAATTCCCCAGAAGACTACATTCACTCAGAGTGTTTTCAGGATACGTATCAGTAAAGATTATTGGAGTAGCTAGTAAAGAGAAACATAATAGATATAGAAATAGATTGATACATAAGCATCAAACTGGAAATATGAGTCATTGCACTGATGTATTACACAGCAGCAGGTATTTGAGCAACTATAGACTTGCCTGGTGTTTTTTGCTCAAGCGGTAACTTTTAAAAATAGCAACAGTAGAATTTAATATAAAAAAATACTATTAACACTCATAAAATTAAAGCAAAATGAATGTGTTATTATTTGAACTAATTGTCCATATTTCTTCATCAATATAGAAAGATCTCAGGAAACAGATTGCATGTACATTATCAACATCATATGCTTGTATTTTCTATATTGTTCATGATTGCTCTAACTTTAAGAATTACTATTATCTAACTACTGGAGATCACTCCTTTATCAGTGTAAAAAACAAAATATGCAGAAGAGGCTGCTAGCATATACCTCTCCGGGGTGCAAAGGGAACGCATTGCTCTAGGCGGACCCAGGGTTAGCAGATAACCAAGATCCCAAATGTACCTCCACGCGGTGCACCCTGGAAACAGAAATACAGCAGCTCGAGCTGATTCTGGCCAAATCATTTGGGGATCGTGTCCGAGAATGTGGAGGTAGCAGATGGAAAGAGATTTGACTGCACAAGAGACAGACAATATCTCCGACACCACCAGCATCACCACATATAGCGACACTGTCGACATACAGTGAAGCAAGTCAGTCCATCCGAACATTGGAGGGGCGGCCAATGTAAAATGCACGTAAAGATAGATGCATGGCGAGAAACATAGATTTCATACCGAGTACAATGAAACAATGAAAGGGCAGAACAGCGCTAGAGGGCAGCGCGAACTGCAAATAGAAAGTGAAAAGTCCCTAGGAAAGGGGAACTACAAGCTCCGTCAGCTCGAGACGAGCTTCTAGTTACCAGCGTTCCTTACAGGCAGAGACCCAGACCCATCCATTGACGTTTGGTAAAGCAAGAAGACCTAACCCAACTCTAATGTCGAGCCTTCCTAAACCGGAAATATGCTCGCGAAGAGAAAGGGTTTCGTACTCGATGCGCTCAGGCACAAAAGGGACAACGATGTAGCCCTGGCCCAACTCTACTGTCAGGTTTTCCTACACCGGAAATACACTTGAAGAGAGAAAGGGTTCAGTACCTGATGGGCTCAGGCGCTATTGGGACAAGGACGCTCAGCTCGAGAACGCCTTGCTCTCAAACGCGTGGTGTGAGACTCGAACTTGGACAAGGGGTACACGATGTCGATGAATGACACCTCGGCTAAGAGGGCGAAAGAGCCAGGGTCCAACTCCTCTGTTGAGTTCTTCCCCTTAAGGAACCAGGCTCACGGATGAGAAACGGTTCAGTACCCAATGGGCACAGGCACAGCACGTCCAATTACACGAGACAAGTTCATAGACAGTGGAACACCTCGTTCGAGTCAGATGATAGCAAAAAATCGTCTGGGCGAAGAGTCTCCGATACGCGTGCCTGGAGACAGATATAGAGGCTGTCACAGGCTAAGGGTAGCCCACCCGAATTGTCAAGGCATGCCGAAATCGGATGTGCTAGGCCTACAACGTAATCACGCTCCCGGCAGAAATCGCACGGATATCCGTGATGGTTACAATGGAGCGAACGAAAAACAAACAAACAATATACCTCTCCAATTGAGATATCTCAGATACAAACAAGATATATCTTAAATTTCTTTCAACTATAAAAAATAATCTGTTCCAGCAGCCATCCTAGTGTATTTAGACTCAGAGTCCCGATCAAGTGTTGATTGCATTATTATCGGGACTTATAAAAAACATTACTTTTCCTTCCCTCCCATCTAGACACTCCCATTTCTGACATTCTTAGTATGTGTACATTTTCAGCCTCATTGACATCATCTTCATCATGAAACTGAATTTATTACTGCCTTGATAAAGTATTCTTTATCTCTTCTCAGCATTAAGCCATCTATCGCTGCATTGCCTGCCAATAAGTCAACTCTCTCATTTCCTTTGACCCCAGTATGACCAGGGCAGTATATCCATGTAATGCTCTGGACAATTCAGTTATCAATAAATCCCAACATTCTTTTCTCAGCATGTATTTTTTATGTCTTGCTTGGCATGCTTTGTGAGATTGTGAATAATACTGAATGTTGATGTATCAGTTATCAACCAATCAAGTGCTGCTGTAACCTACTTTATCTCCATCCTCATGTTCGATGTGACATTGGAGTATGCAGATGATTTCTCAACCAACTTCACCCTATTTCTGTAGAAAACAAAACCCCAACTACATTTATTTGTATTTCTGTTAACTGAGTCATCTGTGTGTATAATTATGACTTCTGGTTTCGAATGTAGCTGGGCTAGTTCGTACACTGTAACCTGGGCCCTGAAACCCATTCACTTCCGACGTGCTTTATCTAGTTGTAATATTACTTCAGTCAGTGATTTTTTTCTCAATCTCCACCACCACCCATTTACTGTCCTTTCCTTTTTCTTTTAATTCACATACTCTTTGCAATGTTTCTTCAGCCTCTGCCATCCATGATTTGCCACATTTAATTCATTTTCCCTTTGTCTCATCTAGACGTTTGTGTAGTGGGTGGTGGTTGTATTGTTACTTTAAGGTACAACCTAACCTGTGCTACCTAATGTTGCATGCTAATACTGGGGAGTTCAAGCAGAAATCTCATTGCAGAGATTGGTGCATCCCTAGTACACCCCAGTACCTCTCTCATCGCCCCATTTTGAACTTTTCCCAATCTATCAACTTGTGTCTGTGACAAAGTTAGTAGGCCGAGGCCATAATCTATGATAGCACCATCACTTGTAGAAGCAGAATCAGAACCCATTGCTGCATGTTGAAGGTCACCATAACCTTTATAATACTGATCCCTCTTTTAAAAATTAAAGAATAAAAATCAAAGAGGATATGATTATGGGTCTGAACACATGCAAGATGTACACGGAGTAGCCTGACATCACTGGAACTGGGAGCTCTGGTTTCTGCCCTACTCAGTGGGGGGATGAAGGAACATAGATAAAGAGATACATGAAGAATGAGAATTATTTTATGTAACCCCTCAACTCCCCCCCCCAATCCCCCTAACTGATTATGTATCTATAACCCTACTAGACAATAACAAATATTTCAAGGATATAATTTATATAGAATGAGCTGATCCAGATACTTGAAGAATCTCACTTCCGCTGGTTCTCTCTTGTAGCAGGACAAAATGCTCTGATTATATTTCCAACAGAATGTAGTCCAGAGAATGGAAATGCATTTTTTCACCATTTTATTTGTACCAATGGCCTGACACATCTGTCTTCAGTGAGCAAAGAGCAATAAGAATAAAGAAAATAAGTAAACTCAACGACAAATTGCTAATATCATTTTTTTTTATTACAAGACAGTCTTGTCTCAGGTCCTAAGTTTTAATTTAGTTATTTTATTTCTTGTTCTGATTATTGTCCACTCCAGGGAATGTAGCAAGTAGGTCACTATTTATATATATGGAATGCTGGCATGCTGAAACTTGTTATCCCTGATGTATCACCATATGTCTAGTTTGTTGGTCTCAAGAGAATATACAATATGTGATCTGTAGGAAATCATTAATGATCTGTGCATGTTTGTTAATTCAATACTGTCTCATTTTTGTCTCTGAACTTGTCTGTGCCAGGTCTCTCATCTGTGTCATGAAGCATATTTATATACTGGTATGTGTACATTTACTTTAGAAAGAGTTCCTGAGCTGGAGGCAAATGAGATGCGGTTTTTGATAAAAATGATGAAGATTCGATGAACAGACAAGAAAACTAATGTACAACTTCAGAGATGCTGGAGTAAAACAACTAATGTTCAAAAATTAAATGCAGATAGTCAAGATTTTTAGACCATGTGATGAGAAAAGTAAACTTGGAACATTTAGTAACGACTGGAAAGATCAAGGGTAGAAGAGTTAGAGGTAGACAAAGATAAAAATTTGGATGAGTATCACTATGGCATAAAAGATGTCACCAAATGAACTTATTAACAACACAAAAGACAAAGAGTTGTGGAGAAACATGGTCACCTAAGCCACTCAGCATGGCACTTGATTGATTGATTGATTGACATTTACTAAGCCTTCTCTTTCTGCCTTGCCTTTCTGTCTTCATTGTCTGTATTCTTTATCTCTCTGTCTCTCTCTCACTGTCTTTCTTCTCTCTCTTTATTTTCAACATAGCATGTCATGAATCACAGTTATAGATGTGTACATTTATTGTTATGTTTATTACTGTACAAGGTGGTTGTCTATTTAATTACTTGTCCAGTTTTTTTTCACTGTCTGATTTGTATTCTTTTCTTGATAAAAGACCACAGCTCAATGTTTCCAAGTGATAGGTGCCATACCTCACAATCACTTCAGCTTCATCCTTAAGTGTCAATCACACTGTTGCCTTGGCAAAACCCAAGCATATCTTCATCTGTTTTCGAATCATATGAAATTCTCATATTCTCATCACAGTAACAAGCTGCCATTTGCTTGCCTTCTCCTTACCAAAGTTTATTATTTTCACCATATTCATTCTAAACTTCTGCAGATTAGAAGGATCTAGTCTGGAGAATGGAATGTGCTGTGTCATTGTTGGCTGCAATGTCTCCAGCTGTCTGCCTGGCGTGTCTGGCTTAAACATGACTTCTGAGTCACTTTCATCTTCTATAAATAGAGAAGTCAACCCTACCCTACAAAACACCTTAGTTGCCTCTTAGTTGTGTGGTAGGTAGCAGTATTGCTGTGCTTTGTTCCCTTTTGGGACTCAGAAACACAGACAGCAGTTTGGTCAAAATGTTTATCTCATTTCTTGGTGAATATTCACTAAATTAATCTATGTGATTCAATGTGTTCATCGCATTTCTTAGTGAATATTCACTAGATTACTCTATGTGATTCAATGTGTTTATCTCATTTCTTGGTGAATATTCACTAGATTGCTCTATGTGATTCAATGTGTTATGTCAACTTTAAAATAATCCTTTTGTGTTTTCTGATACATGCTTTCACTAAAGCCACCACCCCCCCCCCCCCAACCACCTGGTCTGTGTGTCATCATCATCAAGTGCTGTCTCTGCAACGAAGGTTGGCTGCAACAGATCTCCAACATCCCCTATCTCTTGTTTTGGTGGTGCACTCTGTTAGACTGTGACCTGTCCATCTTGTGATAATACTCTCCCACTTGTATCTCTGTCTACCTCTTGCTCGCTTCCCTTTTACTTTATCCTCAAGTGTTCTGTGTGTAGTAGTAGTCAACAGTATTAGAGTAGGTATCTACATAATGATAATATGAAATATATATCCGGTATTGCTCATTTATCAGTGTCAGTCAATTTCTCTTCTGGAATCTGTGTTATAGTGCATGTGCATTCTATTTATGAGTTTGTACTTAGTTGCATGAAGTTTTACATACCCAGTAGGTCAAATAACATTTTCAATTATTATATGAAACTTACAATAGTTATACAAATTTTACAATCACTGGTTTAAGTTTGCAAATGTTAAACACAATTTACACAATCACTATGTTAAATTTACAATCATTATACTTAGTTGACATCTGCTATATGAAGATTAAAATCCTTTACAAAGGGTTATAGTTATCAATAATGTTTATATTTGATTAATAACATATACAATGATGACATGACATTTGCTGACTTTCAGCCTCTTACCATCAGCGGTTAACAGATCTAAAAAATCAAAAAATGACACAGTTCTCTTAAGAAAAAATGAAGAAGATCTAAAGTAAATGTTACTATCAACAAAATAATACATTGAAGTCCAAAACCTGTTCTTAAATATGAAGAAAAAAAATGTTTAAGAAAAAAAATGGCAACAGATTAAGTGAAGGTGTAACGAAAGATAATAATTGACAATTTCGAATTAGAGGAGGTAACACATTTTGATTATTTGGGGACAAACATAAATAGATCAGGGGACTGCGCTGTCAAAATCAAGAGAAGAATTGCAATGGTGACATTAAAACTTGCCTAAATGAAAAATCTTTGCCACGGTACCAGCAGAATAGCCAAATTGATCTGAACATGCATATTTTAGCAGTAATATACAGTTGTCCTTGGGGTGGAGGGGGGGGCAACCAACCTCTACTAGGCGAGTCCACAGGTTGCAGATCATGGAGCGACCTATAGATATGTAGGGTTTCTACCCTCCATATCTGGTGGTTCGTTGCGATGTAAGTCAGATCTCTTGACGAATAACTCCGATTTCTGGACGAATAAGCAATGACGGACAAACTGGCAATGTTGCCCACCAGGACAGGATATCAGGTGGCACTGATATCTCCACTGAAATACCTCATGTGTCTCATGACGAGCATGAGCCACTATAAGCTCAGGTTGCTAGAGCGGGGTCACTGACACCACTCCAGGAACGTGCCAGGGGGGAGTGGGTAGGGATAGGGTTTAGATAGGGTTAGAGGATTGGGTATGGCAAGGGGGAATTATGGATATTGGAACAAGAGAGAGCAATGCTCTTAAATCACCATTCCTGAGTGAGAGGTGCCTTAGATCACAAGAAATAAACCACAGAGGAAGGATAATGAATCCATGGCAACAAAAAAATTATCATAGAAGAGAGGAACTCTACTTTAAAACCTTGGGCAGATGGTGCTCTATAACCCTAGTAGGCAAGCTGTTTAGGAGAAGGAAAACTCAAAAATGTAAAACCACCACTGCCCTGTGGACAATCCTTGGATGGGTAAGGGCTAGGAAAACACATCCTGACTCAAAAGTAAGATGTTAAATGGAGACACTGGACTGAAAGGTACAAAATAGTCCAGCCAGGGCATGACTGCCAAGGCTGAAAACCACAGTGTCAAACAATGACTTCACATGTCAAAAATATATGGTTGTGAGGCATGGACATTAAATAAAACAGTGGCAAAGAGATTCACTGCTTTTGAAATGAGTAACTACAGAAGAATTGTACATATATTATGGACAGTTAAAAAGGCAAATCGAGAAATGTTAAGATCAATAAACATCAAAAAGGGCTGACTCCCTAATATCACCATAACAAGAAAGCTGAGTTTTTTGGTTATAAAGAGAGAAATGACAGCATGGAAAGAGTCATAGCTGAAGGCAGAGTTAACAGTAACAGGGGAAGAGGATGCCCAAGACGGCAATGGTGCAATGATATATCAGAGATTGTTTAAACATGTCTCTAGCTGTGGCAGGTCAACTCACCCAGAATTGCGGAGTGTTCATAGAATCCATAAGGAATACCACTATCTGGAAAGAAATGTCACTTGATGATGCATTTATACAAATGTTATAGTCCTATTATATAATGTTTGCAATTATTTACAACCAAGATAAAATGCGTAATAACATAAAATGTTGTATAACATAATATTTACAATCATTTACTTAAGTTCATAATTGTTACTGAAATTTATAATTATTAAATGACATGTATTGGCCTAAATGGCATGTCATATAATGTTAACAACCATATACAAGTACGTTTATAATAAGGGTATGCATTTATACATTTATAATTACTGTAGAAAGTGTAGAAAGTTTACAATTTTTGCAACAAATTAGTTACTTATATGTATGTGCTGATATCTGACATAGGTGCTGATATATGTGCTGATTTCTGACATAGGTGCTGATATATGTGCTGGTATCTGACATAGGTTATGATATATGTGCTGATATCTGACAAAGGTGCTGATATCTGACATAGGTGCTGATATCTGACATAGGTGCTGATATCTGACATAGGTGCTGATATATGTGCTGATATCTGACATAGGGTATGATAGATGTGCTGATATCTGACAAAGGTGCTGATATCTGACATAGGTGCTGATATCTGACATAGGTGCTGATATCTGACATAGGTGCTGATATCTGACATAGGTGCTGATATCTGACATAGGTGCTGATATCTGACATAGGTGCTGATATCTGACATAGGTGCTGATATCTGACATAGATGCTGATATCTGACAAAGGTGCTGATATCTGACAAAGGTGCTGATATCTGACATAGGTGCTGATATCTGACATAGGTGCTGATATATGTGCTGATATCTGACATAGGTGCTGATATATGTGCTGATATCTGACATAGGTTATGATATATGTGCTGATATCTGACAAAGGTGCTGATATCTGACATAGGTGCTGATATCTGACATAGGTGCTGATATCTGACATAGGTGCTGATATCTGACATAGGTGCTGATATCTGACATAGGTGCTGATATATGTGCTGATATCTGACATAGGTGCTGATATATGTGCTGATATCTGACATAGGTGCTGATATATGTGCTAATATCTGATATAGGTGCTGATATCTGACATAGGTGCTGATATCTGACATAGGTGCTGATATCTGACATAGGTGCTGATATCTGACATAGGTGCTGATATATGTGCTGATATCTGACATAGGTTATGATATATGTGCTGATATCTGACATAGGTGCTGATATATGTGCTGATATCTGACATAGGTGCTGATATATGTGCTGATATCTGACATAGGTTATGATATATGTGCTGATATCTGACAAAGGTGCTGATATCTGACATAGGTGCTGATATCTGACATAGGTGCTGATATCTGACATAGGTGCTGATATCTGACATAGGTGCTGATATCTGACATAGGTGCTGATATCTGACATAGGTGCTGATATATGTGCTGATATCTGACATAGGTGCTGATATATGTGCTGATATCTGACATAGGTGCTGATATATGTGCTAATATCTGACATAGGTGCTGATATCTGACATAGGTGCTGATATCTGACATAGGTGCTGATATCTGACATAGGTGCTGATATATGTGCTGATATCTGACATAGGTTATGATGTAGGTGCTGATATCTGACATAGGTGCTGATATATGTGCTGATATCTGACATAGGTTATGATATATGTGCTGATATCTGACATAGGTGCTGATATCTGACATAGGTGCTGATATCTGACATAGGTGCTGATATATGTGCTGATATCTGACATAGGTGCTGATGTATGTGCTGATATCTGACATAGGTGCTGATATATGTGCTGATATCTGACATAGGTGCTGATATATGTGCTGATATCTGACATAGGTGCTGATATCTGACATAGGTGCTGATATCTGACATATGTGCTGATATCTGACATAGGTGCTGATATATGTGCTGATATCTGACATAGGTGCTGATATATGTGCTGATATCTGACATAGGTGCTGATATATGTGCTGATATCTGACAAAGGTGCTGATATATGTGCTGATATCTGACATAGGTGCTGATATATGTGCTGATATCTGACATAGGTGCTGATATCTGACATAGGTGCTGATATCTGACATATGTGCTGATATCTGACATAGGTGCTGATATATGTGCTGATATCTGACATAGGTGCTGATATATGTGCTGATATCTGACATAGGTGCTGATATATGAGCTGATATCTGACAAAGGAGCTGATATCTGACATGGGTGCTGATGTATGTGCTGATATCTGACATATGCACTGATATCTGACATATGCACTGATATCTGACATAGGTGCTGATATATGTGCTGATATCTGACATAGGTGCTGATGTATGTGCTGATATCTGACATAGGTGCTGATATATGTGCTGATATCTGACATAGGTGATGATATGTGTGCTGATATCTGACATAGGTGCTGATATATGTGCTGATATCTGACATAGGTGCTGATATATGTGCTGATATCTGACATAGGTGCTGATATCTGACATGGGTGATGATGTATGCTGATATCTGATTTTGGTGATGATGTATGTGCTGATATCTGACATAGGTGCTGATGTATGTGCTGATATCTGACATAGGTTATGATATATGTGCTGATATCTGACATAGGTGCTGATATCTTAAATAGGTACTGATGTATGTGCTGATATCTGACATAGGTGCTGATGTATGTGCTGATATCTGACAAAGGTGCTGATGTATGTGCTGATATCTGACATAGGTTATGATATATGTGCTGATATCTGACATAGGTTATGATATATGTGATGATATCTGACATAGGTGCTGATATCCGACATAGGTGCTGATATATGTGCTGATATCTGACATAGGTTATGATATATGTGCTGATGTCTGACATAGGTGCTGATATCTTACATAGGTGCTGATGTATGTGCTGATATCTGACATAGGTGCTGATATCTGACATAGGTGCTGATATCTTACATAGGTGCTGATATATGTGCTGATATCTGACATAGGTGCTGATATCTGACATAGGTGCTGATATATGTGCTGATATCTGACATAGGTGCTGATATATGTGCTGATATCTGACATAGGTTATGATATATGTGCTGATATCTGACATAGGTGCTGATATCTTACATAGGTGCTGATGTATGTGCTGATATATGACATAGGTGCTGATGTATGTGCTGATATCTGACAAAGGTGCTGATGTATGTGCTGATATCTGACATAGGTTATGATATATGTGCTGATATCTGACATAGGTGCTGATATCCGACATAGGTGCTGATATATGTGCTGATATCTGACATAGGTTATGATATATGTGCTGATATCTGACATAGGTGCTGATATCTTACATAGTTGCTGATGTATGTGCTGATATCTGACATAGGTGCTGATTTCTGACATAGGTGCTGATATCTGACATAGGTGCTGATATCTTACATAGGTGCTGATATATGTGCTGATATCTGACATAGGTGCTGATATCTGACATATGTGCTGATATATGTGCTGATATCTGACATAGGTGCTGATATATGTGCTGATATCTGACATAGGTGCTGATATCTGACATGGGTGCTGATGTATGTGCTGATATCTGACATAGGTGATGATGTATGTGCTGATATCTGACATAGGTTATGATATATGTGCTGATATCTGACAAAGGTGCTGATATCTGACATAGGTGCTGATATCTGACATAGGTGCTGATATCTGACATAGGTGCTGATATCTGACATAGGTGCTGATATCTGACATAGGTGCTGATATCTGACAAAGGTGCTGATATCTGACAAAGGTGCTGATATCTGACATAGGTGCTGATATCTGACATAGGTGCTAATATATGTGCTGATATCTGACATAGGTTATGATATATGTGCTGATATCTGACATAGGTGCTGATATATGTGCTGATATCTGACATAGGTTATGATATATGTGCTGATATCTGACAAAGGTGCTGATATCTGACATAGGTGCTGATATCTGACATAGGTGCTGATATCTGACATAGGTGCTGATATCTGACATAGGTGCTGATATCTGACATAGGTGCTGATATCTGACATAGGTGCTGATATATGTGCTGATATCTGACATAGGTGCTGATATATGTGCTGATATCTGACATGGGTGCTGATATATGTGCTGATATCTGACATAGGTGCTGATATCTGACATAGGTGCTGATATCTGACATAGGTGCTGATATCTGACATAGCTGCTGATATATGTGCTGATATCTGACATAGGTTATGATGTAGGTGCTGATATCTGACATAGGTGCTGATGTATGTGCTGATATCTGACATAGGTTATGATATATGTGCTGATATCTGACATAGGTTATGATATATGTGCTGATATCTGATATATGTGCTGATATCTGACATAGGTGCTGATATATGTGCTGATATCTGACATAGGTGCTGATATCTGACATGGGTGCTGATGTATGCTGATATCTGATTTTGGTGATGATGTATGTGCTGATATCTGACATAGGTTATGATATATGTGCTGATATCTTACATAGGTGCTGATATCTGACATAGGTGCTGATATCTGACATAGGTGCTGATATCTGACATAGGTGCTGATATCTGACATAGGTGCTGATATCTGACATAGGTGCTGATATATGTGCTGATATCTGACATAGGTGCTGATATATGTGCTGATATCTGACATAGGTGCTGATATATGTGCTAATATCTGACATAGGTGCTGATATCTGACATAGGTGCTGATATCTGACATAGGTGCTGATATCTGACATAGGTGCTGATATCTGACATAGGTGCTGATATATGTGCTGATATCTGACATAGGTTATGATATATGTGCTGATATCTGACATAGGTGCTGATATATGTGCTGATATCTGACATAGGTGCTGATATATGTGCTGATATCTGACATAGGTTATGATATATGTGCTGATATCTGACAAAGGTGCTGATATCTGACATAGGTGCTGATATCTGACATAGGTGCTGATATCTGACATAGGTGCTGATATCTGACATAGGTGCTGATATCTGACATAGGTGCTGATATCTGACATAGGTGCTGATATATGTGCTGATATCTGACATAGGTGCTGATATATGTGCTGATATCTGACATAGGTGCTGATATATGTGCTAATATCTGACATAGGTGCTGATATCTGACATAGGTGCTGATATCTGACATAGGTGCTGATATCTGACATAGGTGCTGATATATGTGCTGATATCTGACATAGGTTATGATGTAGGTGCTGATATCTGACATAGGTGCTGATATATGTGCTGATATCTGACATAGGTGCTGATATCTGACATAGGTGCTGATATCTGACATAGGTGCTGATATATGTGCTGATATCTGACATAGGTGCTGATGTATGTGCTGATATCTGACATAGGTGCTGATATATGTGCTGATATCTGACATAGGTGCTGATATATGTGCTGATATCTGACATAGGTGCTGATATCTGACATAGGTGCTGATATCTGACATATGTGCTGATATCTGACATAGGTGCTGATATATGTGCTGATATCTGACATAGGTGCTGATATATGTGCTGATATCTGACATAGGTGCTGATATATGTGCTGATATCTGACAAAGGTGCTGATATATGTGCTGATATCTGACATAGGTGCTGATATATGTGCTGATATCTGACATAGGTGCTGATATCTGACATAGGTGCTGATATCTGACATATGTGCTGATATCTGACATAGGTGCTGATATATGTGCTGATATCTGACATAGGTGCTGATATATGTGCTGATATCTGACATAGGTGCTGATATATGAGCTGATATCTGACAAAGGAGCTGATATCTGACATGGGTGCTGAGGTATGTGCTGATATCTGACATAGGTGCTGATATCTGACATATGCACTGATATCTGACATAGGTGCTGATATATGTGCTGATATCTGACATAGGTGCTGATGTATGTGCTGATATCTGACATAGGTGCTGATATATGTGCTGATATCTGACATAGGTGATGATATGTGTGCTGATATCTGACATAGGTGCTGATATATGTGCTGATATCTGACATAGGTGCTGATATATGTGCTGATATCTGACATAGGTGCTGATATCTGACATGGGTGCTGATGTATGCTGATATCTGATTTTGGTGATGATGTATGTGCTGATATCTGACATAGGTGCTGATGTATGTGCTGATATCTGACATAGGTTATGATATATGTGCTGATATTTGACATAGGTGCTGATATCTTACATAGGTGCTGATGTATGTGCTGATATCTGACATAGGTGCTGATGTATGTGCTGATATCTGACAAAGGTGCTGATGTATGTGCTGATATCTGACATAGGTTATGATATATGTGCTGATATCTGACATAGGTTATGATATATGTGCTGATATCTGACATAGGTGCTGATATCCGACATAGGTGCTGATATATGTGCTGATATCTGACATAGGTTATGATATATGTGCTGATATCTGACATAGGTGCTGATATCTTACATAGGTGCTGATGTATGTGCTGATATCTGACATAGGTGCTGATTTCTGACATAGGTGCTGATATCTGACATAGGTGCTGATATCTTACATAGGTGCTGATATATGTGCTGATATCTGACATAGGTGCTGATATCTGACATAGGTGCTGATATATGTGCTGATATCTGACATAGGTGCTGATATATGTGCTGATATCTGACATAGGTTATGATATATGTGCTGATATCTGACATAGGTGCTGATATCTTACATAGGTGCTGATGTATGTGCTGATATATGACATAGGTGCTGATGTATGTGCTGATATCTGACAAAGGTGCTGATGTATGTGCTGATATCTGACATAGGTTATGATATATGTGCTGATATCTGACATAGGTGCTGATATCTGACATAGGTGCTGATATATGTGCTGATATCTGACATAGGTTATGATATATGTGCTGATATCTGACATAGGTGCTGATATCTTACATAGGTGCTGATGTATGTGCTGATATCTGACATAGGTGCTGATTTCTGACATAGGTGCTGATATCTGACATAGGTGCTGATATCTTACATAGGTGCTGATATATGTGCTGATATCTGACATAGGTGCTGATATCTGACATAGGTGCTGATATATGTGCTGATATCTGACATAGGTGCTGATATATGTGCTGATATCTGACATAGGTGCTGATATCTGACATGGGTGCTGATGTATGTGCTGATATCTGACATAGGTGATGATGTATGTGCTGATATCTGACATAGGTTATGATATATGTGCTGATATCTGACAAAGGTGCTGATATCTGACATAGGTGCTGATATCTGACATAGGTGCTGATATCTGACATAGGTGCTGATATCTGACATAGGTGCTGATATCTGACATAGGTGCTGATATCTGACAAAGGTGCTGATATCTGACAAAGGTGCTGATATCTGACATAGGTGCTGATATCTGACATAGGTGCTGATATATGTGCTGATATCTGACATAGGTTATGATATATGTGCTGATATCTGACATAGGTGCTGATATATGTGCTGATATCTGACATAGGTGCTGATATATGTGCTGATATCTGACATAGGTTATGATATATGTGTTGATATCTGACAAAGGTGCTGATATCTGACATAGGTGCTGATATCTGACATAGGTGCTGATATCTGACATAGGTGCTGATATCTGACATAGGTGCTGATATCTGACATAGGTGCTGATATCAGACATAGGTGCTGATATCTGACATAGGTGCTGATATCTGACATAGGTGCTGATATATGTGCTGATATCTGACATAGGTGCTGATATATGTGCTGATATCTGACATGGGTGCTGATATATGTGCTGATATCTGACATAGGTGCTGATATCTGACATAGGTGCTGATATCTGACATAGGTGCTGATATCTGACATAGCTGCTGATATATGTGCTGATATCTGACATATGTTATGATGTAGGTGCTGATATCTGACATAGGTGCTGATGTATGTGCTGATATCTGACATAGGTTATGATATATGTGCTGATATCTGACATAGGTTATGATATATGTGCTGATATCTGATATATGTGCTGATATCTGACATAGGTGCTGATATATGTGCTGATATCTGACATAGGTGCTGATATCTGACATGGGTGCTGATGTATGCTGATATCTGATTTTGGTGATGATGTATGTGTTGATATCTGACATAGGTTATGATATATGTGCTGATATCTTACATAGGTGCTGATGTATGTGCTGATATCTGACATAGGTGCTGATGTATGTTCTGATATCTGACAAAGGTGCTGATGTATGTGCTGATATCTGACATAGGTTATGATATATGTGCTGATATCTGACATAGGTTATGATATATGTGCTGATATCTGACATAGGTTATGATATATGTGCTGATATCTGACATAGGTGCTGATATCTTACATAGGTGCTGATGTATGTGCTGATATCTGACATAGGTGCTGATATATGTGCTGATATCTGACATAGGTGCTGATATATGTGCTGATATCTGACATAGGTGCTGATATCTGACATAGGTGCTGATATCTGACATATGTGCTGATATCTGACATAGGTGCTGATATATGTGCTGATATCTGACATAGGTGCTGATATATGTGCTGATATCTGACATAGGTGCTGATATATGTGCTGATATATGACAAAGGTGCTGATATCTGACATGGGTGCTGATGTATGTGCTGATATCTGACATAGGTGCTGATATCTGACATATGCACTGATATCTGACATAGGTGCTGATATATGTGCTGATATCTGACATAGGTGCTGATGTATGTGCTGATATCTGACATAGGTGCTGATATATGTGCTGATATCTGACATAGGTGATGATATGTGTGCTGATATCTGACATAGGTGCTGATATATGTGCTGATATCTGACATAGGTGCTGATATATGTGCTGATATCTGACATAGGTGCTGATATCTGACATGGGTGCTGATGTATGCTGATATCTGATTTTGGTGATGATGTATGTGCTGATATCTGACATAGGTGCTGATGTATGTGCTGATATCTGACATAGGTTATGATATATGTGCTGATATCTGACATAGGTGCTGATATCTTACATAGGTGCTGATGTATTTGCTGATATCTGACATAGGTGCTGATGTATGTGCTGATATCTGACAAAGGTGCTGATGTATGTGCTGATATCTGACATTAGGTTATGATATATGTGCTGATATCTGACATAGGTTATGATATATGTGCTGATATCTGACATAGGTGCTGATATCCGACATAGGTGCTGATATATGTGCTGATATCTGACATAGGTTATGATATATGTGCTGATATCTGACATAGGTGCTGATATCTTACATAGGTGCTGATGTATGTGCTGATATCTGACATAGGTGCTGATTTCTGACATAGGTGCTGATATCTGACATAGGTGCTGATATCTTACATAGGTGCTGATATATGTGCTGATATCTGACATAGGTGCTGATATCTGACATAGGTGCTGATATATGTGCTGATATCTGACATAGGTGCTGATATATGTGCTGATATCTGACATAGGTGTTGATATATTTGCTGATATCTGACATAGGTGCTGATGTATGTGCTGATATCTGACATAGGCTATGATATATGTGCTGATATCTGACATAGGTGCTGATATCTTACATAGGTGCTGATGTATGTGCTGATATCTGACATAGGTGCTGATTTCTGACATAGGTGCTGATATCTGACATAGGTGCTGATATCTTACATAGATGCTGATATATGTACTGATATCTGACATAGGTGCTGATATATTTGCTGATATCTGACCAAGGTGCTGATATCTGACATAGGTGCTGATGTATATGCTGATATCTGACATAGGTGCTGATATATGTGCTGATATCTGACAAAGGTGCTGATATATGTGCTGATATCTGACATAGGTGATGATATATGTGCTGATATCTGACATAGGTGCTGATATATGTGCTGATATCTGACATAGGTGCTGATATATGTGCTGATATCTGACATAGGTGCTGATATCTGACATGGGTGCTAATGTATGTGCTGATATCTGACATAGGTGCTGATATCTGACATAGGTGCTGATATCTGACATAGGTGCTGATATCTTACATAGATGCTGATATATGTACTGATATCTGACATAGGTGCTGATATATTTGCTGATATCTGACAAAGGTGCTGATATCTGACATAGGTGCTGATGTATATGCTGATATCTGACATAGGTGCTGATATATGTGCTGATATCTGACAAAGGTGCTGATATATGTGCTGATATCTGACATAGGTGATGATATATGTGCTGATATCTGACATAGGTGCTGATATATGTGCTGATATCTGACATAGGTGCTGATATATGTGCTGATATCTGACATAGGTGCTGATATCTGACATGGGTGCTAATGTATGTGCTGATATCTGACATAGGTGCTGATATCTGACATAGGTGCTGATATCTGACATAGGTGCTGATATCTGACATAGGTGCTGATATCTGACATAGGTGCCGATATCTGACATAGGTGCTGATATCTGACATAGGTGCTGATATCTGACATAGGTGCTGATATATGTGCTGATATCTGACATAGGTGCTGATATATGTGCTGATATCTGACATAGGTGCTGATATATGTGCTAATATCTGACATAGGTGCTGATATCTGACATAGGTGCTGATATCTGACATAGGTGCTGATATCTGACATAGGTGCTGATATCTGACATAGGTGCTGATATATGTGCTGATATCTGACATAGGTTATGATATATGTGCTGATATCTGACATAGGTGCTGATATATGTGCTGATATCTGACATAGGTGCTGATATATGTGCTGATATCTGACATAGGTTATGATATATGTGCTGATATCTGACAAAGGTGCTGATATCTGACATAGGTGCTGATATCTGACATAGGTGCTGATATCTGACATAGGTTCTGATATCTGACATAGGTGCTGATATCTGACATAGGTGCTGATATCTGACATAGGTGCTGATATATGTGCTGATATTTGACATAGGTGCTGATATATGTGCTGATATCTGACATAGGTGCTGATATATGTGCTAATATCTGACATAGGTGCTGATATCTGACATAGGTGCTGATATCTGACATAGGTGCTGATATCTGACATAGGTGCTGATATATGTGCTGATATCTGACATAGGTTATGATGTAGGTGCTGATATCTGACATAGGTGCTGATATATGTGCTGATATCTGACATAGGTTATGATATATGTGCTGATATCTGACATAGGTGCTGATATCTGACATAGGTGCTGATATCTGACATAGGTGCTGATATATGTGCTGATATCTGACATAGGTGCTGATGTATGTGCTGATATCTGACATAGGTGCTGATATATGTGCTGATATCTGACATAGGTGCTGATATATGTGCTGATATCTGACATAGGTGCTGATATCTGACATGGGTGCTGATATCTGACATATGTGCTGATATCTGACATAGGTGCTGATATATGTGCTGATATCTGACATAGGTGCTGATATATGTGCTGATATCTGACATAGGTGCTGATATCTGACATAGGTGCTGATATATGTGCTGATATCTGACATAGGTGCTGATATATGTGCTGATATCTGACATAGGTGCTGATATCTGACATGGGTGCTGATGTATGTGCTGATATCTGACATAGGTGATGATGTATGTGCTGATATCTGACATAGGTTATGATATATGTGCTGATATCTGACAAAGGTGCTGATATCTGACATAGGTGCTGATATCTGACATAGGTGCTGATATCTGACATAGGTGCTGATATCTGACATAGGTGCTGATATCTGACATAGGTGCTGATATCTGACAAAGGTGCTGATATCTGACAAAGGTGCTGATATCTGACATAGGTGCTGATATCTGACATAGGTTATGATATATGTGCTGATATCTGACATAGGTGCTGATATCTTACATAGGTGCTGATGTATGTGCTGATATCTGACATAGGTGCTGATTTCTGACATAGGTGCTGATATCTGACATAGGTGCTGATATCTTACATAGGTGCTGATATATGTGCTGATATCTGACATAGGTGCTGATATCTGACATAGGTGCTGATATATGTGCTGATATCTGACATAGGTGCTGATATATGTGCTGATATCTGACATAGGTGCTGATATCTGACATGGGTGCTGATGTATGTGCTGATATCTGACATAGGTGATGATGTATGTGCTGATATCTGACATAGGTTATGATATATGTGCTGATATCTGACAAAGGTGCTGATATCTGACATAGGTGCTGATATCTGACATAGGTGCTGATATCTGACATAGGTGCTGATATCTGACATAGGTGCTGATATCTGACATAGGTGCTGATATCTGACAAAGGTGCTGATATCTGACAAAGGTGCTGATATCTGACATAGGTGCTGATATCTGACATAGGTGCTGATATATGTGCTGATATCTGACATAGGTTATGATATATGTGCTGATATCTGACATAGGTGCTGATATATGTGCTGATATCTGACATAGGTGCTGATATATGTGCTGATATCTGACATAGGTTATGATATATGTGTTGATATCTGACAAAGGTGCTGATATCTGACATAGGTGCTGATATCTGACATAGGTGCTGATATCTGACATAGGTGCTGATATCTGACATAGGTGCTGATATCTGACATAGGTGCTGATATCAGACATAGGTGCTGATATCTGACATAGGTGCTGATATCTGACATAGGTGCTGATATATGTGCTGATATCTGACATAGGTGCTGATATATGTGCTGATATCTGACATGGGTGCTGATATATGTGCTGATATCTGACATAGGTGCTGATATCTGACATAGGTGCTGATATCTGACATAGGTGCTGATATCTGACATAGCTGCTGATATATGTGCTGATATCTGACATATGTTATGATGTAGGTGCTGATATCTGACATAGGTGCTGATGTATGTGCTGATATCTGACATAGGTTATGATATATGTGCTGATATCTGACATAGGTTATGATATATGTGCTGATATCTGATATATGTGCTGATATCTGACATAGGTGCTGATATATGTGCTGATATCTGACATAGGTGCTGATATCTGACATGGGTGCTGATGTATGCTGATATCTGATTTTGGTGATGATGTATGTGTTGATATCTGACATAGGTTATGATATATGTGCTGATATCTTACATAGGTGCTGATGTATGTGCTGATATCTGACATAGGTGCTGATGTATGTTCTGATATCTGACAAAGGTGCTGATGTATGTGCTGATATCTGACATAGGTTATGATATATGTGCTGATATCTGACATAGGTTATGATATATGTGCTGATATCTGACATAGGTTATGATATATGTGCTGATATCTGACATAGGTGCTGATATCTTACATAGGTGCTGATGTATGTGCTGATATCTGACATAGGTGCTGATATATGTGCTGATATCTGACATAGGTGCTGATATATGTGCTGATATCTGACATAGGTGCTGATATCTGACATAGGTGCTGATATCTGACATATGTGCTGATATCTGACATAGGTGCTGATATATGTGCTGATATCTGACATAGGTGCTGATATATGTGCTGATATCTGACATAGGTGCTGATATATGTGCTGATATATGACAAAGGTGCTGATATCTGACATGGGTGCTGATGTATGTGCTGATATCTGACATAGGTGCTGATATCTGACATATGCACTGATATCTGACATAGGTGCTGATATATGTGCTGATATCTGACATACGTGCTGATGTATGTGCTGATATCTGACATAGGTGCTGATATATGTGCTGATATCTGACATAGGTGATGATATGTGTGCTGATATCTGACATAGGTGCTGATATATGTGCTGATATCTGACATAGGTGCTGATATATGTGCTGATATCTGACATAGGTGCTGATATCTGACATGGGTGCTGATGTATGCTGATATCTGATTTTGGTGATGATGTATGTGCTGATATCTGACATAGGTGCTGATGTATGTGCTGATATCTGACATAGGTTATGATATATGTGCTGATATCTGACATAGGTGCTGATATCTTACATAGGTGCTGATGTATTTGCTGATATCTGACATAGGTGCTGATGTATGTGCTGATATCTGACATAGGTGCTGATGTATGTGCTGATATCTGACATTAGGTTATGATATATGTGCTGATATCTGACATAGGTTATGATATATGTGCTGATATCTGACATAGGTGCTGATATCCGACATAGGTGCTGATATATGTGCTGATATCTGACATAGGTTATGATATATGTGCTGATATCTGACATAGGTGCTGATATCTTACATAGGTGCTGATGTATGTGCTGATATCTGACATAGGTGCTGATTTCTGACATAGGTGCTGATATCTGACATAGGTGCTGATATCTTACATAGGTGCTGATATATGTGCTGATATCTGACATAGGTGCTGATATCTGACATAGGTGCTGATATATGTGCTGATATCTGACATAGGTGCTGATATATGTGCTGATATCTGACATAGGTGTTGATATATTTGCTGATATCTGACATAGGTGCTGATGTATGTGCTGATATCTGACATAGGCTATGATATATGTGCTGATATCTGACATAGGTGCTGATATCTTACATAGGTGCTGATGTATGTGCTGATATCTGACATAGGTGCTGATTTCTGACATAGGTGCTGATATCTGACATAGGTGCTGATATCTTACATAGATGCTGATATATGTACTGATATCTGACATAGGTGCTGATATATTTGCTGATATCTGACCAAGGTGCTGATATCTGACATAGGTGCTGATGTATATGCTGATATCTGACATAGGTGCTGATATATGTGCTGATATCTGACAAAGGTGCTGATATATGTGCTGATATCTGACATAGGTGATGATATATGTGCTGATATCTGACATAGGTGCTGATATATGTGCTGATATCTGACATAGGTGCTGATATATGTGCTGATATCTGACATAGGTGCTGATATCTGACATGGGTGCTAATGTATGTGCTGATATCTGACATAGGTGCTGATATCTGACATAGGTGCTGATATCTGACATAGGTGCTGATATCTTACATAGATGCTGATATATGTACTGATATCTGACATAGGTGCTGATATATTTGCTGATATCTGACAAAGGTGCTGATATCTGACATAGGTGCTGATGTATATGCTGATATCTGACATAGGTGCTGATATATGTGCTGATATCTGACAAAGGTGCTGATATATGTGCTGATATCTGACATAGGTGATGATATATGTGCTGATATCTGACATAGGTGCTGATATATGTGCTGATATCTGACATAGGTGCTGATATATGTGCTGATATCTGACATAGGTGCTGATATCTGACATGGGTGCTAATGTATGTGCTGATATCTGACATAGGTGCTGATATCTGACATAGGTGCTGATATCTGACATAGGTGCTGATATCTGACATAGGTGCTGATATCTGACATAGGTGCCGATATCTGACATAGGTGCTGATATCTGACATAGGTGCTGATATCTGACATAGGTGCTGATATATGTGCTGATATCTGACATAGGTGCTGATATATGTGCTGATATCTGACATAGGTGCTGATATATGTGCTAATATCTGACATAGGTGCTGATATCTGACATAGGTGCTGATATCTGACATAGGTGCTGATATCTGACATAGGTGCTGATATCTGACATAGGTGCTGATATATGTGCTGATATCTGACATAGGTTATGATATATGTGCTGATATCTGACATAGGTGCTGATATATGTGCTGATATCTGACATAGGTGCTGATATATGTGCTGATATCTGACATAGGTTATGATATATGTGCTGATATCTGACAAAGGTGCTGATATCTGACATAGGTGCTGATATCTGACATAGGTGCTGATATCTGACATAGGTTCTGATATCTGACATAGGTGCTGATATCTGACATAGGTGCTGATATCTGACATAGGTGCTGATATATGTGCTGATATTTGACATAGGTGCTGATATATGTGCTGATATCTGACATAGGTGCTGATATATGTGCTAATATCTGACATAGGTGCTGATATCTGACATAGGTGCTGATATCTGACATAGGTGCTGATATCTGACATAGGTGCTGATATATGTGCTGATATCTGACATAGGTTATGATGTAGGTGCTGATATCTGACATAGGTGCTGATATATGTGCTGATATCTGACATAGGTTATGATATATGTGCTGATATCTGACATAGGTGCTGATATCTGACATAGGTGCTGATATCTGACATAGGTGCTGATATATGTGCTGATATCTGACATAGGTGCTGATGTATGTGCTGATATCTGACATAGGTGCTGATATATGTGCTGATATCTGACATAGGTGCTGATATATGTGCTGATATCTGACATAGGTGCTGATATCTGACATAGGTGCTGATATCTGACATATGTGCTGATATCTGACATAGGTGCTGATATATGTGCTGATATCTGACATAGGTGCTGATATATGTGCTGATATCTGACATAGGTGCTGATATTTGTGCTGATATCTGACAAAGGTGCTGATATATGTGCTGATATCTGACATAGGTGCTGATATATGTGCTGATATCTGACATAGGTGCTGATATCTGACATAGGTGCTGATATCTGACATATGTGCTGATATCTGACATAGGTGCTGATATATGTGCTGATATCTGACATAGGTGCTGATATATGTGCTGATATCTGACATAGGTGCTGATATATGAGCTGATATCTGAAAAAGGAGCTGATATCTGACATGGGTGCTGATGTATGTGCTGATATCTGACATAGGTGCTGATATCTGACATATGCACTGATATCTGACATAGGTGCTGATATATGTGCTGATATCTGACATAGGTGCTGATGTATGTGCTGATATCTGACATAGGTGCTGATATATGTGCTGATATCTGACATAGGTGATGATATGTGTGCTGATATCTGACATAGGTGCTGATATATGTGCTGATATCTGACATAGGTGCTGATATATGTGCTGATATCTGACATAGGTGCTGATATCTGACATGGGTGCTGATGTATGCTGATATCTGATTTTGGTGATGATGTATGTGCTGATATCTGACATAGGTGCTGATGTATGTGCTGATATCTGACATAGGTTATGATATATGTGCTGATATCTGACATAGGTGCTGATATCTTACATAGGTGCTGATGTATGTGCTGATATCTGACATAGGTGCTGATGTATGTGCTGATATCTGACAAAGGTGCTGATGTATGTGCTGATATCTGACATAGGTTATGATATATGTGCTGATATCTGACATAGGTTATGATATATGTGCTGATATCTGACATAGGTGCTGATATCCGACATAGGTGCTGATATATGTGCTGATATCTGACATAGGTTATGATATATGTGCTGATATCTGACATAGGTGCTGATATCTTACATAGGTGCTGATGTATGTGCTGATATCTGACATAGGTGCTGATTTCTGACATAGGTGCTGATATCTGACATAGGTGCTGATATCTTACATAGGTGCTGATATATGTGCTGATATCTGACATAGGTGCTGATATCTGACATAGGTGCTGATATATGTGCTGATATCTGACATAGGTGCTGATATATGTGCTGATATCTGACATAGGTTATGATATATGTGCTGATATCTGACATAGGTGCTGATATCTTACATAGGTGCTGATGTATGTGCTGATATATGACATAGGTGCTGATGTATGTGCTGATATCTGACAAAGGTGCTGATGTATGTGCTGATATCTGACATAGGTTATGATATATGTGCTGATATCTGACATAGGTGCTGATATCCGACATAGGTGCTGATATATGTGCTGATATCTGACATAGGTTATGATATATGTGCTGATATCTGACATAGGTGCTGATATCTTACATAGGTGCTGATGTATGTGCTGATATCTGACATAGGTGCTGATTTCTGACATAGGTGCTGATATCTGACATAGGTGCTGATATCTTACATAGGTGCTGATATATGTGCTGATATCTGACATAGGTGCTGATATCTGACATAGGTGCTGATATATGTGCTGATATCTGACATAGGTGCTGATATATGTGCTGATATCTGACATAGGTGCTGATATCTGACATGGGTGCTGATGTATGTGCTGATATCTGACATAGGTGATGATGTATGTGCTGATATCTGACATAGGTTATGATATATGTGCTGATATCTGACAAAGGTGCTGATATCTGACATAGGTGCTGATATCTGACATAGGTGCTGATATCTGACATAGGTGCTGATATCTGACATAGGTGCTGATATCTGACATAGGTGCTGATATCTGACAAAGGTGCTGATATCTGACAAAGGTGCTGATATCTGACATAGGTGCTGATATCTGACATAGGTGCTGATATATGTGCTGATATCTGACATAGGTTATGATATATGTGCTGATATCTGACATAGGTGCTGATATATGTGCTGATATCTGACATAGGTGCTGATATATGTGCTGATATCTGACATAGGTTATGATATATGTGTTGATATCTGACAAAGGTGCTGATATCTGACATAAGTGCTGATATCTGACATAGGTGCTGATATCTGACATAGGTGCTGATATCTGACATAGGTGCTGATATCTGACATAGGTGCTGATATCTGACATAGGTGCTGATATCTGACATAGGTGCTGATATATGTGCTGATATCTGACATAGGTGCTGATATATGTGCTGATATCTGACATAGGTGCTGATATATGTGCTGATATCTGACATAGGTGCTGATATCTGACATAGGTGCTGATATCTGACATAGGTGCTGATATCTGACATAGCTGCTGATATATGTGCTGATATCTGACATAGGTTATGATTTAGGTGCTGATATCTGACATAGGTGCTGATGTATGTGCTGATATCTGACATAGGTTATGATATATGTGCTGATATCTGACATAGGTTATGATATATGTGCTGATATCTGATATATGTGCTGATATCTGACATAGGTGCTGATATATGTGCTGATATCTGACATAGGTGCTGATATCTGACATGGGTGCTGATGTATGCTGATATCTGATTTTGGTGATGATGTATGTGCTGATATCTGACATAGGTTATGATATATGTGCTGATATCTTACATAGGTGCTGATGTATGTGCTGATATCTGACATAGGTGCTGATGTATGTTCTGATATCTGACAAAGGTGCTGATGTATGTGCTGATATCTGACATAGGTTATGATATATGTGCTGATATCTGACATAGGTTATGATATATGTGCTGATATCTAACATAGGTTATGATATATGTGCTGATATCTGACATAGGTGCTGATATCTTACATAGGTGCTGATGTATGTGCTGATATCTGACATAGGTGCTGATATATGTGCTGATATCTGACATAGGTGCTGATATATGTGCTGATATCTGACATAGGTGCTGATATCTGACATAGGTGCTGATATCTGACATATGTGCTGATATCTGACATAGGTGCTGATATATGTGCTGATATCTGACATAGGTGCTGATATATGTGCTGATATCTGACATAGGTGCTGATATATGTGCTGATATATGACAAAGGTGCTGATATCTGACATGGGTGCTGATGTATGTGCTGATATCTGACATAGGTGCTGATATCTGACATAGGCACTGATATCTGACATAGGTGCTGATATATGTGCTGATATCTGACATAGGTGCTGATGTATGTGCTGATATCTGACATAGGTGCTGATATATGTGCTGATATCTGACATAGGTGATGATATGTGTGCTGATATCTGACATAGGTGCTGATATATGTGCTGATATCTGACATAGGTGCTGATATATGTGCTGATATCTGACATAGGTGCTGATATCTGACATGGGTGCTGATGTATGCTGATATCTGATTTTGGTGATGATGTATGTGCTGATATCTGACATAGGTGCTGATGTATGTGCTGATATCTGACATAGGTTATGATATATGTGCTGATATCTGACATAGGTGCTGATATCTTACATAGGTGCTGATGTATGTGCTGATATCTGACATAGGTGCTGATGTATGTGCTGATATTTGACAAAGGTGCTGATGTATGTGCTGATATCTGACATTAGGTTATGATATATGTGCTGATATCTGACATAGTTTATGATATATGTGCTGATATCTGACATAGGTGCTGATATCCGACATAGGTGCTGATATATGTGCTGATATCTGACATAGGTTATGATATATGTGCTGATATCTGACATAGGTGCTGATATCTTACATAGGTGCTGATGTATGTGCTGATATCTGACATAGGTGCTGATTTCTGACATAGGTGCTGATATCTGACATAGGTGCTGATATCTTACATAGGTGCTGATATATGTGCTGATATCTGACATAGGTGCTGATATCTGACATAGGTGCTGATATATGTGCTGATATCTGACATAGGTGCTGATATATGTGCTGATATCTGACATAGGTGCTGATATATTTGCTGATATCTGACATAGGTGCTGATGTATGTGCTGATATCTGACATAGGCTATGATATATGTGCTGATATCTGACATAGGTGCTGATATCTTACATAGGTGCTGATGTATGTGCTGATATCTGACATAGGTGCTGATTTCTGACATAGGTGCTGATATCTGACATAAGTGCTGATATCTTACATAGATGCTGATATATGTACTGATATCTGACATAGGTGCTGATATATTTGCTGATATCTGACATAGGTGCTGATATCTGACATAGGTGCTGATGTATATGCTGATATCTGACATAGGTGCTGATATATGTGCTGATATCTGACAAAGGTGCTGATATATGTGCTGATATCTGACATAGGTGATGATATATGTGCTGATATCTGACATAGGTGCTGATATATGTGCTGATATCTGACATAGGTGCTGATATATGTGCTGATATCTGACATAGGTGCTGATATCTGACATGGGTGCTAATGTATGTGCTGATATCTGACATAGGTGCTGATGTATGTGCTGATATCTGACAAAGGTGCTGATGTATGTGCTGATATCTGACATAGGTGCTGATGTATGTGCTGATATCTGACATAGGTTATGATATATGTGCTGATATCTGACATAGGTGCTGATATCTTACATAGGTGCTGATGTATGTGCTGATATCTGACATAGGTGCTGATTTCTGACATAGGTGCTGATATCTGACATAGGTGCTGATATCTTACATAGGTGCTGATATATGTGCTGATATCTGACATAGGTGCTGATATATTTGCTGATATCTGACATAGGTGCTGATATCTGACATAGGTGCTGATATCTGACATAGGTGCTTATATATGTGCTGATATATGTGCTGATATCTGACATAGGTGCTGATATATTTGCTGATATATGTGCTGATATCTGACATAGGTGCTGATATATGTGCTGATATCTGACATAGGTGCTGATATATGTGCTGATATCTGACATAGGTGCTGATATATGTGCTGATATCTGACATAGGTGCTAATGTATGTGCTTATATCTGACATAGGTGCTGATATATGTGCTGATATCTGACATATGTGCTGATATATGTGCTGATATCTGACATAGGTGCTGATATCTGACATAGGTGCTGATATCTTACATAAGTGCTGATATATGTGCTGATATCTGACATAGGTGCTGATATATTTGCTGATATCTGACAAAGGTGCTGATGTATGTGCTGATATCTGACATAGGTGCTGATGTATGTGCTGATATCTGACAAAGGTGCTGATGTATGTGCTGATATCTGACATAGGTGCTGATATATGTGCTGATATCTGACATAGGTTATGATATATGTGCTGATATCTGACATAGGTGCTGATATCTTACATAGGTGCTGATGTATGTGCTGATATCTGACATAGGTGCTGATTTCTGACATAGGTGCTGATATCTGACATAGGTGCTGATATCTTACATAGGTGCTGATATATGTGCTGATATCTGACATAGGTGCTGATATATTTGCTGATATCTGACATAGGTGCTGATATCTGACATAGGTGCTGATATCTTACATAGGTGCTGATGTATATGCTGATATCTGACATGGGTGCTGATGTATGTGCTGATATCTGACATAGGTGCTGATGTATGTGCTGATATCTGACTTAGGTTATGATGTATGTGCTGATATCTGACATAGGTGCTGATATCTTACATAGGTGCTGATGTATGTGCAGATATCTGACATATGTGCTGATTTCTGACATAGGTGCTGATATCTGACATAGGTGCTGATATCTTACATAGGTGCTGATGTATGTGCTGATATCTGACATAGGTGCTAATGTATGTGCTGATATCTGACATAGGTGCTGATATATGTGCTGATATCTGACATAGGTGCTGGCAAGGATGGATGTGACACCAAGTATACGACTTACACTGACTTGCTACCAAAGACTGTCACTGTCACAGCCACAACATACCTTGAGACTGTGTCTGCTGTCCTGCCTGTGATGGTTATCAATGGTGTGAGCAGCTCTGATATTCAAGTCAGCGCCAATGGTGCTGTTGATTTCAACTGTAAGTCTTCATCATCATCAGTTGCTTTTACCTACTTCATGCACAACTATTATCTCCCATACATCATTACTTCCATGCAGTGCAGATTTTAGACAAATTGAATAAAATTCACCATATCGCTTACAATAAAACTGCTTGGAAATATAGTGAACTATATTGGGAATATACTTCTATCAAAGGTTATCCAAAGATATTTAAGATCCTTCAAGCTCTTTTAATGAGTGAGCCCATGCAACTGACAGCAGTGTGTCACTGACCAGATTATTTCTTAAGGAGTACCAGACAACCTTTGCTTTCATGCTTTCAAGGGATTGATCACAGCGTTGTATGTTCTGCACCATATCGATAATTGATCTAGTCCATTCTGTATACTGTCAGCACTATCTGTTCTGTTCCTGCCCATGTTGTATAGTAGGATATCATCAGCGTATGTTAGAACTCTACAATTGCTTGAGGTTTGCAACTGAGCAATTCTCAACATATACACATTAAACAGCACTGGAGACAGATGAGATCCTTGTGTCAGACCAGGTGCTATTGTTCTGATCTCAGACATCCAGGATCCACACCTCAGAGTGCCTTTTCTGCAGATTAGCACATTTGCTATCCAATGTATGATACAGGGATAGATATTGTGTTCCATTAGCATGTTGACAAGATGGATGTAACTAACTCTATTGTATGCATCTTCTAGGTATATCGCTGCAACTACAGATTCTTCTTTATTCTGAAAAACTTCATATGCAAGAACTGCTGCATTTGTGACTGTGTCTATTCTGGGTCTGTATGCACCTAGGTTATTTATGAGAATGCTTTTGATCTCTAGTTCCCTGGTTATGCGTTTAGCAACAATTCTTTCCAGAATCTTATTGTACACATTCTGCAGTGTGATGATGCGATAACCTTTTATATCTGTAGAATCTTTGCCTAGTACTATCTAATATGAGCTATCTAATATTAATTAATTCTATGTTTTATAAGTACTATCTAGTAAGAACTAATTATATGTGTTATAAATAGGCTACTAGCTAATAATAACTAATTCTACTTGTTATAAGTACTATCTAATGTGAACTAATTATAATTGTTATAACTACTATCTAATGTGAACTAATTATAATTGTTATAACTACTATCTAATGTGAACTAATTATAATTGTTATAAGTATTACTATTAGATAATACTATCTATTGTGAACTAATTCTATGGGCTATAAGTATTATCTAATATGAACTAATTCTACTTGTTACAAATACTCACTGATTGATATTATTTCTGATACATATTCGCAGCTCCTACAACAATTACTTTACAATACAATGGAGCAGTGATGCCAACACAAGCCAGAGTTCTCTTGAAGTTTAGTGATGGTTCTACTGTAGAAGATCCATTCACCATAAATTCTGCATTAGGGACACAGAGTTTTAGTCATACATTAAAGAAAGATGGACTGCTAAATGTAACGGTGATAGTTTACAATGATGCCTCATCAGTTGAGACAGTCATACAGGTAAAACATCAAAGCTGGTTAATAGAGATATTCATACCCATAAAAAAAGAGACCTCATTTATGGAGATTTACATAATGTAAAAGTTAAAACATGGTCTGTGGGGACATTCATACAGGTAAAACATGGTCTGTGGGGACATTCATACAGGTAAAACATGGTCTGTGGGGACATTCATTCAGGCAGAATTGGTCCATAGATACATTCATACAGGTAAAACATGTCTGTGGGGACATTCATTCAGGCAGAATTGGTTCATAGATACATTCATACAGATAAAACATGCAACCTTGTCCATAGAGACATTTATACAGGTAAAACATACGACCTTGTCCATAGAGAAATTTATACAGGTAAAACATGCAACTGTTCCATTGAGACATTTATACAGGTAAAACATGCGACCTCATTCACAGAGAAATCAATACAGGTAAAACATGCAGCCTGTTCCATTGAGACATTTATACAGATGACGTTGTGCCAAGTCTGCTTTCCTGGACGATAGTCTTCCAAAGTTGAGGGCAGCCTGTTATTCCTCTCTAGATGTAGGGACAATTTCCATGCAACAATCTTTTCTAACAACTTGCCGATCATATTCTGCATGGTTATGAGACAGAAACCCTGTATCTTAGCATGACTCTTGCCAGGCTTGGGTAGTGGGATTAAATAACTATGCAACCAGTCTTCTTCTAATGTGCCAGTCACTAGGCTCTGATTGTTGAACAACATTGCCAGCTCCTTAAGGTCCTTGACTGACCTGCCTCTGAGATCTTCGTACCTAATGGCATCAGGTCCTGGCACTGTGTATCTTGATTTTTTCAGTGTGGCTGTAATATCTCCAAGAGTAATTGCATTATCGCTTTTGATAACTTGCTTATGGCACATGTCTGTGACTGTTTTCATGATTTCATTGTAATTCCCTAAGTTCCTACTAACGTTGCCGTATTCGTGCAAGATGTGTTCGAAAGTTTTGATGAACGAATGGAGACATGCACAACTGCAATAGATGTGGAAGATGCTTATAACAGAATTCCCTTGGATTTCTTGATGACCATAATGCTGCAACTCCAAGTTAGTCCTTTCATTGTCAGGTGGATTATCTCCACATTTTTCAGAGACAGGATGTTCCACAAAGAAAGTGTGGGAGTTGGTTTTCGGCACCAACAGTCATAAACCCGGGACTACCACAAGGGTCACCTCTATCCCCAGTATTATTTAATGTGTATACAGTTCAAATTATAAGCTGTAAGATTACAGGTCAGGGGAGAACTATGTCCTATGCTGATGACATCTTGGTATATAGGCAGGGCAGAGATAGAAAAACGATCACCAGGAATTTTCAGAGGGAGCTTGATCGTATAGAGGATTGGTGCAGCAATTCTGGAGCTTTTGTTAATCCATCAAAAGCATTGATAACATGGTTTTCCCTAAATAATAACATAGTAAACATGCCCATGCCATCAGTTACTTTGAGAGGGGATGTCCTCGAGAGAACCAGCACAATGAAGTGCTTGGGGGTTATGTTGGACCGGAGTCTGAGTTTCAAAGATCATGTTGATCACATCATTGTAAAGGCTTATAAAGGTCTTGCAGTGATGAAAGTTATGGCTGCTGCTCAATGTGAACAGAGGCTGATATTTCTTCTGTATCAGGGATTGGTGGTGGCGGTGGTAGAGTATGCACTGGAAATTCTAACAGTGAGTCAGACTCAAACAGAAAGATTGGATAGAATCCAGAATGAGGCAATACGAATCATTTTGGGGTGTATGAGAGATACGTCAGCACATGCTATGCGATACTTACTCGATTGCCCAACTGCAGACCAAAGAATACAAACCTGCAGGTCTCGGGACTACCTACAATTCACCGATGATAAAGAACATCCTCTACACCCTGAAATTCTCAAAGTGAAAGGCAGTCGACTTAAGAGAGGAAAGTCGTAGATGGGATGCACAGAGGATGTTATACAGAGGGTGTGCAGATTGGAAGATGTGCTACCTGGTGCAGAATGAAGTCGTGTGCCCTTAGATTTCTGACAGTCTTCAAATTAATAATAACATTCAATAGAGAATGCAGGGAATGGTGTCCAACAGTGGTGGAGTAGGAAGTACTCGCTCTAATTGGTGAAAATTCCAGGGAAGGTGATATGATTGTATATACAGATGGGTCAGTTGAGAGACACATCAGAAGTGCCTGGGCCTTCACGACTCAAAGGTGGGGGGAGAACTATCCATCAGAGAGGAAAGTGGTGCATTCACTTAGACAACAAGCTGCATGACAGTGGAGATTTTGGCAGTAACCAAAGCTTTGCAATGGGTCTGCTCACAGACTATCTGCGAGCATTCCTGTATACTCAGTGACTCGATGAGCATGATTGTGAAAGTTCAGGTGGGATACATTCAGGAACAGTGGCTGGATGCAGTGAAGATTCCTGTATGTATAAAGTGACTTTCATTTTTGTGCCGGGATATGCGGGAGTCTGGGGTAATGAGAGAGAAGCTGCTACTATGGCTGTTGATGGAGCGATGGATAAAGCAGACATTTTGAACGCCCTACGGGAAAACGCATGAGCAAATGACTGCATAAGTGACGATGACTCTTGTTCCATGACTAGAATAAAGGAATTTGGTTTGAAATGTAGTGTCGCTAGAAAGGAGTGGTTTCGTGGGTAAGAAAGAATGATGGTCAATCAACTGCGTACTGGGTCCATCAGTCACCGTGTAATGGTGGCTACACTCAAGGAGAGATTTGAGCACCTATGGACTTGTCCAGAGTGCAGTGACGGTGATCCAACGACTAACTAACTAACTAACTAACTATTTATACAGGTAAAACATGCAACCTCATCTACAGAGAAATCAATACAGGTAAAACATACGACCTTGTTCATTGAGATATTTATACAAGAAAAAAATACAACCTGGTCCATATGGATATTTATACAGGTAAAATATACAACCTGGTTCATTGAGACATTAATACAGGTAAAACATGCAATGTTGTCCATAGAGACATTGATACAAGTAATACTATCAATTTATACAAAATGAACTTACACCAATTTTGAAATACATATCTATCCTGATGGAAACCAAAAAGAAAATCATAAATTCATCCAAACATTATGTTTTCAATGTCAGACATGGACACTAACTAATAACAAGAGAGAAAGCTCACTATGTGTGAAATGAGATGTCTAAGAAAAGCAGAAACAAAACAAGAAGAGATCATGTGAGAAATAAGATTACAAGAACTTAGAACAACATCAGTGGTCAAGTATGTTGAAAAACAGGGCTTTAAATGGTTCACTCACCTAATGAGAATCAACCCTTATTGGCCAGTGGTAAGAACATACAACATGAAAATGGAAAGAGCAAGATACGGAGGAAGACCAAGAAGAAGGTGGATTGATTACCAATATTTGGACACAGCACAGTATTACTGCATATCAAGTGACCAAACGTGCAATAGCCCAAAAACCAATTGTCATTCAATCCTACGACACCTCACAGCATAAACAGAGAAAAGACAATAGATAGATACAAGCTACCTGGGTCATAGAGACATTCATATGGGTAAAACAAGAGATCTCATTAATGATGACATACATAAATGTAAAAATGAAACCATGTATATGGGGACATTTATACAGGTAAAACAGCAGACCTGGTCCATAGAGTGATTATTACAGGTAAAATATGCAACCTGGTTTGTGAATCTTTGTCTACAATAAAATGGACATGTCTAGCCTATGGTTATACATATTCAGTTCTGATTTAGATATACATATTTATGTTCTGATTTACACATTCATAAAGCATGACATGTTACCTTTTGCTAAACATGCGTGTACAACTTACCTGTAACTGATCATGTTTTGTACAAATGCTTACCTCCAATTGGCTACAGAATAGACTGCGCCAGTTAATCATGTGCATGCATTAGATCTAATTAACTATGGCATTTTTTTAATTGACTAACTTACTTCTAACTGACAATATCTAAACTCTAGATAAATATATTGTTGCCTCTAGCTGACCTGTTAATCAAATTCTTTCTTATGAATGCAGGTTGGAGCCTTCAAGAGTTTCATAAATCTGTCAGCAAAATTGTTTTACATGGCAGATATTCCACCAAATACTGAAACTTTTGGCCTAGATCCAAATTCACAGCCAAATTTGTTTCCTTCCAATAAACCAATTCACTTTCGTTTGTCAGATGATAACAATGGTAAGGTATAGGCCTATGTCAGATAAAATGGTAAGGTACCCGGTATGTGTGATATAATATATGTCAGATAAAATGGTAAGGTATGTGTCAGATAACAATGGTAAAGTATGTGTCAGATAACAATGGTAAAGTATGTGTCAGATAACAATGGTAAAGTATGTGTCAGATAACAATGGTAAAGTATGTGTCAGATAACAATGGTAAAGTATGTGTCAGATAAAAATGGTAAGAGTGACATTTATGTTACCAGATCTTTATGAATATTAGCAATAATGGTGGCACAGAAAATCAGAGTATAGACTTAGAGACATCAAGATAATAGTGACACAGAATAGGCCTATATGCCAAGACATCAAGATAATCAACAAAATACTCCTGCTATGTTACCTGTCAGAATCTCAATGTCACAAAAGTAAATCATCATAAGACTTCCATAATTTGTGAAATATAAATTCCAAGTTGTCAGAGCTGGTCTGACAGTATGTAAAACAGAATGATGCAGTAATCTGTACAGCTTCTGAACATCATTAACTCATTTACTACAGAGTTCTTTAAGCATTTGTACATAATTTATGAATATATTTTTGCAAATCCATCACAGTAACAAGAAATAGTACTTCAAAATATATTAAACTTTTTGCTGTATAGGATGGAATATTTGACCCTAGGGTACCATTATATTTTACGTAATGTCGATACATTGACAGATCACATTTTGTATTTCATTTAATCTTTTTCAGTATTTATAGCAATATAAGGATGGTTCAGATCAAAAGTAATATGTTAAAATTACTTTTAGCATGATTTATATGTTAGGCCTACAATATCCATTTTGTTATATTCATGTAGTTATATTTCGTTATATTTATAGAGTCTCAGTTATGTTCCAGTTTTATGTGTGTATTGAAGAGCCTCAGTTTGGTACCTAGCTTTAGGAATTTTGATTAGAAACTGGCCTCAATGAAGGTGGGGGATTCCCATAAGTGCTCCGCCTTCTGTTCCTGCAGCCATCCGACTCGATGGTGTTTCAAGTCTAATGCCGCCAAAACAGATGCAGCATCAGGGCACAACTCTCGCCCTTGTGACAGGTTTCTTTGTGGTTCCACCCATCCACGCCATGCCCGTAACTAGTTCAAGCACAATGTTGGCCTGTCGGAACAACATGGTAACTGTTATAGAAGGTTACGACTACGGGATTGTATAGATGACGTGCCATGAAGCTTTTATAAGAAGATAATTAATATAAAGGCATGTCATCTACTAAGGTTTTCTGTTGCATGGTTGATTTGTCTAGTGAGTCATTGGTGAGACCCACAGACGCAACCGCATGCGCTTTATGTTTGTATTGAAGAGCCTCAGTTTGGTACCTAGTTTTACATTTTTACTACCATTATTTTCATAAAACGTAAAAAAACTGTTCTGGTCTTTTTTTATTTATGATTTCTTTTCCTCCTGTTTTATTGATTATGCTTCCTTGGTATGTGATCCCTTTGTAGGCTTTGGACCCCTACCAGTTGCTGCCATAGGTGGCAGATAGTGGAAAGGCCTCTAGATATAGAGGCCAACTGCAATATTATTCTGGATGAATATGCAGCCGCTGATCAAACCGGTGTTTCTGCCTACTAAGATGGGATGGGATATCAGGAGGCACTGATATCCCCACTGAAATATGCCATGTATGACTATCCATGAGCTCCCAACTCCAGAATCAACTCCAGAGGAAGGTAAGGAACTCTGTGAGAGGAAGGATAGTGAATCCTTGGCGAAAATTATCCTTGGAGTTGGTTGGGAAATGACTTTAAACCCCAGGCAGATGCTGTTTGCTAACCCTGGTAGACAATCTGACTAAAAGAAGGAAAACTCCAAAATTAAACCTCCACTGCCCTGTGAACAATACTTGGATGGGTAAGGGCTAGGGAAATACAGTAAGATGAAACAAGTTTCGTTGTCCGGGAAAAGTTTAGAAAGAACTAGCACAATGAGATATCTGGGTGTGTTTTTTGACAGAAGCCTGAGTTTCAGGGAACATGTTGACCACATTATCATAAGGGCAGGCAAAGGCTTAGCAGCAATGAAGGTTATGGCTGCTGCGCAGTATGAGCAAAGATTGTTATTTCTTTTGTACCAGGGTTTGGTTGTGGCTGTGGTGGAATATGCACTGGCAATTCTGACTCTTAGCCAAACTCAGATCGAAAGACTGGATAGAGTCCAGAATGCAGCAATGCATATCATTCTGGGATGCACAAGAGACACATCGACAAGAGCTATGCGATACCTACTTGACTGCCCAACAGCTGAGCATAGATTACATTATTGCCGTGCACGGGCGTACCTTCAAATACATGCAGATAAGGAACACCCGTTGCATTCCGAAATACACAAAGTTAAAGGCAGCAGACTCAAGAGAGGAAGGTCGTGGATGGGACGTGCTGAAGATGTAATACAAAGCGTGTGCAGATTACAGGATGTAGCAGCTGGTGCGGAATGGATAGGTCTACCCACAGATTTCGAAACTTGTTTGAGAGTAGTAATATCACTTAGCAGGGAATGCAGAGAATGGTGTCCCACTGCTGTGGAGAAAGAAGTGCAGGCTTTAATCAGTGAGAATACCAAAGAGGGGGATGTGATTATATACACTGATGGATCTGTAATTAGGCATGTTCGCAGTGCTTGGGCCTTTACAGCTCAGTGCGCAGGTACAACGATCAAGGAGGAAAGTGGTGCCTTTGCGGTCACTACGAGTAGTATGACCATGGAGACTATGGTGGTGACCAAGGCATTTGAGTGGCTACGCACACAGAAAGTAACGCAGGATTGCATCTTGAGTGACTCTATGAGTATGATTAAGAAGGTACAAGTGGGTCTCGTTCGCGAACAGTGGATTGAGGCCTTGAGAAATGCGAGCTTGAAAGCGGTTACATTTATTTTCGTGCCGGGACATGTGGGCGTTCGAGGCAATGAAAGAGCGGATCAACTGGCATTGTGTGCGATTGTGGCAAAGGGCGATGGGGCAATGGATCGCGCTGACGTTTTGAACTCCTTAAGAGATATAACACGCGAGAGTGAGACTAATGTGGATGATGATTCCTTTTCAATGGCTAGGATTAAAGATCAGGGATTGAGATGCGGTGTTGCTAGAGGTGAACATTTTGGAGGGCGCAGAAGAATGATGGTCAACCAGCATAGGACAGGTACTGTCAGCAAAAGTGTGATGGCGGATACACTCAAGGAGAGATCGGAGCAACTATGGATGTGTCCAGTTTGCAGTGATGATGATCCGACGACTAACTAACTAGTAAGATGAAAGATGGAGACATTGAACCAAAAGGTGCAAAATAGTTCAGCCAGGGCATAACATCTATGGCTGAAACCATAGTATCACGCAATGTCTTCATATGGTATGTGATTACTCTCTGAATTGAAATTACCATTACTGCTTGTAAATTATGAGTTGCAAATTTATCACAGCTCTGTATAAAATATGAATTTCAATAGTTTGTGTAAACGATTTGTCTTTCAATAGTTTGTGTACACAAGTTATATGAATTCTCATTGAAGCTTAAGGTACTTCTATAATATACATAAATGTTCACTGAAAATAATGTAAACATTGTTACTCTACAATTTCTGTGAACAGCTGCTGCCACATTTTACAGTGTGAAAATTGTGAATTCAACTGGATGGAATACCTTTGTTGGCACTTTCACCACACCAGAATTTAGTGTACAGCTGATGGAGGTCAGGATGAGTTTGTCAAATGGATATTGTGGTTATTATAGGAGTATTATTAGAATTTTTAGTCTGTGTTATTCGGGAAAGATAATCAAACTGTCCCCACAGAGATTATAGTGTGTGACTACTGTAAGAACTATCTCCACACAGATTATAGTGTGTGACTACTGTAAGAACTATCCCCACACAGATTATAGTGTGTGACTACTGTAAGAACTATCTCCACACAGATTATAGTGTGTGACTACTGTAAGAACTGTCCCCACACAGATTATAGTGTGTGACCACTGTAAGAACTGTCCCTCCACAGATTATAGTGTGCGCCCACTGTAAGAACTGTCCCCACACAGATTATAGTGTGCGACCACTGTAAGAGCTGTCCCCACACAGATTATAGTGTGAGACCACAGTAAGAATTGTCCCCACACAGATTATAGTGTGCGACCACTGTAAGAACTGTCCCCCCACAGATTATAGTGTGCGACCACTGTAAGAACTGTCCCCACACAGATTATAGTGTGCGACCACTGTAAGAGCTGTCCCCACACAGATTATAGTGTGAGACTACAGTAAGAACTGTCCCCACACAGATTATAGTGTGCGACCACTGTAAGAACTGTCCCCACACAGATTATAGTGTGCGACCACTGTAGGAACTATCCCCACACAGATTATAGTATGTGACCACTGTAAGAACTATCCCCACACAGATTATAGTATGCGACCACTGTAAGAACTATCCCCACACAGATTATAGTATGTGACCACTGTAGGAACTATCCCCACACAGATTATAGTGTGCGACCACTGTAAGACAGTAATCGAACAAGAGAATCAACCAGAACAAGAGAACAGAGAAAAAGAAGACAGTAATAACATAAATGAATTGATATTCACAGATGATCAGACAATGATATACAATGACACATCTGAACTGCAAAACACCTAAACGCATCAAATAACCATTGTGAAATGAGCAAAATGAGAATCAACAAACCAAAATTAGAAACAATGAAGATATGCAGAAATCAATTCCCACTAGAAACATACATATGCTCCACAAAACTCAACCAAATGTAGAAATGTATGTATCTAGGCAGAATATTCTTGGAAGATGGGAGACTGAATAGAGAAATAGAAACAAGATGCCAGAAGGCAAACACAGTTTTATATCAATTATCACCACTGCTGAAACACCAGAATATTGATAAGATCTCCAACAGAACGGTAATAAACACATTGTTCATGCCGACACTGTGCTACCATTGTCAGACCTGGACCTGACAAAGAAACTAGAACAAAAACTCACTGTATGCGAAATGAGTTTCCTGAGAACAGCACTGAGGGTAACTAAAAAAATAGAATAAACATCGAAACTATAAGAAATATAATGAAAGCAATATTGTGCAAAGAACATCGTGGAGCAGTGATATCAGCCTGGTTATTAAATGCTTTGAACATACTACAACACTGCATGTAATTCTAAAGATAAAAAAATAAAAGAAGAGATCAGACTATTTTCCTCATCTCAAGACTTACTACATTCCTGCTGACACGGCAGCAAATTTTTCAGAGCCAAGATTCGACTCTTCAGCCATCTTTGAACTCACAAACATACAAACCAAACTTAACCTTTCCTAATAACATGCTCTTGTTTGTTTGTAGAGGATGAACATCATTATCACACAAAATGCATTTAGTATTCAGCATGTTTTTACAGAAATTGTCACTGATGTTGCATGTATTTTTATGTAAAAAATTTAATTTATGAATATGAAAAAAACTACCTCGCTAACTCAGGCGGAAGATTGATCCCCATCATCACCATCACCATCATCATCATCATCATCATCACCATCATCATCACCATCACCATCATCATCACCATCACCATCATCATCATCATCATCATCACCATCATCATCACCATCATCATCATCATCACCATCATCATCACCATCACCATCATCATCATCATCATCATCATCATCACCATCATCATCATCATCATCACCAGCATCATCACCATCACCATCACCATCGTCATCATCATCATCACCATCACCATCATCATCATCATCACCATCATCATCACCATCACCATCATCATCATCATCACCATCACCATCATCACCATCATCATCATCATCACCATCATCATCACATCACCATCATCATCATCATCATCACCATCATCATCATCATCACCATCACCATCATCATCATCATCATCATCACCATTACCATCATCATCACCATCACCATCATCACCATCACCATCATCACCATCATCACCATCATCACCATCACCATCATCACCATCACCATCATCATCACCATCATCATCATCATCACCATCATCATCATCATCATTTTCATCACCATCACCATCACCATCATCATCATCATCATCACCATTACCATCATCATCACCATCACCATCATCACCATCATCATCATCATCATCATCATCATCACCATCATCATCATCATCACCATTACCATCATCATCACCATCACCATCACCATCATCACCATCACCATCATCACCATCATCACCATCACCATCACCATCATCACCATCACCATCATCATCACCATCATCATCATCATCACCATCATCACCATCACCATCATCATCACCATCATCATCATCATCACCATCATCATCATCATCATTATCATCACCATCACCATCACCATCATCATCATGAAACCTATAACCCTTCATAGTCCAAATACCCCCCCTTCTCTATGACACTTATCAGCACAAATATAAGTGACAATAGATTAATAAAGAGCCCTTCAGGGCCATAGGGGTGCCACTCTAGAGACATCAACACAAAAATTCCACCATGCCTCTGTTATCAATTCTTTGTTTGAGTATGGAGAAACTTAATCCTGTCCAGTATTTAATATTATCAATCCATACTTTCCTCTGACATCCGCTTCTTCTTCCTCTCTTTACTGTTCCTTGAAGGATAGTTTTGGTAAGGGAATCATGCCCATCACGTGGCCAAACCACACAAGTGTGCAATGCTTCACCACTGCCATGAGATGTTCTTGTCAAACCACACAAGTGTGCAATGCTTCACCACTGCCATGAGATGTTCTTGTCAAACCACACAAGTGTGCAATGCTTCACCACTGCCATGAGATGTTCTTGTTGACTTGCAAGAGTATTTATTTTGCTTCTCATGTCTATGTTAGTTTTATGTTCTGTATAATAGATACGCAATACTCCTCTGAAACATTTGTTTTGAAAAATCTGTAATCTCCTTTCCATTTCTGCTGTAATTGCCCAACTCTCACATCTGTATAAAAGAGTAAATGATATTAGAGATTTATTTAGGTTCATCTTCACTTCTGTACTTAATCTGTGTTTCCATATGATATTTAATCTGAATATTGAAGCCAAGGCTATTTTAAGTCTAATATTTATTCTTTATTAGTGCTTCCATCACTTCCCTTGTAAGATCCCAAGTATTTAAAGGTATTAACTCCTTCATTGCATACTCCCAAGATGTTAACAGTAGTCGTGTTGTCATCTTTGTTTGCCATTATTTTGCTTTACATTATGTTTATTTCCGTACTATTAGTTCTGTAAAAGACTGAAAGACTAATACAGATTCCTGATTGCTCAAATTCACTTTAAAATAACTGTAATCTAATTGTGAACATTAGAAACATATAGGCCTATCAGCTTTTGCTATGAACATTAGAAACATGTGTCTGCTTCTTGTGTTATTTTGTCGTTTGTTTCAGTGAATCATAATTGTTAAAATATTATATGGGACTAGTGATATCAAGCAACATTATAAAAACATCCGGTTAAACAAACAAATAAACATACGATTAAACAAACATCCAGTTAAACAGTCAAAAGCTGGAAGATGTTAATTCCTTATAATATCTCTGGTTTAAAATATGTCATGATGACAATTTGGAAAATGAGATCAAGTTAAGATTTGAAATGATAATGGCTGCCATGGCAAGGCTGCATATTATTTGAAAAAGTAAGATCAGAGTACCAGGGAAGAGAAGAAGAGGAAGGCCAAGAAGACGATGGACCAGTGACATCGAAGAATGTATGCACATGTCTCTGACCAATGCTGGCTTGCTTCCTGGGACATAGAGGTGTTCAGAGTATCCACAATGAAGACAATGTTCTGGAAAGAATATGTCACTTGATATATAAATATATATATAAGACAGTATTAGACCTACAGTATATCATTCTGTACAGACTCTGAGAGTTGGCCACTTAATGCAGACACCGAAAGAAGAAATCAGTCCTTTAAATATTTTCCACAGATGTCTGCTAAAAATTGGTTATACAGAACATAAGACAAATACAGAAATACAGAAAAGCATTCCGAAATACAGAAAGTTAAAGGCAGCAGACTCAAGAGAGGAAGATCATGGATGGGATGTTCTGAGGATGTCATACAAAGCGTGTGCAGATTACAGGATGTGGCAGCAGGTGCGGAGTGGATAGGTCTACCCACAGATTTCGAAACTTGTTTAAGAGTAGTAATATCACTTAGCAGGGAATGCAGAGAATGGTGTCCCACAGCTGTGGAGAAAGAAGTGCAGGCTTTAATCAGTGAGAATACCAAAGAGGGGGATATGATTATATACACTGATGGATCTGTAATTAGGCATGTTCGCAGTGCTTGGGCCTTTACAGCTCAGTGCGCAGGTAAAACGATCAAGGAGGAAAATGGTGCCTTTGCAGTCACTATGAGTAGTATGACCATGGAGACTATTGCGGTGACCAAGGCATTTGAGTGGCTATGCACACAGAGGGTAGCGCAGGTCTGCATCTTGAGTGACTCTATGAGTATGATTAAGAAGGTACAAGTGGGTCTCGTTCGCGAACAGTGGATTGAGGCCTTGAGAAAGGCGAGCTTGAAAGTGGTTACATTTATTTTCGTGCCAGGACATGTGGGCATTCGAGGCAATGAAAGAGCGGATCAACTGGCATCATGCGCGATTGTGGCACAGGGTGATGGGGCAATGGATCGTGCTGACGTTTTGAACTCCTTAAGAGATATAACACACGAGAGTGAGACTAATGTGGATGATGATTCCTTTTCAATGGCTAGGATTAAAGATCAGGGATTGAAATGCGGTGTTGCTAGAGGTGAACATTTTGGAGGGCGCAGAAGAATGATGGTCAACCAGCATAGGACCGGTACGGTCAGCAGAAGTGTGATGGCGGTTACACTCAAAGAGAGATCGGAGCAACTATGGACGTGTCCAGTTTGCAGTGTGATGATCCGACGACTAACTAACTAACTATAAGACAAATAGATTAATCCAGCAGAGCATAAAAAAACTTTTATTTTAATAAGAGCAACTTTTGGCAGCTGGTGAAATAGTATAAACCTGTTTTATTTGGACTTGTAATGAGACATGTCTCATATTATAAAACTAAAAATGAAACACATTGGTCTTATGTTCTCAGTAACAGATACCAAAAAGCATGTGCAGATGTGAACTGACATGCTGTTTACATTGATGAAAATTCCATTTATTGCATAAACTCATTAGGATTAATGCCATTTGAAAGTTATTTTAGCACAATCCAAGTGTGTATAGGATATTACGTTCTTGAAAAAATTATTTTAGCACAATCCAAGTGTGTATAAGATATTACGTTCTTGAAAAGATTAGTTTTAGTCTGGAAAGTGCTCTAGAAGTTTCCTATAACTAATTTCTATCAAATTTGTTAGTTATACTATTCACACAAGTGTGTTTACTAGTACTGGCAAAACTGTAACAAAACACAGTGATATATGAAATGAAAGACAATGTTCTACCACATTCACATCCATTATGGAAAACATATTAACATATATTTGTCAAATTGATGTAATGTATGCCTCGAAAGAATGGCTTATTTTAGACAATGTCTGTTGAACAGCTTTAGATGATTGTCTGTCCACAGAGTGACAGTTACACGGTGGACATTACAGCCAGTAACCCTCTTCATAGTGCATCCATCCCTCCCATACCAATCAGTATCATTGAACTTGTGGAAGGATTTTCTCTTGTAGAGGCATCACATCAGGTTTGTCATTAGATTCCACAAAGTTCTCTTCATGTTTACTTTTATAGTTTTTTTACATGTTCTCTTTATGTTTACTTTTATAGTTTTCATATGTTCACTTAATGTTTACTTTTCTAGTTTTCATATGTTCACTTCATGTTTACATTTCTTGTTTTCATATGTTCACTTAATGTTTACATTTCTTGTTTTCATATGTTCACTTCATGTTTACATTTCTTGTTTTCATATATTCGCTCTGATGATTGCCAAAGAAAAAGTAGATATGTTCACTCCAACCAGATTTTAAATTACATTGACATTGGGTAAAGTCAGTCTCCCTATTAAAGTTTTCTGCAATGGAGCTCCAACATCTTCTGTCTCTTGTCTTGGTGGTGTCATGATCTCATGATCTAGCCATGCCATTGTTATGGTTACTGCTAGAATCTTATGATCAACTACATGTGGTCATTGCAAAAGCCTTACTGTCTTCACATCGTAATTCTCTTTCCCACCTTTGCTGTGGATGCCCATGAGCTATGCACATTTCTAACAAAAGAACTATCTATTTAGATTTCTATATCTCAGATGAATTCTCATCCATCAAGGCCTGAACCTCTGCTTCAACCAAAGAGGGGTTCTGTAGCTGACACACTCTGTCTGGTGTGTACTGAAAAGGCATTGCATAGTTCTTATTTCACCTTCTCCCATTCAGCACAAGGATCTATGTCATTAGGTGAGGACACATGTTGAATAGAATTCTCTCATCCAAGATATTCCTCTTTCAAGACTTTCTCTAAATTATTCTAATTTCTCCATGTGGAGGATGATTTATGTTTGAACTAACTGAAAGGAAAGCACGCTCTCTGCAGATCCCTGTTCTACCTTCTATGGCTGGAAAATCAAGAAGATGGCTCATTTCTACACAAGCTGTATCCTTAATGCATCCAAGTATTATGCATATTGCCTCATTCTGCAGACTCCCCAGTTTTTTCATTTGCATATGGCTGAGAGTTAGAATTGCCGGAACATATTCTTCTTTTTTCTTCTCCAGCATTCATTGTCAAACTCTAATGGATCTCTCTTGTAGCAGGACCATGGTTCTACTAGATTCTCCACAGTATGTAGTCCAGAGAATAGACATGCATTATGTCACCATTTTATTTGTACCAATGGTCTGACACATCCATCTTCTGCAGAAGAGCGTATTCAATAGCATAAAGGACTAGACCCTGGTGCAAGAGAATGAGGTGGCTCTTCTCACAGTTTATTATATCATTGCACTCAGACCTTTCTTGGCTTAATCCATCACCTGATATTAGGTCTGTCAATTATCCTCTTCACACACTGGACATGCCCATAAGTGCTCAGATCTCTATTTCAGTAAATCTCTCAGGGTATAATGTCTGATGGTTCCGATTCTATGTTGGTTCACTGATCTTTTCTAAATCTTTGTTAGCTGTTTCTCAATATTAACTCATGCTCTCCTATCTCAAAATCCTCTGATCATGTGGACTCATGAAGTGCAATGAGTATATCTGCTCAGTTTATAGGCTTGAACATCTGTTATGGTGGAGAGGCTAGCTAATTGGTCAGCCAGTTCATTTCATTCCATACCCGCATGTCTGTGGACAAAGATAGGAATGAGTTTTCATAGTGGTACCTGAATTTTACCTCTCTTTAATGACACCACTCATCCCCTATGCACATCACCTGTTTTGACTTTCTGAATAATATTCATTGAGTCACTTAGTATGCAGTCCAGCCAGTTAAGTGCCTGCATTATGGCAAATATTTCCATTATTAGACTGCTTGTTTTTGCGGTAAAGGCTCCACTGGCTTCAAGTACTGTTCTTTCTTGTGATCTGACAGTAAATGCCCATCACCTGGTTATGTGCTTAGTGAAAGCAAGACTTCTATCAAATTGGACCTCTAGATATTTCATTGCATGTTTTCTCTCAATGACCTCCGTACACAATTCAATCATTTGAGTTTACGTATTGACAATGCAATTGTTCAGAGAGAGAACCATATTACTGATGATTGTTCTGAGTGAATCATGTTACTGATGCCCTAGTTGGGTTGACTAGGGCTCCTGCTTCTTTGCAACAACCTGCCTAACCAGTCCAATTCTGTCTGAAGTTCTGAAACCACCTGCTCCAAATCCCTACCTTGATGATAAACGAAAATGTCATCAGCATATGATAAAGTTCTGCCTCTTCCAAGATGTGTTCACCTGCTATCCTAGCAGTATATGCATTGAAGACAATGGTGAGTCTTGTGGAAGATTTGGGGTGTATTGTTGTGGGCTCATAAGTCCAGCTGCTACATGTAAATACCACACAGTGATCCAATTCACAATGAAGGACTAATTGAGAGATTGTATAGCTGATCCATTAAGATCCAATTCACAATGAAGGACTAATTGAGAGTTTGTATAGCTGATCCATTAAGATGCCAAAAAGGTGTCTCCCACTTGTATCTCTGCCTACCTCATGCTCACCTCGCCTGAACTCTACCTTCAAGTAAGGTCTTAAATAAAGGTGTCATGTCCTTTAATTGGTACAAAATATTTTATTGTTTGATTTTTATTTATTTTTTTAGTTCTTTATTCAAATGTGGTTTTGTCATAACTTTGTTTTCTATCTTTTCCATTTTCTTCCTATTCTTCTATATATATCTACATTTCAAAGACATAAATTCTGTGTTCTAGCTGTTTTTCCATGTTTGTAATCCATAAATTCATGTATAATAGATGTAGCATTGTGTAATTATTTGTAGTTGCTCTTCTGATGATGCTACTAGAGCTTGGTCGTCTGCAAATAGAAATTCATTTATGTTATCCTTGAGGTTGTTTCTTTCTATTGTCTTTTCTACTTTGCAGATGTGATCTTTGCATGTTATGAACAATAGGGGGATAGTACACATCCCTGTCTCACTCCCAGTGAATTTGGAAATTATCGGATGTGCCTGCACTTTTTCTTAATATGCATTGACTATTGGTGTATATGCTCTGGCATAGTATTATCAGATGTTGGGGAACTCGATATGTCTGTAGTGTTATCCATAGTTGTGCTCTATCCACTCTGTCAAAAGCTTTCTCTTGGTCTATGAAAGCCAAATATAAGTCTTGGTTATGTTCTGATGTTCTTTCTGAAAATTGTTTGAGGGCAAGGATTGCATCTGTACAGCTTTTATTTTTCTGAAAGCCCAATTGTATGTTTTTGAGCTGTGGTTCTATATATACGAGCATCCTTTTCTCTAGTATCTTGCTAAAGATATTTTTTTCCTATTTGGCTTAAGAGTGATATGCCTCTATACCAAGTATGTACTTATTGTGCAAACTGAAATCCAACAGATAAATCCAGGAATAGAGTAATGAAGTTTTGCTAATCACTAAAGACACACATAATATCACGCACAAATCTACATTTCGACCAAAAGACCTTTATCAAGATACAAATTAAAACATGCAACAGAAAATGGACAGTAAGGATGTTCATTTTGGTATGTGTTGTCTTGATAAAGTCCTTTTGGTCGAAACATAGATTTGTGTGTGTTATTATGTGTGTCATTTGTGATAAGCAAAACTTCATTACTCTATACTTAGTGCAGTCCCACTTACTGTCTTTTTTCTTCCAGATGGGAACAGTCACCACTATATTCCACTCCTGTGGTGTTTTTTGTGTCTTCCATATCACATTGAACAGTCTGTGTAGCCAATTTATACTTGTCACTTTTATATATATATATATATATATATATATACATATTTAGGCACCAATCTAGCATTGGATGGAGACTCATCAAAAGAAATTTTACACCGTATTGCCCTTGCAGCGGGTGCTTTCAATAAACTACACAACATATGGACGTCAAACACACTAAGAAACACCACAAAACTCAAGTTATTTAACTCCAACATCATCCCTATTCTATCATATGGGTGCGAAAGTTGGAAAGCCACAAAAGCCACAGATAAAAGACTCGACTCCTTTGAAAACAAATGCCTACGTACCATTCTGAACGTTAAGTGGAGTGACTTTAAATCTAACACTACTATAAGAGAGGAAAGCAAACAAACCTATATATCTTCCTTCATTAGACAAAGGCGTTGGACTTACATCGGCCATGTTCTCAGAATGAACAGCCTAAGAATTCCCCAGCAATCACTATATTGGGTGCCACCTGGAGTAAGAAGAAGAGGGAGACCTAGAGAAACTCTACGAAGAACCATTAATAGAGAAGGCATGTCAATGAACCTAAACAACACACAACAATTGAAAGACCTGGCAACACAAAGACAGAAATGGAAAGCTATGGTTTCTGCCCTATGCGCCGCCTATGGCCCTGGAGGAACATAACATAACATAACATATATATATATATATATATATATATATATATATATATATATATATATATATATATATCGGGATGGGCTATATATGGGAAAACCTGTATTCAATGAAGTCAATACTCTATGTCTTTTGAGCTTTTTTAAAAAATTCTACAGAAGACATGTAGAAAATAATATGATGTGACAATCAACTAGGACTATGTCAGAAACATGAACTGAAATTATCAGAATAAAAACAGACCACACATTTTCAGTAGGCCTATGTTGTTGTGTTTAGTTTACTTAGACCACAGTGTTTAGTTTACCTGGACCATAGTGTTTAGTTTACCTGGACCATTGCGTTTAGTTTACCTGCACCATTGTGTTTAGTTTACCTGGACCATAGTGTTTAGTTTATCTGGACTATAATGTTTAGTTTACCTGGAAAATTGTTTAAATTTACATGGGTCATTTGTTTAGTTTGTCTGGACCTAGTGTTTAGTTTAAACAGACCATTTTGGTTAGTTTATCTAGACAGTTGTGTTTAGTTTTACCTTGATTGCAACATCTGTGAATCATTCTTATAGAAGCTGATATGTGTACTGCAGAGGCTAATGAGAAAATACAATAATCCCAAATGATAGGAATTTCACAAGGTCTTATATCAACTTCTCTTTCTCTTTGCTCTGACAGGCATAATAATGCATTAGAAATTTGCTCAAGGTCTTAAGTCAAGCAAGCCAGCTCTCTTTGCTCTGCCACAGATAATGATGCATTAGAAATTTGGTCATGGTCTTAAATCAAGCAAACTCTCTTTGCACTATCAGGAATAGGCTAAATGATGCATTAGAAATGCATGAATATTTGACAATTAATAATCTGCAGGGTTAGGCCTGGGCTTCAATTAATAATGCATGATATATTCTTACAGGTGAGAATGAATGAAGTCAAAGTATTCAATGTCCATTTCACCAAACAGGGGACAAACACATGTTTGTATGTCAACTTTGGTGATGGAATTCAGAAGAGAATATTTGCAGATGCTGGTACAAGCTGCCTCAGATCTGATTTTATGTAAGTTGAGAATAGTCAGTTCAATTCTATTCATTCATTCATTCATTTTCCTTTTGCGCTGAAGTTAGCGCATAGGGCAGAGGTCAGATCTCTCCAATTCTGTCTGTTCAAAGCTATTCTGTGCAGTTCTTGAATAGTATGAATATTGGTTGTTTTACTTTCTCTAATTATTGTTCTTCTGAGTGTTTCTTTTGATCTACCCCTTGCTCTTTTACCTTAGGTTCAAGAGATTGGTGGTGTATTCTGTTGGTGTCTGCTCATAAGACATCCGCGATGTAGGACCAACGGCGTTTTCTGATAACATCTGTGATGAAATTTTGATGTGTCTCTTCTCTGATTTTATAATTCGATTTGAATTCACTCCAATGGGTGTTAGTTATCCTACAAAGAAATTTGTTCTCGAAACTCAGTAATTTCTTTTCTGAAGATAAAGAGTTTTTCCAGCTCTCACATTCATATGATAGTACCGGAATAACGCAGGAATTAAATAAGCGCATTTTCGTGCGTGTGCTGATTGACTTTGACTTCCAGATATTAGACAGTCTGCTAAATGCACTTGATGCTAGGGCAATGCGAGTTGTAATTTCTGGCATGACATCACCGTCAAGTGTTAATTTGCTTCCTAGATAGGAGAATTTCTGTACTTTTTCAAGTTGTTGTTCATTTAAATAATTTCGTTAGGTGAATTGGTGAAGTCCATAATTTTTGTTTTTGATGAATTGATTTGGAGACCTATTTGTCTTGCAATGAGTTTTAATCTATCAGTTTTTGTTTGTGCATCTTGATGGTTTTCACTCAATAGCGTAAGATCATCGGCAAAACCCAGGTCATCTAATGTTGTTTTATTTATCCATTTTATTCCTAAATTTGTGTTGGATGTGCTTTTTCTCATAGCCCAGTCAATTGCGGTATTGAATAGTAATGGTGACATAGGACAGCCGTTTTTAACACCAGTAATCACAGGGAACCATTCTTAATTGCCTTTTTCTGTTCTAACACACCATTTTGAGTTGGTATAGAATGATTTTATCACATTTATATATTTATTTTGGAATCCGTATATTTTTAAAATGTCCAAAAGTGATGGTCAATGATGCTGTCGAAGGCTTTTTGAAAATCAACAAAGTTTATTATGAGATTAGATCTAAATTCTAGACATTCTTCTATTATTGTTCTAAGAGTAAATATATAGTCGAGGCAGGAACTACCTGGTCTAAAGCCTGACTGCTCTTCTCTAAGTCTTTTGTCTAAGGATGACTTTAATCTTGCAAGCATCATATTACAATGAATTTTAACAGGTACGGATAGCAGTGTGATTCCCCTCCAGTTATCACAGTTTGTTAAGTCTCCTTTATTTGGTAATTTGATAATGATGCCATTTTTCCATTGTTGGGGGTGGGCATTCGTTTTTCCAAATCATATTGAAAATATCCAGTAAAAATGACAGGGTTTTATCATGTGCTGCTTTTAACATTTCACTTGTGATGTCATCTTGACCTGCTGCTTTATTGTTTTTTTAAATTTCTTAATGGTTTGTTTTACTTCTTCAAGGGTGAAATTTTCTATCACATCTTCCAATGGTGGCATTGTCTCCTCTTCCTCTAGATTTGGAGTAGATTGAGATGGTGGTCTGTTAAGAAGATCTTAGAAATGTTCTGCCCATCTTTGTTTTTGTTGTTCAGTTGTTGTTAGAACTTTGCCATTTTTGTCTTTAATATATGCATTTGGGATAAGTGGCTGATTGCACAGATTCAATTCTATAGAATCTATGAATATTATCTATGAATCTGTGAAACAATCCTATGTTAATATTATATTTATAAATCTATGTAAAACAATTCTATATCAATATTACCTTCATGAATTTGAATGAAACATTTCTATATCAATATTGTTTTCTTGAATCAATTAAAAAAAATATTATTAATAAGTAGTATTTTTTCCCAGCTGTCAGGTCTACATTTCACACTTTTTAATAAATATGCGCTGGTCCATATTTTGTAGTAATTTCAACCGCTGTATTCCTAGTCACACAATAGCAGCCATAATTGGGCTATGGTAGATAATTCAGCTCTGATCAAAAATATCATTATTACCTTTGCAATGAGTGTTCCCAAAAGCAAAAAGAGACACAAGAAACATGACTTACTATGGTTATAGTAAGGACAGGACTGTTAACCATCACCACTGTGCATTAAATTGAGTAATTTCCACCTGCCACTGAATTCTCTTTTTGCTTTTACCTTTATTGCATGAATTATTTATGGAGGGTATTTGAAAAATGCAATAACTGGTCACTGAATGTAATGATGTAATTTATGTTGGTGTATGTGGGATATATGAGATAAATTGTGACATAACATTATTGACTACTAAAAGCATTGACACTGGAGATGATAGAAATAAAATACAATCCCAAGGATTGGACACATGTCTACACAGATGGATTGGCAGAAGGAGCAGTAAGGAATGCAGGAGGTGGAATTTTTATGACTCAAAGATGGGAAGACAATATCAAAAGCTTTTCCAACCGGGGAAATACTCCTCTAATTTTAGAGCAGAAGCAGTTGCACTCCATCAAGCACTGAAATCCCTCACCGAAACAGGACTGCCAAGACCAAAGAAGATAGCCATATTCACAGATTGTAGATCCCTACTGGAATCAATCCAGAGCAACAGAAACAAAAGCCTTCTGCACAACATCAGACATGAGCTAATACAGATCCAACAAAATCAACATCTATTGCCCTTCAGTTGATACCATCACACTATGGAATCATGGGAAATGAGAAAGCGGATGCTCTGTCAACGGCAGGAAGTGAAATGGAGCAACACAGACACCCACTGTCTTACGGAGAAGTAAAAACAATAATCCGCAACACATACACAGCAAAGTGGAAGAAAGAAAGGGAAGGGAAATACGAACATGATGCAATACATCTCCTCCAAAGATATCAACAGACCACAATATTTCACCTTAGAACAGGCCACTGCAGACTGTTGGGTCACCTTTATCGATTAAGGATCTCATACACAGATGAATGTCCATGTGGATCCGAAACCCAGACTCCGGGACACATACTTCAGGACTGCCCAACATACAAAGAGCAGAGACAGCAGACCTGGCCAGAGGATACAGACTTGAGGCAAAAGCTATGGGGCAGCCGCTCTGACCTGGAGAAGACAGTGGATTTCATCTTGACGACAGGCCTGATGGTATAGCATGACCACAGATGCTGAATGCAGAAGAAGAAATTATTGACTAGGCCTAGAATTTCGGTGAAAACTTCTGATACATTTAATCTGGGATAGAATGTTGCTTACTAGGCATAAATTACTCCACCGCTAAACACTAGTGACTATACAAAAGAAATCTGTATTTCTAAAAAATTCTTGGAAATGGTTGTAATTTAGAACAATTTTGATTGATTGTACCGACAGTTGTACACAATCACAATTGATCTCCAATGTGTTCTATTTAGTTGTGAACACTAGAAAAAATAGATGCCAATTTAGTAATGAGGTCTACTTTCATTTCCTCAGTTAACTGGGTGAATAACAAAACGTTTGTTTACACTCTTGATATTTTTATTCAAAGAGGTATGGAGGTATGAAAAAGCATTGTGAGATGGTTGGTTAAGAACAAATACCAGGTTAGTGTTTAGTTTTCAACACCTGGGAAATAATCAGAAATATGAATAAGATTAACTGTGTTTTCCCTTTTTGGGGTATTCCCCTTTTTGGGAACATTTAGTTCGTTTCACATTTTGTTTAAAATTTAGGCCTGACAACTGGAAAGGACCCTATATATCAATAGAAATTAGAGGAGAGTAGAGAATAGCAAAACATGTATACATGTTGTAAGAGATGACTAAGGAGGGTTTTAAGTGGTACAGTTTGCTGTTCTATCCCCTCAAGTAATCCAATGCCTTGCTAAATTGGATGTGTCCAACCAAAAGAAGCAGATATCACATGCAAGCTGTAAACCATGACACAACACATTTAATTCTCTGGACTATATCCTGTTATTCTGTAGGAGTATGAGAACAATGTAAAAAGATAGTTTGGTGAATCTGTGGAACTATTAATGTTTTTTTTAATACCATAGTTATCTTGATGAAAAAAAAGTGTCACCATGAATCTTATTTCTAGAATAAACACTATAAATCTTTCTTATTCTGTGACTGATCATAGATCTATCTTGTTCTGACTGACCATAGATCTATCTTGTTCTTACTGATCATAAACTTATCTGGTTCTGATTGATCATAAATTTTATTTTTAACTGACTGATCATAAATCTATCTTGTTCTTACTAATCCTAAATAAATCTTGTGACTGTTCATAAATCTGTTGTATTTTGCTGAAATGAATCGTAATTTTTGCAATGATCAGAAATTTGCAATGTTTGGCAGTTTTCTATGCTAACTAAACATATCACAAATATATCAGTTTGCATATAAGGACGGCTATTCCACTAATTTCAATATGTTACAGGGGAGATGCTCAGAAGAACATTAAAGCTCTGACTGGTTTGACCCAGATTGAATATGTATACACCACAGAAAGTTACTTTGTTGTAACAGCCATAGCAGAAAACAGTCATTCAACAATAACTGTCCATGTAGGATTCAGTATCACAGGCCTGGACTGCAGCAAACCTGTGGTAAACATTCGCAACAGGTACGACATCAAACCTATGTTAAACATTTGCAACAGGTATGACATCAAATCTATGGTAAACATTCACAACTGGTACAACACTAAAACCTATGGTAAAAATTCACAGCAGGTATGACATTAAAAGATATAAACAACAACTGGTAAAACACTCACTCTATATATACTACTATATATAGGCCTATACTACTATATATACTACTATATATAGGCCTATACTACTATATATACTACTATATATAGGCCCTACTACTATATATACTACTATATATAGGCCTATACTACTATATATAGGCTACTACTATATATACATGCCAAAGTTGGTTGCATCAGACCATTAGAGTAAATAAAAATTACAACACATACATCTTCATTCTCTGGACTATGTCCTGCTGGAAATCTTGGAAGATCATTGTCCTGCTATTATAGATATCCAGCGAGAATGTGAGAACAAATGCTTAAAATAAATAAAATATAAACATTTCACATATTAATGCTTTCTCTTCTTCCTACAGGAGACTATTTTCTTATACTAAACAGTTTAATTATTTTCCTACTTCTTGCAAGAGAGACTACATTACACAGCCAATAGTTTAATTATTTGTTTGCTTCATTCAGGAGACACTACTTTACAGAGCCAATAGTTTAATTATTTGTATGCTTCCTTCATGAGACACTACATTACAGAGTCAAAAGTTTATTTGTTTGCTTCATTCAGGAGACACTACTTTACAGAGCCAACAGTTTAATTATTTGTATGCTTCCTTCATGAGACACTACATTACAGAGCCAATAGTTTAATTATTTGTTTGCTTCATTCAGGAGACACTACTTTACAGAGCCAACAGTTTATAGACGAAGTGATAAGATCCAGGTTGAGGGCTTATCCGACATTGATTGTGCACTGTCCTATGACAATCACAAGTCTTGGCGTGTCGAACTAATGAATGAGAATTTTGATACAGTGAGTTCTCACCATTCTGTATTGTCTGAGTTAGTGTCAACATTTATTTAATTGACCTTTAGCAAGCCGGATTACTCACTTCTTTTTCAACAATTTGGGTTTCTTTGGGTGTGTGTTAGGAAAATGCAATAATGTTTTAATTTTTGAAGATTTAAATATAATTTTTGCTCATGTTAATAAAGAATTTAACAATGCATATAGTTGTGCAATTTCTTTTTTGTATGCATGATAGGAGAGGTGTCATAAAGTGGTATATTTCTAAAATTTGAAAAATTGAAACACAAATTATACTGACTTGTCCTATGTGTGGCATCACTGATAAAATTAGTGTACATACCTAGACCTATTATTTCATAAATAAACTAATGTTTACATAAACTATATTTGAGAAAACAAATAAAACATGTAGAAGTCACTAACCTTGTCAGATCCATTTCTCAAGGTGTAGTAGTTCATAGTCAACAACATCTATATATTCAATGTAATAGGCCTATTGATCCTGATGGTTGGAATACATTAATTTAATAACCAATTTCAAAACAAAACTAATGCGTTGATATGTCATTAACAAACGAAATACATCTACCTCACTAATGTTATGAACTACTGGTTTACAAGTCTATTAACTTCAGAAAAGTTGCAAAGCCAGACATGACTATATCAAAGCCTGACATGACTATATCAAAGCCAGACATGACTACCGGTATATCAAAGCCAGACATGACTATATCAAAGCCAGACATGACTATATCAAAGCCAGACATGACTATAACTGGTCGCTATATTCTTCATTAGACATATCCAACATGCTGGACACACAACTAGTATCTAAATCCCCAGTTATATCGGGTAATGTCTGCAGAAGACGGATGTGTCATGCCATTGATGAACGCTGAAGAGGAAGAGGAAAATATTGGGTAATGGAGCAAGATCTACAGCCGCAAATCCCAAGAATCTTCCTCATCAGAAACCATAAAAATTTCAGAAAAGATGATTCCCAGGATTAAAGATTTAATTTGATCTAAAAAAGCCTAATAAAACTGAAATGGTTGCTTATTATTACACACTTCAAAAATAAATTATCAAGAAAGATGTGATGTATTCCTAGCGTTGATCATGCAAATTTATGGTCACTTTACATTAACAATCATGTGACCCATATTACCAAATAAGGGTATAGCAATGGATGGGTGTTTCCTCCGCTGACTGTTTGCAAATAGAAAACCATTGGTGAGGGCACCAGTCCTGAATGTGCTTAAAGTTAAATCATCATTGGGGCGCAAAGGGAATGCAATGCTCTTGGCAGACCCAGGGTTAGCAGATAACCAAGATCCCACATGTACCTCCTCACTGTGTACCCTGGAAACAGAAATACAGTGGCTTGTGCTGTTTCTGGCTAAATCATTTGGGGATCGTGTCCAAGAATGTTGAGGTAGCAGATGGAAAGAGATTTGACAGCATAAGAGACAGACAATATCTCTGACACCAACAGCACTAAAACATTCAGTGGCACTGTCGACATACAGTGATGCTAGTCAGTCAAGTCCGAACATCGGAGGAACAGCCAATGAAAAGGCACAAAAAGGTAGATGCATGGCAAGAGATTAATAGTTTTCATAAAGAGTACAATGAAAGGGCAGAAAGCGCCAGAGGGCATTGCCAACTGCAAATAGAAAGGGAAAAGCTTCATGGAAAGGGGAACTATAAGCTCTGTTAGCTTGAGACGAGCTTCTAGTTACCTGTGCTCCTTATAGGCAGAGACCCAATCATGGGCATCCGGCAAACAAGAAGACCTGGCCTAACTCTAATGTTGAGCCTTCCTATACTGGAAACATGCTCGTTGAAGAGAAAGGGTTCCGTACCCAATGGGCTCAGGCACAAAAGGGACAATGATTTTAGCCCTGGCCCAACTCTACTGTCAAGCTTTCCTAAACCAGAAATACACTTGCAGAGAGAAAGGGTTCAGTACCTGATGGGCTCAGGCTCTATTGGGACAAGTTCCCTCAGCTCGAGAACACCTTGCTCTCAAATGCATGGTGTGAGACTCAAACTTGGGCGAGGGGTTCACGATGTCGGTGAACAACACCTCGGCTAAGAAGGAGAAATGCCAGGGTCCAACTCTTCTGTTGACTTCTTCCTCATACAGAACCAGGCTCGCAGATGAGAAATGGTTCAGTACCCGATGGACACAGGCACAGTTCATCTAATTACAATAGGTAAGATCATAGATGGTGGAACACCTCATGCGAGATAGACGTGAACGACAAATGTCTCAGCAAAGAGTCACTACACACACTCGTGTCCGGCGATAGATAGACAGGCTATAACGGACTAGAGAAGCCCACCTGAATTAAAGGCATGACGAAAATGGATGTGCTGGACCTTGGACGTCCAGACCACAGAGTGGCCAACTGAGGTGCAAATAACATAGTTTTACTGTGGAACTTGCAGCACAATGTACTTCACGCTCCCCCGTGGAAATCACATGATATATTCATTGTGGTTATGTGAGAGCAAACGCAGAAGAAGAAGAAGAAGAAGAAATCATCATTGATAAATAGCTTCATTATTTAATTTTTTATTCATATTTTCATCAATTCAAAGTTTCATCAATTTATAGTATCATCAATTCATAGTTTCATCAATACATAATTTAATAAATTCATAGTTTCATCAATTCATAATTTTGTCAATTCATGGTTTCATCAATTCATAGTTTCATCAAAGAGGTCAATAATAATGCCTCGAAATGGTTGCAAACTCTCATGTGATTGGATGTTCTTTTAGAAATCATGACAATGACATTCAAATACATATAGATTCAGACATCCAGTCTCTTGATCAGTGAAAACTCTTCCAATGAAATTATTGTCTACACTAATGGGTCTGTGGTTTGGCACATGTGCAGTGCTTAGATATTCACAACTAAATGCAGAGGGAAGTGTATTAGGGAAGAAATTGATGTTTTCTATACAACCGCTAGTAGTGTGACAATGGAGGTGACCAAGTCAGCTATAATGCTGGAGATTCAGAGTGCTACGGGTGTCATTTTTCTCATTGGTTTGACTAGTATGTTTCGAAAGATTCAGTCATAGTATCTACACTGTCAGTGGCTGGTGTTAAATGAGAGAAAATCTGTGCTGAAGAGACATTTATTTTTTTGCTAGAACATTCTGGTGTTAAATGAAAGAGAAAACAGACTTGCTAGCATGGCTACAGTGGCTAGTGATTATTCAATGCTCCATGCTGACAATTTGAATTCAGTCAAGAAGTTGACCAGTTGAAAGATGTAGGATGTATTTCCTCTCTTGTGTCTATAGCTAGAATGCAGGAATGAAGTGTAGTGTTACAATAAATGAGCAGCATATAGAAATCAGGAAAAGAGTTGTCCCTTACAACATACTGAAGGACATACTAAATATTAGATCGAAGCACATATGGATGTGTCCGGGGTCACATGGTGATCTGACAACTAACTAACTATAGAAAATATTAGATCGAAGCACATATGGATGTGTCTGGGGTCACATGGTGATCTGACAACTAACTATAGAAAATATTAGATCGAAGCACATATGGATGTGTCCGGGGTCACATGGTGATCTGACAACTAACTATAGAAAATATTAGATCGAAGCACATATGGATGTGTCCGGGGTCACATGGTGATCTGACAACTAACTAACTATAGAAAATGATGAAAAATAAATTTTAAATACACACCCTTCTGAGTAGGATGCTTCTACATAAAGCATTGTTGAGAGTTGACCTGCTGGTTATGAAAGAAAGCTCTTGAGAACACCATCTGCCCCAATTGCACATAAAAATGAGCATATTGATCATAATTTCTATAATTTAAACAAAATCATACGTCACATTAATTTATGTTCCATTTCCTGCATCAATAATTAGTTATGCCCTGAGGTTTGACTCATATTGTTTCAGTTGGCAATAAGATCTCAACCTCTTGGCTGGTTTTAATTATGTCCCGGTTCTTATTGCAAACACATCTCAAGCATAAGAATGTAGATAGAAGTGGTGATGACAAAACTCATTTGATTGGTGAATGAAATTCCAACTTACTAATTAATGCTCTCAGACTTAAAAAAACATGCATTGCAAGATAGGAAGGCGCACACAAACGTATGTGCGATTTATGTTCCTGAATAACTCAGTTATCTGGAATGTTACATGGATATAATGTTCTGGTATCATGGAGGCATTAAAAGAATGGATTCATTGGCGGGAAATGCTGTGTTTGATGGTACAGTACTGAGAAGAGATAGGCTAACTTATAAAGTATAAATAAACAAACTGTCAGAGGATATCTGACAAGGTGGAGAGTGCTGCAGTAGCAAAACCAACAATTGATAAACCTATGTTCCGTAACATAGAAACATTTCTTGTTCCTTCATTTTTTGTTATTTCTCTTTTAGATTGGTTTTAATATTTGGTAATTATATTATCTAGTAGTATTGCATGAACATAGCATTTATCACTTCTTGGTTTTGCTACTGTGGCACTCTTCACCTTGTCAGATATCCTCTGACAGTTTGCTACTGCGACACTCTTCACCTTGTCAGATATCCTCTGACAGTTTACTACTGCGGCACTCTTCACCTTGTCAGATATCCTCTGACAGTTTACTACTGCGACACTCTTCACCTTGTCAGATATCCTCTGACAGTTTGCTACTGCGGCACTCTTCACCTTGTCAGATATCCTCTGACAGTTTACTACTGCGGCACTCTTCACCTTGTCAGATATCCTCTGACAGTTTACTACTGCGACACTCTTCACCTTGTCAGATATCCTCTGACAGTTTGTTACTGCGACACTCTTCACCTTGTCAGATATCCTCTGACAGTTTACTACTGCGGCACTCTTCACCTTGTCAGATATCCTCTGACAGTTTGCTACTGCGACACTCTTCACCTTGTCAGATATCCTCTGACAGTTTACTACTGCGGCACTCTTCACCTTGTCAGATATCCTCTAACAGTTTACTACTGCGGCACTCTTCACCTTGTCAGATATCCTCTGACAGTTTACTACTGCGGCACTCCTCACCTTGTCAGATATCCTCTGACAGTTTACTACTGCGGCACTCTTCACCTTGTCAGATATCCTCTGACAGTTTACTACTGCGGCACTCTTCACCTTGTCAGATATCCTCTGACAGTTTACTACTGCGGCACTCTTCACCTTGTCAGATATCCTCTGACAGTTTACTACTGCGACACTCTTCACCTTGTCAGATATCCTCTGACAGTTTACTACTGCGACACTCTTCACCTTGTCGGAAATCCTCTGACAGTTTACTACTGCGGCACTCTTCACCTTGTCGGATATCCTCTGACAGTTTGGTTGTTTATACATGTTCTCTAGTTGATACCTAACATTGTTTTAATTGTCTACTGGTTATTGTTTCCCATTTTCACTTCATAGGGAATGAAGTTTTATTATTACATCACACTTTGTTTAATAATTTGTGCATTTATTTATTCTTTGTTCCGATTTGTTTCTTCATAAAGGTATCTGTTGGACCATATCATAGAAAGAAAAAGGTTCCTTTGTGCTTGGTTATTTCTCTTGTACATTGGTTTTAATATTTGGTGGTTAGATTATTTAATAACATTATTACATGAACGTAGTATTTATCGACTTAATAAGGGCAGTCATGAACTGACTTAATGGTGGCAGTCATGAACTGACTTAATGGTGGCAGTCATGAACTGACTTAATGGCAGCAGTCATGAACTGACTTAATGGTGGCAGTCATGAACTGACTTAATGGTGGCAGTCATGAACTGACTTAATGGTGGCAGTCATGAACTGACTTAATGGTGGCAGTCATGAACTGACTTAATGGTGGCAGTCATGAACTGACTTAATGGTGGCAGTCATGAACTGACTTCAGAGTGAAGAAGATGATGCTGGAGGTGATGATGTGTACAAAAAAAGAATTCTAGAATTGAAAATGACCACAAGTGAGGGAGAAACTATATTTTTCTCTGGAAAGATCTGAAAATGAACATCTAACTGGGACTCTGAGTCTGCATCCATTCATAAATCCATAATCTATCAGAGTCATTGGGGTACTACATTTGATATGTCACTAAATAGAGGCTAATTTAAGGCTTAATAGTTCTATAATTCTTATTTTTTTTCTTGGAAATGGATATTATTAATGATTATGTTCACTCAACTGGTCATTGATATCTACTCCGAGTATGTGGACAAATTTTTGTCATAATATTTACCACATCCATTTATTCATATTTCAAGAGTTTCTGCTGGAATGTTATCTACATCAAGTGATTTTCCTCCTTTCAATGACCTTTCATTTCATCACTAGAATACTTGCTGTGTAGACATGTCAAACCAGACTTGCTGTGTAGACATGTCAAACCAGACTTGCTGTGTAGACATGTTGAACCAGACTGAAGGGCACAGTATCAGGCGGGAGAAGAAGGGGAAGACAAAGAAGACAGGGAATCAGTGACATCAAAGAATATATGCACATGTCTCTGGCCAATGCAGGTCTGCTTGCACTGGGACAGAGAGGCATTCAGAGTATCCATGATGAAGACAACATTTGAGAACGAATATATCACTTGATGTATATCTCCATTAGTCAATACAATATGTTGTATGTGTATATCACCATCAGTCAATACAATATGTTGTATGTGTATATCTCCATCAGTCAATACAATATGTTGTATGTGTATATCACCATCAGTCAATACAATATGTTGTGTGTGTGTTATATGGAATCTGATCACTGTTCATGTCTCAGGTCATCTCTGAGAAAGCACTAGCAGGACTGGACATATCGACAGCACAGCTCAACTTTCCTGTTCGTTTCTTGGACATTGGTCTGTACCGTATACACTTTTATATGTCAATGACAGGACATTATGGCAATAGCAAGTTTGATGCAACAATACACACTTACATTCAGGTAAGTCAAGATCTATGATATGTGCCTACATTAACATCAAGGTTATCATATAGGTATGTATGCATGTGTGGGTGAGCATGCACATGTGCATTGTCTTGGTACTACACTTTGATGAGGTAAATTAAGTGTGAAGTGGAAACTCATGTTTCTCATGATGTTTCAAAGTTTCTCATTTTGTATGCAATCGAAGTCCCTGGTGTATTCAATAAAAATAGGTATGGATGTCAATGTTACACTCTCTAAATTTCTCTCACAGGCTAAATTAAATTACAATAAAATTAAATGACACTTATTTATGATCTTTCTTATATTAAATTTGTGATCTTTAGTGATTCTGCCTTGTCAAAATCCTGCCCATGATACATTTAAAACTTTATCCAGTTATATTGTAGTCTTCTCTTAATGATGCCAAGTATCATTTTGCTGGTGTGGTTGATCATTGCAATAGTGCTTCAGTTGAGGTAAAATATTAGATTTCCTTTCTTTTGGTAGCCGTCTTTAGGCTGATCTTATACATTCCCTTGGGAATTCCCAAAAAATACAGAACAACATGTTTTCTCATTCACAGACTGACATAAAAATATTAGTTAATGGTATATAAAAGAAACTAACCGCCGTTGTGAAAATATATAGTTAACAGTAGGCCTATACAAAACAAACTAACAGACATCATGAAAATATATAGTTAACAATACACAAAATTCACAGACGTGAAAATATGTACCCGGTAATTAACAGGCTATCTATTTGTTAACATGAATATATACAGTTAATAGTATACAAAGATCAAGATGGACGTGGAGATACAGATGATAAACAGTATTTTTATGTCAACACTCTGCTATCAATCCCAGATATGGGTGCTGACAGCAGCCCAGCAGAGAAAACTTACATGTGAGATGAAATGCCTGAGAAAGGCTGCAAGTGACCAAACTAGACTAAATGACAAATGATAAATCAGGAGAAGAATTGGTATATGATCATGCACAGAATACATTGAGAAACAACAAATAAAATGGTTTGGACACCTTACGAGAATGAGCCATAACCAACTACCAACAAGAACATACAACATAAGAAGATCCGGACACAAGACCAGAGGAAAACCTACAACAAGATGGATAGATAACATTAAGACAACATTGAACAAATACAAATTCAATGCAGCCAAGGTGACACATCTGACCTTGGATAGCAACTAAAGCTCCCAGTCACCACCCCTACGCTTAACGATAAGTGTGGATATTCTGACTATCATCCATCTGGGGATAGACAATAGTATACAAAACAAACTGACATGGAAATATGTAGACCTAGTTAACAGTATACATAACTAACTAATGACATGGAAATATATAGTTAACAGTACACAAAACTAACAAACTGACATGAAAATACATAGGTCTAGTTAACAGTAGCCTATACATAACTAACTAATGACATGGAAATATATAGTTTACAGTAGGGTAGTCGTAGGCTAGATGGCACAATATTTATGTTTCAGTGTATTCTGACAACTAAACTTAACTATGAGAGACCAAACTGCCATCAGTGTATAGTTAAAGCCTATTCATCCGTCTAACATTAGTGAGAGTAGTGAAAACATACAGCGACGTGTAGACAGTATAATGTGATTTTTTTAACAAATGTATTTAAATCACATTATAGGGGGGGGGGAGATGGCGCAGTAAAAATTTGACACAAATGATTATAAAATTGAGAGAGATAATCACTGTAACAGGTCTAGCAAATCAGCAGTGTGCAAATGTGCTAAGTGTGCTAAGTGTGCTAAGTGTGCAAATGTGCTAAGTGTGCTAAGAATAGATAAAATTTAAAAAATAGAACTAGTTTCATAATTTTATTCTGAAAAAAATTAGTTTGAATAAAAAATAGTTTGTAAGTTCCATTTTAAAGCTAATAATGTTGAATGATCAAGGTTGGGTGATTGTTATAACCATATATCTCGATCTATCCCAGCTTTAGATCGGCATCAGCAACTTCCTCATGACATCTGCACTTTCTTCATGCAGTGTGAATGTGCCATCTTATCACAATAAATGTGTGAGACTTTATGCCAAATCACATTGTTAGCAGCTATCAATATAGGCCTATAGTTAACAGTAAGCATATAAAAAATAATCTAAATCGATGTTTCAAGTATAATTTCTTTATCGAGAATGCAGGACAAATAGAGAACATATAATTAAAATAGAAATATTGCAAATGGACTAGCCTGTATGTATGTAATATAGGAAAAAAACACCAAGACAACAATGTCATATTGTTATAGAAACTCATATGAAAAATATGAGAAATAATAACAAAATAAAACAACTAGAAATAGATTAATATGGAATGGAAAAAACCAACATGATAAAACAATGATACTCTATATAAATAAATGAAAAATAGGTCCAACTGCAGCAAAACTAAAATCCAACAGGAAAAACTAGGGAACAGAGTGATGAAGGTTTTCTCATTACTGGAGACTCACATGATAAACAGAGTGATGAAGGTTTGCTCATGTTGATGTAATCGTAAATAATCACATGATAATTGGCATTGTGGCCAAAAGGTCTTTGTCAAGAACACATTTACAAATTTACAGATAAGTAAGAACAAATTGTCCACGATTAAACAAAAAAGCTAAATATGGATATATGTGTTCTGAAATATATTAAAGTAATGTTGTCCTGATTAGATGTTAATATCTGTGGTAGGTCTATATTAATATAATATTGTCCTGATTAGCTGATCAAATTTGAGATATATTAAAATAATGTTGTCCTTATCAGGTGATAAAATCTGACCTGATTGGTGTCATGATTAAAGGAGGAGCCACTCTCATTCAAAGAGGGACAACATCACAGAGCTTAAAATTAAATCCATTGGAAAACTCATATGATCCAGATGTTGATCCATCAGCTCCACAGGTGTGTGTCTTTAATATTATAAATGTCTTTTGTCAAGTTTCATGCATTTATTTTTGGGTAAGTGTGCTGTCTTGTAGCATCCAGTAAACTCTTAAGTGGAATAACATTATCATGAATAAATTCTTGAATAGTTATGCTAATATTTGTTTATATACCAATGTAGCTAGATCCCTTCTGAGAAGAAGACTCCTTCAATAGGAATTGCACTGTCGAAAACTGAATCATCTCGGTATGAAAGAAAGCTCAGACAAACCACCCCACTGCACATAGGAAGTAAGAGCTAATCGCTGACAATTCCTGGGGATCTCAAACAAACAAACCAATGTAGCCACCCATAGCAGCACACACTGACCCCACTGTAATTATTATTGTAGCAGTCAGCATCATCTCTTAGTGAAAAAATATTCCAGAAAATTGTGTTTGTTTTAATGAACTTCATCAGTCAGTCAGTCAGTCAGTCAGTCAGTTCCTCTTTTGCCAAGTTTGACACATAGGGCGGATGTCATAGTTCTCCATGCCTGTTGGTCAGTTGCTAGGGATTGCAGGTCTTGTGCATTTATGCCTGTTGATTTTAATTCATTCATAAATGTTCTTCTGAGCATTGTTTTTGGTCTTCCCTGTTTTCTTTTACCGTCTGGTGTCCACATGAAGGTTTCTCGTGGAATTCTGTCTTCCTTCATTCTAAGTACGTGGCTGATCATCAGTAGATAATCTTATAAAATTGCAAGTTCTTGTTTGAACAAAGGCAAACTGAGTTCCTCAGAGAAGCAATTAAAACAGGAAATGAGTTTTGATTGGAGAATTTCAATCTCATATATTTGTGTTACACAGTGAATAGATCACTCTCCTATGTGGTGAATCTCGTTCTTTTCCATCAACAGTGATGATTTTGGTTTTGAACAATCCTGATGGTAGATAGCAAAGAGAAAATTGGTACAAAGATTCATTCTCTGAAAAGGTCAGGAAATGTAATCATCAATATAAAGTAGCCTACATATTACGAAGACAACACCAGTCAGATGCTTTCTCATCAATCGCTGGCCAATCAGATGAGGACTATTATTTAAAACAATTGCAATGAAGCTGATAAATAGCACTACTTCATTATAAGTCACATGTATATTTTTGTTTTATCGAAAAATCTATGAAGAATGTATCGCTCTACTTATACTTTTCTTCAATAATGTATATTTCCATTTCTTGCTTTCTCAAGAATATATAGGCCTAATTCCATTTTTAACCTTCTTCTTATTACTTTTCTCAATAAAATATATTTCCATTTGTTACTTTCTCAAGATTATTCTTCAGTTTGTAATTTTATTCAAGAACATATAGTTCCATTTATAGTTTTCTTCAAGAATATATAGGCCCTAGTTTCATTTGGAGCTTTCTTCAAGAATGTATAAGTTCTATTTATAAATTTCTTGAAGAATGTTTAGTTCCATTTATAACTTTATTAAAAAATGTATAGTTCCAATTGTAACTTTGTTTTAAGATGAATAAATATTTGAATTGTTGTTTGACCTAAAGGGATTGAGTGTAACCAACTGGATATGTGAGATGGTCAGCAACTCATCAGATGACTGTACTAAGGCTGGCTTCAATCCAGCTTCACAGACTCAGACATTGACCATTAGTGGTTTTATGCTTAATGAGACATACAGGTATGCCAATTTATCATGTCTGTCTCATACATAGATCTGATTAGATAATCTAGATCTCATACATAAATCTCACGTAAAACAAAGTTTTTTATAATTGCTTCACTCAGACAAGACGGACTATTACTGAAACTAGTGGGGAATGGTGTGCACACAAGAAAACATACAAATTACAATACACAAAACATATTCAACATTTCAACCAAAAGGTCTTTATCAAGATAAGCACAAAACATCAAAAGACAATGAATGGAAATTATCAAAACATGCAAACGTATCCAACAGAAATATGGAAATGAGATGCTGGAAGGATAGGAAGTACATAAAAAACATAAATAGGCCTATATGTGAAACAAAAAGAGAAACAAAATTACGTAAATGACGGAACAAAATAAATAAAAACAAAGAACACACCAAACCAGTACTAGACAAAAGAGTGGTCAGAATTTAGTTCAAAAGTATTGAGGGTACCCAATTGAAAAATAAGATGATTTTCTAGAGTGTACCTAGATCTATAATCAGTGATCTAGTACCTACCTAAATCTTAAAATTTAATTGTTGCATAAATCTCATACATAGTAAAGTAAATGTAAGCCATAGCATTTATTAATGCCGTAAGGGTGTGAGATGTTAGCGATCTCATATTTCAGAGGCTCTGCAAATGAGGGCGGTAGCCATCTCCTCTCCCTCGCAGTCTTTACTTCCCAGATTAATCCAGTACCCATTTAAGGCTGGGTCGACCCGGGAGCCATTGCGATCTGAATAACATTTCCGCCTCAACTGGGGAATGAACCCAGGACCACTCATATGCGAAGCCAGTGCGCTAACCACTGCGCTAACGCAGCTCATACATAGATATGATTAGATAATCTAGATCTCATGCATAGATCTCATACACTTGTGTCTGCGACAGTGTGAGCAAACAGTTCATAATTGATAACAGACAATTCTAGTGTGTGTTATGTTATGTTCCTCCAAGGCCATAGGCGGCGCATAGGGCAGAAACCATAGCTTTCCATTTCTGTCTTTGTGTTGCCAGGTCTTTCAATTCTTGCGTGTTGTTTAGGTTCATTGACATGCCTTCTCTATTAATGGTTCTTCGTAGAGTTTCTCTAGGTCTCCCTCTTCTTCTAGTGTGTGTAGTAGCAGAAAAAGTGTCCACTGTTGTGTGTCTACAGCTGCCATGACTTTGATATGACAAATCCACTCTTTGCTTTCTGAAGAATGTTGTCAATATGTTTGTTGAAGAGAGACTGTCATCAATTATTTGATTTTATGTGTTGCTGGGGTCTGAAAGTGGAGCAAAGAATAACTACACTGTGAACTACTATGCATGTCGCTAAGGAATTTTGGGGTGTAGTTGGCTGTGTCATCCCATAAAGGGTCAAAGTGATCCAGAAGACATACTGAGGTTGGATGTGTCAGGTTGAAAGTTACAGATATCACAGCTAAGCTGTAAACCATGATACAACACATTCTATTCTCCAACTGCATCACAGAAGAAAAAAAGATAATTTATTCTTTAATATTTTAGTTCATGTTCCCTATCAATAATGGGGCCTGTACGACTGACAGCGTTCTTGTGACTAGCTTGTTATTCAAGGATAATCAGATGATTTGTGTCTTCTTAGGAATAAGAGAAGTGCTATGGGTAGTAGGTTGATGGCCTGGCAGCTGCGAATTGCAGTACAGATCTACACCCATGAGTCTTAATGTGTCAGGAGCGCAGAGGACTAAGGGAGCTAACACACGGGCAACACACGGGTGATTTCTCTGTGTAGTTTCCCATTTTCTGAAAAAATACTTCCTAAATATTTGAATTCTTTTGTTTGTTTCACTGCTAAATTGTCTGTTGTGATATCTAAAAAAAAGGGTTCAAAAGTCAAAGAGGATTGACTTCACTGTACTTGGTTTCCCATATGTACTCCGTCACTTTTAACGAATCTGCATGCTGCCTGCCAAGAGTACCACTCATAGCACATAACTCCTTAGCTTTAAGTGATAATCCACAAGGATCTCCAAAAAAATCCACCTTGTAAACAAGATGACACGAGCCGGATTCTATAGTTATATCTACTGGTGACTTGCTGATTTTCATAAACGTCTTTTTATGTTGATTTTCATGTTATACTTCTTACAAGCTGTTGATGTATTTGCAATCTATGTGTATTACATGTTTTCTAGGTCATTGCATATCAGGCTTTGATCATCAGTGAACAGAAGTTCATTGATTTCACTTGTGTTTTCATCTACTGAGTTGTCTACATTGTTTATATTTTCCTCTTTTAGAATAACAGCTTCTTCGTTATACTATCCATATAGATATTGAAAAGTAAAGGAGAAAGCACACAGCCCTGTCTGACCCCTGATTTAGTTTCAAATGTTTCGGTTGTTCCATCTGCTTTTCTCACTGCACTTATACAATTTTTTATAGTGCTTGTATGTTGTCTAATTGTTTACCATTGATATTGTACTTCTCTAAAGTTTCTCATAGAATATTTCTATCTAATTGAATACCTTTTCCTGATCTATAAATATAGTGTTGATATCTTGATTATAATCAATAGCTTTTTCACTTACTTGTCTCAGTGTTAATAGTGTGTCAGTGCAGCTGACCCTTCTTCTAAAACCAAATTGAGTGGGACTCAGTTGAGGTTCTGTCATGTGTCATATTCTTTGCTCTAAGATCTTTGATTTAAGGTCTTATCTGTTTTTCAATAATCTTAGTGAACATTTTACTGACATGACTAAGCAGGAAGTTACCTCTGTATGTGCCACAATTTTTTTAATCTGTCTAACTTTTGCATGTACCACTCATCATTTCCTACATAATCTGTGGAACTGCATTTTCAGAATCATGGCATTCCTTCAAAAAGACACAAGACAAGTTACAGCAGAGATATATCTACATGTTGTTAATGGCAACCCACCAATTGTGTCTGTGAAGTAAGTAATACAATATAATTGTTGAACATGCATGCAAATATAGACACTGATGTAGACACTGATGTAGACACTGATGTAGACACTGATATAGACACTGATGTAGACACTGATATAGACTCTGATATAGACACTGATATAGACACTGATGTAGACACTGATGTAGACACTGATATAGACACTGATGTAGACACTGATGTAGACACCAATATAGACACTGATGTAGACACTGATGTAGACACCAATATAGACACTGATGTAGACACTGATGTAGACACTGATGTAGACACGGATGTAGACACGGATGTAGACACTGATGTAGACACTGATATAGACACTGATATAGACACTGATATAGACACTGATGTAGACACTGATATAGACACTGATGTAGACACTGATGTAGACACTGATATAGACACTGATTTAGACACTGATGTAGACACTGATGTAGACACTGATGTAGACACTGATGTAGACACTGATTTAGACACTGATGTAGACACTGATATAGACACTGATGTAGACACTGATGTAGACACCAATATAGACTGATGTAGACACTGATGTAGACACCAATATAGACACTGATGTAGACACTGATGTAGACACTGATGTAGACACGGATGTAGACACGGATGTAGACACTGATGTAGACACTGATATAGACACTGATGTAGACACTAAAGTAGACACTGATATAGACACTGATGTAGACACTGATATAGACACTGATGTAGACACTGATATAGACACTGATGTAGACACTGATGTAGACACTGATGTAGACACTGATTTAGACACTGATGTAGACACTGATTTAGACTCTGATGTAGACACTGATGTAGACACGGATGTAGACACTGATGTAGACACTGATGTAGACACTGATGTAGACACCAATATAGACACTGATGTAGACACTGATGTAGACACCAATATAGACACTGATGTAGACACTGATGTAGACATCAATATAGACACTGATGTAGACACTGATGTAGACACCAATATAGACACTGATGTAGAACTGATGTAGACACTGATGTAGACACGGATGTAGACACGGATGTAGACACTGATGTAGACACTGATATAGACACTGATATAGACACTGATATAGACACTGATGTAGACACTGATATAGACACTGATGTAGACACTGATGTAGACACTGATATAGACACTGATTTAGACACTGATGTAGACACTGATGTAGACACTGATGTAGACACTTATGTAGACACTGATTTAGACACTGATGTAGACACTGATATAGACACTGATGTAGACACTGATGTAGACACCAATATAGACACTGATGTAGACACTGATGTAGACACCAATATAGACACTGATGTAGACACTGATGTAGACACTGATGTAGACACGGATGTAGACACGGATGTAGACACTGATGTAGACACTGATATAGACACTGATATAGACACTGATATAGACACTGATGTAGACACTGATATAGACACTGATGTAGACACTGATGTAGACACTGATATAGACACTGATTTAGACACTGATGTAGACACTGATGTAGACACTGATGTAGACACTGATGTAGACACTGATGTAGACACTGATATAGACACTGATGTAGACACTGATATAGACACTGATGTAGACACTGATGTAGACACTGATTTAGACACTGATGTAGACACTGATGTAGACACTGATGTAGACACTGATTTAGACACTGATGTAGACACTGATGTAGACACCAATATAGACACTGATGTAGACACTGATGTAGACACCAATATAGACACTGATGTAGACACTGATGTAGACACCAATATAGACACTGATGTAGACACTGATGTAGACACCAATATAGACACTGATGTAGACACTGATGTAGACACTGATGTAGACACGGATGTAGACACGGATGTAGACACTGATGTAGACACTGATGTAGACACTGATGTAGACACCAATATAGACACTGATGTAGACACTGATGTAGACACCAATATAGACACTGATGTAGACACTGATGTAGACACCAATATAGACACTGATGTAGACACTGATGTAGACACCAATATAGACACTGATGTAGACACTGATGTAGACACTGATGTAGACACGGATGTAGACACGGATGTAGACACTGATGTAGATACTGATATAGACACTGATATAGACACTGATATAGACACTGATGTAGACACTGATATAGACACTGATGTAGACACTGATGTAGACACTGATATAGACACTGATTTAGACACTGATGTAGACACTGATATAGACACTGATGTAGACACTGATATAGACACTGATGTAGACACGAATATAGACACTGATGTAGACACTGATATAGACACTGATGTAGACACTGATATAGACACTGATGTAGACACTGATATAGACACTGATGTAGACACTGATATAGATACTGATATAGACACTGATATAGACACTGATATAGACACTGATTATGTAGTTACAAGAGTTGGGGAAGGGTGTGTACTAATTTTACATATTTTCTATGAGTTTCATATGCATAAATTATCATCATAATATCATAACCCATCATGGCCGTAGGTGTACCACACTGGAGTCATCATATCTGTAGGAGTGCCACACTGGAGACATCATGGCTGTAAGAGTGCCACAGTAGAGACAGCATGGCTGTAGGAGTGCCACACTGGAGACATCATGGCTGTAGGAGTGCCACACTAGAGACATCATGGACATAGGAGTGCCACACTGGAGACAGCATGGCCATAGGAGTGCCACACTGGAGACATAATTACAAAAGACTTTCCTAACAACCCTGTCCTTAGCCACTCAGAAGAGTAGAAAATTATGCCCAGACCATTCCTTTCATACAGGAGTTTCTTTGACTGTCTCTTCTTCTTCACCCAGACTGTTCCTTGCAAAATATTTCTAGAAAATGAGACATGTCTCATTATATGTCCAAACAAAAAATATTTACATCATTTCACCATCACCACTGCCAAAAGTGATTCTTGATCAAATGCAAGCTTGTTTATTTGTTGTTGGTCCAGTATATCACTTGTGTATGTATCACCATCATCAAGTGTTGTCTCCGCAATTAAGGTTGGCTGCAACAGAATTCCAACATCCTCTGTCTCTTGTTTTGGTGGGGCCCTCTGCTAGACTGTAACCTGTCCATCTTGCGATGTTACTCTCTGACTTATATCTCTGCCTATCTCTTGCTGGCTTCACATTGACTCTACCCTAAAGTAAGGTCTTCAACAAGATGTCGTGTGTTTTAATGTGTCTGTCTATATAACTCATTCATAATAAACATCTCAAGTACATATTCAAAATGCTGAATCCTTCTTTCTGTGTCTGCATTGAGTGTGAAACACTTTCACATCCGTTTATAGTAGGCCTATAATTAACACTGGTAATCTCAATCTCAATACAATGTTCTTTGCTATAATACTGATCTGACTTTTCCATATCATATTCAACTTCATCATGGCAGCCATAATAATCTCAAATCATAATTTCATCTCATGTACCTAAGGGGGAGTGCCAACTGGAGACATCATGGCCATAGGAGTGCCACACTGGAGACATCATGGACGTAGGAGTGCCACACTAGAGACATGATGGCCGTAGGAGTGCCACACTAGAGACATCATGGCTGTAGGAGTGCCACACTGGAGACATCATGGCTGTAGGGGAAACAAACAGGTCAGAAATATGATTCAGAAGGCTAAAAGAGGGATCAGTGTTATCAAGGTTATGGTGACCTTCAACATGCAGCAATGGGTACTTTTTCTGCTTCTGCAAGTGGTGGTGCTATCTGTAATAGATTATGGCCTTGGCCTACTAACTTTGTCACAGACACAAGTCGATAGATTGGAAAAAGTTTAAAATGAGGCAATGCGAGCGGTACTGGGGTGTACTACAGATACACCCATCTCTGATATGAGATTTCTGCTTGATCTCCCCAGCATTAGAGTGTGACATCAGGTAGCACAAGTTAAGTCGTACCTTAAAGTGACAGAATACAACCACCACCCATTACACCATCGTCTAGATGAGTCAAAGGAAAAACGAATCAAGCGTGGCAGATCATGGATCGTGGCTAATGTTTGCTGTGGAAACAACACTTAATGATGATATGTAGATTGTTCAGTTGTTGACGTTTAATGTAGATCATTTTGTTACTTATGTGTTATGTAGATTATTTAATTACTGATTTGTTGTGTAGATTATTTAATTACTGATTTGTTGTGTAGATTATTTAGTTACTGATTTGTTGTGTAGATTATTTAGTTACTGATTTGTTGTGTATATTATTTAGTTATTGATGTGTTCTGTAGATAGTCAGAAAGCTTAACTATGCACTGTATATTCTGTCTGCAGACCAGGCTTTGGGTCAGTATTTTATCAGATGTCAGATCACTACAAGGTTCTCAAGTCATCCAGACTTACATTTGACTGTCTCTGCATGAGCTGCATCAGCACAGACTCACCTGTCTTTTTGTGGAACTTGTACTTGTATGACTATAGATGGCCGGATGGTTGGCGTATTCTACAGACATCAGATCTGGATGGTCGAGTGTGGGGTAAGTGATAACCTCAGTTACAGATTTTAGTCTTGAGAAGTTGAATGTGGGATGATTAAGTGACCATCTCACTAGGAGACATTCTCCCCATACTTTACAAGACAATGATCTCAATATTTTCTCTATATTCTACAAGTCCACCATCTAATCATTCTCTCATTTGTATGACAATCATATAAATATTTTCTCCACAATCAACAAAGCAACCATCTAAACATTCTCTCAATATTCTGTAAAACAATCATATAAATATTTTTTCCATTGTCTACAAGACAGTCATCTAAACATTCCATATTCTGCATAACACTGCATGACAATCATCTGAATATTCTATATACTACATAACACTGCATGACAATCATCTAAATATTCTATATTCTACATAACACTGCATGACAATCATCTAAATATTCCATATTCTACAGGTCAGTCATCAAATGAGATAGCCATATTGCCCAGTTTATTTCAAGTGTTTAATGCTGTGCGCATGCGTGTAGAGTGTCAGGTCACTGTCAATAGTTTCTCCGGGACTGTCTCTGCTATTCTTCAGGTACACAATTTGACTGTTAACAAACGTTCATGTTATTGACAGGATTGAGTTGGTCAGAGTTCATTCCTTCTGTTTGTTTGTTTGTAAGAGTATTCTGTACAAACCGAAGTTTTTGGAGTGCAAAGGGATATGCATTGTTCTTGTGTAATCCCAGAGTTAGCAATTAACTGAGACCCTTAAAAAAAAAAACCACCTTGTGATGCAAACTTTGAAACAGATTTGAAACAGATTGCTTTGAAACAGATTGCTGTGAAATAGATTGCTTTGAAATAAATTGATTTGAAACAGATTGCTTTGATGTAATTTGGCTAATGCTTTATGGATTGTGCTTAGGCAGTGTAGACTAAGATGAAATAGAATTGTGAAAAAAAAAATACCTCTGAGTAAATTCTCTCGGTCCCCACAGACAAAAAACAATCACAGTACAACGAAGACAGCTTCCTCACAGCACAATGAAGACAGCTTCCTCACAGCACAATGAAGACAGTTTCCTCACAGCACAATGAAGACAGCTTCCTCACAGCACAATGAAGACAGTTTCCTCACAGCACAATGAAGATAGCTTCCTGGACTGATGAGTTGTTGTTTCTGAAAGCTCATGAAGCCAAGAACAGTGAAAAAGTATACAGATCAGTAAAACATGTCTATTGAGTGCATGAGAAGGTAGCACAGCACACGAGGGAAGCAATATGTATAATAAGAAATGAGAAAATCAAAACCAAAACAAAAGCAATGTTCAAGCTTGAGAGCAAGCTTCCAGATGTTTTCTGGCTTCTAGACATTATGTGGATAGTTAAAGGCAGGGTATTATACCGACTAAGTATGACGAAACTGTGGGTAGAAGCTCAAGCACAGATGGAGGTGAGGTGCTCATAATATCGGTGAATGAAACCTTGGCTAAGAGGGCAAACCAACCCAAGTTAAAAAAATACATGTGCTGATTATGTGAGGGCCAACACAGTAGAAGAAGTATTCCCTTAAAATCAAGCAAGGACAAGAACTGATAAAACAGTTACTAAGGATAAGATGAAAGAGAGGAGCAAAAATTGAAGATTGGTCAAGCATGGACGAGAACTGATAAAACAGTTACTAAGAATAAGATGAAAGAGAGGAGCATAAATTGAAGATTGGTCAAGCATGGACGAGAACTGATAAAACAGTTACTAAGAATAAGATGAAAGATGAAAGATCATAAATTGAAGATTGGTCAAGCATGGACGAGAACTGATAAAACAGTTACTAAGAATAAGATGAAAGATCATAAATTGAAGACTGGTCAAGCATGGACATGAAATCATGTGCTAGTAATGTCAATGATTTATTAATTCTATCTATTTATTTAATTCATTCCTTTTATCTCTGTATATGATTTTATTTGTTACTTTCATCTATGTACACATCTTGAAAGATTGGATAAGATCAAGAATAAGGTGATGTTTATCATACATGGGTGCATTAGAGATATGTCAGTAAGAGCCATGTAGAATTTACTCAACTGTCCAACTTCTGAACAGAGAATACAGTTTTGCAGAGCACAAACCTGCCCCAAATCACAGCTGATAAAAAAAGCCCACTGCATTCGAAAACTCAGAAAGTGAAAGGCAGTAGACTAAATAGAGGAAAGTCATGGAGTGTGGAGGACATCTAACAAAGTGTGTGGTTGTTGGAAGATGAGGCACCTGGTGCGGAATGGTTAATTGTGCCCTTAGATTGCAAGATCTCCTTCTGAGTGGTAATAACTCTCAATAAACAATGCAAAGAATGGTGTCCTATTACTGTAGAGTCTGAGGTGCAGGCACTGATCAGTGAAAATTCCAGGAAATGGGGCATTTATCAGGCTGACATTTTGAACTTCTTATGAGATACAAGGAAAAATGAATTTTATGAGGAGCTTATTTCAACCAAATTCACACAATAGCATAAATAGGCTACACCACAAAGATAAACCACAATATTTTGGTTTAAAAAAACACATGTACAATGTAACAAACACTTACAAAGAATGATCACAGACCATAGAACATACTGCAGCTACTGTGACAGGCAAGAGAAGGAAACTGATTCAACACCTTATTGAGTGACATGCACTACAAGACCTGCAGAAACAACTGTTAACAACCAAATCTCTGTAACACCAACACCTTTATACAGACACAACACAGCTGAAGAATATACGCACCTACTACCACCTGGCACAGGCAAGAAAGATTGAGAAATCGGATAAGTAAGTAAAGAGGATACTTAATCCTTGTCCATGTCCAGAATAAGGAACTAGGCCTGAAATTTAATATTGCTAGAAAGAAGTGCTACTGTGTGGCTTAGAGAAATGTTTGTCAACCAACAGACAACTGCAACTGTCTGTCATCATGTATTGGATACACCCAAGTCGAGATGGCACTGTCATTGTACCTGTGGACATGTCCAGAGTGCAATGTTGATGATCAGCAAGACTAACTATCAATTTACATTACTTGATTCATTAATTCTATCAATGTAAGTGGCTGGATAAATTACTTCTGTTTATTTGCAGGGCTTGAAACATTACTTCTATCTGATCAATCTATCTTTAGGAGAAAATTTCAAATGAGTTTCATTTGAGTACAGTGGCTTGATGCAGTTCAGACAACAGTGGCTTGATGCAGTTGAGAGGTCAAAGTTGGAATGTGTCATGTTCATTTCCATGCCTGGTCATATAAGTGTTCAAGGCAATGAGTGGTCAGATCAGCTGTGTCTGGAGGTAGAGTAATGGATCGTGCTAACATATTGAACTCCTTAGGAGAAACAACACAGGAAAATTAATATGATGATTCCTATACCATGTCCAGAATAAAGGAACTGGGATTGGAATGTGAGGTTGCTAGAAATAAGCACAGGAGAATGTTTGTCAACTAACAAAGAACTGGATATGTCAGTCATCATATAGTGGTGGATGCAATCAACTGGAGATAAGAACACTTATAAACGTGTCCAGAGTTCAATGATGATGATCTGATGACTGATACTGGCTAACATGACCTTCTTTCAATGTACATGTCATCTGGTATTCTTCTTGTATCATATCAGAGATGTCAAATGATAAGAGATATAGCTACAATATTTCTGTCACAGGTCAACAATCCACCTATATATATATATATATATATATGTTGTTTGTCCATCAGTCTGCGATGGCCATCCACATTGAGCAGCTCTTGCCCTTCATTTAGCATGTTTTCATTGTGCAGCTTGATTTCTGAGGTTCTCTGCAGCTGTTTCACCACTCTTGATTCTGCAATGCCAATTGGATCTGTCTTGTGCAAGATTCCCCATGAATTTGTGTCCATTTTGAAGTGGGTCAGTGATGTCTTAAAGAGTGTCTTTAAAATGCTTTTTCTGTCCTCCAGCCTTGCGGGAGTCAGTCTAGAGGTCTCAATAAAATGTTTTTGGTGGACAATGATCTTCATGCTGACTATGTGTCCTGCCCAGCATGTCTTGGCCTTAATATATATATACCTACCGGTATATATATATATATATATATATATATATATATATATATATATATATATATATATATATATATATATATATATATATATATATATATATATATATATATATATATATATATATATATATATATGATGTTCATCTGTTGTTATCAACAATGACTAAAACTTAACACACACAAAATAATAAAATATAATAAGGTTAATAGTGCATTTTTAAATGACTAATAAGTCCAATGCTAGCACAAAAAGTTCTTCTACACAATTGACATCTGTAGAGGGTGTCTGTGGGATGGTTAAATATTTTGAATCAAGATTATAACAGGCCAATTCTTTAGCAATTACTACTGGTCTTCTTTCTGGCCTGTTTACATCTGAAAAATCCATAAGTGTCTGCACACTCCACAAACCAACTAGGATTGATTCACACTTTTTTCTCTTCATATTAGTTTTAAGATAAGAACAGAATTGGGTTGAGAAATGACTAGCGCTGAAGTTGGTTTACAGTGGGGAAGAGTTGTGCTAATCGTCAACCACACTCTCTCTCCTGAGTTTTATCTTGGTCCAGTGGCAAGACAAAGTTGAGACATCTGGGAGAAAAAAAGGTGCAGTGGATGGCCATAGCATACTATGTGTCTAGCTGTGCCCTATGCTGTCCACACAGCTGTTCTGTTAGCACCTATGTAGAGTTACCTGCTAACTTCTGCATATGTCACAGAAAACATACTTTTTAAGCCTAGGGAGACAAAACCTTTGTTTACAGTGTTAGGTAGGGTATATATACATATATATAGCTACAATATGTCTGTCACAGGTCAACACTCCACCTATACCAGGAAGCTGTACAGTGAGTCCATTAAATAGGACAATCACTACAGCCAAGGCCTGGAACCTGGAAGTGTCTGGATGGACAGATGATGATGGTATAGAGAGCATTGAATTCTTCAGTAAGTTTTTTTAACACAAGATATTTTTTTTCTGCAAGTAGTGGCATGCTTGTGAAAGATAAAAATCAATATCTATAAGACAAGTAGTGGCATGCTTGTGAAAGATAAAAATCAATATCTATAAGACAAGTAGTGGCATGCTTGTGTGAGATAATAATTTTTTTTCTGTTGAAGGTAAATACAAAAACTCACTCTGTACATGATGTGGTGGCAGCAAGATAATGTAATCTTTATAACACAGTTACAAGTTCCACTTACCTACAACTTTATAACATAGTTACAAGTTCCACTTACCTACAACTTTATAACATAGTTACAAGTTCCACTTACCTACAACTTTATAACATAGTTACAAGTTCCACTTACCTACAACTTTATAACATAGTTACAAGTTCCACTTACCTACAACTTTATAACATAGTTACAAGTTCCACTTACCTACAACTTTATAACATAGTTACAAGTTCCACTTACCTACAACTTTATAACATAGTTACAAGTTCCACTTACCTACAACTTTATAACATAGTTACAAGTTCCACTTACCTACAACTTAATAACATAGTTACAAGTTCCACTTACCTACAGCTTTATAACATAGTTACAAGTTCCACTTACCTACAACTTTATAACATAGTTACAAGTTCCACTTACCTACAACTTTATAACATAGTTACAAGTTCCACTTACCTACAACTTTATAACATAGTTACAAGTTCCACTTACCTACAACTTTATAACATAGTTACAAGTTCCACTTACCTACAACTTTATAACATAGTTACAAGTTCCACTTACCTACAACTTTATAATATAGTTACAAGTTCCACTTACCTACAACTTTATAACATAGTTACAAGTTCCACTTACCTACAACTTTATAACATAGTTACAAGTTCCACTTACCTACAACTTTATAACATAGTTACAAGTTCCACTTACCTACAACTTTATAACATTGTTACAAGTTCCACTTACCTACAACTTTATAACATAGTTACAAGTTCCACTTACCTACAACTTTATAACATAGTTACAAGTTCCACTTACCTACAACTTTATAACATAGTTACAAGCTCCACTTACCTACAACTTTATAACATAGTTACAAGTTCCACTTACCTACAACTTTATAACACAGTTACAAGTTCCACTTACCTACAACTTTATAACGCAGTTACAAGTTCCACTTACCTACAACTTTATAACACAGTTACTAGTTCCACCTACAATTTTATAACACAGTTACAAGTTCCACCTACCTACAACTTTATAACACAGTTACAAGTTCCACCTACCTACAACTTTATAACACAGTTACAAGTTCCACCTACCTACAACTTTATAACACAGTTACAAGTTCCACCTACCTACAACTTTATAACACAGTTATAAGTTCCACCTACCTACAACTTTATAACACAGTTACAAGTTCTACCTACCTATAACTCCTTGCACCTTCCTGCAACTCCCTAATGGGAAACATACAGCAGTGACAGTTATTTTTATAAGTCAAGATATCATCATTGTCACAACATTTGTTCACAATAAGTCATGACCTGGAGAATGGCAACTGAAAACCTGTTTTCAATATTGACATCATTATCATGACATTTGTTCACAATAAGCCACAACCTTGAGAACGTCAACTGAAAACTTGTTGTCAATGTTGACATCATTGTCATGAAATTTGTTCACAATAAGCCACTACCTGGAGAATGTCAACTGAACACCTGTTGGCATCATTGTCAAGACATTTTAATGTTCTTTTCTGATGTGGTAGGTGATATTCAGCTAGCACAGTCTCTCTCATACACATTTCCCCAAATATATTCTATAAGACAAATTGTCATTCACCTGCACAAGTTGTCTCTGAAAAAACACATGATAACTCATGAAAAAATATGTTTTGACCAAAAGGCCTTATCAAGAACACTTTTACAACATAATATGACAAGCAAGAATGGCACTGCCTTGGTTAACATGGCAGAGATAAATATGCTCATATTTAGCCTGTTAGTGGCCATGGTCTTTGCCAATCTTACTCATCATATTATGTTGTTACTGTGTTCTTGATAATGCCTTTTGGCTATAACATCAATTTTCATGTATTTTCATGTGTTTTTCTACTGATTAACCCCTTAACTGTGGAGATATCCTTAAGATACGATGAAGGGGTTGCTGCCATTTTGCTGAGATCTTCTACTTCTTAGTTTCCCAGGGAAACAATTGATCTGAATGCTTTATTATGGATGCTTCCATACAGATTTTTTTCCTGGGAAGCTAAGAAGAGGAGGATCTCCACAAAATGGCGGTGACTTTTCATCGAATCCTTAAGAAAACCTCTGCAGTTAAGGGGTTAACATAACTTCATGAACCTGTTTTCTACTTTTACCTGTTTGATTTCAGTCTTTCTGCAGTTATCACTATCTCTGAGATACAGGGCACTCACCACTGTAGCTGTGATATATTGAGATACATGACACTCACTGCTACAGCTGTGATATATTGAGATACATGACATTCACTGCCATAGTTGAGATACATGACATTCACTGCTGTAGCTGTGATATATTGAGATACATGACATTCACTGCTGTAGCTGTGATATATTGAGATACATGACATTCACTGCTGTAGCTGTGATATATTGATATACATGACATTCACTGCCATAGTTGAGATACATGACATTCACTGCTGTAGCTGTGATATATTGAGATACATGACATTCACTGCTGTAGCTGTGATATATTGAGATACATGACATTCACTGCTGTAGCTGTGATATATTGAGATACATGACATTCACTGCTGTAGCTGTGATATATTGATATACATGACATTCACTGCCATAGTTGAGATACATGACATTCACTGCTGTAGCTGTGATATATTGAGATACATGACATTCACTGCTGTAGCTGTGATATATTGATATACATGACATTCACTGCCATAGTTGAGATACATGACATTCACTGCTGTAGCTGTGATATATTGAGATACATGACATTCACTGCTGTAGCTGTGATATATTGAGATACATGACACTCACTGCTGAAGCTGTGAGACATATTTCATGTTCCAAACATGTTTATCTGTTCCCATACCCTGTTGTTTTCTCCAGTCCATGTGGACTCTGACACACAGGATAAGCAGATCACATCCATTGTGACCAGCTATGGAAGCTATCAGCTGCAGGTTACTTTACCTCAAGGGGCTGAATATATGAACTTCCAGGAAATGGTCATCCTTAAAGTCAAGGATACTCTAGGGAGCAGCCAGGACTTCCAATGTGGGGTAGTAGCGGTAAGTTACACAATGTTGCAACTGTAGAGGTCAGTTGTGTGTATACTCTATTGCCAATCTTGATTCTATGACATAATCTTCTTGCTCTAGATATCTTGCTAGTCTTGATTGTTTCTGATCTTTATTTCTTCATAAACTTCACATGCGAGAACTGCTGAGTTTGTGACTGTATGTCTTCTGAGTCTGTATACACCTAGGTTATTTGGAAGATTATCTTTGATCTCGAGTTCCCTAGTTATGCGTCTAGCAACAATTATTTCCAGAATCTTACTGTACACATTCTGCAATGTGATGATGTGATAACCTTTTATGTCTGCAGCATCTTTGCCTGGTTTTGGCATGGGTTTTAGATATCTTTGTAGCCACTAGTACCACTCCTGTTTTCAAAGGTTTATGAAGTTAATCACAGTAATAGACCTAGAAGATGTGTACAATAGAGTCAATTACACTCATCATGTTGACATGTTAAGGGATTATGATATTCACCGCTGGATCATACACTAGATAGCAAATGTGCTAATCTATCGAAAAGTCGCTCTGAGGTAAATAACAGAATAAAATCATCTCAAGTTACACCAACGTCTAGATGAGTCAAAGGAAAAATAAATTAAGCATGGCAGATCATGAATGGCAAAGGCTGAAGACACACTTCAACGAGTATGTGAATTAGAAGAAATAGGAAAGGGCAATGAATGGGTGGAGGTAGACACTGAGAAAAAAATCACTGACCAACGTAATAATACAACTAGATAAAGCATGTCGGAAATGGATTGGTGTCAGGACCCAGGTTACAGTGTATAAGCTCAACCGGTTACATTCAAAACCACAAGACATAATTATATATACAGACAGCTGAGTCAGAAATACAAATAAAAGCGGTTGGGGTTTGTTGCCTACAGAAATGGCATGAAGTTGGTTGAGAGGTTATCTGCATACTCCACTGTCACTTCGAGAATGTGGATGGAGATAGAAGGATTTACAGCAGTGCTGATTTGGTTGATATAGCCCCAGTTGGATGGCCCTATACTCCAGGAGGGATGATTAACAACAGGAAATTATGACATAAAAACATATAACTGTAAAAATAGAATGCTGGTTGTGTTGTCACACAAAAAACACCTCACTATACAGTCATATCATCTTATAAACATATAATTTTGCAAGGTGGTTGGTCTGGTGGCCATTGGTGGTTGCCATCTGACCTTCTGTATGCTTGTAGGAGGGCCTGACCAGTATTAGTTTCCAGCCTCTGGTAGCTGGACTAAGCCCCATTTCCTCAACAAGAAGTTGGGGTCAATGGGGTATATTTACAGATAGATCTGCCTGTTTTGTTTAATGATAGATATATTTTTTTAGTGAACAATTTAGCTGAGACTTTCTAGTGACTTCTTGTGATAGATATATCATAAAGGAATGTCAAGTAGATCGGGACAACAACTTCTATTAAGATAATGAAGATTAAGGCTAATTATGCTGCTATCCAATAACTCACATAGACTCTATTTGTTCAGGTAGTTATTGTGTCTTCTATTGTGTCTCTTATTGTGTCTCTTATTGTGTCTCAGTTGAGGTATTGATATGAGTGGATGTCATCTATAGTGATTTAACTAAATCTACTGAATGTTACATCCATGGATGTTACATGGATGTTACATGTATTTTACATGAATCTATAGACATGGATGTGATGATGTCTTTAGTAATGATGTCATTACTCAGAGGAAAATCAAGTAAATATCTAAACCTCATTAGTAAAAACTGGCAGGAGGACAAACAGATTCTCTGTCAACTGTATCTTAGCTATGTGAGATCAGTAATGGATTATAGCCTTTCTCTCCAGACCATTGTGAGAAATGCTACTATCTCATCCCTGAATAGGGTGCAGAACCAAACTCTGAGACTAATCTATGGATGGATGTGATTAACACCCATAGCAGTATGTGAGAAAGATGCAAATGTAGAGCTGCTGGATATCAGATGAAAAAGAGCACTGACGGAAGTGGTCGAAAGGTACAAGAGACAAAAGAATGACCATCCAAATAAAATACTTATTGACACTTTCAAATAAACAAATAGACTAATACAATTGTCTCTACTGGATATATCTTGAAAGGAAGATGAAAGATGACAAACACCATCTACTACAAGAAAAAGACTAGAAAACAAATACCTTGGACCACCCCATTGGGAGAATTTGCACCAACCAACTATCCCAACAAAATTACTAGATGAAATAGCCAATAAGGTAACACTACCAACAATCCTGAGGACATGTGCCCTGGAAACTATAAACAGCTACCCATTATCAGTAATCAAGGCCTACACTGATGGATTGGCTTTCAAGGCCACCTGTTTTGCAGGATATGGTATCCATATACATTACCCTGATGGATCTGCAAGTTCTGTGACTTTTGTGGGGAAAATTGCTCAAATTATGAAGCAGAAGCTGAGGCCATCAAGACAGCCATTGAGTTAATACACCAACAATTTGATCTCATGGAACAAAAACATCAGACATAGTTTTTACACACAACAAGAACAGTAATTAAGTATACTGGATGTTACATGAATCTACTGGCCCAGACATGATGTATCCGTTAATGTAAGAGTAGTCAGACATCCAGAGGATTTCTTGGTTCTTGTTTTTTTATTAGAAACTGGCTTCACAGCACGCAGGACACTCCCATAAGTGCTCCGCCCTCCGCTCCAGCAGCCATCCCAGTGTATGTAGACTCAGAGTTCCGGTCAGGTGTTGATTGTGTGATCTTCGGGACTATAAAAAAAAATGTACTTTTCCTCCCCTCACCTCTGAATACTCCCATTTCTAACATTCTCTGTATGTGTACGTTCTCAACCTCATTGACATCATCTGCATCTTGAAATGAATTTATTACTGCCTTCATTAAGTCTGCTTTATCTCTTTACAGCAATGTGCCGTCTATCGCTGCATTGCCGGCCAATAAGTCGGCTCTTTTATTTCCTCTGACCCCAGCATGACCAGGGCAGTATATCCATGTAATGCTCTGGACAACTGAGTTGTTCAATAAGTTCCACCATTTTTTTCTTAGCGTGAACTTTTCTATATTGCGCAGCTTGCTTTGAGAGTCTGTGAGTATTACTGAGTGTGTTGATATATCAGTTATCAACCAATTAAGAGCTGCTGTAACTCCCTCTATCTCCATCCTCATGCTCGATGTGACAGTAGAATATGCTGAAGATTTCTCAACCAACTGCACGCCGTTTCTGTAGGCAACAAAACCCCATCTGCTTTTATTTGTGTTTCTGCTAATGGAGCCATCTGTGTATATAATTATGTCCTGTGGTTTTGAGTGTAGTTGGGCAAGTTCGTGCACTGTATTCTGAGCCCTGAACTGCCATCCATTTTCGACATGCTTTATCTAGTTGTATTATTACTTTAGTCAGTGACTTCTTCTCAGTGTCTACCTCCACCCATTCACTGCCCTTTCCTATTTCTTCCAATTCACATACTCTTCGCAGTGTGTCTTCAGCCTCTGCCATCCATGATCTGCTACGCTTGATTCGTTTTCCCTCTGACTCATCTAGACGATGGTGTAATGGGTGGTGGTTGTATTCTGTCACTTTAAGATATGACTTAACTTGTGCTACCTGATGTCACACTCTAATGCTGGGGAGATCAAGCAGAAATCTCATAGCAGAGATGGGTGTATCTCTAGTACACCCCAGTACTGCTCTCATTGCCTCATTTTGAACTTTTTCCAATCTATCGACTTGTGAGTGTGACAAAGTTAGTAGGCAGAGGCCATAATCTATTACAGATAGCACCACCACTTGCAGAAGCAGAAAGAGTACCCATTGCTGCATGTCGAAGGTCGCCATAACTTTGATAACACTGATCCCTCTTTTAGCCTTCTGAATCATATTTGTGACGTGATTGTTGAATGAGAGACTTCTATCAAAAGATTATCCATTGTAGTATTTCAGTGGGCAAAAGGTTTAGGTAGTGGTGCCCATCTCCTCTCCAGCTGTACTTATGATGTGGTTACATGGATGTGTTTTCTCTCTCCATCTCCATTGCACCTTGCTGATGTTGACACTACATCACATTTGAACTTCGCGCTGAGCGCATCGCTACCATTTCACTAGGTCACAACCTTACTTCGTACACATCCACATTAAGACTTCTAAACTTGATAATACCTTCACTATGTTGTTATTTTTGAATCCATTAACGAGTAACCTTCAAGATATTATCCCGAATTGACATATTTTCCACTGCACACTAATTCACTGAATATAATACATAACATAGATCCCTGCTTCACAGAATGAAATCACAATGCCATATGGGTCAGAACAATCATTGCAAGAATTAACATCAAAGTTAGAAAAGTTACCAGCAAGTACGGAATGGAAATCAATTCAGATAAGAGCAAAATCTTGGTAAACAGCAGAGACAGAAAACCAGACTAATATCATGATGAATGGACATAAGCTTGAAGAGGTGAATACCTTAAAATACATCAGATCCAGTATATGCAGCAATGGTAAATGCAAAGCAGAACTAAAAATAAGGCTGGGGATGGCTTTAGCGTCCTTGTCAAGGCTAACTGTGATTTGGAAAAGCAACATCAGTGTTGGAGTGAAAATCAAACTGTATAGGTCGCTGGTGCTTTCTGTTGTGTTGTATGGTTGTGAGAGTTGGACACTCACTGCGGACATGGAGAGAAGATTACAGGCTTTCGAGTATAAATGCTACAGAAGAATTCTACGAATTTCCTATAGGGAACATAAGACCAATGTGTACGTAAGAAATAAAGTAGAGATGTGTGCAGGTGTCCAGGAGCCATTGCTTTCAATAGTGAAACGACGAAAACTAGCATGGTTCAGACATGTACATTCCTTGTCAAAAACAATACTGCAGGCAACTGTCGAGGGTGGAAGAAGCAGAGGAGGACAAATAAAGACATGGACAGACAACATCAAGGAATGGACAGGGCTAGATATTTCCACACTCATCCGCATCGCTGAGGATAGAATTCGCTGGAGGACTCTGTGTGCTGAAGCATCCAATGTGGTTCCCCTACGACCCTGAAGGGTTATGGGTTTATTGATTATGATGATGATCAAAAGATTATCCCAAGATATTTAAGGTCCTGTTCTCTTTCAATGAATGAGCCCATGCAACTAACAGCTGGCAGTGTGTCATTGATGATGAATGTATTTGGCAGAGATTTAAGGCAGGGTGATGGATGTATATGGTAGAGTTTGAAAGCAGAGTGATGGATATATTTGGCAGAGTTTGAAGGCAGAGACTTGCCTACCCGCCTGCCTACCTACCTACCTGTCTGCCTGCATTTATTCCTGCCTACATGAATATCTGCCTACCTACCTATCAATCTACCTACCTGTCTGACTTACTACCTACCTACCTGTCTACCTATCAATCTACCTACCTGTCTGACTTACTACCTACCTACCTGTCTATCTGTGTGACATCCTGCCTACCTATCTATCTATCCACCATTATCTTTTTGTAACTTGCAGCACTTTTCAGCATCAAGGAGTAGAATGGTTCACTGGAGATTTTTTGTTATGTGCTTCATATATGCTTGTTTCTGTGGTTTCCTTTATTTATTTAATCCATCTTTTGCAAAGTCTGCCTTTGTATCCATTGTGTCTGAGTAACAATGCTATTTGGGGAGAATTGTTTGGTGGTTGTCTGGAGGTATGTACAATGATCAATGTTCAATACATATCAACGAAATTTATATTGATCACAAAATCAGGTTTGGCCACTACCGGTGATGGACATTCGCTCCATTGTCAAGAACATTGAGTACAACAAAATGAATGATATGAGTCAACTGTTTGCAGAAGGTGATCAGAGAGACTGCACAGAGCAAGCTACCAACTTGGTGTCCCTGCTCAACAGTGACAGTAAGAGAAGTCAAACAGGTGCATGCTGCATGTCTTTGTTCGTTACCTGTACACTCTCCCTGGCTCCAATATTGACACATTTTTCACATTCTCTTGACAACCTGTTTCTTATGATTAAATTAGAAATATTCACAGACTTCCAGATATCAATCACACAATCAGTATAAGCACATGTAAACTTGATTGTATCTTGATGTCACCTAGAGATTTCATACACTGGGTTATCACACAATCAGTATAAGCACATGTAAACTTGATTGTATCTTGATGTCACCTAGAGATTTCAAACACTGGGTTATCACACAATCAGTATAAGCACATGTAAACATGATTGCATCTTGATATGTCAAAAAACAAAATATGTCACATAACCATTGCCAAGGTCATCACACTTATACATAACTTACACATCACAAGTGCATAACAAAACATATACATCACACATGTATATAACTTATACTTATTTTGTATATAATTTATACATAGCTTGTACATAACTTATACATCACACATGTACATACTTTATACATCACACATGTACATAATTTATACATTACACATGTAGATAACTTGTACATAACTTAGGGTAGCCGGGGGCAATGATGCGCGTTTTTCACTTTTTTCCGTATTCTGACAAATAGACTTAACTATGAGAGACCAAACTAGCAGCAGTGTGTAGCTTATCCATCCATCTAACAATCGTCAGGGTATTTACAACATACAATCACGTTTAGTCCGTAGAATGAGATTTTATGAACATGAGTATAATCCCACCTTTGCCCCAATTTCTGGGGCAAACACGCGCAGGCAAAAACAATTACAAAATCATGGGAAAATTGACAAAACCAGCAAAATAACAACGTCACTTCTTATCTAAACATAGTCAGTCACAATGTGGGAAGATAATAGAGCACAAAGACTAGGCATATGTATCTTTATGTAACTTTAATACGAAAAAAATGAAAAAACGTAAATATGAAAAACAAAATTTAATACAGAGAATGGGTGCTTAGATCCGTGTAAAGCTATAAAAACGTGTTGGAGTGCTCTATAAAGCGTTTGACTATAATTTCAACTATCTATGAATAGCGGAGGTCGTGCATCTATGATCAGCGGAGATCGAACAACTATGACAGGCAGAGATCGTGCATCTATGACTGGCGGAGAACGTGCATCTATGAATAGAGGAAATCGTGCATCTATGAATAGAGGAAATCGTGCATCTATGAATAGAGGAAATCGTGCATCTATGAATAGCGGAGATCGTGCATCTATGAATAGCGGAGAACGTGTAACTATGACTGGCAGAGATAGTGCAGTTATGACCGGCGGAGATAGCGCAATTATGACCGGCGGAGATATTGCAATTATGTCCGGCGGAAATCGTGCATCTATGAATAGCGGAAAACGTGCATCTATGAATAGCGGAGAACGTGCATCTATGAATAGCGGAGAACGTGCATCTATGAATAGCCGGGAACGTGCATTTATGAATAGCTGAGATCGTGCATTTATGTATAGCGGGGATCGTGCATCGGCGGAGGTCGTGCATCTATTATCTACGGAGGTCGTACAACTATGACCCGTGAAAATTGTGCAGCTATAACCGACAGGGATCGTGCAACTATGAATAGCGGAGAACGTGCATCTATTATCGGCGGAGACCGTACAACTATGACCCGTGGAGATTGTGCATCTGTGATCGGAAGGGATTGTGCATCTATAGCAGCGACTGCTTCATTTTCAGTCAGTCGCATCATTTTCTCAATTTTCCGTTTGTAATTCCTAAAAAGAAACATAACGTGACAATAAAATATTGGTTTAAGTATTTGGCAACATGAGGGGGAAGTGACTGGGGCAAACATGCGCAGTCAGTCAGCAGCGCATGTTTGCCCCGTCAGTGTGCGTGGCGTTACCCCAAAATCACACTGTTCACAATTTTTATAAAATATCATGAAAACAAAAATTATCTTGACAATGTAACATGCTTAATAACTTAACAATACAATATAGTTTTCAGTTCAGACATGTAAAATAACATGACAGTAATGATAACAGAGGACAAAGAGTGAGAAGTGGAAAAAAAGTTAGATCGAGAACGTTAAAAAATGAATTTACCTCATAGCTCAAAAATGACCTGCCCGTGACTGATGAAAATTCGTTGTGCGACAGAAACGGATGTTAGCGTCCGGCGTGGCCACGTGGTTTGCGGGAAAAACCCATAGTTCTAGAAAAAAACGACTGCGAATCTTTGCCCCCAGCGCATCTTTACCCCCGGCTACCCTATTCATCACACTTGTACATAACTTATTTGTAATGGCACACATGTACATAACTTTTACATAACTTGTACATCACACATGTACATAACTTATACATAACTTGTACATCACACATGTACATAACTTGTACATAACATATTTGTAATGTCACACATATAGGTGATACATGATTGGATGTTCATATTTAGAAAAAGACAATAAGTCATGTATTGTTTTATAAAATGTAAATGCGGTTGCAACCCCTCTCCCTGGTCACATTGTAATATTGCTCGATTATCTTAGCTATCACATTGTCCCATCCTGATATTGCATGCTCAACTTGAGTGTCACATTATCATATTGCATTGTTATCTTGACTAATACATTCTGATATTGCATGTTAATCTTAGCTGTCATATTCTGATATTGCATGATTATCTTGACTGTAACATTGTCATATTCTGAAATTGCATGATGATCTTGACTGTAACATTGTCACATTCTGAAATTGCATGATGATCTTGACTGTAACATTGTCAGATTCTGAAATTGCATGATGATCTTGACTGTAACATTGTCATATTCTGAAATTGCATGATGATCTTGACTGTAACATTGTCACATTCTGAAATTGCATGATGATCTTGACTGTAACATTGTCAGATTCTGAAATTGCATGATGATCTTGACTGTAACATTGTCAGATTCTGAAATTGCATGATGATCTTGACTGTAACATTTGTTAACAATTCTAACCATTTCACATGTTTCTTAACCTGCTGAACACTGCTTTAGTATAATAATTCAATGACCTCTCAGTACATAGGCCTATTCTAATAACATAAATAACAGACTATCACAAACACATTTTATATCAGATATTTATTGAGCTTACATTTGGGGACAAACAACAAGTTGCATGTACTTCTGACTATTATCACCAACCACAGAAATTTACTTTCTAGTAACTCCCTCCACCCCACACACACTCTCAACTATCTTTTTATGAGTTTTTCTATTTATAAAAGATATTTTTGTGGTAATCAGATGTGAAAACCTATATACATCAGAAATAATATCTAAAAATTGTAACATTCAATGTGATTCCAGTCTGTACTTGTTTGTTGGTTCAAATATAATAAACCATCCATCACATGCGATGATGACAACAGTTTCAGACTTGTGTTGTTGCATCTCTCTGGTGTATACAGGGATGACTGAAAAGTTCAATCATGGCACAAAATCCCCTGTCATATTTGGAACACATTGATCAGAATTGGGCATCTGTGTATTTGTTGTTCTGTCTTTTTGGGCAGCATGTTTTGTTTGTGCCTCTGAGTCGTGATGCTTCTCTGCAGCATGATACCTTTGCTGATGTTACTGTATCACACTGGGAAATTTTTAGTGACACCTCCCAGAATGTGGTATTAATGTTGAACCTCTTTAGAGACACTTTGAGAATGTCCTTGAAAGATTTCTTCTGTCCACTGACAAGTCATTTTTCCCTTATCAAACTCTCTATACAACAGCTATTTTGGGATGTATTTAACAAACATGCACACGATATATCCAGCTTATCTGATTTGGGCCTTTTTCAGTATTGTCTGAAAAATAGGTATCCAGTAACCAGTTTATCTAATTCTGCATTATTTGTTACTTTGGTTACTGCGGCACCCTCCACTTTGTCGGACACCCTCCGACCATTTGGTTATTTATATATTCCCTACTAAATTTCCAGCAAGATATAGTACAGAGGATGGAAATGCATTGCACCACCGTTTTACTTGAATCTATGGCCTGACACATCCATATTTGGTGGAAGCATTGTCTGAATGTTTGCTCTAGTGAAGACTTTAGGTACTTTATTTTGCCACTGTACCATGAGAAGTTTGCGGATACAGCATGTGCGACTGACTTTATTGTGCATGAGGTGAGGGATGTGGGACTATAACTTTTTTGTATTCCTGCCAGTTATCCTTTCTGAAGAATGGTGTTGATGGTTACTATGAGTCTTGCTGTTGGAAAGTGTCTCTCATTACATGTTCTTTTTTTCTGTTAGGTCAAACATAAATTCATACACTAAAACAAATCTATGATCTGTTCTAGATCAAGCATGCACTTGTACACTAACATCAGTCTCTGATCTGTTCTAAATTAAATGTGTACACTAACACAAGCCTATGTTCTGTTCTAGATCAAACATAAACTTGTACACTAACGCAAGTCTATATTCTGTTATAAATTAAATGTGTACACTAACACAAGCATCCAATCTGTTCTAGATCAAACATAAACTTGTACACTAACACCAGAACACTGCCTGTTGGGATTCCCTTCAAATTCTCTCAACTTCATCATCTCCTGCGCTTGTGTAGTTACGAGGAGGACTTCCTCGAGAAAACCCATGAGATGGCAGATTTCTTCAGCTGTTGCCTATATCCCAAGAGAGTCCTCAGGTCTGCTCTTCTTCAAATGTGCAGTATCTTCTGTCAAGACACACTCTTGAACACTTGGAAGTCTTCCTTTTCTGACAGGGGCAAACTTGTTCTAATTTTCCACCCCCATAGTGCTGCCATTCGTCATGTTCTGCTCCGTCACCTTCTTCTTTTCAAGTCTGATTCCGAGGTGTGGAAAGTGTTCTGTGACCCCTCTCTTGTTACTTACAGACATGACAAGAACCTCAGGGATCTGCTGGTGTGGAAAGTGTTCTGTGACCCCTCTCTTGTTGCTTACAGACGTGACAAGAACCTCAGGGATCTGCTGTGACCCCTCTCTTGTTGCTTACAGATGTGACAAGAACCTCAGGGATCTGCTGGTGTGGAAAGTGTTCTGTGACCCCTCTCTTGTTGCTTACAGATGTGACAAGAACCTCAAGGGATCTGCTGGTGTTGAAAGTGTTCTGTGACCCCTCTCTTGTTACTTACAGATGTGACAAGAACCTCAGGGATCTGCTGGTGTGGAAAGTGTTCTGTGACCCCTCTCTTGTTGCTTACAGATGTGACAAGAACCTCAGGGATCTGCTGGTGTGGAAAGTGTTCTGTGACCCCTCTCTTGTTGCTTACAGATGTGACAAGAACCTCAGGGATCTGCTGGTGTGGAAAGTGTTCTGTGACCCCTCTCTTGTTGCTTACAGACGTGACAAAAACCTCAGGGATCTGCTGGTCTGGAATCACTCCAGCCTGATGTTCCTTATCATTTCAGCACTATCAGCTGCAAACACAGCAAATGCTACACCTGTGCTTATGTCACCCAGACCCAGTCTGTCACTTTCCCTAAAGCCACCTTCACCATTAAGGAGAGCTTCACATGTGTGTCCCACAACGTCATCTATGCCATCATATGCAAGTGTTGCGCCATGACATATATAGGTGAAACTGGAAGGAAGCTCGCAGACCAATTCTGTGAACATCTGTATAGCATTCTAAATCTTTTGGTTTATCTTGTGGATGTCCACTTCAATGGCATGAGTCATCATGGCACCCAGGACATTCAGGTTACAGCCATTAAGTCGTGCTTCTCTGATGACCGGACCCATCTTGCACTTGAGAATTGCTACATTTTCCAATGTGGCACTCTTAAACCCTACAACATCAATGAACACCTGTCTCATGGATGATTCTTGTTGTCCATAATTTCTCTGTTTGTTTCGTGTCACATGTATGTAGTAATTTTTGTATATTCCTTGTCCAGTGTCATTTCACATCTTCCGATCAATCTACAGTAGGCCTTCAATGACCATGTGAACTTCTGTAATTCTATAATTGTATGTTTAAATTTTGTTCTAATTTTTGTATTTATAAAGGCCTTATGGTCAAAATGTCAATTTGTGTGTGTCATTATGTGAGTCTTGAGAGATTAGCAAAATTTCATTATCCTCTTCCTGGATTTACCTGTTGGACTTCAGCTTTGCTCAGTAAGTACATATTATTGATCTATAATCTGTTCTAATTCAAACATGAATGTGTACGCTAACATTAGTCTATGATGTGTTATAGATAAACGTGTACACTAACATTAGTCTCTCATCTATTCTAGATCTAATATAAATGTGTACACTAACACCGAGTTAGTGTAAGAGTTCCGGTTACCAGTTTCAAGATGGCGGATGTATGTTTCTGTTCTTTATTCCTTTGGATACGTTAATCGACAAATTAACAAATTGTCATTGTAAAACTCCCAGTGTTTCTGTAACGGATGTTATAGTTCGCATAGATCAAAAACAGCTAGGAATCAAATGGGTAAACAACAAGACCCTGGAAGATCTAACCTTCGCAGATGATATTGTTCTCCTGAGTTCAACACACCAAGATCTCCAAGAATAAACAGAAAGACTCAAATTTTTTGCACAACAGATAGACCTTCAAATAAACACACATAAAAGGAAAATCATGAACTTTACTGGCCTGACAGAATCAATTAAACTAGATGATAATATACTAGGCAACGTTTCATATTTTGTATATTTGGGGAGCAAGATAACAGCAGACATGCACACCGACTCAGAAATCAAGACTCGAATCGTTCTCGCCTTCAACGCCTTTAACAAGCTCTCAAACATCTGGAGATCGCAGATCGCAAGTAAACACATCAAACTGCGACTATTCAATGCAAGTGTGATTCCATCATTGACATATGGATATGAAAGTTGGAAATCTACCGCAATAATGGATAAGAAGTTAGTTGCCTTCGAGAATAGATGCCTCAGAAAAATCACAAATACTATTTGGAAAGACTTCAAATCAAACGACATACTAAGAGAGGAGACAAAACAAGAATATGTGATGAACATCATCAGAAAACGCCGCTGGACATACATTGGCCACATACTTAGAATGAAGGAAGACAGAATTCCACGACAAGCCTTCCTGTAGACACCAGACAGGAAAAGAAAACAGGGAAGACCAAAAACAATGCTCAGAAGAACATTTATGAATGAATTAAAATCAACAGGCATAAATGCACAAGACCTGCAACCCCTAGCAACTGACCGACAGGCATGGAGAACTAAGACATCCACCCTATGTGTCAAACTTGGCAAAGGAGGAACTGACTGACACTAACACCAGTCTATGATTTATCTTAGTTCACACATATTTTTGTACACTAACACCAGTATCTGATCTGTCCTAGTTCACACATATGCTTGTAAACAAACACCAGTATCTGATCTGTCCTAGTTCACACATATGCTTGTACACTAACACCAGTCTCTGATCTGTCCTAGTTCAAATATAAATCCACAGACTAATACCAGTATGCTGTTTATTACACAGAGTATGCTGGTCAGTATTTGGCATCCAATTTTGCCAACTCCATGTATGGCTTGACTGACAAAGACCGAGAAAATTACATGAAACAGGTTTGTTTTTCACATGTGTTAATAGTGTGTCATGTAACAAGTGTTAAAAGTGTGTCATGTAACATGTGTTGAAATAATCAGTGTTGACAGTGCATCATGCAACAAGTGTTGAAAGTGTGTCATGTAACGTGTTGAAATAATCAGTGTTGACAGTTCATCATGTAACAAGTGTTGAAATAACCAATATTGACAATGTGTCATGTAACAATTGTTGATAGTGTGTCATGTAATAAGTGTTGACAATGTGTCATGTAACATGTGTTGAAATAACCGGTGTTGAAGGTGTGTCCTGTTACAAGTGTTGACAATGTGTCATGTAACATGTGTTGAAATAACCGGTGTTGAAGGTGTGTCCTGTTACAAGTGTTGACAGTGTCATGTAATAACTGTTGACAATGTATCATGTAAGAATTGTTGACAGTGCATCATGTAGGAATTGTTGACAGTGCGTCATGTAGGAATTGTTGATAGTGTGTCATGTAACAAATGTTGAAAGTGTGTTTGTTGTGTCACATAACAATTATCAGGAGTGATCTTCATGTATGGACTATTGAAAGTTTGTTTGCATATATTACTATGTGCATATATCACTATGTGCACATATTACTATGTGCATATATTATTATGTGCATATATGTGTATCAGTGTGCACTAATAGTGTGCTCTATTGGGCAGATATACTGTTTTATACATTTCCATCTTTGTATAATAGTCCTAACCAGCAACTCCATTCTTAATAAAGGTAAACCAGCAGGTACACCAAGAAGCTATAGGTCCATATCCCTCATCACATGCACAAGCAAGTAGGTGCATAACATAAGCATAATAACACTGATGACGTGGCTTTCAAGACCACTTGTTTAACAGGATATGGCACCTGAATCAGTTACCCCGATTGGTCTACCTATGAGCTCTGTGACTCTTGTGATGAAAATTACTTCTATTTTGAAGCAAAGGTTGAGGAAATCAAGTTAGCCATTGAATTACTATATCTAGAGTTTGACCTCTGGAACACAATACATTAGAAATAATCCTTTTTACAGATTCCTTGTCATTTTTGGAGGCAAACAGACCCCTTATGAAATCAAGATAGGCCTAGTTTTATCTGTACACAGTTTTATCTCTACATAGGGTAGCCGGGGGTAAAGATGCGCTGGGGGCAAAGATTCACAGTCGTTTTTTTCTGGAACTATGGGTTTTTCCCGCAAACAACATGGCCATGCCAGAAGCTAACATCCGTTTCTGTCGTACAACAAATTTTCATCGGTCAAGGGCAGGTCATTTTTGAGCCATGAGGTAAATTCATTTTTTAACATTCTCGATCTAACTTTTTTCCACTTCTCACTCTTTGTCCTCTGTTATCATTACTGTCATGTTATTTTACATATCTAAACTGAAAACTATATTGTATTGTTAAGTTATTAAGCATGTTACCTTGTCAAGATAACTTTTGTCTTCATGATATTTTATAAAAATTGGGAACAGTGTGATTTTGGGGTAACGCCGCGCACACTGACGGGGCAAACATATGCTGCTGACTCACTGCGCATCTTTGCCCCAGTCACTTCCCCTTCATGTTGCCAAATATTTAAACCAATATTTTATTGTCACGTTATGTTTCTTTTTAGGAATTACAAACGGAAAATTTAGAAAATGATGCTGCTGACAGAAAATGAAGCCGTCGCTGCTATAGATGCACAATCTCCACACGTCATAGTTGTACGATATCTGCAGATAATAGTTGCACAGTCTCCGCTATTCCTCAGCTATCCATGGATGCACGTTCTCCGCTATTCATAGATGCATGATCCCTGTCGGTTATAGCTGCACAATCTTCACTGGTTATAGTTGTACGATCTTCTCAGATAATAGATGCACGACCTCCGCCGATGCACAATATCTGCTATTCATAGATGCACAATCCCCGCTATACATAGATGCACGTTTCCCGCTTTTCTTAGATGCACGTTCCCCGCTATTCATAGATGCACGATCTCCGCCGGTCATAGATGCATGATTTCCGCCGGTCATAGATGCACGATTTCTGCCAGTCATAGATGCACAACCTCTGCTATTCATAGATAGTTGAAATTATAGTCAAATGCTTTATAGAGCACTCCATCACGTTGTTATAGTTTCAAATGGATCTAAGCACCCATTCTATGTATTAATTTTCTTTTTCATATTTACGTTTTTTCATTTTTTTTCGTATTAAAGTTACATAAAGATGAATATGCCTAGTCTTTGTGCTCTATTATCTTCCCACATTGTGACTGACACTATGTTTAGATAGGAAGTGATGTTGTTATTTTGCTGGTTTTGTCAATTTTCCCATGATTTCGTAATTGCTTTTGCCTGCGCGTGGTTGCCCCAAAATTTGGGGCAAAGGTGGGATTTTACTCATGTTCATAAAATCTCATTTCTATGGACTAAACGTGATTGTATGTTGTAAATACTCTGACGATTGTTAGATGGATGGATAAGCTACACACTGCTGCTAGTTTGATCTCTCATAGTTGAGTCTATTTGTCAGAATACGCAAAAAAGTGAAAAATGCGCATCATTGCCCCCGGCTACTCTATGCCATCAGTGTGACTCTGCAATGGATCTCTGGACATAGAGTTCTAGTAAAAAATGAAACAACTTGCAAAAAAGAGGTGTATAAGAACAATCAAAAAAGTCCTTGCATTATGAAAACAGCTGAACAAATTCTCAGAAACAATTCCAGGAAAATCTGGCTAAACAGTTAAGAAAATTGACGGACTGATCTAAATGTGTTTAGTGAAATGACTTGATCAAAGAGCAATGGCAACATAAACCATGCAGACGCAACCAATTCCTTATCTTTCAGTTGCAAACAGGAAATTCAAGAGTCAATAGCCGTTTAAATTGTATCAGACACTAGAAATTATCCATGTAGAGACACTACTCTCATCTCAACACAAATGCAGAATAGCTCCTTATTGTTTGCCCTTCTCCCTCAACTGCAGGAAAAATATTTTACCAACACCCTTAATAGTTATTAACACATTTTATTGATTGCTGAGTCAACTTCAGATGATGAGCACTTTTCAAAGCATGGCATTGAGTTGCTGTGTAAAGCTACTCAACAGCAATTGAATATTGACAAAAACTTTGACAGGCTGTATCATTGCTTTGTGTAACTAGAATATTTCATTGACAAGATGTATCAATGCTTTGTGTAACTAAAATATTTCATTGACAAGATGTATCAATGCTTTGTGTAACTAGAATATTTCATTGACAAGATGTATCAATGATTTGTGTAATCTATAATATTTCATTGACAAGATGTATCAATGCTTTGTTTAATTTAGAATATTTCATTGACAGGATATATCAATGCTTTGTTTAATTTAGAATATTTCATTGACAAGATGTATCAATGCTTTGTTTAATTTAGAATATTTCATTGACAAGATGTATCAATGCTTTGTTTAATTTAGAATATTTCATTGACAGGATGTATCACTACAGAATGATGATATAGAGTATCAGATGGAATCTCAGAGAAATGATCGATCTTTGGTAAGATACTAACACAGATACTAACACAGATACTAACACAGATACTACCACAGATACTAACACAGATACTAACACAGATACTAACACAGATACTAACACAGATACTAACACAGATACTAACACAGACACTAACACAGACACTAACACAGACACTAACACAGACACTAACACAGATACTAACACAGATACTAACACAGATACTAACACAGATACTAACACAGATACTAACACAGATAATAACACAGATACTAACACAGATACTAACACAGATACTAACACAGATACAAACACAGATACTAACACAGATACTAACACAGATACTAACACAGATACTAACACAGATACTAACACAGATACTAACACAGACACTAACACAGACACTAACACAGACACTAACACAGACACTAACACAGACACTAACACAGACACTAACACAGATACTAACACAGATACTAACACAGATACTAACACAGATACTAACACAGATACTAACACAGGTACTAACACAGGTACTAACACAGGTACAAACACAGGTACAAACACAGGTACTAACACAGGTACTAACACAGATACTAACACAGATACTAACACAGATACTAACACAGATACTAACACAGATACTAACACAGATACAAAATGAAGTAAAATGGTTACTAAAGAATACCTACCTATCATTAGTGAAAAAATAATAGCTAAAATTATTTACTCACTGCACAAAGGAAGTAAGAGTTAATCACTTGCAATTCCTGGAGTTCTCAAACAAACAAACAAACAATCATGTATTGAACCTATTTAGCTATGATTTTTTACTAATGATAATTAGGTATTCTTCAGTAACCATTTTACTTCATTTTGTATTTCCTACAAGAGAGATTCAGTGAGAGTGTGATAATGAACACTTTAAAAGAAACACAGAAGAAACATGCAGCTATATTTTGTAGGCTATAGACATTTCAAGACTAACTTTGACCTCAGTAATCACATAGAGAAATTTCTGTGCATGTTTTCATCTTCTTCTCATTCATAGTTTAACATGTCTACACAGCAATTCTTCTTTATAATTGCTAATGCTTTGGTAATGTATGCAACAATAGTTAAAAACAAAAAGGTCTTGTTATGCCTATGTGTTGAGGTGTACCCTAAATTGATTATAAATTTATTATTTTGTGCATGTTTTTATGTATGCCCTGAATTGATTATAAATGTATTATATGCTGTGCATGTTTTGATGTGTACTCTGAATTGAATATGCATTGCATATCTTGATTTTGCAGGTGCGAAAATATCTGATTGAGAAAGTTCTAGACTTTCATCCACAGTCAGTGGTAGCTGTCACTCAAATCTGCAGTTTCTTATCTGAGGCTACCAAGTATGGAGATGAAATAGATCAAGATAGTCAGGTAAAATTGTGATTAGATCAAGATAGTCAGGTAAAATTATGATTAGATCAAGATAGTCAGGTAAATTATGACCAGATCAAGATAGTCAGGTAGAATTGTGATCAATTGTGATTGCGTTATATGAGGGTAATTTTGTGTGATTCCGTACTGATGAATTAGTGTATAGCAACGGAAGTGACTGGAGACGACTACCACTACTAGTTACGTAATGGCATCTGGGGCTATCTGCACCTATAGAGTCCATAAGGTTAAATATAATTGACTTGTTTATCATCAATGGAAATGAATCTTGGATAATCGGCAGAATAATGCAAAATTGTATAGAAGCAGCAGAGATGTGTTTTCATAAAAGAATAATACCATAGACAATTGAAAAGCGTAAAGAAGATATCTTGAAAGACAGTCTGGAAAACTTACCTGACTTGAAAAAACTACTTAGCGAATTGTCTTACCAATATAGGGTAACCATGCAGTGGATACCCTCTCACTGTTGAATACCAGGAAATGAAAAAGCAGACCAACTGGCTAAGGAAGGTGCTGCCGAAGACCAACCAGATATACCAATCACCTACCATCAGAAAAAACAGATGATAAAGTCAATAAGAACGCCACAAACACCAACACAAGATGACTATCATATTATGAACAGATCAGAACAAGTTATAATTCTACGTCTCAGAACAGGACACAACCGACTCCGATTGGCAACTGACTTCAAGATTGGCAACACGGCCATGTGTACATGTGGACAGGCAGCACAGAGTGCCAAACATATACTTCAAGAGTGTTATGAGCATGAAACACTGAGGCAGACATATTGGCCAGAGGAAACAACACTGGAATCAAAGCTCTATGGGCCACTGTATGAACTACAAAAGACAGTGAGTTTTATTAAGGAGACAGAATTACAGATATAGACATGTTTCAAGTGAACGAAAGAAGAAGAAGAAGATCTAGAAAGACGTTAATTTTAAAAAGAGACCTGTTTACACGCATCGGAAAGAGACAGTCCACATTATTTGGTCTCATCATGAGAAGAGGAAAGATGGAACACATTGTAGCAACAGGCAAGTTGAAGAGCAAGAGAAGTAGGAGAAGAATAAGATAGAAGATGCTTGAAACCTAGCATTGGGGCATGGAAGAACATCTGTATTGGAAATGATTGACAGCACATGAAATAGAATGAGATAATAGTCAATGCCACATGGCATGTACTATAAGAAGTTTGTCATCAGATATTGGCAGAGATGTGTTATTTGTTAGATATCACTAAACTGACTTTCCATAAGTCTCTGTGAACACAGGTAGGTGTTGACACCAACTTGAATAAACTGTGGAGTGGTTCGGTCCATGTTGGCTCGCATAGATATTTCACCTGACTGTATAATTACATAGGTCTATGTAAGAAACCATGTCTAATGTAATAAAATTTAAAGGTCTTGTACATTACCTGGCATCCTCCCTAGTATGAACTACAGATAGCTGCAGTCCATGAACTCTCTCATGCAAAAAATAGGCGGGGGGGGCTTAGATGTTGGTCTTCATCTGTGCTACTGTATCTATAACACCTGTGAACATAATATTAAAAAAACTGTTTTGAACATGATAGCAACCAATTATTTAGAAAACAATTATAGTATAAAACATCAGTCAAATATTGTTGGAATTATACTTACACATACTGCAAAAAGTGGATAAAGAGCATATTATTACAAAATTATACTTCACAGAAAATGTAAACAGAAAATAGCTGATCACTGATTACTCAAGGTGGTACATGTCCAAAGCAAACAATTCCGATTATGGCTATATCTAATTTATTAATAGTCTAAATATTATCAATATAGAATAATGTGTAAATATAGGCCTATATATTATTACAAATAACCATTGTAAGTCATAAAAATACAATATTAATCTTGTACACTATTGGCAACCTCAAACTAAAACCTACATTAGTGTTGAAATTGGAGCATCATCATAATACGAGTCATCCAATAAAACAGAGACATCAGAATCATCAGATTCACTAGATTAATAGCTGTTTTATGAAGAATCACTGCTAATATCCATTTTGTGTGTGTCTAAATTAGTGACAAATTGTGATAGATCTTCTGAACTTGTACAAGTCTAGTGTAGAAATGTAGAAAAGAATGTAGAAAAATGGCGCAGACACTTCCTGGCCAAATTATTTCTCGTGTTTTTTGGACGTAATTTTAAATATCAAAATCAATATTTTGAAATTATTTGTAAGTTTCTATAGCAAATAATACAATTTTTCTATAATGAAATTATAATGTTTTACTGAAATATAGAGAAAAAAACAACAGATTTATAGTCTCGTAATACTTAGAAAAATTGTTACGACGAGATCTAGGTTCTGTTATGCAAGTGTTAAAGATCAGAAGCAAGATTGCACATACTTGACATGCACTGTTTCTGGTACAAATATGTCAGTTGCACATACCTGACTACACCTGTTGTTGTTACAGATGTCACATACCTGACATGCACTGTTGTTGTTGCAAATGTGTCAGTAATTTGATCTGTTGTTCTTACAATACAGTAATAAGTTTTGTAATATTCTAATATTGTCTAATAATTGCCCTATTGACAATATAGTTTTTACATGATTTTCACTAATTCATCCACCTATCTACATATTAACTCATTCAATCATTCATCTAAATATTCACTCATTCACCCACCTATCAACATATTCACCAATCTATTTCCCCATCATGGCCAGCATCAAATAACAGATATGGTACCTGCCCTGAAATAAGTCAGGCCCTATATCTCAAAAGGGCCCACCCCAATTACTGGAGGTTCTTCTCAATTGCACCAAGGAACCAGGAGGCAAGAGAATAGAGCTACTGGGCAAACAAATCAACAACCAATAAAAATAATGCATTGGAATGCTGAAGGTGTCAACAGCAAAAGAGATGGATACAGTAAAATATTGGCACGTAAAAATATCCTATGTGAAGAACAAGTGAATGTATGCTGTATTCAAGAAACACACCTCAGCAGCAATAAAGCCCTTAAAATCAGAGGCTACCAGTGCTACCGATTAGACCAAAAGGACAGTCGAAAGAGTGGAATTCTGACACTTGTTAAAAACAATATCAATGCATGTCAGCTGGAAGTGAATATGGAGGGGGCAGAATATCAGATGCTCCACCTAAATACAGACAGTAAAGAATTCCATCTCTTGAACTACTACTGCACAAATGATAGACCATTGGCACTAGACACAATTCCAGAAAAAGAGAGACTTGTGGTGTGTGGTGACTTCAACAGCCTCTCTCAGAGCTGGGACTACGATCACATGGACAAGAGAGGTGAGGAATTTGAGAGCTGGCAAGATGAAGATAATCTCATACTTATTAACCAGCCAGCAACTCACCAACATTCTACTCGAGATCATGGCACACCACCTCTACACCAGACCTGGCATTCCACTCACCAGGCCTTGAATGGAACATCACACATGTTGTTGGAAAGTAGCTAGTGGGTAGTGACTACAGTCCAGTATTTTTGGAAATCCACAATGAATTTATTAAGGACAGCAGCACACTCACTAGGTGGAACTATAAGAGAGCAGACTGGAAAATGTACCAGCATTTAGCTAGTGTTCTAGCTAAGGACATGAACTTGGATAAAGACATCAAAAGAGCAGTGAGTGAATTTAATAGAAGCATACTACATTCATTGATACTAGATGCATTGACAGAGACAATGATAATATCAGGAAATAGTACCCCATCAAATAGTAAAATAGTATTAAATGAGAAAAGCTTAAAGCAGGTGAATAGTTTCAAATATTTAGGAACATTAATAACTTCAGATGATAAATGCAAAACCAAAATTATAAGCAGAATAGGCAAGCAAAAGCAGCATTCCATAAAATGAAAAATACCCTATGTAGCAAGTCCATATTGATGGATACTAGAAAACGTATCCTCAAATGCTACATTGAACCAGTGCTACTCTATGGAAGTTAAGCATGTACAATAAATAAGACATCACAAAAATCATTGAGGCAGTGGAAATGTGGTTTATTCAAAGCATGTTATGCATTCCTTGGACAGCAAAGATTACTAATGAATAATGTCTTAGAAGGATGCATGTGAAAAGATGCAATATTGATAACATAAGAAAACAACAGTCAACATTTATTGGTCACATAATGAGAAGAGGAGGCATTGAGAATATAGTGACATCAGGAAAGATAGAAGGGAAAAGATCAAGGGGAAAACCCAGAGAGTAGATATTGGACAGTTTGACTAAATGGCTTCGAATGATGACATCAACAGAGATGGTGACATATATGAGAGATCGATGTATATAGAGAAATATGATCACCAACACCATTCGGCACAGCACTTGATGATGATACTACATACTGCTAATAAAATCACCCCTGCAACAGGTCTAACACACAGGCAGTGTGTAAATGTGTGTTAAGAATAGATAGAATAAATAGATAGACCTAGTTTTGTAACTTTACTCGGGAAAACAATATTTCTTAATAAAATAGTATGTAAGTTCCGTTTTAAAGCTAATAATGCTTTTGTAAGGTTGGTTGATCATTATAACCATATATATCAGCCTCTCCCAGCCTTAGATCAACATCCATGACATCTGCATTTTTCCATAACATTTTGAATGCGCCATCTTGCCCCACTAACTGTGCGCCATCTTTCCCCCAAATTATATGGTTAGCAACTTTAATAAATGTCAGCAAAAAACCAAAGTATTTTGACAATGTAATGTGCTTAATAACTTAACAATACAATATAAGTTTCAGTTCAAACATGTAAAAAAAACATGACAGTAATGATAACAGTAGACAAGGAGTAAAATGTTTTTTTTTAAATAGTTCAAGACTCATGAAAAACCAATTTACCTCATGGTTGGAAAACGACCTGTCCATGAACTGTCAAATTTTGTTGTGTCATAGAATGGACGTTTCCCACCAGACCTAGTCATGTGCCATACCGGAAAAATCCATAGACTCTGAAAAAAATATGAAACGCTGTCTTGCCCCACGTGCCATCTTACCCTCGGCTACCCTATTAAAGGAAACACTGGAATCAAAGCTTTATGGGTCATTGTATGCACTACAAAAGACAGTGAGTTTTATTCAGGAGACACAATTACAGATATAGACATGTTTCAATTGAACAAAATAAGAAGAAACTAATATATTTCCACACATCCACCCACCTATCCACACATTAATTAATCCAGCCACATACCCCATACATTCACTCATCCAGCCACCTGTTCACATATTAACTCATATACCCACTTGCCAACACATTCACTCTTCCAGCCAACTATCCACACATTTACTCACTCATCTGTCCATACCTGCATCCATTGTCTCAACTGTTGTTCTACCTACTTCCAGCTGAATGTTATGCAGTCCTTGGAGCACATGACAAATCTTCTGGCAGACCCTGATTTCACAAAGAATGTTCCCATAGAGGAGGTGGAGACTGCACTTCAGAACATCTTGTCAATACTTGGTTTTATAATGGACGTGAGTATCATATATACATATATATGCTACAATGACAGCACAACACTACATCATCAATCAATCATTAACCAATCATCAACACTACATCATCAATCAATCATTAACCAATCATCAACACTACATCATCAATCAATCATTAACCAATCATCAACACTACATCATCAATCAATCATTAACCAATCATCAACACTACATCATCAATCAATCATTAACCAATCATCAACACTACATCATCAATCAATCATTAACCAATCATCAACACTACATCATCAATCAATCATTAACCAATCATCAACACTACATCATCAATCAATCATTAACCAATCATCAACACTGCATCACCAATCAATCATTAACCAATCATCAACACTACATCATCAATCAATCATTAACCAATCATCAACACTACATCATCAATCAATCATTAACCAATAATCAACACTACATCATCAATCAATCATTAACCAATCATCAACACTACATCATCAATCAATCATTAACCAATCATCAACACTACATCATCAATCAATCATTAACCAATCATCAACACTACATCACCAATCAATCATTAACCAATCATCAACACTACATCATCAATCAATCATTAACCAATCATCAACACTACATCATCAATCAATCATTAACCAATCATCAACACTACATCATCAATCAATCATTAACCAATCATCAACACTACATCACCAATCAATCATTAACCAATCATCAACACTACATCATCAATCAATCATTAACCAATCATCAACACTACATCACCAATCAATCATTAACCAATCATCAACACTACATCATCAATCAATCATTAACCAATAATCAACACTACATCATCAAATCAATCATTAACCAATCATCAACACTACATCATCAATCAATCATTAACCAATCATCAACACTACATCATCAATCAATCATTAACCAATCATCAACACTACATCATCAATCAATCATTAACCAATCATCAACACTACATCATCAATCAATCATTAACCAATCATCAACACTACATCATCAATCAATCATTAACCAATCATCAACACTACATCATCAATCAATCATTAACCAATCATCAACACTACATCACCAATCAATCATTAACCAATCATCAACACTACATCACCAATCAATCATTAACCAATCATCAACACTACATCATCAATCAATCATTAACCAATCATCAACACTACATCATCAATCAATCATTAACCAATCATCAACACTACATCATCAATCAATCATTAACCAATCATCAACACTACATCATCAATCAATCATTAACCAATCATCAACACTACATCATCAATCAATCATTAACCAATCATCAACCATTCATCAAAACTACAAGTGCTCAGTGAGATTGGAGTACTGATTGTTAATGCATTTGCTTTGTAGGTGGTTTGTGGGCTTGGAGTATTGATGGATAGTGCATTTGTTTTGCACATGATCTGTGGGCTTGGATTACTTATTGTTAGTGCATTTGCTTTGTAGGTGGTGTGTATATTTGGAGTATTGATGGCTAGTGCATTTGTTTTGCAGGTATTTAGTGGGCTTGGAGTACTGATGGTTAGGCATTCATTCTGCAGGTGTTTATTGGGCTTAGAGTACAGATTTTTAATCTGATATCTTTAGTAGTGTCCCTTATAGGTCTAGGTTTTGACATGCACAATATTACATGTACATGTGTTACAGGTGTATTATTGTACATGTAGTCCCATATGTGCATGTGTTACAGGTGTATTATTGTACATTTAGTCACAAATGTACATGTGTTACAGGTGTATTATTGTACATTTAGTCACAAATGTACATGTGTTACAGGTGTATTATTGCACATGTAGTCCCATATGTACATATGTTACAGGTGTATGATTGTACATGTAGTCCCATATGTACATATGTTACAGGTGTATGATTGTATGTGTAGCTCCATAAGTATATGTGTTACAGGTGTATGATTGTACATTTAGTCACAAATGTACATATGTTACAGGTGTATGATTGTACATGTAGTCCCATATGTGCATGTGTTACAGGTGTATGATTGTACATGTAGTCTCATATGTACATATATTACAGGTGTATGATTGTACATGTATTATCATATGATGGTACAGTTATTTGATGTACAATTGTATGATTGTTTACATTTGTGATGGTACAAGTTTGTGATGATACAAGGTTGTAATGGTTAAATGTTTTTGATGGTACAAGTTTGTAATGGTACACGTTTATGATATTACATGATTGTGATGACAAATGTATGTAATGTTGTATTATATGTTTGTGGGGGTACAGGCATGTTGTGATACAAGTATGTAATGGTACAGGTATATGGTGGGTGTAATCATTATTTGTATGTTTCCCTGTACAGGCTGCAGGCAACAATGGTTTCTTTGGTACTCAGAGTGAATTAGAGGATGCAATGCATGATTATCAGTTTTTCCAATATGACACATCGGTGGAAGCTCTTGGTTCAGTAGATGGTAGGTGTAGAAAAACTGTGATTTCATTAAGCAGATTGACTGAGACATTTTATTTAGATAATATGAGTTGACTATTATTTCTGGTTGTACAATAATATTAGTTGGTTATTATTTATGGTTGTACAATAATATTAGTTGGTTATTATTTCTGGTTGTACAATAATATTAGTTGGTTATTATTTATGGTTGTACAATAATATTAGTTGGTTATTATTTCTGGTTGTACAATAATATTAGTTGGTTATTATTTATGGTTGTACAATAATATTAGTTGGTTATTATTTATGGTTGTACAATAATATTAGTTGGTTATTATTTCTGGTTGTACAATAATATTAGTTGGTTATTATTTATGGTTGTACAATAATATTAGTTGGTTATTATTTATTGTTGTACAATAATATTAGTTGGTTATTATTTCTGGTTGTACAATAATATTAGTTGGTTATTATTTATGGTTGTACAATAATATTAGTTGGTTATTACTTATGGTTGTACAATAATATTAGTTGGTTATTATTTCTGGTTGTACAATAATATTAGTTGGTTATTATTTATGGTTGTACAATAATATTAGTTGGTTATTATTTATGGTTGTACAATAATATTAGTTGGTTATTATTTATGGTTGTACAATAATATTAGTTGGTTATTATTTATGGTTGTACAATAATATTAGTTGGTTATTATTTATGGTTGCACATAAAATAGCCATAATCCTTTGCTTCTCAGAAAGAGACAATTTACCAGAAATAAGCCATCTATAATTTGGATCAAGTATTTTATTTGTTATTCCAATAATATTTATATGAATGGACAAGTTATTATTATGTTTGTATATGTGTACCATCAGGGGCTTTCCAATTTGTTATTGTCTACCATTCTATGCCATCTGGTATTTTGTTCTATACAAACTAGTACTTTGTTCTATACAAACTAGTACTTTGTTCTATACATTAGGGATGTTTCATCTGTTATTCTCCAATGTACTTTTACTAATAAATTCCAGATCTATTAAATGACATATATTTTGTTTTCTAATATACCAAGTAGACAAATCAATCAGAAGTTAGACACAAACATCCAGAAAACAAAAATCATGACAAGCAGCACAGTCAAAGAGGAACAAATAATAAGCATAAAAATACATGGAAATATTCTACAACAAGTAGATCACACCACTATCTTGGACACATAATCACAAATGATAGTAGATGTGAAACTGAAGAAGATTAGTAAAAATGGCTAAATGTACTTTCAATGGTATGAGGAAAATATTGACATCTAAATAAATTGCAAAGTAAAAATGAGAATTATAGAATGCTACATCTTTTCTACATTAACTCTTTCCAGACAAATTGCAGATATATTGGCTATATAAAAAACCCTACAGGACCAATAACCGATATATTGATTTTGGCATCCATCAATCATAATTTGATCCGATTATTTTTGTTGTTCATCCATCACAAGTAATGATGACCATTAGTTACATCCACTTTTGAAATTCAGCTAGAGTTATGTCTTTGATTATAAATTCATACATGGCTAATAAATCCTTTTCCTGCCACAAAGATCCTTTGACAGTGCGGGCACGGGATGACCACTGAAGATGGTTTTTGTTCTATCCATAACTTTCTAGTCACTCTCCACTATTGAGCTGCTGCATTTTACCTCTTTTCACAAGAACTCTCTTGTCTGTAGAGCTCCATGTAGCTTTATTTTGTGCAAGTTCTTCTCTGTGATCAGTTATACTTCCCTCATAATCAGTTTATACTTCCCTCATGATAAGTTTATACTTCCCTCATAATCAGTTTATACTTCCCTCATAATCAGTTTATACTTCCCACATAATCAGTTTATACTTCCCTCATAATCAGTTTATACTTCCCTCATAATCAGTTTATACTTCCCACATAATCAGTTTATACTTCCCTCATAATCAGTTTATACTTCCCTCATAATCAGTTTATACTTCCCACATAATCAGTTTATACTTCCCTAATAATCAGTTTATACTTCCCTCATAATCAGTTTACACTTCCCACATAATCAGTTTATACTTCCCTCATAATCAGTTTATACTTCCCACATAATCAGTTTATACTTCCCTCATAATCAGTTTATACTTCCCTCATGATCAATTTATACTTTGTGGTTCATTAATATAGATTTTCCTGTTAACCAATTAATTTCTTCACTGCTACATGCAAGAATATTTTCATTTCCATTTTCAGTAAAACAAACATCTTTTGTCTTTGAAAGCTAATTGCTTTTACTCTAACATTTGTTGTTTATTTCTGAGAAATAATGACAAGTTCAACTTTTTCTGGACACAGTGTGGAACAAGCTTTTGCTCTTATTTATAGCCCATTCAGAGATAGAAGATTGCAGTAACAATTGGAATTATATTTGAAATGGGCTCAATAACAAAAATGTTATAAGAGGCTTGGGTTAGGTTTAGACACTTGATGCTCATGGTTTATACAGGAGCTGTCAACACCTCTAAGACACAAAATAGCTATGATGACATAACTATTTACAAAATAGAATACAAAGTGCAATATAGTGGAAGTGATAAATCTGCTCATGGACAGATTAAGGACAGATACAAATTAAGGCAGGTTGTTGCTGCACATGGACAGGTTAAGGACAAATACAAATTAAGGCAGGTTGTTGCTGCACATGGACAGGTTAAGGACAGATACAAATTAAGGCAGGTTGTTGCTGCACATGGACAGGTTAAGGACAGATACAAATTAAGGCAGGTTGTTGCTGCACATAGACAGGTTAAGGCAGGTTGTTGCTGCACATGGACAGGTTAAGGCAGGTTATTGCTGCACATGGACAGGTTAAGGCAGGTTGTTGCTGCACATGGACAGGTTAAAGCAGGTTGTTGCTGCACATGGACAGGTTAAGGCAGGTTGTTGCTGCACATGGACAGGTTAAGGCAGGTTGTTGTTGCACATGGACAGGCTAAGGACAGATACAAATTAAGGCAGGTTGTTGCTGCACATGGACAGGTTAAGGACAGATACAAATTAAGGCAGGTTGTTGCTGCACATGGACATGTTAAGGCAGGTTGTTGCTGCACATGGACATGTTAAGGCAGGTTGTTGCTGCACATGGACAGGTTAAGGACAGATACAAATTAAGGCAGGTTGTTGCTGCACATGGACAGGTTAAGGAAGATTGTTGCTGCACATGGACATGTTAAGGAAGGTTGTTGCTGCACATGGACAGGTTAAGGAAGATTGTTGCTGCACATGGACAAGTTAAGGCAGGTTGTTGTAAGTAAAAACAATTTGTAAAAAATAAAATTGTGCTGATGTATAGTTTTATATAGTTTTTTTGCTTCTGATGTATTTTATCCAATTTGTTTTGTGATTCTTGTTATTGTTCTTGCTTCATGAGTTATATTTGTGGACATGTCATCAAGAAATGTGAGTTGTTATTGTTCTTGCTTCATCAGTTATATTTGTGGACATGTCGTCAAGAAATGTGAGTTGTTATTGTTCTTGCTTCATCAGTTATATTTGTGGACATGTCATCAAGAAATGTGAGTTGTTATTGTTCTTGCTTCATCAGTTATATTTGTGGACATGTTGTCAAGAAATGTGATATTCTCTTTGTAGACTCTCTATTATGTTTGTATGCAATATCTGTTAAACCTTCACTTAAAAGAATTTCAATGTTTCTCATATTTTAATATAGATATTTCAATGCTTCTGCAGATCTTGGAATAGCTGCAAACTTTCAAGAGGCGTTGAAAATGCACACTGCTAGAGTTCACAAACTGAGGCAGGCAAAGACAGTAAGTCTCAGTTTTTCCATCACTATTATTTCTGCATGAAATGCTTCAGTAGATTGGCAAGTTCTGACAATATCCAGGCTGGATGATTGCATGAACATGTTAGAACTCTTATTTTCTCACTGTATTCTGAATCTATGCTGAACAAAATATGTAAAAGTGTTATTTTTTCAATTCATATTTGTCACTTTGTACTGAATCTATGCTCAACAAAATATATTTTCAATGTTTTAAATTCATATTTGTCAAATTTATACAGAGATGTTTAAAATGCCATTGAACTAATAATTCCAAAAATTGGTTCATACCAATCTTATTGTATTTCAAGTTTTAGTTCACATCAATCTTATTGTATGCCAAGTTTTAGTTCACATCAATCTTATTGTATGCCAAGATTTAGTTCATATCAATCTTATTGTATGCCAAGTTTTAGTTCACATCAATCTTATTGTATGTCAAGTTTTAGTTCACATCAATCTTATTGTATGCCAAGATTTAGTTCATATCAATCTTATTGTATGTCAAGTTTTAGTTCATATGAATCTTATTATATGTCACATATTAGTTCATACCAATCTTATTGTATGCCAAGTCTTACTTCAGATCAATCTTATTTCATGTCAAGTTTTAGCCTCAAGTTTATACCAAAATCACATTTCTGATCATGAATATTAATCACAAACAAAAGTTATTGACCAGAGTAACTTGTTAATGTATCTTTGTGTCATAGGCTGCTATCGTCCGTGACCAAATAACTCAGGCTTTGGACAAGCAGGCAGAGTTTTTTGCTCGCTACAGTGTACCTGGTGAAGTGAGTATAATGTACTAGGAACCTGTCTTGGTTTTTGCAGATTGAAACTTGAGATATGTACAACATTTACATCCTAAATATAGTTACTACAGACTTAATGCATACTGAGATACTTGTGCATTACATCTTTCTCGTATACTGTGTTACTATAATCTTAGATCTCCCTTGGTTGTGGAGATCTCCTTAAGAAAAGATGAACAATGTATCTCCATTGTGTAGACATCTCCATATAGAGCAGTGGCTCATGTGTCAGTATAATGTATTGTGGAAAGCACCGTAAGATGCTCAAATACTCTGATTGGCTATTCCAGGCTGTCTAAAGGTGATATAAAAGAGGTCATATAAAAATAAAAATTGTGTAGTGACATGCTTGTACATGTCACTTATGCTTTTATATGTTATAGAATAATATAAAACTTAGATTCTGTGCTATAAAATTGTACCATAAAATAGCAATATAAAACTTATACTCTCAGCTATTGAATGGTACCTTAAACATAGCAATATAGGACTTACCTAGTCTGCCACAAATTCTGAATGAAAAAGTGTCTAATCTATCCCCCTCTCCTATGTTTCCAGGTAGGAGTTTTATTTTTCCACTGATAACTCTCATATAATATTTGACCCATGCCAGTGCAAGTCTGAATGTGATAGACACTAATCCCAGCATTTGTCTCATCATCATAATAGAGGTATCATGGTTGCATCCAAAGGCTATATGTATACCCTCATTGTGAATACATTCTAAATACCTAAATTGTGCGGCTGATAGTGTGAAGAGTAATAGGTCATAATACATCATGGAAATGACTAGCTGTTGAAAAAGCAGAGCAAGTAACCTCTGCTCTAGATCCACAGCTGCCATTATTTTTAGTGCTGCCAGATCATGTTTACTTTTCTGAATAATATCATCCGCATGGTATTTGTAGGACTGCTAAAATATTACTCCTATATATTTAATTCTATCAATCCACTCAATAGTCTGGATATCAAGCACCATGCATGGAAGTACTATCTTCATAGAACACTGCATGCTGGGAATTCTAACTTCAAAGAACACTGCATGCTGGGAATTCTAACTTCAAAGAACACTGCATGCTGGGAATTCTAACTTCAAAGAACACTGCATGCTGGGAATTACTATCTTCATGATATTGTTGCTCATAGAACACTGCATCACACACACACACACAACTGGAATTTATCTAAGAGCTTGAGTCATCACTGCATGACACACACACACACACACACACACAACTGGAATTTATCTAAGAGCTTGAGTCATCACTGCATGACACACACACACACACACACATTACTGGAATTTATCTAAGAGCTTGAGTCATCACAGCATGACACACACACACACACACACACATTACTGGAATTTATCTAAGAGCTTGAGTCATCACTGCATGACACACACACACACACATTACTGGAATTTATCTAAGAGCTTGAGTCATCACTGCATGACACACACACACACACACACACACACACATTACTGGAATTTATCTAAGAGCTTGAGTCATCACTGCATGACACACACACACACACATTACTGGAATTTATCTAAGAGCTTGAGTCATCACAGCATGACACACACACACACACATTACTGGAATTTATCTAAGAGCTTGAGTCATCACAGCATGACTATCTAAGAGCTTGAGTCATCACAGCATGACTATCTAAGAGCTTGAGTCATCACAGCATGACTATCTAAGAGCTTGAGTTGTCACATCATGACTATCTAGGAGCTTGAGTTGTCACAGCATTGAAAAATTACATGAAATTTGTCCTGTATTTCATTTACTACTTTTTGCCTATATTTTAAAATTCTGTATGTGAGAAAGTCATCTGCAAATTTCATTGTTTGTCCTGTCCTGATTGTTTACTATTTCTCATGTTTGCAGTATTCAACAGGTTAGGTAATATTGATCATCTCTGAGGCAACACAGGGCATATTCAATTATGTTTTGACATCCAAGCAACAAGGTGTAAAACATGTTTTCTATTCCAAAGCAGCTTCCACCACATTTATTAACCATGGGTTGACTCCACATTGTAGTTTATTAGTATCACAAAATAAAACCTGTTTTAAACATCCTCTGTTGATCAAGCCTTAATTGGGTACTGGATTAATCTGGGAAGTAAAAACTTTGAGGGAGAGGAGATGGCTACTGCCCTTATATAGTAGAGCCACTGAAATGTGAGATTGCTAACATCTCACGACCCTACAATGTTAATATATGCTATGGATTAACTTTACTTTACTAAGTGGATTGCAACTGTGACCATTTCATTTTATGACTTTAAATCCCTCTTATACATATGCAAAGGTTGCTGGATTTTGACATTGGTCATTGGTCTGTAGCTACATTAGTCTGTAGCTACAAACTGTATCGAGAGGACTATTCTCAATTTCTAAATAGATCTTTGTTATCTTACATCAATGTTTTCCAAACAGTTTCCCCATATACATTCTAGTATAGGCCTATAGATAGAATATTAGCAACATATACTATCACAGAATAATGTCTGATCTATTGTAACCAATATTTGTTACAAATATTCTAATAGAGCAATAACTAATTGAATTATCCCATCAGAAACTGGATTCTAATTCTCTGAAGATGAAGCAGATTATTGAGAAGGTATATATGGGAGACATCATGGGCAAGCAACTCAATGTGAATAACTCTACAGGAGGAGTTATCTTGCCAAACATAACATTTATAAATGGCATTCCCACTAGTGAGCCAATTGTGATATCTGTAAGTTGTAAAATTGCAACAATTTCTCTTAGAAATTAATTCTGACTGCATGTAGACCTGCATTATTACTGACTGCAAGTATGTGATTACTGACTGCATATAAACCTACATGATTACTGACACCAAGAATGTGATTACTGACTACAAGCATGTGATTACTAACTGCAAGTAGGTTGTTATTGACTGCATATAGGCCTTCATGATTATTGACTCCAAGAACATGATTACTGACTGCATGTAAGCCTACATGATTACTGACTACAAGTATGTTATTACTAACTGTATGTAGGTCTTCATGATTACTGACTGCAAGTATGTGATTACTAACTGCAAGTATGTTATTACTGATTGTATGTAAGCCTACATGATTACTGACTCCAAGAATGTGATTACTGACTGCATGCAAGCCTATATGATTACTGACTCCAAGAACATGATTATTGACTGAATGTAAGCCTTCATGATTACTGACACCAAGAACGTGATTACTGACTACAAGCATGTGATTACTCACTGCAAGTATGTGGTTACTGACTGCATATAGGCCTTCATGATTATTGACTAAAGAACATGATTACTGACTACATGTAAGCCTACATGATTACTGACTACAAGTATGTTATTACTAACTGTATGTAGGTTTTCATGATTACTGACTGCTTACTGACTGCACTTATGCCTTCATGATTACTGACTACAATAATGTGATTACTGACTCCTAGTAAACTGTGTTGTGTAGAAGTATCAAGTATGGGACATAGAAAACTGTGTTGGGTATAAGCATTAAGAATAGATGATCTTTGAGAAATATAGGGAAGAATTGTAGTTTTATTTTAGATAGAAGGTACTACATACATTACAGTCAAAGGATAACTTACAGGATTTGCAGATTGCATACAGTCAAAGTGTAACCTACAGGAGTTGTAAAGTACAGCAGAAATGATGAACACCCTGATGAAGAATCTTCTCTGAGATTGTTTGTTTCAGCAAATGTTGATAATGATCATTTGGTACTTCCACTTTATGAAATTCAGTTAGAGGTATGACCTTGTCCTTGAGTTCATAAATGGCTGATCAGCCCTATGATGGTAAACTAGGTCATCACATGATTTCAAATTATTAATTGAAATTACTCTTTGTAATAAGAAATGCACATTAAGTTGACAGCTTCCGCTTATCTGCTCTTAAAAACAATCTTGACATTATCCACAAACTGTGATAAATAATGCAAAACTTTGAAAACTCAGAGACCACCATTGTACAGAAAATAAAGTGTCAACTAAGTCAGTCATCTAAGGTCATGTAAAAGGAAGCCTTTTTGATATATAAACGGTCACAAGCTGAGTGGTAGATAGGTAGAAACTGTGTCATATGTTGGATGGTAGATAGATAGAAACAGTCATAGGTTGGATGGTAGATAGGTAGAAACTGTCATAGGTTGGACGGTAGATAGGTAGAAACAGTCATAGGTTGGATGGTAGATAGGTTGAAACTGTCATAGATTGGATGGTAGATAGGTAGAAATGGTCATAGACTGGATGGTAGATAAGTAGATGGAGACAGAATGTACACAATAAAATGAACATTATGTAATGAAAAAGCAATAATGTTCTAGTGATTGTTTCAACAGGTCATACAGACAACTAATTATCCTCTACGATACTCTGACACAGCTGGAAGCATTTCTCCAATGAGTAACTTTATGACAATCAACTTGTATGGGGATAATGGCACAAAGGTAAGATTATCCTCTATGATACTCTTCTTCTTCTTCTTTCGTTCACTTGAAACATGTCTATACCTGTAATTCTGTCTTCTGAATAAAACTCACTGTCTTTTGTAGTTCATACAGTGTCCCATAGAGTTTTGATTCCAGTGTTGTTCAATATGTCTGCCGCAGAGTTTCATGCTCAGAACACTCTTGAAGTATATGTTTGGCACTCTGTGCTGCCTGTCCACATGTACACATTGCTTTGTTGCCAATCTTGAACTTTGTGTACATGTGACTGCAGAGTCAGTTGTGTGCTGTTCTGAGACGTAGAATTATAACTTGTTCTGATCTGTTCATAATGTGATAGTCATCTTGTGTTGGTGTTTGTGGCTTTCTTATTGACTTGATCATCTGTTTTTTTTATGGTAAGTGATTGGTATATCTGGTTGGTCTTCGGCAGCACCTTCCTTAGCCAGTTGGTCTGCTTTTTCATTTCCTGGTATTCCACAGTGAGAGGGCATCCACTGCATGGTTACCCTATACTGGTAAGACAGTTCACAAAGTAGTTTTTTCAAGTCTGTTAGTTTTCCAGACTGGAGAGCTTGAAGCACTGACCTTGCATCTGTCAGGAATACCACAGGCTGTAGGTCAGAGTTGGAGTTCAGCAGTTTTTTAGCTGCCACACTAATTGCTTGAATTTCTGCATCATAATTATTGCAGAATTTTCCTGTTTGTGTTCGAATTGTATCTCTAGGCTTGTGTGGATATTCTATATATACACCTGCACCTCCATTCCTCACTGTATTCTGTGCTGACCCATCTGTGTATACACTGACCCATATATCTTATGATACTCTGACATAGCTGGAATCATATCTCCAATGAGTAACTTTATGACAATCAACGTGTATTGGGGTTAGTGGCACAAAGGTAAAATTATCCTCTACAATACTCTGACACAGCTGGAAGCATTTCTCCAATGAGTAACTTTATGACAATCAACGTGTATTGGGGTTAGTGGCACAAAGGTAAGATGTTACCTAAATTGATCATCTTATAACTGAAAATACAAGAGATGTTGGTGTCTGTGTTTCTGAAAATTGATCTGTCCATCTTGGTGAGAAGTCTTTCTCTGATGTTTTAGCTAGTTCTAACAGTAGAGTCATCACTGAGAATGGTAGAGCATACATGACTTCTACATTCAATGCTGGAATATGGAGTTGAGGCTTATTCATTCATTCATTCATTCATTCATTTTCCTTTAGCACTGAAGTTAGCATATAGGGCAGAGGTCAGATCTCTCCAATTCTGTCTGTAAAAATCTATCCTGTGCAGTTCTTGAATAGTATGGATATTTTACTGCCACCATAAAATAGCTCTTTGGAACTCCATTTACTAAGTCACTCTTGATCTGTATGTCAGACTTTCCATTCATAATTAGAAAAATCCTAATGCCAGCTCATATTTGAGTGAGTGGCATTCATATCTATTCTGAGCCTCATTAATTTCACATGTATTTCCTTGCCTGGCCATACAGGTGTTTACACTAATAATAAAGTAGACTGGCATAACCCAATGCACCTATATAAAATTTGCAGAATTTTACATTCTCATGTGATATATTCTTTCCAGAAAGTTGACTTCCCAATGAACTCCCTGAACCCTTCTTTGTCTTGGGCCATGCTGCTTCCATTTTCCAATGACGTATCCATGTTATCTTTAATGTCATCAGTCTATCATCTTCTTGGTCTTCCCTTTCTCCTACTCCCAGGTGCTCTGCCCTCCATTATTTGTCTTTCTAAACAGCTGTGTCTCTTTATATGACCAAACAGGTGTATTTTTCTTTTTGCTATTGTGATTTGTGGTGTTTCTATTTTAATTTTTTGACCACAGTGGTTTTTGCAAATTTAAACTTTTATTTAGTTGTAATACTACCGGTATATTAACCTTAGGCTTGCTGTGTTTACAGTTACGTAATTTCTCTCCTGCCGCTGACTGCCACTGCATTCGTTTTTGAAAATGTTACACAATTGCTGATGGCTGTTTTGAAATCATGATAACTTTTTTGTTGTTACAGATATTTAAATAATTAACATGGTTGCATCCTGGCTCCGACACTCTTCAGCGTGGTGTTCTCTGCCATGTTAAATGATGCCTTCTAGAATAATAGTGCAGGAATTTGTTTTCGCTATTGAGCTGATGGAAGACTATTCAATCTTAGTAGATTAAAGGCCAAGACCAAAACTAAGATGGACATTGTTAGCCGACGATTGTGCAATAAATGCTACCAGTCTGAAAGACATGCAGGACAAAGAATGAGCTTCTTTTCTTTGGCCTGTGATGTGTTCGGTCTCACATTCAGCACCGCAAAGACTTTAGTAATGTATCAACCATCACCAGGTGTCCCCTACACAGAACCGGTGATCACAGTAAAGGGACAAAAACTTAATACTGCCAATAAGTTTGTATATCTCGGCACACTCTATCACATTCTACGCACTCTACTCCATACCTGTTCAACATCTATGCAGAAAGTATAATGAGGAATGTAAGAGAAGACATACACAATGCTGACTACCACGCTTTAAACATTGGTGGATTCGAAATCCCAGAACTACGCTATGCAGATGACGCAGTGCTTCTTTCAAATGATATAAAGGGATTGGAAAAACTAATCAAGAACACACAAAAATATAGCGAAGCACAAAACTTGTATTTAAATAACAAAAAACAAAAATCATGTCAACATATATAACAACACAACAACCAAAAATCATAATAGACAATACCGAGATAGAATGTGTGGATAACTTTGAATACTTAGGAGCAAACATCAACGGTGCAGGAGACTGCATGGCAGAAATACGGAAGAGATTGGCAATGGCATATTGCAAAATAACATGGAAAAACATATGTATGAACTTTTATTTTTCTGGTTGCACCATACGGCTGTGAAACATGGACCCTAAGTAAAACAGTGGCAAAGAAGATCAACGCCTTTGAGCTGAAATGCTACAGAAAGATACTTAGAATATCATGGAAGGATAAAATCAGAAACTCAGATATTATAAAAACATTGAAGATTCCAGAGTGTTGGTTACTAAACACAATAACAAAAAGAAAACTACGCCTGTTTGGTCATATAAAGAGACACAACTGTTTAGAAAGACAAATAATGGAGGGAAGAGTACATGGGAAGAGGAGAAAGGGGAGACCAAGAAGACGATGGACTGATGACATTAAAGATAACATTAATACATCACTCGAAAATGCTAGCCACATCGACCAAGACAGAAAGAGGTTCAGAGAGTTCATTGGGAAGACAACGTTCTGGAAGGAATACGTCACACGACACTCTATCACAAACTGCGACAATTGACGAGGATGTACCCTGCGTATTGCTTGTGCCAGTGCAGCATTCGGGAGCCTTCATGCCAATGTCTGGATCAGGCATGGTCTCACTCTGACAACTATGTTGGATGTGTACTGCACAGTGGTTCTACCAACACTGCTTTATGCTGTGTCTTGCTGGATTGTCTATGCGAGACACGCTCGACAGCTAAACTCTTTTCACCTTCGGTGCCTACAAACCTCATAGGAGTATGTTGGCAGGATCGAGTACCAGACATGGAAATCCTTCAGAAGTCCCATATGCAAAGCATCCATGCATATCCATGACTAGGTCCCATCTCCGCTGGACTGGTCACATCGTCCGTATGCCAGACATGCGCCTTCCAAAGAGATTATTCTATGGGAATAATTACCTTCTGTGCGAAGGTAAACATTCAATGGGAGGTCAGAAAAAGTGCTTCAAGGATCACCTAAAATCTAGATCTAGGCCTATTGTATTTTTGATCGATTGAAAGCTGTTGAATATTATATATTTCACATAATGAACCGTGTGGAACCTCATGGTCTATTTTATTTAATCTATTTGAAGCACTTACCTCTCAAGATTTCCACTTTAAATTCAGAATAAATAAGGATTTCACTGAATATATGATGAAATAAAAGTAGGCCTATATAAAACTTGATTCACTGCCATGTCGCTTCACCGCAATGCCGATGACTACAGATTGCTAGGATTTTTAAAAAAATTACAAATCTGTATTTTTTTGGAATCGGGTTTAACATGAGTTTAGTGCACTGGGCGATGGATTTCACCATCCGAAATCAAGAAATGACACAATTTAGGCTAAATGTGTCACCCGAATTGTAAACAGTGTGCTGAAGGTTAAACACATTACTTTCACTATTTCCTTTGATTATTAAGTTGCCTTATAGTCCGAGCTTAGGAATTATTTGTGTCCATGTGTATTGACAGTGTAATTACATGTTTCTATGAGTGTGCATACACTGTTTAATTTGTAAGTTTTAGTTTGCCTCATAGGTAATGTAAACCTAAAGTTAAATTAAAAAATATTTAGGCCTAAACTTGATTTTCTGGCACAGCTAATGATACTGTAGACCTATACTTTAATAATTCATAGGCTTATAATTAATTATTCATGGCATAGCAGCACAGAACAAATGTGGCCTGAAAAGACAGTAGAACAAATACACAAACATATGTTTGCTCTCTCAAATGTTGTAAATATAGCATCACGCTTTATTTACGGCATATAAGAAATAAATATATTATATCTGTGGTTAAATATAAAATATCTTGGCACCATTTTACCATCATGGTCAATGCTTCCAATGAGATCCAGAGCAGGATAGCACAATACAATACAGCATTTTAAAAAATGAGAAACATTTTATGCAATGGAGTAATATCAATGCATATGCAAGTTCGAATGATAGCATGTTATATTTAGTTAATCCTTCTATATAGATGCAGAGCATGGATGGTAAAAAAAACGTTCTCAAGATAAGCTGGGGCAAATGAGATGTGGTTTTGAAGAAGAATGATGAGAATTCCATGGACATGAAAGAAAACTAATGTAGAAGTTCTCAGAGATGATAAAGTATAATGACAAATTATAGCAAAAGTTAGAAGCAGACAATAAAGAATCTTAGGGCATGTCATGAGAAAAGTAAAACTTGAACATTTAGTAGGCCTAATCACCAGAAAAATCAAGCAGAGAAGAGCAGAGGAAGACAAAGAGAGAAATGTCTGAATGGGTTATCAATGTGGCACAAAAAGATGTCACCAACTGAACTTATTAGCAAAACAAGAGACAGAGAGTTGTGGAGAAGCATGATCACCTATGCCACACTGCATGGTACTTGATTGATTGATTAAATATATATTATGCTACATTAGGGTCTAAATCAGATTTGTGTATTTATTGACTATGTGAAAATAAATATAAATCGTAAAGCAAAATAAATTAAACACGTTACTAGAAAAACTTACTGTAACTATAAAAATAATAAAAAAGTATATAAAAACATACAATAAAACTAAACAGGACAATTCTCCACGTATTGGTCCAAATGGGACCTTTTTCAAGAAACTAATACCGCATACGCTAAACAAAACCACACAAAACTTATAACTGACTGGACCGTGCCATGTTTCTCTTACGTTTATGGTTACCGGGTTACGTTTCTGAGGTAAGAGAAACATGGTTCAGTCCATTTAGTTATCAATTGAATGGTAACACTGTGGTGTCCCAGGAAATGAGAGGGCTGATGTGTTGGTCATAGAGAGAGAAGAGTGTAAACAGGAAGACATTGAACTCACATATCAAGAAAATGAGAAAGCTATACAGACCATTAGAAGTGAACATAGCATGACAAAAGATGCCTACAACTATCTAAATTGATAGGGGCAGGTCAACAAATGTCACCCAAGGACAGGACACAACAGACTGAACAAACATATGCACAGGATGTGACTGTGTGCTGCACCACTGTGTACTTGTGGAACAGACCTCTAAACATATTCTGTAGAACTTTTCCAAGTATGAACAATTAAGAGAGATATACTAGCCAATGGTGCAACTCTGCAAGCAAAGATACATGGAATCAAAGAAGAGCTGCAGACAATGGAGGAGTTCATCCATAAGACTTGTCTAGCGGTGTAGACATTAAATAGCAAACAAAAGAAAGAAAATGACACTTAGATTAATATTGCCTTAATCCAGATTTCAGTTCAGTTTCTACAAGTAATTACATTTTATTGTTCTCTCACTATCAGCTTTCAATACCATTTTTATATCCTTAAAATTTTTTGTCATTGTCTTCTGCTAGCTTTCTGCAGAAAATGTAGAAGAACCATTCATAGTCACTATCCCACTTGATGAGAATATGCCTGAACCAAACTACGTCAGTATTAATCCCAAGATTCCCTCATGGAGCACTTTAATGAACTTTGTCGCTTCACTCAAATACACCCAGTCTGCCATTTGTCTTGATTTTGAAAATTTGACCAACAGACAACTTCTTTTGGTCATTAAGAAAGGCAAACTGGCAAATATTGCCAAAAATTCTGATGATGATGAATGTGATGATGTCATATTAATGCCAGGTTTGACAGGTAAGTCACCTCCAATCATTTGACTAGTTGTTATCAAGAAGATTATTATGTTTTATAATCACTTACAAAATATCATGAATTCATCTGTAACACTTAGTAGACTGACCAACAATCTATTTACCGTAGTCATTTCTGTATTTCAACTGCAGAATTGATGACAATCTATTTGTTGATTGAATTTTTAAGTGTTAAAATGCTCCCAGTAAGCATGCATTTGATGTCAGTGTTTATAATTCTGTTTAAATTGTAGTATATATCATTTCCCTTTAATTTAAAAATCTATTCTTAATGTAGAACACAGTGTTTGTGCTTCTAAAATGTGATAAAAAAATACAGGAAAATCAACCGATGATTTGGTATATCTGAAATTTTCAAATGGCTTCCTCATCCATCCTTCAAAGAGTATACAAACACTATAAATGATAGTTTTTGGTGCTTCAAATGTGATAAAACTTTTGTGGATTATGGGCATAACAATGTATTTAGTTTTGAGCTGTTTGTATATGGGAAAATTATTCATCTGCATTGAGTAGTAGGTGGAAATTGTATTTATTTTTCATCTGCTTTTATTTTCTCCATCTATATTCTATTTTATATATAATTATTAGCAATACTATTATGTTTAATGAATGTAAATCAGTGGAACATTGTTTATTGAAGAGTTTCATTTATTAATCATGTTCTAGGAATAATATTATGGTAAATCAATTATTGGAACATTTAGTGACAATAACATGAAACATTTTCTGATTATAAAAGGCCAGAAAAATGATGGGATGACCACCGTAAAGTATTTTAAAAATATATTTGTAATTAAAAATTAATGAAACCTGAAATCTGTAGATTATATATAGGTATAGCAATAAATATAACTGTTTGACAACCTATAAGTGCATAGAATCAGATTAAATAAAGTTTTACATGAAATTTGTATTCTGATTTTATCAAAATTATTTAACATTTACTTCATCTAATTTATTTTTAAGAATAATTATCAAATACATATTTAACCCCTTGGCTGCATGAGGTAAACAGGTCAAATCATAACTGCAGTGCGAGTACATTTGAAAGGTTGTTGAATTTTGTTCCTCTAACCAATTTACACACTGCATTCTTTATCAAATATACCGCATTCTTTTATTGAAGAATTTGAGTTTATTATTACTGTATACTCTAATTGATCAATTTACAAGTATAATGCTACTTTATATTGTGGAGGATATGTAAAAAGTTTTATATACATTCGTTTCGCAAAATGAAACATTATTTCAAACAAATAATCGTAATAATCCATTTTATTCAAGATGCAAAGGTTTTCCTATCAGTAATATGCTTGTCAGCATATTTATTTGTCTCATTACAAATATGTTGTATAATAGTATCATGTGATATACATTCAAAGATTCTGGAATGTTTGTATGATCAATGTCTTCAATTATTACACCAGTATTGCTGGAAAATGAAAATGTGGACTTTATCTTGCCACATGTCTGACCATGAAATTTAAATATGTGCGCTGCAAATTATACTATATTCTCCAAATTATTAATTAGTATCACAATGCAAATTAACACTTTCTAAATCATTTACTGAATCAGATAAATTAATGTGCTAGAATTATCAGAGAAATTTTCTTCTAAATGTTTGTAAATTTCAGATCCATTGAGTTTACACTTCGCCAAAAAATTTGCCATATTTGCAGGTCAAGGAAAATAGCTACACAAAGAAAGGCCAGTTGTGTCAACACACAGAAATTATAAATTAGGCTTACAAACATGTGCAAATACTGAATCTCAATTGTTAGATGACCTCTAGACAGCTTAAACTACCCACTCAGAGTATTTGAACACTCCATGTCTGCAAAATAGTGGTAACTTTTCATCATAGGCCCTATCCTTAAGGATGCCTCCATGGACAAGGGGTTAACTATTGTGAACTTAAAGATAACTCTTTGATGAAAATCTACATAAGCCTATATATATTACATATTTTAGGAAGTAGGTGTCTATAATAATTAATTCATAACATTAATGAAATCAGTCATAGATCAAAATTACACTGAAAAACAGGCTTGAAAAACCATGTTTCTGCCAGCAGTCTACTAAATGTTAAAAGTTATTCACCAGATCTTGAGTGTTTCTTCTAGCTATAATTCCTGTTAGCATTAAGTTTGTGGTTTAGAGGCAGGACACTATATCTGTTTCCTGTTAGTATTTGTATGTGATTGAGAGGTAACTGCATAGCTGTCAACTTATTTTTTCATAAATCTGTATTTTTTTTAATGTATTTAAATAAAAACCTCCATATTTAGCACATAAAAAATGTTTAATTTAAAAAAAAACCCACAATTTTTGTTTTCCCAAGGATATGTTCAATACTTGCAAAATGTTCACATTAGTAGTAATTATTAAAGATGTAACACCAAATGACTTTTTTTTTAAATTTTGGGGGTGGGATTGGGGGGAGGGGGGTGGGTTTGGGGGGGGAGAGGGATTGGGCCTGAAATTCTCTTCAATATGGAAAATCTGTACTAGTTGACACTTATGGGTAATGTTGAAGGTAGATCCCATGCCAGCAACCTGCCATCAGAGATGAAGATAAATTTTCATGTACTAAGTCACAGCAAGTATTAGGTAGGGTGACCAGTTGCCTTCCTTGCTGTGTTTATCTACCCTAACTCATGCATCAGGTACCCATTTACAGCTAGGTTGACTGGAGAAGCAGTCATGTCAGGCGAGAAGTCATGACCCAGATTTTTTTGTACAGACATGGTTTTGAACCTGGTACACTTGTAACCCGGTGATAGTAAACAAGCTCTCTATCAACTAGGCTACTGCACTCCACTGGGAGGTACAGAGAATTTGAAGGTTGGCCAGGGTACCTTGCAATTTGTACCTTGCATGAAGTTGTGTAGCTGGACTGTTCAGAAAGCAATGACAACATACTGTTTTCCCTAACTGTAGGCCTATCTATTTTCTGTTAGATGTATGTAATGCATGTTATCTCCCTAACTGTATCTATTTTCTCTTAGCCATATCTTTTTCTGATATGGTACCAATATGATGACATAGTGAGGTTCAAAATCTTTTTTTCTCAATGCAAAGAAAATAGTGGTAATGTATATCAACAGAAATGGACTCATGCATACAACAACTGTTGACAATGAGCAATGACAAAATGTCACAATTATGAATAACTCTGGTCAAATGTTAACAATACAGGACACTGTTTAGTAGAGATTAGCAAAAGCATTAGTAATGTGCTCACAAAAGATATAACCAGTCACAAATTTATGGATAGAGAAAAAGAAAACAATAAAATATTACAGCTATTAAAAGTTGATATTTCCTCAATACCCAGTAGGAAAATATTGTTGTGAGACTTGGGCAGTGACAGCCACAATAGATAATAAAATACCAGCATTTGAAAGTAATTTGAATATATATGCTATATAAAAGTCCTCAGAATATCTTGGATAGAGAGACTCTTCAATGCAGGTGTACATAAAGACTGGAACATAAAGAGATGTTTCAATGTACATGTCCAATAAGCCCAGAACATAGAGAGACATTTCTATGCAGGTGTACATAAAGACTAGAACATAGAGAGGCATTTAAATGCACATGTACATAAAGACTGGAACATAGAGAGACGTTTCAATCTGAAAAGACCTAAAAGATTACTACATAAATAATAAAATACCACATAAATTAGAAAAGATTCTGGGCCATGATGTACCAACAGATAGAAAAAACTAATTAAACAATTTATAACCAGGACTAAAGCCCTAATATAAAAACAACCTAACTAAGTCAAAACAAAGTAAGTCATTGTTTGTCGTCAAAGTCTTTCTACAGGTATCTCTCCACAGCTTTCAACAAATACAACAGAGGAACGCTCATCATAGGATACGGCTGGCAATATGGACAATTTTTGGCATAATCGCACACACAGTTTTCAATCTCCCACAGACATAAGTGTCACTCTTAAGTAAAAGGCAATACGGCCGGAAATAAACAGCTTAATACAACTAGCAACATAACATTCTTTTGTAATAATAGCGTGCACGGTTCTCAATTCCCCCAGACCATAGGGTCACACTTAGATAAAAGGTATCTTGGCCAGAAATAAACATCAACTCCACCTAGCAATATAGATAATATTTAGCAATAGCACGCACGACTTTCCAAATACTCAGACCATTAGGTCACATTTAGATAAAAACTAATATGGCCTGATATAACCAAAATAGACTTCTGTCTTAGGTTGAAAGGGTCACACCTCAGCTAAGAGGCTTTAATCTCCCACTTATCAAAAAAACAAACAACAAGACGTTTCAATGCACATGTCCATAAAGACCGAAACATAGAGAGACATTTCAATGCACATGTCCATAAAGATTGGAACATAGAGGAAGATTGACTTCTGAGAAACAAAAAAATTGAAGCTAACATATTTTTGACACAGAGAAAGACACGTTTAGTTAGAAAGACTAATTTTGAAGGATAGGTTCTTGTTAAAATAACAAAGGCAGCATAGGAAGTTGATAGCACATGGACCTATTAAAAATATGTCACTGATGAAGCAGAGCAGCTGGAAAAGAATGAGAGGCTTACAGAGTAGCAGTAAGGACAACATTCTGCAAAAAACATATCACATAGATGATGAGAAAGTTAGATTAATCTTATTTTCTCTAGCCTATCTTTTTTTGGATCTGATCTAGGTCTAGGCCCCCTATATTTCTTTTCTTAGATATGTTTTTCTATATGTTATAAGCTTATCTATCTTTTCTTATAGCAAAATTTGTTTTATCTTAGATATGTTTTTGTCAATATTTAGCCTATCTGTTTCTTATTTTACGCAATTATGTTTTCTCTTATCTTAGCTGGGAGCAAAGTATCACACTTTTCACATTTTTGCATATTCTGACAACAAGATTTAGCTATGAGAGACCAAACTGCCATCATTATATACTTATCCATCCATCTAACATTAATGAAATTATTGAAAACATACAGCTACATGTAGACAGTAGAATGAGATTTTTTGAACATATGTAAAAAAAAAGAACTTTATCCCATATTTGGGGGGACAAAGTATAACACATAAAAAGGTGATGCAAACTATTATAACATTGAGAGAGATCACTACTGCCACAGGCCAAGTTCACCTGCAGTATGTAAATGTATGCTAAATATAGATAGAATAGCATGACCTAGTTTCATAATTTTAATCTGAACAAATTAGTTAGCTTAAAAAATTGTTCACAATTCCATTTTAAGTTCCATTTTAAGTTCCATTTAAAAACTAACAATGTCTTTGTAAGGTTGGATGATTATTATAACCATATATATCAGCCTCCCCCAGCTTTAGATTGGCATCAGCAACTTCCTCATGACACTGACATTTAAAAAAATGTATTTTGAATGTGATATTTCGCCTCAGTAATGTACGACACCTTACCCCAAAATCAAATTTTTAGCAACTATCATAAATTTTGATGAAAAAACAAAGTAGCCAGACAAGATGATGTGCTTAATTACTTAATAACACAACATATATTTCAGTTTACACATTTTTTTAAATCATGATATTATTGACAACAGCAGGCAGAGTGTGAGAAGTTGCAAAAAAATAGATCGAACATAATGAAAACATATAACTCCACATTGTTGAAAATTGACTTGACCTTGACCAATCTTCAACAATTCAGTGTTAAATATTTAAATGTTGATGTCTGATCTAGTCACCTGCAGTATTGGAAGAACCCATAGATTCTGGGGAAAAAAACTGCTGAGCGATCTGTCTATTTTCTATCATTATGTTGTTTTCTAACTTGGTGAAATATCTGTCTATTTTCTATCATTATGTTGTTTTCTAACTTGGTGAAAGGTATCTGTCTATTTTCTATGATTATGTTGTCTTATATCTTGGTGGAATATCTGTCTATTTCTTATAATTAGTTTCCTCTTATATATATATCTAATTATTATTTTTTGTTTGATATTTGTGTGATATGAATTAGACACTGCTTGTGTGATATGAATTAGACACTGCTTGTGTGATATGAATTAGACACTGCTTGTGTGAAATTCAAGATAAAAATATGAAGGAGATTCATTGAACTTTTCTTTTTGTCTTAGGCCAGAATGACAGAAGCAGAATGTGTATAAATAACACTTTCACCGGAGACTTGACTGGTCTCCTTGCAATTGGTATCAGAGAGTTGAACAACACAGAGCTAAATATGGACATCAGTGATGGTTGCCGTTCCCTGCCTAGATATGAAAATGGTACAGACTACTTCAAAGGAAACATTACTTTTAGAGCTTATGTGGTACGATGTTTGTCTATCAGGGACGCTGAGAAAGACTGGACCACTAACGGTTGTGTGGTGAGTATATGATCAACATATCTGACCACTAATTGTTGTATGGTTATTACATGGTCTACAGATCAGACAACTAATGATTGTAGAGTGAGTACATAATCTACCTATTGGACCACTAATAGTTGTGGGGTCAGTACATCATCTACAGATTGTATCACTAATTGTTGTGTCCTGAATACAAGATCTACAGATTGGAATACTTCCCACTGTATCATCAGTACATGATTTATAAATTGGACCACTAATGGTTATTATGAATAAATGGTTTATGAAGGGAACTACTAGCAGTAAGTAGTCCATAGACTGGACAATTAACTCTTAGTCTATGGCTCATCTTTCTAAAAGACGAATAAAGAGTTTCTATATTCCGGCTAATCTTCCTAGAAGACAATGGGAGACATTGTTAAGAAAGCCTTCACCAAATGCCTTAATAACAATACTGAAGTATTTTCGTCCAATCACAATAACTCTAAGGTCTTGCCTTGTGACTATGGTCAGTCATTTTGTGATATTAATTTGGGAGCAAATGAAAATTCGTATAGTTTATTGGATGGCATTTAATCTGTAAAGACGCATAACTTTAAGAAATTAGCATGTCAACAAACATTCAAATAATCACAGAACTTTTATTTGTGCATAGAAACATTTGCAACTTTCCAAATTGTTGAAAAATGGATATACTTGACAAAACAGCCAACTTTAGATGATAGTCACATGTTGCTGAGTATGTATTTTTTATCATTTAGGCTCTATTTTTTTTTTCCAATTTTACAATCATTAGGCCTCAGTTAGGTTTTATCTGAGACTTTCCTCTAATTTACTATGTATTTCCACTCTTCATAAAAGGCAACATCCACTATTCTGAAAATGTTATTAAATTCTGCACATTTTTATGCATAGTACATCACTGTAGGTTTACAAATAAATAAAATATTGTACAAATACTAAATGTAAACACACTCTTATTTTGTTACTTAAAAACGTGCATAAAAATATGAGTTTAGTTCACATATACTATGGGTTAATGGTTGTGTAATTATTAGGGAGAACTGTAGTAGAAAGAACTGTACAAACAGAGTGGCAAAAAGCAATCATAGTACCAATATGGAAGAAATAATGAAGCAAACAAGATTGTGGAACATACAGAGGTATCTCCCTACTTAGTCATGTCAGTAAAATGTTCGCTAAGATTATTGGGAAAAGAATAAGACCTATTGTAGTCAAAGTGCTTAGTCCAGAACTGTTCGGGATCAGAAAAAATAAATGACAAACATGGTAATGCACTAAAAGCACTGAAGCAAATAATGGAAAGATGGCAGCAGTATTTCAAGGAGCTACTAAACCTAAAAGAAGGAGAATAAGACAACAATAAACACTATAGCAACAAACCTGGAACCAAATATACTACTATCGGAAATAGAAAATACAATAAACAAAGGACCAATAAACAAAGCTGCAATCTCTGATAACATACACGCAGAACTAATCAAAGCAGAGCAGGGAGCGGGAAAAATGGCTATGCAGTTTTTTCAATGTAATATGGAAGAAACACCAGAAGACTGGAGAAATGTGACAATCATTCCCATATGGAAGAAATAAGGCAGTAAGAGAGACTGCACAAAATACAGAGGGATATCCTTACTAAGCCACACAGGAAAAATTGTTCATAAATATTAGAACAACGATTACGATCATACATTGAACAACAACTTAAAAACACCCAAATGGGCTTCCATAAGAACAAAAGATATACGGACGCTATCTTTACATTATACAGCTAACAGAAAGAGTGACTGAAAACAACAAGGAATTATACATCGCATTTGTCAACCAAGAAAAAGCTTTCGACAGAGTAGACAGACAACAACTATGGAAAACACTATCAATATACAGAGTTCCAGAACATTTAATCAATATATGCAAGGGCATTTATGCTAATAGCCAATGTGAAATAAGAACAAATGCAGGAGTGTCCAAAAAGTTCAATCAGGAGTTCGCCAGGAGTGTGTCCTATCCCCTCTATGTTTTATAACATATATCGACCACATCAGTAAACTAACAAGTACCAACGAAGAAGATAACATAAAAGACAAATTGAACAAACTGCTCTTTGCAGACGACTAAGTACTAATAGCGACATCAGAAGAACAATTGCAAGAACATATGAACAGACTCCACACAGCTTGTCAAAAATTCAACATGAAAATTAATATTGAAAAGACTGAAATAATGGCAATAGCAAAGAAATAAAGAAATATCACTATCTCCATTGACGATAAATATCTTAAACAGGTAAATGAGTTCACCATATTGAGTGAAGGGAAAACCAGTAAAGAGAAACAAAATAGATGCAATGAAACATACCAGATCCTAGGACAGATGATACATATTTTCAAGAACAAAAATGTAAACATAGACACTAAAGTTGCATTATAAAAGACTATTATTATTCCATCACTGTGCTACCTTGGCCAAACCTGGACAATGACAGCTCAAGACAAAAGAAAAATAGTGACAACAGAAATGACATGTCTACGAAGAATACTCAGAGTGTCATTAAGAGATAGAATTAGAAACAATAACATCAGACAGATAACCAAAACAATACCAATATTGGTACACATCAAAAGATAACAGATCAAGTGGTTTTCACACGCTTCCAGATTACAAATAGATAGCATGCCACAAATGGTCATGGCACATAGACATAACTGTTATGAAGCCAGAGTCAGACCATGTAAAAGATCATCATCATCAGGTGCCATGTCAGCCGGCATAGGCGGTCATGGCTCTCCACAGCTCTCTGTCCACAGTATTATGTATCAAGGTCGTTGTTGTTTCCTTGCCATGCCAGGCTGTCAAACTGTCTAATATTTTCTCACGTTGTCGCTCTCTGTCTCTGGTGCCTTCAATCTTGCCTGTTATGATTATGTTCTCTAAACCTGCCTGTCTCATGAAGTGGCAAAAAAAAGAAGATTGCCTTTTTCTTATAATGTTGATTAAGGTCTGTTTCACATTTGACTCTTTCAACACCTCTTCATTAGTTTTTCTGGCAGTCCATGGTATTCTCAGCATTCTTCTGTAGAACCACATCTCTTGCCTCTAATTTCCCACTTTCTAGTTTGTTTATTGTCCAAGATTCACACCCATATGTAAAAGATGGATCACAGAAACAAGCTTACAAACAGCACACAAGAAGGTGATCTCCAGAGAACTCATCCACCCCTGATGCCGCAAGGCAAACAAGGGCCACAGCGTATAGATCAATAGATAGAGTAATATCAACACTTCCTTATTTATGACTGTAAAAAAGATGAACATTATATGCCAGACATGCTAGAATACTCAATCATTTCCACCTAAGATGCCTTCATAAGATACTTAACATCCATTGATGGGATAAAATTCTAGACTGTGAAATACTGATGAAATATAAATCTGTAAGCTTTCACACAATGTTGATGACGACACAGATACGCTGGGCAAGAGACATGGTCATCATGAAAGATCATTCTCTACCAAAAAAGTTATGTGGAGAATTCCAGACTGGCTCCCTCCAGGCAGGAGGACACAAGAAGCATTTTATAGACACTCTTAAGACATAACTGCATCATTGCAACATCAACACAAATTGCACAAGACAGATCTGACCGGTTTTGCAGAATCAAAAGTAGTGCAGCAGCTGCAGAGAACTTAAAAATCATATTACACAACATAAATGAGCTAGAAGAAAAGCAAGAGCAATGTCCAATATACTCCCTATCACACATGCTCCCTATCTATTTTGCATCTAGAGTGTGGTAGAAAATTCCAGGCATGTATAGGACTCACTATTCACAGCTACGCACACTGCAAACATCATCATCATCTCAGTTGAGCTGAATGGTCATCATCGATTATGACGGATGAACACCCTTTTTTGTTTTGTATTGTTTCTTGATAAGACCTTTCAGTGGAAATATTAATTCAGTCTGTTTATTTTAAACTGTAAAACATTGTTTTTTTCATGTAGTTAGTCTGTTTTGTAAACTGTACAACTTATTACTGTGAGTTTTTCACTGTAAACCTGTTGTGAAGTGGAGAACTTAAAGCACTGTCTGGAGTGTTGTACAGTGAAACACTTATAGAACTGTCTGGAGTGTTTTGCTAATAATTTCCTCTCATAACTCACAGTTGGTAGCTTATGTTGACACCAAGAAACATATTTCACATTTACCTGTTAATGCAGGTATAGCTCATAGGTATTTTTTTTATATCAATACACATAGGCCTATATTTTATGTTTACCTGTGAGTTCAGGCATAGGGCCTAGTTCATACTTAATCTCTTTTGCTGATGCTAAGAAACATTTATTTTATGTTACAAATGATTACAGGTAGGCCTATACTGTAATTCCTATGAATTGTTGATATTTATAAACATATATTGTATGTTTACCTGTGAATTCAGGTAGGCCAAGAGACAGATGTCAAGAAAATTGTCTGTCACTGCACACATATGACTACATTTGCTGGTGGCTGGGTGGTTGTTCCAAACACAATTGACTGGAGTTACGTCTTTGCTAATGCTGACTTTTTGAGTAACCCAACCATCTACATCACTGTGATCGTCACATCTGCTCTCTACATACTGTTTGCTATAATGGCTCATTACAAAGACAAGAAAATGGCAGAGCAGGTGAGGATAACATATTAGTGTGTATCTTGTGTGTTTATGAAAGCTAACAGTAATTAATACTTTCTTGTGTGTCTTGGAAGATTACATCATCATCATCAAGTGCCTTGTGTGTCTTGGAAGATTACAACTGAAATCCAAAAGTTCAGATTAATGTAAACAATTTCCAGCACAAGATAAACGTAAACTTGTGACAGCTGAAATGGCATGCTTGCGTAGAATCCTAGGAATATCGCTAAGAGACAGAGTGAGAAAGGAAGACATCAGACAAAGAACCGGTACCGCCCCAATCTTGGAATATATTAAGAGACAATAGGTCAAATGGTTTGCACACATCAGCAGACTACCATCAAACAGCATACCACAGCAAGCTATGCTACACAGATACAGTCACGGTAGACCCAGAGGCAGACAATGAAAATGATGTACCACCAAAATAAAAGAGACGACAAACTCCACAATATACTCAGCACACGTGAGGGCCATCTCCAGAAAACTCTTCTACCCCTGACGCTGAAAGGCAACAAAGGGTTTAGCAAATAGATACATTTCCATTGATAGTATTTTTTTCACCATCAGTACAATAGTTGAATACATTCATGCTTGTTTTATCTTACCCATGATAAACAAATAGCCTACATGCAGCTGCTATGATTAACCACTTGGCTGTGGGAGGTTAAATGGTCAAATTGTAGCTTCAATGAGGCAAAATGTTAATGGGTGTTGAATTTTTTCCCCTAACAAATTGCCTCTTTCATTCTTGTGTTCAACAATTTGAGTGTTTTATTACTGTATACTCTAATTTATGAATTTACAAGTGTGTATATATATACTTGTCCTACTGGGCAAACAGGACATGTGCATACATTCTTCAATGTCACTGGTCCATTGTCTTCTTGGTCTTCCTCTTCTTTTCTCACCTGGCACTCTGCTCCAGAATCAGCCACTCAATACCATCATGTCGCTTTAAGTGCCCTACATACTTAACTTTCTTCTTATGATGATATTTAGATGCCAGTCCTTTCGCCGAAGACGGATGTGTCTGGCCATTGGCGCAAATAAAATGGCGACACAACACATTTCCATTCTCTGGACTACATCCTGCTGGAAATCTAGTAGGATAATGGTCCTGCTAGATCCAGCGGGAGTTTGAGAATGAACACTGAAGAAGAAGATGCCAGTCTTCATTTAGTTTCAGTAATTTCAAAATTTCAATGTTATTCTTTTTCACTGTCCATGATATTCATATGATATTTTTGTAGCAATTTCAAATGAATGTATTCTTTTGGATATTGTCTTGTATAATTTTTTTTATATTATGGAGGAGACGTAAAAATGTTTAACATATATTCATCTCATAAAATGAAACATTATTTCAAACAAATAATCATAATATTCCTTTTTATTCAGGCCACAAAGTTTTTCAGGGATATAATTATCAGCATATTTATTTGCTCATGACAATTATGTTGCATAATAGTATCATTTGATATATATTCAAAGATTCTTAAAACATTTGTATGATAAATGTTTTGAATTATTATGACATTATTGCCAGAAAATGAAAATATGTGTCCTTACCGTATCTAACTCTTCTGATTATGAATTTGAAACATGTGCCCTCCAAATATCATCTAAATTATACTATATCCTCTGAATCATTAACTAGTATCACAATGCAAATTAACACTAAATTATTTACTGAATCAGATAAATTATTGCTAAAATTATCAGAAAAACTTTCTTCCAATTGTCTGATTCATTGAGTCTATGCTTTGACATATTTGTGGGTCAAGGCAAGATGGTTACACAAAGAAAAGTCAGCTGTGTCAACACACAGAAGTAGAAAATATGCTTAGGAGCATGTGTAATTCATCATCAAGTGCCATAACACAATGAAGGTTGGCTGCAACAGATCTCCAACATCCCCTGTCTCTTGTTTTGGTGGTGCACTCTGCTAGACTGTAACCTGTCTATCTTGTGATGTTACTCTCCCACTTTTACCTCTGTCTATTTCTTGCTTGCTTCCCTTTGACTTTACCCTCAAGTAAGGTCTTCAATAAGGTGCCATGTCTTTTAATGTGTCCAAAATATTTTATTTGCCGGATCTTTATTTCTATTAGTAACTTTTTCTTCATATTCAGTATTTTCATCACCATTTGTTTTCTTCTCACTCCATGATGTTCTCCCTATTCTCCTATATACCCATATCTCAAAGGCATCAATTCTGTCTTCTAATTGTTTATTTAGTGTCCATTTTATAATTCTCATTTTTAACTTGTTTGTAATTTGTTTAGATGTTACTATTTTAATCATGTCATTGAGGGTACTTTTGGCCATTCCTATTCTCCTTTTTAACATCTGTTTCACATCTGCCATCACTTGTGACTATGTGTCCAAGATATTGATAATGTTTTACTTGTTGTAGTTTCTCTCCATATATGTTTATGTTTAGCTCTTGTTCTTCTGTGTCCTAGCTGATTATCATGGTTTCTATTTTGTGGGTATTTATATCCAGTCCATATTCATTACTTGATTTATTGACTTGATCTATTAGTCTTTGTAGTTCATGTTTACTTTCTGCTAAAAGAACAGTGTCATCTGCATACCTCAGGTTGTTTATTATTTTCCCATTGATCTTGAGTCCTGGCATTTCTTCTATATTTTTAAAGATATTCTCTGTGTAGATATTAAATAGAATTGGTGATCAAATGCAGCCTTGTCTTACCCCTCTTCTTATTTCTATGTATGGTGAGTAGTTGTTTTCACACCTTATTGATGCAGTCTGTTCCAAGTATATATTTCTAATCAGTCTTATGTCTTTTCTATCTATGCCTATTTCTTGAAGACATTTTAATAATTTTTCATGTTGGACTCTGTCAAAAGCCTTGCTGTAGTCTATGAAGCAAATGTAGATACTTTTTTGGACTTCTATATATTTATCTAACACTAGTCGGATACTAATTACAGCTTCTCTGGTTCCTTTGTTTTTCCTAAAACCGAATTGTTCTTCACCAACCTCCGTGTCTTTCTTGTTTTAATTCTTTCATGTATTATCTTGAACAGTATTTTAGTTAAATGACTCAGTAGACTTATTGTTCTATATTCAGTACAGTCCACAGCTTTAGGCTTCTTAGGTAGTGGTAAGAATATTGATGATGTTAGGTCTTTAGGTATGTGGCCTGTTTCATATATGTCATTGCAAAGTTCTATGATAATCATCATCAAGTGCCATGCTGAATGGCGTTGGCGATCATATTTCTCCATGTACATCTATCTCTCATATATGTCATCTTCTCTTTTCGTGTCGTCAACCGAAGTCATTTAGTCAAACTGTCCAATATCTTTTCTCTAGGTCTTCCCCTTGATCTTTTCCTTTCTATCTTTCCTGTTGTCAGTATATTCTCAATGCCTCCTCTTCTCATTATGTGCCCAATAAATGTTGACTGTCTTTTTCTTATAGGGCCAATTATCAATAATGCATCTTTTCACATGCATCCTTCTAAGACATTCTTCATTAGTAATCTTTACTCTTTAAGGAATGTGTAACATACTTCAAATAAATCACATTTCTACTGCCTCCAATTATTTTTGTGATGTCTCATTTATTGTTCATGCTTCACTTCCATAGAGTAGCACTGATTCAATGTAGCATTTGAGGACATGTTTTCTAGTATATGGACTTGTTGCATAGGATATTTTTCATTTTATGGAATGCTGCTTTTGCTTGTCCTATTCTACTTATAATTTTGGTCTTACATTTACCATCTGAAGTTATTAATGTTCCTAAATATCTGTGATAATATCTACATCAAAATCATTTAGAGTTTTTATTATGTCTGCTGTTATGTTGTCAGAGCCTACAGCCTTTCCACATTTATTGATTTTTTTGCATGTTCTACTTCTGCTTTCAGTATTGCTGGTCCATCGCTTTTGTTATGTATTGTTGTTTTTTTGTTCTGTTGGTCATCAAACAGTTCTGTCACATAATCTGCCCATCTTGTAAGTACTTCTGTTTTATCAAATATTATTTTACCATTTTTATCTTTAATGCAGCCACCCCATTTTATAGGATTTTTCTTATTTGTGATCAGCCGTATCTCCTTATGCATTAATTTTGTCTTCTGTCGTATGGACATCTCTATTTCACTGCATTTTGTTTCTAGCCATTGTTTTTCGCAGATCTGCACATGTTACGTATCTCATTGTCTATAATTTAGTATTTTGGGGTATTTTTAGCTTTCTTTCTTTCTGTCATTTTCTCTACTATTTCATCTGTCATCCATGTATTTTTGTTCTTGACTTTTCTTAATGGTAAATTTTAATTTAATATTTGAATATATTTCCTAAATCTGTCCCATTTATTGTCTATTTTCTCTTCTGGATTCTCCCTTCTGTATTGTTCCATGCATTCTATCATTAGATGTTCATATCTATTTCTTACATCTACAAGGTATTTGTAGATGTAATAATTACGCAATATCAATTATTAGATGACCTTTAGATAGCCTGAACTAACCAACCAGAGTATTTGATAACATTGAGGTGCTTTCAGGGATAAATTATACAAATACTTAACCCCTATCACTCCTTATGGAGAAGTCTGCAAAATGGAGATAACTTTTCATCATATCCTTAAGGATGCCCCAGCAGCCAAGTGGTTAAAAAAACAACTACAACTGACTTTTTGCTGCAAGTAATAGATCTACTTGTTTGTATCAGTAACCCAATAGTCTTAGTGATAGTCCATCTGTTGTGTTTAAGTTAAACATCAAAAACTTGTGTTCTTCGCAAGTACTATTGTTGTTCCATTGCACTGCAGTTTTACCTTACATTATTAGATCATGGTAGAATGGTAGCACTGGAGCTGATACACAGTCCACTGGCTACTTCTGAAAGAACATATCATAATAGAGTGATAATCATTAGGTTATCAATTGCAAATATTTATATTATTTTAACCTATCAATATTATTGTGCTACTATTGCTATGACACCTGTTGCTATGACTACTGTTGCTGTGATTACTATTGCTGTTATTGCTACTATTGCTATGGCCACCATTTTTAAGACTACCATTGTTAAGATTACAGTTGCTAAGACTACCATTCCTAAGATCACCATTGTTTTGGAATCTATTGGCTATACTATTGCTATTAGCAATACTTAAACAGTAACCTCTATTGCTGCTAACAGAAGCACGATAGACACAGATTCGTAACATTTCTACCAATTTGAATCCACAGTTGGGCATTGCTCCACTTGAAGACAATGATCCTAGGGATAAATATTTCTATGAGATTCTGGTCTGTACAGGAATGAGAAGAAATGCTGGTACCAACTCTCAGGTACAGATAAGATTTAGAAATTGTAGATCACTCCAAATAAGAGTCAGGGGAAACAAGTCTAGAGGAAATGTGTGACTTTATAATAATAATAATGTGATGTAAATGGTGGTGACATAAATATCTACAATTTGTATGTGATTATCTTGTTCCATGCTATTGTGACATAAATATCTACAATGTGTATGTGGTTATCTGGTTCCATGCTAATGTGACATAAATATCTACAATTTGTATGTGGTTATCTGGTTCTATGCCATGTTTCAAGCCATAAAGCAATACAGACTTCTCATTTCTATTAAACAACCTAACCTTGTTTCTCTGAAAGAGTTGCATGCCATGTACTGGTTGAAACTGTCTTGCATACTGTCATTTGTATATTTTTGTATACCCATACCCTATAGTCTGAAAGCCTGTGAGTTCATTGTCAAGTTGAGTGACCTTGTGTGTCATGTAAGTTACTATTAATATACTAGGTTAATAGTATTGAAAGCAGACCTAGCTTTATTAATTATGTTGTCAATGTGCTGATCTGTTCCCAACTCGTTTCCAATGTTGTTTCTCAAATAATTAAAATTTAAGATTTACATACTATATTGTAAAATGTTTAAAAGAATATTAAAGAGAGAACTTCAAGATGGCTTCAGTATGATCTAAAGATGGCTTCAGTATGAACTAAAGAGATGGTTTCAGTATGATCTAAAGATGACTTCAGTATGAAGCTGAGAGATGGCTTCAGTATGATCTAAAGAGATGGCTTCAGTATGATCTAAAGAGATCGCTTCAGTATGATCTAAAGATGGCTTCAGTATGATCTAAAAATGGCTTCAGTATGATCTAAAGATGGCTTCAGTATGATCTAAAGATGGCTTCAGTATGATCTAAATATCTAATTCACTGGAATTACATCGGACACGGACTACAAACGGATACCAAAACACTCTCCTGTCAAGATTTGATGTGGTCAACAAAGGGAAAGAGAAAACGAGGAAGACGAAAATACACTTTACGTAGAACTATTACAAGAGAACGTTTCACCATCGGTATCAGAAACAATGAAGATCTAAAGCAAATTGCAATGAAACAAGAGACATGGAAATCTATGACATCCGCCCTATGTGCTGTCTTTGTCCCTAGAGGAATAACTAACTAAACAGACGGCTTCAGTATGATCTAAAGAGATGACTCAATGATGATCTTACGATGGTTTCAGTAAGATCTGATGACATGACTCAATGATGATCTAAATTGATGGTTTCAGTAAGATCTGATGATGACTTTACTATGATGTTAGGAGATGGCTTCAGTATGATCTAATGAGATGACTCAATGATGATCTAAAGTGATGGTTTCAGTATGATCTTCAAGAACATTACAAGATAAATATCAAGAAGAATATCAGTTTTTAAAATCATTGATTTGTGGCTCCTGCATTTGTTAGTTATTTAGTTCCTTTAGTGATAAATATGTTACTGTTGCATTACTTAGTTGATTTAGGGACAAAGATGAGACTCTTCCATTCTAGGTACATTACTTCCTTTCTAGGTGCATTCTAAGTATGTTCTAGGCTCATTGATTCCACTTTATGTACATTGCTTCCATTCTAGGTACATTCTAGGTACATTGCTTTCTTTCTAGATACATTCTACTAATATTCTAGTTACATTCTAGGTACATTCTAGAAATCTTCACAACTTATGTGTACTCATGTTAAACTGTGAACGAGAAACAGAAGAAGACATGATCTTGTGAATGAAATACTATATATGTTTTTAAAAATATAGAATTTAAATAAGTAAAACAAATTCCTACTATTAATATGCAATCTCAGGTCTGCTTCGTTCTGTCTGGAGAAGATGATGAGACAGATATTCGAGCTTTCTCAGACAGCAAAAGAACTATTTTCAGAAGAGGACAGATTGATGGCTTCCTAATGGCCGTTCCAAGGTATATAGAGCCATAAACACACAAATAATGATTTCCTAATGATGTGATTTCTTTAGTTGTGTGCAGATTAGCTTAACTGAGAAAATCCTTTGTCCTCCTTTCAGCTTTCATTAATAAATGAATTCGTCAATCCATCTCACAGATACTTCTTGCTTAAACTTGATCATAGTTTAGATTGTAGACAAGCTAACAGTCCATATTGTACTGGCAATGTCAGCACACATGTTCAACAATTACAGATCATATACCAGACAGCTTCAAAATGTTTCTTCTTCTTCTTCTTCTTCTTCTGCATTCGTTCTAAAACTCCTGCAGATTAGCAGGATGTAGTCCAGAGAACGGAATGTGTTATGTCATGGTTTACAGCATTGCTGCGATATCTGCGCCTTTCAGCTTGACACATCCGACTTCAACATGGCTTTGGGTCACTGAACCTATATGAGATGGGACAGCCAACTCCATCCCATAACCTCCTTAGTCGCCTTTTACGACATGCGTGGAAGGTAAACAATGTTGCTATTCTTTGCCCCCCTTTCGGGCCCCGGCAGCACATGAGCGGAAATGTTTCTGAAATGTGTGGATTATATAGAAATAAGTAACAATAGAAATATTTGCACTACATTTCTTTTGCCATCATGCATACAGCTAATGGAAACATTTGTAAAACCCATTCTCTGACACCTCTCTCAGCTGTCTTGTTGTCTTGGCAACAATGTCATCCATCTTTGCCTCCAGACACACATGAGTCAAGAGAAGCAAAAGAGATACCACACTACATTTTCTCTCCCCCCAACTATACAGTGAGTAAACATACGAACAGAGCAGATATACTCAATGCTCTACATAAGTACATGATCTACTGTTGTTGTAACTATTATTTATAATTTTAATATTGAGGAAACAAAACTATAAAATGCGCTAAAAAATCATCACAACACCCAATGGTGTACTAGAAGATAACAACACCCAAAGATATACTAGAAAATCACCACAATACCCAATAATGCACTAGAAGATAATAACAGCCAGTGATGCACTAGAGGATTCAACACCCAATGGTGCATTAGAATATGAAAAGCATCCATTGACAGTAGAAGATTATAACACCCATTGATGCACTAGAAGACTACAACACGCATTGATGCACTAGAAGACTATAACACCCATTGATGCAGTGGAAGATTTCATATGTATTCTTTGCCTTGTTATAATATTTGCTCTTATTATATATCAGAGGAAACATCAATGAAAAAGAAACTGTCAAATGTTTAGAATGAGAACACCATGAAAGAGAGGATGATACACAAACTGAGAACAGAATTATTTGGAAACACATTACTTGGAATATTTGTGTGAATACCTGTTTTTACTTGTATCTTTGACCTAAGACCTCTAGGATATTTAAACTTCATGAGAGTGTGGCATGACAACTCTGGACATGGAAAGTTTGTGTGAATACCTTTTTTTTCATGTATCTTTGATCTAAGACCTCTAGGGTATTTAAACTTCATGAGAGTGTGGCATGACAACTCTGGACGTGGAAAGTTTGGATCATGGTTTCTGAACTACATCATTGTCAGAGACATTCAGACTGATGTCAAACAATTGTTCATCTCAAACAGATGGTTTGCTGTTGAGGAAGATGATGGCCAGGTATTGTCTTGTATTTAATGCACTATTTCCTTATCTGTTAGTTTATATAATTTCTTTGTTATTGTTTTCACTCACATTTGGTTCTATGTACTTTTCCTTAAATTTATTTTATGTACCTTCCCTTGCATTTATTCTATGTAGTTTCCCTTGCATTTATTCTATGTACTTTCACTCAAATTGTAGTTTAGAAATGTTTTCAGGTTTTTGCTAACATTTTGTTCTATGTTCACTCACATTTTGTTCTATAGGGTTGTTTGCACTCACATTTTGTTCTGTATCCTTTTTTTTAACTCACATTTGTTCCATATAGATGTTTTAACCCAAATTTTGGTCTATGTAGTTAATTTAACTTTCATTTATTTCTATGTAGTTGTTTACACTTTCACTTTATTCTTAAGTTCTCTTTCCTCTCACTTTTTTCTTTTTTTTGTTGTTTTAAATCTCACTATATTTTTTGTGGTAATTTTTTTATTTCACTTTATTCTTTGTGGTTGTTTTTCATTTGATTTTGTTCTTTGTGAATGTATCCTCTCTCACTTTATTCTTTGTAGTTATTTTCCATCTTAATTACACGTCCAATTAATTTGTTATATGTAGTTCTTTTCCCTTTTGCTTTCTGTGATTTTATGTTAATTTGGATTTTCCAAGTCTTTTTAAAATTTAAATTGTATCTGAGCCATGTACCAGTTTTCCGTACTCATTTTCTAATGTTTGCTCTATTACAAAAATACAATTACAATCTACTATTAAACCATGCAAAATATATTGTGTAATATGACCATGTCATTAGAGATTTGTTTGTATGTTTTTCGTTCACTCCATTGTAACCATCACGGATTCCGTGCTATTTCCGCCGGGAGCGTGATTACGTTGTGCCACCGTTATGCGCCTTGTAGGCCTAGCACATCCGATTTCAGCATGCCTTGACAATTTGGGTAGGCTACCCTTAGCCTGTGACAGCCTCTATATCTGTCTCCAGGCACGCGTAGTGGTGACTCTTCGCCCAGACGATTTTTGCTCTCGTCTGACTCGCACAAGGTGTTCCACTGTCTATGAACTTGCCTCATGTAATTGGACGTGCTGTGCCTGTGCCCATTGGGTACTGAACCGTTTCTCATCCGTGAGCCTGGTTCCTTAAGGGGAAGAACTCAACAGAGGAGTTGGACCCTGGCTCTTTCGCCCTCTTAGCCGAGGTGTCATTCACCGACATCGTGTACCCCTTGTCAAAGTTCGAGTCTCACACCACGCGTTTGAGAGCAAGGCGTTCTCGATCTGAGCGTCCTTGTCCCAATAGCGCCTGAGGCCATCAGGTACTGAACCCTTTCTCTCTTCAAGTGTATTTCTGGTGTAGGAAAACCTGACAGTAGAGTTGGGCCAGGGCTAAATCGTTGTCCCTTTTGTGCCTGAGCCCATCGGGTACGGAACCCTTTCTCTCTGCAAGTGTACATCCGTTATAGGAAACCTTGACAGTAGAGTTGGGCCAGGACTACCATCGTTGTCCCTTTCTTGCCTAAGCCCATTGGGTACAGAACCCTTTCTCTTCACGAGCATATTTCCGGTTTAGGAAGGCTCGACATAAGAGTTGGGTTAGGTCTTCTTGCTTTACCAAACGCCAATGGATGGGTCTGGGTCTCTGCCTGTAAGGAACACAGGTAACTAGAAGCTCGTCTCGAGCTGACGGAGCTTGTAGTTCCCCTTTCCTAGGGACTTTTCGCTTTCTATTTGCAGTTCTCGCTGCCCTCTAGCGCTGTTCTGCCCTTTCATTGTTTCATTGTACTCGATATGAAATCTATTTGTCTCTCACCATGCATCTACCTTTACGTGCATTTTACATTGGCCGCCCCTCCAATGTTCGGACTGGACTGACTTGCTTCACTGTATGTCGACAGTGTCGCTGTATGTGGTGATGCTGGTGGTGTCGGAGATATTGTCTGTCTCTTGTGCAGTCAAATCTCTTTCCATCTGCTACCTCCACATTCTCGGACACAATCCCCAAATGATTTGGCCAGAATCAGCTCGAGCTGCTGTATTTCTGTTTCCAGGGTGCACCGCATGGAGGTACATTTGGGATCTTGGTTATCTGCTAACCCTGGGTCCACCTAGAGCAATGCGTTCCCTTTGCACCCCGTCATTAGAGGTGAGAAAGAGAGTTCTACAGTGCTATATAACTCCTATACTAACATATGGATGCGAGTCTTGGACAATAAACAAACTGGAAAGTGGGAAATTAGAGGCAATAGAGATGTGGTTTTTACAGAAGAATGATGAGAATACCATGGACTGCCAGAACAACTAATATAGAGGTGTTGAAAGAGTCAAATGCGAAACAGACCTTAATCAATAATTTAAGAAAAAGACAATCTTCATTTTTTAGCCACTTCATGAGACAGGCAGGTTTGCAGAACATAGTTCACAACAGGCAAAATTGAAGGCAACAGAGACAGAGGGTGACAACGTGAGAAAATATTACATAGTTTGACAGACTGGCATGGCAGGAAAACAACAACGATCTTGAAACATTATACTGTGACAGAGTGCTGTGGAGAGCCATGACTACCTACACCAGCCAGCATGGTACCTGATGATGATGATTAAACCCTCACCTGCCACCTTTTTAAAGTGAGTCTTTGTATGGGAGCACAACATCAAGATATTTAGAAATAACAGTTTGTCATGGGATACTGATGACAGGTCAAGAGACTGAACAAATCCATCACAACCAATCTTAAACATGAAGAGGCCACTTGTTCTGGTCTGAAAATATAAAACAGTCTTAATGTGTGTGTTTGTTATATGTCAAGTTTGAGTTAGAGCATTCAATCTGCCTAAAATATGCCAAGTTTGAGTTAGAACATAAAATCTCTAATATACCAAGTTTGAGTTAGAACATAAAATCTCTGTAAAATATACCAAATTTGAGTTAGAACATAAAATCTCTGTAAAATATGCCAAGTTTGAGTTTATGGGCTTTTATGTTAACTGATACCAGAAATATCTACTAAGAGAAATAAAGATCAGGCAAATAAAATATTTTGGACACATTTAAAGACATTATACCTTATTGAAGACCTTACTTGAAGGTAAAGTCAAAGGGAAGTGAGCAAGAGGTAGGCAGAAATATAAGTTGGAGAGTAACATTACACAATGGACAGGTTAAAGTCTAGCAGAGTACTCCACCAAGACAAGAGACAAGGGATGTTGGAGATCTGTTGCAGCCAACCTTCATTGCAGAGACAGCACTTGATGATGATACCAAGTTTGAGTGTATTCATTAAATATGGACTTTTATGTGAATTGATGTCAAGTTTGAATTAAAACATACAATCTTTAAAATTATCAATATCCTGGCAATAGGAAAACTATAATTATATGACTGATGACTCCAAAGAAGACAATAATGTAAAAAGGTTGTCATAGACTTGACCTGACCAATGATTATATGTAACCATGTCTAACACTTGCAGGTTGACCGGGTCATCCCTGTAGCTAACCAGGAACAGATGTCAGACTTCAGCTATCAATTTGGTGAAAGAAGCAGAAAAAATTTTGCAGATGGACATTTATGGTTCTCAGTTGTAGCTAGACCACCTCAGTCCAGGTTTACTTGCTTACAGGTATTTAGGGCCTATATGATGAATTGCCCACATATTATATAACACAACATTACCACTGATATCACATTACAAATGGTATCACTTTACCAATGAGAAACATTTTAGCAAAAACTATAACTTCACATTTTGATATAAATAACTACAATATCATCATTTGGTATCAATAACTAACACATCACCTTATCATATCAATAACTACCATATCACCTTATGATATCAATAGCTAACACATTACCTTAAGGTATCAATAACTACCATATCACCATTTGATATCATTAGATACCAAAACACCATTTAATACCATATAACAACCACAACTCCATGTAATACCACTAACTACCACAGCACCACATGATACCAATAACTGCCAATTTACAAGTAACAACCCCATTACCACTTATCACCAATGACATAAGTGGCAATTATTGGTTGCAACATCAAGACTAATCAATACTTCAGAATAGTGAACACACTTTCACCATTGTCTAATACTGGTCATGCTTTCACCAATTCCCAACACTGATGTCATGATTGACCACTATGTTACAGCACTAAAACTGACTACCATGTCATCACATTCAAAATCTTCAGATTTCTACATTGTTACCACCAACAAATACTGCATCAGTACTAAACATTAACATTTATTACCACGTCACTACTGACCATCACATTATCATTGATTTCTACATTAGCACTGACCAGTACATCAATTACCACATCAGTACTGACCATCACATTATCATTGATTTCTACATTAGCACTAACCAGTACATCAATTACCACATCAGTACTGACCATCACATTATCATTGATTTCTACATTAGCACTGACCAGTACATCAATTACCACATCAGTACTGACCATCACATTATCATTGATTTCTACATTAGCAGTGACCAGTACATCAATTACCACATCAGTACTGACCATCACATTATCATTGATTTCTACATTAGCACTGACCAGTACATCAATTACCACATCAGTACTGACCATCACATTATCATTGATTTCTACATTAGCACTGACCAGTACATCAATTACCACATCAGTACTGACCATCACATTATCATTGATTTCTACATTAGCACTGACCAGTACATCAATTACCACATCAGTACTGACCATCACATTATCATTGATTTCTACATTAGCACTGACCAGTACATCAATTACCACATCAGCACTGATTATCACATTATCATTGATTAGCACATCAACACTGACCAGCACATCACAATTGACCAGCACACAAATGTTTCCAATTTGTATCTGCATAGAGAGTATCCTGCTGCCTGTGTCTGATGTTTTTGACCATGCTAACCAATGCTATGTTCTACAACACAAGCTCGAAAGAAGAATCAACCTCCACATCTTTCTCATTTGGACCATTTTCTGTTGCTCCAGAACAGGTAGGTAATCCAATAGGAGCAGGTCATTTTATATGTAGACCTAGGTCATTTGAAGATAAGTAGATCAATGCAGAATAGTTAGGCAATTCTAGAGCTAGGTAGATCTGGAACAGATATCCCAGTCCACAATGTGTAGGTTAGCATGTAGAGAAGGTCAGTGCATCAGAATGAAGCATAAAGGAAAACTTCTAGTAAACAGCTGCAGATATTAGTAATTACTGCTTACTTTCAAAATCTCTCTGGGTCCATTTAATTGAACTGTATGATCAGTATTATCATCATCAGGTGCCATGCCAGCTGATGTATGCGATCATGGCTCTCCACCTCTCTCTATCTCCAGTATTATGTATCAGGATAGTTGTTGTTTCCCTGGCATGCCAGGTTGTTAAACTGTCTAATATTTTCTTACATTGTTGCCCTCTGTCTATCTTGCTTTCAATCTTGCCTGTTGTAACTATATTCTCCAAACCTCTGTGTCTCATAAGATTAAAAAATTAAGATTGTCTTTTTCTTATATTATTTATTAAGATCTGTCTCACATTTGACACTTTCAACACCTCCATATTAGTTTTCCTGGCAGTCTATGGTATTCTCAGCATTCTAGACAAAGAAAACGGTGGATAGAAAACATCAAGATAGCCTTGAACGAACATGGACTTAATGTAACTAAGGTGACACATCTGGCCTTGGAAGGACAGCTGAAGCTCCCACCCCTGCACTTAATGGCAAGTGTGAATACGATTAACCATCATTTTCCTGGGAACAGACAATAGACAATAGAAATTACCATTACTTCTGTCTTCTTGGTATTTAAGGAGAGACCTTTCTCTTTCTTTCTGTCACTTCTACATTAATCAATTCTTGAAAATCTTTCTCATTTTTAGCAATCAGAACAGTGTCATTGGCATAGCTTAAATTATTAAAAAAATGAGATCTGTAAGGTTGAGTACTGGAAAAAAAGTTTCAATACACTAGAGTTGAGAGACTCATTCAATGATAATACATAATTCATAATTGATATTGATCTATCAAACACCCAGATCTTCATTGGTGTAGTCAGCAACTTGATAGTATTTCCCGTAAACTTCCTACTGGTATACCTGTTCAAGAAGGCCAGACCACATCATAAACGACCATCCCGCATTGACCTGGCCATTAAAGGGGCTCATGATCCCAGCAAGCAAACAAATCTCAATGACATCAGACCAGAGGTGGGTACATGTCTTTTAGTAACATTTAATAGACAGATATAGATTCCAGGCAATAAATAATATAATGAAGTAATAATGTTGCTTAATCAACTAACATAATTAGGTATGACAGTTTAGTTATTTATATAGATTTCTAGCTGCAGCAATACATAACAAAATTGATGACATAGTCACAATAATGTACACAGACATCGAGTAATCTTCTAGACACAATAATATATATATATATATACATAAATCTAATAACCTCCTAGACACAATAATATATATATACAGAAATCTAATAATCTCCTACACACAATAATATACACAGATATCTAGTAATCTACTAGACACAATAACTACACAGACATCTACAAATCTCCTAGGCACAATAACATATACAGACATCTACAAATGTCCTAATCACAATAATATCTACAAACATAAAGTGATCTTGTTTTTGCAAACATAAATGGTGCGGAATGGATAGGTCTACCCACAGATTTCGAAACTTGTTTGAGAGTAGTAATATCACTTAGCAGGGAATGCAGAGAATGGTGTCCCACAGCTGTGGAGAAAGAAGTGCAGGCTTTAATCAGTGAGAATACCAAAGAGGGGGATGTGATTATATACACTGATGGATCTGTAATTAGGCATGTTCGCAGTGCTTGGGCCTTTACAGCTCAGTGCGCAGGTAAAACGATCAAGGAGGAAAGTGGTGCCTTTGCGGTCACTACGAGTAGTATGACCATGGAGACTATGGCGGTGACCAAGGCATTTGAGTGGCTACGCACACAGAAAGTAATGCAGGTCTGCATCTTGAGTGACTCTATGAGTATGATTAAGAAGGTACAAGTGGGTCTCGTTCGCGAACAGTGGATTGAGGCCTTGAGAAATGCGAGCTTGAAGGCGGTTACATTTATTTTCGTGCCGGGACATGTGGGCGTTCGAGGCAATGAAAGAGCGGATCAACTGGCATCGTTCGCGATTGTGGCAAAGGGCGATGGGGCAATGGATCGCGCTGACGTTTTGAACTCCTTAAGAGATATAACACGCGAGAGTGAGACGAATGTGGATGATGATTCCTTTTCAATGGCTAGGATTAAAGATCAGGGATTGAGATGCAGTGTTGCTAGAGGTGAACATTTTGGAGGGCGCAGAAGAATGATGGTCAACCAGCATAGGACCGGTACTGTCAGCAGAAGTGTGATGGCGGATACACTCAAGGAGAGATCGGAGCAACTATGGATGTGTCCAGTTTGCAGTGATGATGATCCGACGACTAACTAACTATAAAGTGATCTCCTAGTCACAATACATAGTGAAACACAGACATCTGCTAATCTCGTAGACACAATAACATATGTAGACACCTAGAAATTGTATAACCTCAGTGAAATATTTGCTCAGACAATGGCTGGTTTCTGTGACCTATCATGCCTGAAAGTTTGGAAAACCTCACGGAAGATCACCAGAAATGAAAAACTAGCCTATAATGGTGCTATGAATTTTGAGAAATCAGTAATGAGCAGATCTGAAGAACAAAGAAAGAGGTGTAAAGAGCAACAACCAATCACTGTGACATTTCGATGTGTCTTCTGTAGCAGAGCAAATCACTCATAGATCACTCAGATTCAGTCAAGAGAATCCTGCCCTGCTCGTACCACCTCAACTCCAACTGATGCAGGCTTACTTCAGACTGTCTGTCAAGATAAATAAGATCATATATATAGCCTTATAATATCCATCTATCTGGCATGTTCTCTTGAAAATGTTTCTTGTGTGCAAGGGTCAGATACAATTTGGGCAAGTACTTCAACTGCATGTATAAAATAGTCTAAAGGCAATGATTTAGGAACTTTTTGTGAAGAACTAGATTAAATGTATAAAATACTCTAAAATACTTTTTGTGAAGAACTAGATTATATGTATAAAATACTCTAAAATACTTTTTGTGAAGAACTAGATTATATGTATAAAATACTCTAAAATACTTTTTGTGAAGAACTAGATTATATGAATAAAATACTCTAAAATACTTTTTGTGAAGAACTAGATTATATGTATAAAATACTCTAAAATACTTTTTGTGAAGAACTAGATTATATGTGTAAATAGTTTAAACTTTCTGCTCTGCAAATTCTATAGAAGTGATTGGCCATACATCTTAGAAATAATATTGGTCACACATCTTAGAAATAATATTGGCCACACATCATAGAGATAATATTGGCCACACATCTTAGAGATAATATTGGCCACACATCTTAGAAATAATATTGGCCACACATCTTAGAAATAATATTGGCCACACATCTTAGAGATAATATTGACCACACATCTTAGAGATAATATTGGCCACACATCTTAGAGATAATATTGGCCACAGCACATATTAGTTTTATTATTACCTACATAGCTAACCTTATTTCAGGTCAGCAGTATCTTCAGTGTATCCAAAACTCCCTGCATCCCTAAAGACCCTCACCAACAGGATATGTCTGTCTCACGACCAGGGACTGCAATGTCTAACACTTCCACTGAGGAGCTGACACCTAGAACAAAAAAGGTAGACACTAATTAAATTTAGTGAATTCACTAAATTCACTTCTATCAGTCATGTTGTCAACCTTTATCAGTCATGTTGTCAACCTTTATCAGTCATGTTGTCAACCTTTATCAGTCATGTTGTCAACCTTTATCAGTCATGTTGTCAACCTTTATCAGTCATGTTGTCAAACTTTATCAGTCATGTTGTCAAACTTTATCAGTCATGTTGTCAAACTTTATCAGTCATGTTGTCAAACTTTATCAGTCATGTTGTCAAACTTTATCAGTCATGTTGTCAACCTTTATCAGTCATGTTGTCAAACTTTATCAGTCATGTTGTCAACCTTTATCAGTCATGTTGTCAAACTTTATCAGTCATGTTGTCAACCTTTATCAGTCATGTTGTCAAACTTTATCAGTCATGTTGTCAAACTTTTTCAGTCATGTTGTCAAACTTTATCAGTCATGTTGTCAACCTTTATCAGTCATGTTGTCAAACTTTATCAGTCATGTTGTCAACCTTTATCAGTCATGTTGTCAAACTTTATCTGTCATCTTGTCAACTTCTATCAGTAATCTTGTCAACTTATATCAATTAGACTTATGTAAAACACAGGTTTATACGTCGCTTCAATGAGACACGATAGACTATAGCTAAAACTAGTAGGTAATGATGCACACACAAGAAATCATACAAATTACAATACACAAATCATATTCAACGTTTCAACATTTTGTTTGGGTCTTTATCAAGACACAAACAAAACATCAAAAGACGACGAATGGAAAAATTATCACAACATCCAACGGAAATATGGAAATGAGATGCCAGAAGGTCAGAAAGTACATAAAAAATGTAAATATATGTGGAAATGAAACGAACAAAAAGATGAGTAAATGATGAAACAAAAAGAATAAAGACAAAGACCACACCAACCCAGTACTAGACATAAGAGTGGTCGGAATTGAGTCCAAAATGCTTGAGTGTACCAAATTCAAAAATGAGACAATTTTCTAGAGCTTACCTAGATCTATCATCAGCAGTGCAAGATCTGATGGCGGTGACCTGAATATCAGAAGCACCATGATGATTAGAGGAAACTAATGAAAAGACAAACAACGTCTGCTCAACACAACACTTTTGTGAGATGTTGATACTTGTGAAACAGGAAACTGTATGAACATCTTGAAAGATAGGATTCATTGAAAAATTTAGTATTTTTTTTAAAGTAAAAAAATATTATTTCTAGTTAGCTGCATTCCTTTCAACAGTGGACATGAGCCCAAATTGACTATATCAGAGCTATTTGACCATCACAACTGTGGACATGAGCCCAAATTGACTATATCAGAGCTATTTGACCATCACAGCTGTGGACATGAGCCCAAATTGACTATATCAGAGCTATTTGACCATCACAACTGTGGACATGAGCCCAAATTGACTATATCAGAGCTATGTGACCATCACAACTGTGGACATGAGCTATAACAGGGATACAACCATCACAACTGTGGACATGAGACCAAATTGGCTATATCACAGCTGTTACCATCAAACTTCATGGAGATTGTGGTTCAGATAATTAAATCACTTCAAACTCTGGAGATATTGCATGAAATATTTGTTTGACTGAATTCTGATTTATTGCTTGATTGATTTATTGTGTGAACAGTTTTATTGCTTCTATAACTTGTTTATTTAGTGATTCATTGTTTGATGACATCACAGATTATTTTTGTGTGTTAATGAGTGGCTGTTAATTTAATTGGTAAATGTATTATTTGGCAGAATTGACTAATGATCTATTATTAGACTAATTTTATTAATCTGTGATGTTGATTTCATCCAATTAGAAGAAGTTTGAGTTACCATGGTATTTCACTATCATTGCCTGGATACTTCTATGGATAGTGACACTTGGATCCATGGCCTTGGTCATCTTCTATGGCATCTCCTTCCAGGATGAAACCTGCAAAAAGTGGATCACATCGATGCTGGTTTCCTTCTTCATGTCAGTTTTTGTGACTCAGCCTATCAAGGTCAGCAACATATTGGTTGTATTATCACAGCAAACATTATATCATTCATTTTAATATAGCAATTATCTGATCTGATTATCTGATTAACTGATCAGTATATCATTATAGTATCTTGGTATCTATTGTATCTTGGTAGTATTTTGTTTATCTGATACAATTCTACACAATTGTGCTAAAAATTCCCAACTTTGTTACACTCACATTTATTCTGTGTGCTAAATATTCCCAACTTTGTTACACTCACATTTATTCTGTGTGCTAAATATTCCCAACTTTGTTACACTCACATTTATTCTGTGTGCTAAATATTCCCAACTTTGTTACACTCACGTTTATTCCATGTGCTAAATATTCCCAATTTTGTTACCGAGAGTGTTTTTTGTTAATATCACCAAAGATTAGTCCCATCACTACTGTGCCCTTGTGGGCAGGCAGCACAGACCACTGAACATATCCTGCAAGACTGCAATATACTAAACCAGTTAAGGGAAGAACACTGGCCCACAGAGATGGATATCCACAGAAAGATGTATGAGAGCACTGAGGAGCTTTCAAATACAGCAGCATTTATTAAGAAAACAGGACTTGCTGTGTAAACATGTCAAACTGAGAACAAGAAGAAGAAGAAGATCTTCTATTTAAGGCTATTGATGGAATGTGATCTGGTTCCATTCTGATCAGATGGCCGAACCATTTGATTTTTTAGTATATATGTGTTTTTTGCATGATATTGTTTTTATCATATGATGTCATTGTTTATTCTTTTTTGTGTGTGAGAATGTGCTGTTCTCAGGCATGTCATTTCGCATGCTGCTAATTTATATTTAATTTTCTCTGTCAGTCAGATATAAGTACTAAAGTCATACCTGTCAACCTGTTGAGACCGAAAACCATAAAAGAAGTTATGAAAAACTGGAATTGAGCATGAAAAACCGTAAAATCATACACAATGGTGAGGGGGGGCTCCATCTGCCCCCAAAGGAAAAAAAAAGGTTATTTTAAAAAAAATGGTCATTTGGGTTTTTTTACGGGTAGTTTGCCTTTGTTTAATATAGACAGCCATAGTGTGGGAAAATTATAAAACACAAAGACTAGGCCTATGTATATTTATGTAACTTTAATACGAAAAAAATTAATATGGAAAAAAAAATTAATACAGAGAATGGATGCTTAGATCCGTTTGAAACTGTAACAACTTGTTGGAGTGCTCTATAAAGCATTTGGCTATAATTTCAACTATCTATGAATAGCGCACATCATGCATTTATGATCAGCAGAGATCGTACAACTATGACAGGCAGAGATTGTGCATCTGTGGCTGGCAGTAATCATGCATATATGGCCGGCACAGATCGTGCAACTATGACCGGCTTTGATCGTGCATCTATGACTGGCGGAGAATGTGCATCTATGAACGGCGGAGAATGTGCATCTATGACCGGTGGAGATCATGCATCTATGACCGGCACAGATCGTGCAACTATGAATGGTGGAGAATGTACATCTATGAACAGCGGAGAATGTGCATCTATGAACGGCGGAGATCATGCATCTATGAACGGCGGAGAATGTACATCTTTGAACAGCGGAGAATGTGCATCTATGAATGGCGGAGATCATGCATCTATGAACGGCGGAGAATGTACGTCTTTGAACGGCGGAGAATGTGCATCTATGAACGGCGGATATCATGCATCTATGACCGGCGGAGATCATGCATCTATGACTGGCGGAGATCATGCATCTATGACCGGCTGAGATCATGCATCTATAACCGGTGGAGATCATGCATCTATGACCGGCGGAGATTGAGCATTTATGACCAGCAAAGAATGTGCACCTATGACCGGCGGAGAATGTGCATCTATGAATAGCAGAGATTGTGCATCGACTATCGGCGGAGGTCGTACAACTATGACCCGTGGAGATTGTGCAGCTCTAACCGGCAGGGATCGTGCATCTATGAATAGCGGAGATCGTGCATCTGTGAATAGCGGAGAATGTGCATCTATTATCGGTGGAGACCGTACAACTATGACTCGTGGAGATTGTGCACCTGTGATTGGAAGGGATCGTGCATCTATAGCAGCAACGGCTTCATTTTCAGTCAGCTGCATCATTTTCCGTTTGTAATTACTAAAAAGAAACAACATGACAATAAAATATTGGTTTAAGATAAGTCTAAAGATCAGATTTAGGCCTACATAAACAAATAACATAATATATTATTTAACTATAGGCCTACCTACACTACCTAGGTCTAGGAGGCAAACAAAAATGTATAATATAAATTAAACGATGTATATTATAGTAGGCCTAGAAACAAAATACATGTGTTACTAGTATTTGTGTACTGTAGATACACTAACACTGTCAATGCACGTGGACAAAAATTCCCTAAGTTCGGTATAAAGGCAAGGTCCCCAGCACAGAGAATAATTAAAGTACTGGGTAGTGTGTTAAAAGCATTGTTTGCAACAATACTTCTCCCCAAGACCAGATCAAATAAAACCCACAAACGACACTATTGCGCACAAATCACTGTTGCCACTAAAATATATACTAAAATATCAGTGTCACCACTAAATTTAGTTTTAAAAAACCAAAACGTACAGAACTGCAGAAATTCACGTAAAAACCCATAAATGATGGTGTATGCCTGTAAAACCATACAGGTTGGAAGAAACCGTAAAAATTACGGGAATTTACGGGCAGTTGACAGGTATGTAAAGTAATTTAGACCTATCTGGATCTAGGCATACCGTATTTTTGATCAATGGAAAGCTGTTGAATATTATATATTTTACATAGTGAGAACCTTGTGGAACCTCGTGGTCTATTTTAATTAAACTATTTGAAGTACTTACCTCTCAAGATTTCCACATTGAATTCGGAATAAATAATGATTTCACTGAATATACGATTATAGAAAAGTATATGAAACACGATTTATTGTTATGTTGCCTTGCCTCTATGCAGATGGCTAAAAATTGTTTGAATTTCAAAATCATAATTCAAAAAAAATTACATTGTAAATACATAAAATACATAGTCTATGGCCCTTTTACCAATAGAAACAGGAAGTTAGATTAATAGTCTACTTTATGTTGCCAAAAGATTCTGTCAAAAAGTTACCAATCTTGATTTTTTTCATTTCTTTTTGGGTTTAGTGCACTGGGCGGCGGATTTCGCTGTCCAAAATCAAGACATGACACAATTATGGCAAATGCATTGCCCAAATTGTAAACACAGCATGCTAAACGTTAAGGGGGAAAAAATGAAGGCTTTCTTGCTAAATCTATAACTATTTTATTGTATTTTTCATATATCAACATTTTTATAAATATTTTCAAAGTAATGAATTGTGTGGGTTATATCAGGGGATGGGTGGGTTTATTTTTTTGGTAGCATATCCTATTCAGGATGTAGCCATCAACCCAGCATTTTTTTGCTGTAGTTATTTTCTAGACATTATAAATACATGCAGTAGTTTCCATTGCATTTTGAACAATCTTGATGCACAATTGCCTACGATGAAATTTGAAACTGGTACCTTGTCAGTCACAGATGCACTTTGTACCTTGTCGTTACAGAGCCGAGGTGTGTGGATGTAATCTCGTCGTCACAGAGCGAGATGTGTGGATGTTACCATTAAATATTCATGTAATTTTTATAAAACTAAGCATATACTTCCCATTTTTCTTAGAAGAAAAAAAGTATATATATATATATATATATATATATATATATATATATATATATATATATATATATATATATATATATATATATATATATATATATATATATACACCGGTATATACAAATTATATATTTTTGTGTGCACATGTTTGTGAGAAATCTTGCTGTCAACATTCATGATTGTTTTCTTTGCTTTTAAGGTGATTCTATTTGCAATCATCTTGTCCCTGATCATAAAGAATCCTGGGGAGGAGCAAGAGGATGAGGAAGAAGATGAGGAGCTTCCCCGTATTGACCCAGATGGTGAACTGCTACATGGAGACATGAGTGGTAGGTACAGCTCAGGGTAATACTTTAGTTTCAATAAATACACATTTTCTTTTGTAATGATGATGAAATAATGCCTTCAGCTGTGAGAAGGTTGCTCCAAAAGCATAGGTCATTCTCAATAGAGTAATTGAAGTGACAATGAAATGCACCTACGCTTTGCTGTCTCAAATGCATGGTTGTGTTATGGAGATTTATGTATGTTTAGTCCAAGAAGGAAGGCATTTCAATTTGGAAGTATCCCTGTATCACCACATCCTGCCAAGTGTGCAGTATATGCCTCTTGGTCAACTAGTTCATCATTCTTCCATCAGATACATTGACCCATCTGCAGTGATGGCATTCATACAAAATGGGAGTCTGCAACAAAAGTGCAATATTAGCTAGCCTGCATCTTTCTGTCATCCATGGGGACTATTTGACAGAAGATAAAAGTAATAAATAAAGACCAGACATACAGTGATAATGATTTTTTCACAGATAACAAGTTGTCAATGCATCCCTAAACTAGCCTTAATATACTAACTAACTCATAACTAGCCTATGAGATGCCTGGAAAGAAGACAGGGCCCTATTCTGTGCCCCCTGAATGAGGTCCAGACCTTGGGTATCACATTGGTGATTTTCTATTGTAGAGATGCCAAAAACATTTAGACAGAGATATTATAACTACAGGAAGTGTGTTGAAAAAACCAATAAAAGGTAGTGCTGCAGTCATTTACGTCATCTTTTTGTTCTTCTGGTTCCACCTATATTATTATCTTTGCATACTTCCTGTTCGTATCCTTCTGGTATCTCACAACCATATTTCACTCTGACAAGCTTGTTGTGGTGTAGTCATTTCTACTCGTTGTATTTTTATGTTTTGATGTTACGTGTGTATCTTCACAAAGGCCTTTTAGTTCGAAACATAGATTATGTATGTTTATATTTTGTGTTTTGGTGTATATATTAATTCATGTAGGCATCCAACAGTGATAGTGTGTCAGTCATTATCCAATAGAACGTCATTACCTGTCTTCCACATGAGTATTATTTTGAAAAAACCAGTGACATAACTGTAATCTTATATGGAGTGTTTCCATTGTGTTTCCATTGTGACAGATGCAAGGTCAGTGCTTCAAGCTCTCCAGTCTGGAAAACTAACAGACTTGAAAAAACTACTTAGCGAATTGTCATACCACTATAGGGTAACCATACAGTGGATACCCTCTCACTGTGGAATACCAGGAAATGAAAAAGCAGACCAACTGGCTAAGGAAGGTGCTGCCGAAGACCAACCAGATATACCAATCACCTACCATCAGAAAAAACAGATGATCAAGTCAATAAGAAAGCCACAAACACCAACACAAGATGACTATCACATTATGAACAGATCAGAACAAGTTATAATTTTACATCTCAGAACAGGACACAACCGACTCCGCAGTCACATGTATACAAAGTTCAAGATTGGCAACAAAGCCATGTTTACATGTGGACAGGCAGCACAGAGTGCCAAACATATACTTCAAGAGTGTTCTGAGCATGAAACGCTGAGGCAGACATATTGGCCAGAGGAAACAACACTGGAATCAAAGCTCTATGGGACACTGTATGAACTACAAAAGACAGTGAGTTTTATTCAGGAGACATAATTACAGATATAGACATGTTTCAAGTGAACGAAAGAAGAAGAAGAATATGGAGTGAAACATGTAACAACGGTAATCTTACACAGAGTGTGACATGTAACAATGGTAATCTTACACAGTGTGTGACATGTAACAATGGTAATCTTACAGTGTGTGACATGTAATAATGGTAATTTTACACAGAGTGTGACCTGTAATAACGGTAATCTTTCACAGAGTGTGACATTTAGCAATGACACTATGATATAATTGTAGAGACAGGTATGTACTAATACTTTGATAAAACTACTGTGTACAGCATGATATTGTGATAGAAATGCTGTTTGCATGATAAACTTGCTGCATAAGTTATTTATATTATGCCATTTTGTATCAGCTATTGCTTTGACCAGGCCACGTAAGATTGGCTACAAACCTCCAGACCCACAACTGCTGGAGAAGCTCAGAGAGAAAAGATTGAAAGAAATCAAGATGTGGGCTATCATTAGAGAGGTAAGCATGAGATCTCTCTTCAGAGCTTGATCTGTTTCAAAGAAACATTGATATTATACTTACCAGAACAATAACATACACAGTGTGTGACACAAGCACAATACCAATTCATCACATAAAATAATCTTGTTAAGTATAGAGAAGATGAAGATATCAGTTTAACACAGTGGCACAATGATGACATTTTGCATATTTCCAGACGGTCAAGAAGCACTCCAGTGTAAATTGCCGAGACACATAGTCACTATGTTTCACACATGGCTGCCTGTCTGGGCAGGTTTTATGAAGAAAATGTCTTGCCATTTCCACTACCCTCATCTTGAGTCTGTTGATTAGTTTCAAGGGAATGGCAATGGCAATATACTTGGAAACAAGCAGAACTGTAGATGCCAGAATATGGTTTAATACACCATTGAATACCTTATGGCCTCCACTCAGGATTTTCTGTAAGGGTTCACTCCCTTAGCTTAAGGTATTCCTATGCTAACCTGTTTAATAATAATAATAATAATAATAATAATAATAATAATAATAATAATAATAATAATAATAATAATAATAATAATAACAAATAATAATATCATCATATCCCGTCAGGAATTCCGGGATGTAGAAGGGCCACACTGGGGATATCAGCACAAAAAGCCCTTCATAAATTCTGTCTTCAGCCATTCAGAGTGGAAAATCCTGCTCAGACCATTCCTTGATGTTATTAATCCAGGATGTTCTTTTACCATTTCTTATCCTTCCACCTTTGATTCTTGCTTGCAAAACAATTTTATAAAGTGAGTCGTGTCTCGTTACATATCCAAACCAAACATGTTTGTTTGGTTTCACAGCTGCCAAAAGTAGTTCTTGATAACCTGCAAGTTGGTTTATTTGCTATTGTCTGTCTCCGAGTAAATGATGATTGATCGTATTCACACTTGCCATTAAGCATGGTGGTGGAAGCTTAAGTTGTCATTCCAAAGCCAGATGTGTTGACTTGGTTGCATTGTTGATGTTTGTTCAAGCCTATCTTAATGTTTTCTATTCACCATTTTCTTGGTCTACCTTTAGACTTATGCCCAGATATTCTTTTCTTTTATGCTATTATTGGTATTTGGTTTGGGTTCATTCTCATAAGGTGACCAAACCATTTTACTTTCAATATGTTCAATACTTGATATTATACCAACACTTTTCCTAATTTCTTATTTTATCTAGTATCTAGTTTAGTAACCACTGCAGAGGAGAGTGGTAGTCTAGTTGATAGTGAGCTTTCTTGCTATCACTGGGTTACAGCATTCCAGGTTCGAAACCAAGGGTCGTGATTTCTCACTTGACATAACCACTCCTCCAGTTGACTCAGTTGTAAATGAGTACCTGATGCATGAGTTGGGGGAGGCAAAGACAGCAAGGAAGGAAACTGGCCACCCCACCTAATAGTTACTGTGGCTTAGTACATGAAAAGTTATCTTAATTCCCGATGGCAGGTTGCTGCCATTGGATCTACCTTTACTTTTCACCATTGCAGCATTTCTCAGACACTTCATTTTCACATGTAACGATTTTTCTGTGCTGCGAGGCTGTTAAAGACCATGTTTGACATTGGTAGCAAAATGTTGGTATAGAAATTGTAAATATTATCTGTTTTTCTATTTCCATCTTGATGTTTGGGTGAAGAAGTAATTATGAAAGTTGGTAGGTCATTATTTTTGCTTTCTGGCACCTTGTTACTGTTTCTCTCTCTAGTCTTCCATGTTTGGAAAAAATGCTTCCTAGATATTTAATTCTTTGGCTTGTTTCACTTTGGTGTTTTCTATTGTTATATCTATTGGTATTGTAGACTTGTTAATTTTCATAACTTCTGTTTTTTGTATGTTAATATTCATGTTGTACTTCTCACATGCTAACAGCAATGCATTGATGTGATTTTGCAAATTTCCTTTGTCTTTGTATATTAGACTTTGATTTTCAGAAAATAGTAGTTCGTTGATTTCATTACTAAATTTCTCATCAGGTTTATTTAAAATGTTTTTCTCTTTGTTGATGTGAGCTTCATTTATTATTCTGTCCATGTATATGTTGTAAAGTAGAGGTGAAAAAATATGTTGAAAAGTAGGGGTTAAAGTACGCATCCTTGTCTTACTCCAGAGCTTGTTTCAAAAGGTTCAGTCATTCCGTCTGTTGTTCTTACTGAGTTTTGGTATTTTTTATACAGGGTCTATCGCTTTTATATTATCTAACAGTTGTCCTCTGATGTTATAAATTTCTAAGATTTCCCAGAGAATGTTTCTATCTATTCTGTTGAATGCCTTTTCCTGGTCTACAAATACTGTGTTTAAATCTTGATTGTATTTGATTACTTTTTTCACTCAGTTGTCTCTGTGAAAAGTGCATCTGTACAGCTTGCCCCTCTTCTGAAGCCAAATTGAGATGGACTCAGCTGTGGTTTTGCAATTTATTGTATTCTCTGTTCTATTATTTCTCCTAGTGATTTATTACTTGGGCTATTTTTTAAGGCTTCTTCTATTTCTTGATTTAGTATATCTAGTTCTGTGGTTTCTAGATCTTTTTGATGTTGGTGGATCTGTATTTTGTTGTGATGGTTGGATATTCCTGGAAGTATTCTTTTCATCTTGCTTTTCTATTTATGCTGTTCACTAAGGGTTTGCCATTTTTATCATTGATGATTTGTTGTGGAGTTATAACTCTCTTCTGTTACTAACACTGATTTAATGCTTGTGAAAAATTATCTTGGGTTTGTTTTACATGTCAGTTAAATGTTCTCCATACTTGTTCCATGAATTAACTTTTGCTTCATTGATTACAAACTTAGCATTTTTTCTAGCAAGTTGATATTGTATATAGTCATCCTGATGTTTATTTGCTGTCAGACAAATATATTTGGGTTCTCTTCCAGATCCTGGGCCTACTATTCACACTTTTTTTACGAAATCTGCACAGATCCAAAATGTGTAGTAGTGTGTGACATAACTCTGCCAGTTCATTCCTAGCTACAAAATGGCTTGACAGTTATTTGTAGGCTATAGGCCTATATATACTGGACAGATATCTTGGAGACATGTACTAGGCAGATATCTTGGAGATATGTACTGTACAGATATCTTGGAGATATGTACTGGACAGATATCTTGGAGACATTTGCTGGACAGATATCTTGGAGAAATGTACTAGACAGATATCTTGGAGATATATTCTGGACAGATATCTTGGAGACATTTGCTGGGCAGATATCTTGGAGACATTACTAGACAGATATCTTGGAGACATATACTAGACACACATCTTGGAGATATTTACTGGATGTGATTACTTGATTTGCTTTCTTCACAGGTGACAATTTATGGATTCTTCTTGTGGATTCTGATGGTGATTTCCTACCGTCAAATGGGAGAGAGTAACTTCCTATACAAGAACACACTGCAAAAGGTCTTCATTGCCAACAAACAAACTAACATTGACTTCAATTCTGTAAGTTGTTGCTGTGGCTGTTCTTGTTGTTGATGGTAGTCTTGCTGTTTTGGTTGTTGTTGTTCTTACTGCTCCTGTTGTTGTTATTTTTATAGTTCTTGCTCTTGTTGTTGTTGTTGTTGATGGCAGTCTTGCTGTTGTTGCTCTTTTGGTTGTTTTTGTTCTTACTGCTCTTGCTATTGTTATAGTAGTTGTTGTTGTGGTTGTTATTCTTGATTTTGTTGTTGTTGTTATTCTTGCTCCTGTTGTTGTTATTTTTGTAGTTCTTGAACTTGTTGTTGTTGCTATTTTTATAGCTCTTGCACTTGTTGTTATTGTTATTTTTGTAGTTCTTGCACTTGATGTTGGTGCTCTTGTTGGTGTTGTTTGTGCTGTGATGGTATCATGCCCCTGATATTAATAAATATTCTTTTAACCAATAACATTTTTTTTTAAATACTAAATATTTATTATTTCTAGGTTACATCTGATGGCTAAAAGTACATAGAGGATTAACTTCATCGTACTTGGATTACCCCTTATGTACTCTGTCCCTATCAATGAAGCAGCACTCACCAGTCAACAGTACCACTTATAACAATAATCCCCAGAGATAACTGACACAAAATTAAACTTGTGCTTGAAGGACTTATCTGGGCTTATATTGACCACAGATGAACAGAAGGGCATCGTTTTCTTCAGCATATACTTCCAACAATCAGATCAGAACAAAACTGATGAATATAAGACTATTGTGTCCACTCTAACAGCATTGCTGGTAACAAGAGATGTCACTGATGAGGAATTGGTTTCATTGGAGGATGTAAAAGAGACCATAAAGAAAACATCATATGGTGCACCAAAACAATTGCTAATGATTTAAACACAAGTCTGAAAACAGACACATACTAGAAGAGTGGCTACACATCTACCTTCTTCCCCTAAAAGACAGGCAAAGACACCTCCAACATCAAGAGTTATCATATCATCACCTTACAAAATGTTTACAACAAAATGTTGGAGATGATACTCGCTAGAAGACTAGCCTTTGATTTAGAAAATAGAGGCTTACTTCCTGACACTCTAGGTGCATACAGACTGGGGAGAGAGATGACCACAAACACTGCAATCCTTGCCTATGACATCTACGAGGACTTTCAGACAAAGGAGGAAATAGTAGTCACCACGATTGACCTAAAACAGAGTCAACTTCAGCCAGCTGATACATTTGTTAAGTGAACTCAGCATCGACTTGTGGATGATTTGATGGATAGCAGTAGTGCTAATGTTCAAACCTGTTACTCTGTTCTGAGATAGGGATCCTGTACATCAGAGATCAGAACTTTAGCACGGGGATTGCCACAAGGATTGCCACTATCACCTGTACTCTTTAACATCTACACATGCAAAATAGCGCTGCTTCAGGAGCCTGGACCCAGCAGGATACTAACATATATGGACGACTGCTTGCTATACAAGCAAGGCAGAAACAGAAGAAGCATGATTGATGGTGTCCAGAGTAATCTTGAACATTTGTCATTCTGGTGCACTAACTACAAGGCAGTCAGCAATCCACCAAGGCAAACATTGTCTCGTTTTCACTGTACAACAACATAGTGGCAGACACATTACCAGCAGTCTCCTGCATGGACATCAACATTTACAGGGAGTAGACTATGAAATATCTAGGTATATCTTTTGATAGTCTATCTTTTCCGAAACATGTGGCCAATGATATTCAGAAAGCTGAAAAGGGTGTCAGTGCAGTCAAAATCATGGCATCTGCAGAGATGCAGCAGCGAACCCTTTTTCAGATGATGCTGCAGGCAGTGGTATTATCTGTGTTGGACTATGGTTTAGGTTCACTTACACTGTCGTAAACAAAGGTGGATAGACTGGAGAGAGTTCAAAATGAGGCCATGAGAGCTGTCCTAGGATGCACAAGAGATACACTTATCATGACCATGAGGTTTCTCCTAGACCTACTGAGCATCAAAGCAAGACATAAAATAGCTCAGACTAAGGAATACTTCAAAGTCTGCAATAATGATCATCACCTCTTGCACCAATCTCTAGACAACACAAAAGGGAAGCGTATCAAGAGAGGAAGGTCCTGGATGGCAGAAGCAGAAGATACCCTACTCAGAGTTTGTGAGCTGGAGGAAGTGGGAAGAGGCTGTGAATGGGTGACATTTGGCAAAGAGAGAAAGTTATTGACAACAGTTGTGATACAGATGGGAAGAGAGTGCCGTGACTTGGTTGCCAACAGAACAGAGGGAATAATCCAAGAAGTCATACTGCAGCACTCGAAACCACACGATACAATAATTTACACGGACGGCTCAGTAACGCAAGAAACAAACAGGTGTGGTTGGGGTTTCATGGCCTACCAAAATGGCAAGAAATTAGCTGAGAAGTCAGCTGCGTACCTCACTACAACATCGAGTATGAAAATGGAAATAGAAGCGGTAGCAGCAGCTCTCACTTGGCTGGCAACGCAACCACCAACAGACTCATTGATTCTATTGGACTCTCAAAGTATGCTGCACAAGATAGAAAAGTGTATGATCAGGACTGAATGGGTCACTTTTCTCAACAATGCACACAGCATTACATGAATCTACTGTCCATGTCATGCTGGGGTTAGGGGAAAAGAAAGAGCCAATCTGTTTCTGGTAAAGCCTTGGTGAACGGAACAGAGATCAGAAGAGACAGGATTGAATTGATTACAGCAGCCATGGATACCCTATGAGAAGATGTGGAGAAGATTTAACAAGACAATGTACATATTCAGAAAATGGTAGAAATGGAAGGGACTAGAGGTGATGGGAGGAAGTACTCTCTCACTGGAAAGATCAGAGGAATGCCTAATTAGTAACTTACTGGGACACTGAACTTTATAAACTTTTATATGGCTGATGGAACAGCAAGCAGAGCATATATGGGAATACCGTCAGTGTATTGACACTTATCAAGGATCTGCAGGGATCTCTGAAAAAATCCACTTTATACACAAGATGTCTGAAGCAGTATTAGAACCTGTGACCTCTTGATCACAGAACAAACAGATTAACCACTCTGCCATGGAGCCAACAGCTTACCCACTCTGCCAGGGAGATCCCGTACATTTAATGGATAGTGTGTATAATATTGATATCAGCTGATGTTCTTGACCCTAGAGTTGGTAAACTTCTTAATCAGCACTCCTTAGGCACATTATTGCTGCTATCAATATTATTATTTTTATCAAAATTGATGCCAATGTGTTTTTCACTGTTCTCTTATTGCTGGTATATCAAGTGACTTGCCTGTTAACAATTTTTTCCGGTTGTAAATGATACCACTGGTTGTCATGGTAAATACATTTCTATCACTTGGAAGTGGTAAAAAATTGTTTATTGTTAAAATCTGTTGATATTTACAAGACTTTTTCTTATCTCTAGTTTTAAACTGGGTGTCCATAAACCAGAAATGGGAGTGACAGAAAGCGTGCCCACTTTCACACACCAGGAAATTTTATTACTATTCACCTGGCCAGGAGCAATTAAAGAGAGATAAGAATTTCCAAAAATGACAGGAAATGATCAAGACAAACCACAACATCACATTCTAATTAGAGGTTATTGCCATGAGGTAGACAATAAATATGTCTGGTTCAAACACGCCTACTATAGAAGATTAAGAGATTAACATTTTAACTATAAGTTTCAAGTGTGGACATGGCATATTGTTAGACAGGTTGTTCAGGTAATTACTTAAAATTTTCACTCACTTTCAAATGGAATTCTCAAATGGGATTCAAAAAGTATATAATACACTTGTCAGTACTACTGCCATACAGGTATAACTTTCTGGGATAAACATTTGTGCAAAATCTTTGTGTTGTCCACATGACGAGTAAGTGTTCAGAGTTTTCAGACCTACCGGTAGGTTGTTTATGTTTTATGATCTGTAACTAAAATTTATTACAGGCCTATGTTTTTTTGGTTCTATGATCTGTCTCTTCTATTTGTTCTACTTCTGCAGTTGTTTTTAAAAAACCAACAAATTTACAGGATGTAGTCCAGAGAAAAGAATGCATTGTGTTATGGTTTACAGATAGGTTGTGATAGTGCACCATCGAACTGACACATCCAACTTCAGGATGTGTTCTGAGTTGTTTTTAACCCTCTATGTAATGGGACAGCCAACTCCATCAAAACGTCCTTCTACGGAATTGATGGCAGGAAACAGTGTCACTATTCCATGCTCATTTTTGGCCACTGCAACACATGGGCAATGATCTTTCTATAAAAATTGTGGTTCATTTTTATGTTTTATAATATCTCTTTCCTTAACTAGGATTATTGCATTATGTAAGACATTTATAATGTTTTATTTCATTCTCTTTCTATCTTTCATATCTTTATAATGTCTCTTTCATATCACATTCTATTTCAATTTCTTTTTAATGTCTGCAGATTCGCAACACTAATGAGTTCTGGACATGGGCTACCTCAGGAATGGTTAATGGTATCCGAGCAGGGCCATACTACAATGATTATCCACCACTGAAACTGCGAGCTTATATCAATGATAAAGTATCTAGGATTCTGGGATATGCTACAATGAGACAATTACGTATTAAACCAGGTATCATATCAGTGCTAATATTGACTTCTGATACTGCATATGCATAACTGATCTCCCAGCTAGAAGTACAGACACATAACTGATCTCCCAGCTAGAAGTACAGACACATAACTGATCTCCCAGCTAGAAGTACAGACACATAACTGATCTCCCAGCTAGAAGTACAGACACATAACTGATCTCCCAGCTAGAAGTACAGACACATAACTGATCTCCCAGCTAGAAGTACAGACACATAACTGATCTCCCAGCTAGAAGAAAAGATACATTGCTGATCTAACTACTAGACACACACATATATCTGATCTAACTACTAGACACACATATAACTGATCTAACTACTAGACACACATATAACTGATCTAACTACTAGACACACATATAACTGATCTACTAGACACACACATAACTGATCTAACTACTAGACACACACATAACTGATCTAACTACTAGACACACATATAACTGATCTAACTACTAGACACACACATAACTGATCTAACTACTAGACACACATATAACTGATCTAACTACTAGACACACACATAACTGATCTAACTACTAGACACACATATAACTGATCTAACTACTAGACACACACATAACTGATCTAACTACTAGACACACATATAACTGATCTAACTACTAGACAAATGTGCACACATACAACTTATCTAACTACTAAATATGTGTACAGTACTTTTATCAGATGGTATGCCATATTATTGAGTGGGAAGACATGCATATGGGGGAACCTTAGTAAAAAGTCAATCCTTTACAAGTAGTCCTTGAAACAGTTTTCTAACCTCCATTTGAACGCTTACCTAAGCACAGTTCACAATAAAACAGTTTCTTTGGAAGATGCTTAACTGGGTAAATATGACTGGCACTATTAAATTGACACCAGATCCCTTAATCACAGATATATTCCATCTTAGACTTTTCAATGACTTCCATATCAGCGATATGATCCAGCATTCACATACCCAACATGTTTCTTCAGGAACTGAAGGTGATAAGAACTGAGCTGCCTTGCATACTTAGCATAGACGATCCACATGATTCATCAGTATATAGCAATGAAGGCAGAACAACTGCATGGTAGACTTTCAGTTGAGTTTTCAGGTTCAGACTTCACTGGATCCATAAATTTGCACAAACACCACCAAAAGCTGCACTGTGCAAAGCAACATTTTCATCAATTGTTGTGGTACTTAATCAAGTGCTGCAGGGATACACATTCTCATCAATTGTTGTGGTGTTGTGGTACTTGAGTAAGTGCTGCAGGGATACACATTCTCATTAATTGTTGTGGTACTTGATCAAGTGCTGCAGGGATACACATTCTCATCAATTGTTGTTGTACTTAATCAAGTGCTGCAGGGATACACATTCTCATCAATTGTTGTGGTACTTGATCAAGTGCTGCAGGGATATATAAACTAGTTTCCAATGCTGAATTTTTTTACTTTGAATGGTAATGATAGGTTTTGGTGTAGGGGATGTCTGGTCTGATTGGTGCACTACTGCTGTTTTTTTATGTACTGATTGTGAGATCAAAAACTATTACAGGCACAAGAAAATAGGTGCATACTTTTCTAAATGTCATACATACTGGTAACAATGTATACATAGTTGTCTGCAAACAAGAGCTCGCCAGCAATACTCACCTGGTGTTCTAGCTGATTATTCATTGTCCATGTTTGTGAACAATACATTAATGTACAGCAGTACACTTTAAAATTTTCCTCATTTTTGGCTAGTGATGTGTTTGGATGTTAGTAGTTTCCTCAAGTCAATGAAAGTACTTTTATACATTACTATTCTCCTTTCTACTTTTGTTTCACATTTGCCATTTTTTGTGTTTATATGTCCAAGATATAGGAAATGCTGTAATTGTTGTACTATTTCTCCTTATATTTTTATGTTTAGCATTGGTTTCTTCTCAGATTTGCTGCTTATTAAAAATGTTTTTAAGAATGTATTTTTTTCCATTTTCCCTACTGTGTTTGTCCATTTGTTCTATTAGACTTTGTAAGATATGTTTGTTCTTTAAGCAAGTCAAGTTTGTTCTATTAACAGTGCAGGATTTATCAATAAGCTAAACAAGCTATAGCTTAGAACCCCCACTTTTTTTAGGGCCCCCAAAAAAATCATACTTGGCACTGACATATAATGTCTGGACTTATCTTCTTCTTCTGTGTTCGTTCTCAAACTCCTGCAGATTAGCAGGATGTAGTCCGGAGAACAGAATGTGTTGTGTCATGGTTTACAGCATTGCTGCGATATCTGCACCTTTTGGCCTGACACATCCGACTTCAGCATGGCTTTGGGTCACTGACCCTATATGGAATGGGACAGCCAACTCCATCCCATAACCTCCGTAGTCGCCTTTTACGACATGCCTGGAAGGTAAACAGTGTTGCTATTCTTTGCTCCCCTTTCGGGCCCCGGCAACACACTGGCGTCTGAACTTATAAAGGGTCCCATATCTCAAATAGCTTTGGGCCTTATCAAGTCTAAATCCAGCGTTGTCTATTAATTAACTAGTCAAATTTGTTCTATTAGCAACATACATTTTCTGATGTGATGTGTTTAAACACCATGTAGGATGTGATGTGTGTGAATATCATTTAGAATGTGATGTAGTTGAATACCATGCATGATGTGATTTGTTGTTTTTTTCCAGATCAGTGTAAAGTCCCTGAAGATGTTGATAGTCTTATCCATGAGTGTAATATTGCTTACAATATGTTTGATCAGGAGGAAGGCAGCTTCATGGTTGGTTGGAAACCAATGAAGGATGGGGACACACTGAACAATACAAGACAAGAGTATATGTACACGTAAGTTATTTCTTGAAACAAAGCAGCTGACATGTCACTAAGATAGATGTCTTAGATAGATGACTTCCATCATCGTCAATCAGGAAAAACTGCAGGTAGTTGGCAATTTCACTTACCTTGGAAGCACTCTCTCAGGATGTCAACATCAATGTGAAAATTAACAATAGACTGGCAAAAGCTAGTGCTTTATTTGCTAGATTAAGAATAATAATGGAACAGAAGATGTATAAGAACAACCACTAAACTTCAAGTATATCATGCTGCTGTTATACCAACCCTACTATACGCTTGTGAAACGTGGACAGTGTATGCTAGACATGCAAGAAAACTAAATCATTTCCATCTTACCTGCCTACGTAAATTACTAAACATCCATTGGTGGGACAAAGTACCAGATTACGAGGTCTTGGAAAATCAACCTCAATAAGCATCTACACATTACTTATTAAGGCACAGGCACGGTGGGCAGGTCATCTTGTGTGTATGGAGGACTCGCATCTGCCAAAACAAATATATTATGGAGCCCCCAAGACAGGAATTTAAAAAGCTGGTGGACAGAAAAAACGCATCAAAGACATCTCATCACTGACAAACATCTTAAAATTGACGCAGAATCTTAGGAGAGCCTCGCTCAGGATAGAACAGCATGGTGTTACAACCTTAGAACTGGAGCACTAGCAGTGGAAGAGACCAGGCAAGATACTGCAAGACAGAAGCGGGCAAGTAGAAAAGAAAAAAACCTAAATGTCCCATAAACATCCTCTACTGTTGTCAATTTTGTAGAAGACCTTTTTGTGCTCACATTGGACTTGTTAGTCATTTAAAAACGCACTATTAACTTTATCATCCTTTTTTCTAATTGTTATTATTATTACAGTTGAGTTTTTGGTCATCGTCGATTATGATGGACGAACATCATCAAGATAGATGTCAGTCATGTCTTGAAACACAGCAGCTGACATGTCACTAAGATAGATGTCATGTGGACCTATCTTATTCTATTCAAGCTAGAATGTTGTTTTCTGTTACTTTCAGGACAGCTGAGAAACTTAATGGGTATCCTTACTGGGGAATTCTAAGCTGGTATTCTGGAGGTGGATATGTGGTTGCACTCGATGGCTCTAAGGATGAACTGGTTACACAGATGAATCAGCTTCAGGAAGAGAATTGGATAGACAGATACACCAGAGCTGTGTTTGTGGAGTTCACTGTCTATAACCCTCAGGTAACTCACAATATGCTGTATTTATTGTTTACTATTTTTGCTACTTTCTTGATAGTTGTATCTTATGCTCATACTAAAATCTATCCTGCATGCACAGACAATGGTGGGAGCGACCTTTAAACTACATGTGCAAATCATGCTTGAAGTCATTTTCAGGTATACATTCGAGGATCTTGTGAGCAGAGTTTTTAACTCATTGACAGGCACACTTTTTCACAGTGAGCAGCGGGGCACAATGACATCTTCCAGGGAATATTTGGTATGACATAGTAGTGATTTTAAATTTCAATTTTCCAATGTTGTGTTTTGGTTACAATTGTGGTGCTAATGATCTCAAAGTTTTGATTTTCTATCATTTGTGATGGTTGCAAGAATGGTAGCAGTTATGATGGTTGCAGGTATGGTAGCAGTTATGATGGTTGCAGGTATGGTAGCAGATATGATGGTTGCAGGTATGGTGGCAGTTATGATGGTTGCATGTATGGTAGCAGTTATGATGGTTGCATGTATGGTAGCAGTTATGATGGTTGCAAGAATGGTAGCAGTTCTGATGGTTGCAGGTATGGTAGCAGTTATGATGGTTGCAGGTATGGTAACAGTTGTTATGGTAGCAGTTATTTCAATGTGAAGATTTAAGTTTCTGGTAGTGACAGCTTTGATTATAGTAATTCCACTTATTAAAATTACTGTAGTTTTCTGATGGTTGCATCTGTATTGGTTGGGATTGAAAGCTGAAGTACCGATAGTGGCTGTAAGAACAACTCAATATAAGGTAATACTGTAGTGAAAAGGAACAACAATAGAACACAGGTTATTGATGTTTAATTTGAACACAACAGACAGATTATCACTAAGACTAAGGGGTTATGAGATGTAAACATACAAATTACAATACACAAGACATTTTCAATGTTTGAAAATAGAATTTTAAAAAGAGGTTTTTTTGTATTGTTAACATATCAATAGTGTATCTAGTGCCTCTGTGGTGGTAAAATTGTTTTTACTGTTTTCATTATTTTTCAGTTTGTTTTATATATTCTTTAGAAAAACCTAATGATTTGAAACATTGAAAATTCCGTGTGTATTGTAATGTGTATGTTTTCTTGTTTACACCTCATAACCCCTTAATTTTAGGGTTAGTCCATCTGTTGTGGTCAAGTGAAACATAAAAAAAATATGTTTGACATAAGTACTACTGCAATAACAACACAAGCAGTGACTATTTCTCCTTGCATCTCTATGCTACTCACTGGTTATTCATATAGACCAGAGAATAGATGATGTTGTGACATATTTACATAACAGTTACAGTGTCTTTGTTCTATCTTCATTATTTGTAAGCATTATCTGTCTGTATCTGCTGTCTTTGTTTTCTGTCCAGGTAAATCTTCACTATCCAGGTAAATATTTGTTTCCCATCCAGGTAAATTTGTTTGCAATTAGCACAATCCTAGTAGAGTTTCATCCAAGTGGTGGTGCAGTGACGTCAGTCAGGTTTGAGCCAGCCATGTTACTGCCTTATATGACATCAGCCATGTTGTTCCAGATTGTCTGCGAGGTAAGTCCACTTCTAATTTAACTCTAAAATTATATTTAATCAATGTTGTGTATTTAATTGTGCACATGCTACAGTGTCATTGATGTACAACATAATTTTGTCATTTTTTTTATTGTTGGCATCTTCAAGGAATCCTAAACCTTTTTTCATTGCTTTATTTCACTGAATAAAACAAAGAAAATCTAAGCTGAAAGTGTACAGAACAGTGTTACTTCCTGTGTGCTGTTATATGCTGGTGAAATATGGACTATCTATAGATGACATGTGAGAAAACCTGTCTTAGAAAAATGACAAACAGATGGCTAGACAAGATGAACATCAGATGGCTAGACAAGATTCCAGATACCATTGTCCTTGATAAAACTTTTATCCCCAACTATTCTGACATAGTGACAGTTTTGTTGGACAGGTAATAGGGTACATATGCCAGGTAATTACCTACCACAGATACTTCTCGATGGTGAGTTGCAGAAGGCACACGTTCTCCTCAAGGTGGCCAAAAGAAGCACTAAAAGAACTTGTTATAAACCTCAATGAAAGCCTTTCAAATAGACCAAGATAACATGTGAAGAGCACACAAAATAGAGATACATGGGAAGAACTTACACAGAATAAAGATACATGGTAAAAAAAAATGTGCAGTATCTTGCGAGAAGAGAACAAATGCAGCAGCTAAATAGCAGAAAGTAGCTAAAAAGTCACAGTTTGATAAAACACCATCTATAGTGGTCATTCCATGCCCAAACTGTTCAAGGGTGTTTGTGACCAGCATAGGCTCATTGTGACAGTGTCTGCAAACAAATACTTGTAGTATTTCATATAATGGCAGCTGTTGTCCTCTCATCCTACCATGTACACTTACATTCCTAGATGAACAAACAAATGACTCTGACTGTGGCTAACACCCACAAGGTAAATATTTATTACATCAGAGCAATACATCTGAATGATGAAATGTAGACATACTGTTATATATGGTCTATCCTAGCATCTATCTGGTAAGGCACATAACAATCTCTAAAGTGTAGAGTTTTGAGATAAAACAATCCTAATGGAGGAGCATCTACAGTTATACAACGGGTTCTGAGGTGTCATCATATATCTGTGTCTGTCTTGTATACTCCTATGTACAATTATTGCCCATGTGGCAACCTGGGCCTAAACTTCTAGTTGAGGGAGCAAAGAATAGAATTATTATCTTCTTTCCAGGAGGCATAGGAGGCAACTAAGTAAGTTGAGGACAGACAGACTGAAAATCTGTGTAAAAATTACTATTGCCACTGCATATTTTTTTCTTTCTTTTGTTTTCATGATGCCCATGGATGATTAAGAGATGGAGGTCAGCAGACATTACATCATTACCTATTTGTTGCAAACTCCTAGGAGACAGGAAATGCTAGGTGTGACTTTACTGACAAATCTGACAGAATAATGATGAGATTGTTTGCCTAGAAGTATACACTGTGCTCCAAGCAGGATGTAATGATCCTGGGATTCTGCCGCATGACATGCCTCCAACCAATGACTAAACATGCAATAATAAACTACATAACACTAAAATGCCTTTCAGACAACACACCTTATATGTGTCCAGATGTTGCCTCGGTTACTCCACTGAGGAAGACCTGTTATTTTAACCTGTTCACAGTTTAAGGGGTTATTTCATCATTTTCATCTTGTACAATCATTGTTCCACATGTTCTTCTTGCTTTCATGACAAGATCTTTCAGTCACTGATTGCTTTCATAACATGATCTTTCAGTCACTGATTGCTTTCATAACATGATCTTTCAGTCACTGATTGCTTTCATGACATGATCTTGCAGTCACTTATTGATTTCATGACAAGATCTGTCAGTCACTTATTGCTTTCATGACATGATCTTGCAGTCACTTATTGCTTTCATGACAAGATCTTGCAGTAACTGATTGCTTTCATGACATGATCTTTCAGTCACTGATTGCTTTATGACATGATCTTTCATTCACTGATTGCTTTCATGACATGATCTTTCATTCATTCACTGATTACTTTCATGACATGATCTTTCATTTACTGATTGCTTTCATGACAGGATCTTGCAGTAACTGATACAAATATTATACTTCATAATAGACAACTATTTCTCACTAGCAACAACTCACCTGCAACAGGTATATCTAATCATGATTCTCATATTTTACCAGATTGTGTATATCCTATTTGCCCTTTTCTTCATTGTCCGTGAGTTGAGAGAACTCTTCAAAGCCAAGTGCAACTACTTCTGTCACTTCTGGAACCTGGTGGAAATTGGAATTATCGCCATGAGTATCTCTGCCATTGTCATCTTCTTCTATAGACTTATTGTTACAAATAAGTTAACAAAAGAGTTTAAAGTAAGTTGGGATATGATTGTTGTTGTTGAAGTCGTTTCATAATATGCGTGTGATTTTGAAAACATGTTATCTAATCATGTTGTGCAATACCATGTTTGCTGGAGTACCTCTCAGCCTGGTATTTCTGACTTCAGCACCTGTAATACTATGGTTGTTGGGGTACCTCTCTGCCTGATATCTGTGACTTCAGCACCTATAATACCATGGTTGTTGGGGTACCTCTCTGCCTGATATCTGTGACTTCAGCACCTATAATACCATGGTTGTTGGGGTACCTCTCTGCCTGATATCTATGACTTCAGCACCTATAATACCATGGTTGTTGGGGTACCTCTCTGCCTGATATCTATGACTTCAGCACCTATAATACCATGGTTGTTGGGGTACCTCTCTGCCTGATATCTGTGACTTTATAACCTGTAATACCATGGATGTTGGGGTACCTCTAGACCTGATAGCTGTGACTTCAGCACCTGTAATACCATGGTTGCTGGTTTACTTCTCAGCCAGGTATGTCTGTCTTCAGTAGCCATGCTTATTTGGACAGGATCGTGGTCCTGCTTGATGTATGGGATGACCTGACCAATCTTAGTTTCCAGCCTTTGTTGGCTGGACTAAGCCCCATCTTCACTTCAAGGAGTTGGCTTTGATGAAAAAAGCATGAAACCCAGTATCTGCTTGAAACCCAGTATCTGCTTGAAACCCAGTATCTGCATGAAATCCAGTATCTGCTTGAATGGTAATTGTTTTTAAATATGAAGTATTCACTAACAGCAGACGAGGAAAATGGAAAACCTTTTTTCTATAGATATCTTCAGCAGGCTAAAGGTAAAGGTAAGTCCCATGTCAGCAACATAACTTTGAGGATGAAGATAACTCTTCATATACTAAGCCGCAGCAACTATTAGGTGGGGTGGTCAATTCCCTTCCTTGCTTTCTTTACCTCTCCTAACTCATGTGTTAGGTACTCATTTACAGTTGTCGACTGGAGAAGTGGTCGTGTCAATAAAGAAATCACAACTCAGATATTCTTTGTTTGTCTGGACATGGTTTCAAACCTGGCATGCTGTAACTCGCTGATAGCAAACAAGCTCACTATCAGCTAGGCTACCATGCTCCCCTCAGCAGACTAATCAGAGTAATATAGAGTGATATCCCACTTATAGAGTGATATCCCACTTATAGAGTGATATCCCACTTATAGAGTGATATCCCACTGGATAGCAAATGTGCTCACATGTAGAAAAGTTGCTATGAGATACAAATCCTGAATTTCAAAGATCAGAACGACAGCACCCAGTTTGCCATTTGATTGTCTAAATTATTACATGGACACTTCCCTGGTGATGCAGGGGCCAGAGGAAACAAAAGAGCAGACTCATTGACAAGCAATGCTGTGATTGAAGGCATATAACATGAGCAATGCTGTGATTGAAGGCATATAACATGAGCAATGCTGTGATTGAAGGCATATAACATGAACAATGCTGTGATTGACGGCATATAACATGAACAATGCTGTGATTGACGGCATAGTACTGAGAAGAGATAGGGCCAACCTAATAAAGACAATCATGGATTTATTAAAGAGTGAAAAAGATGATGCTTGAAGTGATAATGTGCAAATACAAATACCATAACCCTAATCTGAACCCTAACACATACAAATACCCTAACCCTAACCAAAAGCCTAACACATACAAATACCCTAATCTGAACCCTAACACATACAAATACCCTAACCTGAAGCCTAACACATACAAATAATGACAGAATTGAGCAGTATTGAGGTGATAAAGTGCTAACCCTAACCCTAACTCTTTGAAAAGATCTAAATAACCAACATCTCGCTGAGACTTTGAAAAGATCTAAATAACCAACAACTCGCTGAGACTTTGAAAAGATCTAAATAACCAACAACTCGCTGAGACTTTGAAAAGATCTAAATAACCAACATCTCGCTGAGACTTTGAAAAGATCTAAATAACCAACATCTCGCTGAGACTTTGAATCTACATACTCTTGGATGGCTGAAACAAAGCAGAGCACTCATTGAAATGTTCCATGTGCCATGATGATATCTTGAATCAAGAATATTCTGTCAAGTAGAGAAAAACAATCATGAGATGATATAGCATCTGTATATGACTGGAGAAGCGTAGAAAATTAGGAGACAGAAGAACAAGTGGCATACTGGGAGATTTAGGCTAAGACAATTTGCTCAAGTATGTCAGTCCATATCTGTGATATAATTTTACAGTGACTCAGAACACAGATTTAATCTGTCACTCCATGTCTTAAAAGTCTGATTAGTCTGTCACCCCATGTCTTAGAATTACAATTTAGTCTGTCACCCCATGTCTTAGAATTACAATTTAGTCTGTCACCCCATGTCTTAGAACTGATCTAATCTATCACTTTATGTCTCAGAACTGTGATTTAGAATTTTGCTTCATGTCTTAGAATTGTGATTTAGTCTGTCAATCCATCTTAGAACTATCAATTAGTCTGTCACTCATGTCTTAGAACTATGATTTGATCTGTAAATACATGTTTTAGAACTGTAATTTAGACTCTCAATCCTTGTCTTAGAACTGTGATTTAGACTGTCAATCCATGTCTTAGATCTGTTATTTAGTCTGCAATCCATATCTTAGAACTGTGATTTAGTTTGTCCCTCCGTGTCTTAGAATTCTGATTTAGTCTGTCAATCCATATCTTAGAACTGTTATTTAGTCTGTTCCTCCATATCTTAGAACTGTTATTTAGTCTGTTCCTCCATATCTTAGAACTATGATTTAGTCTGTTCCTCCATATCTTAGAACTGTTATTTAGTCTGTTCCTCCATATCTTAGAACTGTTATTTATTCTGTTCCTCCATATCTTAGAACTGTGATTTAGTCTGTTCCTCCATATCTTAGAACTGTTGTTTAGTCTGTTCCTCCATATCTTAGAACTGTTATTTAGTCTGTTCCTCCATATCTTAGAACTGTTATTTAGTCTGCCAATCCATATCTTAGAACTATGATTATAAATTCTTATCTTATGATACAATGATGATGTCACTTGACAAAATCATGTATTGTTATAATATCACATGATAAGGTCATGTATTGTTATGATACCACTTGATAAGGTCATGTATTGTTATGATACCACTTGATAAGGTCATGTATTGTTATGATACCACTTGATAAGGTCATGTATTGTTATGATACCACTTGATAAGGTCATGTATTGTTATGATACCACTTGATAAGGTCATGTATTGTTATGATACCACTTGATAAGGTCATGTATTGTTATGATACCACTTGATAAGGTCATGTATTGTTATGATACCACTTGATAAGGTCATGTATTGTTATGATACCACTTGATAAGGTCATGTATTGTTATGATACCACTTGATAAGGTCATGTATTGTTATGATACCACTTGATAAGGTCATGTATTGTTATGATACCACTTGATAAGGTCATGTATTGTTATGATACCACTTGATAAGGTCATGTATTGTTATGATACCACTTGATAAGGGCATGCATTGTTATTGTGACACTTGATAAGGTCATGTATTGTTATGATACCACTTGATAAGGTCATGTATTGTTATGATACCACTTGATAAGGTCATGTATTGTGACCCAATCTTGCAAAAATCTTCATTCTGGATTATGACTAAGTCATATGATATGATTCAGTAAATAGACACAAGCATTTAAAATAGAAGTAATATTTGAAATAACACTTAAACTAATACTTGAAATAACACTTGAACTAATACTTGAAATAACACTTGAACTAATATTTGAAATAACATTTGAACTAATACTTGAAATAACACTTGAACTAATACTTGAAATAACACACACTAATACTTGAAATAACACTTGAACTAATACTGGAAATAACACTGGGAACTAATACTTAAAATAACACTTGAACTAATACTGGAGATAACACTTGAACTAATACTTGAAATAACACTTGAACTAATACTGGAAATAAAAAAATTGGTAGCATATCCTTTTCAAGATGTGGCCATCAACCCAGAAATTTGTGGCTGTAGTGTTTTTCTAGACAATATAAATACATTCAGTAGTTTGCCATTGATTTGTGAACAGTTCGGATGCACTATTTCCTGTGGCGAGGATCAAACTTAGTACCATGGGGACGGACATGCTTTGCATCTCCCTCCACAGAGCCAGGCTTGAAATAACTCTTTAACTAAAAATTGAACTAACACTTAAAATAACATTTGAACCATAAATTGAAATTACACATGCCATAACAATTAAAGTAATCTTGAAATAACACAAACTATAACTTGGAATAATACTTGAACTAACGCTTGAAATAACACAAATTAATAATTCAAACACAAGTTTACAAACAGCACACAAGAAGGCCATCTCCAGAGAACTCTTCCACCCCATGACAACGCAAGGCAAAAAGGGCCACAGCGCATAGATAGATTGATAGAATGATTCAAATAGCACTTTAAATTGTACTTGAACTAATAAGTGAAATAACACTTTAACTAATTGAACTAACATGTGAAACCACGCTTTAACTAATTGAACTAACAAATGAAATAACACTTGAAATGATAATTGAGATAATGCTTAAAATAACACTTGCACTAACACATGAAATAACATTTGACTTTCTAATATCACAAGGAAACAAAGGGAAATGGATATGTTAAGTTTCAGTATGCGGGATATTGGAATGAGACCTTCTCTTACATGATTGGTTTCCTCTGCTTCCTTGCTACTATCAAGTTCTTGAAGCTTCTCAGGTAAACCAGACCTGGAATAATGTTTGACATGATTAGATGATATAGATATGGTATTTTGACATGTGATGTAATTACAATTTTATAATTTTTTATAGAAAGACATCATATATAACAATGACTTTCATCTCATACTAATACATGATATATAACTGAGTCATCACATACTAACACACGATATATAACTATGGCTCATATCTCATACTAACACATGATATATAACTACTGGTATGGTTGACATCTCATACTAACACATGATATATAACTACTGGTATGATTGACATCTCATACTAACACATGATATATAACTATGGTTGACATCTCATACTAACACATGATATATAACTATGGTTGACATCTCATACTAACACATGATATATAACTACTGGTATGGTTGACATCTCATACTAACACATGAGATATAACTATGGTTGACATCTCATACTAACACATGATATATAACTATGGTTGACATCTCATACTAACACATGATATATAACTATTGTTGACATCTCATACTAACACATGATATATAACTATGGTTGACATCTCATACTAACACATGACATATAACTATGGTTGACATCTCATACAAACACATGACATATAACTATGCCTCACATCTCTTACTAACACATGACATGGTTGACATATCATACTAACACATGACATATACCTATGGCTCACATCTCACACTAACATATCATATATAACTATGGTTGACATCTCATACTAACACATGATATATAACTATGGTTGACATCTCATACTAACACATGATATATAACTATGGTTGATATCTCATACTAACACATGACATATAACTATGGTTGACATCTCATGCTAACACATGATATATAACTGTGGCTCATCTCATACTAACACATGATATATAACTACCGGTATGGTTGACATCTCATACTAACACATGATATATAACTATGGTTGAAATCTCATACTAACACATGATATATAACTGTGGCTCATCTCATACTAACACATAATATATAACTGTGGCTCACATCTCATACTAACACATGATATATAACTGTGGCTCATCTCATACTAACACATGATAGATAACTACCAGTATGGTTGAAATCTCATACTAACACATGATATATAACTATGGTTGACATCTCATACTAACACATGATATATAACTATGGTTGACATCTCATACTAACACATAATATATAACTGTGGCTCATCTCATACTAACACATAATATATAACTGTGGCTCACATCTCATACTAACACATGATATATAACTGTGGCTCATCTCATACTAACACATGATAGATAACTACCAGTATGGTTGAAATCTCATACTAACACATGATATATAACTACCGGTATGGTTGACATCTCATACTAACACATGATATATAACTGTGGCTCACATCTCATACTAACACAAGACATATAACTGTGGCTCATCTCATACTAACACATGATATATAACTGTGGCTCACCACATACTAACACATGATATATAACTGTGGTTGACATCTCATACTAACACATGACATATAACTATGGCTCATCTCATACTAACACATGATATATAACTATGGTTGACATCTCATACTAACACATGATATATAACTATGGTTGACATCTCATACTAACACATGACATATAACTATGGTTGACATCTCATACTAACTCATGATATATAACTATGGCTCATCTCATACTGACACATGATATATAACTATGGCTCATCTCATACTAACACATGATATATAACTATGGTTGACATCTCATACTAACACATGATATATAACTACCGGTATGGTTGACATCTCATACTAACACATGATATATAACTATGGTTGACATCTCATACTAACACATGATATATAACTATGGTTGACATCTCATACTAACACATGATATATAACTATGGTTGACATCTCATACTAACACAAGACATATAACTATGGCTCATCTCATACTAACACATGATATATAACTATGGTTGACATCTCATACTAACACATGATATATAACTATGGTTGACATCTCATACTAACACATGACATATAACTATGGTTGACATCTCATACTAACACATGATATATAACTATGGCTCATCTCATACTAACACATGATATATAACTATGGCTCATCTCATACTAACACATGATATATAACTATGGTTGACATCTCATACTAACACATGATATATAACTACCGGTATGGTTGACATCTCATACTAACACATGATATATAACTATGGTTGACATCTCATACTAACACATGATATATAACTATGGTTGACATCTCATACTAACACATGATATATAACTATGGTTGACATCTCATACTAACACATGATATATAACTATGGCTCATCTCATACTAACACATGATATATAACTATGGTTGACATCTCATACTAACACATGATATATAACTACCGGTATGGTTGACATCTCATACTAACACATGACATATAACTATGGTTGACATCTCATGCTAACACATGATATATAACTATGGTTGACATCTCATACTAACACATGACATATAACTATGGTTGACATCTCATACTAAAAAATGATATATAACTATGGTTGATATCTCATACTAACACATGACATATAACTATGTCTCACATCTCTTACTAACACATGACATGGTTGACATATCATACTAACACATGATATATAACTACCGGTATGGTTGACATCTCATACTAACACATGACATATAACTATGGCTCACATCTCATACTAACATATCATATATATCTATGGTTGACATCTCATACTAACACATGATATATAACTATGGTTGACATATCATACTAACACATGATATATAACTATGGTTGACATCTCATACTAACACATGATATATAACTATGGTTGACATCTCATACTAACAAATGACATATAACTATGGCTGACATCACATACTAACACATGACATATAACTATGTCTCACATCTCTTACTAACACATGACATGGTTGACATATCATACTAACACATGATATATAACTACCGGTATGGTTGACATCTCATACTAACACATGATATATAACTATGGTTGACATCTCATTCTAACACATGACATATAACTATGGTTGACATCTCATACTAACAAATGATATATAACTATGGCTGACATCTCATACTAACACATGACATATAACTATGTCTCACATCTCTTACTAACACATGACATGGTTGACATATCATACTAACACATGATATATAACTACCGGTATGGTTCACATCTCATACTAACACATGACATATAACTATGGCTCACATCTCATACTAACATATCATATATATCTATGGTTGGCATCTCATACTAACACATGATATATAACTATGGTTGACATCTCATACTAACACATTATATATAACTATGGTTGACATCTCATACTAACACATGACATATAACTATGTCTCACATCTCTTACTAACACATGACATGGTTGACATATCATACTAACACATGATATATAACTACCGGTATGGTTGACATCTCATACTAACACATGACATATAACTATGTCTCACATCTCTTACTAACACATGACATGGTTGACATATCATACTAACACATGATATATAACTACCGGTATGGTTGACATCTCATACTAACACATGATATATAACTATGGTTGACATCTCATTCTAACACATGACATATAACTATGGTTGACATCTCATACTAACAAATGATATATAACTATGGCTGACATCTCATACTAACACATGACATATAACTATGTCTCACATCTCTTACTAACACATGACATGGTTGACATATCATACTAACACATGATATATAACTACCGGTATGGTTCACATCTCATACTAACACATGACATATAACTATGGCTCACATCTCATACTAACATATCATATATATCTATGGTTGGCATCTCATACTAACACATGATATATAACTATGGTTGACATCTCATACTAACACATGATATATAACTATGGTTGACATCTCATACTAACACATGACATATAACTATGTCTCACATCTCTTACTAACACATGACATGGTTGACATATCATACTAACACATGATATATAACTACCGGTATGGTTGACATCTCATACTAACACATGACATATAACTATGGCTCACATCTCATACTAACATATCATATATATATCTATGGTTGGCATCTCATACTAACACATGATATATAACTATGGTTGACATCTCATACTAACACATTATATATAACTATGGTTGACATCTCATACTAACACATGATATATAACTATGGTTGACATCTCATGCTAACACATGATATATAACTGTCGCTCATCTCATACTAACACATGATATATAACTACCGGTATGGTTGACATCTCATACTAACACATGATATATAACTATGGTTGACATCTCATACTAACACATGACATATAACTGTCGCTCATCTCATACTAACACATGATATGTAACTGTGGCTCATCTCATACTAACACATGACATATAACTACCGGTATGGTTGATATCTCATACTAACACATGATATATAACTACCGGTATGGTTGACATCTCATACTAACACATGATATATAACTGTGGCTCACATCTCATACTAACACATGATATATAACTGTGGCTCATCTCATACTAACACATGATATATAACTATGGCTCATCTCATACTAACACATGATATATAACTATGGCTCATCTCATACTAACACATGATATATAACTATGGCTCACATCTCATACTAACACATGATATATAACTGTGGCTCATCTCATACTAACACATGATATATAACTGTGGCTCATCTCATACTAACACATGACATATAACTGTGGCTCATCTCATACTAACATGATATATAACTGTGGCTCACCTCATACTAACACATGATATATAACTGTGGCTCACCTCATACTAAAACATGATATATAACTATGGCTCACATATCATACTAACACATGATATATAACTATGGCTCATCTCATACTAACACATGATATATAACTATGGTTGACATCTCATACTAACACATGACATATAACTATGGTTGACATCTCATACTAACACATGATATATAACTATGGCTCATCTCATACTAACACATGATATATAACTATGGCTCATCTCATACTAACACATGATATATAACTATGGTTGACATCTCATACTAACACATGATATATAACTATGGTTGACATCTCATACTAACACATGATATATAACTACCGGTATGGTTGACATCTCATACTAACACATGATATATAACTATGGTTGACATCTCATACTAACACATGATATATAACTATGGTTGACATCTCATACTAACACATGACATATAACTATGGTTGACATCTCATACTAACACATGATATATAACTATGGTTGACATCTCATACTAACACATGACATATAACTATGTCTCACATCTCTTACTAACACATGACATGGTTGACATATCATACTAACACATGATATAAAACTACCGGTATGGTTGACATCTCATACTAACACATGACATATAACTATGGCTCACATCTCATACTAACATATCATATATATCTATGGTTGGCATCTCATACTAACACATGATATATAACTATGGTTGACATTTCATACTAACACATGATATATAACTATGGCTCACATCTCATACTAACACATGATATATAACTATGGTTGACATCTCATACTAACACATGACATATAACTATGGTTGACATCTCATACTAACACATGACATATAACTATGGTTGACATCTCATACTAACACATGATATATAACTATGGTTGACATCTCATACTAACACATGACATATAACTATGTCTCACATCTCTTACTAACACATGACATGGTTGACATATCATACTAACACATGATATATAACTACCGGTATGGTTGACATCTCATACTAACACATGACATATAACTATGGCTCACATCTCATACTAACATATCATATATATCTATGGTTGGCATCTCATACTAACACATGATATATAACTATGGTTGACATCTCATACTAACACATGATATATAACTATGGCTCACATCTCATACTAACACATGATATATAACTATGGTTGACATCTCATACTAACACATGATATATAATTATGTTTGAGATCTCATGCTAACACATGATATATAACTGTCGCTCATCTCATACTAACACATGATATATAACTGTGGCTCATCTCATACTAACACATGATATATAACTGTGGCTCATCTCATACTAACACATGATATATAACTACCGGTATGGTTGACATCTCATACTAACACATGATATATAACTGTGGCTCACCTCATACTAACACATGATATATAACTGTGGCTCACATCTCATACTAACACATGACATATAACTGTGGCTCATCTCATACTAACACATGATATATAACTACCAGTATGGTTGACATCTCATACTAACACATGATATATAACTACCGGTATGGTTGACATCTCATACTAACACATGATATATAACTGTGGCTCACCTCATACTAACACATGATATATAACTGTGGCTCACATCTCATACTAACACATGACATATAACTGTGGCTCATCTCATACTAACACATGATATATAACTGTGGCTCATCTCATACTAACACATGATATATAACTATGGCTCATCTCATACTAACACATGATATATATCTATGGCTCATCTCATACTAACACATGATATATAACTGTGGCTCATCTCATACTAACACATGATATATAACTATGGCTCATCTCATACTAACACATGATATATAACTATGGCTCATCTCATACTAACACATGATATATAACTATGGTTGACATCTCATACTAACACATGATATATAACTATGGTTGACATCTCATACTAACACATGATATATAACTGTGGCTCATCTCATACTAACACATGATATATAACTATGGCTCATCTCATACTAACACATGATATATAACTATGGCTCATCTCATACTAACACATGATATATAACTGTGGCTCATCTCATACTAACACACGATATATAACTATGGCTCATCTCATTCTAACACATGATATATAACTATGGTTGACATCTCATACTAACACATGATATATAACTGTGGCTCATCTCATACTAACACATGACATATAACTGTGGCTCATCTCATACTAACATGATATATAACTGTGGCTCACCTCATACTAACACATGATATATAACTGTGGCTCACCTCATACTAAAACATGATATATAACTATGGCTCACATATCATACTAACACATGATATATAACTATGGCTCATCTCATACTAACACATGATATATAACTATGGTTGACATCTCATACTAACACATGACATATAACTATGGTTGACATCTCATACTAACACATGATATATAACTATGGCTCATCTCATACTAACACATGATATATAACTATGGCTCATCTCATACTAACACATGATATATAACTATGGTTGACATCTCATACTAACACATGATATATAACTATGGTTGACATCTCATACTAACACATGATATATAACTACCGGTATGGTTGACATCTCATACTAACACATGATATATAACTATGGTTGACATCTCATACTAACACATGATATATAACTATGGTTGACATCTCATACTAACACATGACATATAACTATGGTTGACATCTCATACTAACACATGATATATAACTATGGTTGACATCTCATACTAACACATGACATATAACTATGTCTCACATCTCTTACTAACACATGACATGGTTGACATATCATACTAACACATGATATATAACTACCGGTATGGTTGACATCTCATACTAACACATGACATATAACTATGGCTCACATCTCATACTAACATATCATATATATCTATGGTTGGCATCTCATACTAACACATGATATATAACTATGGTTGACATCTCATACTAACACATGATATATAACTATGGCTCACATCTCATACTAACACATGATATATAACTATGGTTGACATCTCATACTAACACATGACATATAACTATGGTTGACATCTCATACTAACACATGACATATAACTATGGTTGACATCTCATACTAACACATGATATATAACTATGGTTGACATCTCATACTAACACATGACATATAACTATGTCTCACATTTCTTACTAACACATGACATGGTTGACATATCATACTAACACATGATATATAACTACCGGTATGGTTGACATCTCATACTAACACATGACATATAACTATGGCTCACATCTCATACTAACATATCATATATATCTATGGTTGGCATCTCATACTAACACATGATATATAACTATGGTTGACATCTCATACTAACACATGATATATAACTATGGCTCACATCTCATACTAACACATGATATATAACTATGGTTGACATCTCATACTAACACATGATATATAATTATGTTTGAGATCTCATGCTAACACATGATATATAACTGTGGCTCATCTCATACTAACACATGATATATAACTGTGGCTCATCTCATACTAACACATGATATATAACTACCGGTATGGTTGACATCTCATACTAACACATGATATATAACTGTGGCTCACCTCATACTAACACATGATATATAACTGTGGCTCACATCTCATACTAACACATGACATATAACTGTGGCTCATCTCATACTAACACATGATATATAACTACCAGTATGGTTGACATCTCATACTAACACATGATATATAACTACCGGTATGGTTGACATCTCATACTAACACATGATATATAACTGTGGCTCACCTCATACTAACACATGATATATAACTGTGGCTCACATCTCATACTAACACATGACATATAACTGTGGCTCATCTCATACTAACACATGATATATAACTATGGCTCATCTCATACTAACACATGATATATAACTATGGTTGACATCTCATACTAACACATGATATATATCTATGGTTGACATCTCATACTAACACATGATATATAACTGTGGCTCATCTCATACTAACACATGATATATAACTATGGCTCATCTCATACTAACACATGATATATAACTATGGCTCATCTCATACTAACACATGATATATAACTGTGGCTCATCTCATACTAACACATGATATATAACTATGGCTCATCTCATTCTAACACATGATATATAACTATGGTTGACATCTCATACTAACACATGATATATAACTGTGGCTCATCTCATACTAACACATGATATATAACTATGGCTCATCTCATACTAACACATGATATATAACTGTGGCTCACCTCATACTAACACATGATATATAACTATGGTTGACATCTCATACTAACACATGATATATAACTACCGGTATGGTTGACAGCTCATACTAACACATGACATATAACTATGGCTCACATCTCATACTAACACATGATATATAACTACCGGTATGGTTGACAGCTCATACTAACACATGATATATAACTATGGTTGACATCTTGTACTAACATATGAAATATAACTATGGTTGATATCTCATACTAACACATGATATATAACTATGGCTCACATCTCTTTCTAACACATGACATGGTTGACATCGCATACTAACACATGACATGGTTGACATCGCATACTAACAGATGATATATAACTACCGGTATGGTTGACATCTCATACTAACACATGACATATATCTATGGTTGACATCTGATGCTAACACATGATATATAACTGTGGCTCATTTCATACTAACACATGATATATATCTTCTGGTATGGTTGACATCTCATACTAACACATGATATATAACTATGTCTCACATCTCTTACTAACAGATTCAACAGGAAGATGTCCATGTTGTCTTCCACTCTGAAGTACAGTGCCATGAGTCTCATTCATTTTGGCATCATCTTCTTCATTATCTTCTTGGCCTTCTCTCAGCTCTTCTACTTGACTTTCATGCACATCGACATAGATTATGCTACATTTGTGTCCTCTATGGTGGCTGGCATCCTGATGATGATGGGCAAGTATGATATCTACTCGATGATCATGGCTGAACCAGTGCTTACTCAGGTTAGATTCTATAATTACATCAAGTCTTACTTTAGGAAGATTGTCTTACCTGGTTAGATGTAAAATCTAACAGCAAGAAGATTGTCTTAGGTGGTTAGATATCAAGTCTTGCTGCAGGAAAATTGTTTCACCTTGTTAAATGTCAAATCTATCTACAGGAAGATTGTCTTAGATATCAAATATATCTGCAGGATGATTGTCTTACTTAGTTAGATATCAAATGTATCTGCAGGATGATTGTCTTAGTTGGTTAAATATAAAATCTATTTGCAGGAAGATTGTCTTAGCTGGTTAGATGTAAAGTATATCTGCAGGAAGATTGTCTTACCTGAATAGAAGTAAAATCTATCTGCAGGATGATTGTCTTAGCTGGTTAGATTCAATGTCTATCTGCAGAAAGATTGTATTAATTGGTTTGATGTATAAACTCTATCTGTAGGAAGATTGTCTTACCTGGTTATATGAACTCTATATCAGCTCTATCTGTAGGAAGATTGTCTTAGGTGGTTAGATATCAAGTCTTGCTGTAGTAAGACTGTCTTAGCTGGTTTAGATGTCAGTTGTGTTTGCAGAAAGATAGTGTTAGTTGGTTAGATAGATATCAAGTATTTGTGTATGATAGATAGATTATATTCTTGATTCCAGAAATTATCAGATGCTCAATACCAGCGTTTGGAATGTGTTCAGAATGAGGGCATGTGAATAGTTCTTGGATGTATATGTGATACCCCTATAGTGATGATATAAGTTATCTGCTGGGGTTAGATCCTATCACATTAAAACATGCACTGATACAATGAAATATTATATCAGTGTCAGCAGTTGAAGATACCTCTACATGGAAACATATCTTATATTAAAGATTAACCTTTAGCACTCTGCATTAAAATTTCATTATTTTCCTCTGCCACAGCACTATTTTTTTCCTCTACACATTATTTATAGAGAGTAGGCATATATGGAAAACATAATAACTTTTTTATTTTTAGAACTTTATTGTATAATTTTATCTTAATGGAATAAAGAAATGATTACTGAATGTAATGATGTATGTTTTGTTGGTGTTGGCCTATGTGTGATATACAATATGTGAGAAACTGGTGAAGATGAAAAATTTACACACAAAAAATGTTGACATAAATAGTGACTCACCTATTTTTGTTCGATATATTCAATTCTGAATATAGGCCTAATGCAACTAAATGCCTAGATCTATTCTATTTCTGATGTCCATTTCATAACCAAACTAATGTATTTAAAATATTATATGTTATTCTGGATTCTTGATTAGAAACTGGCTTCACAGCACATAGGACATTACCATAAGTGCTCCACCCTCTGCTCCAGCAGCCATTCCAGTGTATGTAGACTCAGAGTCCTGGTCAGGTGTTGATTGTGTGATCTTCGGGACTTAGATATGTGAAAACAAATTAAACATGTTGATCTCACTGACATCAGATAAGCCTAATGATCCTACAACTTCAGAAAAGTTGCAACACTAGAGATGTTTGTAGCCTGAAGGGGCACCATCAACTACAATCATGATACTTTATGCCATCAGACACTCAACAAAGAACTTCTGTTCCAATCCTCAGCTATCTGAAGCTGAGAAACAATATCAGCATAAGTAAAATAAATAAATACTTTGCCATTGGAATTGGAAAAATATTCCTCAAAAATAGCTTTCATTTCAAATGATATTTTGATGGAATGGCTTTAGTCTCAAACGATATTGATAGAATGCAGACAAGATATTGATGTAATGCAGACAAGATATTGATAGAATGCAGACAAGATATTGATGTAATGCAGACAAGATATTGATAGAATGCAGACAAGATATTGATAGAATGCAGACAAGATATTTGATGGAATGCAGACAAGATATTGATGTAATGCAGACAAGATATTGATGTAATGCAGACAAGATATTGATAGAATGCAGACAAGATATTGATAGAATGCAGACAAGATATTGATGTAATGCAGACAAGATATTGATAGAATGCAGACAAGATATTGATGTAATGCAGACAAGATATTGATAGAATGCAGACAAGATATTGATAGAATGCAGACAAGATATTTGATGGAATGCAGACAAGATATTGATGTAATGCAGACAAGATATTGATGTAATGCAGACAAGATATTGATAGAATGCAGACAAGATATTGATAGAATGCAGACAAGATATTTGATGGAATGCAGACAAGATATTGATGGAATGCAGACAAGATATTGATAGAATGCAGACAAGATATTGATAGAATGCAGACAAGATATTGATAGAATGCAGACAAGATATTGATGGAATGCAGACAAGATATTGATGAAATGCAGACAAGATATTGATGGAATGCAGACAAGATATTGATGAAATGCAGACAAGATATTGATGTAATGCAGACAAGATATTGATGTAATGCAGACAAGATATTGATAGAATGCAGACAAGATATTGATAGAATGCAGACAAGATATTTGATGGAATGCAGACAAGATATTGATGGAATGCAGACAAGATATTGATAGAATGCAGACAAGATATTGATAGAATGCAGACAAGATATTGATAGAATGCAGACAAGATATTTGATGGAATGCAGACAAGATATTGATGGAATGCAGACAAGATATTGATAGAATGCAGACAAGATATTGATAGAATGCAGACAAGATATTGATAGAATGCAGACAAGATATTTGATGGAATGCAGACAAGATATTGATGGAATGCAGACAAGATATTGATAGAATGCAGACAAGATATTGATAGAATGCAGACAAGATATTGATAGAATGCAGACAAGATATTGATGAAATGCAGACAAGATATTGATGAAATGCAGACAAGATATTGATGGAATGCAGACAAGATATTGATGAAATGCAGACAAGATATTGATAGAATGCAGACAAGATATTGATAGAATGCAGACAAGATATTGATAGAATGCAGACAAGATATTGATGAAATGCAGACAAGATATTGATGAAATGCAGACAAGATATTGATGGAATGCAGACAAGATATTGATAGAATGCAGACAAGATATTGATAGAATGCAGACAAGATATTGATAGAATGCAGACAAGATATTGATAGAATGCAGACAAGATATTGATAGAATGCAGACAAGATATTGATAGAATGCAGACAAGATATTGATAGAATGCAGACAAGATATTGATGGAATGCAGACAAGATATTGATAGAATGCAGACAAGATATTGATAGAATGCAGACAAGATATTGATAGAATGCAGACAAGATATAGATGGAATGCAGACAAGATATTGATGGAATGCAGACAAGATATTGATAGAATGCAGACAAGATATTTGATGGAATGCAGACAAGATATTGATGAAATGCAGACAAGATATTGATGGAATGCAGACAAGATATTTGATGGAATGCAGACAAGATATTGATGGAATGCAGACAAGATATAGATGGAATGCAGACAAGATATTGATGGAATGCAGACAAGATATTGATGGAATGCAGACAAGATATTTGATGGAATGCAGACAAGATATTGATGGAATGCAGACAAGATATAGATGGAATGCAGACAAGATATTGATGGAATGCAGACAAGATATTGATGGAATGCAGACAATATTGACTAAAACTCTTCCGTGACATTTTGCTTTGCAAACACAAACCAGAAAGGAAGTGAAAAGTCAGCTTTTGATTCATGTGTTGCCCAGATGAATGATGTTAGTTTACAATCTTGATTTCCTTGTTGAAAGTAGTTTATAGCAATGGTAAATCAAATCAACTAAAATACATTATGCCTGTAGATTGTAGTCACTGAATGTACTTGAGGTTGATGACTCCTACAAGGTGGGTCATGGATAGCATGTGTTGAGAAGATGATTATTCAGGTGAATCCATTGATGACTCCTACAAGGTGGGTCATGGATAGCATGTGTTGAGAAGATGATTATTCAAGTGATTATTCCATTGAAGACTCCATTGAGTCATTATCTGAAAGGTTTAGAGTGTATATTATGACAAGATTTAGTATGAGAATGGAAATATGGAGTGAATGGAGAATAGTGTGATTTTACATCTGTAGGAACTTGTTTTGTCCGGGTCATCCTGAGTTCAGGGTAATGAAAAAGCTGATGAAGTGGTTTAATTGACACAGATATCAGGACAGGCGAAAAGAGACAATGGGGACATTTTTAATTCCTTATAGATACATCCTTTGGGTTAGGAGACAGACATGGGACATGGGTGAAATATTTATAACTGAACTGGATGATTGAGAGGTAAGATGAGAAATATATACAATCAGGGATTTATGGCAACTACCAGCATATTCAGTGTCTGCTGAAACTCTTATGGAGATGCCTGGAGTGTACCACCATCAGTAAGCAAACCACCAATTCTGTAGAACTATTTTTATTTTATGTAAAGATAGCAGAATTTAGACTAAGAACTATCTTAGATGACAATGACAGATATCATATATGAAATACTATTTTATATGATAGTAAATATGAAACTAAAGATGATCTTAGATAATAGTAAATATGAAACTAAAGGCTACATTAGATGATTGCAAATATGAAACTAAAGGCTACATTAGATGATAGCAAATATTCTTCTTCTTCATCGTTCTTCAGTCAGATATCAGGTTACAGCACCAATAGCTTCAATGAATTGTGTGATTCGCTTCAGGTCATCCATGGAACCCCTCAAGTCTGGAAGCAGTGCCGTCTCAGTAGGCCATATTTTCTCCCTCTCTTCTTGGTAGAGTTGACAGGCATGAAGAATGTGTTCTGCAGTCTCTGGGCTCAGTCCACAGTTGCACAGGTCTGTCTCACCAATCTTCAGCTTTCGAAACATGTGACTTCTCAGTCTGTTGTGACCAGTTCGTAGTCTGAAAATGATGGTTTGTTCCTTGCATGACATTTGGTGGTAGGGGTCATTTGGTTCTGCAGTTGGGTGCATTTGCTTCCACTTTTTCTTATATTCTGCTTTTAACATGGTCTTACTTTCATAGTACGTATTATCATTTTCTATTTGTTCCAGTGATCCCCCTTTCCTTGCCAGGAGATCAGCTTTTTCATTTCCAGGTATGCCACAGTGACCTGGGATCCACTGCAGTACTGTTTCTTTGGTGGTACTGCTGAGGTGTAGTAAGCAGGCCGTAAGTTCATTCATGCTCGTGTTCTTTGGATCTTTCAATGCCTGCAATACTGATTTTGCATCCGTTAGAAATACTACATGTCTGTTGTGACTCGGCAAGCAATTCATGAGCATTTTGGCTGCCTCTATTATGGCTTCCATTTCTGCTTTAAAATTTGTGGAATGTTTGCCTGTGGGTATGGATTTCTCTATCTCTTTTCCATCTGGTGTTACTATATATATTCCTGATCCTCCATCTAATACTGCCTCTTTCGCTGATCCATCTGTATATACATGTGTCCATATATCCTTTGGGTATGCTTTCTGTATGTGATTCTTAGTTGTCTCCTTTAGTACTTGTATGGTAGTTTCTGTTTTTGAAATGATGCTTGGTATATTGTCCATAATTCTTGGGAAGTTTTTCCTGTCCCATGTTGGGTATGTGTTAAAGGTGTTTAGTGGTTTTAGGTTTTGTAGGTCTGTATCTGTGAGTAATTTCTGGAGCTGTTTAGCGGAGTGTAGAAAGCTACATCTTTTGAGTCGCTCTTTTGTAGATCTGCTTAGTCTTTGGTTCATTTGATGACTCTTCAAACATTTGAACTTTGCATACTGTGTGAGGATTTTTTCATTTCTTCTTTCTTCCATTGATGGCAAACCTGTGCATGTTTCCATTTCTGTGATTGGGGTAGTATTCATACCTCCTGTTATAATTCTGAGATTGCGGTTTTGTATCTTTGAGATCTTTTGAGTGTTACTCTTGGCTGCAGTCCCCCATGCTGACATTCCATATTCCAAAGCTGGTCTTACATAACCTGTATATGCTCTACTTAGAATTTTTCCATTTGCACCCCAATCTGTTCCAGCCAATTTTTTAAGGAGTGCTGTCCTCATTGTACCTTTTGTTTGGCACTTGTCTATGTGCTGTTTCCATGTAAGTCTTGGATCAAAAGTGACTCCAAGGTATGTAGGTGTCTCATCTTTTGGCAATGTTTGACCATTTATGGTTAGTAGGATTTTCTGTGGTTTGGTGGACATGCTGAAGATGGTATAGGTAGTTTTTTGGGCATTGATAGACATTGCCCATTGGTCTGTCCACTTGGCCAAATTGTCCATAGTTTCTTGAAACCTTATTTTTGTTGTGCCTACGCTCTCTTCACTGCACCATATCGCCAGATCATCTGCATACATTGCAGCATTTACTTTACGCGAAAGAATTTGGTCAATGTCATTCATAAATATAAGGAACAGAGTGGGGGATAGAACACCTCCCTGTGGTACAAGAAAGGCAAGAAAGATAAGCCAAGAAAGGCTTATTTTTGTCCCCATTGTCTCTTGTCGCCTGTCCCAAGAAAGGCAAGCCAAAAAATAAGGTGGACAGCTATCGCCCAATAAGTCTGACCAGCTGTGTTTGCAAATTAATGGAGCGCCTGGTAAACAAAAGAATGATGTGGTTCCTAGAAAAAAATAAAATACTGCTAAATCAGCAAGCTGGCTTCAGAAAGTGTAGATCAACTGAAGACCAGATTACACTAATTGCCCAGGAAGTAGAGGATGCTTTCCAGGAAAAAAAGCAGACATCAGTGGTGTGGGTAGATATGGAAAAAGCCTTTGATTGTGTATGGAAAGATGGACTCCTCCTTAAACTACAACAAAACAAAGTGACAGGGCGCATGTATTACTGGATAAAACACTACCTGCACAACCGAAAAGCAGCAGTGAAGCTTGAAATGAAGCATAGCAGAAACAAACTCTTTAAGCATAGCAAATATGAAACTAAAGATTTTCTTAAATGATAGCGAATATGGGAGACTATATTAGATGATAGATAAGCAAATATAAAAATAATAACTACATTAGATGATAGATAGCAAATATGAAACTAAAGATTTTCTTAGATAATAGATAGTAATATGTAACTAAAGGCTACATTAGATAATAGATAGTAAATATGTAACTAAAGGCTACATTAGATAATAGATAGTAAATATGTAACTAAAGGCTACATTAGATAATAGATAGTAAATATGTAACTAAAGGCTACATTAGATAATAGGTAGTAAATATGTAACTAAAGGCTACATTAGATAATAGATAGTAAATATGTAACTAAAGGCTACATTAGATGATAGATAGTAAATATGTAACTAAAGGCTACATTAGATGATAGATAGTAAATATGTAACTAAAGGCTACATTAGATGATAGATAGTAAATATGTAACTAAAGGCTACATTAGATGATAGATAGTAAATATGTAACTAAAGGCTACATTAGATGATAGATAGTAAATATGTAACTAAAGGCTACATTAGATAATAGATAGTAAATATGTAACTAAAGGCTACATTAGATAATAGATAGTAAATATGTAACTAAAGGCTACATTAGATAATAGATAGTAAATATGTAACTAAAGGCTACATTAGATAATAGATAGTAAATATGTAACTAAAGGCTACATTAGATGATAGATAGTAAATATGTAACTAAAGGCTACATTAGATGATAGATAGTAAATATGAAACTAAAGGCTACATTAGATGATAGATAGAAAATATGAAACTAAAGGCTACATTAGATAGATAAAAAATATGAAACTAAAGGCTACATCAGATGATAGATAGAAAATATGTAACTAAAGGCTACATTAGATGATAGATAGAAAATATGAAACTAAAGGCTACATTAGATGATAGATAAAAAATATGAAACTAAAGGCTACATTAGATGATAGATAGAAAATATGAAACTAAAGGCTACATTAGATGATAGATAGTAAATATGAAACTAAAGGCTACATTAGATGATAGATAGTAAATATGAAACTAAAGGCTACATTAGATGATAGATAGAAAATATGAAACTAAAGGCTACATTAGATGATAGATAAAAAATATGAAACTAAAGGCTACATTAGATGATAGATAGAAAATATGAAACTAAAGGCTACATTAGATGATAGATAGTAAATATGAAACTAAAGGCTACATTAGATGATAGATAGTAAATATGAAACTAAAGGCTACATTAGATGATAGATAGAAAATATGAAACTAAAGGCTACATTAGATGATAGATAAAAAATATGAAACTAAAGGCTACATTAGATGATAGATAGAAAATATGAAACTAAAGGCTACATTAGATGATAGATAGAAAATATGAAACTAATGGCTGCCTTAGATGATAAATAGCAAATATAAAATATCTTAGAAGATAGCAAGTGTTGCAATAATAAGGTAACAAGGATATCTTGTCTGAAATAATAAGGTAACAAGGATATCTTGTCTGCAATAATAAGGTAACAAGGATATCTTGTCTGAAATAATAAGGTAACAAGGATATCTTGTCTGAAATAATAAGGTAACAAGGATATCTTGTCTGCAATAATAAGGTAACAAGGATATCTTGTCTGCAATAATAAGGTAACATGGATATCTTTTCTGAAATAATAAGGTAACAAGGATATCTTGTCTGCAATAATAAGGTAACATGGATATCTTGTCTGAAATAATAAGGTAACAAGGATATCTTGTCTGAAATAATAAAGTAACAAGGATATCTTGTCTGAAATAATAAGGTAACAAGGATATCATGTCTGAAAGCTCAGTGTTTGAGAGTGAGCATATCTCTGGTGGACATAGTACCTGATTTGATTTCTGCTGCATGTAGCTGGGCATCCAAAAAGTTGTAGCAATCTAATAATATTGACTATGCTATAATATAATATGTTATAATATTGACTATGCTATAATATAATATGTTATAATATTGACTATACTATAATATTGTCTATGCTATAATATTGACTATGCTATAATATTGAATATGTTTAATATTGACTATACTATAATATTGTCTATGCTATAATATTGACTATGCTATAATATTGAATATGTTTAATATTGACTATACTATAATATTGACTATGCTATAATATTGACTATTCTATAATATTGACTATGTTATAATATTGACTATGTTATAATATTGACTATGTTATAATATTGAATGGATAAGCTACATCCAAAAAATTCCAGGTTGATCACTAATCTAGTTGAGCTTTGCAAGCTTGTGTTGTGACACATAAATGTATGATTATGTAGGCCTTATATGTTTTGTCATCATATATCAATTTCTAATGTCATCAGAAATAAATGATGCATATTTACCATAAGTATTACATTCAAACATAGTATTACTATCAATGATGCAAAATTAAATCAAGTATCTTGTGTCCATTTGAACATTATATGGTAAGTGCTCCAATGAGATCAAGAACAGGAAAGCACAGACCAAATCAACATTATTAAAAAGGATAAACATTCTATGCAATGTAGTAATATCAATGCCTAAGTGAGTTTGAGTGTTAGGAAGTTATATTGAAATATTGAACCAATTCTTCTTTATGGAAGCAAAGCATGGACAGTAAACAAAAGTGCCCAAGGTAAGCTGAAGGCAACTGAGATGTGTGTTTTAAGAAGAATGATGAAAATTCGATGGACAGCCACGAAAACTATTGTATAAGTTCTCAGAGATGCTGGAGTAAAATGACAAATTATAGCAAAAATGATAAAAAGACAATCAAGATTTGTAGGGCATGTGATGATAAAAATAAAACTTGAACATTTAGTGACCACTGGAAAGATCAAGGGGAGAAGAGACAGAGAAATTTCTGGATGGGTTGTCACTGTGGCATGAAAAGAAGCCACTAACTGATCTTATTAACAACACAAGAGACAGACAGTTGTAGAAACGCATTATTGCCTACACCACTAGACATGGCACTTGATTGATTGTTAGAAAAGCATTATTGCCTACACCACTAGACATGGCACTTGATTGATTGTTAGAAAAGCATTATTGCCTACACCACTAGACATGGCACTTGATTGATTGTTAGAAAAGCATTATTGCCTACACCACTAGACATGGCACTTGATTGATTGTTAGAAAAGCATTATTGCCTACACCACTAGACATGGCACTTGATTGGTTGTTAGATTTACTATACATTCTTACTGTGTACTTGTCTTTAATGTTGTGTATTTTGCCTCTTCATGTTCCAGATATTTGTGCTGCTATTTGTAATCACAGTCACCTTTATTTTGGTAAACATGTTTGTGACTATCCTAAATGAGACATTTTCTGCTGTACGTGAAGACATCAACAAGCAAGGCAATGACTATGAGATTGTTGACTTCATGCTACAGAGGTAGGACATAGAAGAAATATGGGTGCATACTCAAGTTGTTGATTTTGTAGTTCATCATAGTTGTTATTGTTTTCTAAAAACTTGTACCAACTTTACATGTAAAGTTGAGACAAGATTCCAGATACCACTGTCCTTGACAGATCTGGTATCCCCAGCATTGACACTATCCTGATGCAGACACAGATTCATTGGGCTGGTCATTTGGAACATATGCCAGACCATCGCCTGCCAGAAATACTTCTCTATGGTGAGCTGGAGAAGGATAAACAATCTCAAAGTAGCCAAAAGAAACGCTACAAGGACTCATTACAGACCTCACTGAAAGCCTTTGAAATAGATCAAGATACATGGGATACTTTCACAAAATAGATCTGCATGGCACTATACAGTCAAAAGGCGCATTTTCTTGTGAAAAGAGGAGAAATGCAGCAGCTCAAGTGGAGAGTAGCTAGAAAGTCATGGATAGATCAAAATCATTCCACAATGTTCATTCCATGCCCGAACTGTTCAAGGACATTTGCAGCTTAAATAGGGCTTATTAGCCATCTACGAACTATTAGCCATGGACATAATTCTAACTGAATTTTCAAAAGCGGATGTAACAAATGGTCCTCATACTTGTGATGGATGAACACACACAGCTATTGGGCATTATGAAGTAGATAGGCAGCATATTCGGTTGTACTTCAGTATGTCTAAGCTGAATAAATGGTTGTACAGGTCTCTGTAAGTCACATGTTCATGGTAAAATTATTACATATGTCACATGGTAAAAATATTATGTCACATGGTAAAATTATTACATATGTCACATGGTGAAATTATTATATATGTCACATGGTAAAATTATTATATATGTCACATGGTAAAATTATTATATGTCACATGGTAAAATTATTGTATATCACATGGTAAAATTATTATATATGTCACGAGCTTGCAATGTAACTCATGTGTTTCATCTGCTGCAATGTGAGATGGTTGAAGCAGATAAAAGTGTGCTTACAAAGCTAGCATAAGTATTGAGTTGGTCATGTTTACAAAGCTAGCATAAGTATTGAGTTGGTCATGTTTACAAATCTAACATAAGTATTGAGTTGGTCATGTTTACAAATCTAACATAAGTATTGCGTTGGTCATGTTTCAATTGCAGTATGAGTTTTGTGAGATTTGTGATGAGATATAAGAATATTTCAGGATTCCTGTATCTGATAGATCAGAGACATGTTTGTGAACTATTATAGAAGAATGAATTCATCCAGTAAGTACTGGACACTTAATGTCACACTAGCATATATCACATTGTTACATGTCATGCTGTTACATGTCACACTGTTACCTATCATGGTTACATATACTAGTACATGTCACACTTACATCTCATGGTGGTAAATGTCACTGTTACATGTCACAGTATATGTCACACTGCTGCATGGCATATGCTATGTCACAGAATGTCATATCTTACACACTATTATCTGTTAGACTCTTGATGCAATATACTATGATAAGGCTATCAATTTATCTCTGTGTGTAATCATGTCATCAGTTGCATCTCTGTGTAATCACCTGGTTCATCTCGCTTTCTCTGTGTGATCATGTCAGTTTTATCTCTGTGTGATCATGTCAGTTTTATCTCTGTATGATCATGTCAGTTTTATCTCTGTGTGATCATGTCAGTTTTATCTCTGTGTGATCATGTCAGTTTTATCTCTGATCATGTCAGTTTTATCTCTGTGTGATCATGTCCATTTTATCTCTGATCATGTCAGTTTTATCTCTGTGTGATTGTCAGGTTCATCTCTCTCTCTCTCTCTCTCTCTCTCTCTGTGTGTGAGTGATCATGTCAGTTTTATCTCTGTGTGATTGTCAGGTTCATCTCTCTCTCTCTCTCTCTCTCTGTGATCATGTCAGTTTTATATCTGTGTGATCATGTCCATTTTATCTGTGTGATCATGTCAGTTTTATCTCTGTGTGATTGTCAGGTTCAAACAGTGGACAGGACTTGCTGGATCTCAGACAGATACAACTGATCCAGTTGTTACAGATGACAAGGGTATCATTGGAAACCAAACTAAACCAATTACAAGTGATCATGTTCAAGACTTTCCAGAGAGGATTGAGCGTCTCTTACAGACAATTAGTTCTGTCTACATGGACAATGTAAGTAGAACATTACATGGACAATGTAAGTAGAACATTACATGGACAATGTAAGTAGAACATTACATGGACAATGTACGTAGAACATTACATGGACAATGTAAGTAGAACATTACATGGACAATGTAAGTAGAACATTACATGGACAATGTAAGTAGAGAATTACATGAACAGTGCAAGTAGAACATTACATGGACAGTGTAAGTAGAACATTGGACAACATAAGTAGAACTTTGGACAATGTAAGTAGAACATTACATGGACAATGTAAGTAGAGAATTACATGAACAGTGCAAGTAGAACATTACATGGACAGTGTAAGTAGAACATTACATGGACAATGTAAGTAGAGAATTACATGAACAGTGCAAGTAGAACATTACATGGACAGTGTAAGTAGAACATTACATGGACAGTGTAAGTAGAACATTGGACAGTGTAAGTAGAACATTACATGGACAATGTAAGTAGAATATTACATGGACAATGTAAGTAGAACATTACATGGACAGTGACAGTGTAATTAGAACATTGGACAGTGTAAGTAGAACATTACATGGATAGTGTAAGTAGAACATTACATGGACAGTGTAAGTAGAACATTACATGGACAGTGTAAGTAGAACATTACATGGACAGTGTAAGTAGAACATTGGACAGTGTAATTAGAATATTGGATAGTATAAGTAGACTATTGTACAGTGTAAATAGAACATTGGACAGTGTAAATAGAACATTGGACAGTATAATTATAGTTAGTTTGTTAGTTAGTCGTTGAATCATCGTCATTGCACTCCAGACAAGTCCATAGGTGCTCAGATCTTTCCTTGAGTGTATCCGCCATTACACGTTGACTGACTGTCCCAGTACGTAGTTGATTGACCATCATTCTTTTTCGCCCATGAAAACTCTCCTTTCTAGCAACACCACATTTCAAACCAAGTTCGTTTATTCTAATCATGGAACAAGAGTCATCGTCACTTGTACAGTCATTTGTTCGTGCGTTTTCCCGTAGGGCATTCAAAATGTCTGCCCGATCCATCGCTCCACCAACAGCCGTAGTAGCAGCGTGGGCGGCCAACCTATCTGCTCTCTCATGACCCCCGACTCCCGCGTGTCCCGGCACAAAAATAAAAGTCACTGTACGTACACAGGAATTATTCACTGCATCCAGCCACTGTTCTCGAACGTACCCCGCCTGAACTTTCACAATCATGTTCATGGAGTCACTGAGTATACAGGCATGCTCGCAGACAGTCTGTGAGCAGACCCATTGCAAAGCTTTGGTCACTGCCAGTGTAATTATAACATTGGACAGTGTAATTATAACATTGGACAGTGTAAGTAGCACATTAGACAGTGTACATAAAACATTGGACAGTAAATAGTTTATGTAGAAATGTGAGAAATATTTATATATGAAATAAAATAGAGATAATGTATGCAGCTTTACAAGAGCCATTGCTTTCAATAGTGAAATGACAAAAACTAGCATGGTTTGGGCATGTATGCTGACATGATTCCTTAAAAGAAATAAAGTAGAGATGTATGCAGGTGTATAAGAACCATTACTGTCAATAGTGAAATGACAAAAACTAGCATGGTTTGGGCATGTATGCTGACATGATTCCTTAAAAGAAATAAAGTAGAGATGTATGCAGGTGTATAAGAACCATTACTGTCAATAGTGAAATGACAAAAACTTGCATGGTTTGGGCATGTATGCTGACATGATTCCTTAAAATAAATAAAGTAGAGATGTATGCAGGTGTATAAGAACCATTACTGTCAATAGTGAAATGACAAAAACTTGCATGGTTTGGGCATGTATGCTGACATGATTCCTTGTTAAAAACAATACTGCAGGGAATAGTCCAGGTGAGGAGCAGAGGAGGACAAATAAAGACATGGACAGACAACATCAAGGAATGGACAGGACAAGATTTTTCCTCCCACTTCTGCATTTTTGAAGATAGAAATTGCTGGAGGGCTCTGTGTGCTGAAGCATCCAATGTGGTACCCCTATGACCCTGATTAGTTATGGGTTTATATATAGATAGACAGATAGCATATGTAGAACATTATGTGAAAAGTGTAAGTAGAACATTAGACAGTGTAGGTATAATATTAGACAGTGTAGGTAGAACACTACATTGAAAGTGTTAGTAGAACATTAAGCCAGTGGTGAAGCATCCATATTGTAAGCATTGTTTGCCCATTCAAATTGGAATATACCAGTATGCCTATTTCTTAGTAAGTAGCAAAATGTAGTATACAATGATACCAGTCTGTAGTCATTTTAAAACAAATCTTATCAACATTAATATCTGAGTAACAATTCAAAAGATCATGGGGGAAAAATCCTTCTTTCTATGGCTGTATCATTCTATGACTTACAATTTGCGTAATACAATGTAGTGCTTTGAGGTTTCTTCAACAGTGTTTTTTGTGTTGTCTATATATATATATATATATATATATATATATATATATATATATATATATATATATATATATATATATATATATATATATATATATATATAATTACGAAATATGGAGTTCTAGACAAAGTTAGTAGGCAGGAAAATGAATTTGAACCAACATGGTTCAAATTCATTTTCCTGCCTACTAACTTTGTCTAGAACTCCATGCTTCTTAATTATACTACTCATTTACTCATGTTAAATCTTTTAAAACATTTACCAGTATTACATCTGTTACAACATTTACCCATGTTACATCTGTTACATTACTAATGTTACATCTGTTACATTTACTAATGTTACATCTGTTACAACATTTACCCATGTTACATCTGTTACAACATTTACCCATGTTACATCTGTTACATTTACTAATGTTACATCTGTTACATTTACTAATGTTACATCTGTTACATTTACTAATGTTACATCTGTTACATTTACTAATGTTACATCTGTTACATTTACTAATGTTACATCTGTTACATTACTAATGTTATATCTGTTACATTACTAATGTTACATCTGTTACAACATTTACCCATGTTACATCTGTTACAACATTTACCCATGTTACATCTGTTACAACATTTACCCATGTTACATCTGTTACATTACTAATGTTACATCTGTTACATTTACTAATGTTACATCTGTTACAACATTTACCCATGTTACATCTGTTACAACATTTACCCATGTTACATCTGTTACATTACTAATGTTACATCTGTTACATTTACTAATGTTACATCTGTTACAACATTTACCCATGTTACATCTGTTACATTACTAATGTTACATCTGTTACATTTACTAATGTTACATCTGTTACAACATTTACCCATGTTACATCTGTTACAACATTTACCCATGTTACATCTGTTACATTACTAATGTTACATCTGTTACATTTACTAATGTTACATCTGTTACAACATTTACCCATGTTACATCTGTTACATTACTAATGTTACATCTGTTACATTTACTAATGTTACATCTGTTACAACATTTACCCATGTTACATCTGTTACATTTACTAATGTTACATCTGTTACATTACTAATGTTACATCTGTTACATTTACTAATGTTACATCTGTTACAACATTTACCCATGTTACATCTGTTACATTACTAATGTTACATCTGTTACATTTACTAATGTTACATCTGTTACAACATTTACCCATGTTACATCTGTTACATTACTAATACAACATTTACCCATGTTACATCTGTTACATTACTAATGTTACATCTGTTACATTTACTAATGTTACATCTGTTACAACATTTACCCATGTTACATCTGTTACAACATTTACCCATGTTACATCTGTTACATTACTAATGTTACATCTGTTACATTTACTAATGTTACATCTGTTACAACATTTACCCACTATGTATTACATCTGTTACATTACTATGTTACATCTGTTACATTTACTAATGTTACATCTGTTTACAACTTTACCCATGTTACATCTGTTACAACATTACCTAATGTTACAGTCTGTTACAACATTTACCCATGTTACATCTGTTACAACATTTACCCATGTTACATCTGTTACATTACTAATGTACATCTGTTACATTTACTAATGTTACATCTGTTACAACATTTACCCATGTTACAATCTGTTACAACATTTACCCATGTTATATCTGTTACAACATTTACCCATGTTACATCTGTTACAATACTAATGTTACATCTGTTACATTTACTAATGTTACATCTGTTACATTTACTAATGTTACATCTGTTACAACATTTACCCAATGTTACCATCTTTTACATTTACTAATGTTACATCTGTTACATTACTAATGTTACATCTGTTACATTTACTAATGTTACATCTGTTACAACATTTACCCCATGTTATATCTGTTACAACATTTACCCATGTTACATCTGTTACATTTACTAATGTTACATCTGTTACATTTACTAATGTTACATCTGTTACATTTACTAATGTTACATCTGTTACAACATTTACCCATGTTATATCTGTTACAACATTTACCCATGTTACATCTGTTACATTACTAATGTTACATCTGTTACATTTACTAATGTTACATCTGTTACAACATTTACCCATGTTACATCTGTTACATTACTAATGTTACATCTGTTACATTTACTAATGTTACATCTGTTACAACATTTACCCATGTTACATCTGTTACATTACTAATGTTACATCTGTTACATTTACTAATGTTACATCTGTTACAACATTTACCCATGTTACATCTGTTACAACATTTACCCATGTTACATCTGTTACATTTACTAATGTTACATCTGTTACAACATTTACCCATGTTACATCTGTTACATTACTAATGTTACATCTGTTACATTTACTAATGTTACATCTGTTACAACATTTACCCATGTTATATCTGTTACAACATTTACCCATGTTACATCTGTTACATTACTAATGTTACATCTGTTACATTTACTAATGTTACATCTGTTACATTTACTAATGTTACATCTGTTACAACATTTACCCATGTTACATCTGTTACATTTACTAATGTTACATCTGTTACATTACTAATGTTACATCTGTTACATTTACTAATGTTACATCTGTTACATTTACTAATGTTACATCTGTTACATTTACTAATGTTATATCTGTTACAACATTTACCCATGTTACATCTGTTACATTTACTAATGTTATATCTGTTACATTTACTAATGTTACATCTGTTACAACATTTACCCATGTTACATCTGTTACATTTACTAATGTTACATCTGTTACAACATTTACCCATGTTACATCTGTTATATTTACTAATGTTATATCTGTTACATTTACTAATGTTACATCTGTTACAACATTTACCCATGTTACATCTGAAGCAACCATGTTTCTAATTATGTGTTATTTATGTTTTAAAATAATTGTTTGTTGTAACACTGATGCTGAATGGTATGTACTAATATTAATTGTTTGTGGTCCTGAAGAAATGTACATATCTGTGTACAACATAGTGATATATAGTGATATGTTGACCTATCAGTCCATATTCATAGCATCTCGAAAATGTACATTAGAAGTCCTGACTAAAATTGCATCTATTCTGGGGATGCGGATTAGTTGAAAATGAAAAATGTGGATTAGTCGAAAATGAAAAAATGTGCTAAATCAAGTTGCGAGGTGAATAGGTACCAGCTGAACAGAGCTAGTTAAAATCCTTTTTTCTGCCTTCTGATTTGTGTTAAAAAATCCAGTGAGCAATTGTTGCATTGTGCCATCTTGGTATAGGCCTAGCATACTTGCAAAGCACACTGTCTATCAGTAACAATACTATAGTCCTAGCATACTTTCACAGCACACTATCAGTAAGACTACACACTCATAGCACGTAACTCCATAGCTTCAAGTGATAATCCACAGCCAATGAAATAACACAGTGTACGCATTCAAATGAGTAGTAGATATTCCTATTGATTGAGCTTGCTGTGTTATTTCATACTTCATGACAGCTGTGCACGAGTTGTCTTGTTACAGATAACCAATCCTTACCAAAGATGGATGTGTCGGGCCATTGGCGCAAATAAAACAGCGACACAACGCATTTCCATTCTCTGGATTACATCTTACTGGAAATCTAGTAGGATCATGGTCCTGCTGCAAGAGAGATCCAGCGGGAGTTTGAGAATGAACGCTGAATAAGAAAAAAAAGATACCAATCACTGCATTCTGCCATCATGAAGTATTGAATAGGGTTAATGACAACAAACATTCTGCCTTCAAGAAGTATTGCACAGGGTTCATGATAACAAACATTTTGCCATCATGAAGTAATGAATGGGGTTCATGATAACAAACATCAGTGTCTCACAATTTTTCTGACTGTTACTACATTTTGTTAATACTATTTTAAGTGCTGATTCACTGCATTATTTTCATATCAACTGAACATTTCTTATAAGTGTAATCTGTGAACTGTTCACACACACACACACTTTTTCTCAGAGGCCTAAAACAAATATCCTTACTTTACTTGATCACTCTATAATTAACATCAGTGCTATAGTTGCATTTATTGTGTGTCCGTTTTAGGATTATGTCTGTGCTTATAAGACATCTTCAGTACTTACAGTTTGTATGTTTCAATCATACAGGACAATCTAGCCCAGTTATATCAGAAGAAACCCTATGAGTCACAAGCTGGAAACAAGAATCTATTGAGAACTGGCCTGGCTCCATTACAAGCATCTGGCCAAAATCAGAAGCGTAAAAATAGCTCAGACATTGTGGCTCGAGTTCACACACACTAAGTGATGACCATCTTATGGACTGCACACTGAGGGATGTTATCTTATCCACAGCACACATAATGATGGTGGTGTCACAGAGCAACAACTTGCAACATATTAATCAACTTGTAATTAGTCACATTTGTAGATTAGCATTGTGTAGGGTATAAGTAGGTCAAGATTCAAGAAGAAATTGTAAAAATCACATAAATTGTACTAAACCCAGATACACAATCAGTCTAGATTGAAACACTGGTAATATACAGGGAAGAGTTGAGGGTGGAAGAAGAGAACAAAAGAAAGTATGGATTGATAATATACCTGCAATCATTAAAAACGCACCACTTTGTTTTCAGCTTATACATTTTTTGTGCTGAATTTAAAATACATAAAACAAAGAAATTTACAAATCTGATCCATTTACGGATCCAAATGTGCATTTTTCTTTTTTTTAAAAGTGAACAAATTCAGGACCGTGACCTAAGCAGTTGTCTTCACTAAGGTTAAAAATAAAACCAATGCTGGGACGTGTTTTTTCAAGCCAACGGAGTGAAATTTCTGTCGCACCGTGCATGCACTGACAAATCTCCTAGTAACCAGGTGTAAGAGCTGCTGTTAAGATGTGGGCGCGCAGATGCATCAATTTAATTTAGTGATCTGGAGCTACCGTTGTTACACGAGGTTGGCAAGGCCTTGGTCAGTCATTGGTTGTACCTGTAGCCAGAAATCTCTCATTCAACCTCACTATAGTGGAATGGTCAAAATTAAACTGTCTGGCAACTTCTCTGATCACTTCAACTCCTCAGCATACCAGCAACCTGCCATTGCTATTGTATTGAAGGTTGAGACATCACAAACACATAAATACACTCCTTTCGATGAAAACAAAAGATGGTGTTTTGCTCCTGAAACTTTACTAATGTATATGCCAAATTTCAACTTCACTCGACTAGTAATATGGCCAGAATTCTGCAATTTTATGTTTTGCACTTGAAACATGCAAAACTGGAATAAAACATAACAACAACAATAAAACGTGAAAACATTAAAGTACACATGTACACATTCACGTGGTGTGAAAAATCGTTTTTGTTTTTGGTGCTAAATATGGATTTTTAAATTTAAATACAGAAATAAATAGTTACAAATATGGATTTTGTATTTTAAATACAGAAATAAATAGTTACAAATATGGATTTTTGAAAAAATAAGTTGACAGCTATGCAAGGGTGTAAATAGGTCTGCTTATGGTGATTTTTTAAAATGATTGCTGGTATATTAAAGACTGGACAGGATTAAGATTCTCCACCCATCAGACAAGGAACTGAGAACTGGGAGTCATGGCACAATTTTTGTGTTGATATTCCCAGAGTGGCACCCCAACAACCCTGAAGGGTTATAGGTTTGATGATGATGTTTACAGTTCCTTTCATAAGTATGCTAGAATTATATTTGTGGTTGGTCTATGTCTCCACTAAAGAACATAGTGAAAAACAAAACCTATTTCTGAATGGAAAAAAGACAAAGATTATGACAAGAAACAAAATCACTAGCAAGTTCTCAATCAGTATCAACAACAGTAAATTAGAAAAGCACCAGTTTCGAATACCTTGATTCTCTCTTATCAACAGTAACAGTGATTGCTATGAAGAAGTCAGAAGTTTGGCTATTGCATCAAAGAAGCTGATACAAATGAAAAACATATGGATGAGCTGCTGCAAAACACAAAACTAACATTCCTAAGAGCTTGCATATTCTTAGTGGCAATATATGGGTATGAATCATGGACAATCACCAACAAAGTGACAAATAAAATAGCAGCATTTGAAAAAAATGTTACAGAAAAATTATCAGAATACCAAGGACCAAAAATATCACCAATGTAGCCATCCTGAGAGAAATTAATGTAAAATAAAACTGGCTAAACAGTATTGTTCTTTCTAGAAAACTAAAATATTTTGGCCATATTAAATGCTATAACAGTCTAGAGAACACCATACTAGAGGGAATGATGCCAAGAAGATGAACATGAGGCTGGCCAAGAAGAAGATGGACACGAAACATAAAAACCCACCTGAACATGACAGTAACAGAAGCAGGAAGGCTCAAGATAGACAGAAGTTTCGAAAGGCTATGATGACTGCTACATCCTGTTCAGGATATGTTACCTGATGATGATGTCTATGTACTGGTAATGTAAGCATGCTAGAATTATATTTATGGTTGTAGGTCTGTGTACTAGTTCAGATCAATTTTCTAAAGGCAACACAAAATATTTCAATAAGGTGTAGTAACTAGTTCATGTACCATCTTATGTCAGTGTTTTTAGTCTTCTTCTCCTTTGCAGTTGAACATGTCTACACAGCAAGTAAAGTGCTTTTAGTGAAGTGGATGCAACTGTATTATTTCTGTGAACTCTGTATGAATAGTGAAAGTTATGACATTATGTAACTAAGAGAAGAGAGTGTACAGTTACAACACAAATATGTGTAATAAGATAAAGATTGTTCACCCACAGTAAATATAGCTACAACAAAGATTGTGTTACGATTGAATAGCTACAGCGGATATTGTATAGTTACAGTATGGACTATAGGAGAAAAGCTTGTGTTAATATTGCAAAACTTACAGAAATGATTGTTACAGATTGTGTAGACACAGAAAAAATTATGTAGTTGTGTAACTATAACAAAGACTATGTAATTGTAACAAAGATTGTGTATTTACATCAGAGAGTGCATTGCCAGCAGTAGATTTTGTGCAGTCAATGGCAGAGACTGCATTGCCAAGAGTAGATTTTGTGCAATCAGGAGCAGAGACTGCATTGCCAGGAGTAGATTTTGTGCAGTCAATGGCAGAGACTGCATTGCCAGGAGTAGATTTTGTGAAGTCAATGGCAGTGACTGCATTGCCAGGAGTAGATTTTGTGCAGCCAGGAGCAGAGACTGCATTGCCAGGAGTAGATTTTGTACAATCAGGAGCAGAGACTGCATTGCCAGGAGTAGATTTTGTGCAATCAGGAGCAGAGACTGCATTGCCAGGAGTAGATTTTGTGCAATCAGAAGCAGAGACTGCATTGCCAGGAGTAGATTTTGTGAAATCAGGAGCAGAGACTGCATTGCCAGGAGTAGATTTTGTGCAGCCAGGAGCAGAGACTGCATTGCCAGGAGTAGATTTTGTGCAATCAGGAGCAGAGACTGCATTGCCAGGAGTAGATTTTGTGCAATCAGGAGCAGAGACTGCATTGCTAGGAGTAGATTTTGTGCAATTAGGAGCAGAGACTGCATTGCCAGGAGTAGATTTTGTGAAATCAGGAGCAGAGACTGCATTGTCAGGAGTAGATTTTGTTCAGCCAGGAGCAGAGACTGCATTGCCAGGAGTAGATTTTGTGCAATCAGGAGCAGAGACTGCATTGCCAGGAGTAGATTTTGTGCAATTAGGAGCAGAGACTGCATTGCCAGGAGTAGATTTTGTGCAATCAGGAGCAGAGACTGCATTGCCAGGAGTAGATTTTGTGCAATCAGGAGCAGAGACTGCATTGCCAGGAGTAGATTTTGTGCAATCAGGAGCAGAGACTGCATTGCCAGGAGTAGATTTTGTGCAATCAGGAGCAGAGACTGCATTGCCAGGAGTAGATTTTGTGCAATCAGGAGCAGAGACTGCATTGCCAGGAGTAGATTTTGTGCAGCCAGGAGCAGAGACTGCATTGCCAGGAGTAGAGTTTGTGCAATCAGGAGCAGAGACTGCATTGTCAGGAGTAGATTTTGTGCAATCAGGAGCAGAGACTGCATTGCCAGGAGTAGATTTTGTGCAATCAGGAGCAGAGACTGCATTGCCAGGAGTAGATTTTGTGCAATCAGGAGCAGAGACTGCATTGCCAGGAGTAGATTTTGTGCAGCCAGGAGCAGAGACTGCATTGCCAGGAGTAGATTTTGTGCAATCAGGAGCAGAGACTGCATTGCCAGGAGTAGATTTTGTGCAATCAGGAGCAGAGACTGCATTGCCAGGAGTAGAGTTTGTGCAATCAGGAGCAGAGACTGCATTGTCAGGAGTAGACAACCAGATTTGACCCTTTCAACAAATAAAACAATTTGTCAGACAGGGATATGTATTTCACCAGATTTTTTCTCTAAGTAATCTGAAAACATAGGAAGCATCTGATAATATTCCAGGAACATCAGTGCTTGGGCTAACATAAATAAGTTGAGATAAGCAGATGACACTATTCTGATTGCCAAAGTGAGGAATATAATAGCTGTTCAACATAGTAGTAGTTGCCAGTCAAAATAATGGTCTTTTCATTAACTAAAACTGCAAGAAAGTGATAGTTGTTTGTTAGACACCACAAACCTTTCAGCCAGAAAGATCAAAGTGAATAACTCAGTACTATAGAAGGTCCCCACATAGGCCTATTAGAGTGTTTAGAAGGTCCCCCACATATTAAAGTGTTTAGAAGGTCCCCTACATAATAAAGTGTTTATAATGTCCCCCACATATTAAAGTGTTTAGAAGGTCCCCCACATATTAAAGTGTGTAGAAGGTCCCCCACATATTGAAGTGTTTAGAAGGTCCACCACTTAAAAATATTTAGTAGCAATTATGACATCAGAAGTTCAACATTGATATACATAGAATAGGGGGACAGGCAAAGACTGCATTCTAAACACTAAAGAGTATACTGTGCAATATGTCCCTATCATTAGAAGTAAGGAAAACAGATCTTGAGTGCTGCATAGCATCAATTCTGACGTACAGATGCAAGTTCTGGACTGAAATAAACCAGAACTGAAAAATGTTGTTATTAGATTTATCTATATCTGATTGGTGATGGCAGTTACATTAAGGTGTTCCACTGTCTATATTGTCTGTATTCTTTCTAAAGTGACTTTTCGGAACAATAAGGGATCAAGGGTCAATGCCAATTAGCGAAATGTGAGACAAACTTACCAATAGTTCACATTGTTAGCATTTGTGTTCTTTGGTTCACTCACATTTAGCGAGCTCAATGAAATGACGTCATTTGCAGATCCTGTTGCCGAAATTCAAAATGGCTAATAGTAACTATGCGTGGAGATTGAAGCTTGCAACGATCTAATGGTATTTGTATTTTAAATATATGCTGTGCCGATAGAATTTACGAATTTGGGGTGGGGGATTAGACTCAGTGTTAGAACTAATTCTAATGCAAATCCCTATTCCGATTTAATAAATTCTAGTTGGTAACTATATTGAAAGGGAGACAAATGATTTCTGCTTACTATTTGTTTATGTATTACCTCCCATGGAAATATTTAATAATTATTGGTCAGATTATGTATGTGGCCAGTAGTTTCCCATCTCCTCTTGTATGGCATGAAATGGGTCCTGTAAATGAAAACTCAAGGCAAGTTCCAACCTTCACATTTATTTGTTGATGATGTTTTGCAACATTGCATTTCCAGCGAATTCGATCATCACAATAGTAGTTCAATGTTATAGTATGAAACTGTCACTGTGCACATACTTTCCCGTTTGCAAGAACTCCTCGTGACCATAACAATTGTACTGAATTTTTGTCAGTCAAAAGCAAATTCAACATCCACACTGCAGCCATTTTACTAAAGATATGTGGTGGAAGAGTGATGTAACGGTAGTGTGACATAAAAAAAAATTGTGCATCCCATGATGACATTAGCAAGTTCTAAACAATACGACTGGAGAGAATATTTTAAAAAGTGTAAACAGAACATTCTACATGGACCATTGATTTCATATTGTTCCAACCTTTTTTCTGTACAATTTTTGTTTATTTACAGTTGAATTTCTTGCAGAATATAGATTTATTTGTAGCTTTGAATTATTTCTTGTTTGCTGACCTGAATAAATATTAGTTTGCCTGAATAAAATGAAGATAAATGACTTCTTGAGATATATCTTTAGCAAAACTACTAGCAGAATTCATCACACAAGATCAATTAGCAATATTACTATAGCACGTTTCACCAGCTTTGCCCAACTTTCAAATGATGTACCTCAGCAAATATATAATGCATATATTGAAATTTTGTGTGTGAACTTGATTATGGTACAGACCATACAAATTAAATTCTTCATTAAAATGCAGTCTTTGGTTTCAATATTTATTTATTTGCAGTATATATATATATATATATATATATATATATATATATATATATATATATATATATATATATCAATGATCTACTTATCAATGCACATCACACACATTTTTAAGATGTTTACAGTTAATTATAAGACCTCATTTACACATGATTGGTTTATCATACAATTGGCGTGATTTAAGTGTGAAATTGCACTATTTTGTACTCTTGAACACAAGACAGACGATGTTTTAAGATTTTATCTAATGTAATGTCTGTATAAAAACTGGACATGATGCACAAATATAAAGTATATATTTATTGGGTCTAACCAAATATAACATTATATGTAAAAATTGGTGTATACATTAGATGGTTAATCAGATAATGACATTTGTTTGAGGGTAAAGCTAATGAAACTTGCTATAGCAGACTTTACCACACAAGATCAGTTAGCAACGGGATCAGATAGCAATACTACTAGCAGACTTCATCACACAGAATCAGTAAACAATACCACTAGCAGACCTCATTATACTGTATTGTGTCACCATTTAATTTGCATCTTCGGTGGGACTTGCAAGAATTAAACGAAAGGCTGACAACAAAAAAACCTGCGCTGGTAAACAGATGAGATTACAACACAAACTCTTGATATTTTTTCTCTGTACAATTTTATTCTCAAACTGTTCAGTTTTCATATCTGGAGATTTCAGCCATGATTAGATATTATTTGTCAACATCAGATTTAAGGAAACAAGGTGAGATGAAATGAGGTGAGATCAGACAAGGTGAGGTGAGATGAAATGATGTGAAACAAGGTGAGATGAAACCAGGTCAGATATAATGAGGTAAGATGAAACCAGGTGAGATGTAGGTGATAACATGCACATACAGATGGGACTTTGGGTCTGCATACTCTAGAATGGCTGCTGGAATGGAGAGCGAAGCACTTACGGAAATGTCCCATATGCCTTGATACTTGCTTGTAAAGAAGATAAGTGATGACATGACATGATAATGAAGATGAGGTGAAACAAGATGAGGTGAAACAAATTGTGGTGAAACAAGATGACATGAAACAAGATGCTGTGAAACAAAACAAGGTGAAACAAGATGATGTGAACACAAGATGAGATGAAACAAAGAGATGAAAAGACAGAATATAATAATACAGGAAAAGACAAAACCTAATGAGATGAAATGAGGCAAAATTAAAAATACACAATGATATGCAAGATGTGATAAAAGTAGACAAGATAGAAAAAAACATATCAAAACAAGATGATACACAACAGAATAATACAAATCATGTCACAACCCATGACAAGATTATAAATATGATCAATAAAAGTGAGTTTGGACAGTATCAAGCACATCGGAATGGCATATATTCAACTTCCAGCTCAAATGTTAACATAATAGCAGCAGTTTTTTTCTACATCTGCTATCACATTCCAATCACATTTCAACCATATCTGACACTACACTTTATGACATATGGCCTCACATTTCAACCATATCTGACACTACACTTTATGACATATGGCTTCACATTTCAATCATATCTGACACTACACTTTATGACATATGGCCTCACATTTCAACCATATCTGACACTACACTTTATGACATATGGCCTCACATTTCAACCATATCTGACAATACACTTTATGACATATGGCCTCACATTTCAACCATATCTGACAATACACTTTATGACATATGTCCTCACATTTCAACCATATCTGACACTACACTTTATGACATATGGCCTCACATTTCAACCATATCTGACACTACACTTTATGACATATGGCCTCACATTTCAACCATATCTGACACTACACTTTATGACATATGGCCTCACATTTCAACCATATCTGACGCTACACTTTATGACATATGGCCTCACATTTCAACCATATCTGACGCTACACTTTATGACATATGGCATCACATTTCAACCATATCTGACGCTACACTTTATGACATATGGCCTCACATTTCAACCATATCTGACACTACACTTTATGACATATGGCCTCACATTTCAACCATATCTGACGCTACACTTGATGACATATGGCCTTACATTTCAACCATATCTGACGCTACACTTTATGACATATGGCCTCACATTTCAACCACATCTGAAATTACATTTCAGTCACATCTAATAGTTAACTTTACCCACATCTGGCAATATACCCCAGTACTTCAACCATATTTGACTTTGCAGTTTACCTACATATGACAGCACACTTCTGCAACATCTGGTACCATTCTTCAGCCACATCTGACAGTACAGTTTGACCACATTTAACCTACATCTGATAGTACAAATCTTATAGTGCATTTTACCCACATCTGGCAGCACATTTCAATTATATCTGACCTGACTGTGTATACATGTTGCATTTAGCATGATACCATGGTTGGGGGGTGTGCCTTCTGACTCTGTATCGCCATCTTCAGCACTATATCTGTGGGAGAGTGGGCTTCTTCCTAAACAAACACATGCACAAGATGTGATTGTGTGCCACACCAATGTGCACTTGTGGAACACATGAACAGATCTCTGAACATATTCTGCAGAACTGCCCCCAGTATAAAAAAATCAAGAAAGATGTACTGGCCCAATGGCTCAACCCTGCTAGCAAAGATATATGGAACAAAAGATGAGCTTCAGACAACGGTGGAGAATTCGTTCATAAGACTTGTCTGACGTAGTAGGCATCAAATAGTGAACAAACAAAAAACGAAAGAAACATCTAACCTCACATTTAATTGCATCTGATCTAAATCGTTCCCCAAATCTGATCTAACAGTTACCACATTTTAAATGCATTTCGCCCATACCTGACATAATTTTAATTCCATCGAAAAAATTATTGTGAATTTTAAGTGTCAACACATGAGGATAACACAAATGTTCTACAAACACATCTTAAAAGACAGAAACGTACCGGAACACACATGAAGATGACATAAATGTTCTATACTGCATATTAGAGAACAACACCAGGTTACGGGGAAAAAATATCCACAAAGTGCAAGTACACATATAAAATGTTCTAGTGCACACAAGAGAAATGTTCTAGAACACACGTGTGAAATGTTCTAGAACACACATGTACAGTTTTCTAGATTATACATGATAAATTTTCTAGATCACACGTGAAATGTACTAGAGTGTACTTGAAAAGACAAATGGCCTAATATAAACAACATTTATATCAGACCTGTTAACAAAATGGGCACGTATATCCTGACAGTACACATGCTGTCAATGTTTTGTGTTATTGTACATTCATGTTTACTATGAACATATTAGTTCAAGTTGCAACTACTTGAAGGAAGTCACAAGCAGCTCAAGTTATGTCATGTTCCATTGCTGTCATCTGAAATCTTGCACTCAACAATAAAAACAATATTAGCAGTAGAAGACTCAGGCAGATCCAAACTCATCCATCCACTTCTTGTATTTCTCTAGGTTCTCTTGTGAGACAGTCTTGTTGACTGTCTTGGTGGCATCTAAGAACTCATCCATCGTTGTCGGCATTGTCAGTTCCTCTTTGGGTATATTACGAATCTCCTCTGGACTCAAGCCAGAAATACGCCGCCGAAAAGACATCATAGCTGCATCCCTGTCAGACACAAAATAATAAAAACTTACATGGGAAACAGCTGTCGGATCAAATATTTAAGAACGATTCTAAAATGAAGCAGATGCCCGATAAAATATTGTCAGATAAAACAGTTGTCAGTTAAAATATTAAATGAAGATTTCCATGTGAAACAGTTGTCAGATAAAATATTAAATAATGATAAAATATTAAATGCAGATTTTCATGTGAAACAATTGTCAGAAAAAACAGCTGTAAGATAAAATATTAAATGAAGATTTTAATGTGAAACAGTTATCAGATAAAATATTAATTGTCAGATAAAATATTAATTATCAGATAAAATATTAAATAAAAATGTCCATGTGAATAGTTGTCAGAAAAAATATTAACTCATACCGTACCAACCGAGAACCTATTTGTCATTTTTGTTTTTACTCTCCGAACCAGGCGACAATCTATTTGTTGTTTTTGTTTTATGGGTTAAAATGCTCTCAGTAAGCATGCATTCGATTCCAGTTCAGTAAGCATGCATTCAATTCCAGTTCAGTAAGCATGCATTCGATACCAGTGTTTTTAATTCAGTTCCCGCTATATTGGATATCATTTTCTTTCATTTTAAATCTATTCTTGGTGCACAACATGTGCTTGTGGTTCTAAAATATGACAAAAAATAATAAAATCAACAGCTGATTTGTTATTTCTGAAATTTTCTGAAGGCTTCCTCATCTATTCTTCAAATAGTATATAAACACTATAAATTATAATGTTGGGGATCTCCCTGGCATAGTGGTTACGCTGTTCGTCTTGTGTTCAAGAGGTCACGGGTTCGAATCCAGCTTGTGTCGTCTTGTTTATAAAGTGGATTTTTTTCGGAGATCCCTGTGGATTATCAATTGAAGCTACGGAGTTACGGGCTATGAGTGGTACTTCTTGATTCTTGATTGAAACTGGCTTCACAGCACGCGGGACATTCCCATAAGTGCTCCACCCTCCGCTCCAGCAGCCATCCCAGTGTATGTAGACTCATAGTTCCGGCCAGGTGTTGATTGTGTGATCTTCGGGACTTTCCAAAAAATTTACTTTTCCTCCCCTCATCTCTGAATACTCCCATTTCTAACATTTTCTTTTTTTTGTATGTGTACGTTCTCAATCTCATTGACATCATCTGCATCTTGAAATGAATTTATTACTGCCTTTATTAAATCTGCTTTATCTCTTCTCAGCAATGTGCTGTCTATTGCCGCATGTCCTGCCAGCAAGTCGGCTCACTCGTTTCCTCTGACCCCAGCATGACCAGGGCAGTATATCCATGTAATGCTCTGGACAACTGAGTTGTTCAATAATTCCCACCATTCTTTTCTTAGCATGAACTTTTCTGTCTTGCGCAACATGCTTTGAGAGTCTGTGAGTATTACCGTGTGTGTTGATGTATCAGTTATCAACCAATTAAGAGCTGCTGTAACTCCCTCTATCTCCATCCTCATGCTCGATGTGACAGTAGAATATGCTGAAGATTTCTAAACCAACTTCACGCCATTTCTGTAGGCAACAAAACCCCAACCGCTTTTATTTGTGTTTCTGCTAACAGAGCCATCTGTGTATATAATTATGTCTTGTGGTTTCAAGTGTAGTTGGGCGAGTTCTTGCACTGTATCCTGAGCCCTGACTGCCGTCCATTTTCGACACGCTTTATCTAGTTGTATTATTACTTTAGTCAGTGATTTCTTCTCAGTGTCTACCTCCACCCATTCACCATGCCCTTTCCTATTTCTTCCAATTCACATACTATTCGCAGTGTGTCTTCAGCCTCTGCCATCCATGATCTTCCACGCTTGATTTGTTTTCCCTTTGACTCATCTAGACGATGGTGTAATGGGTGGTGGTTGTATTCTGTCACTTTAAGGTACGACTTAACTTGTGCTACCTGATGTCGCACTCTAATGCTGGGGAGATCAAGCAGAAATCTCATAGCAGAGATGGGTGTATCTCTAGTACACCCCAGTACCACTCTCATTGCCTCATTTTGGACTTTTTCCAATCTATTGACTAGTGTTTGTGGCAGTGTTAGTAGGCCGAGACCATAATCTATGACAGACAGTACCATCAATTGCAGAAGCAGAAAAAGTACCCATTGCTGCATGTCGAAGGTCGCCATAACCTTGATAACACTGATCCCTCTTCTAGCCTTCATTTCTTCTAGCCTTCCTGAATCATTTTTGTGACGTGCTTGTTGAATGAGACTTCTATCAAAGATTATCCCAAGATATTTAAGGTCCTGTTCTCTTTCAATGACTGAGCCCATGCAACTAACAGTTGGCAGTGTGTCATTGACCAGATTATTATTTAAGGAGTACCAGACGACCTTTGCTTTCGAGGGATTGATCACAGCGTTGTATGTTCTGCACCATATCAACAATTGATCTAGTCCAATTTGTACACTGTCAGCGATATCTGTTCTGTTCCTGCCCATGTTGTATAGTAGGATATCGTCAGCGTATGTTAGAACTCTACAATTGCTGGGAGTTTGCAATTGAGCAATTCTCAATGTATACACATTAAACAGTACTGGGGACAGAGGAAATCCTTGTGGCAGACCAGGTGCTATTGTTCTGATCTCAGACGTCCAGGATCCACACCTCAGAGCGACTTTTCTACAGATTAGCACATTTGCTATCCATTGTATGATCCAGGGCTATACACTTTACTATACACTTTTCTAACCATCTTCATGCCATCAAGCACAGAACACCCACTCCTGTGGCCACAAACTCTAACAACAGCGATGGTCATCATGGTGCGTTGGATATTCAGGTCACCGCCATCAGATCTTGCACCACCGATGATAGATCTAGGTATGCTCTAGAAAATCGTCTCATTTTCGAATTGGGTACACTCAAGCCTTTTGGACTCAATTCCGACCACTCATGTCTAGTACTGGGTTGGTGTGGTCTTTGTCTTTATTCTTTTTGTTCCGTCATTTACTCATCTTTTTGTTCGTTTCGTTTCCACATATATTTACGTTTTTATGTACTTTCTGACCTTCTGGCATATCATTTCCATATTTCCGTTGGACATTGTGATAATTTTTCTATTCGTCGTCTTTTAATGTTTTGTTTGTGTCTTGATAAAGACCTTTTGGTTGAAACATTGAATGTGATTTGTGTATTGTAATTTTTATGATTTCTTGTGTGCTCATCATTGCCCATCATTACCCACTAGTTTTAGATATAGTCTATCGTGTCCCATTGAGACGAAATATAAACCTGTGTTTTACGTAAGTCTAATTATGATCCAGGGGTGGATATCTTGTTCCCTAGCATGTCGATGAGATGGGTGTAGCTAACTCTATTGTATGCATCTTTCAGATCTATCGATGCAACTACAGATTCTTCTATGTTCTGAAAACCTTCATAAACTTCATATGCAAGAACTGCTACATTTGTGACTGTGTCTCGTCTAGGTCTGTATGCACCTAGGTTATTTGGGAGAACGCCTTTTATCTCTAGTTCCCTGGTTATGTGTCTAGCCACAATTCGTTCCAGAATCTTACCGTACACATTCTGCAGTGTGATGATGCGATAACCTTTTATGTCCGTAGAATCTTTGCCAGGTTTTGGCACTGGTATAAGATAGCTATGTAGCCACTCCTCTGGTACTACTCCTGTTTTCAGACTCGTATTATAATCGTCTGTTATTTTAGCTAGCATATTCTCCTCAATGTCCTTGAGTAAGATGTACCTGATTCCATCCGGACCTGGAGCGCCATCGGGTGCATTCTTAATAGCCAGTTGCACTTCCTTAACATCTGCAAGCTGGTCTTCTTTGGCCCTAAAATTTGTGATGGATGTCAGGATATGCAGCATTTCTTTGCGCTGATCTAAGTCACCCTGATTAGTTTGTTGAAGATATCTATCAAAGAAAGCTCTACCTTTCATATCATCTGATATCAATGTCTGCCCTGTGTCGTCACTCACACTTGTACTGGGTTTCGATTCTGTTCTCCGCTTCATTGACCTATGTAGTTTCCAAAACTTGTGTAATGCTTTGTCCGCTGTGACCTCCTCTGTGAATTTATTCCAACACATCTTCTTTGCTGCTTCGGCAACTTGTTTAAAAGACTCTATTGTCTTCTTCATTGCATTCTGTGCCTCCAGTCTATCACTGAGTGTAATGTTTGCTTGTTTCCTAATGCGTTGTCAATCCTTTATCGCTTGCTTTTTGAGTAGCCATATTGCCTCTGTCTCTTTATTCCACCATGGGGGTTATTGGATCTTAGGTCTCACCCACTTGCGTTCCCAGGCCTTCTTTCTCAAGCTGCTAAGCACTGATTCTTTCGTGCATGCATATCTAAAAGGGTGGTGAATCTTGATCAATCTGTCTTGACGCCCTTTCAAGAAGCTTATGGCGCATGGCAAATGGTCGCTTCCATGATATTTGAGAGCTGTCCATCTCGCATCTGTCGCTCCATGACCTGAGATCAGTGTGAGGTCAATGTTGGAATCAGAGTCTGTTTCTTTGGTTGCTAATCTAGTCATGCTTATGCAGTTCAGAAGAGCTAGATTAGTCTCGAGTAGCGCTTCATTTAAAGCCAGTCCTTGAGGGTTGTTGTTTGGGTTTCCCAGGAGACATTTCGTGCATTAAAATCTCCACAGACCAGTAGCATTTCTCCAGGCAGATGCTCAAGTTCGCTGATGAACTCCCAGTCGTCAGGCTTAATGTGGGAGCAATTTCCCATCTAGACGTTGATGATGTTCCACCTTCTACCCTGGAATGTTATCTGTACTCCCTGCAGCTCTCTGTTTCCTACGCTGATAAATTCAATAGTGTGTGTGGTATACCTTGCCTAACGAGAATGGCTTGCCCGTGGTGTGTTGGGCTTACAGGATAGACGTGACACACGAAGTCCATAAATTTCAACTGTTCAGCCTGTGTCTCCTGTAATAACAAGATGTCGAAGTCATACAGGAGACGTTCAAGAACTGGGACGCGCTGCTTAGCGCTATTGCAGTTCCAGTATCCAATGTTGATGTTATGTTTCCGTATTCTATTGGTTTTCCTTATGAATTACTTCTTTCTTCTCCCTCTGTTATTCATACCGCGGCGACCATGTTTTCTGACCTGATGTTGTTCAGAGTCTAATGCTGCTGAAACAGACGTCGACAACAGGACGTATCTCTGGTCCTTGCGACATGTTTCTTTGTTGTTCCGGCCGACCACGCAGTGCCCGACCACGAACTGTGAGGGCTGATGCTCTAGCATTGTTATTATGTCTAACAGATATTTCCGAATATACTGGACAGTGAGTTGTCGTTCACCCTTGCGGGAATTCCCGTTCGACGGGGTTAAGTTGTTAGTATGTGTGCTAGGCGGGAATTTCTTGATAATTCTTATAATGAATTGTAAAAATCGTAAATTATACCGACCTTCATCAGATGGACTTTTGCACACATAATTTTCGCCTTTCCTGTCAAAGAAATCACTACACAAGACAACTGCAATCTCTATCCATATAGCATACCACTCCTCTGCAATGGGTATATTCGGAGTATTGTTGACAGCATGAGTTGGCGATCCGCCATTTTCACTGCATACAAATGTTGTCACAGTTGTATTGTTGACAAATTTCGTCTTGCGTTTGTCGCTGATCGCCTTCCTAATTAAACTCTTTAGTTCGAGCACAACGTCGGCCTGTCTGAACAACATGGTAACTGTTATCGAAGGTTACTACTATGGGATCCACAGGAAAAAACGAAATCACAAGCGCATCAGAGTAACTGTGACCACTCATGACGCCATCTTTAACCGGAAACACAAGTGGTACTCTCGGCAGGTGGCGTGCCGCTTCGTTGAGAGTGACAGAGTACATATGGGAAACCGAGTACAGTGAAGTCAATCTACGGCTTTTAAATCTTTTTTTTAAAGTATAATGCTGTTGTGCTTTAAATGTGATAACGTTATCATGGATTATATGAGTAACTGTGTGTATAGTTTTGTTCAAGCTGTTTGTATAAGGGAATATTATTCATTTGTATTGAGTGGTTAAGTCTGGAAATTTTATAATTTTTTATTTCCTCTTTCACATCCCCCAGCTATATCTCATTTTAATATAATTATTGCCAGTAATATTATGTTTAACGAATGTAAATTGGTGGAACATTGAGTTACTGAAGACTTTCATTTATGGTTCATGTTCTAGGATTATATTTTAGCAATTTTTGAAACATTTAGTAAGAATAGCACGTAAAATTTTAAGATTACAAAAAGCCCAAAAAATGATGGCATGACCACTGTAAAAAATTTTTTTAATGTGTAATTAAAAATTAATGAAATTTTCCTAAAGTATTTAAATATGAATAAAGCAATTTAGTTTGTTCCTTTCGTGCCGCAGGTGGCACATAGGGCAGAGGTTTTATTCTCCATGTGTTGCAGTCCGGTGCCAGTAGTTTTTGTTCTTGTATGTTCTGCAGCATATTATTTCCCCTTCTTTAAGTGATATATTTTTTCAGGTATAATTGCATAGAATAAGTTTAAATAAAGTTTTAAGTGGAATATGTTACAGAATTTTACCACATAATTTTTTGTATGTCTACTTCGCCCTAATTAATTTTTTCAAATTATCAGGTATATGTTTGACCATTGTAAAAATATAGAAAATTCATTGACGAACATTTAAGTATATATATAATAGATATTATAGGAAGTATAATTACATGATTCATAATAAAATTGATGACATCAGTCACAAATAAAAATTCATGCTGAAAAACAAGCTGGAAAAACAACGGTTTTGCCCCTGGCCCACTATGAGTTAAAAAATATTTTACAATGAAGCAGTTATCCAAAATCTATTCCTTCCTAAATGTGAGCGCCAATTCTCTTGAATTTATCTCTCAAACAACTGCATGTATTTTACCAAATATGTGCTGGAAATCTTTCATGTTACTGATGACATGAACAAATTATAAGTTCACAAGTAACTTGGATTGTGTACAACAGTGAACTAGTCTGATCATATATGGATATATTCTTCACTGCTGTTCTAATAGAGAAGATCATAGTACAATGCTTGGGAATGTGAACATCAAACCCTACGCTAATATGCCTGGAAATACCATAAGGTTCTTCCGTATCACCTCTGGTGTTCAACATCTATACAGCAAAGGTAGCCAATCTTCCAAATCCCTGAGCAGGGATGGATGTTGATGCTCACTAATGCATTCTAAAAATTACAGATTTTGGCAGACCGAAAATGATCCAAGACATTGAGGAGACCCTAGATGCCATTTCAAACTGATTTACAGAATCAAGATTCCAGGTCACCAGTGATAAGGCGAGTATGTTGTGGATTATAGATTAAGAATCCTCCCATTTTAATTACTGCAATGTGAGCACCTGGAATGTGTGCAGAATGAGGGAATGTTCATACTTATATAGAGATTGTGAAAATGAGACATATGCTGGTGTTTCTACATTACCATCATGCTCTCACCCAAACAAGAACATAAATGTATCATACTGATCCCTGTGCATGAATGTTCATGATCTAATCAGCACAGGAATCACGTGAGGCATGTCATGGATGACACAGGCTGAAAAGACTATTTGAGAAGTGACCACAGTCTTGACCTCACCTACTGGAGAAGAAATGTGCTTGACTGATGAAACCATGCCAGGCTGCCACAGCCATAATAATGATTCTTAGCAAAGAATGTAGAAATTGAGGCAATGATATCGAAAATTGTGAAAGTGCTCAATTGATTGCTAATTCACTCATTCATTTTCCTTTTGCGCTGAAGTTAGCGCATAGGGCAGAGGTAAGATCTCTCCAATTCTGTCTGTTCAAAGCTATTCTGTGCAGTTCTTGAATAGTATGAATATTGGTTGTTTTACTTTCTCTAAGTATTGTTCTTCTGAATGTTTCTTTTGGTCTACCCCTTGCTCTTTTGTCTGTAGGTATCCATTCAAGAGATTGGTGGTGTATTCTGTTGGTGTCAGCGAGTAGGACATGTCCGTTGTAGGGCCAACAGTGTTTTCTGATAACATCTGTGATGAAATTTTGATGTGTCTCTTCTCTGATTTTATCATTCGATTTGATTGCTAATTACTCTCTGCACATAATGAATGCCATTGTTTCACTGATGGATCTGTGAGACGTTTTACTGCTAGGGTGAACGGGATTCATCGGGGAACACAGTGGATGATACAGGATAAGCACATCCAGTTAGTGGATGGATGCTCTGACAGCCACCCTTAAATGGTAATCTGAATGAAACTATTTACTAAGGCAGTCACCCGTGTGTTGCTTGGACCTGAGAGGGGAACCTAGAATAGCAACACTGTTTATCTCCCATACATGTCGTAAGAGGTGACTAAGGAGGTTATGTGGTGGAGTTGTCTGTCCCATTCCATATAGGATCAAAGTGACCCAAAGTCATGCTGAAGTCAGATATGTCAGGCCGAAAGGTGCAGATCTCGCAGCAATGCATGACATAACGCATTCCATTCTTTGGACTACATCCTCCTAATCTGCAGGAGTTTGAGAACGAATGCAGAAAAATAAGACTATGGTAGTTATTATATTCAAACTTCCAAAGATAGAAAATGGCCAATGCTGCATTTGAGTGTCCAAAATCTATACACACAATATCTGTCAAATACTATCTAATATTGCCTAGAAAAATCTATACACACAATATCTGTCAAATACTATCTAATATTGCCTAGAAAATTACTACAACCAAAAAAATTTTCTGGGTTCATAGATACATCCTGAATAGGTTATGCTACCAATTTATATATATATATAAAACAGTACATCTTATTACAAACACACAAATTAAGTAAAACAAGTGAATAATGTCACAAACACAAGTTGAGTTAGACAAGTACAACATGTCACAAACACACAAATTAAGTAAAACAAGTGAATAATGTTAACAAACACAAGTTGAGTTAGCCAAGTGAATCATGCTGCAAACACATTGAATGAAATAAAAAGTATCAGACATGAAAGACAGTCACATCTAACCTGCAGACGCATGTGATATCTGCCCCAGAATAACCATCCAGCATGTCTGCAATCTTGTTGAGATCTACTGACTCGTGCACATCAACACCTTTCAGGTTGATGTCCAACAGTTGTCTCCGTCCCTCAGCTGCTCATGATCAAGACAGCAGTGTCATGGGTGAGACAGTGAGGATTGTGATAGCTGAGACAGTAAGGATTGTGATAGCTGAGACAGTAAGGATTGTGATAGTTGAGACAGTGAGGATTGTGATAGTTGAGACAGTGAGGATTGTGATAGTTGAGACAGTGAGGATTGTGATAGTTGAGACAGTGAGGATTGTGATAGTTGAGACAGTGAGGATTGTGATAGTTGAGACAGTGAGGATTGTGATAGTTGAGACAGTGAGGATTGTGATAGTTGAGACAGTGAGGATTGTGATAGTTGAGACAGTGAGGATTGTGATAGCTGTGACAGTGAGGATTGTGATAGCTGAGACAGTGAGGATTGTGATAGCTGAGACAGTGAGGATTGTGATAGTTGAGACAGTGAGGATTGTGATAGTTGAGACAGTGAGGATTGTGATAGTTGAGACAGTGAGGATTGTGATAGTTGAGACAGTGAGGATTGTGATAGCTGAGACAGTGAGGATTGTGATAGCTGTGACAGTGAGGATTGTGATAGCTGAGACAGTGAGGATTGTGATAGCTGAGACAGTGAGGATTGTGATAGCTGAGACAGTGAGGATTGTGATAGCTGAGACAGTGAGGATTGTGATAGCTGAAACAATAAGTGCACAATCAATGTGCATCCCTTGCTAGTGGCTGCAATAATTGTGACAGAGATGATTGAGATAATAATTTTGACATAAACGATTGGGTTGTGTGTCTGTGTAAAAAAAAAAACTCATATACTGGAGTTTTTCTCGTTAGGGAGTTGCAGGGAGGGTTTTTGTGTCTGTGTATAGTGTTTTATTATTTAACTGCACTGTTTTTCGCATGGCTGAACCTCTGTGTGTCACAAGATGTCCTTCCCAATCTGGGTGTGTTGAAATATAATAATAATGAATAAACTAGTCTGCCTTGATGAGTGTGTAAGGATTTACCTGGATGTGTACTTGTCCCTGACTTACAAGTGTCAGGTGTTGATTTGACATGAATAACCAGATGGGATTACCACAGCAAACCTGCCACAAATCACTCCCTTCCACTTAATGATCTTTACCAATTAAATGCTCCCTACCACTCAACACTCTTTACCACTTAACATATATCGCTCAATACTTCTTACCGCTCAAAACATAATGCCTCTCATCACTCTTTACCACTCAACACTTCCTACCACTCAATACTCATTAGCACTAAACATATTCTATCATGCAACAGTTCCTACCACTCAGCATCACTCAACTTTTCATACCACTCCACACTACTTACTACTCAACACTCTCTACTACTCAACATTTCCTACCACTCAACACTCTTTATCACTCAACAGTTCCTACTACTCAGCACTCTTTACAACTCAACATTTCCTACCACTCAACACTCTTTACCACTCAACTTTTCCTACTATTCAACACTTCCTACCATTTATTTCCTACTAACACCTTTATCACACAACACTCATTTCCACTCAACACCCTTTACCACAAAACACACCCTACCACTCACCACACCCAAAAAACACCCCAAAAACAAACTGTGAGAAGAAGGGGAGTGTGCGCGAATATGTATCAATACATAAAATTTTTACTAGTTAACACCTATGAGTGTAGGTCTAAAGTTAAAAAATAAAATATTTAGGCCTAAATTTTTCAACACTGTTAACAGCACTTTTAGTCCTTGCCTATACTTTAATAATTCATATCATAGAGTTGATAGCTGCACAGAAACATGCTACTCGAAAAGACAGAACAACAAATACAGAGGCATGCGTTCTCTAATATTATGCTGGTAATAAAGCATCATTTACGGCGCATAGAAATATTATATACAAGGGATGGTCAAAAATTAATGCCTCCTAATTTTTTATCTAAGTAAATACTCTATGTGAGTGCTATTTGTTAGTTTTTCGAGAATCCCCAAACACTCGTCTGCATTGTATAGTATTAACCAACCTATTCCATTAACAGATTGCAACATAGTAACCATTTAAAAATGGCAACACTGGATGAACAGTATGCCATGTTGTACATTAGTAACAGCAGTTTCCAGAACATCGTTAAAGATTTTGGTTATTCAAAGGTGTGTGCACGTTGGGTGCCAAGAATGTTGACAGACAGACATAAAGAAACGAGGAAAACCATCACCATTAACCTTCTGCACCATTACGAAACAGAAGAAAATGAGTTGTTATCAAATATTGTGATAGGCGATGAGGCATGGGTTAATTTTTTTTAACCAGAATCCAAGAGGCAGTCAATGGAAGGGCATCACACAACATCGCAGACAAGAGAGAAGTTCAAAAGTTCATCATCTGTATGGAAAGTTATGGCCTCCGTGGTTTAGAAAGAGAAGGGTGTGACTCTTCTCGACTTCTTGGAACACAGTAAATGCAGACAATTATATTGAAAATTTGAAGTAACTTAGTGGTCATCTTCGTTGACTTTACCCATTAAAAGATCAGAGAACTGCACTACTGTTACATGATAATGCATGCCACACACAGCTAAATGCACCATTGATGTGATAGGAGATTTGGCTGGACAATATTACCACATCCCCTTAACAGTCCCGACTGATCTTGCACCTTCAGACTTCCATCTGTTTGAACCACTAAATGAAGAGTTATGTGGACATCACTTTAATGACACCAACAACATTAAATGCGCCATACGCAACTGGTTTAGGAAAAAATACACAAATTTTTACGGTACGGAGATGCATGCCCTTGTGTGAAGATGGACAAAACCAGTAACAAATAATGGAGACTATGTTGAGAAATCCATTTTTGAAGTACAAACTTCAGACTATATTTTAATGTGAGTGTTATGTATTTTCGTGCCTATTTAATTAAATTATAAATTAGGAGGCATTATTTTTTTAACATCCCTCATATATTAGATCTATAATTAAATATATATTATCATATAATATTGGGGCCTAAATTCTTCTTCTTCTTCTTTCGTTCACTTGAAACATGTCTATATCTGTAATTCTGTCTCCTTAATAAAACTCACTGTCTTTTGTAGTTCATACAGTGTCCCATAGAGCTTTGATTCCAGTGTTGTTTCCTCTGGCCAATATGTATGTCTCTGTGTTTCATGCTCAGAACACTCTTGAAGTATATGTTTGGCACTCTGTGCTGCCTGTCCACATGTACACGTGGCCGTGTTGCCAATCTTGAACTTTGTATACATGTGACTGCGGAGTCGGTTGTGTCCTGTTCTGAGACATAGAATTATAACTTGTTCTGATCTGTTCATAATGTGATAGTCATCTTGTGTTGGCGTTTGTGGCTTTCTTATTGACTTGATCATTTTTCTGTTTTTTCTGATGGTAGGTGATTGGTATATCTGGTTGGTCTTCGGCAGCACCTTCCTTAGCCAGTTGGTCTGCTTTTTCATTTCCTGGTATTCCACAGTGAGAGGGTATCCACTGCATGGTTACCCTATACTGGTAAGACAATTCGCTAAGTAATTTTTTCAAGTCTGTTAGTTTTTCAGACTGGAGAGCTTGAAGCACTGACCTTGCATCTGTCAGGAATACCACAGGCTGCAGGCCAGAGTTGGAGTTCAGCAGTTTTTTAGCTGCCACACTAATTGCCTGGATTTCTGCCTCATAATTATTGCAGAATTTTCCCGTCGGTGTTCTGATTGTATCTCTAGGCTTGTGTGGATATTCTATATATACACCTGCACCTCCATTCCTCACAGCATTCTGTGCTGACCCATCTGTGTACACTCTGACCCATATATCTTGTGGATATTCCTCATCCAGGAAACTGAGGGTGACTGTCCTTCGCTGCACACTGTTCTGTTCATCTTCGCTTAGTATTCCTTTCACATGGGGCCTAAATCAGATTTGTGTATTTATTGGCTTGGTAATGCTTGGTGTCGTTCAAACCCTATTTTTAAGTGGGGAAAGAGAGAAATAAATCATGACATTTACTTACACTGAGCAACAATTAAAAGTAAGGAGTAAACCTGATCAAACAGCTGTAACTCTTCCAAAGATAAGATGGTAGCATTCTACCAAAAATGTAATAATAAGGATTTTTTAATAAAATAAACTGTCTTCACCTAATGACATGCCCCAACAAGTGACAAGGCATAGATACGGGGGGGGGGGGGGGGGGGGGGGGGGGAGAATGTCAAACACCCCCCCCCCTCAGGAAGCAAAACATGACTGAGGAGGATATTATTTGTTTAGCTCCAAAAGGTTGGCAACCACTTTCTTTCTCCTCAACCACTTTCTTTCAAGGCCATCACGTTGAGATATTTACGCACTATAAAGCACGAAAGATTTTTTTATTTTGTAAACCCCCTTCTCCCCCCCCCCCCTTTACAGGAGACATATCTACTGCCATGTCCAGACATTGTATAATCTTGTCCTGATTATGTACAGTTTTTTGTCTTAACATGTTGACAGGTATGTGTATAACTATTGAAAGGATAAGTCAGTCACACACAGTATCATGTTACCATCTGGTCAAGAAATCTAAACTCTCTAAAGTCTACCGTCCACTCTCACACAAGCTATGTATAACAAAGGATAAGTCAGTCACACACTGTATCATTTTACTGACTAGTAGAGGAATGTAAACTCTCTACACAAGTCTGCCTTCCACTCTCACACAAGAAACAATGTATAACCAGTGAAATGATAAATCAGTTACCATCTGGTAAAGGAATGTAAACTCTCTTCTCCAGTCGCCTCCTGAAGGCATCGTCTAAGTCCCAGGGACAGTTGGTAGCAGCAAGAACCATGACTGTCTTGGTGGCATCTTCCCCGTTATTGACACCACTCACACCTGCAAACATGATTAGTTTTGTCACCTTTATATCATGGGGGAGGGGGGAGGAGAGGTGCAGACACTGGGCTTGAGTGTGAGTACATGTATGTGTGATACTACTTAATTTGACCACAGAACACCATACATGTGCAGTATTCCCATGTGCTGACAAGCATGTACACCTTCATGAACCAGGATATGCACAAGAAGATACATTCAGGTAGGTATATGACAGTTGTGTGTTTGACATAATGATTCTGTGTGTCCCCTCAAGTACAAGCAAGTATATTTCTCACTGCATTTCAGTTTATGAGTGTAAAAAAAGTTATGCTACCATTTTCCCAATGCCTTTTGGCATAATCCATCTGATTTTGACATGTATTTTATTTTTAATCTTGATTCTTGATTAGAAACTGGCCTCTCAGCATGTGGGGCATTCCCATAAGTGTTCCGTCTTTTGTTCCAGCAGCCATCTGACTCGATTGTGTTTTGAGTTTAATGCTGCTGAAACAAACGTCGAAATAAGGGCGCAACTCTGGCCCTTGCAACAAGTTTCTTCACTGTTCCGCCCACCCACATCGTGCCCGTCCTAGTTTAAGCACAACGTTGACCTGTCGGAACAACATGGTAACTGTTATCGTAGGTTACGACTATGTGATTGTATAGATGATGTGACATGAGGCTTCTATAAGAAGATAACCTCAATATAAAGGCATGTCATCTACTAAGGTTTCTGCTGCATGGGTAGTTTGTCTAATGAGCCATTGGTGAGACCCACAGACACAACCACATGCGTAAATTCATTTTTATTCTCTTCGCTAACACAATACAGCCACTGAGCTATCTACAGACACCACCTGTGTACATGTGTAGCCTCTCCAGCCAGGACACCCTCTCTAACACTCGGAGGTCTTCTCTCTCTGACAGAGTCAAACTTGTCCTGACTTTCCACCCACATAGCGCTGCTGTTCGTCATGTTCTCCGACACCTTCCCCTTCTCCAGTCTGATCTGGAGACACAGGAAGTGTTCTGTGCCCCCCCCCTCTGGTTGCATACAGACAGGACAAGAACCTCAGGGATTTACTTGTTCAAAGTCATCTTAGGCCTGACGTTCCCTTTCATTCTGGTACTATCAGCTGCAATTGCCCTGGATGCTACACCTGTCCGTATGTTACCCAGACCATTCCATCACATTCCCCAAGGCCACCTTCTCCATTGTGGAAAGTGTCTCTTGTGTATCTCGGAATGTCATCTATGCCATAATCTGCAAGCGCTGCACCATGACATACATAGGTGAGACTGGTAGGAGGCTTGCTGATCGTTTCTGCAAGCACCTACACAGTCTCAAACACCATTCGAGCTATCCTGTGGATGTTCATTTCAACAGCACACGCCATCGGGCGCCCAGGATATTCAGGTGACGGCCATCAAAGCATGCTTCTCTGACGACCGTACCCAGCTGGCGCTTGAGAACCACTATATATATAAATCGCACTCTGAAACCCTTGGGTATGAATGAGCACTTGACATATGTATAATATCGGGTTGTTCCGTCATCTCTCGGTCTTGTTTTAACATGTATTCAGCTTTGTTTTTGTACACTTCCTATTTCTGTTTATTTCCTGTTTGTGTCACCATTGACATTTCTATCACTTCGATCAACTTACTACATGTGAACGCAAGTTATGTCATCCCTGCCACCTGTATCAACTTTGCCTAGACAGCACCTGTATCACCTCTGTTTACAGACACCATCCGTATCAATTATGTCTACAGACACCACTTGCATCAATTCTGTCTACAAACACCACCTGTATCAACTCTGCTGAGACTGCCACAAATATGTCTACAGACACCACCTGTATCAACTCTGTCTACTGAAACGATCTGTATCAATTATGTCTACAAGCACCACCTGTATCAACTCTGCTGATAGAGACAATGACTCTATCATATAACTAGGCTATAACAGCCATCTCAGTAGATGTACCTAGTGTTGGGGAGAAACTAGATATCAACATGGAATTGAAATACAAAGCTTCAGGATCAGATGGAATCACAACAGAAAAAAATCCCGCCTGAAAAGTTTACCAAGGTCTGCAAAGAGAAGAGGATACCACATGAATTAAAGTGACACATCTTGTTCATGTACAAATGAAACATTTCAGAACATGGACAATATAGATGTTTTTATATTCATGCCCATGTAAAGTAAAGTATTCATTTGAATTCTGCTTAACATGATCAAAACTAGCACAGATGACTAGAGAAGAACAGGCTGGTTCTCTACAAGATCATGTACAGACAGACCACATTGCTACTCTACTAGATTTAGTAGAACAAGATTATTAGCCTTGTGGGTTATGAGAAGGCATTCTTTATGTTGATAGGAAAGTAATATGCTGAATACTGGAGCACTATGAAATCCCACAGAAACTTGTCAACCTAATCTAAGCTATGTATGATGGAACTACATGTTTGACTAGTACATTCAACAGAAAGTTATGTATGATAGAACTACATGTTTGACTAGTACATTCAACAGAAAGTTATGTATGATGGAACTATATGTTTGACTAGTACATTCAACAGAAAGTTATGTATGATGGAATTACATGTTTGACTAGTACATTCAACAGAAAGTTATGTATGATGGAACTATATGTTTGACTAGTACATTCAACAGAAAGTTATGTATGATGGAATTACATGTTTGACTAGTACATTCAACAGAAAGTTATGTATGATGGAACTACATGTTTGACTAGTACATTCAACAGAAAGTTATGTATGATGGAATTACATGTTTGACTAGTACATTCAACAGAAAGTTATGTATGATGGAACTACATGTTTGACTAGTACATTCAACAGAAAGTTATGTATGATGGAATTACATGTTTGACTAGTACATTCAACAGAAAGTTATGTATGATGGAACTACATGTTTGACTAGTACATTCAACAGAAAGTTATGTATGATGGAACTATATGTTTGACTAGTACATTCAACAGAAAGTTATGTATGATGGAATTACATGTTTGACTAGTACATTCAAGAGAAAGTTATGTATGATGGAACTACATGTTTGACTAGTACATTCAACAGAAAGTTATGTATGATGGAACTACATGTTTGACTAGTACATTCAACAGAAAGTTATGTATGATGGAACTACATGTTTGACTAGTACATTCAACAGAAAGTTATGTATGATGGAACTATATGTTTGACTAGTAAATTCAACAGAAAGTTATGTATGATGGAACTACATGTTTGACTAGTACATTCAACAGAAAGTTATGTATGATGGAACTATATGTTTGACTAGTAAATTCAACAGAAAGTTATGTATGATGGAACTACATGTTTGACTAGTACATTCAACAAAAAGTTATGTATGATGGAACTACATGTTTGACTAGTAAATTCAACAGAAAGTTATGTATGATGGAACTACATGTTTGACTAGTAAATTCAACAAAAAGTTATGTATGATGGAACTATATGTTTGACTAGTAAATTCAACAGAAAGTTATGTATGATGGAACTACATGTTTGACTAGTAAATTCAACAGAAAGTTATGTATGATGGAACTACATGTTTGACTAGTAAATTCAACAGAAAGTTATGTATGATGGAACTACATGTTTGACTAGTACATTCAACAAAAAGTTATGTATGATGGAACTATATGTTTGACTAGTAAATTCAACAGAAAGTTATGTATGATGGAACTACATGTTTGACTAGTACATTCAACAAAAAGTTATCTGAAAGTTTTCACATGTGAACTGGAATACGACAGAGATGTCTCTTGGTTTTATTTCTATTAAAGTAGACTGGATACTGAAAGAAAGTACTGAGGGGAAGAAAACAGTTATTCAATAGACATTTTTAGAACATCTAGAGGACATAGTAAGACAACAGTTATTCAATGGACCTTATGGGATCATGTAGAGGACCTGATCTTCATTGGACTCTGTGAGAATGTATAGAGAATCTATACAAGAAAAATGTATTCTATCTAGCTCCCACAGTCACAATTATATACAAGGAAAATGTATCCCATCTAGCCTGACAGTCACAATTATATACAAGGAAAATGTATCCCATCTAGCCTGACAGTCACAATTATATACAAGGAAAATGTATCCCATCTAGCCTGACAGTCACAATTATATACAAGGAAAATGTATCCCATCTAGCCTGACAGTCACAATTATATACGGGAAAAATGTATCCCATCTAGCTCCCACAGTCACAATTATATACAAGGAAAATGTATCCCATCTAGTCTGACAGTCACAATTATATACAAGGAAAATGTATCCCATCTAGCCTGACAGTCACAATTATATACAAGGAAAATGTATCCCATCTAGCCTGACAGTCACAATTATATACAAGGAAAATGTATCCCATCTAGTCTGACAGTCACAATTATATACAAGAAAAATGACATCACTTACATAGAAACTCAACAAAATTGGGACAAAATGATCAATAATGACAAAACAAAGATGCTGAAATACATCATCTATGAGGACCTTAAGAATAATAGCTGATGATGTGATTTAAAAGTTTGACAATTTGACTTACCTGGATAGTGTAGTTGACAAAACAGGAGCAACGGAAAAACAATAGAACAGCTGGGATAACCAAAGCAAGAACACAACTTCGACTTTTTTTAAAATATTTAGACAGCACAGAATATCAGCCTAGACACCAAACTTAAGATCTTTAATACAATTGTAAACACAATACTAATGTATAGTTCAGAAATAAACAAAATACAATTGTAAACACAATACTAACGTGTCATGTGACGTATTTCTTCCAGAACGTTGTCTTCCCAATGAACTCTCTGAACCTCTCTCTGTCTTGGGTGATGTGGCTTGCATTTTCTAGCAATGTATTCATGTTATCTTTAATGTTGTCAGTCCCTCGTCTTCTTGGTCTATCGTTTCTCCTCTTCCCTCCATTATTTGTCTTTCCAAACAGCTGTGTCTCTTTATATGACCAAACAGGAGTAGTCCTCTTTTTGTCACTGTGTTCAGCAACCATTCTTATACTAATGTATTCATATACTTTCATTCATATACTCATATACATTCATTATACATTCATATACTAATGTATAGTTCAGAAATAAACAGCAGACAGTTGTAAACACAATACTAATGTATAGTTCAGAAATAAACAACATAGAATGGTAAACACAATACTAATGTATAGTTCAGGAATCTGGAACATGATAGCAGCAACAGACTTAAACAGCAGACAATTGTGGATAATGTTTGACATGTGTGAAAGTAATACTTGTCTTACCATCCATCTGTACCAGAATCTCAGTCTTGAATCTGCGACTAGCTTCATTCTCAGATCCTGAACCTCTCTGTGAGCACATAGAGTCTATCTCATCTATAAACACTGTGCTTGGTGCATAGAACCTGGCCTGTGACAGACACCAGATGTTGTGCATATAATACAGACACTGTGAGTGTATGTGATATTTACTCTGTCTCTCTCTCCCTCCCTCCCTCCCTTTTCTCTCATTTTGTTGTGAACCTCAAACAAAACATATCTTGTGTCAGATGATCATGGTGAAGACATGTTTTACAACAAGCGACCACAATCTTAACTATTTAATTGTGATATTGTCATCAGTGAAATATCTCAGTCATTTATCAGACATCCACTCTGGCAACTATCTGACAGTCAAATATATCACTGTCAGCCACCTAATTACAGTTACTGACAGTCAAATATGTCACTGTCAGCCACCTAATTACAGTTATCTGACAGTCACATATGTCACAATAAGTCATCTAACTACACGTGTCAAACAGTAAAATATGTCACAGTCAGCCACCTAACTATAATTATCAGACATCCACTCTGTCAATTATCTGACAGTCAAACATGGCACAATCAGTCATCACACCACAATTACTACAATTATCCACTCTAGAATTACCATCTCAAAAAGTATTTTGACCATCTTCTCAGACTCGCCATGCCACTTAGAGACCAGGCTGGATGCAGATATATTAAAAAAAGTTGTCCCACACTCAGTTGCTACTGCCTTGGCCAGTAATGTCTTGCCTGTACCAGGTGGTCCAAACATCAAAACTCCCTGTGTCAGCAGAAACACACAGTTTTCAAATACCAGTTTCTTAAACACTACAAGATTTTATATCTGTAGAAATATATCTCTTACTTGAGTTTTTTTAATGTGATGTCACTTCTGTAGACAAATGTCTGCTTGAGCTCTTCATAACATGTCATTGGTACAATACTTAATATCCAATTAGTATATATCCAATATATAGTACAATTTTGATAACTTTTGTTCCCTTTAGGCTAGAGATCTGTACCACAAGTGGAATATACAGTTACTCTAGATATCTGTACCACAAGTGGAATATACAGTTACTCTAGATATCTGTACCACAAGTGGAATATACAGTTACTCTAGAGATCTGTACCACAAGTTGAATATACAGTTACTCTAGAGATCTGTACCACAAGTTGAATATACAGTTACTCTAGAGATCTATACCACAAGTTGAATATACAGTTACTCTAGAGATCTATACCACAAGTTGAATATACAGTTACTCTAGAGATCTATACCACAAGTTGAATATACAGTTACTCTAGAGATCTATACCACAAGTTGAATATACAGTTACTCTAGAGATCTATACCACAAGTTGAATATACAGTTACTCTAGAGATCTATACCACAAGTTGAATATACAGTTACTCTAGAGATCTATACCACAAGTTGAATATACAGTTACTCTAGAGACATGTATCATGAGTGGAATCTAGTTACCTGCATATGAAACTATTTTCTGTAACACAAATCTCAAACTACATACCCTCTAAAATATCTCTTGATCAGATCGGACGGTGATTTCAACATGTGCAGATCAGACAGTGGCTTGGACATGCGAGGATCAGACATTGGTTTGCACATGCGCAGATAAGACATTGGTTTGGATATGCATGGATCAGACATTGGTTTGCACATGCGCGGATCAGACATTGGTTTGGACATGCATGGATCAGACATTGGTTTGCACATGCGTGGATCAGTGGTTTGGACATGTGCAGATCAGGTAGTGGTTTGGACATGCGCGGATCAGACAGTGGTTTGGACATGTGCGGATCAGACAGTGGAGAATTTTTGTATTTATTTCTGATTATGTTGGGGGGTTGGCTTATATACAAGTGCACCAAATGTTTTGTTAAAAAATTAGCAGTAGAAACCCAAAAAAAATTATAGCACAGTATAACATAAAATATCTGTAACCGTGGAAAATACTTACTGATATAAAAAACGAACAAAAATTCTATGACTCGAATGTCCGATATATTCAAGCCAGGATACAATACCTAGACCTATAATATGTCTGATGTTACTTCATAACTAATATTTCATAACCAAACTAACATATACATATAATATCGTCTGTGAAAACAAACGAAAAATTCTGATCTAACTCCCATTATCATCTAGGTCTAGTGTTTGTGTAAAAACTTCGATAACAGACAAAATTAAAGTGGGCTCGGGTTGCGCACGTTAAAATTGTTATTTTTTATTAGATGTAGAAACACAAAAAAGAATAACACATAATAATGGCAAATACTGATAACAAAGGAAAAAACTTATCCTGTGCCAGTACAAACAGTCATTGAAATCCTTCAAAGTCGAAATCACTGTCTTAAGTCTGAAATAATTCACATATTTCATCCTCTGTCATGGAAACATCCTGATGGATGTCATCAGTTTCCTTTACATTGTCGTCATCAGCATCGTCCTCAAAGATAGCCATCCAGTAATTTCATTTTGCACAGAGGCTGCCCTTAAATGGTTTGTTAAGGAAGACATCTAGTAACTGTACGAAAGAGGCAAGTCCCCCAGGAATAAAATAAACAGACAATCCCACCTCATGTAATCATTTTTCCACTTTCTTGGTGAGATGTGTCCGAAATGAGTCCCAGGCTAGCATGGGTGGTTTTTTTTTAAGTGACCCCATTCCTTCTCCCTTACACTTTATCTGGCCATTCCAGAGTGCCACTTTAGTCCATACAACCTTTCATGTGGGCATGCACAAACATGCCACTTGGGAATTTCACCCACTTAGACAGTCTTGCATTTAACCTTTAGGACCCTGTAGGCGAGTTCACGCACCCGGAGTACATGTTCCCTTGGGTCCTGTGGGCGAGGTCACACACCATACGATATAGCCTGATTCCCGAGCATGGAACTTCATGAAGTTAAGCTCATTTGACGTAGAAATTCCCACCACACGAAGCTAAGAATATGTCACAGTTTAAAGGTCAAATTCCTTTACACATTACGATTGTAAGAGAGAGAAAGACGGTTGACTTTGTCAACGCATTTCTAGAGCGACTTTAGCCATTTTCTGCCATATTTTACTATAAAATTGAGTACTACGTGGCATGGGTAAGTGATCGTGACTACATGTTCTAATTGTTTTGTTTTTTTGTTTAATATGTTGTTATTTGATAAGAATGTTTGTGTATTCATTCAAAAACACATAAATAATATGTATCAGGGGTGCCACATGTGTGCATGGACAATAATTACGTAGTGTGTCGGGCTAGACTTAGTGTTCACCGGACGGACATTATATGCGATTTCTTAACGTTTTATTAGTTTTTTTAGTTCATATATTAGTTTGGATATAAAACAATATATATACAATAAGTATAGGTATTTATGAGGATTTTATCAATGTTGCCACACATTGCTCATGTATTAGGATCGTCAAGAAGGTATATTTGCGATTTTGAAAATGGCGTTTTGTGTTTTCCTCCCGAATTTTCAACTTCACAACTTGCTCACAACTGTCATATCACACATACAACAACAAAAACATGATTATATTCACTATTCACTCCTTTATTTAGATGTGCAAAAATTATTTTGATATCATTTAAAACAAAAAAGTTATCATGTTTTCAAAACAATCACCCTCAATAACGCAAATTTTCCAACAAATAAGCCAGGCCTTAGGGGATATTTCTTAATTTTAATTCAGGGTCCTAAAGGTTAAAAATAATTATGGGGAGGGGGGAGAATGACGTGAACTTTTTGCCATGCAACCTAAACAACTGTGTAATGAGTTTTCTCCTGCCCAGTTGTCTGTACAAAAATTGTCTCCACACCTTTCGTTCCACCACATGATTTGAAGGTAAATCAAAGCAGATAGGGGCCTTGTCCATATTTCCTATTTGTGATAGGTCGAATTTGAACCTCTTGCACAGGGTAATAGTGAAATATTGAAACCAATCTTTGTTTCTAGCTCTTTCTGCAACTTCTGCATGTAGATACAAGTGATGTCTATTCATAAAACAATTGCCCTGTGTCCATAAACTGCAGACAGAAGATTATACACTGCGGACAGAAGGTCATATACTGCAGACAGAAGCTCATAATAGGCTGCAGACAGAAGATTATACACTGCATATAGAAGGTCATAGATGGCAGACAGAAAGTAGTAGGCTGCAGACAGAAAATCATAGACTGCAGACAGAATGTCATAGGCTGCAGAAAGAAAGTCATAGACTGCCAACAGAGGTTATAGACTGCAGACAGAAGGTTGTAGACTGCAGACAAAAGGTTATAGACTGCAGATAGAAAGTCATAGACTCCAGACAGAATATTACAGACTGTATGCAGGTTATAAACTGCAGAAAGAAGGTTGTAGACTGCAGGCATAAAGTTGTAGACTATAGGGGGAAAAAAAGACAACAAACAAAAAATTGTCCAGACTTGAGTACTGGCATTCCATTTGTCCATAATTCCTATTTCTGATCCATCAAATTGTTGGATTTTTCAGAAAAAGCGATAACATCCAACTTAAAACTAGCAGCATACGTTCTTTTCTGTTCAGGCATCCTTCTTATAAAATATTAATAGAATCACGACAATAAATAATTTATGAACTGAAAGCTTAAACTACTTGTGCAGCATTCTTGGCTAGCTAAGTCACTGCCTTATATTCTGTTAATTAGTCCAGCCCACTGAGAATGCAGATTGACCACTGGTCATTTGACTGACCATTTCCATCAGCTCAACCAATTGAGGTTTCCTTCACATTTTGATAACATTCAGATAAGTTAATGAATCCTATCTTTCTTTATAAAAGACTTAAAATGAATTTAAAATGATGATATATATATATCATCAGCATTTTAAAGCAAAATTCTGACATAATTGTTCCCCCCTCCCTCAACCCCACTGCGCATTTAGTGGCAGACGAGATCAATTTCACAATCCTCTCTCATATTTATTACCATATACTCTGAAAGAAGGTAACCATGCGGTAACAAAGTTTCAATTCTTCTGTATTCTTTAAAAACAAAGACATGATTGTGCCCATTTCTCTCACTATTCTTTCATCGTATTGTTTCCCACTTAGACTTTACTGTCAGCTGTAATTTCCTCTGAACCCTGTGGCAAATTACTATTCACTAGCATAGTTCTACATCACAATTAATCCAGGAAAGTAGAGCCTGTTGTTAAAAAATGTTGCCACATCTGATAAGCCGTCTATAGATTGTGGTTAGGGAGTCACGCTGTATTATATCTGATATATTGTTACCAGAATACAGTGGCCCTATTCATTCATTCAGGTACCAGGGTAATGTAAGGCAAATGAATGAAATTGAAATAATCTTGCATCTTACAGTTGCTAAAGTGTGTGTTAATTTCCATTTAGCATGATTTAACTTGTCCCTTCGTTCTTATAATAATGGAATTCTACACCTCGGCCTATAAACGGATTCTAGACCTTCATCACATTTCTGACATTAAAATCATGTCCTCTGTTTATAATCGAATTGGTTTATAAATGAAAATGAGCAGTATTTATCTATCAAAAGTCGGATACTAAGTATAGCTTCTCTGGTTCCTTTGTTTTTCTTACAACTACATTTTTCTTCACCCACTTCAATACCTAACTTGTTTTTAATTCTTGTATGTCTTATCTTGAGTAATAATTTACTGATGTGGTTCATCAAACTTATTGTTCTGTATTCTGTGCAATGCACCGCTCTTGGTTTCTTAGGTAGTGGTATGATAACTGATGATGTCAGGTAGTGTTTAGGTATGTGAACTATTTTGTATGTCACTGTAAAGTTCTGAGTGTGCATAATACATTGTGAGTGAATGCACTAATAACTAATCTTGTGTCTGTATTCTGTGCATAATTATGTCATTAAAACAAGTAATAGAAGAAAATTGTTATGTTTACTTGTATAAATTATTTGAAGCACAATAGTCCTGTCTCTATGTTATTTATGTTTATAAGTAGGTTCTCATACTACAAATACTGATCTATGTTTGTGTTCCTGAAGATACTTCAATACTTGTACAGGATGTTTGTTGTTGTTGAAATAGTCCCTGTCTCGATTGGTCCATTCTCAGTGACTTGAGTACACACTCTGAATGTCATGAAGAGATCATTTGGGGGGAGGGGGGATGTGGTTGGTCAAATACAGAAAACCTGTTTACTTGAGTTGCAAGGTGATTTGGTGCCACTAGAACGGACGTGATTCAATTCCTGTCAGCCTTAAGAATTATGATTACTACAAATATTATTTTGAGCACTACAATGATGACCTGTCATGTCCTTCATGTCTGCAAAAGCAGAATCCAATGATACAATACATTTCACACAGCATCAAGAAAATGAGAACAATATCTTTAACAAACAATCATTCAGCAATAAACAGCAAACATTATGTTTTCTATCAAATAAACAGCAAACATTCGGTTTTCTGTAAATAAACAGCAGACATTTAGTTTTCTATAAAATAAACTGCAGACATTCTATTTTCTATAAAACAAACTGCAGACATTTTTCCTCTCTACAAATGAGCAATGGAACAAGATAAATGGTAACACTAGAGAATAAGACAAGATCCAACCTTCCAAGGTCGTCGTATGCCTTTGAAGACATCAGGGACAATCAAAGGGAGAACCAAAGCTTCTTTCAGCAGCTCCTTAGCTTTGGTCAAACTGGCAATGTCATTCCTGAAGTTTAGAGTCAGTAACATGATCAAAATGTATCAAACTAGGTAAAAGCAAACAATCAGCTAGACTATGGTTAACACTTGTCATTTCTTGCTTTCACTCGTGTTCACTATTTCATGTCTGCATTGTCGGACAAGACTTTATGGATTAACTCCACCATTGTCTGAAGCTTTTCTTTGGTTCCATATATCTTTGCTTGCAGGGTTGCACCGTTGGGTCAGTACTAGGGACAGTTCTGCAGAATATGTTCAGAGGTCTGTACATGCATTCCACAGATGCACATTTGTGTGGCGCACAGTCGCATCTTGTGTGTGATTTTATTCAGTCTGTTGTGTCTTGTCCTAAGGCAAAGTATGGTCCCTGCCAATTTAGGTAATGGTAGGCGCCTTTTGTCAAGCAATGTTCACTTTTAATGGTTTGTATAGCTCCTTTCTTGTCTTGATATGAGACTTCATCATCTTCTTGCATACATGAGTAACATTCATCATAATCTTGGTTGTGGTTTTGTTCAGAAATAGATTGTGATTTTTCCAATGTTCGTTGATGGAATTTATTATAATTATTATTTATTTTATAGTTGAATTTTTATTCTTCATTCACTTTACTTTTGTGGATAAATATGAAAAAACAAACAGATTATGACAAATAGCTGTGAAATTATGACATGTTTAATATAGGTCTAGTGTGTCAGACACAAGATTTTGTGATTGTCATTTTGGGACCACTTCACTGCCACATGCTAGTGATATGAAGCAATTTTGAGACCACTTCACAGCCACATGCTAGTGATATGAAGTATTTTGGGACACTTCACAGCCAGATGCTAGTGATATGAAGTAATTTTGGGGACCACTTCAATCTTTGATGAGGTAGCCATCACTGATGAATAGACAGACAACTGTAGTGTTTAAAAGTCTGTATTCTTTATCTAGCAGACACTCATCACAAAATTTTTCCTATCTATTGAGTTGACATTCTCAGGCAGAAAACTACCACTGGAGGTACTTGTTTTCCTACTCTATCACTTGTGATCCAAAGATTGCTCGCTCTTAGCTGTCACACTGCCATACAGTCATGCTGACTGTGAAAAGTCAATTTCTATGGTAAAAAAATTATTCATATAGATTGCAGAAAGTCCCTCAATTCAGACACTGTAAAATATTTGCATAGAGTAAAATAAACACTCTTGAATGGATACCTACAGGCAAAAAGAGCCAGGGGTAGACCAAAAGAAACACTCAGAAGAACAATACTTAGAGAAAGTAAAACAATCAATATCAATCAATAAACCCATGCCTCAGGCAATCAATATACACTATACACACTATTCAGGAACTGCACAAAATAGCTTTGAACAGACAGAATTGGAGAGATCTGACTTCCGCCCTATGCGCTAACTTCAACGATAAAGGAAAATGAATGAATGAAAATAAACACTGATATGTCTAAATTTAGAACCCCCCCCACCCAACTCTTGAACAGAGCAAAGGGTGCATGTGTTGCCTATAATATAAAGATGGGCAAATCCCTTGAAGTTGAAGCATTAAGATAATTATGGCTATGATTCATTTGTATATTTTATACTTATAGTTGAAGTGAGTATTTTGCAAGTTTATTGGGAAAACTATTCTACATAACTGTTGGACATTATGAGGTTATCTGTTCACAGTTTTAAGTGTTGATTAGTAAGATGAATGTCTGTTTCTTCCATGTTCATTATAGATTTTATTAACATTTTTGGTGAGAAAATACAATTATTCTGGTCACAAAATACATGTTTCTTCAGAATAATGACACTTATGAAATAGTGACATTAATATTAGTTACAGCAGAATAATGGCAAGAATAATTCAAACAGTAACACTAACAACAACAGCGAACATATTACATGACATACTCACCACCGGACATTTGGGTTTCTCTGGACAATATCTCTCTCCAAGTGCTCAACCAGATCTTTCTCACCTGGTTGGGGTTCAAATCTCTTCTCATCCTGCAAAGATTAAAAAAGTACACTCAATGACATGTGCACTATATGTGTGACACTCCGACAGGCAAACACATGTCTAGCAGTTATTGAGAGTTCCCATCATATCAGACGTGAAATATGCAATATTTTGTATGGAATTTCCATATACAGATTTTCTTGTCACAGTATCTTATATTCCATGTGATCAGTCTATTTTCTTCTGTCACAGCATCTTATAATATTGCACATATATATATATATATATATATATATATATATATATATATATATATATATATATATATATATATATATATATATATATATTATATAAAAGTGTATATATATATATATATATATATTATATAAAAGTGTATATATATATATATATATATATATATAAAAGGAAAAACAGTACACGAAGCCAGTGGTGCCTATACCGCAACAACGAGCATTCTATCTATGGAAGTATTCGCCGTAACGCAGGCACTTTACTGGCTGGAGTTGCAAACCTATTCCCATGCTTGCATACTAAGTGGTTCACTGAATATGATTCAGAAAGCCAAAACAGGTGATGTACATAGGGAATGGGCGGAGTCATTGGAGAGAGCTAACATGTGGACATCACTACGAAAACTCACGCTTATTTTTGTCCCCAGACATGCGGGCGTGGAGGGAAACGAACGTGCCGACTAATTAGCAAGTCTCGCCACCACAACAGACGGTCAGCCTATGGACCGAGCAGACATACTCACTGCTCTTCGTGAGTCCTCACGATCAGAGGATTTTGAGATGAATAAGCATGAGTCAAAATCAAGAATGCAAGAATTGGGAGTGAGGATGGGCATGGCCCGAAGAGAACCCTTAACAAAGATTTCAAAAAGAGTAGTGAAACAACATAGAACCGGAACCATCAGCCATTATACCCTGACATATTTACTGCAGCGGGGATCAGAGCACCTATGGACGTGTCCGGTGTGCGAAGATGATAATCAATATTCTACCAACACTTCTTTATGCTGCGTCATCCAGGACTGTCTATGAAAGACATGCTCGACAGCTTAACTCTTTTCATCTTCGGTGCCTACGAAACCTCATGGGAGGACATCTATGAACTCACAAACCAAATTAGTTAATTACCAATTTTAATAAAAAAAATTTTAAATCGCATTTAATGTTTTTCATGCCATGCTCATCTTCGCTTGCGAAGGAGGAACATCATCACCATCACTTATTGTATAAATGAGAGTCATGACATGTGAAACAATATCCCAGGAACAGAACATTAAAGACACAACAACCACTTACCTGTTTGCCTTTCTTTCCTTTGCCTGAACCAGAATCCCTGACAGCACTAGCTGGACCTTTCTGTACAGGAGATGGGCCTGCTCTGCTGACCACTGCTCGTGATGGTTTGCCATTCTGAGTTATCTTCTGCTGTGCCACCCTTACAGGTCCTCGCATATTTGGAGATGGTCTGCTCAAAGCAACAATCAGTTTGAGAAATAGACTTAGTCAATAACACAGAATATGAGTGTCTGCTGTATACTGATAAATGTTAACAGTTTGAGAAATAGACTTAGTCAATAACACAGAATATGAGTGTCTGCTGTATACTGATAAATGTTAACAGTTTGAGAAATAGACTTAGTCAATAACACAGAATATGAGTGTCTGCTGTATACTGATAAATGTTAACAGTTTGAGAAATAGACTTAGTCAATAACACAGAATATGAGTGTCTGCTGTATACTGATAAATGTTAACAGCTGTTTTAATAGAGAAAATATGAGTGCTGTATCTATCTAGCTATTTGCTAAACCCTTTGTTGCTTTTCAGCGTCAGGGGTAGAAGACTTTTTTGGAGATGGCCTCGTGTGTGCTGAATATATTGAGGAATTTTTCGCCTCTGGTACTGGAATTATTCTGGTCATCCATCGTTTTTGTCGTCGGCATCTAGGTCTGCCTTCACTGCATCTGTGTAACATAGCTTGCTGTGGTATGCTGTCTGCTGATGTGTGCAAACCATTTGATCTGTTGTCTCTTAATATATTCCAAGATTGGGGTGGTGCCGGTTCTTTGTCTAATGTCCTCATTCCTCACCCTGTCTCTTAGCGATATTCCAAGGATTCTGCATAAACATGAAATTTCAGATGTCACAAATTTATGTTTATCTTGTGCAGTCGTTGTACATGTTTGGTATGTCTAATGTATGACTGGTCAATGTTAACCACTGTATTTAATAGAGAAAATATAATCAAATGGATGACAGGAAGAGTAGTTTGTGAACAGAAGGAACTTCCAAAAAACAACAGGTCACACCTGGTTCCCATTTACTTAAATTGTTGTGGTGATTCATGATTATTCTTAGGGAAAAATGTAACAGTGGTTTTCCCTTGCTTTCCTTCTGATGTGTATGGTGTGATCCATTAGTCGTTGGCTGAGAAGTCTGAACTTACAAGGCAGCAGATAGTTTAAAATAAGAGTTTCTTTCTCCTAGATAAGCTGCCCTTTCAAGCTTCATCTACTAGGGTGAAGATATCTTTCAAACTATCGAGTTTTATCTACCCAGGTACAGCTATCTTTTAAGCTATCGAGCTTCATCTACTTGGGTAAAGCTATCGAGTTTTATCTACCCAGGTGAAGCTATCTTTGAAGCTATCGTGCTTCATCTACCTGGGTGGAAAAAAAAACAGAATAATAAAAAGTTATAACCTAGTAAGTCTTATGAAAGCAACACAGAAAACAAAAGACACCTACCCAGAATAATGGAGCCATGCCTATATTGATGGGTCTGCTTTCAAAATCACCATTAAAGCAAGTATGGTGTCTTTATAGAATATCCAAACATCTGATGAATTGTTTGTGGAGAGATGTACTCTAACAATGAAGCTGAAATAACATCATGAAGTTGGGGGATAGACTGACAACCTGTCTCTTGTGAAAAAATCATTGTCACATCTGGTCTCAATTTCTTACGTTTGTCTGCTATCAAATAATACCCATGAATGATGAAGAGATGCATGCTGGCAGACATTGCCCTTTTGTCCTATGGTGACAGACTCCTAGGAAATGTGGAATAATAGCAATGTTACGTGGTCTAATGTGGCCCAGAAGAGTGTGCTTTGCTCCTGGGAGGACGTGATAATCATGAGATACTGACATACTGGAATGCCTCCATTGGGGACTAAACATGTATCCACAAACTCCCCTACACATTTCATGCCTTAGAGATGACCTTATGTGATTTTGGGTGTCACCTCAGTTACACAACTGAGAAAAACTGAGCTTGTGTCAAAAAGGCTATGGACTATGAAGAGCTACCTGTTCACAGCTAAAGGGATTATTTCATCATCAATGACCATGAACACCTCTAAAAAAATATTGAAATCTGTGAACAAGGAGACATGGCCATGGGAAACACTGGGAGAGAAATCTATAAAATATGACCATCCCAAATACAACAACTTCCTGGGAAGGAAAGTACCATATTCCGACTCTGCACACAAGATATACAGCTTAACAATCACCTGACCAAAAATTTTGAAAAAAAAAAAACCATCCAGGTGTACTGGGTACTCATAGCTATGAAACTGTCAACTACCATCTTTTGGATGATTACTCACTTCTGGATGATGTCAGAAATACTTCTCCTTTCAAGGCCAGATAAATAGAATAAAACAGCTCTCACACATATGTATATATCAAACAATGGCAGTGAGTCAATAGACTGCTGGATCAGTAACCAACCAATAGAACAACAGGTGGCCCGTAGTAGCATTTGAACTGAAGGAACTTACAGACAGCAGATCACAAAGTAGAAGTTGGATGAAAATAAATTATTGAAGACACAAATAGAAAATGAACATAAAAAATAGATCAATAACAAATACCTTTGTTCAACAGGTGTAGGGGGAGGCCACATGTCTGGGTCACGAGTTGGCTGCTCATGTCGTTGGTCATGGAAGTCGTGGACAAATCCACGGTCAAGTCCAGGATTGACAGCTTGTGGACTTGAAGACAACTCTGCACGAAATGCATGCAAAGTTGCACTAATCTCTTTCACTTGCATATACTCCCTTTGAATGTCCAGCTTCAACTAGAAGAAAATGTGGAAAAGTATTACATGGACAGTATTCTGTTCTTGTAATGGACTAACAATAAAACATGGCTAGTTCAACCAGAAGTGAAGTATAGTCAAATAAAGTTTTCACTTTTAACTCAACTCCAATGGAGAGTATTATGTTAGATCTGTATTTTAACTCAACTATAATTGGGAATATTGTGCTAGATTTTTATTTTAACTATATTTAAACTATTTCATGTTATACTGTTATTTAGCACAGTCAATACTGAAAAAATACTGCACATATCAAGTATAATATAATTTTTTTTATTTTGTGTAGTAGGCTATTTTTCTTAAGTATTAATCATCACTCCTGAAAGTTTCATAACAGCCAATGTGAGACTATTAACAAATGACTCATGAAGATAGCTAAACATTCAGTTAACAAAAAATGACTCATGAAGATAGTTAAACATTCTGTTAACAACAAATGACTCATAAAGATATGCTAAAAATAATCCAACAAAAAAAAGTAAGTCTCTGACTACACAGGAGACAATTATTCTTTTGGGCAGATAATACAAAGAAATCAATAAGGCAGTTACCTGTTGCCATTCCTTTTTTCTGTCAGAATCTTTTAAAGTGGGTATGAATCTGTGTATCTGCTGCAACACACCTTGATAGTAGACCATAGATGTGTCATAGTCACCAAGTAAAGCATTCTCACGAGCTGATTTTGTGTTGTCGTTAATCTCAACAAGACTCATACTGGACTCTAACATACATCATAAACATTATTATAGATTTTACTGTTTTACACAAAAATTGTACAAATAAGTCAAATATAGCATTTACTCTAGATCAGTAGTTTTCAACCTTTTTTTTAACCTGCAGCATGATGTCGGTACAAATACTGCCAACAGATGTCTTTCCGTAAACAGCTGTTGGCAGTATTTGTAACCCATTAGTATGCACTCAGATCAGACCCCCGACATGTTCAGTAAAGCAGTGCCTCATCTAGGAAGATCTATCAACCTTAGGCTAATTTGACAGTCACTGTTACCCAACATGGTTCATACGGAAGAAATTAGGTCTGGGACCTAGGGACACAAAGGGTGGTGATGGAATAGTCTTCCTACATGAGGAACATCTCGCTGGCTGCGAAGCGCCTCTTCAGAGGATAGACAAACAATGGGTGACCCAATTATAAAAAGTTAGTAAAAAATGGTGTCCATTTCAACAAATTCCTCTCGATTCAAACAGACGATTAACAATTTAAATGGCAGCTCTGATCTCATCATCATCATCAAGTGCCGTCTCTGCAACAAAGGTTGGCTGCAACATATCTCCAACATCTCCTGTCTCTTGTCTTGGTGGTGCACTCTGCTAGACTGTAACCTGTCCATCTTGTGATGTTACTCTCCCACTTGTATCTCTGCCTATCTCTTGCTCGCTTCCCTTTGATTTTACCCTCAAGTAAGGTCTTCAATAAGGTGTCATGTCTTTTAATGAAACGAACGTTCACTGAAGACACATACAATGTGCATTCATTCAATTTGCGCACAACGCATTGAGAGGCCCCCCCTCTTCCCTAGAAGACCCTTTGGGTGGGGGCCTCTCAGTGTGTAACGCACACATCGAATGATTGCTTACAGACGATGCATGTTTTTTATCTGCGCGCCATGGAAGTTGTATGAAATAAAACCTAATATTAAAAAGTTGGAATATGTGGGAATATCATTCCATATACAACCCTACTGCTTACTTCTTGTTATTTAAGATAAAACCTTTGTCAGTCTTTGCTTTCTGCTACTTAACTATGTTGAATAGTCATTGTAAAATATTCTCACTTTTTGCAATCTGATGTCATCTGCATATCACAAGTTATCACTAGTCCTATAATATTATTAGCCTAGGCCTAACAGTATTACTTACTGTATTATAAGTATTAACCTAATCCTGATACGTAATAAATACTACTTTTTTACTTAGTAATAGTAGTAGTTACTAGTTAGTAGTTAGGTCCAGCAGGCCTAGCCTATAATAACTATATAATAATTTGGCTCAACTACGGTACTTTCATCTACGCTGAAAGTATAATGAGGAACGTGAGAGAGGACATACACAACAATGACTACCACGCTTTAAACATAGGTTGATTCCTAATCCCGGAACTACGCTAAGCAGACGACATAGTACTTCTTTCAAACGATATAAAGGGATTGGAACAACTAATCAAGAACACAAAGAAATATAGCGAAGCACAAAATTTGTATTTAAACACGCAGAAAACAAAAATCATGTCAACAGATATAACAACACAACAACCAAAAATCCGAATAGACAATACCGAGATAGAATGTGTGGATAAATTTGAATACTTAGGAGCAAACATCAACGGTGCAGGAGACTGCATGGCAGAAATAAGGAAGAGATTGGCAATGGCATATTGAAAAATAACACGGCTGAAAAACAACAAAATAGAAATGAAAGTGCTAATGTTACGAGCTTTTATTTTTCCGGTTGCAACATACGGCTGTGAAACATGGACTCTAAGTAAAACAGCTGCAAAGAGGATCAAAGCCTTTGAGCTGAAATGCTACAGGAAGATACTTAGAATATCATGGAAGGATAAAATCAGAAACTCAGATATTATAAACACACTGAATATTCCAGAGTGTTGGTTACTAAACACAATAACAAAAAGAAAACTACGCCTGTTTGGTCATATAAAGAGACATAACTGTTTAGAAAGACAAATAATGGAGGGAAGAGTACCTGGGAAGAGGAGAAGGGGCAGACCAAGAAGACGATGGACTGACGACATTAAAGATAACATGAATACATCGCTAGAAAATGCAAGCCACATCGCCCAAAACAGAGAGTTTATTGGGAAGACAACGTTCTGGAAGGAATACGTCACATGACACGGTATAAGTCTTCACTGTGACCTTTGTTCTAGTTTTGATGTATTTCCTGACCTTTGTTGTGTGATTCGACAAGTTTAAGGCAAGTTAAGGTTAAGTACTTAGATTACAATTAGGAATAGAAATAATATTTCTAATGTGTGTGCGCACCTCGCTCCGTGTATAGCGCGCAGAAATACTGATCGTTCAGTACCAATAGTGGAAAATTTGTTTAAATGTGTAAATTGGAAAAGAAACAGATTATGCATAAGTTCCGCTGTGTCTAGATTTGAACACAGCGATTGTTGGGATGACGTCACGGCAGCCATTAATTTAATTGGCGCTACACAGACATCTGTGACGTCGGATAGTTAATAATAAGTGTGCTATTTATAGCACAGTGAAGACTTATTCCGTAGTTTAGCCAATAATTTAAATTAGTGTATAATATATTTTTATTTATAATCAATCCATCATTATAATATTAAATTTAAGTAATTTAACTTAGGGTTATTTAATATGAGCATATCCCTATATTATATAGTTAATAGTCTATAACTATAACATAGAACTAGCAAAACTAGTGTGTAATACTGTTGTAAAAATCAAAACCATTTAGAAAATTTTGTCCACATGCCTAGTGTAGTTAAGTGCACTGTACTGCTGTAGCGTCACTAACTAGTAGGACTAACTGTACACTCAGACACTGTATTAGGCCTAATTTTTTAGTCGCTAATTATAATTAATAATGATCAGTCTTAGCTCTACATGCTTGTCTTCCCGAGCGTTAATTTCTAGTTTCAACAACAAACGTGACGTGAATATACATTTCTATCATTAACTTAGATTAGTAAGTACCTTTAATAAACTTCAGTTTTGAGAAATAAAATCCAGAACTTTATGTGTGAAATGGAACAACAACAAACAAGTCTGGAATATTTTAACAATATTATCAATAGCTGTTCTATTTAAAACAAAATTTGTTACGAGTTTCATTGGATGACACTCAGCAGCTATATCCACGCAAATTTGTATTCAAACAACTATTCGTTAACAGAAGTCAGTTCATTCAGACACTTCAAAATTTCATCACAGATGTTATCAGAAAACGCCGTCCTACATCAGGCATGTCCTACGCGCAGACACCAACAGAATACACCACCAATCTCTTGAATGGATACCTACATGCAAAAGAGCAAGGGGTAGACCAAAAGAAACATTCAGAAGAACAATACTTAGAGAAAGTAAAACAACCAATATTCATACTAGTCAAGAAATGCACAGAATAGCTTTGAACAGACAGAATTGGAGAGATCTGACCTCTGCCCTAAAAAGGAAAATGAATGAACTATTCGTTCCAATACTTCACTTGTGATTGTTGTTACCTCTAATATTTTATGGTAGTGCGTCCTGATATAACCTAATTTGACTTGCCCGCTGGTTGAAAGGCTGTGCCTCTCCATAAGAGAGGTAAACTCGTTAACTGCCTACCTACTCAAAATTCAACCTTATTTACAAATTTTATTTTTTAAAGATAGATAATAATTATTTTGGGGTGATACCTCAATATTTTGAAATAGATCTACATGGCGTTCTGCTGTCAAAAGGAGTGCACTGTCTTGTGAAAATAGGAGAAAAGCTGCAGCTCAACAGAGGAGAGTGACTAGAGAGTCACGGATAGACCAAAATCCGCCTACAGTGGTCATTCCATGTCCGAACTGTCCAAGAACATTTACGGCTGGAATAGGGCGCATTAGCCATCTACGAACTAGGATGCATGGTCATAATTCTAACTGAATTTTCAAAAGTGGATGTAAAAAAATGGTCATCATCACTTGTGATGGATGAACACACATTTTATGGTAGTGCGTCCTGGTATAGGCAACTTAATTAGATTTTGTTATCCTCTGGTTGAAAGTGCGCTCCTCTCCAAAAGAGAGGCAAACTCATTAACTACATACCATTTGATTTTCTTAGGATTAAAACCCGATTTTAAAAACATTTTATTTGATAAAATACATAGGCCTATAGTCTACAACCAACACAGGAAGACGAAAAACACAAAGGTGACAAACATTAAAAGCCCCCACGCACTGCTAATGTCCACATATTACCAGCAATTGAGGGAAGGTTTGACAGTTATTGACAAGATGGAGGAGGGTTGACAAAAGTTGACGTCAACAATACTATTTTTTCTAAACTGTCAATTAGGTCCTATCTACTGCATTTTTCCCGTTCGGGAGTTGCAGGGAGGTTTCGAGTGACTTGTTTCTACAATTAAATTGCTTAAATTCAAAACATTTATCTAAATATCTTGAAAAAAATAATGCAGTTATTCTGTGTAATGTTTTCTGCTAATTAAATTTTTTTTAAGTGGAAGCGGTTAAATTGTTTTAAAATAATTCCGCTTACGCATGCGGTTGCATCTGTGGATCTCACCAGTGGCACACTAGACAAACCACCCATGCAACAGAAAACTTTAGTAGATGACGTGCCGTTATATTTAGCCTCTCTTTTGGAAGCTTTGTAGCCTGTCATCTATACAATTATATACCCTCCTCTGAGTAGAAGGCTCCTTCAATAGACATTTCACAACGCTGAAAGCTTCTGAATATGAAAGAAAGCTCAGAAAAATCACATGACTGCACATAGGAAGTAAGAGCTAATCGTCCGCAATTCCTGGGGGTTCTCAAACAATCAAATCATAAGCACAACACTATCAGATCATAAAAGATGTGACATAACAGGCAGACCACCACTCTCCTTGCGTCACTTATCACATCGCGTCTTCAGGCAATATTTGAACACCCAATAACGATGGTCAAGAGATGACACTCCGCTGTCGGGAAACAACCTGATACTAGAAATGCGAGGACTACGGTAATAGAGGGCGAATGTAAAAATGATAGCACTGATCCCAGACTATAGTTACAATTATGTCAAACGCGCCCTGGTATAATAACAAGTGACTATTGATGAATATATATTCATATGATTAAATAGTCTTTAATCTCAACATAACACTGTTTTAAATTATTGTTCCGTTCTTTTTCATCTATTTTTTCTTCATCATATTTGCTCTAACGAAGGTTAGAGCATAAGATAAATCATATCATAAGATAAATTTGTAGCAGCATTATTTGTTCTTCATTATCATTATTTTCATTATCTTATTATTACAAAGTATTAGTAGTCTTATAAAAGTAAAGGTAGGTCACATGTCAGCAACCTGCCGTCGGGGATGAAGATAACTTCCTGTACTAAATCGCACACGATGTACCCCGGTGATAGTAAGCAGGCTTGATGATGATATAATATTTTCTAATTTTGATGTACCCGCCATGATGAGATTTCATATTGAATATTTATATCTACGGTAGTAAATTTCTGATGAGTAACCCTTCTTGGCAGCTCAATTTGATTCTTTTAAAAGTACGGTCCTTCTAACGTTGACTTAGGGATCAATTGGCCTATGGTGAGTGAGTAATTGTTAATAGAGTCTGCAAAAGTTTTTTCCTTGCAGTCGAGAGAGAAGGGCGATCAATAAAAAAAGTGTTCGTCAATTTTGTTTAAAGAAGAGCAGTGTCTACATTTAGTTTGTTGCCATGATTTTTAAGGCTATTTACTTCAGTAATGTCCAGTTCAAAAGAGAACTATTGATTTATCCCTCATAGTATATAGCCCATTTGTGCTGTAGTTATCTTTTGATCGTGTCATTTCAGTAACGGCATATCGATACTAATTACCGTCTTCCTCGCCAGATTTCCCCAAAGTTATTTCTGAGAATCGGTTTAATTCTTCTTCTTCTTCTGCGTTCGTTCTCAAATTTCTATAGTTTAGAAGGGTGTAATTCCGAGTGTGCAATACGCAACAATTGAAAGACCTGGCAACACAAAGACAGAAATGGAAAGCTATGGTTTCTGCCCTATGCGCCGCCTATGGCCCTGGAGGAACATAACATAACAATTCCGAGTGTGTGTCATGGTTTACAGCTTAACTGCAATATTTGCGTCTTTCGGCCTATATCCGACTTTAGCATGATTTTGTGTGTGTATGGTAACTTTGATTCTATACTGGATTGGGCAGCTAACTCCACACCATAACATCATTAGTCTCCTCTTACGACGTGCATGGAAGACAAGCAGTCTTGCTATTCTTTCGGTCACTGAAAACACACAAGGTTGACTGTTCTATTCTTTTCGTTTGTTGCACCTCTATTTTGGATGTATGTTTCATTTTGTAGCTTTGAGGCACCTCTATTTTGGATGTCTCTTTTATTTTGTTGCCCTGATGTACCTATTTTTTGGATGACTGTTTCATTTTATTGCTCTGGAGCACCTCTTTTTATGTTTCACTTTGTTGCTCTGGCACACCTCTTTTTTTTTTATTCCTGTTTCATTTTGCTGCTTTGATGCATCTCTCTTTTGGATGTTTTTTTTATTTTATTGCTCTGATGCACCTCTCTTTTAGATGTCTGTTTAATTTTGTTGATTTGATGCACCTCTTTTTGTGGATGCCTGATTCATTTTGTTGCTCGGATGCACCTCTCTTTTGGATGTCTGTTTCATTTTGTTGCTCTGGTGCATCTATTTTTGGATGTTTTATTTTGTTGCTCTGATGCACCTCTTTTTTGGATGCTTGTTTCATTTTGTTGCTCTGATGCACCTCTCTCTTGGATGTCACTTTCATTTGGTTGCACCTCTTTTTTAAAATATCTATTTCATTTTCCTGTGTTCTGGTTGTTTTCTGAACTTGATTATTTATCTCTGTTTCATTTTCGGTTAAATCGCTATAGGCCTATAATGGGTTCCAGTGAAAGATGACGCTGATGGAGTGATTAGGAGATTTCACCACTTTTGCTATATAGAGGATGCCCAGCTTTTCATGGCAGTGGATTCTAGATGTGTATTCATTGTTAAGCGCAACGAAACACATATGACAACTTTCAGTATGAGGATAAAGGTTGATGCTATTACTGCAACCCCCCCCCCTATGAATCTGATAGCCTCAAATAAATACGGATTTTATAATATATGATATTTATTTCATGATTCATAAGTTTACATTTATTGGCATGAGTGTATGCCATTTATTTGTTCACCAACCTCCTGGGCTGGGTATGCTGGCGTTCGCGGAAATGATGAGGAGATAGGCTTGCGTCAAATGCACATGGATTAAGGGGACCTTTGGAATTGCTCTGTCAGATTTGGACTGTGCGATAGATGGCGCATTAAGGATGTGATTGGAAGAACTTGGATATTAAGTGTGGGACTAGTAGGATTTTGACATCCGAAGAGCAGGATGAGGAATGTGCTTAATCAGAGCCTTGGGCCGGAACCAATGAATATAGGGCCTAAGATTTATTCGAAAGGGGGGGGGGGGTGATCATCTGTGGGTTTAACGTGCTGCAATGGCCTCTGGTCATAAGCAACAGAGTGTTTTGGTTTCAAAAAAAAGATCTGGAGTAACCCACAACCAAAAAATTGTACATAAGAAACGAGAGCTTCGTCGATTTTAATTCCTTGGGATTGAAACAAAGAAACAAGGGAAGATCTGATACCGATCTGCCAGGAGTAAATTACGCGAAATAGTATATATTTGTGTGTTTGATTATGCTGTAAAGTACAATGATGTGCGATTTTATGTAGGTATGCATTTAAAATATATTTTAAAATCACATATATACCGAAAGCATGTTCGTGAAATATTTGCCTTTGTATTTAAGTTTGCAATTTATGTTTACTTTGAGTTACATATTAATTGACATACTGGCAAATTAAACAGGAAGTTGAGGCTCCCACTGTGTTTATCTCTAATCCTCAAGTTGCGGAAGAGCAAGTTACTTACAGGCCATTGAACATTAAGTTTAAAGAGGTAAGTCTACGTTTGTAGCATTATTGTGCACTCATGATCTAGGAATAATTAGTGAAAAAAAGGAGTAACTTGTAGGGACTAAGTACAATTTTGTGATTATGAGCTTCATTTCCAAGTCCTTTCTTTGGGCAATTGAAGCCTGGAAAACACCCTACTGCCCCCTAATAAAAACTACTAGATTGCTAAACATTTTCTTCCAAGCACACGTCACATGATGATATTCTAATACATTTTATAATTGTATTATTCCTCTTCTGGTCTGATTTGACCTCTTAACTGAATGTTGCTATAATATCCTGATTTACCTTCCTTAGTAGTGACTTCAACTTCCTTGACGAAGGCTCGCAATTCGTCATTTTCACAATTCAACTGCTGTACACTAGGCATTAGGAAATCGTAAGGGGACGTGAAAGTGAATGTGGCTTAAATTACTTCCCTTGTTTTGATAGCGTCCAAGAATCCATTTTTTGCATCACGTGAAACACTGACCAACGCAATTGTCTTTAGGTAACTTAACGCAACCTTATTGCCTATAAAAAACAACTGTTTAAGCTTTCTCATTCATTTGTGCCTCGAATTCAGTAACTATCCATTGGAAAAACGTTCTATAATTTTTACAGTTATTTATTAAACAAGCCCAGGTAAGTGATTTTCATCTTTGCACACGTTTATCGAATTAATTTTATTGTGATAGTATAATTGTATATGTCTAACAAATATAGCAACCATTTCTCTCTTTATATACGAAATTTTTACTATTGTTGGAAGTTCCCGGTAATTTTTATCGAATTTAAAAAAGACCCACTGCAGATCGGTCACGCGTTCCATAGCCGCCATATTGTTTCGCGCTATTCCTTCCGGCCGCGTCGGTAATTCTGAAATGTCTCTTATTTAAAGAAATTTACGTTTAACAACTACAATTCTTGCCAATTTTAATTTCTTTGGATCAATTTTAAATGATTCTAGTAACAAATCTAAGATTTATATGTTAAATAATTCGAATTATTGGTACAAAACAATGCATAGGTGCGTGTGCTATCCTGCGTCCGTCGCCATGACGACTTAGACTTAAGTCTAAGTGTTTTCTTAGTCAAATCGTCATGTTTAATGTGGATAATTATACAAGAAACACATTGTACATTAAATATATATTGTTCTATGAGTCCAATTCTTATAATTCTCTCATGGAAATTTCATAAAGTTCATTTTAATTTGAGAGATGCGTTCTCCTTTCATTAGACCTAATAATAAAAAAAATAAATCATCAATGTAGAGAACGTCAACTGCAGCATCTTCCAAACTTTCTCATTCTTTTTGATATCTTTGTCTCTTGTTTTTTATCATCAAATTTTCTACATAAGAATATCCACACTACAAAACATATATAATAAAGTATTTAATTATATAGAGCTAATTAAATATCACTAATATAGGAAAAAGAATATTCATAATGATGTCAAACCATTTTGAAAATTTGGTGCACATACCTACCTAGTATTTCACCCATACCTTTGAAATAGAATTGTTTATTTACCTGTGATACCAAATGCCAGTAATAATAATAATAATAATAAAAAAATATATTTCAGATACAAAGAGGGCTGAGATGACATTGCCAGCCATATGCGTGTTGCCATAAAGGGAAGCAAAGAAGAGATTTTAATTATGCTAATTAGACGCCATTATTATGGCTCTGGTTGCATTGGAAAATTAACACATATAATCAACAAATGCGCCTTGTCTTCACAAACACAAAAATGTACAGTTTGCAATATATTTTATCCTAAATAATTAAAAAATGCAATAAATATATATTAAATATTTCAATGTAATTATGCAAATTAGACGCCATTGTTAATTATTTATTAACTCTGGATGTGTCGGAACATTAACACAATATAATCAACAAATGCGCCTTGTCTTCACAAACACAAAAATGTACAGTTTGCAATATATTTTATCCTAAATAATTAAAAAATGTAATATATTAAACATACAAATGTATTTATGCTAATTAGATGCCATTGTTAATTATTTATTAACTCTGGATGCGTCGGAAAATTATTAGAATGTAACCAACAGGTGCGTCTTGTCTTCCCGAACAAGAAAATGTATAATTTATTAGGTTTTTTAGTACAAATAATTATTAGATGTGAGAAATGAATATTAAACATACAATTGCATTTATGCTAATTAGACGCCATTGTTAATTATTTATTAACTCTGCCTGCGTCGGAACATTAACACAATGTAATCATCAGGTGCGTCTTGTCTTCCCGAACAAGAAAATGTATAATTTGTTAGGTTTTTTAGTACAAATAACGTTGATATTTATAAATTAGTGGCTCAGTTCCAAGGCAGGGCCGCAACTTTTTGACAACTGTCATTTCATATTTCCTTATATGTTCCATGTAATTATCTCGAGACAAAAATTAATTCGAAAAAAATTCGTAACTTTTTTCAGAATTGACGTAGAGACTTGGTTGAGGTATCGTTGGATTGCAATTTTCAAGGGCTATCTAACTGTGGTATTTAAAATGCTGTACACCCATTTTGAAAATTTTGTCCTAATGCCTACTGTACACTGTACGTACTGAGGGTACTACGTAACACAGTGCAGTGAGTGTACTGTTTTGGTTAGCAGCACTTTATTATACCAATTACCAATCAATGATAATATCAGACGGCGCATTTGCAGGTCTACACTAGTTTCGAGGTATTACTTAACATTTTCGTGTGATTTAGCATACACGTTAGGGTTAACCGTTATAGAATTAGGGTTAGGAATCCTGGAATGTCAATTAATTAGGGCTCTCTCAGTGTGTAATGCACAGAAATAAGGAGAGTAAAGTATAGAAATCATTGCAAAAGAAAAGAATTTTGTCCAACCTTTCTGTGTTGAGAGATGGGCGTTCTGTCTGTAGTGACTGGGCATGCGCAGTAGCCGTAGTGATGTCATAACATCTATCGATGTGGGTGTACCAAGTAAATCCAAGACATGAATGTAAACAGTGTGCTATTTATATTGCAGTGTTATATGTAGACCTAAACTGCAGTTTTCTTATATGACATATGCGATCTGCCTCATCTTCTTAGAGGATGGTGATCTAATTGATGTACCTGAAAATAACGAAAATGATCAAATTATTTAGGAAATGTCTTAGGCCTATAACCTTACGTTATAGTATTTTTTGGCCAATTTCCTAGTACTAAAAATCATAAATCATTATGATTTGCTAGGGGGGAAGGGTTGAAATCCGACTCCACCATGCATGTGCCGATTGTGCCCTTGGATCATCTATGGACCTCTTGTTTGCCATCATGTTTATGAAATTATAATTAGAAATAAGAACATTTTGAACAAAAGAAAGAACAGAGGAAAAAAAAAATATTATGGCGCTCAAATCAATTGATAATTTGTTTTAGTATTAAAATATAGCAATAAGAAAATATAAAGAATAGTGTCTCCCTTTGTTAGACGCCTTATAGGCTCATCTTCACTTTGTAGATTTACATGCAACAGCACAAAAAATGTTTGTCATGGATGCCAACCAGGATCATTAGGCCTAGTTATTTATTGCAGTAGCCATAATGATGACTGTACAATTGTGCATGTGCTTATTGTTCCAGTCGTCTCGATTCGTCTTGCCACCGGTTTCAAATGAGGTCCGACAAGAGAGTGAGGGTGACGCTTTGCACAACTCTTCCTCACTTCAATCAAAATCCCCAGTGCAAGTCATTTTCACATTCACGAAAATTCACCCGAAGGGAAAAGCTTTTCCCACTGACTCTATGAGCATGGAATGTACGTACACTCCTCGACAAAATAGATCTACATGGCGTTCTAAAATAAAAAAGAGCGCATCATCTTGTGAAAAGAAGAGAAATGCAGCAGCTCAACAGCGGAGAGCAGCTAGAAAGTCACAGATAGACCAAGATCCGTCTACAGTCGTTATTCCATGTCCAAACTGTCCAAGGACATTTACAGCTCGAATAGGGCTCATTAGCCATCTACGAACTCATAATCAAGGACATAACTAAAATTGAATTTTCAAAAGTGGATGTAACAAATGGTCATCATCACTTGTGATCTAGTAATACACATTGAAATACATGTCTATTGTCTGTTACGTAAACATCAGGTATTGTGAAAATAATAAATGGAACAGCAATATGGCAGATGACAAGGTTGGTGACGAGGACTGTCGTTATCATTGAAAATTATGTTTTCCCGCTATGCTTAACATTCTTAAAAGTAACAATTATTAAAAGAAAAATGGTTAAGGAACATAGTAAATCTTGATGTCTTCAATAGTCAACTAAATTAAAAAAGATAATAATGGATTAAGCTTACCAAGAGGAACAAAATCCAGTATTATTTTAATATGAGATAATATTTCCGCCAAACTCGATGATGATGTGGTGCACACAAAACATATCAGAGCCCAAATAACACAAACTTGGATGGGCATTGACATATATTTATTCTCAAAATTTCTAAAAAAAACTAAGTATGGTCTATAGTTTTTTTCCTCCCAAAATTGTCACAAGTTTGTTATAGCTTAAGCAACAATTTTGGGAACTTCTGGAACTCGTATGTCCAAGTACTTACTGTTAGACTAATCTGATGGGGAAGTGATATGCTAATAACACTGAAGGGGAAGGGCTTTTCACTATCAATTGCTGCAGTGAAATACTGTAATAACTGAAGAAGAGGCCCTGAGACATGCAACAAATGCCCTCATTAAATAAACATAAGGCTCAGGCAGAAGATAACATTAGATTGTCATTTTGTATTACTCACAGTAGACCTAATAGAAAATTAGAAACCATATGCATCCAGAATTGCAATAGCTTATGTGAACTGCTGAATACACTTGAAAAGCTAGCACAGTGCTATGGGACGTGCACAATCCAGTGGATACCAGTAGATTGTAACATCCCGGGAAAAAAGCAGTAGACAAATATGCCAAAGAAGGTGGTGCATTGCAACAAGGCTGCCAAAACAGCACTTATCCTTTATTACTCTAAATATTAATTACGTAACGCAGCCATCTGCATGCCAGATTGTTTTTAGACAATTATGTAGGCCAAATGAAGATTTAAAAAAACTGCAACATTGAACACGTTTTTAAAATACTTGACTCACATACTCTTGTCCTACCTATGCATTGCATATAGGACTACCTATCATATTTCTGATGCTATTTCATAACCAAATTAACATGCTCATAATATCGTCTGTGAAAATAAATAATTTGATACCAGTGGCAAGACAAAGTTGAGACGACTGGAAATAGTTTAGGATACAGTAGATGACCAGGGTCCTTGCTGTGGTCTATGTAGTCCCTGTGGCTACGCTGAAAGTCACCTTTATACCCATTGTACCACTAGTAGCACCCACATAGTCTACTGAGACTAGTCGTTACATGCTTCGGTAGGCAAACATTATTTGCAGCGATCTGAATTTTGTCTGTAGCTCTCACTTTCAGTTGGTTTTGTCCACCAGTTTTGTTCACCCAGGTTATGGTCGCTGCACATGTTGCAGGTATTAAAACCACATGAGAGCTGGGTGGCAGGTGGGCTCAGTGGTTGAAAAGTTGCATCCAGAGAAAGCATGGCATGTTCCCAAGACATTGCTATTGGTGTTTTACAATGTTTTGAGACTCAGTGTTTATGCTATCAAAAATTCCTAAGTTATTTTTCCATCTGATGAGGAAGATATTTAATTCATCACTGAAACCAAACAACACTGTCCACTTGCTGGATGTAAACTGAAACCAAACAAAACTGTCCACTTGCTGGATGTAAACTGAAACCAAACAACACTGTCTACTTGCTGGATGTAAACTGAAACCAAACAAAACTGTCCACTTGCTGGATGTAAACTGAAACCAAACAACACTGTCTACTTGCTGGATGTAAACTGAAACCAAACAAAACTGTCCACTTGCTGGATGTAAACTGAAACCAAACAACACTGTCCACTTGCTGGATGTAAACTGAAACCAAACAACACTGTCTACTTGCTGGATGTAAACTGAAACCAAACAACACTGTCCACTTGCTGGATGTAAACTGAAACCAAACAACACTGTCCACTTGCTGGATGTAAACTGAAACCAAACAACACTGTCTACTTGCTGGATGTAAACTGAAACCAAACAAAACTGTCCACTTGCTGGATGTAAACTGAAACAAAACAAAACTGTCCACTTCTCTATTTGCAAAATAACACTGTCCACTTGCTAGATGCAAACTGAAACAAAACACTGTCCACTTCTCTATTTGCAAAACAATACTGTCCACTTGCTGGATGTAAAATGTCAACAGGCATGAAATTGCTACAGTTTATTGACATACTTTTTTTGCATGTAATTCGAGACAGCCGACAGTGTAGCGAGAAACATGCTGTCCACACAGTCTCAGAAAACCCATACATATGTGGATGTATCGAGTAAAAGGGAGAACTTTTTTGGAAGAGGAGAAAACAAAGAGGTTCTGGCGCAACATTAAGAATGAAACAAGAACTAATTAAACTTAGGAAATAAAAACATTGGGACATACTGGTATAGAAAGATATGACAGACCATATGAAGACCATAACTGAAGATACAGTTGAACATAAATGAAGATACAGTTGAACATAACTGAAGATACAGTTGAACATAAATGAAGATACAGTTGAACATAAATGAATATACAGTTGAACGTAACTGAAGATACAGTTGAACATAAATGAAGATACAGTTGAACATAACTGAAGATACAGTTGAACATAAATGAAGATACAGTTGAACATAAATGAAGATACAGTTGAACATAACTGAAGATACAGTTGAACATAACTGAAGATACAGTTGAACATAACTGAAGATAAAGTTGAACATAACTGGAGATAAAGTTGAACGTAACTGAAGATACAGTTGAACATAACTGAAGATACAGTTGAACATAAATGAAGATACAGTTGAGGGATGGCGAACAAGAAGTAGGTAAAGTATATAAGTGGGAGTGAAACATCAGGAGATGGGCAGTGTACAATATCTAAGTGCATCTCTCAGGCTAGAAACAGAGGATATTTGAGGTTCATTGCAGCCATAGGACTATCTGTGTGTGTACTAGAACTTTAGACTACCATATCTGTATAAGAACTAGGACTATCTGTATCTGTGTACTAGAACTATGAACTATCTCTGTTTACTGAAACTGGGGACAAGTTTGTATGTGGAGATGGCTCTTAATGATGACAGTAAAGTCTTACAATTATATTAATCATGAATATATTCTCAGTTAGCTGACATCTTGTTGAATCTAGGAAAACAAGCTAGTTTTCAGTTAGCTTACTTCTTATGGGGTCTAAGCAAACAAGCTAGTTTTCAGTTAGCTTACATCTTATGGGGTCTAAGCAAACAAGCTAGTTTTCAGTTAGCTTACATCTTATGGGGTCTAAGCAAACAAGCTAGTTTTCAGCTAGCTTACATCTTATGGGGTCTAAGCAAACAAGCTAGTTTTCAGTTAGCTGACATCTTGTTGAATCTAGGAAAACAAGCTAGTGTTGAGTTAGCTGACACCTTGTTGGGTCTAAGCAAACAAGCTAGTTTTCAGCTAGCTTACATCTTATGTGGTTTAGGCAAACAAACTAGTTTTCAGCTAGCTTACATCTTATGTGGTCTAAGCAAACAAGCTAGTTTTCAGCTAGCTTACATCTTATGGGGTCTAAGCAAACAAGCTAGTTTTCAGTTAGCTGACATCTTGTTGAATCTAGGAAAACAAGCTAGTGTTGAGTTAGCTGACACCTTGTTGGGTCTAAGCAAACAAGCTAGTTTTCAGCTAGCTTACATCTTATGTGGTTTAGGCAAACAAACTAGTTTTCAGCTAGCTTACATCTTATGTGGTCTAGGCAAACAAGCTAGTGTTGGATCAGCTAGCTTACATCTTATGTGGTCTAGGCAAACAAGTTAGTGTTGAGTTAGCTGACACTTTGTTGGATCTAAGGAAACAAGCTAGATTTCAGTTAGCTCTTGTGGGGTCTAAGCAAACAAGCCAATGAGGAAGGAAATAAATTATTTTGTCATCCCATTTCCTGATGACCATCTTAGAAGGAACTTTCACAACAAAGACATCTCACAAAAATCAGCGTCACAGCCAAAGTTAAAAAGTAGAATATCTGACAAGAAAATACATATTTTAATATTAGTCAGAATCTCGCTGATTAGTTATATGAATTTTTCACAGTCTATTCAGTATACTTGAGTACAGTAGTAGTATTTTGAGCCCACTAAATTTTTATTGCAAATTGAATGGTTATAAATAGTATATAATATTAAAGACTGGTCAGAATTAAGATTCTCCACATTTAGACAAGGAACAAAGAACAGTGTGGAGTGGCAGGAATTCTTTGTTTATGTTTCCAGAGTAGCACCCCTACGATACTGAAGCGTTATGGGTTTGATGATAATGAGTTATAAATAATTATATAATTATTTTGTTCTCTGTCCAGGTGTCACAATTGTCTAGTTTTATGAAATTCAGGTCATTCTGTGTGCTCAAGATGTCCCAATCATATGATGTTCCTCAAAGTCAGGCTATCAATAGTGCTCAGATCTCAGGGTCACCAGGCAAAACTTTCCTAATTCCTAGTCCCATTCCTACAAGACGGACTCGAACTAAATCCATGTAAGAAAGCTATGTGATTTTTGTGTGTGTTGTTGCTTGTCCATTACAAATGGTGATGACCATTTGTTACATCCACTTTTGATATTCAGTTTGGTTCTTGACTAAAGCCAGTAGATGACTAATAGAACCCTATTCGGCCGCAAATGTTCTTGGACAGTTCGGGAATGTGATGGCCACTGTAGATGGTTTTTTATCTACCATGTAGAGTGCCATGTAGCTTTATTTTGTGCAATTTTAAGACAATTAATATCGCTTGCAGCATAAATTACATGTCACTGTGAAATGTGTCTAAAACAATGTGTAAAATATACCAAATTCACATTGTGTGCTAGGTTTGTGAGTGTGTTTTCTATCTCTGTGTGCCAGGTTTGTCAACGTGTTGTCTGTCTCTGCGTGCCAGGTTTGTCAGTGTGTTGTGTATTTCTGTGTGCCAGGTTTGCCAAGAGTTTTCTGGAAAGTTTGATGTGTAGTGTCTTGTGTGTGGTGGTATTTACAGCTTTTATCTCTGTGCTACATACTGTAGTGCATAATCTGTGGCCTTGTGTCTTAAAGTCACCTTCATACCCATTATACCAACTAGTAGCACCCACATAGTCAGTGATAAAAAAAAACTACAGGGAGCAGTTGAAGGTGAAAGAAGCAGAATAAGCAAAAGAAAATCAGTCAGACAACATTAAGGTTTGGAGAGGTTGACATTTTTCCTCACTCATTTGCATCTCTCAGAATAGAAATTGATGGAGGACTTTGTGGGAGGGATGCATATTTGTTTTATGATGTTTTGATTTCCGTATTTACTTTCCCAGAATTTTACTGCTACACTTTTCCCGAGGTTTGGTCAAGCTTGAATCTATTTGTGTTTAGGAAATATCTTCCTCCATATGGAACTCAGATTATGAACCACAATACTTGCTTCAGACTCTCAAGACAAATAAGACCAAATGTACATGGAAATAACTTCACCAAACATTGTATTAACACAGCATTATTAATGTGATATTGTTACAGGAAAAAAGAAATGACCAGAAGTTAGGAAAATATGCTGAAATATGTAGGACATCTTGGAAAACTAGGCGATACCACTTCAGAATGCATATAATAATAATAATAAAACACATAACCCAAAGGTAGTGAGCCCATGGACCACTGGAATAGCAACCATCAGGGTTGTAGGGATCTCATTGAGACATTTGGTGCAGAATGATCTCCATACTTTTCTATCATCGTGTTGAGTTTGAAAACTTCACACTCTGTCCAGTCCTTTATATTATCCATCTATGTCTTCTTCTAGCCACCTCATCTTCTTCAACTCTCCACAGTACCTTGAAGAAAATCTTTTGTCATTGAGGAATGTCTCATCACATTTCTTGACTATCCGAGTTTACGAAGTTTCATGATTATTAACATAGTACTTACACAGGGAACAGGTACTGAAGTCTTACTGAACAACAACTAACACACTATCACTGTCAGATACTCACATGAAATAATACACACAACAATACACAGGATATAATTATACAAATAATAATACACAGGGCATAAGAAATGTTTTGACCAAAAAGCCTTTATCAAGATAAGCACATAGCATCAAAAGATAATGGGTAGAAATGACAACGACACACGCAAACGTGTCCGAGTGAAATGTGGATGTGAGATGCCAGAAGGATTTGAACAGGAAGTACATAAAAACATAAATATATGTGGAAATGAAACGAACAAAAATATGACATAAATGACGGAACAAAATGAATAAAGATAAAGACCACACCAACCAAGAACTATATTTTAAAAAAAAACACAAAATTTTTGTTGGAACTGAGTCCAAATGGGTTGAAGGTACCCAACTTAAAAATAAGACGATTTTCTAGAGAGTATCTAGATCTATCATTGGTAGTGCAGGATCTGATAGCAGTCACCTGAATATCAAGAACACTATCGCCTTGGAAGTGTGTGGCAATAGATGTTCTGTGCTTGATGGCATGAAGATGGTTACAGAAGTGCTCGCTCAATCTTAAGTCAATAGATGTTCTGTGCTTGATGGCATGAAGATGGTTACAGAAGCACTCACTCAATCTTAAGTCAATAGATGTTCTGTGCTTGATGGCATGAAGATGGTTACAGAAGCGCTCACTCAATCTTAAGCCAATTTCACTGATATAACTGCTTGTCGCAGTGTTTACATATGATCACGTAAATGACATTACAGAATTCACATATAAAAGTCTCATCAATAGTGAAAGTGGCCTTGGAAATGAAACGGATCGTTTCTGAACCACATAAGGGCATATGTAGCAATGAACAGCACCAAAATGGTCAGGAACAGAAGATCTAAGGTGGTTTTATCTATTCAAAAAGCCTTGGCAGTGGTAGGAATGTGGTTGTCACGGATAAAGGCTTCCGGCACCTCACTTCCATATTTCGGTTGGACACATTTGTGTGCTGTGATAATTTCTTTTGATGTTTTGTGCGTATCTTGATAAAGACCTTTTGGTTGAAACATTGAAAATGTTTTGTGTATTGTAATTTGTATGTTTTCTTGTTTACAAATCATAATCCCCTAATTTTAGTGATAGTCCGTCTTATCTAAGTGGAACGCTCTCTAAACCAGTGTTTTACGTAAGTATAATTGTTGTTACGTTTCACGCAGTATTACCTTATATTGATTGTCACAGATAAGGGTTTTCACAACTCTCTACCATACTCCCAGCTCTTCACCTTTGTTGCTTATGTAGCGATGGCGATGACTCTCTTGACAAATTTCTGAGATGATTATCTTCCATAAATGCTCGTTCCCTGACAGCATCCTTTCATTGGTTTGGCTCCATGTACACTAGTTATCTTGCCTAGATACCGTGACCAATTCTCAGGGTTCTTCCTCCTCCTCTGATAGAGCTAATCATGTCCTTACCTTTCATCCCCATAACTCCACTGTCCGGCTCATCCTGCTTAAACATTATTCCCTTTGATCATAACACTCGTGCCGCTTTCCAGGACTTGCCTCTGGTTGCCTATAGGCACGACAAGAATCTTGGTCCAAAGCCACCTTAGTTCTTCTGTTTCTGATTATTTCGGTGCTGTTTGTTGCTCACACAATTGTTTCTACACATGCCCTTTTGTGGTTCAGATGTGCTCAGTTTCATTTCCTAAGGCCACTTTCACCATTGATGAAGCAGCCTTTACATGTGAATCCCGTAATGTCATTTACATGATCATATGTAAACGCTGAGGCAATTAGTATATCTGTGAAACTGGCTTAAGATTGAGCGACCCCTTCTATAACAATCTACATGCCATCAAGCACAGAACACCTTCTCTTGTTGCCACACACTTCAATGGTGATGGTCACCATGGTGTTCTTGATGTTCAGATCACTGCTACCAGATCCTGCACCACCGATGATAGATCTAGGTACGCTGTAGAAAATCATCTTATTCTTTAGTTTGGTACCATCAATCCATTTGGACTCAATCTGACCACTCTTTTGTCTAGTTCTCGGTCAGTTCTTTATCATTTTGTTCCATCATATACATCACCTTTTGTTCATTTCATTTCCACATATATTTACATTATTATGTACTTCCTGTTCCTATCCTTCCAGCATCTCACATCCACATTTCGCTTAGACACGTTTGTGTATGTCTTTGCCATTTCTACTTGTTGCCTTTTGATGTTATGTGCTTATCTTGATAAAGGCATTTTGGTCAAAATGTCAATTATGTCATGTGTATTGTTATGTGTTTAATTATAACCTGTGTATTGTTGTGTGTATTATTTTATGTGAGCATACAACAGTGTGATAGTGTGTTAATCATTGTCCAGTAAGACTTCATGACCTGTTTCCTACGTAAGTACTATGTTCATACAGTTTTACAGCAGTATTACCTTTTAACGATTGTTAACAGTGGTTCTGGTTGACCTTCTATTACATTAATTCTATAATGCACAAGCAAGTTGATCTGTTCTTGGTAACAGATACACAATATGTATCACTCTTGCGTGTTATTCACACATTTAAAAAAAATAGATGTCTTATATGCATACCATGTAACAGAATGTAGAGTTGGCCTTGATTGATAGTTGTGATTGTATCATATTACATATAACCGTATGTACAGTTGGCCTTGATTGATAGTTGTGATTGTATCATATTACATATAACCGTATGTACAGTTGGCCTTGATTGATAGTTGTGATTGTATCATATTACATATAACCGTATGTACAGTTGGCGTTGATTGATAGTTGAGACTGTGTCATATTGCATATAATAGAATGTAGAGTTGGCTTTGATTGATTGTTGCAATTGTATCATATTCCCCATATTGTATCATATTCCCCATATTGTATCATATTCCCCATATCTCTTCAAGACACAAGCTGTGCAGGATTAACTCATTCCATGCAAAGTTTTAGTGTTTGGACAGAATTAATGTTTTTGGAGGATTTTTTGGTGTGCACATCTGTCACAGGAATAAGAAATAGTAGTTTTAAATATATATTAATTATAATGTGATATATATATTTTGAAACATAAATGAACAGGGAATGTGGTTATCATAAGTTTATTTTGAATAAAATTGCTTTTATTACTGAAAAATTTATTTTAATAACAAAAAAAATCATTTATAATTTAAAAATGTTTTTCTGCATGAATAGTCAACTAACCAAAAGTCAAATAAATAACTTTCACTCAAACCGTATCAGTTTTGTAGATAACCAAATTATGAATACAAAAATGTCTAGTATATAGGCATAGTGCTTTAATTATGTTTGTTATTTCCAAATAATCGGACTGGTTCTTTGAAATTTGAATCTAGATCTAAGACTTCGATCTGACATTTTTGTCAGATACAAATTTGCAGAAATCTGCTTAGGTATGTTGCCAGATACTGCAAGTTTGGATTTCAATAATTAATGTGACCAAAGTAGATACAGTAGTTATACTTTCACGAAACATAAGCTCACAAGAAAATATATATAGAAAATATAAGAAAAATGGTGTCACATATCACACATGTTCAAAACTTATCAATAAAATAACAAATTGATGTAATAAAACATCAAAGTCATGTCTGAAGTAATGTAAACATATTACACTTTCATGTCAGAAGTAATGTGAACATATTACACTTTCGATCGGAACCATCATTATGTAAAATGATTAAATTAACAAAAAAAGTAAGGATCTTTTAAAAGCTGTCTCGTAATCCCAGATGTAATCTGTGGATTGATTAAAAGACGCTACATAGGGAAAGAAAGAGTTACAGTAATTTTACTGTGCCTGATACACTTTTTCATGTTTTAGTTCATTGATTTCAAGTGAACTAGAATACAGTGACCTGTTGTTCCTTGCAGGTCTGAACGAGCAGCTGAGGGACCTACACATAGAGGCACGGTCAAAACTTTCTGCAGACAGAAGGGTCATGGTTTTATTCATCCAGATGATGGACAGAAGGAAGATATTTTTGTTCACATTTCTGAGTAAGATGGTTTTTAATCTTATGAAACATGTATTAGAAGTTTGTCATCTGTAATGAATAGTTTCTTGTTCTGTGTTCATTTTCAAATTACTCCAGATCAGCAGGAAGTAGTCTAGAGAATGGTATGTGTTGTGTCCCCCCTTCTCTACCAATTTGATGTATCTTATTTTAAGTTTTCATATTCTCTCCCCCCCCCCCCTCCATCCATTTCTCTCTTCTTCCCCCCCCCCCCCCACACACACACACAATCATGACATTGCTTATTGGTGGCTTCCAACTCTGCTTTTGTCCTCATGTTGTTTTCCACATACACAATATTTGGTTTGTGTGTATGGTCTGTGTTCGCATCTTTCATCTTTTCTGTTGGACTTTCATTAAATCTGATTTATCACCATAATGGATGATTTTCATTACTTTTGGTATCTTATTTCCTTATCTATGGGAATTTCTGTGTGTCAATGGTGTGCAATCATTTTGAACACACATAATTCAACAACTACCGGGTACTTGAGCGTCTTTCATTACTTGGAGGGCTATGCTGTAAGAAGGACATCTCCGAATAATCATTTACATTTCGATGTTTCTAGTTCTTCTTTTCTTCTTCAGCGTTCATTCTCAAACTCCCGTTGGATCTCTCTTATAGCAGGACCATGGTCCTATTAGATTTCCAGCAGGACGTAGTCCAGAGAATGGAAATGCGTTGTGTCGCCGTTTTATTTGCGCCAATGGTTTCTAGTTCAATGTTTATGTTTTTTAAGAAAGGTCCCAGTTGGACCGGAACGTGGAAAGAAGTCCTTGTTCTTTTGTTTACTGCTATAGATTTATTTTTTACTTAATAATTTAATTTTTTATTTTATATCTTGGAATCACGCTTGATCGGCAGCTCACCCTCAGGAAGCATGTAGAAAATATCAAAAATAATGCACTTAAATGATTACAAATACTGAAAAGACTCACTGGCACATCTTGGGGATCAGACAAGGATACCCTTAGAGGATTATACCTTGGTTACATACGTTCTGCTTTAGAATACAATAGTGTTTACAACACTCACAACATGTTCCAAGACGAATGTCGAATGTCTAGACAGAGTGCAGAACAATGCCCTACGCCTTAGTGGAGCAGTGTGATCTACACCAGCGGCTGCATGTGAAATACATACAAATGTAGAACCCCTTGAGATACAGAGAGATATGGCTGCAATAGAGGCTTATGAAAGTAGCAAAAAAATGAACAAAAGCTACCCAAATAAAAAAACTTGTAGGAAACTGGCAACCAAACCACAGAATAAAACAAAAGTCAGTCCTGAGCCATGTCTATGAAATAAAAGACAGCTATCACCTCCCAGACAAGAGTGAAGAAATGCACAGAGTAGAAAAATGTTTACCACCACACGCAGGTTTTAAATTGGCAGAAATGAAAACACAATTAAGAGATAATGGAATGAAAAGTTCCGACCCAGTAAGTCTTATGAAAGCAACACAGAAAACAATAGACACCTACCAAGAACAATGAATTCATGTCTATACTGATGGGTCTGCTTTCAAAGCCACCATCACAACAGGTTATGGTATACATATAGAATATCCAGACAAAACATCTGATGAGTTGTTTGATGTCTGTGGGGAGATATGTTCTAACTACGCAGCTGAAATAACAGCACTAGAAATTGCCTTGTACCACCTCAAGACCATATTTATGCCTTTCCATCAAAATCCAAAACGTGATTTTTACAGACTCTATGTCCGCTCTTCAAGCACTAGAATGTGAGGGACGTTGTAAACCTGAGCTAGTTGAAATATATCACCATGCCAACCAGCTGCTTAGATCTTATGAAGTCAGCATTGTTATGCAGCGGATTCCTGGCCACTCAAACACACCTGACAATGATAAGGCAGACAGACTAGCAAAAATGGGAGCACAACAAGAACAGCTGTATACAGAAACAACTATGCATACAGTTAAAAATGATGTTCAAATTTGTGAACAAAGAAAATTGGATGAACAGATGGGCCATGGGAAACACTGGGAGGGAAATCTATAAATATATGACCAGCCCAAATCCTAAAGACGTCAACCTCCTGGAAAGAAAAGACCAGAGTATCATCTTCTGACTGCACACACAACATGTACAGCGTAAAAATCACCTGAACAGAACAGAGTACAACCACAACACACTCCAGGATGCCGGCTGTGCACTCATCCTTATGAAACTGTTGACCCCCACCTTTTTGAATGCTCAGCGCTAGATGCTGTCAGGAAAATGTTTCTCCCTCCAGGGCCAGATAAACGGAACACATTATATGGAACAAAACAACAGCTTACAAACACATGCATATATTATACAATGGCATTGGGTCAAAGGGCATGAGCCCATGGACTGCTGGATCAGCAACCAACCATCTGGCTCTGTGGTGATGAAAATCAATACAGCCAAAGAATAGGATATGTTACAGATTTGTATTTTATCCAGTGATCAGCAAAATTGTATCACCCTGTTGTTAAAATAGACAGATTTTAGTGTCATCATCATGATGTCTTTTTATTGAATGAATTTTTAATCATACGAAGGTGAATGTCATGTGATCAGTATTGCACATGACCTCTTGTAGGAAAACAACACTTTCTCCCTGTCGAAACTGCACTCAAGTAGGACTGTGGAAAAAATATGTAAAAATCGAGAAACATCCAGTTTAGAGTCCATAGATCGGCTACAATGGTCGTCAGTATGTATACGTGACATAAAATCATTATGGATTGTGATTTCGATAGTACGGAATTCTTTGGAATATTATTATTACCATGCAAATATAGTAACAAGTTGATTTTATCATGATATGACATTGAACATGCATGGAACAAATGTATTGATGGATATATATTGACATATCAACACTAGGTCTATGATTCTAGAACCGTTTTTGAACAAGGTAATTTATTACATGTTTTATTTATTCATTACTCTCATATGACAGATGCAAGAAAACTAATTAGACACATATTTCCTGTATGAAATTCAATATTTAAATGTGTTAACATTATTTTAATATCTCTAATAACAAAACATGTATTGCATTTCACAACACACACAAAAATTAGATTTTCAAAAAATAACCCTGTGGCATGGGAAAGATTTTTAAACTTTAAGTCTATTGTCTTTCCCCAGGTGGTTTATTATCCACTCTTGCCGTTAAGCATAGGGGTGATTGGGGCTCGAGCTTGCATTCTAAAGCCAGATGTCTGGCCTCGGCTGTGCTATGGCCATGTCTGTTCAGGATGTCCCTGACGTTTTCTATCCATCTTTTCCATGGTCTTCCTCTGGTTTTGTACCCTGATCTCATTTGGTAGCTTTAAAAGTAAGGGTGGTAAAGGTTAAACTAGATAGTTTTTATTGTGATATATACATTGTGTTGTTAAAATAAATAATTGTTTTATTTTTTGTACTGTTATTTTTATAGTGTTGGCTAAAGTGTGACATTGATTATAGCTTGTTGATTTGCAACATTTAAAAATTAGACAATTTCCGTGATACCTATCTGTTTCAGTATTGAGGGTGAATGGGTGCCCAAAGAAGGAGATCAAGTGTTATACAAGACAGTTTACATACCTCCAAGAAATGAGAAGCTGCAGGCAGTCCACGTTGTTATTGTACATCTCATGCCAGGTGTGTTACATGAAAGATGGGACTCACCTATCCCAGCCAGCCCTGAAAAATTCAGCTCCCAGTGATCACGTTTCCAAGATGCCTGTGCCATTTGCACAAAATCAGAAACGATATTTTGAAGACACTCAAGTGCTCTCAAGAAGTGCCTGTTTTAGTATAAGTCAGGTGCTCTCAAGAAGTGCCTGTTTTAGTATATGTGCAGGTGCTCAAGTTTTCTTGATATTGTGCTATATTATGATATATATGTGTATACAGAAAAAAGACTGAATCACGAGCGGGTGAGTGAGTGAGTGAGAGGTAGTCAACACTCATCGAGTTTGAGAAATTATTTGTATTTTAAGACAGGAATTCAACATAGCAACAGTGACAGGTAATGTCAACAGTGGCAGGTAATGTCAACAGTGACAGGTAATCTCAACAGTGACAGGTAATGTGTGAGTGGCTAACTCTGGAATGTCTCCTATTGAGCAGTTCATCCCATGGTTGATCATACAGAGGATATACTTTAACAATATAGGATTATGTTAAATGACCCTTGCTTTTATTTTTATTCATCTCCGAATTGTCTTTCAAGACTTCTTCATCTTGTACCTTGTGAAGCTGTTCTTCATCTTGCACTATCATGTGAGCTGTTCTTCATCTTGCACTATCATGTGGAGCTGTTTTTCTTCATCCTGCACCATCGTGTGGAGCTGCTTTACACACAGTGTGTGATCAGTTTGATACAGTCACTGAGACTGTTTTGATGACTGTCATTGATGCCTTGCAAACATTTGTGTACCTTAGTAATGATTTGTTCTTAAGACTGTTACAATGTGACAGTTATTCATAACACTTATTTGTGTAAATGGCAGTTGTCTGCTCTTTTTGCATACCCTAGCTTTGAGGAATGTCCATGATGAAAGGTAACCTCTGTACATTGCAGGCAGCGTGTTGTGGTTGGTTACTTTGTCTTGCCATTAGATGTGCAGATACTACTCAGATGATGAAAGTACACAAAATGACCTCATATCTTGAGAAAGCTGTAGATGTCTTTGATACATATGTTGTTCGTCCATCAATCGTCCATTATCATTTAGTGCAGCTGGGATGATGATAATGATAACCGGCATGTGGCCAGCTGTGGTTATGTGTGTCTGGAATTTTCTTTCACACTGAACTCATGTGGAAGAAGTTTGTGAGATATTGAACAGCTCTTGCCTTTCTTCTTGCTTGTGATTGTTAATCAGCATAGTGTCTAAGGTTTTCTGCAGTTGCTGCACTACTGATTCTGCGACGCTAGTCAGATCTATCATGTACAAGACACTCCCATGAATTTGTATCTATGGTGAAGTGAGTTAGGGATGTCTTTAAAATGTTTCTTCTGTCTCCACTGTCTGTGCGGTGTGGACTGTATATAGCAGTTTTTTGGCCGATGATGATGGCAGAAGTTTTTACCTGTCAAACATGTCTGTACCTTCATCAGCATTGTGTGTATGCTGATAGATTTAGATTTCATCAGTAACTCACTATTTGATATTTTATCCCACCAATAGATATGAGTATCCTACGGAGGCAGTTCAGTTAGAAATGGTTGAATCTCATAGTGAAGTGGCATATACTGTCCATTCGCATGCATAAATGATGGTATTGCTGCTGCTTGGTAAACTATGAGTTGGTGGTAGTTATTTCCCTTCTGTTCCCTACATTTTTTCGCAGTCTTCCAAATGTGGCACTAGCTTTCGCTATTCTGTTGTGTATCTCAATGTCAATGTTTACTGCTTGTAAGAGGATGATCCAAATTTTTTGTGTTTCGCCACACTATCATCACACCACAGGGCTTGTATTGATGATGAAGAATAATTGCTAATAGTTGAGTTATGATTAGCACTGAACTTTGTTTAAGTATGCAAGTGTTGCACTGTTCGTCTACCACATTCTTTCTGATCCAACCATGTGCAGTAGCAATATAAATCAAGATGATTGAAGATGTACCAGGATGTAGTGGATGGCCAGAGTGTTCTATGTGCCTCATACAGCCCTTAGCATTCCACAATGCTCTTTTGGTGTCTTTCAGTCTGTTGAGCATCAGAAGTTTCATTACTGCTTATGTATTCAGCTCCAGATCTAAGTCCGCGATTACCCTATCCTATTGTGACTGGCCTGTTAAAGCAGGTTACCTGGGTGTGTCTCTGTCGCATATTGGCAGCTACTAGTAGCCACAGGTGAGAGCTGAGTTCTATTTCTGATACATTTAAAAAAGTACTCAATACACAAGATTGATGTCTGATCCATCTACAAAGTACTCAGTGCACAAGATTGATGTCTGATCCATATAATAAAGTACTCAATACGCAAGATTGATGTCTGATGCATATAACAAAGTACTCAATACACAAGATTGATGTCTGATCCATATAACAAAGTACTCAATACACAAGATTGATGTCTGATCCATATAACAAAGTACTCAATATGCAAGCCTGATGTCTGATTCATATAACAAAATACACAAGTCTGATAGATCTGAATTTTTATCTGCCATATTTTTTGAAAGTTTTTGTCTATGTCAAATGTAATAGCCTTATATTTTCTGTGTGAAAATTAATCAGTGAAATGTGGGCTTGTGATAGATTTGTGCAGAGCTCTGCATGCAGAAGTTACTTGTCGTAAAAATACTGGTAAAAGCGTGCGCTATAATTGACGTTGATATAGTTAAATTGTATACGTTATTGTGCTTCGTGTTTGTTTTGTGTGTACATTTCAACTCCAAGATCACAGCAACATTATCACTCGATGAAAAAATAAGTGACCAAATAGGAATTGCAGCCATCAAGTTCGGCAAATTGTCAAAAAGAGCATGCAGCAATATAAATTTGATAAAGCTTCTGATAAACCAAACATGCAAACACAGTGTCCGTCTCTATGGATCTGAAACATGGACATCCTTTCCTTTAGACAAGAATAAAAGATGAATAGCTTCCACTTAGGCTTTCTTCATAAAATTCTGAACATCATGTGGCAAAAAAACAATTACAGACACTGCAGTTCTCCAAAGGACCAAGATTCCAACAATAATGTCCACAATTGGTGTTAAAAGACTCTAGTGGTTAGGCCACATTCAGAGGATGAATAACAACTGTATCTCAAAACAATTGCTATATATATGAGCTCTTTAAAAAAAGGGAAAAAAGGCACAGTCCAAATTTGCGGTACAATAATGTCTGGAAAACATCTAAGAGTATTTTATTATCATGCCCCCAAAAACTGGGAAGACCTGGCAAAAGATATGTTGCATGGAAAACTAGTCTGCATAATGTTGCTATGACATTTGATTTGAGAATTCAATAGTCAGCAGAGTGCAAGAACATAGACAAAAAGAGCAACAACCCAGCTACATGACATTTGATTTGACAATTCAGTAACGAGCAGAGTGGAAGAACAAAGACAAAAAGAGCAACAACCCAGCAACATGACATTTCCATGCGTATTCTGTTGCAGAGAAAATGGCTCATGGATCATCAGATTCAGTCATGAGAAGTTATACCACTCTTGAACCACCTCAACTCCAAGTGATACAGGCTTGTTTCAGACCATCTGTCAAGACGAATAGGTTATACATGCGCACACACACACACGTGATTATGGTTGTAGTGTGAATGGTATAACCAACAAATTTGATAGTTGGTCCTACATCGGGCATGTCCTATGTGCAGACATCAGCAGAATTCACCACCAATACCTTGAATGGGTACCTACAGGCAAAAGAGCCAGGGGTAGGCCAAAAGAAACTCTCAGAAGAACAATACTTAGAGAAAGTAAAACAATCAATATCCATACTATTCAAGGACTGCACGGAATAGCTTTTAACAGACATAATTAGAGAGATCTGACATCTGCCCTATGTGCTAACTTCAGCGCAAAAGGAAAATGAATGAATAAATAAATATCCAAAAAACTAAACAAAAACCATGATAATCAGCGACGTCACAGAAATACAAGCATTAAACATAAACATACATGGAGAGAAACTACAACAAGTAGAACACTATCAATATCTTGGACACATACTCAGAAATGACTGCAGATGTGAAACAGAAGTTAAAAGGAGAATAGGAATGGCTAAAAGTACCTTCAATGACATGAGGAAAATATTAACATCTCAACAAATTACAAAGTTAAAAATGAGAATTATAAAATGCTACATCTATTCTATATTAATGTATGGCTCAGAAACATGGACACTAAATAAACAATTAGAAGACAGAATTGATGCCTTTGAGATGTGGGTATATAGACAAATAGGGAGAACATCATGGGAAGAGAAGAAAACAAATAAAGAGGTGCTAAAAACACAATATGAAGAAAGAACTACTAAGAGAAATAAAGATCAAGCAATTAAAATATTTTGGACATATTAAAAGACATGACACCTTATTGAAGACCTTACTTGAGGGCAAAGTCAAAGGGAATCGAGCAAGAGTTTGGCAGAGATACAAGTGGGAGAGTAACATCACACGATGGACAGGTTAAAGTCTAGTAGAGTGCATCACCAAGACAAGAGACAGGGGATGTTGGAGATCTGTTGCAGTCAACCTTCGTTGTGGAGACGACACATGGTGATGATGGTACTTCCAGTGCTGTCATACGCTAGTGAAACATGGATTGAGTATAGACGTGATGTGAAAAACTCAATCACTTTCACACAACTTGTCTCAGAAAAGTTATGAACATCAGATGGCAAGACAAGATTCCAGATACCACTGTCCTTGATAGAGCTGGTATCCCCAGCAGTGACATTATCCTGATGCAGACAGATTCGTTGGGCAGGTCATTTGGTGTGTATGCCAGACCATCATCTGCCAAAGATACTTCTCTATGGTGAGCTGGAGAAAGGTACACGATCTCAAGGTGGCCAAAAGAAGCGCTACAAGGACTCGTTAAAGGCCTCACTGAAAGCCTTTGAAATAGATCAAGATACATGGGAAGAACTTACAAAAAATAGATCTACATGGCATTCTACAATCAAAAAGAGCGCATCATCTTGTGAAAAGAGGAGAAATGCAGCAGCTCAACAGCGGAGAGTAGCTAGAAAGTCATGGATACACCAAGATCCGTCTATAGTGGTCATTCCATGCTTGAACTGTCCAAAGACATTTACAGCTTGCGTAGGGCTCACTTAGCCATCTATGAACTCATAATTAAGGACATAACTAATTGAATTTTCAAAAGTGGATGTAACAAATGGTCATCATCACTTGTGATGGACGAACAACATTACAACAAGGTACGGATATATTATACACACTTTGATTGTGCTGAAATAGCTACAAGCAATGGGATATATTATACACACTTTGATTGTGCTGAAATAGCTATAGGTACGGAATGTCATTAATCCTTATAAGTTGATGTGATAAATGAGTTTGTCATTGATGTGAACAGCATGTAAATTCATGTCATAATTACTTTTATGACCAAACAACTACTACTACTATCGCTGCTGCTACTATAACTACTATTACTGGTATGGTAAAATCTCTCACGTTATAACAACTGATCCGTTCAAATGTAATAATATATGTACCGGTAATAGCAGAAATTTGCTATACACAGTATGACAAGAAATACAAATGGGGATTTGAAAAAGTGGTGTTAAATAGGGAAATTTGTTATAAAAGAATATGCCATAGTGGGATTCTACTGTACCACTATTAATACTTCTACTTCTACTACAAGAACTACTACAACTGAATGTTGCTACTACAACTTGTACAGCTACTACAACAATACTACTTCTATCGCAACTGCTACTACTACTGATGCCGCTACTACTTCCACTACCATCATAGACAAATGACACATATTGATTAACGTCGTTATCATATATGTATGAATATATGAGTCGGTAACATATTCGAAGATAATAGTATTAGATATGCTATAACCGCTGATATTGAGAAATATTAACAGACAATATAAATACTAATATTCAATATACCGTAATTTCTAGCCCACATTGATTAACAGATTACATAAATACTAGTATTCAACATAATACTAGCCCACATTTTTCCACAAGAACAACAGAAAAATTATTTGCTATTAATCAACACTGTGTATGGCAAATGTATTTACATATTTTTTCAGCTCAAGTAATTTCTGCCCAAATAGACCTGATTTGTGAATACCTTATTCCTGACACACCTGTACGGTGAGGAACAGTAATTTACTTTTTCTAGCAGCTGACCAAAGAATATTTATGCTGATACCAGGTGCTTGTGATTCAAATGGATGTTTTTTGTTAAGGATGTTTTGATTAAAAAGCCTTCATCAAGACACAAAAAGCAGACAACAAATTTTACGTAGACTCACATATGGTGTGATGGTAATAGAAAGAAGAGAAAAGGGTGAAAGCATGATACAAGTGGTAAGTTAAGTAGGGAAAAGCACAGGAGAAAGTAAAAATAAATGTGTTATCTGTTTTTGTTTGTTCTAATGAAGGTTTTTTTAAATTTAAAATATCATCTGTGTTCATGTTTTTTTAATAAATATTTGTAAGACTAGTTTTACATTTGCCTTGTGTTATCCCAGCCCTCACATTTCCAATATCAGATTATTTCCAGAAACCAGAGTTTTTCTAATATGGTAGTTCCTTGACCTAAAATACAGATTTCATATTCATTGACTGTAGAAGGCATCTTTCCAGATGATAGTATTGTTGTGTGCTATGATAAATATAACTTATGCTCCATGGCCATGGTGGATGTGACTCACAAGACAGTCTGAGTCTTCACAAAGTGTCTTCCACAGAGAGTATGTACAAGGAATTACAGGCCCGTTTGTACCATTGTGTGTCTTCTTATATACATGCAGCCCTTGAACTAGCTGCTATTGCTTTCTCCTTTGTCTTTATACCATTCTTGATTTTTCCCCTCCATACATCACAATCAATGGTATCCTCTTGCCATGATTATGTATCATTCTTTTTGCAATTACATGCGTCTTTGTGCCAAAGTATAAATCAACCCTGAGATCTTTTCCCAGACTGTAATTCTCAATCAAGTAGATCCTTCTGTATTCTGCCATCTTCCATTATCATATTGTATCCTAGTCATCCAACCATAGAAGATACATTCAAATCATTATAATGAAAACTGTCATCTGACTCAAATCATTATAATGACAACTGTCATCTCACTCAAATCATTATAATGAAAACTGTCATTTCATTGCTGGATTTTAACCTGCTATTTTTATCAAGTTTTTATCTACAGTTTACGGAGAACACAATAAAATTGGTTGATAACATTTGACATTGTCAGTTTTTGTAGTGACTGTTGATAGTGACAGAATAAGTATATAGAAATCTATTGTAGCATTGTACCAGCTCAGTATCTAGTGTGTTGGGTATGTGTTACAGTGTATCTAGTGTGTTGGGTATGTGTTACAGGGTATCTAGTGTGCTGGGTATGTGTTACACTGTATCTAGTGTGTTGGGAGCTGTTACAGTGTATCTAGTGTGTTGGGAGCTGTTACAGTGTATCTAGTGTGTTCGGAGCTGTTACAGTGTATCTAGTGTGTTGGGAGCTGTTACAGTGGAATCATGTGATAACAAGATCACTGGAAACACAGAAATACTGTCATAAGAAATACTGTCATAACCTGATGACAGTAGGTATCCTCTCATAGTTCAGCTCTTAATCCAAGAAGTACAGAGTGCATTGCAGAAAATCAAAGTACCATGTTAAATTCTCACAATCCTGCATCCTGACTATTCAGGGAGAAATAGCAACTTACTAAACATATTTTATTTTGTACAAAATCACTACAGGCATTTTGTATTGATCATTATACCTTGAATAGGATATACTACTATTTTTTAAATAATTCAGTTAAAGGGGATGTGTCTTACTCATGTATATATTCTCACTCATAAGAGACCTGTCTCATGTTGTATATAAATCTTCACTAATACTGGCATACTGAGGGATCTGTCTCATGTTGTATATAAATCTTCACTAATACTGGCATACTGAGGGATCTGTCTCATGTTGTATATAAATCTTCACTAATACTGGCATACTGAGGGATCTGTCTCATGTTGTATATAAATCTTTCAAAAGATATGTCAGAACAAACAACAATATTCATGCTCTGAACAATACATAACAAACATCTGCAAAGAATTACCGCAGACCATAATGCAACAAAAAAGAGGAGGAAATAGTAAATCACCAGCTTATTGAATGCCCTGAACTACACGACCTATGAAAACGACTGTTACCACCAAAACTCTTCATCACTAACACCCTTTATACAGACACAACACAGCTGAAGAAGACATGCAACTACCACCATTTGGCACAAGTACCGTAAGAAATAGTTACAGCACAAAACCTTGGGGAATTGGATAAATGGGATCAGGTTAAATAAACAATTTTTATCTCAGCCATGTGTATATCTTCACTAACAAGAGATCTGTCTCATCCATGTTGTATATATGATTACATACAGTCTGGGAAAATGTCTCAGGGTCAGCCTCTACTTTGGTATAAAGATGTATGCAATCATGGATGATACAGGCATTGATAGAGAATCATGGAAACAGCATGCTATGGATCATATTGCATGGAGAATCATGGGAACAGCATGCTATGGATCATATTGCATGGAGAATCATGGGAACAGCATGCTATGGATCATATTGATAGAGAATCATGGGAACAGCATGCTATGGATCATATTGCATGGAGAATCATGGGAACAGCATGCTATGGATCATATTGCATGGAGAATCATGGGAACATCATGCTATGGATCATATTGCATGGAGAGGATAGATCAGGAATGGTATAAAGACAAAGATGAAAAAGACAGCATTTAGTTCAAGTGCTGCACGTCTAAGATGGTACAAGTATACCTGTGATTCCATGTACATACTGTGGGAGACTCTGGTTTGATGAGTCACATCCGTCATTGCTATAGATCATAGCTTATATTTCTTATTAAACAATAATACTGTCATCTGGACAGATTCCTACTACACTGCTGGCAAGAATAAGCTAGCATGTAAACATAGTTAACAGAACTAGCTAGCACATTTTGTGTGCAGTTAACAGAACTAGCTAGCACATTTTGTATGCAGACAGTTAACAGATCTAGGAATTCTTTTATTCCTTCTACGTTCGTTCTCAAACTCCTGCAGATTAGCAGGATGTAGTTCGGAGAACAGAAATCACTGTGTCATGGTTTACAGCATTGCTGCAATATCTATGCCTTTTAGCCTGACACATCAGACTTCAACATGGCTTTGGGCCACTTTGACCCTATATGGGATGGGATAGCGAACTCCATCCAATAACTTCCTTAGTCACTTCTTATGACATGCATGGAAGGTAAACAGTGTTACTAATTTTTGCTCCCTTCGTGGGCCTGACAACACATGGATGAACTACGAATTGATCCTGGACAACAAATTGTGTAGACCAATAGACTAACCACTAAGTGACAATTATATATTTTGTGTTGAAGTATGAGAACTGGAAGAAGTGAGACTTGGGTCACAGATCCCATGTCAATGAGTGCTGCCAGTCAACAGTGCTATCCAAACATAACCTGATCATTTCTGTTGGTTTCTTTTTCATAATAAAGAACATATTATAACATGGAACACCTTGCAAATTATTTGTTTCTGTCTGCACACAAAATGTGCTAGCTAGTTCTGTTAACTGTCTGCACACAAAATGTGCTAGCTAGTTCTTAGTTCTGTTAACTGCACACAAAATGTGCTATCTAGTTCTGTTAACTGTCTGCACACAAAATGTGCTAGCTAGTTCTGTTAACTGCACACAAAATGTGCTAGCTAGTTTTGTTAACTGTCTGCATACAAAATGTGCTAGCTAGTTCTGTTAACTGCACACAAAATGTGCTAGCTAGTTCTGTTAACTGTCTGCGCACAAAATGTGCTAGCTAGTTCTGTTAACTGTCTGCACACAAAATGTGCTAGCTAGTTCTGTTAACTGCACACAAAATGTGCTAGCTAGTTAAGGTGGGAAGTCTAAAAGAATATAACAATGACCTCTGGGCATGCCTGCTACAGAAAAATATCACCCGTAGCATGCCTGCAATATAAAAATATCACCCTTGACATGCTTGCCACAGAAAAATTTCACCCTTTTGCATGTTTGCCATAGAAAAATACAGACTTAACTTGTTCCCCCATAGTCTGGTGAATGATCACTGAAACTGACTCATTTATGAATGGTTTCTTATCTGTTTCTTGATTAGAAACCAGCTTCACTGCACATGGGACATTCCCATAAGTGCACATTCTCCATTCCAGCAGCCATCTCAGTGTATGTATATAGACTCAGAGTCCCAGTATTGTGTTGACTACGTGATCTTCAGGGTCTTCCAAAAGATTTACTTTTCCTTCCCTGACTGACACTAATGAATGGTTGCTGAGACTGGATCACTGATGAATGGTTGCTGAGACTGGATCACTGATGAATGGTTGCTGAGACTGGATCACTGATGAATGGTTGCTGAGACTGGATCACTGATGAATGGTTGCTGAGACTGGATCACTAATGAATGGTTGCTGAGACTGGATCACTGATGAATGGTTGCTGAGACTGGATCACTGATGAATGGTTGCTGAGACTGGATCACTGATGAATGGTTGCTGAGAATGACTCATTGGTAAATGATTACAGAGGTTGACTCACTGGTGAATGATTACTACGGCTAACTCACTGGTAAATGATTACTGAGGCTGGCTGACTGGTAAATGATTACAGAGGTTTACTCACTGGTGAATGATTACTGAGGCTAACTCACTGGTAAGTGATTACTGAGGCTGCCTCACTGGTGAATGATTACTGAGGTTGACTCGCTGGTGAATGATTATTGAGACTGACTCATTGATGAATGGTGTAATAATGAAGAAATTATAAATTCTAATTCAGGATGCATGTCTGTAAATCAATGATTGAACTTAGTATAAAATGGCTTACAGAAGCAGACTAATTACCACAGTATAGAGATTCCAGAGAGAACAAGCTATGGCATAGGTTCCCAAACTTGTTCAAGTCACCGCCCACTTTGCAAGAAATAAATGTAACACACCCAACCCTCCCTTCATTATAACAGTTGTCAACGATCAAGCCATTTGATATTTTTAACATAAATATAACTAATGATACATTATTGCTTATGCCGTTAAATTTTTGTATTTAACAAATTATAATATCTGACCAATAGTTGCGTGATCGTAAACACAGTTATAACACAAGATATAAACATCAAACCTACAAAATATAACCATAGAAAACAGTATAATAAGTGTCCAATAATATTTGCTTGTCTTTTCCCTTTAGTTAGCGATATACATTCATATTAACTAGACTTACTAAAATTTAGCAATATAAATTGGTACTAACTAGACTAACTGCTGTAAATTTTCTTTCTTGCCATTATTATATTTACTTGTAATAATAAATTATATTTAAAAAATTGGTTTATTTTGGTACAAATCAATTAAAAAAGTGGTTTTTATATATTCTATATAAATTTTGGAATGAAATATAATGAGTACATTTGTTATTGTAAACATAACGTATAATACACACATAACTGACAAGTCTAAGCCTGTTACTTTCACATGATACAACTGTGGATGACAGGTGTAAGTCTGTTAGTTTCAAATGATACAACTGAAGATGACATGTCTACAGGTCCAAACCTGTTACTTTCACATGATACAATTGAAGATGACAGGTGTAAGTCTGTTACTTTCACATGATACAACTGAAGATGACAGGTCTAAACCTGTTAGTTTCACATGATACAACTGAAGATGACAGGTCTAAACCTGTTTCACATGATACAACTGAAGATGACAGGTGTAAGTCTGTTACTTTCACATGATACAACTGAAGATGACAGGTCTAAACCTGTTAGTTTCACATGATACAACTGAAGATGACAGGTCTAAACCTGTTTCACATGATACAACTGAAGATGACAGGTGTAAGTCTGTTACTTTCACATGATACAACTCAAAATGACAGGTCTAAACCTGTTAGTTTCACATGATACAACTGAAGATGACATGTCTAAACCTGTTAGTTTCACATGATACAACTGAAGATGACAGGTCTAAACCTGTTTCACATGATACAACTGAAGATGACAGGTGTAAGTCTGTTACTTTCACATGATACAACTCAAAATGACAGGTCTAAACCTGTTAGTTTCACATGATACAACTGAAGATGACATGTCTAAACCTGTTAGTTTCACATGATACAACTGAAGATGACAGGTCTAAACCTGTTAGTTTCACATGATACAACTGAAAATGATCACAATTCAAATTCAATGTGTGTTGCCAGATTTCTATGTAGAATAAATAATTTTCTTTGATTATGTCTGCCCACTTTAATACTTATTTTCTTTTTCCTGAAACAAAAAAGAAATAAAAATACAAATTATGAAGTTTCTGCAAAGGAATAAATTTTCAGATTACTTCTACATATGAAGCACTTTAGAACGTATCATATTCTGGTTCTGTGATTTGTCAAGTCTCAGCTACCCTACACCCTTATTCTTTCTTCTTTTACATTCCATGGTCAATGCCCCATAATTCATTATTTCTTGAAGAAAATATTGAAACACTTCTGAAAAAAATGGACTTGATCATCATCAACTGCTGTCTCCGCAACAAAGGTTGGCTGCAACAGACCTCAAACATCCCCTGTTTTGGTGGTGCACTCTGCTAGACTGTAACATGTCCATCTTGTGATGTTACTCTCCCACTTGTATCTCTACCTATCTCTTGCTTGCCTCCCTTCGACTTTACCCTTAGTAAGATCTTCAAGAAGGTGTCATGTCTTTTAATGTGTCCAAAATATTTTTATTTTCTTGATTTTATTTCCTTTAATAATTCTTTTTCATATTAAGTATTGTTGGTTGCTTATCCAGCAGTCCATGGGCTCATGCCCTTTGACCCAATGCTATTAAAATGGCATTATATTGCTGGGAAGTCTGTGGATTTTCTGGCCAGAGCCAGAGAATAACCACCAGGAAGGAAGGTTTCAACCTATGCACTGCTCTGAGCCACTGTAGTCATGATAGGGTTCACTGTGCCCATTATCCACTACCAATTGACAACTTGTTATGCCGAACTTCTCTATTGCTCAGGCATGCACAAATATTAAAGTCAAAAGGATTATTGTCATGTCCTGAGTCAATATGCCTCTATAATGGGCCTCAGCCATAGGAAAAAATAGTGCTGTCAGTTTCCTTTTTGCAGTGCTGTGCAGTACATCTCTGGCTCCATCCCAACCACAGAGGGTGCATACATATATACAAATTTCAAAAACACATTGCAACAACAAAATAAAAGCATGAGAAGCATAATTGTATAGATGACGTGCTATGAAGCTTCTATAAGAAGATAACCTCAATATAAGGGCATATCATCTACTAAAGTTTTCTATTGCATGGGTTGCTTGTCTAGTAAGACCAAAAGACGCAACAGAATGCATATTAAGTATTGTTAGAATCTCTTTGTTTGTTTTCTTCTCTTTCCATGATGTTCTCCCTATTCTTCTATATATCAATATCTCAAAGGCATCTATTCTGTTTTCTAATTGCTTGTTCATTGTCCATGTTTCGAAGTCACTGGACTACATTAATGTAGAATAGATTAGCATTTTATAATTCTCATTTTTAGCTTGATTTTAACTTCTGTTTCACATTTGCCATCATTTGTGATGTGTCCAATATATTGATAGTGTTCTACTTGTAGTTTCTCTCCTTGTTTAAGACATTTAACGCCTGTTCTTCAGTAACCTTGCTGATTATCACAGTTTTTGTTTTTTGGATGTCCATATTCTTTACTTAATTTATTGATGCTCTATTAGTCTGTATTTCATGTTCACTTTCTGCTAAAACAACAGTTTCTATCTATCTATTGTCTTTTCTACTTATGCCTTTAAGCGGTGGGGGGGGGGGACTTCAGAGTTTTTTGTCTTTGGTAATTTGAACTGTGATGACCATGGTAAGCCCGTGTCTATTTAATGTTTCTTTGATTGTCTCTGCCTATTTAATTCTTGGTCTTCCTCATTTCTTGTAGTCCAGTCTTCTGCTGATGAATGCACGAAGGGATGGTTGTGCCGGTTCCATTCTCATGACTGACAAAACCAACTGGTGTGCTGCCTCTCGATGTAGTCTCGACTTGAGATAGTCTTTACATCTTTCCTGATATCTTCATTTCTCTGGCAGTCTCTTGTTGTGACATTTATAGCTTTCCTCAAAAATCTAATTTTGCAAACGATGATCTTTTTCACTAGTGTCTTTGTCAATGGCCATGTTTGACATTGTGTAACTAGAGTTGGTATAAAAATACTGTTTATCAAGTGTTGTTTTGCGGCCATGCAGATTGATGGGTGAAGTTTTGGTGACAGCTGGTAAGTCACAGCATTGGCTTTTTGGCACTTTGTTGAATTTGTTTCTTGGGTCTGCTTCTTTATTTATCCTGTCCATGTATGTTACGAACAGAAGTGGTGATAGTACGCAACCTTGTCTAAAGCCTGTTTTTATTTCAAATAGATCTGTTGTGCCCTAAGTAGTTCTGATTACGCTCTGGCAGTTTTTGTATAAAGTTCCTATGTTGTCTAGTAATTGTCCATGTACTCATTAGTTCTCCAATATTAGCCAATTTTTCTTTGTCAACTCTGTCAAACGCCTTCTCTTGATCGATGAAGGTGATGTTTAGTAAGTGTCTTTTTGTTCAGTTGTCGTAGCGCAAAAATAGCATCTGTGCATCCTATATCTTTCCTGAAACTAAATTGTGTCTTATTATGGAGTTCTATTATCGGTATGATTCTCTGTTCTATGATTTTTGTGTATATCTTTCCTATGTGGCTGAGCAGAGATATGCCTCTGTACGTCTCACACTCTCTTTTGTTTTTTTATATGGGTACAATTATTGCTCTCTACCAGTCATCTGGTACTTGTTTTTCTGATCATGCTGCTGAGAATATTCTCTTTAATCATCTTATTAATTTGTAGTGATACAAATTATGAAATACAAAATATTCACGTATTCATCTGGAATAAATGGACTCATTAAAGTATATATTAATTAGAGATCACAGAGTTTCCAGGTGAGGTTTTCCTGATACAACAATATTAAAGGATTATCAATCCAACAGCATGAACTAAAAGTGCTCATAGTAAAATGGAGGGTTTTCTGAGGAAAAATACTAAATATTGAATACAAAAACACCACATTTAATAAATTCCACAATATACTCAGCACACAAGAGGGCCATCTCCAGACACTGAAAGATAATAAAGGGTTTAGCAAATAGATAGATAGAACTATCTTACACCAACATCCTTGCATGCCAGGATGGCTTTAGTTGTTATGCCATTCATGCCAGGTGATTTGTTTCACAGGCTGTTATGTAGTTTAGTTCAGTTATGTAGTTTAGTTCAGTTATGTAGTTTAGTTCAGTTATGTAGTTTTGTTCATTTATGTAGTTTAGTAAAACAACATTCATCTGCATATCTCAGGTTGTCCTGGAATTCCTTCTATATGTTTAATTGCATCTTCTTCATCGTCTGTTACATTTTGACCACCACGCGGTTCTTGTATTGAAACCACATGCTTCTTTATTCTGTATGACCGTCAATTGTATTGCATAAGTTAACCGGAGCAACAATTAAAGATATTCTCTGTGTAGATATTAAATAGGCTGGGTGATAAAATACACCCTTGTCTTACCCATCTTCTTATTTCTTGAAGACATTTGATTAGTTTTTCATGTTGAACTCTGTCAAAGGCCTTACTGTAGTGATATAATTATTGGAATAATTGACTGGACTTGCTTATTCAAATAATTTATGTGGCAAACTTTTTTTCTGCATACTTGACACACTTACTTGCATACTTATTCAAACAGTTGATAATATGAATAGAAACCAAAACAATTTGTGAGTTAAGTCTTTGAGAGTATATTTACCAAACATATTGTAAGTTATGTGAGGGGTACCAGTAATTATTCTCTTAGTGGTGTGAGTGATGTGGGGGGTACCGGTAGTCATTCTCTTATTGGTGTGGGGGGGGGGGGGGGGGGTAATCATTTTCTTATTGGTGTGGCACACCTTTCACTCATGCATTAGTTATATCAGGACATATTTAACACTGGAATCGGATGTGTTGGTCCATTAGCTGAAATAAAATGGCATCATAATGCATTTCCATTCATTGGACTACATCCTGCTGTAAATATAGTAAGACCATTGTCCTTCTATTAGAGAGATCCAGTGGGAGTTTGAGGCAACAGAATAACAATCTTTTGTACATTTGGTCATTAAGAAATATCAGTGACTGATGTTTATAGGACACAAGTCATACTGCCTTGATTGTTCATGTTATACTTGTATTAGTATATGAAAACAGATTTATCAAACATGTTCTGTTATTTAATTGTAGCAGGAACATTCCCTTCTCTTGAGACAATAGTATTATTTTTGTACTATAGGAAATAAAATCTACAATCCATGGCCATGATGAATATGATTCACAAGAACAATCAGAGTCACAAAGAATCTTCCACAGTCTGTAGAAGGAATCATAGACCCACTTGTGCCATAGTGTGCTGTTGTGTGTTGTCTTAGATGACGTGAAGCCCTTGAACTATCTACTGTTGTGTGTTGTATTAGATGATGTGAAGCCCTTGAACTATCTACTGTTGTGTGTTGTTTTAGATGATGTGAAGCCCTTGAACTATCTACTGTTGTGTGTTGTCTTAGATGATGTGAAGCCCTTGAACTATCTACTGTTGTGTGTTGTTTTAGATGACGTGAAGCCCTTGAACTATCTACTGTTGTGTGTTGTCTTAGATGATGTGAAGCCCTTGAACTATCTACTGTTGTGTGTTGTCTTAGATGATGTGAAGCCCTTGAACTATCTACTGTTGTGTGTTGTCTTAGATGACGTGAAGCCCTTGAACTATCTACTGTTGTGTGTTGTCTTAGATGATGTGAAGCCCTTGAACTATCTACTGTTGTGTGTTGTCTTAGATGATGTGAAGCCCTTGAACTATCTACTGTTGTGTGTTGTCTTAGATGACGTGAAGCCCTTGAACTATCTACTGTTGTGTGTTGTCTTAGATGATGTGAAGCCCTTGAACTATCTACTGTTGTGTGTTGTCTTAGATGATGTGAAGCCCTTGAACTATCTACTGTTGTGTGTTGTCTTAGATGATGTGAAGCCCTTGAACTATCTACTGTTGTGTGTTGTCTTAGATGACGTGAAGCCCTTGAACTATCTACTGTTGTGTGTTGTCTTAGATGATGTGAAGCCCTTGAACTATCTACTGTTGTGTGTTGTCTTAGATGATGTGAAGCCCTTGAACTATCTACTGTTGTGTGTTGTATTAGATGATGTGAAGCCCTTGAACTATCTACTGTTGTGTGTTGTCTTAGATGATGTGAAGCCCTTGAACTATCTACTGTTGTGTGTTGTCTTAGATGATGTGAAGCCCTTGAACTATCTACTGTTGTGTGTTGTCTTAGATGACGTGAAGCCCTTGAACTATCTACTGTTGTGTGTTGTCTTAGATGATGTGAAGCCCTTGAACTATCTACTGTTGTGTGTTGTCTTAGATGATGTGAAGCCCTTGAACTATCTACTGTTGTGTGTTGTATTAGATGATGTGAAGCCCTTGAACTATCTACTGTTGTGTGTTGTCTTAGATGATGTGAAGCCCTTGAACTATCTACTGTTGTGTGTTGTCTTAGATGATGTGAAGCCCTTGAACTATCTACTGTTGTGTGTTGTCTTAGATGATGTGAAGCCCTTGAACTATCTACTGTTGTGTGTTGTCTTAGATGATGTGAAGCCCTTGAACTATCTACTGTTGTGTGTTGTCTTAGATGATGTGAAGCCCTTGAACTATCTACTGTTGTGTGTTGTCTTAGATGATGTGAAGCCCTTGAACTATCTACTGTTGTGTGTTGTCTTAGATGATGTGAAGCCCTTGAACTATCTACTGTTGTGTGTTGTCTTAGATGATGTGAAGCCCTTGAACTATCTACTGTTGTGTGTTGTCTTAGATGATGTGAAGCCCTTGAACTATCTACTGTTGTGTGTTGTCTTAGATGATGTGAAGCCCTTGAACTATCTACTGTTGTGTGTTGTCTTAGATGATGTGAAGCCCTTGAACTATCTACTGTTGTGTGTTGTCTTAGATGACGTGAAGCCCTTGAACTATCTACTGTTGTGTGTTGTCTTAGATGATGTGAAGCCCTTGAACTATCTACTGTTGTGTGTTGTCTTAGATGATGTGAAGCCCTTGAACTATCTACTGTTGTGTGTTGTCTTAGATGATGTGAAGCCCTTGAACTATCTACTGTTGTGTGTTGTCTTAGATGATGTGAAGCCCTTGAACTATCTACTGTTGTGTGTTGTCTTAGATGATGTGAAGCCCTTGAACTATCTACTGTTGTGTGTTGTCTTAGATGATGTGAAGCCCTTGAACTATCTACTGTTGTGTGTTGTATTAGATGATGTGAAGCCCTTGAACTATCTACTGTTGTGTGTTGTCTTAGATGATGTGAAGCCCTTGAACTATCTACTGTTGTGTGTTGTCTTAGATGATGTGAAGCCCTTGAACTATCTACTGTTGTGTGTTGTCTTAGATGACGTGAAGCCCTTGAACTATCTACTGTTGTGTGTTGTCTTAGATGATGTGAAGCCCTTGAACTATCTACTGTTGTGTGTTGTCTTAGATGATGTGAAGCCCTTGAACTATCTACTGTTGTGTGTTGTCTTAGATGACGTGAAGCCCTTGAACTATCTACTGTTGTGTGTTGTCTTAGATGATGTGAAGACCTTGAACTATCTACTGTTGTGTGTTGTCTTAGACATGCAGACCGTGAACTAACTGCTATCAGTTTTACTTTTGTCTTTATACCATTCCTGATATATCCCCTCCATGCAACATAATCCATGTAAATTCTGTTTCCATGTTGTTTCCATGTAATCATGTTTCCATGTTGTTTCCATGTAATCATGTTTCCATGTTGTTTCCATGTAATCCTGTTTCCATGTTGTTTCCATGTAATCATGTTTCCATGTTGTTTCCATGTAATCATGTTTCCATGTTGTTTCCATGTAATCATGTTTCCATGTTGTTTCCATGTAATCATGTTTCCATGTTGTTTCCATGTAATCCCGTTTCCATGTTGTTTCCATGTAATCCTGTTTCCATTTTGTTTCCATGTAATCCTGTTTACATTTGTCATTGTAACAAAGTAGAGGTTGACCTTGAGATCATTTTCCAGACTGTAAATCTCCATAAAATAGAGTCTTCTATATTCTTCCTTCTTCCATCCTTGTAGTGTTTCCCAGGCACCTGAGTCAGCACAGACTGACCACAGAAAATAATGTGGTATTGTCTGTTATTTCCAATACATCAGTATTATTGGCTTTGTCCTGCCATCGAAGTCCAAGAATTATACATAGGAACCACCAGTTAAATGTTTGTGGTTCTCGAGGAATTTACATACTTGTGCAGTGTGTTGTTGTCTGTGTGTCGATCAACTGGTCTATATTCATAGTACCGGTAACTTCAGAATATACATGCTGAAAGTCTTGACAAAAATTGCATAGTTTTTAGCGACTCGGTGTGGGCAAATATAGAAAATATGTTATCAAAATGTGTGGTGAGTTGGTGTCATCTGAGCAGATCTGGTTCAAATCCTGTTTGCTGCCTTATGATTTTTTTCTGTAACCCATAAGGGTTGTAGTTGTAGGGTCATATGGTTGCAGTTGTAGGGTTATAGTATTGTAGTTGTAGTTGTAGTGTTGCAATTGTAGGGTTGCAGTTGTAGCATTGTTGTTGTTGGGTTGTAGTTGTAGGGTTTATGGGTTGTATTTGAAGGGTTATATGATTGTAGTTATTGAGTTATAGTATTGTAGTTGTAAGGTTGTAGTTGTAGAGTTGTAGTTGATATCATATTTGTAGGGTTGTACTTGTAGGATTTTAGTTGTAGCATTGCAGTTGTAGAGTTGTAGCTGTAGGGTTTTAGAGTTGCAGTTGCAGAGGTGTAGTTGTAGTTGTAGGATTGTAGTTATAGGGATACCACATTGAATAGGTCAACACGTCATCTAGCAATTTCTATCTTCAGCATTGTGGATAAATGAGGAAAAATCTTGATCTGTCCAGTCTTTGATATTGTCTACCCATATATTTCATTGGTCTCCTCTGCTTTATCCACCTTTGACTTCCCTGCAGTAGCAATTTTTACAAGGAATCATACAAGTTCAACATGTTGGAGAAACAATTATGACAAGGAATCATACAAGTATAACATGTTGGAGAAACAATTATGACAAGGAATCATACAAGTATAACATGTTGGAGAAACAATTATGACAAGGAATCATACAAGTATAACATGTTGGAGAAACATATTTTCATGTTACTATATTAATATAGCACAATTGAAGATATAGAAACTCAACTCCTGGTTTACTAGGCTTGTATCCTCTTCTATGGCAGTGAAACATGAGCATTCTATAAGCACCAGGAGAGATAACTAAATAGCTTCCACATGCCAGATCTTTCATTCATCATCACCATTATCTCATACTTACAGGATGGCCATTTGTCTTCTCCTCTTCATATGTATCATATGTCTGATTCATGAGGAGAATAAAATTAACATGGATGATGCAGGGTGGTTCATACATAACATGAATTGTGTGATGCAGGGTGGTTCATACATAACATGAATTGTGTGATGCAGGGTGGTTCATACATAACATGAATTGTGTGATGCAGGGTGGTTCATACATAACATGAATTGTGTGATGCAGGGTGGTTCATACATAACATGAATTGTGTGATACAGGGTGGTTCATACATAACATGAATTGTGTGATGCAGGGTGGTTCATACATAACATGAATTGTGTGATGCAAGGTGGTTCATACATAACATGAATTGTGTGATGCAGGGTGGTTCATACATAACATGAATTGTGTAATGCAGGGTGGTTCATACATAACATGAATTGTGTGATGCAGGGTGGTTCATACATAACATTAATTGTGTGATGCAGGGTGGTTCATACATAACATGAATTGTGTGATGCAGGGTGGTTCATACATAACATGAATTGTGTGATACAGGGTGGTTCATACATAACATGAATTGTGTGATGCAGGGTGGTTCATACATAACATGAATTGTGTGATGCAAGGTGGTTCATACATAACATGAATTGTGTGATGCAGGGTGGTTCATACATAACATAAATTGTGTAATGCAGGGTGGTTCATACATAACATGAATTGTGTGATGCAGGGTGGTTCATACATAACATTAATTGTGTGATGCAGGGTGGTTCATACATAACATGAATTGTGTGATGCAGGGTGGTTCATACATAACATTAATTGTGTGATGCAGGGTGGTTCATACATAACATGAATTGTGTGATGCAGGGTTGTTCATACATAGCATGAATTGTGTGATGCAGGGTGGTTCATACATAACATGAATTGTGTGATGCAGGGTGGTTCATACATAACATGAATTGTGTGATGCAGGGTGGTTCATACATAACATGAATTGTGTGATGCAGGGTGGTTCATACATAACATGAATTGTGTGATGCAGGGTGGTTCATACATAACATGAATTGTGTGATGCAGGGTGGTTCATACATAACATGAATTGTGTGATGCAGGGTGGTTCATACATAACATGAATTGTGTGATGCAGGGTGGTTCATACATAACATGAATTGTGTGATGCAGGGTGGTTCATACATAACATGAATTGTGTGATGCAGGGTGGTTCATACATAACATGAAGTGTGTGATGCAGGGTGGTTCATACATAACATAGCATGAATTGTGTGATGCAGGTTGGTTCATACATAGTATGAATTGTGCAATGCTGGTGGTTCTTAAAGGTTTAAAAGCCGTAGAAGATTGACTTCACTGTACTCGGTTTCACATATCTACTCCTTCACTCTCAATGAAGTGGCACACCGCCTACCAAGAGTACCACTCATAGCATGTAACTCCGTAGCTTCAAGTGATAATTTACAGGGATCTCCGAAAAATATCCACCTTATAAACAAGACAACACAAGCCGGATAAATGTGACCTCTTGGACATAAGGCGAACAGCTTAACCACTACGCCAGGGAGATCCCCAATGGTCCTTACATAGTATGAATTGTGTGATGCAGGTTGTCCTTAAATAGTATGAATTGTGTGATGCAGGTTGTCCTTACATAGAATGAATTGTGTGATGCAGGTGGTTCTTAAATAGTATGAATTGTGTGATGCAGGTTGTCCTTACATAGAATGAATTGTGTGATGCAGGTTGTCCTTACATAGAATGAATTGTGTGATGCAGGTTGTCCTTACATAGAATGAATTGTGTGATGCAGTTTCTTACAAAGCATGAATTGTGTGATGCAGTTTCTTACAAAGCATGAATTGTGCAATAACAAAAAACACTATTTGATGATATGTAGTATGAATTGTGATGACACAGCTATCAACAAAATATACTGACTAATCAAGTTCTAAAGTACACAAGATACCACAGACAAACAAGACAATATAAACAACAAGATATTATAAACAAACAAGACAGCATAAACAACAAGACACCACTGACAAACAAGACAGTATAAACAAGATATCACTGACAAATGTTGTTCGTCCAACACAAGTGATGATGACCATTTCTTACATCCACTTTTGAAAATTCAATTAGGGTTATATCCTTGATTATGATTTCATAGATGGCTAATGAACCCTATTCGAGCTGTAAATGTCCTTGGACAGTTCGGGCATGGAATAACCACTGTAGACGGATCTTGGTCTATCTGTGACTTTCTAGCTACTCTCCGCTGATGAGCTGCTGCATTTCTCCTCTTTTCACAAGATCATGCGCTGTTTTTGATTATAGAATGCCATGTAGATATATTGTGTGCAAGTTCTTCCTATGTATATTGATATATTTCAAGGGCTTTCAGTGAGGTCTTTTACGAGTCCTTGTAGCGCTTCTTTTGGCCACCTTGAGATCATGTACTTTTCTCCAGCTCACCATAGAGAAGTATCTTTGGCAGACGATGGTCTGGCATGCACACCAAATGACTTAATCAATGAATCTGTGTATGCATCAGGATAATGCCAATGCTGGGGATACCAGCTCTATCAAGGACAGTAGTATCTGGAATCTTGTCTTGCCATCTGATGTTCATAACTTTTCTGAGACAAGTTGTGTGAAAGTGATTGAGTTTTTTCACATCACGTCTATATACAGTCCATGTTTCACTGGCGTATAACAGCACTGGAAGTACCATTGCTTTGTAAACTTTCAGCATAGTCTGTAGGTTAATGCCATTTCTACGCCAAACATTTGCGTACAGTCTGCTAAAAGTGCTGCTTGCTTTGGCGATCCTTGTATACACTTCATCATCAACGTTGGCATTTTGTGATAATGTACTACCTAGGTATGTGAATCTATTCACAACTTTCAGCGCTACGCTATTTTTACCTTTATGCAGGGCTTGACATAGCTATTGCCAGGTGCTGGTTGTAGCATGACTTCTGTTGTCTCTGTGTTAATAGTAATCCCAAAATTTGTACAGGCTTTGGAAAATCTGTCTATAATACACTGTAGATCAGCCTCAGAGTTGTCATCAGCAAATAGGAGATCCCTGATTGTGTGTGATTTAACTGTGGTTTTTGCTTGGAGTCGCCAAAGGTTGAACAATTTTCCATCTATGCAATTGGTGATGTTTACTCCCAGGTCTATTCGTGGATGTGAAAATGACTTGCACTAGGAATTTTGATTAAAGTGAGGAGGAGTTCTGCAAAATGTTAACCTCACTCTCTTGTCATACCTAATTTGTTCTTATTACTGACTTGGATCTTATTACTGACAAATAAGACAGTATAAACAACAAGATATTACAGAAAATAAGACAGTATAAACAACAAGATATCATATGAAATAAAACAGTATAGTCATCAAAATATCACAGACAAACCAGATAGTACAAGACAAACCAGATAGTACAAACAAGATATTCCAGTTAACCAAGGTAGTGCAATCAAAAGGTATAACCATAACTAGAAATTACAGTCAAATAATACAGAAGTTATTACAAGAACATTGAACAAGACATTCTAGTCATGAAATACTAATACTGCAGTCACAACAAGGGCATCCAGACATCCCAGTGACAAAAGATGGCAATTTAACAAGGAAGTTAAGTTAAAAAGAACAGCCCAGTTAAATAAGACAATCAATCAAACAAGACCACCCAGTCACACAATATAGTCTAATCAAACAAAACGGAAGCTAAATATAATAAAAAATTTGAACAAGACAGTCCAATCAGACAAGCCACTCCATTCAAAGAAGACATGCCGGTACAAATCAAATAATAGACTATAGCAAATCAAGCAAGACAGCACATTCAAACAGGACATTCAACAAGATAGTCAAATAAAATATAACCCAATGAAACAAGACAGCAATGTCACCCAAGTGGTAGTTCATACTCACCAATTTTCCCACTTGCTCAATGCTCTCGCTTGGAGCTAGCCATTTCTTTTTCTCTTCCCCAACAATGCTGAAAAAGTTTTTCTCTCCTTTGGCATACAAGTCTTCATCATCCAAAACCGCTTCTTCTTCTTTTCCACCAACCTCCTCACCCTCATGCTGCAAGAAAAGAAACAACTAATTATGTGTATTCCTTTTTCCTGAAACATTACCAGTAAGTTGTCTTTAAATTACAAATTGAAGCTATTTATGGTGAGCTCCTTATAATTGAAGCTCCTTATCTATTCAACCACAGTAATACTGATTTGTGTCAGCTCTAGCTTGCTATCCCTTAATACTGATTTGTCTCATCTTGTGTCAGCTCTAGCTTGCTACCCCGTAATACTGATTTGTGCCAGCTCTAGCTTGCTGCCACTTGACGCTGACTTGTCTCATACTGTGTCAGTTCTAGCTTGCTGTCCCTTGATACTGATTTGTGCCAGCTCTAGCTTGCTGCCACTTGACGCTGACTTGTCTCATACTGTGTCAGTTCTAGCTTGCTGTCCCTTGATACTGATTTGTGCCAGCTCTAGCTTGCTGCCACTTGACGCTGACTTGTCTCATACTGTGTCAGTTCTAGCTTGCTGTCCCTTGATACTGATTTGTGCCAGCTTTAGCTTGATGTCCCTTTAGGTAGCGTATCCCTCAGGGACACACTAATATTGAAATGTTTACATCAAGAATAATTTCAATCACATAGTTAGACTAGGGAGACTAAAGATTATTACTTGCCAAGAAATTACACAATTTTATGCAAATTAGATACCAACTTGGTCGCCATTATATGTTCATAATGGACATTTTGAGGCCCTGTAGCAGATGTGTTGGATTGTACTGAAAAGTTTTCTTTGTGCGAATTTTTACATTTTGGACAATTAAAAAACATACATATGTACTCACTTGTAAAATCATATACACATAGAAAAGTAAAGTTACCTTCATTGTATAGCAACCATTCTGCTACATGGCCTGTGTTATATGATTTTTGAATAGTCATGGCAAATTCTATAATAATCCAACAATAATTGGTAGAGATAGGATGTTTTGAATTTTGACATCAACAAAAAATAGTTTTGAGAAAAAGAGAAACAAATTATTTTTTATTTAGTTTTACGAGCTAAACAACTGCTAATGTACTCCAGGAGTCCTCCATAGATTGACATCTATGAAAATAAATGCATTCTGAGAGCTTGTGCTCTGTCTTTTACAATAGTTCTTACAATTTTATTTTCTTGCCTGATGGGTAATTATTATTTTTATCAGTATCTGGTTGTTCAGAAATTTTCTCAACTTAATTACGTAAATAAGTAAGTTGTACTGATTACCCTGAAATTTGCTTTCGACTGGTCTACTAGACCCTAATTGTTTTATTATTTATCATGTTTTAAAAATCTAAACAGTCACTAGTTTTATACTTTACTTATAACTTCAGAAATACTACATATAGGCCTACATATATAAAATAACATGGAGTCAAGATTTGAAGAAATTTTCAAATTGAAACAAACATGGGTCGGATTACTTGGATACACAAATAAACCACATTGGAGTGATCTCCCATAAATGTGTAGTTATTTCTTACTGCTAGAAGGATTGTAATATAATTGATTCATATTGTTGTAGATAATTATTTAATAGAGCTGATTTTGGGCCATAGCAACCAAGTGTAAATAATGGTTTCTAAGGAAAATTACATCATGGGGTGGCATGTAAACATGCCAATTAGAAAATTGTGACAGTTATATGTTAAATTAATAGTTAGACTTGATGCATGTAATTTCTAAATATGTTATTTTCTAAAAATGTCAAATATCACAGTTTTGTATCAATATTTGAAGGTTATACCAGTACTGCCTTAATGATGACTTGTCTCATCTTGTGTCAGCTCTATACTCAGAAAATTCTTCTTGATGAATTCTACAGTTGTCTGGAGTTCCTCATTGGTTCTATAAATATTTGTTTGGTTGCAAGGTTGAACAGTTTTTCTCAATTGTTCATACTGGTGATAGTTCTGCAGGATATGCTCGGAGGTCTGTTCATCTGTTCTACAAGTGTATAGTTTTGTGGTTGTTCTTATCTGCCACTAGACAAAACTTGGGCCCTATCTGTCTTATCTGTCATCAGGCAAAACTTAAGATGTATTTTCTGTCAGCAGGCAAAACTTATCTGTCACCAGGCAAAATACAAGATGTCATATCTGTTACTAGGCAAAACGTATCTGTCTTATATCTCTCACCAGGAAAACCTCAAGATGTCTTATCTGTCAGCAGGCAAAACGAGTATCTGCTTTATGCTGTGATGGTTTATCACCACTGTGCCCTTGAACTTTACAGATCACAACGTGTCCCTGGGTGGCAGTTTCCAATTAGTTGGTGAGCTGGGATTATTAAGTCTTGGCTAGTTGCTAACCCTGGGACTACTAGGGATGGTTTGCCCTCTTAGTCGAGGTTTAATTAACCAACATCATGAACACACTGTCCAAGTTTGAGCTTCCAACCCCATTTTATTCAGATCATGGCTAGTTGCTAACCCTGGGACTGGGACTACATGAGATCAATGCATATCCCTGTGCACCCAGCTGGTGGGGGTATATTTATTCTTCCGTGTCTATGGCTAGAATGCAGTCAGTTTTTTCTTGCTTTGTCTGGTGTAGACAAGACAAGGTCTGGAGTTGTAATTCTGTGTCAAATTGTGGAATAGAATGTCTGATGGAACATTGAGCAGGATCAGTGAGTGATCATCTTGCCATGTTTCATCTTGCCATGTTTCATCTTGCCATGTTTCATCTTGCCATGTTTCAATTTCTTTTCCTCTGTGATCAAGTTGGCTGTAACCCCAGCCTAGAGCAATGTCCATGAGTGACTACTGAAGTTACAGATCTTGTGATCAAGTTGGCTGTAACCCCAGGCTAGAGCAATGTCCATGAGTGACTACTGAAGTTGCAGATCTTGTGATCAAGTTGGCTGTAACCCCAGGCTAGTGCGATGTCCATGAGTGACTATTGAAATGTTTTTGACAAATCGTTCAAAATCTGATGCAGACAGACAAACAATTTTAAATGGTACATGTAACTGATTTAGTGTTGTTGCTATCATACACTATTTATGATACAACTCTCAACCTAGCAGTCTTTTGACTTGAATGATTTTTGTGTAGTCAATATTTATGTTGAAATGGTTGTCACTGCTTTCTAAATTGTCCAGATGCTCAATTGCCTGAAGCTGTAATTGAACTAGGTAAAAAATCTGTCAGAGACATGCTCATAACCTCTCAGCTACAGAACTGGATGTTGGCTTGTCTTGTGCCATCTCTTATTTTCTGTGCCTTGAAGCTGAATTGTCTCATCTAGTGCAGCTTTAAAAACATAGAAATATTGTTGGGGTATATTGTTGAGGTATATTGTTGGGGTATATTGTTGGGGTATATTGTTGGGGTATATTGTTCCAATGTCAATCTATCTATCTATATGCTGTGGCCCTTGTTTGCTTTGCGGTGTCAGGGCTGGAAGAATTCTCTGGAGATGGCCTTCTTGTGGGCTTGTTCCTGTGGCTTCTTTGATTTCTGTGATCCATCTTTTACATGGTCTGCCTCTGGCTTTATAGCCGTTATGTCTATGTGTCATTGCCATTTGTGGCATGCTATCTGTTGGTAATCTGGAAGCATATGAAAACCACTTGATCTGTTGTGATTTGATGTGTTCCAATACTGGTATTATTTGGTTATCTGTCTCATGTTATCATTTCTAATTCTATCTCTTAATGACACTCCAAGTATTCTTCGTAGACATGCCATTTCTGCTGTCATTATTTTTCTTTTGTCTTGAGCTGTCATTGTCCAGGTTTGGCACTGGAAGCACAGTGATGGAATAATAATAGTCTTGTATAATGCAACTTAAGTGTCTATGTTTACATTTTTGTTTTTTAAAATACATGACATCTGTCCTTTGATCTGGTATTTTTTGTTGCAACTATTTTGTATCTCTTTACTGGTTTTCTCCTCACTCAATATAATGCTTCCTAAGTAAGTGAACTCATTTACTTGTTTAAGGTGTTTATCATCGATGGAGATACAGAGTAGTGATATTTCTTTCTTTCTTTGCTATTGCCATTATTTATGTCTTTTCAATATTAATCTTCATGTTGAATTTTTGACATGTTGTGTGGAGTCTGTTCATATGTTCTTGCATTTGTTCTTCTGATGTCGCTATTAGTACTTGCTCGTCTGCAAAGAGTAGTTCATTCAATTTGTCTTTTATGTTATCTTCTTCGTTGGTACTTGTTAGTTTACAGATGTGGTCGATATATGTTATAAAAAGTAGAGGGGATATGACACACACCTGGCAAACTCCTGATTGAATTTGGAACTTATTGAACACTCCTGCATTTGTTCTTACTTCACATTGGCCATTAGCATAAATGCCCTAGCAAATATTGATTATATGTTCCGGTACTCTGTATATTGATAGTGTTTTCCATAGTTGTTGTCTGTCTACTTTGTTGAAAGCCTTTTCTTGGTCGACGAATACGGTGTATAATTCCTTGTTGTTTTCTGTTGCTCCTTCTATTAGCTGTTTAAGTGTGAATATAGCATCTGTACAGCTTTTGTTCTTACGGAAGCCCATTTGGGTGTTTTTAAGTTGTGGTTCAATGTATGATCGTAATCGTTGTTCTAATATTTTGTTACAAGTTTTCCCTGTGTGCATTAGTAAGGATATCCCTCTGTATTTTGTGCAGTCTCTTTTACTGCCTTTTTTCTTCCATATGGGAATGATTGTTGCGTTTCTCCACATTTTCCCAATGTGAAAATAACAAACCTTTGACCCTGCTGTTTTGGCTCTCTCCTTCAACCGGATTTCTCTGTGTCTGGCATCTAAAATTTTTTCTCTTCTGGTCTCTCTTTCAAAAATCTGTAAGTAGATAGTAGTATGTAATCAGATAGTAGTATCAGTTTTGTGAGTATGTTATCAGATAGTAGTATCAGTTTTGTGAGTATATAAGTAGATAGTAGTATTAGCTTTGTATGTAATCAGATAGTAGTATCAGTTTTGTGAGTATGTAATCAGATAGTAGTATCAGTTTTGTGAGTATGTAATCAGATAGTAGTATCAGTTTTGTGAGTATGTAATCAGATAGTAGTATCAGTTTTGTGAGCATGTAATCAGATAGTAGTATCAGTTTTGTATGTAATCAGATAGTAGTATTAGTTTAGTATATAACCAGATAGTAGTATCAGTTTTGTGAGTATGTAATCAGATAGTAGTATCAGTTTTGTGAGCATGTAATCAGATAGTAGTATCAGTTTTGTATGTAATCAGATAGTAGTATTAGTTTAGTATATAACCAGATAGTAGTAGTATTTTTGTGAGTATGTAATCAGATAGTAGTATTAGTTTTGTGAGTATGAATCAGATAGTAGTATCAGTTTTATTAGTATGTAATCAGATAGTAGTATCAGTTTTGTGAGTATGTAATCAGATAGTAGTATCAGTTTTGTGAGTATGTAATCAGATAGTAGTATCAGTTTTATTAGTATGTAATCAGATAGTAGTATCAGTTTTGTGAGTATGTAATCAGATAGTAGTATCAGTTTTGTGAGTATGTAATCAGATAGTAGTATCAGTTTTGTGAGTATGTAATCAGATAGTAGTATCAGTTTTGTATGTAATCAGATAGTAGTATTAGTTTAGTATATAACCAGATAGTAGTAGTATTTTTGTGAGTATGTAATCAGATAGTAGTATTAGTTTTGTGAGTATGAATCAGATAGTAGTATCAGTTTTATTAGTATGTAATCAGATAGTAGTATCAGTTTTGTGAGTATGTAATCAGATAGTAGTATCAGTTTTATATGTAATCAGATAGTAGTATTAGTTTAGTATATAACCAGATAGTAGTATTAGTTTTGTGAGTATGTAATCAGATAGTAGTATCAGTTTTGTGAGTATGTAATCAGATAGTAGTTTCAGTTTTGTGAGTATATAATCAGATAGTAGTATTATTTTAGTATATAATCAGATAGTAGTATTAGTTTTGTTTATAATCAGATAGTAGTAGTAGTTTTGTATGTAATCAGATAGTAGTTTCAGTTTTGTGAGTATATAATCATATAGTAGTAGTAGGTTTGTATATAATTAGATAGTAGTATCAGTTTTGTACCTACATTTTGTGAGTATGGTGTAAGTGTGCAGAAACCAAACAAATTTATTGCACAACATGTACTAGAATAATATGGAGGAACACTGTAGCCTAGTCATAGGTTAGTTATGTGAAACCAGGAAATCAAAGCAGGAATGCTGTAGCCTAGTCAATAGTCAGCTTACTTACTATTGCCAGATTACAGAGTGCATGGTTGGAAACCACATCCAGTTAAAAAAAATCTAGCTCATGATTTCTCACCTAAAATGACTGCTTCTCCAGTCTACCGAGCTGTAAATAGGTGCCTGATTCATGGGTTGGGAAAGGTAAACACAGTAAGGAAGGGAACTTGCCACGCTACAAACAATTGCTGTGGCTTAGTACATGAAGATATTTCTTAATTCCGGGCGCATGGGACCTAGTCGTCATCAAGTAGGACTTCATTACCTGTCTTCCACGTGAGTATTATTTTCAATTATGTTCTACTAGCAGTACCACCTTCTATTGATTATCATTTTATATCCACTGCAACCACTCACCGTGTACGTACTTTTATGTTTTAGCATTTTGTTTAACTTCATTTTCATCTATATCTTCCACCATCATGCATTCGGTGCAGCACTACTTTAACAGCATTAGGCACTACGCCATTGTTTGTTTCAGCTTTCTACCACATGACATCTGTCATACAGCCACTGACCTCGCCTTTGTTACGTTCAAGGCAACCAAATTCTTTTGTCACTGCCATTTTCTTGTCACGTGTGGTCGTCGTCACATTATACCCAAAGGCTTTACCTCTAACTTTCACCCGTCTTTGGGTTTCTTATATCAGCGAGAGCAGCGGTTACTCCAACGCCTTGACAATAAATGCGCGTTTCAATGCATGCACATTATATCTTCCAACCACACTTATCTCTTATCTGACTTAGAAACTTCTAAAGTCTTACTGTTACAGCATTTACAGTCCCTTACTAACCACAACATTCTACTCTACTACCTCATTCGGGGTATTATCCACGTTCTCAATGGACAGTTGTACCAGTTTATGTGCAATCATCACCACAGTAAACTTAATTCCATCCACTCCATATCTCAAATTGTTTTCCCCCATTCTAGTCATACTGCGGCAGCTAATTTACCTCTGCCTTGCCTTAATACCACTAATACCCGGGTGGTCTGCATTTCTCCTGACCTGAGTCTCTCTGACAGTGAAATTTCTGTCCTCAACAAGGGCCTCAAGTTTGTCCTTCTCTGTCCTGCATATGATCAATATTCGCTTCTTCAGGATATCCACCGCTACCATCGTCGTCTTCGGCTGCATCATCATTTCTTTGGCAAAGAGTCATCTGCCACTGATGATTTGTTCTCTCGATATGAACAGAAGAAATATTCTTGGACTCCTAAACCTGGTGCATCCGAGGCTCTTGATCTTTATATCAAGAACACCCTCCATGACATCCAGTCACTTCATCACAGCCGCATCAAATGCTCCAACATCACCCCTGACGAATCGTGCGACTTGGAGAATCTTCGCCGCCGGGATGATATTGTCATCAAACCAGCAGATAAGGGTGGGGCCGTTGTTGTGTGGCGCAAGGACCTTTACCTCCAGGAGGGCCACCAACAACTCTCTAACCCCTCTTCTACACTGCTCGCACATCAGACTCGACGGTATCTAACCAGAAGGTGGTCAACAACACTGTGAACACCATCATCCAGGGCAACCACCTTCCCACCACTGCCAAGGCTCTTTGCATCGATAAAAGCTGTTTAGGCAGTCCCGTCTTCTATATGCTGCCCAAAATACACAAGGAATTGAATCCCGGCAGACCTATTGTCTCAGCTTGCTCTTGTCCTACAGAGCGCATCTCTGATTTCCTCAACAGTATTTTGCAGCCCTTAGTGAGGAACTGCCTTCATTCTTGAAAGGCACCAAGCATGCCATAACCATTTTTTCTTCTGTGCATTTGTCTTCTGATCGTACCTATCGTCTGTTCTTGCTTGATGTTCGCTCACTGTACACTTCTATACCACATGCCGATGGTCTTAGGGCATTACAGTTCTTTCTGGACAAGAGTCCACATCCTTCTGTATCTACTCCCACCCTAATCCGCCTAGCTGAACTGGTGCTCACACTCAACTCTTTTGAATTCGATGGACATTTTTTTGATCAGATCAGTGGTGTGGCCATGGGCACTAAGATGGGACCTAGCTATGCCTGTCTTTTCATGGGACATCTTGAACATCTCGATTGGTCTACCTACGATGGCCCATTCCCATCTCTTTTCCACAAATACATTGATGATGGGATAGGTATTACTGACATGACAGAAGCAGAACTGTCTCGTTTCATCAACTTCATCAACAATTTCAACCCCGCTATTAACTCTTAACAGACATGACTTTTTGGCCATTTTAAAAATAATTATGTAATAATCTTAGTAAAAAAATTGTTAAAAATTTAAATTAAATGATACAGGAATGTATCATACATCTATTTATTCAGAATACAATTATCTATATATCCTTATCACAAATGTCATCTTTCAATAAAGGGTTAGTCCATAGTTTAAAATTAAATTTGTAATACAAAATTGTGCTGAAATTATATAAATGTCACAATGACAAAGAACAAAAAAAAATCATATGAAATGAAAATCATATAGAAGTTAGTTTTTATTGTATCTAATGCATTTATGCAAAACATATAGGAAATTTACACCAATAGAGCAAGAAATGTAAATACAGCCCACATAGAAAAAAAGTATATGTGTGCTGGGATATTTTTGATTTAAAAAAAATAAATGGATATTTTAGTTACTTATCATTCATTTTGAAAATATTATGGCATAAATATTATTTAAAGATCAATTAAAACAGTGGTGAGTATGTTTCTATTATTTTTATAGTAATGTTATTGTGTTTTTATTTTATTCAACTCTGATGAATGAAAGAAATTAGGAGTTCAGTATATATAATGATGTGACAAGTAGTTAGGCTCTGTGATACTCTGATAAGCAGTTTCTCTTATTATTGAAACATAAATATGTATCACAGACTTTACATCTAACTCTAATCTTTCTTTCAATTTTTGATTTTTTTATAACAAAGTTTACAATTTCTCTGTGTACGTGTAAATTCTGGATCCATTGAATGGCGCAAGAAAGTAGCCGGCTTTCCTGCGACAGGAACATCGTCATATAATCCTAAATTCCCTAATCCCCTAACTAATTCTTTGGTAAAATTTAAATGATTATATCTATTTGGTCTCGATAAAACCTTCTATATTTGGATTCTTTCTTTGACAATCTTGTGAAAACAATTACTTCTACTGTTACTAAACACTTGTTTTCCCTAGTGAAGACAATTACTTCTACTGTTACTAAACACTTTTCTTCAGTGAGAACAATTACTTCTACTGTTACTAAGCACTTGTTTTCTTCAGTGAAGACAATTACTTCTACTGTTACTAAACACTTGTTTTCTTCAGTGAAAACAATTACTTCTACTGTTACTAAACACTTGTTTTCTTCAGTGAAGACAATTACTTCTACTGTTACTAAACACTTTTCTTCAGTGAAAACAATTACTTCTACTGTTACTAAACACGTATTTTCTTCAGTGAAAACAAATTCTACTGTTACTACGCACTTGTTTTCCCAAATGAAAACAATTTTCCATAGCTCAGAGATTTGTAAACATACTTTATAGTACCGGTAGCCTTATATCATATTTCTAATAGGCTCTATGATTATCAATGGCACCTTCTGCTTACAAACAGATGTTCATATTCTCAAACGGTATAGCACTGTTACTATGACTAAATACTTACATTTGTGACCAGGTTTCTTTCATTGCGAGCTTGCGTGTACAGACTTTCAGACAATTCTAATAATGTGGTGGTGCCATCTTCAGACCCAGCAGCAATAAATTTGCCAGTTTCATTTATTCTCAAGCTGTGCAGGGGAACATCACACACCTGCAGACAGAGTTAAATTATACATATTTAGTTAGTTTATCATCCTAACTGCACATCAAAACTAGATATTTAATGTTCCAGTTCCAGTCACGTGAACATTAAAAATCATATGGTTTCATGTCGCTAAATGAGTGCATTGCATTAGGTGACAAAAATCTCTGGTGGTTATTTACAAATAGAAAACCGTTGGCGACAAATGGATCTGTGTGTGTACTAAAGGTTTAAAGGTTAACTGCCCAATGGCTCACATAATTAACTGTCACTTATTTACATAGTTAAATCCCTCCTATAGTTAACTAGTTTCTGACTCACATAGTTACTTAGTTAATCACTCCTATAGTTAACTAGTTTCTGACTCACATATCACTTATCTATCTATCTATCTATCTATAAACCCATAACCCGCCAGAGTTGTAGTGGTACCACATTGAATGCTTCAGCACACAGAGTCATCCAGCCATTTCTATCTTTAACGGTGCGGATGAGTGAAGAAGAACCATTTCCTGTCATTTCATTGATGTTGTCTGTCCGTGTTTTTATTTGCACTCCTCTGGTTTTCCTCCTTCGACGTTTCCCTGCATTATTGTTTTTTACAAGGAATCATGTCTGCATACATGTCCAAACCATGATAGTTTTTGTCATTTCGCTACTGGAAGCAATGGTTCTTATGAACCTGCAAACATCCCTATTTTATTTCTTACGTAGACATTTATCTTATGATCTTTATAAGAGATTCATAGAATTTCTATATCAGTTACTGGTCACTGATTCACAATAGAACAATAGGTGTCTGTGGCAAAATTGGCAGTGACCCAGACAGTGGCAAAAAAGCAAGCAACATTGACAGTACATAGCATTCCTATTGATAAATGTGTACTGTGCACTGCTGGTTTACTAGTGATATCTCTATTGTCATTTCTCTGCATATGCTGTGAGGCGTCACCTCACATTTTACTAGTGGTATGACTATAGAATTCAATGTTGAGTGAAATTGGTTAAATGATGATGTTCGTCCGTCGTGATCGACGATGACCTCCATAATAATAATAACAATAAATAATAAATTAATATAGTTAATAGTGCGTTTTTAAATGACTAACAAGTCAATGCGCGCACAAAATGTTCTTTTACAGAATTGACAACAATAGAAGGTATCTGTGTGAGGTTGAGATGTTTTTTCTTTTCTACGTGTCCGCTTCTGTCTTGCAGTTTCTTGTCTGAATTCTTCTGCCGCTAGTGCTCCCGTTCTAATGCTGTAACGCCATGCTGTTCTATCCTGAGCGAGGTTCTCCCAAGCGCCTACGTCAATGTTAAGATGTTTCAAGGATGACTTGAGCGTGTCTTTGAAACGCTTTTTCTGTCCACCAGCTTTTCGAAATCCTGCCTTGAGTTCTCCATAATATATTTGTTTTGGCAAACGCGAGTTCTCCATACGCACAAGATGGCCTGCCCAGCGTGCCTGCGCCTTCATAAGTATTGTGTGAATGCTTATTGAGGTTGATTTTTCCAAGACCTCGTAGTCTGGTACTTTGTCCCACCAATGGATGTTTAGTAATTTATGTAGGCAGGTAAGATGGAAATGATTGAACTTTCTTGCATGTCTAGCATACACTGTCCACGTTTCGCAGGCGTATAGTAAGGTTGGTATAACAGCAGCATGATATACTTGTAGTTTGGTGGTTGTTCTTATACCTCTTCTGTCCCATACATTGTTGCGTAATCTGCCAAATACAGCACTAGCTCTTGCCAGTCTATTGTTAATTTCCACATCAATGTTGACATCGCGAGAGAGAGTGCTTCCAAGGTAAGTAAAATTGTCGACTACCTGCAGTTTTTCCTGATTGATGATGATGGAAGTAGCAGTATGTTGGCTATTTGATGTTGCTTGGTGCATGACTTCTGTTTTTTTGGTGTTAATAGTGAGACCAAAGTTGTTGCAGGCCTTTGAGAAGCAGTCTATGGTGCTCTGCATGTTTACGACAGAGTCAGCATACAATGCACAGTCGTCAGCATAAAGTAATTCTCTAACAGTACTAGATTTAGTTTTCGTGTTTGCTTTTAGACGACGTAAATTAAATACTGAATGTATTAAATATCACAGCCCAAGTCAGATGTGCCGGACTACTGGCACAAATAAAATGGCAACACAGTGCATTTTTGTTATTTTGGATCACATTCTGCTGAAAATTTAGAGGGACCATTCTCCTCCTACAAGAGAGATCTGGCAGGGGGTAGTGTAAGAATAAATGCTAAATGAACTAATTCACATAGTTACCTAATAGATGATTCACATACAGTAATTACCTAGTAGGTGATTCACATAATTACCTATTAGTTGATTCACATAGTTACCTAGTAGGTGATTCACATAGTTACCTAGTAGGTGATTCACATAATTACCTAGTAGGTGATTCACATATTTACCTAGTAGGTGATTCACATAGTTACCTAGTAGGTGATTCACACAGTTACCTAGTAGATGATTCAAATAATTACCTATTAGTTGATTCACATAGTTACCTAGTAGGTGATTCCCATAGTTACCTAGTAGGTGATTCACATAATTACCTAGTATGTGATTCACAGTTACCTAGAAGGTGATTCACATAGTTACCTAGGAGGTGATTTACATAGTTACCTAGTAGGTGATTCACATAGTTACCTAGGAGGTGATTCACATAGTTACCTAGTAGGTGATTCACATAGTTACCTAGTAAGTAATTCACATAGCTACCTAGTAGGTGATTCACATAGTTACCTAGTAGGTGATTCACATAGTACCTAGTAGGTGATTCACATAGTTACCTAGTCCCTGACTAGCATAGTTGCTTGGACACTCATTGACTATAACAAACCTGCAAGGACAGAGATGGATTGTTCTGTTTGAAGATGATATCCCAAACATCAAGAGTACCATCCATCTTGGTGATGAAGAACACACCAGATCTGACAGGACTCCAACAACCATCAGTCAGATAGGATGAGTATTGTCTGTCAAAATGCAAAACAACAATCTCTTAGAAAATGTTCTATTATAAATATAAAATTTTATAAATATATTTCATTATATGTGTAACATTTTATAAATATGTTCATGCATCTATCTCAGAAGTAATCTTATTTCAATACAAGTAACAATTGTTCTAGTCTTCCCATCATGTAACAATTGTTCTAGTCTTCCCATCATGTAAATAACAATTGTTCTAGTCTTCCCATCATGTAAAAATTGTTCTAGTCTTCCCATCATGTAAATAACAATTGTTCTAGTCTTCCCATCATGTAACAATTGTTCTAGTCTTCCTATCATGTAAATAACAGTTTTTCTAGTCTTCCCATCATGTAACAGTTGTTCTAGTCTTCCCATCATCTAAATTACAGTGGTTCTAGTCTTCCCATCAATTAAGTAACAGTTCCAAGTACTATCAAGAAAGAATAGCTGCACAACTATCTATTGTCACTAAAGAAGGCCAATAAAAATCACGCTCAGATCAACGGCCACCGAATCATAACGATACAGAACACCACAGGCAAACTTATTGAGAAGATTGTAGCCCAGCACCTCACTCGAGACCTGGAAGAAAGTCACATTTTTCTAAGCATGCTCAGAAGCTACAGACATTAAAAAGAATCATGGCGCAATGCTTGTCATGACGAAATGTGTGCTGTCACAATTGACTTGGAGGACGCATATAACAGAGTGTCATTTGAGTACCTCATCAACTTGCTCTTGCTCTTTAATGTTGACCCTTTCGTAATCAGATGGATATCAGCGGTGTTGCTCGAGAAGAAGGTGGCTCTCAGGTGCGGTTGTTGGACATCTAAACCCATAACAATATGTCCAGGCATTCCACAGGGATCTCCCCTCTCACCCGTATTATTCAATGTCTACACAATGTCAATCACACAACAGCAGCTCGACAGAAGAGGTAGAATCCACTGTCATTTGCGGATGATATCCTCATATATAGACAAGGAAGGGATAGAACAGAAACTGTGGAATCAATGCAGAATGAGCTAGAACGTATTGACTTCTGGTGTGACGATTCAGAGGCACTGATCAATCAAGAGAAGACTGTGGTGACATGGTTCTCTCTTAACAATCACATCCTAAAGTCTGCAACACCGACGGTGGAGATGAGAGGGTATGATATAATCAGGACCTCATACTTACAATATCAGGACGTGCAATTTGATCGTAGCCTGTGTTTTCAGGAACACGTTGATCATGTTATCGCAAAGGCCCACAAAGGAATTTCAACTCAGAGAGTGATGGCAGCGGCTGACATCCCTGTCATTGAATATGCAGGCACCACTATCACCGCCAGTCACACACAGATTGAGAGGCTGGAGAGAATTCAAAACAAAGTGATACGGATCATCCTTGGTTGCACAAGGGACACACCCTGTGTGGCTATGATTTCTCCTTGATTTTCCGAGAATATCTCATAGGATCAATATGTGATGTGCCAGCGTATACCCCAGAGTCAGTTCTGACATAGACCACCCACTACACAGCGAGCTATCACGTGTGAAGGGAAGCAGGCTCAAGAGAGGCAAATTGTGGATGGATCAGCATATCTGTGCCCCAGAAGACATAACACCTGGCGAGGAATGGATACTTATTCCTCCGGTCTTTCAAGAGGCAGTCAAGACCATCATTACACTCAATAGAGAGTGCAGGGAACTCAGCCCCGTGAGCGTGGATGCTGAGATCAAGGTATTAATCTGCGAGAATACCGATGACAGATGTTGTGATTTACACTGACAGATCGGTCATCTGTCACCACCGATGCGCATGGGCCTTTACTACCTGATCAAAAGAAAAACAGCAAACAAAGCCAGTGGTGCCTTTACCGCAACAACAAGCAGTCTAACAATGGAAGTATTCGCACTAACGCAGGCACTTAACTGGCTGGAGTTGCAAGCCTATTCCCATGCGTACATACTAAGTGACACTTTGAATATGATTCAGAAAGTCAAAACAGGTGATGTACGTAGGGAATGGGTGGAATCATTATAGAGAGCAAAAATGCAGGCATCACTACGAAAACTCACACTTATTTTTGTCCCCGGACAAGCGGGCGTGGAGGGAAATGAACGAGCCGACTAATTAGCTAGCCTCGTCACCACAACAGATGGTCAGCCTATGGACCGAGCAGACATACTCATTGCTCTTCGTGATCGTCATGATCAGAGGATTTTGAGATGAATGAGCATGAGTCAATATCCAGAATGCATGAATTTGGAGTGAGGATGGGCATGGCCCATAGAGAACCCTTGACAAAGATGTCAAAAAAAAGCAGTGAACCAACATATAACTTGAACCATCAGCCATTATACCCTGAGAGATTTACTGAAACGAAGATCTGAGCACCTATGGACATGTCCTGTGTGCGAAGAGGATAATCAACATACCTAATACCTAAAGTTCCAGTCTTCCCATCATATAAGTAACAGTTCCAGTCTTCCCATCATATAAGTAAAAGTTCCAGTCTTCCCATTATGTAAGTAACAGTTTCAGTCTTCCCATTATGTAAGTAACAGTTCCAGTCTTCCCATCATATAAGTAACAGTTCCAGTCTTCCCATCATATAAGTAACAGTTCCAGTCTTCCCATCATATAAGTAACAGTTCCAGTCTTCCCATCATATAAGTAACAGTTCCAGTCTTCCCATCATATAAGTAACAGTTCCAGTCTTCCCATCATATAAGTAACAGTTTCAGTCTTCCCATCATATAAGTAAAAGTTCCAGTCTTCCCATCATATAAGTAAAAGTTCCAGTCTTCCCATTATGTAAGTAACAGTTTCAGTCTTCCCATTATGTAAGTAACAGTTCCAGTCTTCCCATCATATAAGTAACAGTTTCAGTCTTCCCATCATATAAGTAACAGTTCCAGTCTTCCCATCATATAAGTAACAGTTCCAGTCTTCCCATCATATAAGTAACAGTTCCAGTCTTCCCATCATATAAGTAAAAGTTCCAGTCTTCCCATTATGTAAGTAACAGTTTCAGTCTTCCCATTATGTAAGTAACAGTTCCAGTCTTCCCATCATATAAGTAACAGTTTCAGTCTTCACATCATATAAGTAACAGTTCTAGTCTTCCCATCATATAAGTAACAGTTCCAGTCTTCCCATCATATAAGTAACAGTTCCGGTCTTCCCATCATATAAGTAACAGTTTTAGTCTTCCCATCATATAAGTAACAGTTTCAGTCTTCCCATCATATAAGTAACAGTTCCAGTCTTCCCATCATATAAGTAACAGTTCCAGTCTTCCCATCATATAAGTAACAGTTCCGGTCTTCCCATCATATAAGTAACAGTTTCAGTCTTCCCATCATATAAGTAACAGTTCCAGTCTTCCCATCATATAAGTAACAGTTCCAGACTTCCCATCATATAAGTAACAGTTCCAGTCTTCCCATCATATAAGTAACAGTTTCAGTCTTCCCATCATATAAGTAACAGTTCCAGTCTTCCCATCATATAAGTAACAGTTTCAGTCTTCCCATTATGTACCGGGTAAGTAACAGTTCCAGTCTTCCCATCATATAAGTAACAGTTCCAGTCTTCCCATCATATAAGTAACAGTTCCGGTCTTCCCATCATATAAGTAACAGTTTCAGTCTTCCCATTATGTAAGTAACAGTTCCAGTCTTCCCATCATATAAGTAACAGTTCCAGTCTTCCCATCATATAAGTAACAGTTTCAGTCTTCCCATCATATAAGTAACAGTTTCAGTCTTCCCATCATATAAGTAACAGTTCCAGTCTTCCCATCATATAAGTAACAGTTCCAGTCTTCCCATCATATAAGTAACAGTTCCAGTCTTCCCATTATATAAGTAACAGTTCCAGTCTTCCCATCATATAAGTAACAGTTCCAGTCTTCCCATCATATAAGTAACAGTTCCGGTCTTCCCATCATATAAGTAACAGTTTCAGTCTTCCCATTATGTAAGTAACAGTTCCAGTCTTCCCATCATATAAGTAACAGTTCCAGTCTTCCCATCATATAAGTAACAGTTTCAGTCTTCCCATCATATAAGTAACAGTTTCAGTCTTCCCATCATATAAGTAACAGTTCCAGTCTTCCCATCATATAAGTAACAGTTCCAGTCTTCCCATCATATAAGTAACAGTTCCAGTCTTCCCATCATATAAGTAACAGTTCCAGTCTTCCCATCATATAAGTAACAGTTCCAGTCTTCCCATCATATAAGTAACAGTTCCAGTCTTCCCATCATATAAGTAACAGTTCCAGTCTTCCCATCATATAAGTAACAGTTTCAGTCTTCCCATCATATAAGTAACAGTTCCAGTCTTCCCATCATATAAGTAACAGTTCCAGTCTTCCCATCATATAAGTAACAGTTTCAGTCTTCCCATCATATAAGTAACAGTTCCAGTCTTCCCATCATATAAGTAACAGTTTCAGTCTTCCCATCATATAAGTAACAGTTTCAGTCTTCCCATCATATAAGTAACAGTTCCAGTCTTCCCATCATATAAGTAACAGTTCCAGTCTTCCCATCATATAAGTAACAGTTCCAGTCTTCCCATCATATAAGTAACAGTTCCAGTCTTCCCATCATATAAGTAACAGTTCCAGTCTTCCCATCATATAAGTAACAGTTTCAGTCTTCCCATCATATAAGTAACAGTTCCAGTCTTCCCATCATATAAGTAACAGTTTCAGTCTTCCCATCATATAAGTAACAGTTCCAGTCTTCCCATCATATAAGTAACAGTTCCAGTCTTCCCATCATATAAGTAACAGTTCCAGTCTTCCCATTATGTAAGTAACAGTTCCAGTCTTCCCATCATATAAGTAACAGTTTCAGTCTTCCCATCATATAAGTAACAGTTCCAGTCTTCCCATCATATAAGTAACAGTTCCAGTCTTCCCATCATATAAGTAACAGTTCCAGTCTTCCCATCATATAAGTAACAGTTCCAGTCTTCCCATCATGTAAGTAACAGTTCCAGTCTTCCCATCATATAAGTAACAGTTTCAGTCTTCCCATCATATAAGTAACAGTTCCAGTCTTCCCATCATATAAGTAACAGTTCCAGTCTTCCCATCATATAAGTAACAGTTCCAGTCTTCCCATCATATAAGTAACAGTTCCAGTCTTCCCATCATATAAGTAACAGTTTCAGTCTTATCATCATATAAGTAACAGTTTCAGTCTTCCCATCATATAAGTAACAGTTCCAGTCTTCCCATCATATAAGTAACAGTTTCAGTCTTCCCATCATATAAGTAACAGTTCCAGTCTTCCCATCATATAAGTAACAGTTTCAGTCTTCCCATTATGTAAGTAACAGTTCCAGTCTTCCCATCATATAAGTAACAGTTCCAGTCTTCCCATCATATAAGTAACAGTTCCAGTCTTCCCATCATATAAGTAACAGTTTCAGTCTTCCCATTATGTAAGTAACAGTTCCAGTCTTCCCATCATATAAGTAACAGTTTCAGTCTTCCCATCATATAAGTAACAGTTTCAGTCTTACCATCATATAAGTAACAGTTCCAGTCTTCCCATCATATAAGTAACAGTTCCAGTCTTCCCATCATATAAGTTACAGTTCCAGTCTTCCCATTATGTAAGTAACAGTTCCAGTCTTCCCATCATATAAGTAACAGTTTCAGTCTTCCCATCATATAAGTAACAGTTCCAGTCTTCCCATCATATAAGTAACAGTTCCAGTCTTCCCATCATATAAGTAACAGTTTCAGTCTTCCCATCATATAAGTAACAGTTCCAGTCTTCCCATCATATAAATAACAGTTTCAGTCTTCCCATCATATAAGTAACAGTTCCAGTCTTCCCATTATGTAAGTAACAGTTCCAGTCTTCCCATCATATAAGTAACAGTTTCAGTCTTCCCATCATATAAGTAACAGTTTCAGTCTTCCCATCATATAAGTAACAGTTCCAGTCTTCCCATTATGTAAGTAACAGTTCCAGTCTTCCCATCATATAAGTAACAGTTTCAGACTTCCCATCATATAAGTAACAGTTTCAGTCTTCCCATCATATAAGTAACAGTTCCAGTCTTCCCATCATATAAGTAACAGTTTCAGTCTTCCCATTATGTAAGTAACAGTTCCAGTCTTCCCATCATATAAGTAACAGTTTCAGTCTTCCCATCATATAAGTAACAGTTCCAGTCTTCCCATCATATAAGTAACAGTTCCAGTCTTCCCATCATATAAGTAACAGTTTCAGTCTTCCCATCATATAAGTAACAGTTCCAGTCTTCCCATCATATAAGTAACAGTTCCAGTCTTCCCATCATATAAGTAACAGTTCCAGTCTTCCCATCATATAAGTAACAGTTCCAGTCTTCCCATCATATAAGTAACAGTTCCAGTCTTCCCATCATATAAGTAACAGTTCCAGTCTTCCCATCATATAAGTAACAGTTCCAGTCTTCCCATCATGTACGTAACAGTTCCAGTCTTCCCATCATGTACGTAACAGTTCTATAGTGCGTTAATAAGTAGTTGTCCACTGATATTGTCTATTTTCTCCGTAACTACTGAATGTATAGGCTTCATATTTTGTATGAGTGCATTATTTATTAACCACGTTACAGAATTATGATTAATTATTATCTACATTGAACGGATTTATCGCAGCAGTCGCTACGAATACCGTTTTTAAGGTAGCAATGCTTTTCATTTGATAGTCGTAATAATAGACGGGTTTACATTGAAAATTACTATATTTGTTGTCAATGAAAGAATTGCGCATTATTTATTTATTGTTATATTTTGCATTCTTGCTATTCATTGGCTGTTAGGCAAAGTGTGAATGTACAAGCCAATTATATGCACGATTATATAAGAAGACGTCATCGTTGATTACATTATATTACCAGGAAATGTCTTTAGTGAGCATCTTCATGCATCGAATAGCACAATCTTAGAATGTCAATTAATATTTACATGTGTGACACGTTAAGTAAGCATTTTGTTTAGAGATTTCATAGGTGATTATATTAAAATAATAGCAGAATTTTCATCAAAGGTGTATCTCATATTAGACATGTTTTTATTGTGATGTCTTCAACATTTCATGGTTTTGTACATAATTACATAAAGCAGCATTTACAACTATATTACAAACATGTCTTTGAAAGTTAAATTAATTGCACTAAAAAGTATAACTATGAGATTGTACAAATATTTTTCACAAAAGGCGCGACACAAAACTCTATTTCATAGAATATTTCACACTGTCACTGTGGTTATGAGAAGATAATCATAGTTGTTTTTTTTAAAAAGAAACGAGAGGACGAAAAAATGTTGTAGATAATTTTGTTAAAGAAAATAATTAAGATAAAAATTCGTAGACTTTTGAATTGCAAAGAAGCTTTGACATTAACACCATTGAAAATGTATACAGAAAAGAACAACAACAGTCACGTTTCTAAAACTAAATTACATACATGTAGCAGAAGCTTCTTGTGAGAAAACCACATTTAGTAACTATGAGGTAATATTTGAGACAAATCAGGGAGATGGGTAAAGAAAATTATGATATTGTAAAAAAAGTGAAGCAATTATTAATGGCTTATGGGTGTAAGATGTTAGCGATCTCACATTTCAGAGGCTCTACAATGAGGGCGGTAGCCATCTCCTCTCCCTCACAGTCTTTATTTCCTGGATTAATCCCGTACCCATTTAAGGCTGGGTCGACCTGGAAGCCGTTGCGATATGAAAAACATTTCCGCCTCAACTGGGAAGTGAACCCAGGACCACTCATATGCAAAGCCATTGCGCTAAACACTGCGCTACGCAGCTCTCTACGATATTGTATATACGGATGAAATGTAGATTAACACTCATCACACTAATAAAAAGGAATGACCATCTGTAGATGGAACTATTAAAAGATATGTACCGAGCAGCAAAGGTAAAGATTAATAATGGCAAATGCAGATAGTAGACAAAATGTTCTTTTGAAGAATGGTGAACTCATTTTCATTTACAAATCTACCGATAATCGAGACTTCCATGCTGAGATGAATGGTAATATATTTAGAGATTGGTTAGAAAAGACTGTACTTCCATCATTAGATAGATCATCCTGTCTAGTTATGGACAAACTTCCTACCATAATGTTATTGCATGTGAAGATAAGATACTTATAACCTCATCTACTATGGAAGATATTAACATATTGCTTAGAAAGAATATACTCCATTTACTGAAATGCACTTGAAACCGGAGTTACTGTTAATGGTCAAGAATGTACACAGAGCAAAGACTTTCCACAATTATACAATTATATACACGTTTAACTGTTAAATGTATATATCGCTACATATAATCTCAATGAAATGAAAGAAAAATATTACATCCGGAATACTGTATTTCATTTTTACCCATGCTATGACATATTAACGATACGCCTATACCAGCAATTACTGCAAAATTTATTTTCCACATACAATAAAAGCAGTACTACCTTAAAAACGGCATTCGTAGCGACTGCTGCGATAAATCCGTTCAATGTAGATAATAATTAATCATAATTCTGTAACATGGTTAAGAAATAATGCATTCATGAAAAATATGAAGCCTATACGTTCTGTAATTACGGAGAAAATAGACAATATCGGTGGATAACTATTTATGAACGCACTATAGTCTTCCCATCATGTAAGTAACAGTTCTAGTCTTCCCATTCCTTGGGGTTGTATTTTATTTCTATCATCACTTGTGTCAAAGCTTTTAGTTGAGGTAGATTCTGGTATTCCTTATTAAGTATTCCAGGAATCTGTGTTATTATGGAGACATTTTGGAGACCATTGTCTGGCTCTTCAAAGTCCGTTAGTGTTTCAATTTCATTTGGGAGGTTTATGAGGATATCTTTATGTTGTTGACAGAGATGGTTGGATATCTGACAGAAGCTGGTTCTCTTCAGCCTACTTGTGGTTGATCTAGAAATTTGCACATAGAAAAATGCATCCTCTGTTTGTCCTCTTCTTATGAAAAGGAAATATGGCAACCCTAGTTTATCTCATAGGCTGTTCATGTTTGTGAGGAAGAAACTGCTGGATTCTCTGACAGCTTTCCCTTACCAGACTCTCAAAGTCTGCTAGTGGTTGTGAGGAAGAAACTGCTGGATTCTCTAACAGCTTTCCCTTACCAGACTCTCAAAGTCTGCTAGTGGTTGTGAGGAAGAAACTGCTGGATTCTCTGACAGCTTTCCCTTACCAGACTCTCAAAGTCTGCTAGTGGTTGTGAGGAAGAAACTGCTGGATTCTCTGACAGCTTTCCCTTACCAGACTCTCAAAGTCTGCTAGTGGTTGTGAGGAAGAATCTGCTGGATTCCCTGACAGTATTTGCTGACCACTCTCAAAGTCTGCTAGTGGTTGTGGGGAAGAATCTGCTGGATTCTTTGATAGCTTTCTCTGACCGGACTGTGCAGAAAAAGTTCAGCACAGTGGTGATGATGATGAATAACTCATCAACAAGCAGTCAACAGTTAAATATGTCATACTGTAATTATTCACTTTGTTACATTAATGTTATAGCATGATCGTGTGATATATTTGTGCAAAGAATAAAGTTTGTCCTAGCAGATATCAGAGTCTCTGTATTTTTTGTTTACTGAAACAACATAATAGTAACAAGCTTTTTCTTCATGTACAAGAAGTTGCATTTGAGATGTTCTCTAATTCATAAATTCTGGAAGCACGAGTCAACAGTGCTCTAGAGTAGGATGTTAACACAATGGCTACAGAATTGATATACAGACTGTGACGTAATTAATTTGTGTCTAATTTTCTTCCCTGATGGTCAATAAAGAAACTGAGCTGTAAGTTTTCTTATTTTATAACAGATTTTGACAAATGAGATGCATCATTGTCAAGACAAATGGCAATACTATTTTGGTGTGTCATCAGAATGAAATACATTTTCAAGTTTTTTCATTTGATAACAACATACAAAATGCTATGTACAGAATAAAAGTTCACAATGTCAACTTATATGCAAAATAATAATTCTTAATGTATGTTGTGACATTATCGTGAAGCAAAATGAATTAAACAGGTTACTAAAACACTTACCTTGCCTATTAATAAAAATATATTTAAAAAAGTATATATAAAAAAACATACAATAAAACTAAACAGGACAATTCTCCACGTATCGGCTCAAATTGAACCTTTTTCAAGAGACAAACAACAGAAAACAACAAAATAAAAAACAAAATAGATGACTAGATTTCATCAAGCTCCGTCTCCATAACGCAGGGATGGCAATGCATCTAGTAAAAGAGAAAATCCGTGCATTCATTATAAACAAACCGAAAGTGGGAAATTAGAGGCACTATAGATGTAGTTGGGATGTTTATAATGAGTGCAAGAATCATAAAAGAAAAAGATAAGAAAAATACCCCTTATGTCACTTTATCAGACAGGCAGGTTTTAAGAACATAGTCACAACAGACAAGACTGAAGGGAACAGAGACAGATGGGGACGTGAGAAAATATTTGTGTGACAACCTAGCAAGGCTTAGAAAAAAAAATTGTTAGGTTGTCATCTATTTTGTTTTTTATTTTGTTGTTTTCTGTTGTTTGTCTCTTGAAAAAGGTTCAATTTGAGCAGATACGTAGAGAATTGTCCTGTTTAGTTTTATTGTATGTTTTTTTTATATATACTTTTTTTAATATATTTTTATTAATAGGCAAGGTAAGTGTTTAAGTAACCTGTTTAATTCATTTTGCTTGACTATTTGTTCATTAGGTTACTGCGGCACCATCCACTTTGTCGGACACCCTCTGACCATTTGGTTATTGACATTATCGTGATATGATTTTCTGGCAGGTTTATCCAATCATGAACACATGAAGCACAAGAGCATATGCACTAACAAATGTTTACGGTGTAAAAAGTAACATATGCAAAAATTGCTAATAAACATTTCACACAGAAATATAGTCATAAGCTTTTAAAGAAAATGCACAATGTATAATAATTCAATATTTCAAATTTGTGAAGAATCATCAATGACTTATAACTTTACTAGGCTATACTTGATGGATAGTGTGTATGATTGTTTTCAAGTATTTTTATAACATTGATGTGAATCAATTTTCTTGCAGATATCTGATCTTCTTATGTTTCTAGGGCTGGTAAATATCACAATCATCACTGCTTATGTCGTGTTGCAAATATCAATATTGTTATGAATATCAATGTCCACATTGTTTTCAATTAATTTCTCATTGTTGGAAGCATCAGTGAAATGTACTTGTAAAATTATAGCTTATTTAGTATTTATTTGGGCTATAAATGATCTTTTAATGACAATATCACAGTCATGGTAAACATACGTCAGCAAACACTTGAAAACAAACTTGGAAAGTGCAAACATTTTTGTACAGAGAATCTATCAAAGCTTACGACATGACATATTGTTAGCAAGACTCATCTGATGATTTCATTACATGTTTACATGCTTTAAAATTTAATTAGTTATATTATACAAGCATGTTTATCAGTGCTATTGCCGAGCCGAAGCTAGTGGCTTGCCGTCATAGTTAGTGACTCTTCAAGCCGCTGGAAATGGCTTTATATACATCATCATCAGGTGCCATGCCGGGTGGCGTAGGCGGTCATGGCTCTCCACAGCTCTCTGTCCACAGTATTATGTATCAAAGTCGTTGTTGTTTCTTTGCCGTGCCAGGTTGTCAAACTGTCTAATATTTTCTCATGTTGTCGCCCTCCGTCTCTGGTGCCTTCAATCTTGCCTGTTGTGATTATGTTCTCTAAACCTGCCTGTCTCATGAAGTGGCCAAATAAAGAAGATTGCCTTTTACTTATATTGTTGATTAAGGTCCGTTTCGCATTTAACTCTTTTAACACCTCTACATTAGTTTTTCTGGCAGTCCATGGTATTCTCAGCATTCTTCTATAGAACCACATCTCTGTTGCCTCCAATCTCCCACTTTCCAGTTTGTTTATTGTCCAAGACTCGCACCCATATGTTAGTATAGGGGTTATATAGCACTGCAGAACTCTCTTTCTTACCTCTAATGACAAGGTCATATTACACAGTATATTTTTCATTTTTATGAATGTTGTTTTTGCCTGTCCTATTCTGCATCTTATTTCTGTTGAACTTCTTCCATCTGCTGTTATAATTGTACCTAGATATTTGAATTGGTGGACCTGTTTTAATACTATATCATTCACTATGATCTTGCAAGGTGTGTTATTTTCTTTCTTTGAAATAACCATTACTTCTGTTTTCTTGATATTTAGGAAGAGGCCTTTCTCTTTGCTTTCTGTGACTACTACTTTAATTAAGTTTTGAAGGTCTTCCTCACTTTTTGCAATCAGAACAGTGTCATCCGCATATCTCAAATTATTTATGTTATGTCCTCCCACTGATATTCCTGGGATATTTTACGTACATAGACAATATGTTAATGAGTACCACACAAGTATCTGAGAGCATGAGAAGTCTGTAAAATATTTCTTACTTGGTCCACATGATGGAAGATTCTCGGACATCTTCAGACCAGATCTGTCAATAAAATTAAGTCAAGTCAAAGTATGGCTGAGATAGATCACTTTTTCAAGTGTTGATGATTATAAAAACAACAGCTGAGGTAGATCACTTGTTCAAGTGTTAATGTTGGTTATAAAAGCAACAGCTGAGGTATATCACTTTTTCAAGTGTTAATGTTGATTATAAAAACAACAGCTGTGGTAGATCACTTGTTCAAGTGTTAATGTTGATTATAAAAACAACAGCTGAGATAGATCACTTGTTCAAGTGTTAATGTTGATTATAAAAACAACAGCTGAGATAGATCACTTGTTCAAGTGTTAATGTTGATTATAAAACAACAGCTGTGGTAGATCACTTGTTCAAGTGTTAATGTTGATTATAAAAACAATGTCATTGTTCCCAGTTAAAACACATTATATTATTCTCTGAAATAGTACAAGGAACAAGTGCGGTAAAATAATTTGCAGTACTTTTTGACAGTTGTTTGCATTTCATTGAACATGTCAATTACAGTATACAATCTCTCACACATAAACCAAGGACTTCCAAGGGTTATAGGGCACTACTTTGAATATGTCACCACAGAGTCCTCCAGTGATTTCCATCTTCAGCAATGTCGATAAGTATTCACAAATATTGGTAGATCCCATTTTTATGTTTATTAGCATGATTTTTTTCTTGGAATCCTCTGCTTCTTCCACCTTCAACTGTGCCCTGAAAGATCATTTTTGACAGGGAATCATGTTAAAGTACATGCTCAAACTATGTAAATTTTCATCCTTTCACTATTGAACTTAGTTAGTTGTGGTTGCATTGAAATATTGAAAGTAGTGATTCTTGTGAACCAGCAAGTCTCTCTTTGTCTTATGCTCATTATAGAAAATGTGGAAAGTTCATCTACAACACTTGCAACTGAAGCCCTGTATCTATCTCTCCAAGTCATCAGTGAATGTCCAACTCAAGTCCATATCTGTCTCTCCCAAGTCTACAGTGAGTGTCCAACTGAAGTGTCCAACTAAAGCCGTGTATTTATCTTTCTAAGTCTACAGCGAGTGTCCAACTCTTACAACTGTATAGTGCAAAAGAAAGCAATAGTAAGTAAAACATTTCAATCTTCACTCTAACACTGATATTGCTTTACCATATTCAATTTAGCCTTGACATTAGGAGCTCAGACATCTCCATCCAATCTTTAATTTATTATTGAATTTTCTATAACTGAATATTCAGGATCCTAGGTGTTTGAAAGTATTCATTTCTTCAAGTTTATTCCCATTCATCCTAATGTTAGTCTGTGCCTCAATACAATTATAAGAGCTCAAAAGTGCTTGACATCAATGAAGGTGATGGCTGTTGTTTTTGTGTTTAATAACAGCTTCTAAAACTCTAGTTTATTATATCATCTCAGTCATTATTACAAAACTCCAATTTATCATTTCAAAGCAGTCATGTAGGCCTATACACTACAGAATCATGAAGAGGATGTTGTCATGGATACACTGCAGAATCATGAAGAGGATGTGGATACACTGCAGAATCATGAAGAGGATGTTGTCATGGATACACTATAGAATCATGAAGAGGATGTTGTCATGGATACACTAGAGAATCATAAAGAGGATGTTGTTGTGGATACACTACAGAATCATGAAGAGGATGTTGTTGTGGATACACTACAGAATCATGAAGAGGATGTTGTCGTGGATACACTGCAGAATCATGAAGAGGATGTGGATACACTGCAGAATCATGAAGAGGATGTTGTCATGGATACACTACAGAATCATGAAGAGGATGTTGTTGTGGATACACTACAGAATCATGAAGAGGATGTTGTCATGGATACACTACAGAATCATGGAGAGGATGCTGAAAATGACAATGTACATATTCAGAGAATGAGTAGGAGTGACCATGCCAGAACGGAGGAAGTGAGTCCTCACTGGAAAGACCAGAATAACAGCACAACCAATAACTGACTGGGACACTGATCTCATATACTTTAGATGACTGACAGAATGGCAAGTAGAATATTAATGGCAATATCCTTTGTTCAATGACACTGATTCCTAATCAAGAATAAATTCATTATACTATATAACAAAAATCATTGTTAATACATTTTAGCTGACCACATTTTAGCTGACCACATTTTAGCTGACCACATTTTAGCTGACCACATATGATATGGGTTCACTCAAACTTACCCTGGCAGTCCAGTCACCAACACTCAGAAAATTTTTGGTAAAGTGAGGATTTCTCTGTATGGCATACACTGGTCCAATGTGACCTGTGAAAATGGCTGCTATTTTGTCCAATGGTGTTTTTGCTTTTCGATTACATGAGATGATGTTTCCTTGTTCTGTTCCAGCCATGAATTTTGTTGGCTGACAAAGAAAAGAAAAATTTAAATGATTATTTGTCACATACAATTTTGCAGGAATATCTGGCAAGTAGACTGTAGACACACTAAGACTATCATTCAAGTACTGATCTAACACTTCAGTACATGTAAGACTATCATTCAAGTACTGATTTAACACTTCAGTACATGTAAGGTTATCATTCAAGTACTGATTTAACACTCCAGTACATATAAGACTATCATTCAGGTACTGATCTAACACTTCATTACATGTAAGACTATCATTCAAGTACTGATTTAACACTCCAGTACATGTAAGACTATCATTCAAGTACTGATTTAACACTCCAGTATATGTAAGACTATCATTCAAGTAATGATTGAAACCTCCAGTACATGTAAGACTATCATTCGAGTACTACTGTAATAGAGTACTTGTGATAATTGGCTTAAGTGCTGAAAAACTGGAAGCACACAAGAAAACACACAAATATTGAGATTTTGACCTACAGACCTCTATCCAGAACATAATAAGAGCATATGAGCAAAGGATAACATTTTCTATAATGACATCACTAAATAAAGACATAAACTTTCTTAAATTTGTGTCTTAATTTAGTTAGTTAGCTAGTTAGTCATCAGATCATCCTCATGGCACTTCAAATACATCCATAGGTGCCCTGATCTCATATTTAGTATACCGTTCAACATGGGGTAACTGACTTTTCCAGTTCTGTGTTGCCTGATAACTCTTATTTTGATTTCTATATGCCACTAGTTTCATGCAACCCCATGCTTCACTTCCAGATCTTACATTTTTACACTATGCTTCACTCCCAGGTATTGAATTCTTGCAAAACCATGCTTCACTCTTCATTTAGTATTGTGATGTTCTTATAGGCAGTGCCATTCTTTACTCATTGTGCTATGATGTGTTCTTGATAAGGGCCTTTTGGTCAAAATGTGAAATATGTTTGTTGTATTGTGTGCTTACAGTGATTTGCAAAATTTAACTGCTCTGTGTTTTCAAATTTGGCCTAAATAGACAAATCAAGTTTAAATTTTACAGATTCTAATGTTCTCCTAGTCCTAATATTGATAAATGTTTTCCTATGTAATGCATCTATAACATTACATTTCTATAACAATATTCAAAGTTAAATTAACATCAACAGTCAAAGTTTAGAGTTCATTGCCAATCATAGTTCATGATATATTAACATACATCATTCAGGAGATATCAATCAACATTCATAGATTATTAGATATCAACATTCATAGTTCAGGAGATGATAACATTCATAGTTCAGGAGATATCAACATTCCTAGTTCAGGAGATATCAACATCAGGAGATATCATTCATAGTTCAGGAGATATCAACATTCATAGTTCAGGAGATATCAACATTCATAGTTCAGGAGATATCAACATTCATAGTTCAGGAGATATCAACATTCATAGTTCAGGAGATATCAACATTCATAGTTCAGGAGATATCAACATTCATAGTTCAGGAGATATCAACATTCATAGTTCAGGGGATATCAACATTCATAGTTCAGGAGATATCAACATTCATAGTTCAGGAGATACCAACATTCATAGTTCAGGAGATATCAACATTCCTAGGTCAGGAGATATCAACATTCCTAGTTCAGGAGATATCAACATCAGGAGATATCATTCATAGTTCAGGAGATATCAACATTCATAGTTCAGGAGATATCAACATTCATAGTTCAGGAGATATCAACATTCATAGTTCAGGAGATATCAACATTCATAGTTCAGGGGATATCAACATTCATAGTTCAGGAGATATCAACATTCATAGTTCAGGAGATACCAACATTCATAGTTCAGGAGATATCAACATTCCTAGGTCAGGAGATATCAACATTCCTAGTTCAGGAGATATCAACATCAGGAGATATCATTCATAGTTCAGGAGATATCAACATTCATAGTTCAGGAGATATCAACATTAGGTGTTCAGGAAATATCAACAATCACAGTTCTGGAGATATAAACATTTGCCAATTTATCCATAAATTACTAGGTCTATATGCTACAAATTCAAAATTTGTAAACGTTAAAGAGGTCAGTGGACAGGGTAAAATGTGGTTCACAGTAGAAAACCTGTCCACCGAGCCATTTGATGTGGTTGATCAGTGTGATTATAAATGACTGTATGCAAGGAACCCTGCTTTCATCAAATATTAAATTACAAGCGATTTCAGCCAAGCTGTGAAATATGATACAAAACAGTGATCAGGAAAAATGAGAGTTCTACAATGTTAATTGCTGGATTTTAGTTTATGACTACGAAATACTGATACAAGAAAATATGTCCACACAAAGTTATATAGTATAATAATATAAAAGAATCAACATTTTTACCACACACAAAAAATAACAAATACAAATATAGAACAGTTACCCAGTGTTTGGTATTATTTGCCTAGTAAGAGTACTTACTTAAAACACTTAGTTGATCAGTTTTACAATGAAGGCACAAGACTATTGGGCACTGGTATGAAAAAAATACAGATGACAGTATACAAGACAGTTTGAATGTTTCTACCTAGAGTAATATAGGGTTAATGTTTTTTTCAAGAAATACAAGACAAACAATTAACAAAGAGTAAAAACATTAAAAATACAAAAGCATTAGATGGCAGATGTTTAACAGCAGAGACATAATGAGGTAACAAGGTAACAATGACATACATATACAAAAGTATTGTAGAGACATGCATTAAAAGAATATAAGAATATGAGGAATGAGAATGCAATAATAAAAAACTTTGCCTGAAATTAAAAACGTTATGTTTTTATGTTATTTTCAAGCATTGCTGTTTTAATTGTATTGTTATCTGTATTTGTTCATACCCCTACCCAATAGAGACTGATAGTCTATACTTTAATTGTCAAGCTGATTGACCTTGTGTTTGAGGTAAGTACTATTGTTACACAGTTTTACAGCAGTCTTACTTATTATCATTTGCTGAATAAAGAACTTTTAGTGGAAGCATATCCATTTATTCTGGTTTTGTTCTAACTAGTAAAACATATGTGACATCTCCAAAAATTTTAATTATATGTATTGTTGTTTACAAAAGTACTTAAAGTGACCTCAGATTAGAATAGAAATATTTCACCAAATAAATTATATTAGAAATGTTTCAGATAGTAATCTTACTAAAGTTGGTTCATACTCTAAGCAGAAAGCACCCTGAGCATTGTGGAACTCTTGCTTCTTGTCTAAATACATCTTGTCTGTGGGTTCGCCCATCTTTCTTATATCCCACCACAGAACTTGCCCATCTGTAGAAGCTGAAAAGCATTCTGTGCCTGTTTTTGATTGTACCCAAAGAGTCTTGTAGACTGGGTCACGATGTGAATGTTCTACTGGAGACAATTCCATTGGTTGGGAACTTTTTCTTGTGTCCCAGAATGCTGAATTTGATAAACAAGAGCATGCTAATCAATTCCACAAATTACATAAAAGATCATGTTACACAAGGTTAAATATAACAAATATGATCATGTTACACAAGGCTACATATAACAAATATGATCATGTTACACAAGGCTACATATAACAAACAACACCATGTTACACAAATATAACAAACATCATCATAATATACAGGACTACCCGGTACATATAACAAACATGATTATGTTATACAAAGCTATATAGAACAACCAAAATTGTTACACAAGGCTAAATATAACAAACAATATTATAATATGAAACACTACATATAATAAACAAAATCATAACATACAAGGCTACATATAACAAACAAGATCATGTTGAATAGAGCTACATATAAAAACAAGATCATGTTACACAAGGCTGCATATGACAAACAAGATTATGTTACACAAGGCTACATATAACAAATACAGGTAAGGTTATATTACACAAGGCTACATATAACAAATAAGATCATGTTACACAAGGCTACATATAACAATCAAGGTTATGTTACACAAGACTTTGGAAACATTGGAAGAGTTGTACTTGAGAAACTATCAAGAGTATGAAAACATTGGAAGAATTTTGCATGCATAATAAACCTGAAATGATGATGTGTCATGATGTGAATAGAGAGGAAGGGAGCCAGAAATGTACATTTAACTCTTTCTGAACTTGATTATTTTTAGTTTTCATGTCTAAAGTTCAGGCAAAGTTAATACATGTCTTTTTCATTTTATCACTTGGCAAACTCAAGTTTAATCAAATGTATGTATCATTGTATGATTGTATTTATTACATCATATTCTATCATGTATGTATGTATCACTGGGAAAAGGAATTGGTTACAGAATATGAATGTATTTAGTGTAACATTAATAACTACATTTTTGTGAAAATATTGCTGTTCAAACATTTGTATTCTCCGCCTGCAGTATATATATATATACATATACTGCTACTGTGTGTCTTATTTTTTGGTAGTTTTCCACATTAGAATTCTACTCACAAAATGTGTTGGAAATATCCGCCACAGTTTAGTTAGAAGAAGGAGATCAAATACTTAAACATCTGTATATAGCAGTGATATTCTAAAGTACAGTTAAATTGAGTTTGAACCATGATGTAAAAATGACATTGCATTTTACTTCAATTCAAATCAGTCCCATGTCACTAAATGGAGACCCTGTATAAGTACATACATTATTTTCTTATCTGATTTTTACAATTATTTCACAAGGTTTGTGATAGTGTGATAATGATAATGTTAATTTACTAGCATATATTTTGTCACCAACATAAATGTATCCTTCTTCAGCATTCATTCTCAAACTGCCACTGGGTCTCTCTTGTAGTAGGACAATGGTCCTACTTGATTTCCAGCAGGATGTAGTCCAGATAATGGAAATGTTTTGTGCTACCATTTTATTTACGCTAATGGCAAACCCATCCATCTTTTGTTTAAATGTATCCAAGATTAGAGGTGTTGATATCAAGTTTTCTAGAATGTTAACACAAAAGTATCAAAGATCAGAGGTATTTATATGAAATTATGTATATTTTTCTCAATGACATTGAAACCAATAAAAATATGCAACAATTGAGAACAACAACAACAAAGATCACATTTCTCATACTAGCATGCACATCACTTTACCCAAAACATAAATGGATGTATTCTACAATGTTTTGGGAGCTACAAAATATAATTGTTTGATTTATTAAATCAAACAATTTATTAAATCAAAACGAATATATCGGTTATTGTTCCAGTAAGATTTATTTATTTCACCAATATATCAATATATTGATGATTTATCCAGAAGGTTAATGACATTTGACATATAAGATAATATTGTGTAAAACTAATGACATCTGGCACATAAAATAATATTGTTTAAAACTAATGACATTTGACATTGAAGACAATATTGCATAAAAATAATGAACAGTAAAGAAAAGTGCCCAAGAATGATGAAAAATCCTTGGACAGCCAAGAAAACTAATGTAGAATTTCTCAGATATGCTGCAGTAAAATGACAAATTATAGCGAAAATTAAAAACAGACACTCTTGTTTTTTAGGGCATGTGATGAGAAAAGCAAATATTAAATATTTAGTAACTGCTGAAAAGATCAAGGGGAGAAGAGACAGAGGAAGACAAGGATAGAAATTTCTGGATGGGCTGTGACTGTGTTACATAATGAAGTCACCAACTGAACTTATTAACAACACAAGAGACAGAAAGTTGTGGAGAAGCATGATTGCTTATGCCTGTTGGCATGGCAACTCATGACATTTGACATGTAGGATAATATTGTGTAAAACTAATGACATTTGACATGTAAGATAAAAGGCCTATAGTGTACAACTAATGAAATAATGCAGTGTGTATCTCACCTACTTGTCCATTGTAGCAGCCACCAAGAAGAATATGTGAATCCTTAGGGTTGTATTCCAGGCAGACAAGGGGAGATACTGGTTTGATTGTCATCTCTGGTTTGTTTGGATTTTCTGTAAGAAATAATTGATGCAGTAAGATATAAACTCTAATCTAAAACTTACAACAAGAAATAATTGATGAAGTAAAATTATTTCAAATTTCAAGTTTTAGACAGAGTTTATATTAAATGCCAAAATATGTGGTTCTATTTCAGAGCATGCAAGAGTGCAGAGGGTTCAGAGTAGAAGAGTTGGGAGTAGAGTTTTTGGATTTGTCCTTCTGCTTTCATTGCTTATAAATTTCCTGCTGTGTTCTTTCTTTTTCAAATTTAATGATGCTAGCAGTGATCTAGGTGTGCCAAACTGAGTGATCAAGCTCTGCAGTCTCCCTTCGTTATTGATGTTGAAGAGGCAGTTTAATACATTTTCAAAATTTGTTTACCTGGCATGAATCAGACTCATCGGGCATCTACAAACTCCCAAACCAAATTAGACAATCCCAAATGTTTTGTTTTTTCATACTTATTCACCACATTTATTGTTTTTCATGCCATGCTCATCTTCGCTTGTAAAGGAGGAACATCATGATGCTGTATAAATCCATTCATCAGTCTGTCTCATGATTGATGCTGTTAATATTGGATCTGTAAACTTGACACGAGTACATTAAAACTTTTCTTATCAAGGGAATGGAACATTTTTCCACTAAAGCCAGGTTTCCTTTTAAACAATTTATGCTATGAACATTTTACCAGATACATATATATCGTCATCATCAGGTGCCATGCCGGCTGGCATAGGCGGTCATGGCTCTCCACAGCTCTCTATCTCCAGTATTATGTATCAGGATCATTGAAGTTTCCCTGCCATGCCAGCTTGTTAAACTGTCTATTATTTTCTCATGTTGTTGTTAGTGACATTAGTATAGGAGCATAAAGACATAAGAGCATATAGACATAGGAGCATTAGTATTATAAAAGTTGTAAATGGTGAGTGACAGACAGGAGCAGTAGTATTATTTGCAGCAGGAGAGCAACTGAAGAAAGACCTACCAACATCCCATATGTATGAGTCCATGCTTGTCCCTGGCAAGGAACTCTGAAACCGAAGGTTACAGCAAGCTACTGCAAGTTTGCGAGGTCCATCAGGGTACCATGAGATATGAGTAGCAGTTCTTTTGATTTCATTTGGGTCTCTGCAAGTTTTAAATTCAATTATTATTATACTTGGTATCATTTCATATGTAGTTACAATTAAATGAATTATTATTGTTAAAAAAAACACAAATTCTTTGGAGTTACTTTTACAAAAGATATTTTCTGATTGGACTTCACATGTAGAGATAAAATCCCCAATGGCAACATAAGCAAAATGGTGGTTACTGAACTGTGCATAATATATATAGAGAGACAAAAGGTAAAATAGTTTGGCCATCTAACAAGAATGAACCCAGGGCAACTCCCGTGGCAGAATACAACAGAAGAATGCCATGCTATAGAGTGAAAGACTGACCAAGATGCAGGTGGATTGACAACATCAAAAATATTTTAAGAGAACACAATCTAAATTCCACTGAAGCCTCTCAACTGACAAAGAACAGAAATCTTCTGCTCTCCATTATGCCTCATGGCACACATGGCTAGAAAAGAAAGAAAGAAATTAGAATAAATGATCTTGTGAAGAGATTAGGATTAGTTATCTTGTGAAGGTAAGGTAAGGTAAAGGTAAAGGTAGGTCCCATTGCATCTGCCGTTGGGGATGAAGATAACTCTTCATGTAATAAGCCGCAGCAACTATTAGGTGGGGTGGCCAGTTCCCTTCCTTGCTGATTTTTACCTTCCCTAACTCATGCATCAAGTACTCATTTACAGCTGAGTCGACTGGAGGAGTGGTCATGTCAAGTGAGAAATCACAACCGGATATTTTTTTTTTTATTATGTCCGGACGTGGTTTCGAACCTGGCATGGTGTAACCAGATGATAGCAAGCAAGCTCATTATCCACTAGGCTACCGCACTCCTCTTGTGAAGATAACTTAGGATAAATGATTTTGTGAAGATGAGATTAGGATAAATGATCTTGTGAAAAACATTTGTAAAAGTGCCAGCTGTTAGATACAGACCTGAAAACATTGATAGTTTTTGCTGAAGCTCCTTCATTCAACTCCTCAGTGTCAGTATCATCAAAATATTCCTCGTAGATGTCGACTGCATTATTTTGTTTAATGCAATGTTCCATTACCTGTTGAGAAGATACGATCAGGCTGTGGTCATATGTTGGACAATTTTATTCAGTCAATTGTTTTTAAATTTATGGCCTATATCTACACATACTTGGTTCACATACCATAGCATGATGCACAGTTGATTCATATCAAATCCCATGACAGGAAGTTGATTCATATCAAATCCCATGACAGGAAGTGGATTCATATCACATCCCATGACATAAAGTTAATTCACATCACAAAACATGATAATAAGTATAAATAATACCCAAACTGTCAGAGGATATCCAACAAAGTGGAGAGTGCTGCAGTCACACAAATATCACTTCTTATTTTTGTTACTGTAATACTCTTCATCTGTTTGGATATCCTCTGACAGTTTGGTTATTATTTATACTTGTATTTGAGCATACACATAACATTCTTTTCATTGACTAATTTGTATTGTTTTCCATTTTCGTTTATTACCAGGTACATGGTTACTATTATATTATTATATCACACCTCATCTACCTCTCACCAACTATCTCTCTAGATCACTATGCCACACTTCATCAACCTCTCACCAACTATCTCACTAGATCACTATGCCACACTTCATCTACCTCTCACCAACTATCTATCTAGATCACTATGCCACACTTCATCAACCTCTCATCAACTATCTCTCTAGATCACTATGCCACACTTCATCTACCTCTCACCAACTATCTCTCTAGATCACTATGCCACACTTCATCTACCTCTCACCAACTATCTCTCTAGATCACTATGCCACACTTCATCTACCTCTCACGAACTATCTCTCTAGATCACTATGCCACACTTCATCAACCTCTCACCAACTATCTCTCTAGATCACTATGCCACACCTCATCAACCTCTCACCAACTATCTCTCTAGATCACAATGCCACACTTCATCAACCTCTCACCAACTATCTCTCTAGATCACTATGCCACACTTCATCTACCTCTCACCAACTATCTCTCTAGATCACTATGCCACACTTCATCTACCTCTCACCAACTATCTCTCTAGATCACTATGCCACACTTCATCTACCTCTCACCAACTATCTCTCTAGATCACTTTACACTTCTCCTCTTCAAATACAATAGAACACAGTGGTGAAACCGTTCCATTGTATTGATTGTATTACTTGTTTAATTCTAGCTTTCTGTTGTTTCTTAATAAAGGTCCCTACTGGACAGTAACATGGCAAAAAAGTCCATTTTATTTTTCTGTTGTTTTGTTATTTCTCATTGACATTATATTTTTTATTTCTGCCATTAATAGTTATATTAGCAATCAGTGACAATAATACATTATCATTAAGGTTATCATATAAGATGATACAAAGTTAATTCACATCACATGACATAACCCACAAATGGATTCACATTACATCACAAAACCCACATAGTTGATTCACAATATATGACATAATCAAGAAATTTAGTTAAAATCACCTGACATAACACACAAAGTTAGTTCACATCACATTAGATGACACACAAAGTTAGTTCACATCACATTAGATGACACACAAAGTTAGTTCACATCACATTAGATGACACACAAAGTTAGTTCACATCACATGAGATGAACATAAGAAAGTCACAAATAAATACTACACATACAAAAGCATGAAACATCCAGAGACTATGAAGCATGAAACATCCAGAGACTATGAAGCATGAAACATCCAGAGACTATGAAGCATGAAACATCCAGAGACTATGAAGAACTTCACTAAATCAGATACACAAGATTTGAGAGAGAATAAAAGTGAGAGAAAATATGCGGTAGCTTCAAAAAGTACCCAGAATTAGTGGATTATATAGAAATAGGTAACAATAGAATTATCTACACTAAATTTGCATCAAATAGTTCTCTTCAGCAACTACACACTTTTGTCATCAAGTATACAGCTGATGGAAACATTAGTGGAACCCATTCTTTGAACCTATCTCAGCTGTCTTGTCACATTGATGATAACATCATTTGCATCTTTTCAGTGCCAATTTTAGTTGAAAGAACAAGAACGATCAGTTGGAACAAGGTTTGAAGAATATGGAGGCTGTTTCAACAAAATCGTAATGTGCTTTTCAAGGTGCTGCTTTACCAGTAGGGATCAATGTGCTGGCTCATTGTCATACAGCATAATCCAATTATTTGTTCTTCATTTTTCTGGTCATTTTCTTCAGATTGCATCTCTTAGATGATGGAAGATATCAATGTACACTTCCATGTTAACAGTTTGTCCTTCAGGAATGAAATCATGGCAGACAAAACTTCAGGAATAAAATCATGGTAGACAATACTTCAGGAATGAAATCATGGCAGACAAAACTTCAGGAATGAAATCATGGCAGACAAAACTTCAGGAATAAAATCATGGTAGACAATACTTCAGGAATGAAATCATGGTAGACAATACTTCAGGAATAAAATCATGGTAGACAATACCCTAGCAATCAAAAACAACTTCCAACATAACTTTTCCTTTACTCTTGTCCAAACAAAATTTCTGTGCCTGGGAAGATGCAGGAGATTTCCATTCAGAAGATTGACATTTTGTCAATCCTAACCCTAACCCTGCTTCTGTGATTATATTTTTGAGAAACTGCTATTGTGATCAGCCATAGTGATTAGGTGTCCTACCAAATTGAATCTCGTTTCCTTCTGTTGGGGAGATAACATTTTAGGAACCACATGTTGGGAAACATGGTGTATGTACAGTTCATTGTGGAGAATACTGTGATTGCTTCCAACTGATATTCCAACTTCTGTGGTTATTTTCTCATCACTAAGTTATTTTCCATCAGTAAGAACAACGTTCCAAGCATACTCAATGTTTTCAATGTTGATCGAGGTTGACAGTCGTCCACTACGTGCATCATCATCAACAATGACACAATCTTCATGGAAACGCTTGTCACACACAAATACTTGCGATTTCTTCATTACTATAACACCATATGCTTTAATAAACATTTTCAGTGTCTCTGAGGGTAACTTCTAAAGCAAAACACAGAATTTGACATTTGTTTGTTGTTCAATCTAGGACATTTTCAACTCCAACAATACAACTAGCACAACACACAAACAAACATCTGTATCTTCTCTTTGAGAGTATATGTGAAGGTCGCACTTCTCATTGAGAGTATATGTGAAGGTTGCATTGGCCACATCCTTTCATCAAGGTTATTACCAACTTCTAAACATATAATCAACATAACATCATCTTTCATTCAAACACTAGTTGGCTATTCCAGAAGCTTTCTGAAGCTACCTAATATAATAGATAAATTCTAACAGCTTAATGTTCCCAAATAAAAAATGAAAATATTATAGATAAATAATGATTTGTTTACTGTTCCCAATTCATAATTAAATATATTATAGATAAATGATGATTTTTTTTACTGTTCCCAACTCAGAATTAAAGATAATATAGATAAATGAATGTTTACTGTTTCCAACTCAGAATTAAAGATATTATAGATAAATGATGATTTTTTTACTATTTCCAACTCAGAATTAAAGATATTATAGATAAATTAATGCTTACTGTTCCCAACTCAAGGATGGCACTGATATAACCTTCATCTTTCTCAACTTTTTTCCTATAACGGGTGACCTGCTCAACCTCATTTGGATTAACATCTTTAGGCCAGCCCCCTTCTGTATGGTTGATGCCACGGACACTAGTTTCAAAACGCTCTGTATTAACCTAGAAACCAACACAAACAATACATTAAATAATGTATGACTGTAAGACTGTCTTTTAATAATTCATCATTTTGAGATTACATGATTATTTGTATTTCTTAGCTATTACACAAGCTTAAAGATCAATAAATGTTTGTTTAATAAATTATAAACATACTCTCACTGAACAATACTTAATTCTCTCAATAAACTATAAACATACTCTCAATAAATAATAGACAATAAACATACTCTCATTAATTAATTAATTAGATTAGAAACTAGTTTCATAACATGAGACAATCCCATAAGTGTTCCTTTCTCTGTTCCAGCAACCATTCGAGTGTATTTAGACTCAAAAGTCCCAGTCAGGTGTTGGTTACATAATCTATGGTTCTTTGAACAAAGAATACATTATCTTCCCTCACCTCTAATCATTTTCAATTCTGTCATTCTTTGTATGTGTATGTTTTCAATCTCACTGTCAACGTCTTCATTTTGCAATGAATTTATGACTGCTTTAAGTAAGTCAGCTTTATCTCTTCTCAGTACTGTGCCGTCCATCACAGCATTGTCTGCCAATGAGTCAGCTCTTTCATTTCCTTGGACTCCAGCATGACCAGGGAAGTATATCCATGTAATACGCTGTACAACTGAGCTGTTCAATAACTAACCCATTCCTTTCTCAGCATGTAATTTTCTATCTTGCGCAGCATGCTTTGAGAGTATGTATCCACCAACTTAGTGCTGCTGTAACTCCCTCTATCTCCATTCTCATGCTCGATGGGATAGTGAAGTATGCAGATGATCTCTCAACCAACTTCAAGCCGTATCTGCAGGCAAAATAACGCCAACCACATTTATTTTTATTTATGTTGACTGAGCCATCTATGTATATAATTAGGGCCTATATCTTGTGGTATCGAGATACAATAAACATGCTCTCAATAAACAATAAACATGCTCTCAAAAAACAATAAAAATGACCTCATTAAACAACAAACATACTTTCAATAAACAATAAACATGCTCTCAATAAAATAAACATGCTCTCAATAAACAATAAACATGCTCTCAATAAACATGACCTCAATAAACAACAAACATACTTTCAATAAACAATAAACATGCTCTCAATAAACATGACCTCAATAAACAATAAACATGCTCTCAATAAACAATGAATATGCTCTCAATAAACAATAAACATGATCTCAATAAACAATAAACATACTTTCAATAAACAATAAACATACTCTTAATAATTAAAAAAAAATACTTCCAATAAAGTATAAAAAATATCCTTTTCTACTTCTTATAGACAATGCCAAGGGGTATAAATATCATGTTTTTTCTGTATTTTTGTGTGAAACATTTTTGCGAAACAAATGTATGAAATGTCAAACATTTCTGATACCAATGTTCTCTCATGCCACAGTTTCAGGTTGTCTAGAATCTTTTCTCGTGGTCTAACCCTACCCTTCTTGCTCTTCATACCCTCAATAAACATTGATTAAACAATAAATTTCTCTACACAGAATTTATACCCCCCCAAAAAAAAGACAATCAAGAAACTATTATCTTTTACAACTGGAATATGTATAAAAAAGAAGGTTTAAAATAATAAGATCAACATTGAGGAACTCATAAAAATAACTATAAAATAAAACAATAGAGAGATAATTTAGAAAATAATACTAGAGATATGTCCCACATTAACAAGGCTAAAATAATATTAGAGATATAACATAAGTCCCACATTAACACAAGGCTATAAGAAAGTATTATAAGATACAAAGTAGGAATGTAATGTTGTGCAGGAAAGTAAGATTACAATATGTGAGATGTAGTGACATACCACACGTCAGATGAGGTGTTTGAGAAAGATTCTGTGCCACAAGGATGGATACAATATGAGATGAGGTGTTTGAGAAAGATTGTCTGTGCCACAAGGATGGATACAATATGAGATGAGGTGTTTGAGAAAGATTGTCTGTGCCACAAGGATGGATAGAATGCAATATGATGAAAGAGAAATCGTAGGAACTACACCAGTCAATGACTTTATCAAGAGACAACAAATCAAATTGTTTAGACATTTAATGAGAATGGAGCCTGGTTGCCTCCCATAGAAAGTGTATAACAGCAGAATATCTGGGATGAGGGCAAGGGGAAAACCAAAATGAAAATGGATCGACAATATCAGAAACATTCTAAAACCTCATGGTATTATAACAATAACAGCAACACATTTGGCAAAAGAACATAGACTTCGACTCCCAACGACACCTCATGGTACAAGTGGCTGAGACAAGACAAGATATTATTGCAAAGTCTTCAAGGAAAGAAAGAAGGAGGAAGACATACTGAACACTAGCTTTCAGCTAAAGAGATGGACAATCAAACCAGGAGGAAGACACACTGAACACTAGCTTTCAGCTAAAGAGCTGGACAATCAAACCAGGAGGAAGACACACTGAACTAGCATTCAGCTAAAGAGCTGGACAATCAAACCAGGAGGAAGACACACTGAACTAGCATTCAGCTAAAGAGCTGGACAATCAAACCAGGAGGAAGACACACTGAACTAGCATTCAGCTAAAGAGCTGGACAATCAAACCAGGAGGAAGACACACTGAACACTAGCTTTCAGCTAAAGAGATGGACAATCAAACCAAGAGGAAGACACACTGAACTAGCTTTCAGCTAAAGAGATGGACTATCAAACCAGGAGGAAGACACACTGACTGGCTTTCAGCTAAAGAGATGGACTATCAAACCAGGAGGAAGACACACTGAACTAGCTTTCAGCTAAAGAGATGGACTATCAAACCAGGAGGAAGACACACTGAACACTAGCTTTCAGCTAAAGAGATGGACAATCAAAGCAGGAGGAAGACACACTGAACTAGCTTTCAGCTAAAGAGATGGACTATCAAACCAGGAGGAAGACACACTGAACACTAGCTTTCAGCTAAAGAGATGGACAATCAAAGCAGGAGGAAGACACACTGAACTAGCTTTCAGCTAAAGAGATGGACTATCAAACCAGGAGGAAGACACACTGAACACTAGCTTTCAGCTAAAGAGATGGACAATCAAAGCAGGAGGAAGACACACTGAACTAGCTTTCAGCTAAAGAGCTGGACAATCAAAGCAGGAGGAAGACACACTGAAATAGCTTTCAGCTAAAGAGATGGACTATCAAACCAGGAGGAAGACACACTGACTAGCTTTCAGCTAAAGAGATGGACTATCAAACTGATTACTATAATTACTCACTTGATGTTCTGACATTTCTTGCACACTTTGGATACCAATGTCCACTGGGTTTCTATCAATGAATTCTTGAAGTATGCTGTCATCTGGTGTAATGTCAACATGGAGCTCAGCTAGTCGATCAGAGAAGTTACACTGTCGACCAAACTCAGACCGTTTCTTGGTATAAACATAAACTATCTCCATTTTGCTTGTATTTTCAACTCTTCATATAAATAATGTTCTATCCAGTCTGTTTGCGAGCACCAGGAGCAGCCAACCACTTGCTATCTTAGATGAAAAAATATGTCCTTCATGTTTAGTTTTAGAATGTCATATTTCCATCATATTTTTATCATGTTTATATATTGCTGTTATATTGTGATATAAATATAAACATGAATTGCTCTAGAAAGAAACAAATGAAACCACAAAGTAGCAGAATATCTTGGCTACTACATTATCATCATGTTACATATTCTTTCCAGAACGTGATCTTCCTTATGGATTTTCTGAACACTCTGCAATTCTGGGCAAGTTAACCTGATTCTGGGCAAGTTGGGCGCATTCTGCCACAGCTAGAGACATGTTTAAACAATCTGATACATCACTGCATCATTGTCATCTTGGATGCATTCTTCCCTGTTGCCATTAATACTTGTCTTCAGCTATTAATCTTTCTATGCTATTATGTCTCTTTATATGACCAAATAAATATCTTATTTAAAAAGCAGCGATTCTCTATGCTACTGTTTTATTTAATGCCCATGCCTCACAAATTTCCACTGGAAATATGCATGTTCTAATAATACATAGTTTGGCTATGCTGCTGGTACTTTGCCAAATAATTTTTATTTATGCAAGTTTCAATGTTGCCATTGCAATTCTTCTCTTGATTTCTATAGTGCAGTCTCCTGAGCTATTTATTTGTGTGTCCAAATACTCAAAATTTGTTATGTCCTCTAGTCGAAATTGTCAATTATTATCTTTGGTTGCACTTTCACTTTGTCTGTTGTCACAATATTTGTTTTCTTCATATTTAAGAACAAATTTTGGCTTCACTGTATTTTTTTTAAATAGTAACCTTCACTTAAGACCATCTCCGTTTGTTGTTAAGAGAACTGTGTCGTTATCATATCTAATTTCTGGGATCTGTTGACCTCCGATGGTAAGTGGTTGTAAGTCAGCATATGCTATATCGTTTTATGTTTCTCATTATGTTTTCAGCATATATGTTGAATAGGTATGGTGATAGTGTGTATATTTTGATGTAAAATTTCAAATTTATAAATTTTAAGTTACAAAAAGTGTGATAGCATGATGTAAACAAAGAAAAGTATTTAAGATATATTATTTTCTTTAATTCCTATCATGGATGTTCCATTTATGTATATGTTTGTTGAATTTGATTTAATTTTACATATTTTATTTCCTTAAGACTATTAGAAGTGATATCTATATTTTACACATGCATATTATCATATTTCCTTTCTAGCATATGTAGACATGAATCCCAGAAATATGTTTCCATAAACTATTTGTAACATTGTATGTACAAATTTGAGAGCTATAACTTAGAGAGCTAATACTCTGATTGGCTAGTGCACTCTATCTAGAGGTCATCTTCAAATAAAGGCTTTGAAATTGGGTATGCTTGTGTCATTTCAAATCTTGTCAGTAGACAGAGCAGTGCATTTTTTGTGCAACCGCCTTACCTAGACCTACAAATATGGTGAAACTCAATGAAAACTCAATTAATCAGAGATTTATGCATTTTTTGAGAAAGTTTTTCTGATAGTTCTAGCATTAGTTTATCTGATGCAGGAAGTGATTTAGAAAGTGTTAATTTAAATTGTGATACCATTAGTGATTCGGAGGATATAGATTTAGATGATATCTGTAGTCCATTTGTTTCAAATGCTTGGTCAGATGCATGTGATAGATAAGGTCTAAATTTTCATTTTCAAGCAATGATGGTGTAAAAATTCAAAACATTGATAATGTAGATATTTTAAGAATTTTGGAATTTGTATCAAATTATACTATTATACTACAACATATTTGTGACATACATTTACTAAAAAGTATATTACTGATAGGAAAAACTTTGCATCTGGAATGAAATGGATTATTATGGTTATTTGTTTGAAATAATGTTTCATTTTGTGAGACGAATATATGTTAAAGTTTTACGTCTCCTTCATAATATAATGAAGCATTATGCATGTAAGTTCATGAGTGTACTTTAATAATATGCTCAAATTTTTGAACATGATAATGTGTTTGACAAATTGGTTATTAGAAAAAAAATTCACAACCCTTAAAATATTCCAGCACAGTTATGATTTGACCTTTTTACACCCCCCCCCCCCAGCAGCCTAGAGGTTAATAAAGAAGATGTGCATGATGGGAGAAGTTCTTGTCTAGCTTGATGTGGTCCTATATGTTCTAGCAGATTTATTTTAATGATTGCAGTTTCTATAGTTGTTGGATGAGTTTGATTTATTCTGTTAAAAAATTAGTAGTTAGACATAATCATGTGCCAGAACTAATAATCATGTACCAGAACTAATAATCATGTGTCAGAACTAAAAAATTGTGCTTTAGTCTTTTATTTGCAGTAAGATTATGTTGTCTGTTGACCTTGTCCCATGTATATTCAATGTTTTTTATTAGGCTTAGTGTTGTCTGTTGTCACAATAACCTCTAGTTTATGATAGGCCTAACTATTCAACTTACAATAAAAATATTGGTATAATTATTAGGCTATATTGTGATAGATGCTCAATCTATGCTTGACAATTTCCAACACTACTCCAATCAGATAGGTCTGAAAATCAACACATCAAAAACTCATATACTAAATATTACGAGATCCAACGACAACATAAAAATTCAAAATGTTCCATTAATAAAAGTCAACAATTTTACATATTTAGGCACCAATCTAGCACTGGATGGAAACTCATCAAAATAAATTTTACACCATATTGCCCTTGCAGCGGGTGCTTTCAATAAGCTACGTAGCATCTGAACGTTAAACACACTAAGAAACACCACAAACACAAAACTCAGGTTGTTTATCTCCAGCATCATCATCTATCATCTGGATGCGAAAGTTGGAAAGCCACAAATAGGAGACTAGACACCTTTGAAAACAATTGCCTATGTACCATTTTTAACGTTAAGTGGAGTGACTTTAAATCTAAAACTACCATAAGAGAGGAAAGCAAACAAACATATCTTCCTTCATTAGACAAAGGCGTTGGACTTAATCGGTCATGTTCTCAGAATGAACACTCCTACTCTTAACGGCAAGTGTGAATGCAATCAACAATCATTCACCTGAGGATAGACAATAGACCCGGAGTAAGAAGAAGAACGAGACCTAGAGAAACTCTACGAAGAACTATTAATAGAGAAGGCATGTCACTGAACCTAAACAACACGCAAGAATGGAAAGACCTGGTAACATAAAGACAAAAATGGAAAGCTATGGAAAATGATTGTTTCTCAGCGGCAGCCCTATGCGTCGACATGTCCCTGGAGGAATATATGATAACAAAACAATATTGATATCAGCATTGAGTCCACAAATTCTCTTCTAATTTAATCTTCAATGTGAAATATTAGCAATATAACACAATATATAAGCACACCTTAATCAACTGTGTCAAATTAAGAACAAACTTTAGTAGCACGGTCTGTTTATTCTGTTGTACAAGTTGAAACGTACCCATAGCAACCAAGTCACGCAAGCAGCGTTATAGTACGAGACAATGTGGTCAACGTCGTGATTCGATATTTATGTTTATTAATTAATTTCCATTTGTCAATCTACATTATACCTGCCTTCGGGGCTTAATAAGGGCATATACAACAAACTAAATCATTTATTTTGTACACCTTATGGTGAGGTACGCTTCTTTCAACCGCGGACGTGTGTAAAATTTTGTTGTAGTAGCGATATGTGACTATCCAACATAATGGAGATTGTAATTCAGCGAACCATATTCCAAATATGAAAATAACCAAACTATCGGAGGATATTCGACAAAAAGAGCGACAGAAAATAACAAGGAATTATACATCGCATTTGTCGACCAAGAAAAGGCTTTTGACAGAGTAGACAGACAACAACTATGGAAAACACTATTAATATACAATAGAAGGTGGTACTGCTAGTAGAACATAAATGAAAATAATACTCACGTGCAAGACAGGTAATGAAGTCCTACTGAATGACGATTAACACACTACACACTATCACTAGCGGATGTTGGCATTAAAAAATATGGTACATACAACAAAACAAAACACAGAATATAATCATACAAATGACAATACACATGACAAAGTCGACATTTTGGACCAATAGGCCTTTTTCAAGATACGGACATAACATACAAACATAAAACAACCACAAGTAGAAATGAATGCGTGTCCGAGTGAAATATCCAAGTCATATTTGAGACTACTACTTGAGACTGGAGTTGAATGGACTTCAGTCACAGTCCCCAGGAGAAATAGATAATTCAGTCAGTTCTAGGATTCAGTTCCTATGACTTAGTAGCCGAGGAAACAGAGGAAGCAAACCACAGGGTTCGTATATCTAGTCGCACGTCAGATGCAAGTTAAGCTAGCTAGAATACAGTGTTCGCTAGTTAGCGTAGACTTAAAGAGATAGATGATGTCTCTGTGATTTCACGTGTAAGGTATATAATTACTAGATCAGGTTGTTAGGATCCCAAGATAAGATAGAACTCAGCCAGTTCACAAGTTATCTTAGAGTTAGAGAGACGTTTTGAAACCTGTGATTCCATGATTTCAATGCATATAATTGCTGGTGATTGTTTCTTTTCACTGTAAATAAACTGTGTTGGCGATCTCTCGAGGAGAGAGGCCACAAAATATACTCTGAGACTTGGTTGCTTGTTGTTAACGAGTTTATACGTATGACCTGAAAGAATTAATTGGCTGTGGTAGTTCAAGTCAACCACAGGTACTAAGCTGGGCACGGCACCAGTATTCCAGCAACTTCCCTACGAGACGCAGAAAGCAGCTGTTAGTCTACTGTCACAGATATTGTGACTCAGATTAATTCTCTGTCACACTAAGTGCAGAGCTCGTTACTGTCACACTTGTCGTTACTGTCACATTGATGCCTGAGCTGCACTTATTTCACGTGTGAGTTCTTCAAATGGTGTCAAAGTAGCTACCACATTCTTCGTGACTGCCCACTGCTGTGCCGTTAGCCCAGTTACCGAATCAATTTCAACACAGTACAGACATTGATGATGTTGAGAAGTCTTTGCGGCGATCTGATCGTCCACACGAAAACTGTTTGACAGAAAACTTACATATTACCTTCGATGAATCATCGTCTTTAACCTTGAAGTAACCCCAAACAGCGCTATATGACTTAGATTTGATGCCATTTTATTTTATCGGCAAGACCAAATAAATTTACGAAAATTCGAAATATGCAAGTCCCACAAACTCATGAAGTAATGTACCATTAAAATTCAAAATGAATGTTTTTTTCTTAAAATGCTTATTTACATAAGCGAGAAATAGTAAATTGGAAGCGTTACTGTGCTTGACCTCATGAAACATGTACAGAAAATTCACCTGACTAGGCAACACAAATTCGGCAAATTGGACCGGAGCCGGATTTGTAAAAATGGCCGGATTCCGGATTTATCGGGGCCGGAGCCGAAATCCGGTACACCCCTAATTGGAACACATCAAAAGACAACAGATCAAGTGTTTTTCACCCTTTTCCAGACTACCAACAGATAGCATGCTACAAATGGTCATGACACATAGACATAACGGATATAAAGTCAGAGGCAGACCATGTAAAAGATGGATCACGGAAATCAAAGAAGCCACGGGAACAAGCTTACACACAGCACAAAAGAAAGCCGCCTCCAGAGAACTCTTCCACCACTGACGTCGCATGACAAACAAGGACCATAGCGTGTAGATAGATAGATCCGACAAAATGGCAAGATATAAAAAATACTAATATATTGAATACATCATTTTGCACGTCTTTTAAAAGATGCGTTAGAACCGTCACTCTGGCGATGGTTTTTTGTGAGGAAACCATTGTCTTAGTCGTCTTGACTGTTTATTTAAAAAATAATTGTGTCTTAATTGGTTTTTGTTTCTTGATAAAGGTCCCAATAGGAACGACACGTCGATAACTGTCTTTGTTATTTATTTTATTGTTATTTCTTAGTATTTTATATTGAAAGTTATCTACAGTAATCTGTATTCTTAATTTAGTATTTACCCTTCCAAATATGTGATGATAGCAACTCAGGAAAAAAAGATTATGATCTTTTTCAGCGATCATTCTCATGTATGTAGCCAAGAGACAATCACTTGATGTATGTAGTCAAGAGACAATCACTAGATGTATGTAGTCAAGAGACAATCACTTGATGTATGTAGTCAAGAGACAATCACTTGATGTATGTAGTCAAGAGACAATCACTTCATGTATGTAGCCAAGAGACAATCACTTGATGTATGTAGTCAAGAGACAATCACTTGATGTATGTAGTCAAGAGACAATCACTTGATGTATGTAGTCAAGAGACAATCACTTGATGTATGTAGTCAAGAGACAATCACTTGATGTATGTAGTCAAGAGACAATCACTTCGTGTATGTAGTCAAGAGACAATCACTTGATGTATGTAGTCAAGAGACAATCACTTGATGTATGTAGTCAAGAGACAATCACTTGATGTATGTAGTCAAGAGACAATCACTTGATGTATGTAGTCAAGAGACAATCACTTGATGTATGTAGTCAAGAGACAATCACTTGATGTATGTAGTCAAGAGACAATCACTTGATGTATGTAGTCAAGAGACAATCACTTGATGTATGTAGTCAAGAGACAATCACTTGATGTATGTAGTCAAGAGACAATCACTTGATGTATGTAGTCAAGAGACAATCACTTGATGTATGTAGTCAAGAGACAATCACTTGATGTATGTAGTCAAGAGACAATCACTTGATGTATGTAGTCAAGAGACAATCACTTGATGTATGTAGTCAAGAGACAATCACTTGATGTATGTAGTCAAGAGACAATCACTTGATGTATGTAGTCAAGAGACAATCACTTGGTGTATGTAGTCAAGAGACAATCACTTCGTGTATGTAGTCAAGAGACAATCACTTGATGTATGTAGACAAGAGACAATCACTTGATGTATGTAGTCAAGAGACAATCACTTGATGTATGTAGTCAAGAGACAATCACTTGATGTATGTAGTCAAGAGACAATCACTTGATGTATGTAGTCAAGAGACAATCACTTGATGTATGTAGTCAAGAGACAATCACTTGATGTATGTAGTCAAGAGACAATCACTTGATCTATGTAGTCAAGAGACAATCACTTGATGTATGTAGTCAAGAGACAATCACTTGATGTATGTAGTCAAGAGACAATCACTTGGTGTATGTAGTCAAGAGACAATCACTTCGTGTATGTAGTCAAGAGACAATCACTTGATATATGTAGTCAAGAGACAATCACTTGATGTATGTCGTCAAGAGACAATCACTTGATGTATGTAGTCAAGAGACAATCACTTGATGTATGTAGTCAAGAGACAATCACTTGATGTATGTAGTCAAGAGACAATCACTTGATGTATGTAGTCAAGAGACAATCACTTGATGTATGTAGTCAAGAGACAATCACTTGATGTATGTAGTCAAGAGACAATCACTTGATGTATGTAGTCAAGAGACAATCACTTCGTGTATGTAGTCAAGAGACAATCACTTGATGTATGTAGTCAAGAGACAATCACTTGATGTATGTAGTCAAGGGACAATCACTTGGTGTATGTAGTCAAGAGACAATCACTTCGTGTATGTAGTCAAGGGACAATCACTTCGTGTATGTAGTCAAGATTCTTGATTCTTGATTAGAAACTCCCGCCGAAGACGGATGTTTCGGACCATTGGCGCAAATAAAACGGCGACACAACGCATTTCCATTCTCTGGACTACATCCTGCTAGAAATCTAGTAGGACAATGGTCTTGCTACAAGGGAGAGCCAGCAGGAGTTTGAGAATGAACGATGAAGAAGAAGATTAGAAACTGGCTTCACAGCACGCGGGACATTCCCATAAGTGCTCCACTCTCCGCTCCAGCAGCCATCCCAGTGTATGTAGACTCAGAGTCCCAGTCAGGTGTATGATCTTTGGAACCTTCCAAAAAATGTGTGTGTATAATTATGTCTTGTGGTTTCGAGTGTAGTTGGGCGAGTTCTTGCACTGTATCCTGAGCCCTGACGTCCGTCCATTTTCGACACGCTTTATCTAGTTGTATTATTACTTTAGTCCGTGATTTCTTCTCAGTGTCTACCTCCACCCATATACTGCCCTTTCCTATTTCTTCCAATTCACATACTCTTCGCAGTGTGTCTTCAGCTTCTGCCATCCATGATCTTCCACGCTTGATTCGTTTTCCCTGTGACTCATCTAGACGTTGGTGTAATGGGTGGTGGTTGTATTCTGTCACTTTAAGGTACGACCTAACTTGTGCTACCTAATGTCGTACTATAATGCTGGGAGATCAAGCAGAAATCTCATAACAGAGATGGGTGTATCTCTAGTACACCCCAGTACTGCTATCATTGCCTCATTTTGGACTTTTTCCAATCTATCGACTTGTGTTTGTGGCAGTGTTAGTAGGCTGAGACCATAATCTATGACAGACAGCACCATCAATTGCAGAAGCAGAAAAAGTACCAATTTTTGCATGTCGAAGATCGCTATAACCTTGATAACACTGATCCCTCTTTTAGCCTTCTGAATCATATTTTTGACCTGTTTATTGAATGAGAGGCTTTTATCAAAGATTATCCCAAGATATATAAGGTCCTGTTCTGTCTTTGAAAGAGAACAGAATGTAGTCAAGAGACAATCGCTTCGTGTATGTAGTCAAGAGAACGAAATGTGGTGTGTCATGATTTACAACTTAGCTGCGATATCTGAGACATTCGATTTCAGCATAGCTTTTGGATAACTTTGACCTTATATGAAATAGGACAGCCAACTCAACTCCATCCCTACAACAACCTTAGTTGCCTCTTACGAGAAGTATGGAAGACAAACAGTGTTGATATTTCTTTGCTCCCCTTTCTCTCTTATGGTGAGAGAACTGTTTCAATGTTCCACATAGAACTGCTATTTAACAATTTTTACTCTCTTTCTCTCTCTTTCTCTCTCTCTATGTGACGTGTCTTTTGCAGAACGTTGTCCTCGCTGTCACTCTGTAAGCCTCAAGGTGCTGTGCGAGCTGCCCAGTCTCTTTCATTGCCATGTTCAGAAGGTCTTCCATGTCATGTGTCCATCGTAGTCTTGGTCTGCCTCTTGTTCTCTTCCATGGAACTTCTCCCTCCATGATTAATCTTTCCAAACCATTGTCTTTTTTATATGTCCGAAATATGTAAGTTTGCGTTTTTTGATAGTTTTGAGGAGTCATTCTTCTTTTGTATTCAGATCTTTGCGGACATCTGCGTTAGTTCTTTTTTCTGTCCATCATGATATTCTTAGTTCCTCTCTATAACATTTCATTTCGAATGCAGATCATTTCTATTCTATTGTCGATGTCATTGTCCACGTCTCACAACTGTGTTGCCACTGGAAAGATGTAGTTTCTTAGTAGTTTTAACTTTGTTTTTCTTCTGTTTGCTCCTTGCCGTAGATTTTTCATCTGTAATGGTTTTTTATGTAGTGCCATTGCTAATCTTTCTTATCTCTGCCGAGCAATCTCCAGTGGTATTGATAGTTGACAGTGTCTTGGCATTTGTACACTCGGTAGTTTGCCATTGCCTTCTGAGCCGGTTGTGGTCGCTTATTATTTACTGTCCTTGATGCGTCCTCCTCCCAATACGGAGCCTTTCCAACTTCCGCCATCGAAGCCGTTGTCAATAATACGATCTTCCACCTTCTCCATCATTGTACAATTGGGTGTACAGTAGGAGAGGACATTCCCTTGCAGAGTAACCTCACGTAGTTCACCGACTAGGCAAGGTTGTTGCCTGGGGGGTAGCGCTGCTGTACACAAGCAGACTCGCGGAGCCATACGTTAGTTAGAGAGGAGTGGAGGAACCAAATAGAATCCTGACCTTCCCAAGGAAAGTGACTGCCACTCACCGTGAGGTACCATCCCTACACACTCCTGTCCTCCCCCCCCATCCAATTTACCTTTTTTCTATATTTACTTTAAACTGTGGAACCAATGTGATATATTTAGCGTATTGCCATACAATATAATGGAGATGGCGGTTCAGCCACCACCACATTATATACAGCTAATCTAGATTATGGTTTAAAACGAGTGTCAGCAGAATTAATAGAACTAGTAAGAGGGCAGTATTGTACACTTTTGAACTTACTTTTAATAGACATTTGCCTGTTAATAAAATATTGATTAACATAATCTGATAAAACGATCAGGGTGAATTTAGCCAATACCTAATTAAAAAGTTAATTATTTTGAAACAAAAATGGGGAAAAAAAGTGTAGAAAAAAACATAATAATTTATTTTTCCAGCACACTTACCGGAGATAATTCGTTTATTTTACAAGAATATTCTTTTAATGAGTAGCCTAGACTCGCTTCTGAATAGTGTTTGTTAAATTTTAACATAGAAATTAAAAGCTTCTGAATAGTGCTTGCTAAATTTTAACATAGAAATTAAAAGCTTCTGAATAGTGCTTGCTAAATTTTAACATAGAAATTAAAAGGGTTAATTCATTCGACATTCCATATAAGAAAAGCATTTGATACTGGTAAGTGTAATTACCGTGAAGTATTGGAGTCGACATAACAACACATTTTATTTACATGATAAATTTATAAAGTATATAAATGTGTATTTGCCCCCAGAATTGGTTATTAAGATCTGGTTATTGCAGAAATTTCAATTCTTGTCACTTTGAGACAATTTTGTGCATAAGGTAAGTTGCCATAAGTCGTTGGAGACCAACACAACCTTGCTACAATATCGTACATAAGGCAGGCAAGTTGCCATAATATGTAGGCCTACATAACCTTGCTACAATATCGTACATAAGGCAGGCAAGTTGCCATAAGATGTAGGCCTACACAACATTGCTACAATATCGTACATAAGGCAGGCAAGTTGCCATAAGATGTAGGCCTACACAACATTGCTACAATATCGTACATAAGGCAGGCAAGTTGCCATAAGATGTAGGCCTACATAACCTTGCTACAATATCGTACATAAGGCAGGCAAGTTGCCATAAGATGTAGGCCTACACAACATTGCTACAATATCGTGCATAAGGCAGGCAAGTTGCCATAAGATGTAGGCCTACACAGCCTTGCTACAATATCGTACATAAGGCAGGCAAGTTGCCATAAGATGTAGGCCTACACAACATTGCTACAGTATCGTACATAAGGCAGGCAAGTTGCCATAAGATGTAGGCCTACACAGCCTTGCTACAATATCGTACATAAGGCAGGCAAGTTGCCATAAGATGTAGGCCTACATAAATTTGCTATAATATAGGGACCTAATATCCTACATAAGCAGGTAAGGTGTGATAAGATGTATGTCTACATAAATGTAGAACGTAGGCCTACATAAATTTGCTATAATGTAGGGTACATACAGCAGGTAAGGTGTGATAAGATGTAGGCCTATCTATCGACGGGCGCGCGAGTGAATAATGACTTCGCCGAGACCATTGAATACAATCAAGATCTAAACACAGTATTTGTAGACCAGGAAACATTCTCTCGGAGACATTATAAATTCATAACATCGAGGACAGCTGTTAGATAATATAAAATCAATATGTCAAAGCTCAGTAAGAACGCCAGACTGAATGTTTCGAAACAAGATCTGGAGTAAGACAAGGATGTGTGCTTTCAGAAAATTAACGTACAAAATACAGAAGTAATAAAAATTAGCAAATCTTCATTACCAATGGATATAACAATTGATAACACCAAAGTGAAGCAAGGCAAAGAATTTAAATATCTAGGCAGAATTTTTTCCGAAAATGGCATACTAGACAGAGAAATAGAGACAAGGTGCGAGAAAGCAAACATAGTGACATACAATTTTTTGCAAACATAGCGACATACCATTCTTCTTCATCCACAGATCAAGATGGAAATTAAAAAACAAATAATATCTACAATTTTTATACCAACACTCTGCTACCAATGTCATCTGTAACAGCCTCGCAGCAGAGAAAAATCGTTACATGTGAAATGAAGTGCCTGAGAAAGGCTGCAATGGTTATTAAACTGGATAAAATAAGAAATTAAGGAATTAGGAAAATAGTTGGTATAATATCATGGGATGATGATGGTGTTCCTCCTTCGCAAGCGAAGATGATCATGGCATGCAAAACAATAAATGTGATAAACAAGTAGGAAAAAAAAACATTTGTGATTGTCTAATTTAGTTTGTGAGTTCGTAGATGCCCGATGTGTCCGATTCGTGCCAGGAAAGTTCTAAAGTCCTGAACCCTTTGCGAGAGTGCAAAGGGTTCAGGGTAGGAGAGTTTTCGGATTTATCCTTCCGCTTCCGTCGCGTGTAAATTGCCGACGGTGTTCTTTCTTTTTTCAAATTTAGTGATGCCAGCAGTGAACTGGGTATGCTAATCTGAGCGATCAATGGAGTCTCACAGGAACTAGGGCGGATGCTGCAGTACTTGAGAGTTTTTTTAGGTGATCCTTAAAGTGCTTTTTCTGCCCTCCGCTTGAACGTTTACCATCGCACAGCTCCCAATAGAATAATCTCTTTCGGAGGCACGTGTCTTGCATACGGACGATATGGCCCGTCAAGCGGCGTTGGGACCTAGTCAGCAGAGAATGGATGCCAGTCATAGGGGACTTTTGATGGATTTCTGTGTCTGGTACTCGATCCTGCCAACGTACTTCCATGAGGTTTCTTAGGCACCGAAGGTGGAAAGAGTTAAGCTGTAGAGCGTGTCTCGCATGGACAGTCGATGATAATGCAGCATAAAACAGTGTTGTAGAACGTCTAACACAGTTCTCAAACTGAAACCAAGTCTTATCCAGACGTTGGCACGAAGAATCCCAAATTTGACACGAGCATTACGCAGGGCAACATCTTCGTTAATTGTCGCAGTTTGCGATAGAGTGCTTCAGAGATATACAAACCTATTGGCAGTATTATTTGTTTTGTTCCTTTACTGTGATCACTGGTTCTGTGTAGGGAACATCTGGCGCTGGTTGATACATTACTAAAGTCTTCGCGGTTCTGATGGTGAGATCGAACGCATCACAGGACAAATAAAAGAGGTACATGCTGTTTAAAGAGGTGCCACGTTTAACACCGGAAACGAGTTAGTTACTGGAAACGGGTTTGAGTTTGCGCCGTAATCTTGTAACCATCATGGAACTGGGAACCATGTTCGTGAATTTTTCGGGACATCCACATTTGACCATGATTTTACATATTCCTTCGCCATTTACAGTGTCGAATGCTTTAGTTAGGTCGACAAATGTGATGTAGAGACCAATGTTCTGTTCACGACACTTTTCTTGTAGTTGTCTGGCAGGGAATATCATTTCTACCGAACCTCTGCCCTGTCGGAAGCCACACTGGCTCTCTGGGAGGAGATATGTCACAAGATGGGCTAGCTGTGTCAGGAATTTTCCTGCTAAAAAGAGCAGGAATATACCTCGGAGGTTATCTCAAGCTAAGCAATTTACTTTTCTATATGATGGAAGCATCCTTAAAGTTTGGTGGTATCGCTTCTAGGTTCCTCATTGTATGGAAGAGCTCTGTGAGCTTAGCATTCATAACAGGACCACTGACGGCGTAAACGTCGGCTGGAATGGAGTCTTGACCTGGCGCTTTTCCTACGGACAAATTTGAGATTGCTTTCTCCACCTCCTCAAGGCAATGGCTTCGATAATTAATTATTGAATGGTATTTGCGTGAAGCGCGCAATCGCTTCGTCGTTCATGTTGAATGGCAGTTTAGTACATTTTCAAAATGTTCAGCCCAGCGTCTGAGAATATTTTCATTCTGCTCTTAGAAGAGGAGTCGCTCCTAAAGACTGAGGGTCATAAGTTGAATTTAGCGTTGACTAAAATGTATGCATATTATTGCTGTCATCGTAATGCTGTATCTCTTTGACTTTCCTACTAAACCATGAGTCTTGCATCCTATTTGGCTATTTTTTGCTCGTTCTCTTTGAGTTTTCGTACATCATCTTGTTGCTGGTTGATGTGGGGGTCGTTTAGACAAACTTTGTGCTGTTTGCGCTTGTTGTGCAGGTGAGCTTTGATCTGTATATCGTTTTCGCCAAACCGGTCTTGATGTCCGCGAACAGCAACACTCACCACTACTTCAGTAACTCTGTAGATATTGTCTCGGGTGATTTCTTTCATGTTTGACACAATTATTTTGCACGCTTAAGAATACATAAAAACACAAGTTAATATTGTAATCCTTAGCGAATAGAAGTAACATCCATGATTAGAAATATGCCACGCGGTATAACACGGTATAACACGGTATAACACATGTCGGAAAGCATAGTTCAGTGTATTTAAGCACAATTTGGCGAGAGAAGAGAAATTCGCAGCCATCCTGCAGCCATATAGATCACGTCATCCAATGTCATATATTGAACATATTGAGAGACAGCAAGTAAAATAGTTCGGTCACCTTATGAGAATGAACACAAACAAAATACCAATATGAGCATATAACAGAAGAATATACGGACATAAAGCCAATGGTAGACCAAGAAAACGGTGGATAGAAAACATCAATATAGCCTTAAACAAATATGGATTTAATGCAACCAAGGCGACACACCTGGTCTTGGAACGACAGCTGAAGCTCCCATCCGTACGCTTAACGACAAGTGTGAATACAATCTACCAAAGTTCACCTGGTGACAGACAATATACATGTGGTATTTCAGAGATAACTTGGTGATGTGAATATAGTAACATATTTTGATGATAATGGCCAGTAGTATTTCAAAATAACTTGGTGATGTGAATATATCGACAGCTACTGACGTGTTGTGATGATGTGTCAAACTATTCTCACACTGGCTGTTCTTTTTCTCATGCTTATCATCGTGTCCGCTGACAACAACGATGGTGGTAAAGATGCTGGACATAAGAAGTAAGAGATGCACTAAATATTTCACATTTAAATCTGTGTTGCTTTCTCTGATTCCTTTTATTTCTCCGAAATAGAAACATTTAACCACCGAAGACGGATGTGGTGGGCCATTGGCGCAAATAAAACGGCGACACAACTTATTTCCATTTTCTGGACTACATCCTGCTGGAAATCTAGTTTGACCATTGTCCTGCTACAAGAGAGATTCAGCGGGAGTTTGAGAATGAACACTGAAGAAGAAGAAGAAGAATAGAAACATTTAATCTGGTTTCCTGTTCCGTCAATGGCTGGAGTCGATGACGAAATCTGTGCGAAGCGAGTTATTTTCAATTGTGCGCGTGAACACGTGAACACGTGGATGTTAGGGAAAATAACTATCAGACAGATTTGCCAGCGTGACCAATGTGACTAGTGGTATTTACATGGACCTTACTATTTTGAACACAATCGAGGAATCGTGTCAGATGGATGATTATTGTGTATTTTTCTTGGAGTCAATGGCATACCTTTCAAGCTTATAACACAAAATTAATATCAGATAATAGGCATAACTCCAGCAAAACTAATACAACAGGCGAAGGGGAAACTGGTAATGTAGTTATACAAAGAACTGGCAACACACATAATAGCACCACACAAACATCGACGTTTCCACCAGTCTAGCAATTAGTATATGAACGTGGACGATGCAGTAGTTTCTTATACATCGTGAGCTATGTTGCGTTCTTAATAGAGGTCTTTTGGTCAAAACGTAGATTGGTACAATACAGGAATAAGTGGAAAAAAATCACGTGACAACATATCAACTTTTTTATTTCATATGCTATTTCACTATCTCGGAAACTAAAAAAGTCGTAACATTAAAATACCGATTTAGCTATTTGCGAACAATGAACTGGCCATCGGCCTCCCACTCAGTGTGCAGCGCGCATATCGAGTGGTCAAGGGCTCTCATCGCGCAACGTGTCGAATATTGGATGCGTTGGTATATACGTCTTTATCGAAATTTCGTTCCGTTTAATTATGTTAACTATTTGTTTCGTGGAAACCCGTCCACTGATTCTTGTATTGTACCCGTAGAATTTATGTTATTATGTGTCTTACCAGTGATTAGTAAAACTTCATTACCGTTTTCTAAGATTTACCAGAAAATTATAACACAACTCTATCGATCGGTGGCTGTCCCAATCTGCAACCTTTTCTTTGATTATGACATCGATCTACATATTTATCAGAGAAATAACTACAATAATTAACAGAAAATTAGGAAAAAGTTACCAGCCAGTAGAGGTAGCTGGAGTCAAAGTGTCTATTGTCTTTCTCCATTTTGTTTGTTATCCACTCTTACCGTTAACGTAGGGGTGATTAAAGATAAGCTTGCGTTCTAAAGCCAGATGTGTGGCCTCGGCTGTGCTATGACCGTGTCTGTTCAGGACGTCCCTGACGTTTTCTATCCATCTTTTCTGTGGTCTTCCTCTGGTTTTGTACCCTGGTTTCGTTATATGCCTGTACGGGCAACATGTCGTGATGCATTCTCATAATGTGGCCAAACCACTTGATCTGCTGTCTTTCTATGTAATCTGTACGATGTATTATACATATTATTTCCCTAATTCTTCATTTCGTAATCTATCGAGCCTGGTGACTCCGGCGGCTTGCCTGAAGCATTTCATCTCACATGTCACTATCTTTCTGTAATGTGAAGATGAAAGAGACAGTTTTGACACTGGCAACACCATGTTGGTAGTGTGATAGTATCTATGTGGCAACACCGTGTTGGTAGTGTGATAGTATCTATGTGGCAACACCGTGTTGGTAGTGTGATAGTTTCTATGTGGCAACACCGTGTTGGTAGTGTGATAGTTTCTATGTGGCAACACCGTGTTGGTAGTGTGATAGTATCTATGTGGCAACACCATGTTGGTAGTGTGATAGTATCTATGTGGCAACACCATGTTGGTAGTGTGATAGTATCTATGTGGCAACACCGTGTTGGTAGTGTGATAGTATCTATGTGGCAACACCATGTTGGTAGTGTGATAGTATCTATGTGGCAACACCATGTTGGTAGTGTGATAGTATCTATGTGGCAACACCGTGTTGGTAGTGTGATAGTATATATGTGGCAACACCGTGTTGGTAGTGTGATAGTATCTATGTGGCAACACCGTGTTGGTAGTGTGATAGTTTCTATGTGGCAACACCGTGTTGGTAGTGTGATAGTATCTATGTGGCAACACCGTGTTGGTAGTGTGATAGTATCTATGTGGCAACACCGTGTTGGTAGTGTGATAGTATCTATGTGGCAACACCGTGTTGGTAGTGTGATAGTATCTATGTGACAACATTGTGTTGGTAGTGTGATAGTATCTATGTGGCAACACCGTGTTGGTAGTGTGATAGTATCTATGTGGCAACACCGTGTTGGTAGTGTGATAGTATCTATGTGGCAACACCGTGTTGGTAGTGTGATAGTATCTATGTGGCATCACCGTGTTGGTAGTGTGATAGTATCTATGTGGCAACATTGTGTTGGTAGTGTGATAGTATCTATGTGGCAACACCGTGTTGGTAGTGTGATAGTATCTATGTGGCAACATTGTGTTGGTAGTGTGATAGTATCTATGTGGCAACACCGTGTTGGTAGTGTGATAGTATCTATGTGGCAACATTGTGTTGGTAGTGTGATAGTATCTATGTGGCAACATTGTGTTGGTAGTGTGATAGTATCTATTTGGCAACACCGTGTTGGTAGTGTGATAGTATCTATGTGGCAACACCGTGTTGGTAGTGTGATAGTATCTATGTGGCAACACCGTGTTGGTAGTGTGATAGTATCTATGTGGCAACACCGTGTTGGTAGTGTGATAGTATCTATGTGGCAACATTGTGTTGGTAGTGTGATAGTATCTATGTGGCAACATTGTGTTGGTAGTGTGATAGTATCTATGTGGCAACATTGTGTTGGTAGTGTGATAGTATCTATGTGGCAACATTGTGTTGGTAGTGTGATAGTATCTATGTGGCAACACCATGTTGGTAGTGTGATAGTATCTATGTGGCAACACCGTGTTGGTAGTGTGATAGTATCTATGTGGCAACATTGTGTTGGTAGTGTGATAGTATCTATGTGGCAACACCGTGTTGGTAGTGTGATAGTATCTATGTGGCAACATTGTGTTGGTAGTGTGATAGTATCTATGTGGCAACACCGTGTTGGTAGTGTGATAGTATCTATTTGGCAACACCGTGTTGGTAGTGTGATAGTATCTATGTGGCAACACCGTGTTGGTATTGTGATAGTATCTATGTGGCAACACCGTGTTGGTAGTGTGATAGTATCTATGTGGCAACATTGTGTTGGTAGTGTGATAGTATCTATGTGGCAACACCGTGTTGGTAGTGTGATAGTATCTATGTGGCAACATTGTGTTGGTAGTGTGATAGTATCTATGTGGCAACACCGTGTTGGTAGTGTGATAGTATCTATGTGGCAACACCGTGTTGGTAGTGTGATAGTATCTATGTGGCATCACCGTGTTGGTAGTGTGATAGTATCTATGTGGCAACATTGTGTTGGTAGTGTGATAGTATCTATGTGGCAACACCGTGTTGGTAGTGTGATAGTATCTATGTGGCAACATTGTGTTGGTAGTGTGATAGTATCTATGTGGCAACACCGTGTTGGTAGTGTGATAGTATCTATGTGGCAACATTGTGTTGGTAGTGTGATAGTATCTATGTGGCAACATTGTGTTGGTAGTGTGATAGTATCTATTTGGCAACACCGTGTTGGTAGTGTGATAGTATCTATGTGGCAACACCGTGTTGGTAGTGTGATAGTATCTATGTGGCAACACCGTGTTGGTAGTGTGATAGTATCTATGTGGCAACACCGTGTTGGTAGTGTGATAGTATCTATGTGGCAACATTGTGTTGGTAGTGTGATAGTATCTATGTGGCAACATTGTGTTGGTAGTGTGATAGTATCTATGTGGCAACATTGTGTTGGTAGTGTGATAGTATCTATGTGGCAACATTGTGTTGGTAGTGTGATAGTATCTATGTGGCAACACCATGTTGGTAGTGTGATAGTATCTATGTGGCAACACCGTGTTGGTAGTGTGATAGTATCTATGTGGCAACATTGTGTTGGTAGTGTGATAGTATCTATGTGGCAACACCGTGTTGGTAGTGTGATAGTATCTATGTGGCAACATTGTGTTGGTAGTGTGATAGTATCTATGTGGCAACACCGTGTTGGTAGTGTGATAGTATCTATTTGGCAACACCGTGTTGGTAGTGTGATAGTATCTATGTGGCAACACCGTGTTGGTATTGTGATAGTATCTATGTGGCAACACCGTGTTGGTAGTGTGATAGTATCTATGTGGCAACATTGTGTTGGTAGTGTGATAGTATCTATGTGGCAAAACCGTGTTGGTAGTGTGATAGTATCTATGTGGCAACATTGTGTTGGTAGTGTGATAGTATCTATGTGGCAACACCGTGTTGGTAGTGTGATAGTATCTATGTGGCAACACCGTGTTGGTAGTGTGATAGTATCTATGTGGCAACATTGTGTTGGTAGTGTGATAGTATCTATGTGGCAACATTGTGTTGGTAGTGTGATAGTATCTATTTGGCAACACCGTGTTGGTAGTGTGATAGTATCTATGTGGCAACACCGTGTTGGTAGTGTGATAGTATCTATGTGGCAACACCGTGTTGGTAGTGTGATAGTATCTATGTGGCAACACTGTGTTGGTAGTGTGATAGTATCTATGTGGCAACATTGTGTTGGTAGTGTGATAGTATCTATGTGGCAACATTGTGTTGGTAGTGTGATAGTATCTATGTGGCAACATTGTGTTGGTAGTGTGATAGTATCTATGTGGCAACACCGTGTTGGTAGTGTGATAGTATCTATGTGGCAACACCATGTTGGTAGTGTGATAGTATCTATGTGGCAACACCGTGTTGGTAGTGTGATAGTATCTATGTTGCAACATTGTGTTGGTAGTGTGATAGTATCTATGTGGCAACACCGTGTTGGTAGTGTGATAGTATCTATGTGGCAACATTGTGTTGGTAGTGTGATAGTATCTATTTGGCAACACCGTGTTGGTAGTGTGATAGTATCTATGTGGCAAAACCGTGTTGGTAGTGTGATAGTATCTATGTGGCAACACTGTGTTGGTAGTGTGATAGTATCTATGTGGCAACATTGTGTTGGTAGTGTGATAGTATCTATGTGGCAACACCGTGTTGGTAGTGTGATAGTATCTATGTGGCAACACCGTGTTGGTAGTGTGATAGTATCTATGTGGCAACACCGTGTTGGTAGTGTGATAGTATCTATGTGGCAACACCGTGTTGGTAGTGTGATAGTATCTATGTGGCAACACCGTGTTGGTAGTGTGATAGTATCTATGTGGCAACATTGTGTTGGTAGCGTGATAGTATCTATGTGGCAACACCGTGTTGGTAGTGTGATAGTATCTATGTGGCAACACCGTGTTGGTAGTGTGATAGTATCTATGTGGCAACATTGTGTTGGTAGTGTGATAGTATCTATGTGGCAACATTGTGTTGGTAGTGTGATAGTATCTATTTGGCAACACCGTGTTGGTAGTGTGATAGTATCTATGTGGCAACACCGTGTTGGTAGTGTGATAGTATCTATGTGGCAACACCGTGTTGGTAGTGTGATAGTATCTATGTGGCAACACCGTGTTGGTAGTGTTATAGTATCTATGTGGCAACATTGTGTTGGTAGTGTGATAGTATCTATGTGGCAACATTGTGTTGGTAGTGTGATAGTATCTATGTGGCAACATTGTGTTGGTAGTGTGATAGTATCTATGTGGCAACACCGTGTTGGTAGTGTGATAGTATCTATGTGGCAACACCATGTTGGTAGTGTGATAGTATCTATGTGGCAACACCGTGTTGGTAGTGTGATAGTATCTATGTGGCAACATTGTGTTGGTAGTGTGATAGTATCTATGTGGCAACACCGTGTTGGTAGTGTGATAGTATCTATGTGGCAACATTGTGTTGGTAGTGTGATAGTATCTATGTGGCAACACCGTGTTGGTAGTGTGATAGTATCTATTTGGCAACACCGTGTTGGTAGTGTGATAGTATCTATGTGGCAACACCGTGTTGGTAGTGTGATAGTATCTCTGTGGCAACACTGTGTTGGTAGTGTGATAGTATCTATGTGGCAACACCGTGTTGGTAGTGTGATAGTATCTATGTGGCAACATTGTGTTGGTAGCGTGATAGTATCTATGTGGCAACACCGTGTTGGTAGTGTGATAGTATCTATGTGGCAACACCGTGTTGGTAGTGTGATAGTATCTATGTGGCAACATTGTGTTGGTAGTGTGATAGTATCTATGTGGCAACATTGTGTTGGTAGCGTGATAGTATCTATGTGGCAACACCGTGTTGGTAGTGTGATAGTATCTATGTGGCAACACCGTGTTGGTAGTGTGATAGTATCTATGTGGCAACACCGTGTTGGTAGTGTGATAGTATCTATGTGGCAACATTGTGTTGGTAGTGTGATAGTATCTATGTGGCAACACCGTGTTGGTAGTGTGATAGTATCTATGTGGCAACACCGTGTTGGTAGTGTGATAGTATCTATGTGGCAACACCGTGTTGGTAGTGTGATAGTATCTATGTGGCAACACCGTGTTGGTAGTGTGATAGTATCTATGTGGCAACACCGTGTTGGTAGTGTGATAGTATCTATGTGGCAACACCGTGTTGGTAGTGTGATAGTATCTATGTGGCAACATTGTGTTGGTAGTGTGATAGTATCTATGTGGCAACATTGTGTTGGTAGTGTGATAGTATCTATGTGGCAACATTGTGTTGGTAGTGTGATAGTATCTATGTGACAACACCGTGTTGGTAGTGTGATAGTATCTATGTGGCAACACCGTGTTGGTAGTGTGATAGTATCTATGTGGCAACACCGTGTTGGTAGTGTGATAGTATCTATGTGGCAACATTGTGTTGGTAGTGTGATAGTATCTATGTGGCAACACCGTGTTGGTAGTGTGATAGTATCTATGTGGCAACATTGTGTTGGTAGTGTGATAGTATCTATGTGGCAACACCGTGTTGGTAGTGTGATAGTATCTGTGTGGCAACATTGTGTTGGTAGTGTGATAGTATCTATGTGGCAACACCGTGGTGGTAGTGTGATAGTATCTATGTGGCAACACCGTGTTGGTAGTGTGATAGTATCTATGTGGCAACACCGTGTTGGTAGTGTGATAGTATCTATGTGGCAACACCGTGTTGGTAGTTTGATAGTATCTATGTGGCAACATTGTGTTGGTAGTGTGATAGTATCTATGTGGCAACACCGTGTTGGTAGTGTGATAGTATCTATGTGGCAACATTGTGTTGGTAGTGTGATAGTATCTATGTGGCAACACCGTGTTGGTAGTGTGATAGTATCTATGTGGCAACATTGTGTTGGTAGTGTGATAGTATCTATGTGGCAACACCGTGTTGGTAGTGTGATAGTATCTATGTGGCAACACCGTGTTGGTAGTGTGATAGTATCTATGTGGCAACATTGTGTTTGTAGTGTGATAGTATCTATGTGGCAACATTGTGCTGGTAGTGTGATAGTATCTATGTGGCAACATTGTGTTGGTAGTGTGATAGTATCTATGTGGCAACACCGTGTTGGTAGTGTGATAGTATATATGTGGCAACATTGTGTTGGTAGTGTGATAGTATCTATGTGGCAACACCGTGTTGGTAGTGTGATAGTATCTATGTGGCAACATTGTGTTGGTAGTGTGATAGTATCTATGTGGCAACATTGTGTTGGTAGTGTGATAGTGTCTATGTGGCAACACCGTGTTGGTAGTGTGATAGTATCTATGTGGCAACATTGTGTTGGTAGTGTGATAGTATCTATGTGGCAACACCGTGTTGGTAGTGTGATAGTATCTATGTGGCAACACCGTGTTGGTAGTGTGATAGTATCTATGTGGCAACATTGTGTTGGTAGTGTGATAGTATCTATGTGGCAACATTGTGTTGGTAGTGTGATAGTATCTATGTGGCAACACCGTGTTGGTAGTGTGATAGTATCTATGTGGCAACACCGTGTTGGTAGTGTGATAGTATCTATGTGGCAACATTGTGTTGGTAGTGTGATAGTATCTATGTGGCAACACCGTGTTGGTAGTGTGATAGTATCTATGTGGCAACATTGTGTTGGTAGTGTGATAGTATCTATGTGGCAACACAGTGTTGGTAGTGTGATAGTATCTATGTGGCAACATTGTGTTGGTAGTGTGATAGTATCTATGTGGCAACACCGTGTTGGTAGTGTGATAGTATCTATGTGGCAACACCGTGTTGGTAGTGTGATAGTATCTATGTGGCAACACCGTGTTGGTAGTGTGATAGTATCTATGTGGCAACACCGTGTTGGTAGTGTGATAGTATCTATGTGGCAACATTGTGTTGGTAGTGTGATAGTATCTATGTGGCAACACCGTGTTGGTAGTGTGATAGTATTTATGTGGCAACACCGTGTTGGTAGTGTGATAGTATCTATGTGGCAACACCGTGTTGGTAGTGTGATAGTATCTATGGACGGAATCCCTCACACCAGGTGACAATTCAACACCGTAAGATCTTAACTAACATCAGAAACCTAGAAGTCCAGACCAACATGATGATGAATGGACATACATTTGAAGAGTTGAACACTTTCTAATACCTAGCTTCGAGCAGACGTTGCGATGCAAAATAAAATAAAAATTCAAGATAAGCATGGTGATAGGCATAGCTACTATAAGGGTAAGTTTAATCTGACAAAGCAACATCAGTATTAGTGAAGATCATAATGTATGACTCACTGATACTTTCTGTTATGCTGTATTTTTGTGAGTGGTGTGCATGGACTGTAAAAAAAAAATTCAAAGTGAATTAGAGGCTACAGAAATGTGGTTTCTGAGAAGAATGATGAAAATACCCTGGACAGCCAAGAAAACAAATGCAGAGGTTCTCATTGATGCTGGCGTAAAAAGATCAATCATATCAAACATTAGGGGCAGACAGTCAGGGTTTCTATGGCATGTGCTGAGAAGAGCACAGCTTGAACACTTAATAACCACTGGAAAGATCAAGGGGAGAAGAGATAGGGTACGACAAAGAACAAATTTGCTAGGTGGACTTGTATTGTGGTATTGTAGAAGCTAACCAATCGAGCTTATTGATAACACAAGAGACAGAGAGTCGTGGAGAAACATGATCGCCTACGCCATTCGGCATGACACTTGATTGATTGGTGGACATGCCATGCAGTCATGGAGGGAAGGGTACATGTCTTCAAATACAAATGTTACAGACAAATGGTATGTATCTCCTATACAGAACATAAGATATATGTATACGTCAGAACATTTCATGAGAACAAAGAGGTTCTAACAACACTTAGAATGAAAAAAAATACTATTAAGGGAAATGGTTGGATGCTGTTTGTCTGTAAAAATCAATGATGACCATTCAGCTCAACGGGGATGCTATTAGTCCGTCGAAGACGGCGATGACCATCCAGTTGAACTGAGATGATGATGATGAAGTATTCCACACTTTATGGTTCGTCACTTCTCCATCGCCACATGATTTGCTATGTGAGTTGATGATGATGGTTGATGATAATTGGAAATATTGAATAAAATTTAGAACAAAAATTGATTAAGGGAAATAAAGATCAAACAAATACAATAATTTGGACATATTAAAAGACATTACACCTTGTTGAAGATCTCACTTGAGGGTAAAGTTGAGGGAAGGCGAGCGAGAGGCAGGCAGATATACACATGGGATTGAACATCATGAGATGGACATGTTACAGTCTAATAAAGTGCATCTTCAAGGCAAGAGACAATAGGTGTTTTTTGTAGCCAACCATCTTTGAGAAGACATAATTTCATGATGGCTATACGACGTAAGAAATAAAATAGAGATGCATACATGTTTACAAGAATCATTACATTCAATAGTGTAATGAGGAAAATGTGAATGGTTTGGACATGCATTCCGATATGTCCACTATCAACATCCATCCGGAAGGGAACAGCAGAAGGTGGAAGAAGCAGAGGAAGGCAACGAGACTCATGTACAGAAGACATAAAAGACTGGACCCGTCAATATTTTTCCAAACTTCCATTCACTGAATATATAAATCTATGGAGTACTCTGTTGATGCATTCAATTTACTATTCATACATCCCTAGCGGGTTACGGGTGTTATATGTGTATGTCTATGTTCATACAACCCTAGCGGGCTAAGGGTTTTATATGTGTATGTTTATGTTCATACAACCCTAGCGGGTTAACAGTTTTATATGTGTATGTCTATGTTCATACAACCTTAGCGGGTTAAGGGTTTTATATGTGTATATCTATGTCTAAGTTGTGGGACATGTAAGGTGAAGCTGTACTTGCAATAAACGAGCGGTATATAGGAATCAAAAGAGGAATTATCAAGAAACCAAGAACCGGAAGTTAGTTACCGCATACTGAATGATACACAGAAATATGAGATGAATAATACACAGAAATATGAGATGAATGATACACAGAAATATTAGATGAATGATACACATAAATATGAGATAAATAAAACTGTGGACGTATCCAAAGTATTAGGTATTTGATATTAGGTATGTTGATTATCATCTTCGCACACCGGTCACGTCCATAGGTGATCCGATCTCCGCGTCAGTAAATCTCTCAGGGTATAACGGCTGATGGTTCCGGTTCTATGTTGGTTCACTACTCTTTTTGAAATCTGTATCCAAAGTGTTATATTTAACATTGAATAAACGATTTAATATATTAATCTACAAATGAACCAATATGTGTGCACATTTCTGGATGAATGTAAGCAACTTTACTACACTTTAGGGGTGCAAAGGGAACGCATTGCTCTAGGCGGACCCAGGGTTAGCAGATAACCAAGATCCCAAATGTACCTCCACGCGGTGCACCCTGGAAACAGAAATACAGCAGCTCGAGCTGATTCTGGCCAAATCATTTGGGGATCGTGTCCGAGAATGTGGAGGTAGCAGATGGAAAGAGATTTGCCTGCACAAGAGACAGACAATATCTCCGACACCACCAGCATCACCACATATAGCGACACTGTCGACATACAGTGAAGCTAGTCAGTCCAGTCCGAACATTGGAGGGGCGGCCAATGTAAAATGCACGTAAAGGTAGATGCATGGCGAGAGACATAGATTTCATACCGAGTACAATGAAACAATGAAAGGGCAGAACAGCGCTAGAGGGCAGCGCGAACTGCAAATAGAAAGTGAAAAGTCCCTAGGAAAGGGGAACTACAAGCTCCGTCAGCTCGAGACGAGCTTCTAGTTACCTGTGTTCCTTACAGGCAGAGACCCAGACCCATTCATTGGCATTTGGTAAAGCAAGAACACCTAATCCAACTCTAATGTCGAGCCTTCCTAAACCGGAAATATGCTCGCGAAGAGAAAGGGTTCCGTACTCGATGCGCTCAGGCACAAAAGGGACAACGATTTAGCCCTGGCCCAACTCTACTGTCAGGTTTTCCTACACCGGAAATACACTTGAAGAGAGAAAGGGTTCAGTACCTGACGGGCTCAGGCGCTATTGGGACAAGGACGCTCAGCTCGAGAATGCCTTGCTCACAAACGCGTGGTGTGAGACTCGAACTTGGACAAGGGGTACACGATGTCGGTGAATGACACCTCGGCTAAGAGGGCGAAAGAGCCAGGGTCCAACTCCTTTGTTGAGTTCTTCCCCTTAAGGAACCAGGCTCATGGATGAGAAACGGTTCAGTACCCAATGGGCACAGGCACAGCACGTCCAATTACACGAGGCAAGTTCATAGACAGTGGAACACCTCGTTCGAGTCAGACGAGAGCAAAAAAAAAAAAAAAAATCGTCTGGGCGAAGAGTCTCCACTACGCGTGCCTAGAGACAGATATAGAGGCTGTCACAGGCTAAGGGTAGCCCACCCGAATTGTCAAGGCATGCCGAAATCGGATGTGCTAGGCCTACAAGGCGCATAACGGTGGCACAACGTAATCACGCTCCCGGCGGAAATCGCACGGATATCCGTGATGGTTACAATGGAGCGAACGAAAAACAAACAAACAAACTACACTTTAGAACCTATGTGTGTGGGTGAATGTAAACAACTTTACCACACTTTTTTTATCTTTCACACTTCTGGAACTAGTGTGTGTGTATGTGTGTGTACATGTGTATTTCAAAGCAACTTTCACATATATCCTATTGTAATGTACGAATATGGTTACATTTTCTTAGCACGGCCGAAGTATGTTGTGTCGAGTGATGGTCGTTGGCGCAAATAATACGGGGGTTATAACACATACCCGATCTCTGGGCTACATACTGCTGGAAATATCATGGGACATTGTCCTGCAACAAGAGAGATCTCTGGACTACATCCTGCTGCAAATCTAGTAGGCATTGTCCTGCTACAATAGAGATCTCGAGACTACATCCTGCTGGAAATCTTGTAGGATCATTGTCCTGCTACAAGCAAGATATATGTACTATATCCTGCTAGAAATCTAGTGGGACATTGTCCTGCTACAAGCAAGATATATGTACTACATCCTGCTAGAAATCTAGTGGGACATTGTCCTGCTACAATAGAGATCTCGAGACTACATCCTGCTGGAAATCTTGTAGGATCATTGTCCTGCTACAAGCAAGATATATGTACTATATCCTGCTAGAAATCTAGTGGGACATTGTCCTGCTACAAGCAAGATATATGTACTATATCCTGCTAGAAATCTAGTGGGACATTGTCCTGCTACAAGCAAGATATATGTACTATATCCTGCTAGAAATCTAGTGGGACATTGTCCTGCTACAAGAGAGCTTCAGATGATGTTGGCGAACGAACATATATAAAATGTTTAAGCTGACATAGAGACATGGGGATGAGTCACTTACTGGATTTCATAACCTGCTGTACAATAAATCAAGATTTGCTATAGGTGGTTGGATGATAAATCAAGATTTGCTGTAGGTGGTTGGATGATAAATTAAGATTTGTTGTAGGTGGTTGGATGATAAATTAAGATTTGTTGTAGATGGTTGGATGATAAATTAAGATTTGTTGTAGATGGATGATAAATCAAGATTTGTTGTAGATGGTTGGATGATAAATCAAGATTTGTTGTATATGTTTGTGTGATAAATCAAGATTTGTTGTAGATGGTTGAATGATAAATTAAGATTTGTTGTAGATGGATGATAAATCAAGATTTGTTGTAGATGGTTGGATGATAAATCAAGATTTGTTGTATATGTTTGTGTGATAAATCAAGATTTGTTGTAGATGGTTGAATGATAAATCAAGATTTGTTGTAGATGGTTGCTTGATAAATCAAGATTTGTTGTAGATGGTTGGATGATAAATCAAGATTTATTGTAGATGGTTGGATGACAAATCCAAATTTAAAGTAAATAACGAGTCTTGTAAATGAATGGATGAGAAATTGAGATATGTTTATAGTTGGAAGGGGAATGTGACTTGTTTGCAGATAATTGGATAAAGATTAATTCTTTTAGATTTAGAAATTAGAAGCGAAAAATTATAGATCGTTAAATTAGAATTGAGTCTTGTTGTAGATGGTTGCGTATACTTTCTAATCACTTCAACGGCGATGGCCACCGTGGTGTCCTTGACATTCAGGTCACTGCCATCAGATCCTGTACCACCGATGATAGATCTAGGTACGCCCTCGAAAATCGTCTCATTTTCGAGTTGGGTACCATCAAGCCATTTAGACTCAATTCCGACCACTCTTTCGCTTAGTTCTCGGTCGTATTGGTCTTTGTTACGTCATCGTTTTGTTCCTCTCGTTCCACCTGTATTATCGTCTTTGTGTACTTCCTGTTCGTATGCTTCCGGTATCTATCTAACTACCACATTTCACTCGGATACGCATTCATTTCTACTTGTGGTTTTTTTTTATGTTATGTCTGTATCTTGAAAAAGGCCTATTGGTCCGAAACGTCGACTTTGTCCTGTGTATTGTCATTTGTATGATTATATTCTGTGTTTTGTTTTGTTGTATGTACCATATTTACATCCGTTAGTGATAGTGTGTCGCCCGTGTGTTGCCGGGGCCCTAAAGGGGAGCAAAGAATAGCAACATTGTTTACCTTCCACGCATGTCGTAAAAGGCGACTAAGGAGGTTATGGGATGGAGTTGGCTGTCCCATCCCATATAGGGTCAGTGACCCAAAGCCATGCTGAAGTCGGATGTGTAAGGCCGAAATGCGCAGATATCGCAGCAATGTTGTAAACTATGACACAACGCATTCCGTTCTCCGGACTACATCCTGCTAATCTGCAGGAGTTTGAGAACGAACGCAGAAGAAGAAGAAGAATAAGATAGTGTGTAGTGTTTTAGTCGTCATTCAGTAGGACTTCATTACATGTCTTCCACGTGTTAATGAATTACTGTTTTTTCTTTATCCTCAGGTCAAAACGTGGAGTTGAAGAACACAATAAATGGAAATCTGATGATGATGATAAACATAATAAATGGAAATCTGATGATGAAGATAAACAAAATAAATGGAAATCTGATGATGAAGATAAACATAATAAATGGAAATCTGATGGTGAAGATAAACAAAATAAATGGAAATCTGATGGTGAAGATAAACAAAATAAATGGAAATCTGATGGTGAAGATAAACAAAATAAATGGAAATCTGATGATGAAGATAAACATAATAAATGGAAATCTGATGATGAAGATAAACAAAATAAATGGAAATCTGATGGTGAAGATAAACATAATAAATGGAAATCTGATGATGAAGATAAACAAAATAAATGGAAATCTGATGATGAAGATAAACAAAATAAATGGAAATCTGATGATTATATTAAACATGATAAATGGGAATCTGGTGAAAGGGGTGGAAAATGGGAAAGAGGTGATGGTCACAAGTGGGGATCTGGTTGGGGTGATAAATGGGAATCTTTTGGTGGTAACAAATGGGGATCTGATGGAAGGGGTCACAAATGGGATCGAAGTTGAGGAGGTAACAAGTGGGGATCTGATGGTGGTAACAAATGAGAATCTGATTGGGATTAAAAACGGGGATATGATGGTGGCAACAGATAGGAACGAGTTAGAGGATGCGACAAACGTTGATCTGTAAGGAGGGGGGGGGGTTAGGATCTGTTAGAGGTGACGATGGAAGTCCGGTGGGGTGACAAATAGGGATTTTATTGATGAGAAAACTGGGGATCTTGTGAAAGTGACGATTGCAGTTCTGATGATTGAGTAGAAAGTTTGGATCTGATGGAGGTAGTTGATTTTGATACAGTATGCACCTGCTGAAGGTAGTGATAGTAACTAGATTTAGATCAGTTGAATCACACATATTATCTGTGATCAAATTAAGAACAATCGAATCACACTTCTGTGATCCAATATAGATCAGTTGAATCACACATCTTATCTATGGTCAAATGTAGAAACGAGTTTGTGAAACCGACACTTCAATGGTCACGTGAACAACACTTGCTGTAGAAATTGTTGGAGTCACATCTGATTTGAGTTTTTTGGGGACAGTAATAAAAGCTTCCCGCGAAGTAACCAAAATATCTGTCATGGCATATTCAATGTTAAACGTTGTCACACCTCTCATTCATCGAAAAATTATCACAGCTTCCTATCAAATAATTCTTACATCTTATCTTATCACAGCTTCCTATCAATTAATTCATCTCTATTACTAGGTGTGGTTGGTACATTCAAACATCGACTTTCTTTCTTTACCGTTTCGTTGGTACATCCAAACATGGACTTTGTTTCTTTAATATTTAGTATTGTTATTGCAGTGTGAGATATGCAATAAGAACGTAGGTATGTGGATTCAATGATGAGTGAGTGAAATGTATAATGTACACAAGGTTTGTGGATTCAATGATGAAGTGAACTCTATAATGTACGCAAGGTTTGTGGATTCAATGATGAAGTGAATTCTATAATGTACGCAAGGTTTGTGGATTCAATGATGAGTGCATGAACTTTATAATCTACGCAAGGTTTGTGGATTCAATGATGGTGTGAACTCTATAATGAGCAGGTATGCTTGTAGATTCATTGTTCAGCTAGTGAGCTCTCTAATAAGCACGTACGTAGGTTTGTAATAAGAATGAATTAACGAGATCAAGTGGCAGGTGCAGCGCAATTGTTAATGAACTGATTTTCTGATTGGTTTTTGAACTAGTGATCAAATGATCTTCTTTTTATTCTTCTGCGTTGTCTCTGAAACTCCTGTAGATATATTAGCAGGAAGAAGTTCGAAGAAATGTGTTGTGTCATGTTTTATACCTTTGCTGCGATATCTGCGCATTTCGGCCTGGCACAGTCGGCTATAGCATGGCTTCTGGATCACTTTGACCCTGTATGAAATGTGATAGTCATCTCTATCCTGGAACCTCCTTAGTCACCTGTTACGACATGCATGGCAAGTAAGCAGTATCGCTATATTTTGTATCTGTTCGGACCCCTGCAGAACACATGCCATCCAAGGTTAACTTTTCAATATTCCACCATGTACCACAATTTCCAGTATTCCACAATGTGTCACAACTTCCAGTATTCCACAATGTACCACAATTTCCAGTATTCCACAATGTACCACAATTTCCAGTATTCCACAATGTACCACAATTTCCAGTATTCCACAATGTACCACAATTTCCAGTATTTCACAATGTGCTACAATTGCCAGTATTCCACAATGTACCACAATTTTCAGTATTCCACAATGTGCCTCAATGGCGCTGACTAATTAGAATTTTTTTTTAAAGTGAGATGTAGGTAATGAGCACTTGGGTTTGTAGATGTATTGATGGATAAGCACTTGGATTTGTAGATGTATAGATTAGACTCATTAGACTGTAATAGTCACTTAACATTATTGACTACAATAAATATTTTAGTATAACATTATCTCTTAATAAATTAGCTGCCCTCACTAATTAGTATTCCATTGTGCAATTGTAGATGTATTGATGAATGTTCGCTTTGATGTGTAGATGTATTGATGAATGTTCGCTTGGATTTGTAGATGTATTGATGAATGTTCGCTTGGATTTGTAGATGTATTGATGAATGTGCATATGGATTTGTAGATGTACTGATGAATGTGCAAGTTCATAGATAATGGGCGGAAGGGTGAGTTAGAGCTCCCCCACCACTTTATGAAAAAGAGCACGATATTTTGTATTAATAATCATATAGCAAGACGGATCAACTCCAGCCCTCCCCTACCGCCCCCCCTGGAAAAATAACACACACAAAAACAAGTGATTAGCTTTATTTTTAAAATCCCCCCCCCTCCTCGCGCCATCATAAAATACTGTATTCATATCTACGACCTGTGAGCACATGGGCTGTATAGTTGTATAATGATTCAAGAACTCATACTGCAGCACTGGAAGCCACACTATACAATAATTTACACAGACGGCTCAGTAACACAAGAAACAAACAGACGTGGTTGGGGTTTCGTGACCTACCAAAATGGCAAGAAATTAGCTGAGACGTCAGCTGCGTACCCCACTACAACATCGAGTATGAGAATGGAAATAGAAGCGATGACAACAGCTCTCACTTGGCTGGCGTCGCAACCACCAACAGACTCAGTTATTCTATCGGACTCTCAACGTATGCTGCGCAAGATAGAAAAGTGTATGATCAGCACTGAATGGGTCACTCTTTTCGACAATGCGCAGAGCATTACATCGATTTACTGTCCTAGTCATGCTGGGGTCAGGGGAAACGAAAGAACCGATGTGTTGGCTGATAAAAGTCATTCATTTCCAATCCAGCAGCCAATGCTGATACATCAGGCGACCTGTCGCACAGCCTAGTAGTTGATAGTTGTAACCTTTAATCACAAAATAGTAGTGCCCATTACCAATACCACTAATCTATTACTTACTAGTACTAATAATATACTACTATTATTACTAATACTTCTACTACTACTACTACTACTACTACTGCCATTATTACTACTATAATTACTATTACAACTATCATTACTATTACTATTATTACTAATACTACTACTACTACTACTACTACTACTACTGCCATTATTACTACTATAATTACTATTACAACTATCATTACTATTACTATTATTACTAATACCACCACTATTACTATTGCTACTCCCCATCGAGGCCAACTCCTTGACGTGGAGATGGGGCTTAGTCCAGCCAACAGAAGCTGAAAACTAAGATTGGTCGGGCCAACCCAATATCGAGCAGGGCCACAATCTTGCCCAAGCAAGCACAGGTGCTGAAGTCAGAGATGCCAGGCCGAGAGGCGCACCAGCAACCATGGTATCATGCATCCCAAATAGTTGACATGTCTGCACGGTTAAGGGAAGAACACTAGCCCACAGAAATGGATATCCACAGAAAGATGTATGGGAGCACTGAGGAGCTTTCACATACAGCAGCATTTATTAAGAAAACAGGACTTGCTGTGTAGACATGTCAAACTGCGAACGAGAAGAAGAAGACTATTGCTACTGATAATACTACGACTACTGTTACTACTGCTAATACTACTACTGCTAATACTACTACTGCTGATACTACTGCTGATACTACTAATATTTCTACCATAATACAATTACTACTACTATTACTACTAATGCTAGTACTATTATTACTATTGCTACAATTCCTTCCAGGGTCTATTTTCATCTACCCGTAGAACGTCAAGTGTTCCAATCAATTTTATGTACCAATAAAACGTCACGTATTACAGTCAATTTTTATCTACTAATAGAACAAATGTGTTCCCATAAATTTTCAGCACCGTGCTATACAAAATTACAGGCAAGGGGGCGGAATAATTTCGAGGGCAAGAAAGAATGATAGTCAATCAACGGCGTAACATTATGTAATGGGAAATACACTCAAGGAGAGATCTGAGCATATATTGACTGTCTGGAGTGCGGTGAAGATGATCCAACTACTAACCAGCTAACTACTGCTGGGAATTGACAGGAAAACAGACGTGACGAAATTTGTCAGTTGATGTTTACAGAGTGAAACCCCTACGACCCTGAAAGTTATGAATTTGATGATGATGCTGATTGTCAACGTAGCCACGCAGGCATATTTGCATACTCTCTCACTTCCTCTAACATCGACGTGTCTGGGTACAAAAACGAAGGTACATTCTCTTAAACACAGATTTCGTCATTGACTCAAGCCACTGACGACGTAGATTGCCCATCTAAATCTATCGAAACATACTCTTAGAGTCAGTAAGAATACTGATACTTGTAGGACTCTGGGAGCCAGACATATCATTGCCTTTGTTGCTGCCATCAGCTGCATCGTTATACTCTACTAGTGGTTTTATAGAAAGCACCACATTCTTCCTTAGTACACATCCATTTGAATTTAGCCTTTTAGACCTGCTTCTTAGCTTCACACACAGAGACAAAGTGACGCGTTTATACAGGATATTGCCGAACTTTCCTTTCAACATTTCTTGAACACATCTCCAACCTCTTATCAACTACTGTCACCGTTTTTTCCAGACCGGCTATTATTCGTCTCAAACTTTTTTGGCGTAATTTACGTGCAACCCCTTTATTTCGCTACATGACCTTCATCATTCTTGTGCATATGGCAACAACGCAAGTAGTAGTAAAAGGGTATGTTTGGATGTATGTTTCAACGAGACTGCGGCAGAAACGCGACCTCACGCAATCGATACTATAGTGTATATAAGGTAAAACCTGTCGCATCACGTGACGAGTTGCGAGCAGCGACGCGACTGATAGTAAGGGGGATCTACGTCACGCTCGGATATATTCCCATGGTGACGTAGGCAGATGAATAACAATTTTTAAGTGTAAAATGTACATGTGTAGTGCGGGGGATGGGGTGACCAGATATATAAAAAATACACTCTAGCAAAATATCAGTAACAGAAATGGATTCGAGGTGGACACATTCTTTTACAGCTATGATTTAGGGGCCAACTGTATGTGGAATAAACTTATTCGACAAAGGTTTTTAAAACACAAGAATGAGTTGGTGGACCCCATTCCAGATGAATTTATTTGGTGTTGTGGTGAATGGTAGTCTGCCCATGAGACCATGCCTAGTGTTCACTTTTTTTACGGTTTAAAAAAATAAAGTAACACATAGCATTTATTAATAACGTAGGGGTGTGAAATGTTAGCGATCACACATTTCAGTGGTTCTGCAAATGAGGGCGGTAGCCATCTCCTCTCCCTCCCAGTCTTACTTCCCGGATGAATCCGGTACCCATTTAAGGCTGGGTCGACCCGGGAGCCGTTTTTCATTTCCGCCTCAACTGGGGAATGAACCCAGGACCACTCATATGCGAAGCCAGTGCGCTAACCACTGCGCTACGCGGCTCTTTTTGAAGGTTTACAAGACGTAGAACAATGGACTGGTGATAAGGAAAGATTGATGGTTATTGATGATTTGATGAGTGAAACGGATGACCTAGTTATCAAATTATTTACTTAAGGTTAGTAAGCATATGAACCTGAGTGTGTTGCATATTGTGTAGAATCTGTTTGGGAAAAACAAGGAGCAACGAACCATTATCCCCAATACACACTAAATAGTGCTATTCAAGAACCTACGTAACGGGTTGCAAATTATGCAATTGGCCGAGTAAATGTACCCGGGCGGAATGGGTATGTGCAAGAAAGCTTTAAAGATGCAACATCCACATCTCATGGTTATTTGCTGATATATCTCAGACAGGCAATACGTGATCATCTGAGATTGAGGAGTCACATATTTACTGGTGAGAATCAAACAACATATGTACCAAAATAATATGTCTTCAGTTGTGAAACGACTTTGACTTCCAGATATTAGACAGTCTGTTAAATGCACTTGATGCTAGGGCAATGCGAGTTGTAATTTCTGTCATGAAATCACCGTCTAGTGTTAATTTGCTTCCTAGATAGGAGAATTTGTGTATTTTTTCAAGTTGTTGTCCATTTAAAGTAATTTCGTTAGGTGAATTGGTGAAGTTCATAATTTTTGTTTTTGATGAATTGATTTGGAGACCTATTTGTCCTGCAATGAGTTTTAATCTATCAGTTATTGTTTGTGCATCTTGATGGTTTTCACTCAATAGTGCAAGATCATCGGCAAATTCCAGGTCATCAAATGTTGTTTTATTTATCCATTTTATTCCTAAATTTGTGTTGGATGTTGTTTTTCTCATAGCCCAGACAATTGCGATATTGAATAGTAATGGTGACATAGGACAGCCTTGTTTAACACCAGTAATCACAGGGAACCATTCTGAATTGCCTTTTTATGTTCTAACACACCATTTTGAGTTGGTATAGAATGGTTTTATCACATTTATATATTTGTTTTGGAATCCGTATATTTTTAAAAATTTCCCAAAGCGATGGTATATGGATGCTGTCGAAGGCTTTTTAAAAATCAATGAAGTTTATTATGAGATTAGATCTAAATTCTAGACATTCTTCTATTATTGTTCTAAGAGTGAATATATGGTAATGGCAGGAACGATCTGATCTAAAGCCTGACTGCTCTTTTCTAAGTCTTTTCTCTAAGGATGACTTTAATCTTGCAAGCATCATATTACATAGAATTTTGCCAGGTACGGATAGCAGTGTGATTCCCCTCCAAATATCACAGTTTGTTAAGTCTCCTTTTTTTGGTAGTTTGATAATGATGCCATTTTTCCATTGTTGGGGTGGGCATTCGTTTTTCCAAATCATATTGAAAATATCCAGTAAAAATGACAAGGTATTATCATTTGCTGCTTTTAACATTCCACTTGTGATGTCATCTTGACCTGCTGCTTTATTGTTTTTTAATTTCTTAATGGTTTGTTTTACCTCTTCAAAGGTGAAATTTTCTATCGAAGCTTCTAATAGTGGTATTGTCTCCTCTTCCTCTAGATTTGGAGTAGATTGGGGTGTGGTCTGTTAAGAAGATCTTGGAAAGATCTTATTCAAGAACTGCACAGAATAGCGTTGAAAAGACAGAATTGGAGAAATCTGACTTCTGCCCTATGCGCTAACTTCAGCGCAAAAGGAAAATGAATGAATAAATGAATGTGAAAAGACATGATTGAATGTTAAAATTCAAAATAAGCTGCTTAACCCCATCCTCGTCAAACCTTACGTTTAAATCTGGTATCATGTTACCATAGAAATCCAATAAAATTGAAGAATATGATGTCTCTCCCTCACTCTGTCTATGTGAATTATAGTCAGCGCATGTCTACACCATACCTTAGCTAACTATTCCTCTATTTATGTAATTACCTTCTTTTCTTCACCCTCTCGCACCTAGCTTTCTATAGACAAAAATAACGTCATATGGTTTATTCCTTATATGCATAGTAGTATCGGTCGCGTTGGGTTGCGTTTCTGTCGCGGTCGCGTCGGAACATGCATCCAAATATACTTTACCATTACTAACGTATCCTAGCCCAAGTTGTGAATGCACAAATATCAAATTCAGTGGACCTTTTTCTCTACAATGGCAAACTCAACTGAAATGGACAAAGACAAAATTTCAAATTTCAAAATCTCCCATCGACGTTTAACGGACAAAAGTGGAAATGATAATGGATAGATATATATTTTAGGGTTTCTCTCTTCCTTTCTCTCTCTCTCTCTCTCTCTCTCTCTCTCAACCGTGACTCTCGCTAATAAAAGACATGCAAGCAGTTTTCAAAATAAGCCTTCTTACGTCATGTTTTCGATTATTTCCGTTCAATTCGTTGGTCCACGTTGGCAGGCGAAAAAAGTTGTAATCAAAGTCACCACTTATGAAGACTTGCTTTGATTCTGGTTATAGATTTTCTGTTGGCAAGAGGCGAGTCTCAGCTGGATGTAAAACTAGAAAAACCTCTTGTACAATGAATACAAGAGTTCGCATTTCCTGAACTCTATCTATCATAGTTTGCGTCTGTGGCCCATTAGACAAACCACCCATGCAACAGAAAAATAAGTAGATGACATGCCGTTATATTGAGGTTATCTATTATAGAAGCTTCATGGCATGTCATCTATACAATTATGCCTCTCATACTTTTAATTTTTGTTACAATGTATTTTATGCCATGTTGTTTTCTTTTTCTTATTTTGTTTATGTATGCACCCTTTGTGGTTGGGAGAAAGCCAGAGATTTGCTGCGCAGCAGTGGGGAGGAGGAAACTGACAGCACTGCTTTTCCTATGGTTGAGGCCCATCATAGAGGAACACTGACTCAGGACGTGACAATCCTTTTGACTTGAACATTTGGTTGCATGCCTGGAGCAATAGAGAAGCTCGGCATAACCAGTAGTCAATTAGTGGCGGGGAATGAGCACAGTGAACTTATATTGGCTGCAGTGACTCGGAGCAGTTCATAGGTTGAAACCTACAATACCAGTAGTGTGATAGTTGTCCTCTGGCTCTGGCCCGTGTGGGACGAAAATCCACCGACTCCCCAGCAATATAATGCCAGTACAAAATATACTACTTACAAACGAGATCGGACGTCGTCTCGGTTATCAAGGTCCGCGGCAGGCAGTGGGTAACCAGGCTGCTCTGACTGAGAAATTAACTACTGGAACGCATCCAAAACAACAGACCGCTGGATCAGCAACCAGCCATCTACCTATCTATATGCTGTGGCCCTTGTTTGCCTTACAGCGTCAGCACAACTAACAAACTTGTAAGCAAACAAACTGGTTTAAAAACTAACTCTTCACCGGAACATTTGTCCGAGCAAAATAGCTCTTCTGTCGCCGACGTCTGAAAAGCTGGAAGTACCTGTTGTTTCATACTTGTCACTGAACATCTGTCTATCCTACTCATTCAATGAAAGAATGACAAAAAACTCGTCTGTAAATCAAGAGTCACGTATATTCAAGTACATATTGTCTGCCACAGCAGCAGTTGCAGCTGAATCAGGTGACTAGCTGGAACATGCGATTGTTAGCTGCAATACGAGATTAGTCTTGATTAGATTGTGTTATTTACATTTTTAGTCCCCTTCCCTTAGTTGGCCAGTGACCTAGTAAAGTAAAGTAATAAGTAATAAGTAAATTGAACTACCAACAAACAATCTAACAATCATTTAAGTTTGTGGCTGCAAGTTATTAGTCACTGAGTTTTCATTCATCATCCTGGACTTCTGCACCTTTTTGCAGTGTTATGTAATCCATATCTTTATATTATAATAATCTTATTCTTATCTAACAAACAGCACACACATGCCATGTGACATGGGGTGGTCAGAACAGTTCTCATTGTTGCTAACTCGTCTAGGATCTGTCCAAAACTTGCATCAACAATAGGGGGAGGGGTGTGTCTGTATATATAGTCTGTATAGTATTTATATATATATATATATATATATATATATATATATATATATATATAAATACTTTTTGTTGAGGAAAACGTTTGTTTTCCTCAACAAACGTTTTCCTCAACAAAAAGTATTTATATATATATATATATAAATACTATACAGACTATATATACAGACACACCCCTTCCCCTATTGTTGATGCAAGTTTTATATATATATATATATATATATATATAACCAATTAACACTTTTTCTGCCACCAAAAATTTTTAGGGTGGGAGTAACATATTTTTGGACATCCTCTAGATTTTTTGACAAGTTATTGGCAGGGGTGGAATGGATTTAAAAACTGCCAAGTAAAGTGTAGATGGACAGCCCCTTTTGTGAAAATCCCATGCTGCTTCAGATACCACATCCTTGTAAGAGTTCTCAGTATTACAATCATCATCATCAAGAGAGACTGATAGTGTGTGGTGACTTCAACAGCCACTCCCAGAGCTGGGGCTACGATCATATCGACAAGAGAGGTGAGGAACTTGAGAGCTGGTAGGATGAAAATAATCTCATCCTTATTAACCAGCCAGCAGACTCACCAACCTTCTACTCGAGAGCATGGCACACCACCTCTACACCAGACCTGGCATTCCACTCACCAGGCTTGGAATGGAACATCACACGTGTCGTTGGAAAGCAGCGTGGAGGTAGTGACCACAGACCAGTATTTCTGGAAATCCACAATGAATTTACCAAGGACAGCAGCATGCTCACTAGGTGGAACTATAAAAGGGCAGACTGGAAAATGTACCAGCATTTAACCAGTGTTCTAGCTAAGGACATGAACTTGGACAAAGACATCAATAGAGCAGTGAGTGAATTTAATAGATGTATACTACATGCTGCTAGTAAAACCATACCCGGGGGGCACGCAAAAACTACAAACCCTACTGGAATGATGAACTGGAAAAGCTGCAAAATGAGATGGAAACATCTAGACAGCAGGCCGAGAACAGACCTAGCCAAGAACATCACAACAAATATCAGCAAACAAAGGTTAAATTTCAAAGAGCCAAGTTACAAGCCAGATGGAGCAGCTGGAAAGAAAAAACAGAGTTGCTGAACCTAGAAAGAGATACTAGGAAATTATGGAAACTTGTAAAACAACTAAATGATGAAGGTACAGGGAGAAATACCAGGATCACACTTTATAAAGATAGAAACATTTTAACAGGTAAACATGCAGCTGATTACTTTGCAGAAGACAATAACGTCAAAGTCAGCCCAGACAAACAACAGGAGGTTCGAGAGAACCAGCAAAACATTGGACAAGGCGAACCTATACCTGAAGTCATGGAGGCACCAATCACAATGAGAGAACTGGAGCATGCAATATCCAAATTGAAAATGAAAAAGTCCCCTGGAGCTGATGGAGTGTCCAATGAAATGATTAGAAACCTGGGAATTGCAGCAAGAGCAAAGCTACTGCAGATCAAAAAAAAAAAAAAGAAGAAATTTGGTAGTGTTTGGTAGTGGCTGTGGTGGAATATGCACTGGCAATTCTGACTCTTAGCCAAACTCAGATCGAAAGACTGGATAGAGTCCAGAATGCAGCAATGCGTATCATTCTGGGATGCACAAGAGACACATCGACAAGAGCTATGCGATACCTACTTGACTGCCCAACAGCTGAGCATAGATTACAGTATTGCCGTGCACGGGCGTACCTTCAAATACATGCAGATAAGGAACACCCGTTGCATTCCGAAATACAGAAAGTTAAAGGCAGCAGACTCAAGAGAGGAAGGTCGTGGATGGGACGTGCTGAAGATGTAATACAAAGCGTGTGCCGATTACAGGATGTGGCAGTTGGTGCGGAATGGATAGGTCTACCCACAGATTTCGAAACTTGTTTGAGAGTAGTAATATCACTTAGCAGGGAATGCAGAGAATGGTGTCCCACAGCTGTGGAGAAAGAAGTGCAGGCTTTAATCAGTGAGAATACCAAAGAGGGGGATGTGATTATATACACTGATGGATCTGTAATTAGGCATGTTCGCAGTGCTTGGGCCTTTACAGCTCAGTGCGCAGGTAAAACGATCAAGGAGGAAAGTGGTGCCTTTGCGGTCACTACGAGTAGTATGACCATGGAGACTATGGCGGTGACCAAGGCATTTGAGTGGTTACGCACACAGAAAGTAATGCAGGTCTGCATCTTGAGTGACTCTATGAGTATGATTAAGAAGGTACAAGTGGGTCTCGTTCGTGAACAGTGGATTGAGGCCTTGAGAAATGCGAGTTTGAAGGCGGTTACATTTATTTTCGTGCCGGGACATGTGGACGTTCGAGGCAATGAAAGAGCGGATCAACTGGCATTGTGTGCGATTGTGGCAAAGGGCGATGGGGCAATGGATCGCGCTGACGTTTTGAACTCCTTAAGAGATATAACACGCGAGAGTGAGACGAATGTGGATGATGATTCCTTTTCAATGGCTAGGATTAAAGATCAGGGATTGAGATGCGGTGTTGCTAGAGGTGAACATTTTGGAGGGCGCAGAAGAATGATGGTCAACCAGCATAGGACCGGTACTGTCAGCAGAAGTGTGATGGCGGATACACTCAAGGAGAGATCGGAGCAACTATGGATGTGTCCAGTTTGCAGTGATGATGATCCGACGACTAACTAACTAACTACTGCAGATCTTTAACACAAGCTGGTTCACAGGTAATGTACCACAGGCGTGGAGAGAAGCAATAATGATACCACTCCTCAAATCAGGAAAAGATGGCAACACAGTCTCCAACTACAGGCCCATCAGCCTCACAAGCTGTCTATGTAAAACAATGGAACGCATTATCAATCTTAGGATGCAGTGGTACCTTGAAAGTGAAAACCTTCTGGTATCACAGCAAGCAGGTTTCAGACAGTGCTACTCTACTGAAGATCAGGCAACCTACCTCTCCCAAGAGATTGAGGATGCCTTCCAAGAAAAGAAACTGGTACTAGCAGCATGGATAGACCTCAGGAAAGCATTTGATAAAGTCTGGAAAGAAGGGCTCCTAAAGAAATTGCAGGGTTAGCTCAAGAATGTACAAATGGGTAAAAACATACCTGCATAATAGAAGAGCCAGGGTACAATTAGATGGTCGTAAGAGCAAGAAAGTTCTATTGCGTCATGGAGTCCCTCAAGGAAGAGTCCTGTCACCCACACTTTTCTTGGTTTACATCAATGACCTAGTTGCTGAACTACCACATGGGATCAAAGTGGCAATGTATGCTGACGACCTGGTGATCTGGTGCACGGAAGAACATGCAACAGTGGCTACTAAACAAATACAAAGAGCTATCAATGCCCTAACCTTATGGGCAAATAGATGGTGCGTCAGCATTAACACATATAAGTGCAGCACTACACTCTTTACCCTCTCACCAAAACAAAAAGCTGGTCATATCAAGATAGATGGAGAGCTCTTGAAAGAAGACAAACAGCCCACATACCGCGGAGTTACTTTTGATGATAAGCTGACATGGAAGCATCACATAAACAAAGCAACAACAAAAGCCAGGAGGAAGTTAGCTATCCTGAGAAAACTAAGTGGAACCACATGGGGAGCCAGTGGGAATATATTCAGTAAAGTTTATCAGCAAGGCATAAGACCACACCTGGAATATGGTTCAGCTGCGTGGTGTCCTGCATCAAACACCACATTACAAGATCTAGATAAAGTGCAAAACCAGGCACTTAGAATAATGTTGGGAGCAATGAAATCAACACCCATAGCAGAGATGCAGAAAATGGGAAGAATGCAAACACTTGGCGAACGCAGAGACACAAAAGTACTAATTCAAGCAGAAAAGTTCCAGTGTAAGCCAAGTCATCCAATGAAGGAAAGATTCCAAAATCTAGCAATGGGGCGACTGAAAAGGAGCAGCTTTATCCATCAAGCTAAACGACTCAGTAGACAACTTACAGACCTACCTGAAGTTGACAGCCCCTTAAGGTCTGTACCAGAAAAAACCCTGTGGAGTGAAAGCCATGGAATGCCAATATACATTCAGACCCATGTGAAAGGAATACTAAGCGAAGACGAACAGAACAGTGTGCAGCGAAGGACAGTCACCCTCAGTTTCCTGGATGAGGAATATCCACAAGATATATGGGTCAGAGTGTACACAGATGGGTCAGCACAGAATGCTGTGAGGAATGGAGGTGCAGGTGTATATATAGAATATCCACACAAGCCTAGAGATACAATCAGAACACCGACTGGAAAATTCTGCAATAATTATGATGCAGAAATCCAGGCAATTAGTGTGGCAGCTAAAAAACTGCTGAACTCCAACTCTGGCCTACAGCCTGTGGTATTCCTGACAGATGCAAGGTCAGTGCTTCAAGCTCTCCAGTCTGGAAAACTAACAGACTTGAAAAAAATTACTTAGCGAATTGTCTTACCAGTATAGGGTAACCATGCAGTGGATAACCTCTCACTGTGGAATACCAGGAAATGAAAAAGCAGACCAACTGGCTAAGGAAGGTGCTGCCGAAGACCAACCAGATATACCAATCACCTACCATCAGAAAAAACAGATGATCAAGTCAATAAGAAAGCCACAAATGCCAACACAAGATGACTATCACATTATGAACAGATCAGAACAAGTTATAATTCTACGCCTCAGAACAGGACACTGCAGTCACATGTATACAGAGTTCAAGATTGGCAACACGGCCATGTGGACAGACAGCACAGAGTGCCAAACATATACTTCAAGAGTTTTCTGAGCATGAAACGCTGAGGCAGACATATTGGCCAGAGGAAACAACACTGGAATCAAAGCTCTATGGGACCCTGTATGAACTACAGAAGACAGTGAGTTTTATTAAGGAGACAGAATTACAGATATAGACATGTTTCAAGTGAACGAAAGAAGAAGAAGAAATCATCAAGTGCCGTCTCAGCAACGAAGGTTAACTGCAATAGGCCTCCAACATCCTGTCTCTAGTTTTGGTGGTGCACTCTGCTAGACTTTAATTGGTTCATCTTGTGATGTGACTCTCCTACTTTTATCTCTGCCTACCTTTTACTCGCTTCCCTTCGACTTTACCCTCAAGTAAGATCTTCAACAAGGCATCATTTCTTTTAATGTTTCCAAAATATTTTATTTGCCTGATCTTTATTTCTCTTAATAATTCTTTCTTCATACGATGCGTTGTTAGAACCTCTTTGTTTGTTTTCTTCTCTTTCCATGATGTTCTCCCTATTCTTCTATATATCCACATCTCAAAGGCATTCATTCTGTCTTCTAATTGTTTGTTTAGTGTCCATGTTTCTGAGCCATACAGTAATGTAGAATAGATGTAGCATATTATAATTCTCATTTTTAACTTGTTTGTAATTTGTTTAGATGTGAATATTTTCCTCATATCATTGAAGCTACTTTTAGCCATTCCTCTTCTCCTTTTAAATTGTTTCACACCTGCCATCATTTGTGATTATGTGTCTAAGATATTGTTGTACGTATTGTAGTTTCTCTCCATGTATGTTAGTTTAACTCATGTTCTTTTGTGTCTTTGCTGATTATCATGGTGTTTGTTTTTTGGATATTTATATCCAGTCCATATTCATGTAGATATTAAATAGGCTGGGTGATAAAATACATCCTTGTCTAACCGCTCTTCTTATTTCTATGTATGGCGAGTAGATGTTTTCACATCGTATTGTTCTGTTCGCAATATATATTTTTAATCAGTCTAATGTCTTTTTCCATCTATGCCTATTTCTTGAAGACAACTTATTAATTTTTCATGTTGGACTCTGTCAAAGGCCTTGTTGTAGTCTATGAAGCAAATATAGATACTTTTTTGGACTTCTATATATTTATCTATCACTAGCCGGATACTAAGTATAACTTCTCAGGTTCCTTTGTTTTTCCTTTGTCTATCTTGTTTTTAATTTTTTCATGTATTATCTTGAGAAGTATTTTATTTATATGACTCATCAGACTTATTGCTCTATATTCTGTACAGTCCACAGCCCTGGGCTTTTTAGGTGGTAGTATGAATATTGATGATGTTAGGTCTTTAGGTATGTGGCCTGTTTCATATATATCATTGCAAAGTTCTGTGATAATATCCACACGAAATTCATTTAGAGGTTTTATTATGTCTGCTATGTTGTCAGAATCTGTGGCCTTTCCACATTTTATTGCATTTTCTACTTCTTATTTCAGTATTGGTCCATCATTGTTGTGTATTGTAGGTTTTTGTTGGTTGTCAAACAGTTCTGTCACATAATCTTCCCATCTTCAGTATTACAATGCATTTCACATAAAATATTCCAGTCATAGATGCTCTGACAAGCATCCAAAGCTGTTGATATAGGATTGGAAGATTATTTTAGGGGATTTAACAGTATTGTTAGATATAAGTGGAAAAAAGTATGCGGCAATGTTGATAGTGATACCTGCAGCAATGATAAGGCCAAGCCTGCTTAACTGTGGTTGACTTTCAGGTTGTCAAGTGTACAGTATGGGAACCAGTCATCTCATATGGCTGACCAACCAGCTATATGGCTACAAACATCCTTCAGTGCAAGTGGTAAAACATTTAACGTATTATTTACCACGCCAAAGTTTAATGTGTTGGGCTAGTCTCAACAGATGATGTAGTACTGTCCATGTCAGTGTGACTAGTACCAGCAGATTATGTAGTACTGTCCATGTCAGTGTGACTAGTCTCAACAGATTATGTAGTACTGTCCATGCCAGTGTGACTAGTACCAGCAGATTATGTTGTACTGTCCATGTCAGTGTGACTAGTCTCAACAGATTATGTAGTTACCCAGAGGTTGGAAGCAGCTATCTACTCACACTGATGCCTGCTGTTTGACATTTTTTTGAAGCAAGGACTGAGAGTCATGAAGGCAGTTTGATCTATCTATTATATATGAATGCAATTTGGTGTGTAAGCTGCTGTCTTTAATGCAGATTTAGAAACTGTATTGAATTAAGATTTGTATAAGTTGTCGAACCAATTCTTTTTTATGGATATGAAGCATGGACTGTAAACAAAAAAGTCAATGTGAATTCGATGCTACAGAGATGTTGTTTCTGAGAAGAATGATGAAAATACCATGGACAGCTAGGAAAACTAATGCAGAGATTCTCACTAATGCTGGTGTAAAAAGATCAATCATATCAAAAATTAGGGACAGATAGTCAAGATTTCTAGGACATGTGCTGAGAAGAACACAGTTTGAACACTTAATAACCACTGGAAAGGTCATGGGGAGAAGAGACAGGGGATGACAAAGAGAAAAGTTGCTAGATGGACTGGTATTGTGGCATGTTATAAGTTCACCAACCGATCTTTTTGACAACACGAGACAGAGAGCCGTAGAGAAACATGATCACCTACATCACTCGGCATGGCACTTGATTGATTGATTTGATAAGTTGTCATGAATGCAAATTGACCTACTCTGATAAGCTGTCATGAACACAAAATAAATAATGGAATATAAAACTAAATGTATTATAATGTTACTCATGCCTGATACTTGTAACAATATTACATGTTTCTTGTGCTTGATACTTGTAACAATGTTACATGTTACTTCTGCAGTGACCTACCCTTTAGATTTGACTAAGACACGATTGCAAATTCAGGGTGAATCTGTGAGATGTGGACATCAGAATGTGCTCTCTTCAGCGCAGCCTCACCGTGGTATGGTGGCCACTGCAGCTGGCATAGGTATGTTGATATATCATATATGTGTGAGTGTGGTGGCCACTGCAGTTTGTATATGTATGTTGATGTATCATATATGTGTGAGTATGGTGGCTATTGCAGTTGGTATACGTATGTTGATGTATCATATATGTGTGAGTATGGTGGCCACTGCAGTTGGTATATGTATGTTGATGTATCATATATGTGTGAGTATGGTGGCTATTGCAGTTGGTATACGTATGTTGATGTATCATATATGTGTGAGTATGGTGGCTATTGCAGTTGGTATACGTATGTTGATGTATCATATATGTGTGAGTATGGTGGCTATTGATATTAACCAAAATGGTGAAAGAATGTTGGAGACTTGTGAATTAAATAATCTTTTAAAAGCGAGTAAAATTTTTCCATATAAACACATTCACAAAATAACATGGAACTCGCCAGACAATATCACTAAGAACCAAATAGACCATTTCTTTATCAACACAAAATTTTGTTCCTCAAATGATGTTAGAGCGTACAGAGGAGCTGACGTCGGCAGTGACCACAATTTATGTATTGCTACTTTAAAATTAAAACTTAAGAGAATCCAAAAAGCAACTAGATGTAAAAAAAATTAACTCACAGCTGTTACAAATAAAAGACAATAATATACCATACAATGATCTGATCCATGCCAAATACTCTACTCAAGAACAACATGCAGAAAAAATTAATAGCACGGATAAAATTGAACAGCAGTGGGAAACGCTAAAAAGTACAATAAAAGAAGCCGCAGTAAATACAGTAGGCTATGAAATAAGCCAAAGGAAAAAATGGTTAAGTGAAGATACATGGAAAAAAATACAAGAGAGAAAACAAGCCAAGATAACTCTATTATCTTCAAAAGATCTACTCTCAAAAGAACATAACAAACAGAGATATAGAATACTGGATAAAGAAGTTAAAAACAGCGTAAGAAAAGACAAACGAAACTTTATTAACGAACTAGCTAACGAAGCAGAAACAGCAGCTAAAACTGGAAAAAGCAAAATACTATTTCATATAATGAAACAACTCTGCAACAATACACCAACAACAAATAATGGAATTAAAGATAAACATGGACAGTTATTAACATCCGAAGAAGACAAAAAAACACAGATGGGCTTAATTCTTTAAAGAGATACTAAATAGACCACAACCAACAACCTCTACAAGTAAATCCGAGAAAATGCCTTCCCTAGATGCCACATGTGATTTATTCACCATAAAAGAACTGCAACTGGCCATAAAAAAGCTTAATAAAAACAAAGCAGCTGGAGTCGATGAGATCTCTGCAGAAATGTTACAAGCAGCAGATGAAAATATCCTGCAATATTTATTACAACTGTTTAATGAAATATGGCTGAAAGAAGCACCATCAGCACAATGGAAGGATGGGATTATTTTCAAACTCCCCAAAAAAGGTGACCTAACTGATTGCAACAACTGGAGGGGCATCACATTACTCTCAATTCCAAGAAAAGTGTTCTGTAGTATGGTACTGGAAAGAATTAAAACATCAATAGACAAAAGAGAGAAGAACAGGCAGGTTTTAGACCAAACAAATCATGTGTTGACCAAATATTTACACTACGGACAATAATAGAAGAATCAGTAGAACACCAATCACAGCTGATTATAAACTTTGTTGACTTTCAAAAGGCCTTTGATAGTATACATAGACCTTCACTCTGGAACATTCTTGAAATATGTGAATTCCAACAGAAATATGTGAACAATATAAAAACATTTTATGACAACTCGCGATGCTGTGTAAGAACAGAAGCAGGAAATTCTGAATGATTTCCAGTAAATACAGGAGTGAAGCAAGGATGTGTCATGTCACCGATGTTATTTAGTATGGCAATGGATTGGGTCATGCGAAATTGCACAGCCGATAAAGATCGTGGTATCGAGTGGGTCGGAAACAAAAATCTGGAAGATCTCGGCTTTGCAGACGACCTAGCGTTACTTAGCTCAACTCACGAAGATGCCCAAGACAAAACAAACATCCTGAAATTATTCTCTGCACAACTTGGGCTTGAAATTAACACATCCAAAACGAAAATATTTGACCTTACCAACAAACCAATGGACATCAAACTAAACGGCAACAGTCTTGAAAAAGTCAACAACTTCACATACCTTGGCAGCAAGTTATCAACAACAGGAGATTCATCAACAGAAATATCACACCTTATTGCACTGGCTGCTAACTCATTCAATAAACTATCAAATATCTGGCATTCAAAAACACTAAGAAATAACACAAAACTCAAAAATCTTCAACTCCTGCATAATTCCAACATTAACATATGGATTCGAAAGTTGGAAAGCAACATCAAAATTAGAGCAAAGAATAAACAACTTTGAAAATAAATGTCTTAGAAGACTACTGAACATACGTTGGTCAGACTTCAAATCAAACACAGTTGTCAGACAAGAATCAAAACAAGAATATGTATCCATCTATATTAGAAAGCATCGCTGGAATTACATCGGACACGCACTGCGAATGGATATCGAAAGACTCCCATGTCAAGCTTTGATGTGGTCACCAAAAGGCAAGAGAAAACGAGGAAGACCAAAAGAAACTTTACGTAGAACAATTACAAGGGAACGTTTCACCATCGGTATCAGAAACAATGAAGTTCTAAAGCAAATTGCAATGAAACGAGAGACATGGAAATCTATGACATCCGCCCTATGTGCCGTCTTTGGCCCTAGAGGAATAACTAATGGTGGCTATTGCAGTTGGTATACGTATGTTGACGTATCATATATGTGTGAGTATAGTGGCTATTGCAGTTGGTATACATATGTTGATGTATCATATATGTGTGAGTATGGTGGCTATTGCAGTTGGTATACATATGTTGATGTATCATATATGTGTGAGTATGGTGGCTATTGCAGTTGGTATACATATGTTGATGTATCATATATGTGTGAGTATGGTGGCTATTGCAGTTGGTATACGTATGTTGATGTATCATATAGTGTCACCCTTGTGGCAACCAGGGCCTGGACCTCAAGTTCAGGATGCAAAGAATAGGGGCACTGTCTTTCCAGACATGTCACAGAAGGTAACTAAAGAAAGTTAGAAGATAGGTTGACAACCTGTCACCTGTGAAAAAAGTCATTGTCACCAGCACATATTATCTCAATATTTTACTTTTGCCTTCTATCAAATGTCACCTGCACATATTATCTCAATATTTTACTTTTGCCTTCTATCAAATGTTACCTGCACATATTATCTCAATATTTTACTTTTGCCTTCTATCAAATGTTACCTGCACATATTATCTCAATATTTTACTTTTGCCTTCTATCAAATGTTACCTGCACATATTATCTCAATATTTTACTTTTGCCTTCTATCAAATGTTACCTGCACATATTATCTCAATATTTTACTTTTGCCTACTATCAAATGATCCCAAGGAATGAGGAAGAGATGCAGGCCATTGCATTTTTGTTGTTCTGTGGCAGACTCCAAGGTGGCAGAGTTTGCTAATGGTGTCACCAATGCAGATGGGTCAACAGATATTACAGAAGAATGATGTATTAGTTTACTTAGACATATGTGCTGCACTTCTGGTAAGACATGAGTGATGATCCTGGTATACTGTCAGACTGGAATGCTTCTCTTTATGGACTAAACATGAATATATAAAATTACACACACATTAATTGTTCCCTCAGGCATTTCTCACATTGCTAAAAGTTTGTTATATTTCTCTTGTTGTTAAAAGTCATATTGTTATATTTTTCTTGATGTTAAAAGTCATATTGTTATATTTCTCTTGTTGTTAAACATAATTTTGTTATATTTCTCTTGTTGCTAAAAGTGAGTTTATTATAAATTTTTTTTCAGTTAGAGAGGAAGGATTGCTCAAACTTTGGCAGGGTGTAACTCCCGCTTTGTACAGACAAGTCAGTAAGTTATACCAGTTACAAATACGTAACAATATTCTATCAGTAAGTTATACCAGTTACAAATACGTAACAATATTCTATCAGTAAGTTATACCAGTTACAAATACGTAACAATATTCTATCAGTAAGTTATATCAATTACCCACAAATATGTAATAATCTTATGTGAGCTGACAGATCATTTAAACACAAATATGTAACAATCTTCTGTCAGTAAGACAAATCAGTTACACAAATCTATGACAATTTTTTGCCTTTATTGACAGAAGCTATTTTGTATATCTTCCAGCTAAATGTAGGTAGGATAAGGGAATTCTGAAAATAGGTAAGATAATATGTGGATATGTCTCATGAAAAGTAGGTAGAATAATGTGTGTACGTATCGTGCTTGAAGTAGATACGATGCTGTGTTGACAAATCAAGCTGGAGGTAGGTAGGAGAATGTGTGGACATGTCTCACTGGAAGTAGGTAGTAGAATGTGTGGACATTATCCACACTAAACTCAGGCTGTCTGGAGGCACAGTCTGCATCTGGGGGTGACATTGTTTAGGAACAATATGATAAAAAATATGGAACATAAAAGAGGAAGACGAAAAAAAAAACCTGTTGCTGTGATATAATCACTTAGAAAGTCTTTGATTCCTGAGAGAAAGTGTTTGTTGGTTTTATTTTATTTTTTGTTAAATGATCCTCTGCAAGACAGCCCATTCCTGTATTCAGTTGATTGAGACTGTACTTTGTATTTAGTTGATTGAGACTGTACTTTGTATTTAGTTGATTGAGACTGTACTTTGTATTTAGTTGATTGAGACTGTACTTTGTATTTAGTTGATTGAGACTGTACTTTGTATTTAGTTGATTGAGACTGTACTTTGTATTTAGTTGATTGAGACTGTACTTTGTATTTAGTTGATTGAGACTGTACTATGTATCCAGTTGATGGAGACTGTGCTATGTATTAAATTGATTCATACAAGGAATGTTTTTACTGACAGTTTACACTGGTTGTCGAATGAGTTTCTATGAAGTCCTGAGAGATCAAGTATTCCACAAAAATACTGATGGATCTTTTCCAATCTGGTTTGTATTGAATCTGTGTGCATTTATGTCTTTACTTATAATAAATTACCTTGAATTACATTAAGAATGTTAGCTTGAAATTAGTCTGTGGCCAACACTACACTGTACTCAACAACATACAGAATTTTAGGTATTACCTCCCTTTTTTTGTTAGCATTGTTCTGGGGGAAGTTTGATGCTGGAGAAAACTGTGGCACAAAAAGAAACATAAAATGGAATAAAACCATGTGCCATCAAGTTAGAAAATCTCTCAACTGGGAATTAGACATGTGCCTTTAAGCTAGTAAATCTCTCAACTGGGAATCAATCATGTACCATCAAGTTAGAACATCTCTCAACTGGGAATCAATCATGTGCCATCCCATCAAGCTAGTAAATCTCTCAACTGGGAATCAAACATGTGTCATCAAGCTGGGATGGGAATCAAATATGTGCCATGAAGTTAGGATGGGAATCACACATGTGCCATTAAGTTGGTAAATCTCCCAACTGGGAATCAAATGTGGGTCATCATCAAACATGTGCCATCATCAAACCATGTGTCATGAAGCTAAAAAATCAGTTTAATTGCCATTAAAATTTGATTTAAATGAATTTTATTTTTCTGACCTGGACCTGATCAGAAGAAATACTAACTTAACTCTTTAAGGTCGCACTTATTCCAGGGTTTGGTCGTAATTAATTTTTGGTTAAATTTTTGAACCGCAACATGATTTAAGCTCAAGCTTCCTGAAGACTAAGTATTAGGTATAGAAGGTCATATAAGGTATCAAAAGAAAGATAATTGAATGTGGAATCCATACACAATATAAGAATTGTAACACCAGAATAAAAAAATTACACCACAAACAGGAATGTTAGATGAATATACATTTTTTATACATATGTTCTACTCACCTTCAATTTCCCTTGTCTTGTAATGTTGATATCCAATCTTACTAAAGTAGATGTCTTGACTGTCCATTTACTGATCATAATTTGTTTATTAGAAATAAATCTTTCAACTAGTGTTTTATGCCATTTTCTGTGTTCCATGTCAAATTTCAGAACTGAACAAAATATTGCAAAACTTTATGAAATATACCCATGTATTGGATTTCCAAAGTTAGTAGGACTATAGCTAAAAATTCATATTTAGACCCTATATACACCTGATGCCTTATTTGACCTATTTATTGGTATGATATGCCCTAAACATGCTTTAAGGGATTTGTCTATACAGCCCACACAGTAGTAACTGCTGCATTTTTTCAGTTTTGGTTTTCTGTACTGTGCACACTGTCTACACCATCATAATCAACTAAATATATACTGTGGACAAATAATTTATCTTTTGAGAGTACCGTCAAATTGCATGTATAAGCAGAGAATTTTGGGAAAAAAAATCAGAGATTACTTTAGGGTCCTCGTCCTATAAACGAGTACAGTCAAATTTAAAAAAAATTACGTCAAATCACGGTAACAAAGGGAAAAGCACGGTTTTTAAAGACAAGCCAGTGACAACTCGCATGTCCGATATATTAAACCAGGATAAAATGACTGGATCTCACCAGCAATCTAGAGCGTTACTTACCATAATGCTAGGCCTAGATTTACATTAGTTTCTATATATCATACAATATTACCTTCGAATCTCTGATATTTCATGATAAAAACTAATCTGTGATGTCTATATCTGTATTCCACACGTGCCGCCATTTTACACAACATAATTTCCCCGGAAACGCTATTTTTAGTAACGTTATTGTAATGGGTATTTCCGAATTTTACTATATCATAAATATATATATTTTCTCTATCGTAATGGCTTGAATGATCATCGAAATTGGTCAGGAAAGTATACCAGTATCTGATGTTACTTATTAACCTAACTACGGTAAAGTGTAGGTAGTTACCGGGTACATATAATGTCGTGTGTGGGAAATAAATGACGTCTATATACCGGTAACTCGCATTTATCATCTAGCCCTACTAGGTAGTGTTTTGATAGTAACAGGCTAAATTATAATGGATTTGGCTTGCGTACAACAAAATGTGTAAACAAAATTAGCTATAGAGAGACACACAAACAGAACACAGAATAATATCAAATATCGAGAACAGAAGGAAAAACTTACCTGTGCCAGTCCAAACAGTCATTGAAATCCTTCAAACTTTTGCGTGTTCGTAGAAACAAGTGATGTCTGTTGATGAAGCGATTGCACCATCCCATTGGCGCAACGAAGTCCCCAGATTTGTGTTTCTGGAATGCAGGATCTTTCAATATCGAAAGCGCCCTGATTCGAATATTGGTGCGGGTTATAATTAATCCGTTCTGCCTAGACTTCATTATCCATTCGGATAATTTCTCTAGCGCAGAGAATGAAGCTGTACAGCCGAGGGATGCTATCTTTGACCTTGGCATCAGAGACAATTCTTCCTTTTTTTCCTCCATTCTCGCACTTGCTTTTCATTCACAATGAAGTGGCAGGAAGCCATGGAATTGTTGGATTTCTCCGCAAAAGCTATAACATCCAACTTAAAACCAGCAGTATACGATGTTCGTTTCTGTCCAGGCATCCTTCTTATAAAACACAAATAAAATCACAATGACAATAAAAATGTATGAACTTGAAGCTAAACTACCTGTGGAGTATTCTTGGCTAGCTACCGGGTAATCTGTTAATTAGTCCAGCCCACTGAGGCCGCAGATTGACTACTGGCCCTACCCATTTCAATCAGCACAACCAATCCAAGTTTCTCTCACCTTTTGATAATGCCATTCAGATAAGTGACCTAATGCAATCTTTCTTTATAGAAGACTCGAAACGAGGTTCCAAATCACGACATATAGGCATTTTGTAATAAAATTCTGTCGTAATTTATTCCCTCCCCCTACCACTGCACATTTAGTTGCAGACAAGATCAATTTCACAATCCTCTGTCATGTTTATTTTATTACCGTATTCTCCCCACAAGGTAAACATACGAGTAACAAAGTTCATACTGTTCTGTATCTTTTAAAAACAAACGTGATCTGGCGGTGCCCGTTTGTCTCGCCGTTCATCGTTTCCCACTTAGACGTCACTGTCTGCTGTATTTTTGTCAGAACCTGGTGGCAAAATAGTTACATAATAATTACTATTCACTAGCACTGTTCCACGTCATAACCGTAGACACCTAACACAAACAATTCGTTCAGGAAAGTGTGATCTGTTGTTCCAAAGTCTCGCCATGTCAAAAACCATCTATAGACGTGGATATGGAAGTCAGCCGCTGTATTATTTTTGGATGTATTGTTCCCAGAATACAGTAGCCTATTCATTCCTTGATTCTTTCATTCAAGTAATATGATTGAGGCACATGAAAGAAATGCCATTTTCTTACAGTTGCGAAAGTTTGTTCTAATTTTCATTTAGCATGTCCGTTCTTTCTTATGATGACGAAGTTCATTATTGCCGGCATTGTTACATTTTCGGATGTCGGTCTATAGTCGGATCGTAGACTTTCGACACTTTAAGGAAGGCATAGTCACGTTCTCGACCTATAATCAGATGGGTTTATAGTCGTATCTTTACAGTATTGATGGTTTTTTATTTTCTCTTCTGCATAAGCATTTATATTAGCTACCAAACTGTCAGTAATATCACTTGTTAGCAGTGTAAACAAACAGTACGATGGTGATGAATTTACATTCAATTGTGCTTGGATACCAGACCCAAACTAAACAGATGATCCAATAAAAACATTCTATTCAACTTTATTCCACTCAATATTATTATTTGGTCTCTGTCTGTTTTCTGCATAACTGTAGTGCAAGATTATTATTACTGTCGGTGATTTTTCAGAAGAAATAGTGTTGGTAACAGTTTTAGATTTTGTTAGCTGTTATTTTTCCCCTACCAATGATATTAGGTCTATTTATTTTCTGATTTTCAACAGGCCGGTAATCTCTACCAGTCAAAATTGAGCACAATATTTTCCGATACATCATTTGAAATAATATCTTCAGCTATAAAACTCTCAAAGAATAATAAAGCAGATGTTTGATAAATCTTTGAACTTTCTTACTAGTGGAAGATGAAGCCATTTTGCTAATTTAAGAAAAGTTAATCCTACCTTGATCGAGCAAATTTCAATTAAAGTAAGACCGTCACTTGTGTCTAAACACTTTACCACGAGGGTTTTCGTTTCATTAACCAAACTTCTAAATTGTAAACAGCTAAATAATTTAATACAAATTTGTTTACGATAGAAATGAAGCATAGTTAGATGTTATATCTATAGAAATGATATTTTGTGGATATGTACAAAATGAGTTAAGAACAGTTGTGTCTCTGTAAATTTTGAAGTTCTGTAGAACAAATCTAAACAAATAATCATTGAGAAACACCTGCAACATAAGCATGAGATATATCTTCATGCTGAAGTCTAATGTGTCAGGTCAAAAGGTGCAGATATTGGATGATCAACCAATGACTAGGATGCTGAACACTGCTGAAGGCAACACTGGATTCTGGTCAACCAATGACTAGGATGCTGAGCACTAGTGGAAGAACAAGCCATCTGCTATGATACTTATTCATAACCTCAATGTGACTGCACTATCTGAGAGAATTCTTGTCTCTTCCAACATGTTTGCAGATAGATGCTCTTCTGTATTTGTTCTCAAACTCCTACAGATTAAAGGATGTAGTCCAGAGAATGGAATGTGTTGTGTCATGGTTTACAGCTGTGCTGCAATATCTGCATCTCTTGACCTGACATACCCAATGTCAGCATGACTTCTGAGTTACTTTTACCCTATATGAGATGGGACAGCCAATTCCACTCACTAATCTCCTTAGTCGCCTCTTACAAAATGTATGGAAGGTAAACAGTGCTGCTATTCTTTGCTCCTCTTTCAGGCCCAGCAACACACAGAGCCAGATATTTAATGTTGTTTTTTTATTTATGGTTCTCCATCAGATTCAGGTTATCAAATAACATGTCTAGGGAATTGACCTCCCATGATGATGATGATGTTCCTCCTTCGCAAGATAAGATGAGCAGGGCATGAAAAAAACATTAAATGCGATGAAAAAAATATATATATATAATTAAAAATTGGTAATTAACTAATTTAGTTTGTGAGTTCGTAGATGCCCGATGAGTCCGATTCGTGCACGGAAAGTTCTATTGCAGTGCATGCAGGAGTGCTGATGGTTCGGGGTAGGAGAATTTACGGATTTGTCCTTCCGCTTCTTGCGCATGTGGATTGCCCGCGGTGTTCTTTCTTTTTCAAATTTCATGATGCCAGCAGTGATCTGGGTGTGCCAAGCTGAGCGATCATGTGCTGTAGTCTCCCAGGAGCTAGGATCGATGCTGCAGTTCTTCCCTAATGCTGCACTGGCATGAGCAATACGCAGGGCAACATCCTCATCAATTGTCGCAGTTTGTGATAGTGTGCTGCCGAGATATACAAACTTATTGGCAGTATTAAGTTTTTGTCCCTTTACCTCCTATAATGATGTTGACATAACACAATTATATCTGGCTTTATGTTTACTCTGCACACAGGAAAGCATCTATATCTGGTCTTCTAGCTGGTGCCTTAGCACAGTTTGTTTCTAGTCCAACTGACCTGGTTAAGGTTCGTATGCAGATGGAAGGAAGAAGAAAACTGGAGGGTAGGCCTGCCAGGTATTTTAAGTACTGTTTATTCAAGCAGTGAAGACAGATTGGTGTCCACTACAGACTGTCTCATGTGTCACATTTTATCTGAAACACAGAGATAGACATAAACCCAGACATGAAAACACCATTACTGTAGATGGGTCAACAAAGCTTGTTTTCTGAGAGCTAAACAGTTGTCAGTTTATCTTGAATGTGCTAAAATCATTTCATAAGCTAGTAAAACAAGTTTTTTTCCTGACCTGCAGTTTAACATTTAGATCAATAAGATAGCTAGTAACATTGACTAAAAATATAAATTAATAGGTGCATTTTTATCATATAAAATTGTTCTTTGCTCATGCAGGTCATTCCTCTCATTTGGAAATTTATGAGCAATAATTTTCAGTTTCTAAAACATTTATTGAAAACTGGCCCTTTGGAAAACTAACATATCTCACAATGAAGAATACGTTCAGCATATCTCACAATGAAGAATACGTTCAGCATATCTCACAATGAAGAATACATTCAGCATATCTCACAATGAAGAATACGTTCAGCATATTCCAAATCTGACAATTCACAATGTTCTCTTCTGTTTTTATAACGATTGAATAACAGTTTTCATGAGTGACACACAATAAATAACTCTTTATTACCAATGACACACAATAAATAACTCTTTATTACCAATGACACACAATAAATAACTCTTTATTATCAGTGACACAATAAATAACTCTTTATTACCAGTGACACACAATAAATCAGAACTCTTTTATTACCAATGACACACAATAAATCAGAACTCCTTGTTACCAATGATATATAATACATCAGAACTCTACTTTACCAATGACACACAATAAATCAGAACTCCTTGTTACTAATGGTACAAAATAAATCATAACTCCTTGTTACCAATGACACACAATAAATCAGAACTCTACATTACCAATGACACACAATAAATCAGAACTCCTTGTTACTAATGGTACAAAATAAATCATAACTCCTTGTTACCAATGACACACAATAAATCAGAACTCTACATTACCAATGACACACAATAAATCAGAACTCCTTGTTACCAATGACACACAATAAATCATAACTCCCTGTTACCAATGACACACAATAAATCAGAACTCCCTGTTACCAATGGCACACAATAAATCAGAACTTCTTGTTACCAATGGCACATTAAAGTGACTAATACTATTTACTCTCTGTTTTTATTGTTCTCATGTTCATGTTGACTGTAATGGATAATTGACTGGTTCTATAATCACAGAGCATACACCCCCACACACTACACCCCCCCCCCCCATTTCGTTATTATAACAGGATGTGAGCGAAATTACAAAATTGTGTCATTTATGTCACTTGCAGACAAAACAATGTCTGGTAGAGTGATACAGAGTGTCTGTGACAGTAAAGGTATTATGTTCAATCCCTGCTAGAGGTAATTGTGCATTTACTACTGAATGTATTTATATTGCAGATAAGCTACCAATTTTTTTAGACAAAACATTTGATGAGTTGTTTGATGTCTGTGGGGAGATATGTTTTAATTATGAAGCTGAAATAACAGCACTAGAAGTTGTCTTGTACCACCTAACGACCATATTTTATGCCTTTTCATCAAAAGTCTAAAACATTGTGCTTTTTACAGATTCTATGTCTGCTCATTGACAGAGTAGACAGACAACAACATAGGAAAATATTATCCAAATATGGGGTTCCACATCTAATCAACTTGTGTAGAAGTAGTTAATATATGTGATTATGTGTTATTGTAAGTGATTTCATGTTATTGTTTGTGTGTGTTGATCTATGTGATCATGTGCTATTGTAAGTGATTGTCTGTTATATGTGATTGTGTGCTAATGTATATGATTGTGTTGTAGAATGTTATTCTGCAACATTTGAGTGGATTTCCCTTCCCACAGAGTCAAAAATACAAGCCATGCATTTCGTCAGATTTTGGCAGAAGGTGGAGTTCGAGGTTTGTGGAGTGGATGGATACCTAATGTACAGAGGGCAGCATTAGTCAACTTAGGAGGTAAGATTGCTCAGACAAACTATAGTTGGATGCAAATATCTCTGCTTTTTTTTTAGTGAACTAGGGTGCTCAATACAGACATTTTTATTGAAATCTGGAAATAAATTGTTAAAAATATGGATTTAAGAAAAAATAAGTTGACAGCTATGGTGATAGTGAGTTTACTATATGTTTCTATCAATGTATTATATTAAAACATGTTAGACAGTGATACGACAGTCAATATGAGGTAACTGCGTGAAACGTAACAACAATTGTACAGGTTTTTATAACAGTTTCACTCAGATACAATGGACTATCACTAAAACTAGTGGGTAATGATGTGCAAACAATAAAACATACAAATTCAATGTTTGAACCAAAAGATCGTTATCAAAATACGCACAAAACATCAAAAGATGACAAATGGACATTATCACAACACACAAACATATCCAACGGAAATATGAAAATGAAATGCCAGAAGGACAGGAAGTACATTCATTCATTCATTTTCATTTTGCGCTGAAGTTAGCGCATAGGGCAGAGGTCGTATCTCTCCAATTCTGTCTGTTCAAAGCTATTCTGTGCAGTTCTTGCATAGTATGAATATTGGTTGTTTTACTTTCTCTAAGTATTGTTCTTCTGAGCGTTTCTTTTGGTCTACCCCTTGCTCTTTTGCCTGTAGGTATCCATTCAAGAGATTGGTGGTGTATTAGGAAGTACATAAATAATGTAAATATATGTGGAAACGAAATGAACAAAAAGATGGCATAAATGACAGAACAAAATGAATAAAGACAAAGACCACACCAACCCAGTACTAGACAAAAGAGTGGTCAGAATTGAGTCCAAAAGGTTTGTCGTTTTTACCCTCAAGTACAGCTTTTGTTCTTACGTAAGCCCAGTTGTGGGTTTTAAAGTTGTGGTTCAATGTATGATCGTAATCGTTCTAATATTTTGTGAAAAATTGTTCCTGTGTGACTTAGTATCCCTCTGTATTTTGTGCAGTCTCTCTTACTGCCTTTTTTCTTCCATATGGGAATGATTCTCATGTTCCTCCAGTCTTCTGGTGTTTCTTGTTTCTTCCATATTACATTGAAAAGTCTGTGTAGCATTTTTTCCCGCTCTCTGCTGCTGCTTTGATAAGTTCTGTTTGTATGTTATCAGAGCTTGCTGCTTTGTTTATTGGTGCTTTGTTTATTACATTTTCAATTTCCAGTAGTAATATATTTGGTTCTAGGTTCACTGCTGTAGTGTTTTTTGTTGTGTCTTCCCTTCTCCTTCTTTTAGGCTTAGTAGTTCCTTGAAATATTGTTGCTATCTTTCCATTATTTGCTTTGGTTCTTTTAGTGCATTACCGTTTTCATCATTTATTATTTCTGTTGGTTCATATATATCATCTTTGTTTCTCATGTTCTTAATTTTCTTGTAGAACTTCTTTTGTGCATTTTTATAATCTGAGTTGAGCATGTCTCCATATTCTTTCCATGAGTTGATTTTGGCAGTTTTAATGACTTTCTTGGCATTTGTTTTTGCTGTCTTGTATTCTATGTAATCTACGTAGTTTTTGCTTTTGACCCATTTCTTATATTTCTGTTTCTTTTCTCTTGTGACTTTTTTTGACTTCTTCATTCCACCATGCCATTATTTTTGGTTTCTTTACACTGTTCTTCTTGTATCCACATGCTTCTTCTGCTGCTTGTGTTATAGCATCTTTGAATAATTTCAATTCTTCTTCTGTTGTTGTAGTAGCTACTGGTAATTTTTCTGTGATTTTTTTGTGTGTATTGCTCCCGTACTGTGTCATCCTTAAGCTTGTGTATTTTAATTGTTGTTTGTTTGTTATCTTTGTTGTCTTTCTTCTTTCTGTTTGTTTTTACAGCTACTATTACTGTTTTATGGTTGGTGTCAACACACATGTTTGATATGGCTCTTGCATCTGTTATTTTTTTATTCTGTTGGTTCTTCTTGTTAATATAAAGTCTATCTGGCTTTTGCAGTCTAAATTGTTCCACTTGTACCAGGTGTGAACTTGGATTTTTCTGTGCTTGAAGAATGTGTTAGTTATAAATAGGTTGTTCTGAATGCACATTACAATTAATCTGTAGCCGTTGTCATTTATCTTGTTTATTTTGTGTCCGAACAGTCAAATGTATTCTTCTATTCCATATCTTTCTGGTCCCAAGTGGGTGTTAAAATCTCCGAATACAAATAAGTTTTCTTCTATGTTATTGTTGTTTATTATATCATTTATCAAAAAATTCTTCCCTTTCTGTTTCGTTGTTGTGTGCATTACAGCGTGCGTATGTTTGAATGGATGATAAATTTTCGTAGTCTATTGTAGCGGTTATCGCGATCAACCTTTCACTCATAAAGGTCGCATAAATGATATTTTTTGACATTGCGGGGTCAAGGATAAAAACTACGTCATGTTTTGCTTTCACATTCTCTGTGGTTCTGTGGTGTACACCACAGTATATTAATGTGTAGTCCTTATGTAGTTTTTTTGTTGCCTTGGCCCTTTATTCTTGTGTCTAATATTCCTAGTAGTTTGATTGATCTTTCGTTTTTCCATCTCTTCTAGTAGATCTAATTGTACTTTCGTAAAACACAGGTTTATATAATCGCTTGAGCTGTCATTGTCCAGGTGTTTAAAATGTAATTTTTCACCATTTTTGTTATGTTTCATGCAGTTACCTTGTATTGATTGTCCTATTAGATCTACAGCTTTATTCTTTAATCTGCAGATGTTAATGGATCCAAATTTGATCGTTTTACGTTTGGTCATCTCCTGAACATTATTCATTTTCTATGAACAGTGTGTTTCATTACTGTCAATTTGCTAGATCTGTCAGAGCGTTGTTTCAGAGTTTCTAATTGGTTACATTGTGTTCTAATCTATCACATTCAGATGTAGAATTCACCTATTCCATCAGAAATACACTGAAACACCGAAAACTACTACCCGGTCTAGTGGCTGGCTAAAAGATATCCAAAAGATATCCACCATCTTGACCAGAAAAAAATATAATGGAAAGATTTGGGCACAATTTATACCTTATTGAACAAAATATGTGACTGTTGTACTTGTACAGAAAGTGTGACCACCTGGACATGTTATGAATGATGTAGAGATGTCAGCAAAAATGATTGCTAAGTTACAGACTGGTTTATGTTTTCTCACCTCTCTCCTGTTATCTTGCTTGTGGTCCCTATATCCTTCCGTTTTAGAACTTCTGATACCTTGTTCTAATTCTTTGTCATTTACAGTAATTTTTCACCATTTTTGTATTTTATGTTCAGATTTTTTTATATCCTACATTTTCTTGACATACAACTCCTGATGTGTAACTCTTGACATACAACTCCTGATGTGTAACTCTTGACATACAACTCCTGATGTGTAACTCTTGACATACAACTCCTGATGTGTAACTCTTGACATACAACTCCTGATGTGTAACTCGTGAGATGTAACTGCATATTTTTCTAATATCCTACATTTTATTTTTCTAATATCCTACATTTTATTTTTCTAATATCCTACATTTTATTTTTCTAATATTCTACATTTTATTTTTCTAATATCCTACATTTTATTTTTCTAATATCCTACATTTTCTTGACATGTAACTCTTGACATTGTCCAATAGGGCTGGCTTCTGAATACCATATTTATAGATGTTTTTCATTTATTTTGTTTATAGGTGTTTACATATATATATATATATATATATATATATATATATATATATATATATATATATATATATATATATATATATATATATATATATATATATATATATATATATATATATATATATATATATATATATATATATATAGGTTTTTTGGTCACGTTAATAGACATGACATTATGGAGAGAGTGATATGGGAGGGAAGGATATAAGGGTTAAGGACAACCAAGACATGCTGTTGGACAGAAGACATACAGGAATGCCTGCGCATGTCCTTGAAGGAGGTGGGACAGCTTGCTCAGGATCGAGGATAATTCAAATGATCCAAAGGGGGGGGGGGGAGACTACATTCTGGAAAGAATATGTCACGTGATGATGAAATCTTGAAATGTAACTGCATATTTTTCTAGTATCCTACATTTTCTGGACATACAACTTTGCATATATCTGTTGTTTTCTGTACATATAACTTTGCATATATCTGTTGATTCTACTGTGTTTCTCTATCTGATCTGCTTTTTGCATTGTCTCTTTGCATGTAACACATTAAAACTGTTTGTGCGTTATTTATATAACTGTGCTTGTTTGTTATTTCTTGGTAAAGACTTATTGTTGATTAACTTTCCCCGTCGAAGACGGATGTGTAGGGTCATTGGCGCAAATAAAACGGCGACACAACGCATTTCCATTCTCTGGGCTACATCCTGCTAGAAATCTAGTAGGACAATGGTCTTGCTACAAGGGAGATCCAGTAGGAGTTTGAGAATGAACGATGAAGAAGATTAACTTCCCACAAGTGAATGATGGTTGATATCCACATTTGCCGATAAGCATAGAGTGGGAGCCTCAGTTTTCATTCCAAGGCCAAATGGCACCTTGGTTGCGCTGAGTCCATATTGTATTCAAGGTTGTCTTGATATTTTCTATCCACCATTTTCTTGGTCTACTTTTGACACTATATCCAGATATTATTTTGTTATATGCTCTTAGTGCTATTTGATTTGGGGTCAATCTAATAAGTTGACAGAACCATTTTACTTGCTGTCTTTTGATATACTTTCCTAGACTGAAACCAGACAACATTATCACAAATAACATTCCTGGGTATTGGCAGAAATATGCCTGACCTCTGGGGGGACAGATTACCTTACTGGCCACTATTTTCTTAAATAATATTCCATTTGCTTTTATTGTGTATATTGATGACACATTTAATTTCTGAACAAGCAATCATTTTTGATATTTATGTAGTCATCAAAATTATCTTTGGAACCAAACCAAAAAATTCCAGAATTGTGTATACTGTTGTTGAATTCCACAGTAGCTTGCATATTTGTCCTATTTCATATGACTGGTAAATATCTCTTATCTTGTGTGTCAGTTATAAGATTTTATCCCCCTTATCATATGTGCCAAGTATGTGTCTCATATTATCTGACAGTACTTGTATGTTTTGATTTTATGTAATCATGCATTCTTATTACTCTCATAATATTTGTGCCATCGTATGAATATGTTGATAGTATGATTCTGCTTCGTCCAGATTTAGCAGCCTATGACACAGCCAAACAAGCCATATTATCTAGGACGAGCCTACAAGATAACTATGTCACACATACACTGGCAAGGTATGCTAATATGCTTTTGTTTCCCCTCATTTTAATAATGACCTAACATGATTTATGTTCAAAACTATCAAGAAATCATTGGTTGGACTGAAGCAGTGCTGTCTACAGACATAGATTTTTACTTTAACCAACTAATGCCTGCAATATCTGGTCCATATGAGTATATTCTACTCAACACATAATACTTTATGAATGTTTGTGGGGGGGGGGGGGGCAAAGATCACTTGTATTGTATTCTGACATCTAGACCTAACTAATGTACAACAAACTGTCATCAGTGTATAGTTCATCCATCCATCTTACATTAGTGAGTGTTATCATATGTATAGTTCATCTATCCATCTTACATTAGTGAGTGTTATCATGTGTATAGTTTATTTATCCATCTTACATTAGTGAGTGTTATCATGTGTATAGTTCATCTATCCATCTTACATTAGTGAGTGTTATCATGTGTATAGTTTATTTATCCATCTTGCATTAGTGAGTGTTATCATATGTATAGTTCATCTATCCATCTTACATTAGTGAGTGTTATCATGTGTATAGTTTATTTATCCATCTTACATTAGTGAGTGTTATCATGTGTATAGTTCATCTATCCATCTTACATTAGTGAGTGTTATCATGTGTATAGTTCATCTATCCATCTTACATTAGTGAGTGTTATCATGTGTATAGTTCATCTATCCATCTTACATTAGTGAGTGTTATCATGTGTATAGTTCATCTATCCATCTTACATTAGTGAGTGTTATCATGTGTATAGTTTATTTATCCATCTTACATTAGTGAATGTTATCATGTGTATAGTTTATCTATCCATCTTACATTAGTGAGTGTTATCATGTGTATAGTTTATTTATCCATCTTACATTAGTGAGTGTTATCATGTGTATAGTTTATCTATCCATCTTACATTAGTGAGTGTTATCATGTGTATAGTTTATTTATCCATCTTACATTAGTGAGTGTTATCATGTGTATAGTTCATCTATCCATCTTACATTAGTGAATGTTATCATGTGTATAGTTCATCTATCCATCTTACATTAGTGAGTGTTATCATGTGTATAGTTTATTTATCCATCTTACATTAGTGAATGTTATCATGTGTATAGTTTATCTATCCATCTTACATTAGTGAGTGTTATCATGTGTATAGTTCATCTATCAATCTTACATTAGTGCATACCTGTCAACCTGTTGAGACCGAAAACCATAAAAAAAGTTATGAAAAACCATAATTGAGCATGGAAAACCGTAAAATCATACACAATGGTGAGGGGGGGGCTCCATCCGCGCCAAAACAAAAAAAAAAGGTCATTTGGTTTTTTTATGAGTAGTACAGAGAATGGATGCTTAGATCCGTTTGATACTATGACAATTTGCTTGAGTGCTCTATAAGGCGTTTGACTATAATTTCAACTATCTATGAATAGCGCACATCATGCATTTATGAGCAGCGGAGATCGTACAACTATGACAGGCAGAGATCGTTCATCTATGGCCGGCAGTAATCATGCATATATGGCCGGCACAGATCGTGCAACTATGACCGGCGGAGAATGTGCATCTATGAACGGCGGAGAATGAGCATCTATGAACGACGGAGATCATGCATCTATGACAGGCAGAGATCATGCAACTATGACCAGCGGAGAATGTGCATCTATGAATGGCGGAGAATGTGCACCTATGAACGGCGGAGAATGTGCACCTATGACCGGCGGAGATCGTGCATCTATGACGGGCAGAGATCGTCCAACTATGACCGGCAGCAATGATGCATCTTTGACTGGCGGAGATCAAGCATTTATGACCGGCGAAGAATGTGCACCTATTTATACCGGTGGAGAACGCGCATCTATGAATAGCGGAGATTGTGCATCGGCTATCGGTGGAGGTCGTACAACTATGACCTGTGGAGATTGTGCAGCTCTAACCGGCAGGGATTGTGCATCTATGAATAGCGGAGATTGTGCATCTGTGAATAGCGGAGAATGTGCATCTATTATCGGCGGAGACCGTACAACTATGACTTGTGGAGATTGTGCACCTGTGATCGGAAGGGATCGTGCATCTATAGCAGCGACTGCTTCATTTTCAGTCAGCAGCATCATTTTCTCATTTTCCGTTTGTAATTCATAAAAAGAAACATAACGTGACAATAAAATATGGGTTTAAGATAAGTCTAAAGATCAGATTTAGGCCTACATAAACAAATAACATAATCTATTATTTAACTATAGGCCTACCTACACTACTTAGGGCTAGGAGGCAAACAAAAATTTATAATATAAATTAAACGATGTATATTATAGTAGGCCTAGAAACAAAATACATGTGTTACTAGAATTTGTGTACTGTAGATACACTGAGTAACACTGTCAATGCACGTGGACAAAAATTCCCTAAGTTCGGTATAAAGACTATCATATCTATCCATCTTACATAAAGCCATCATCAAAGCAGGTTATGGTGTCTATATAGAATATGCAGACAAAACATCTGATGAGTTGTTTGATGCCTGTGGGGAGATATGTTCTAACTATGAAGCTGAAATAACAGCACTAGAAATTGCCTTGTACCACCTGAAGACCATATTTGATGCCTTCCCATCAAAAGTCCAAAACATTGTTATTTTTACAGACTCTATGTCTGCGCTCCAAGCATTGGAATATGATGGACATTGTAAACCCGTGCTAGCTGAAATATACCACCATGCAAACCAGCTGCTCACATCTTATGATGTCAACATTGTTATGCAGTGGATTCCTGGCTACTCAAACTCACCTGGTAATGATAAAGCAGACAGACTAGCAAAGAGGGGAGCACAACAAGAACAGCCTTATACAGAAACAGCAATGCACACAGTTAAAATGATTCTGAAATCTGTGAACAAAGAAAATTGGATGAACAGATGGGCCATGGGAAACACTGGGAGGGAAATCTATAAATATATGACCAGCCCAAATCCTAAAGACAATATCAACCTTCTGGAAAGAAAAGACCAGAGTATCATATTCCGACTGCGCACACAACATGTACAGCTTAACAATCACCTGAACAGAATACAACCACAACACACTCCAGGGTGCCGGCTGTGCACTCATCCATATGAAACTGTTGACCACCACCTTTTTTGAATGTCCAGCGCTGGATGACATCAGGAAAATGCTTCTCCCTCCAGGGCCAGATAAATGGAACACATTATATGGAACAAATCAACAACTCACAAACACATGCATATATCACACAATGGCATTGGGTCAAAGGGCATGAGCCCATGGACCGCTGGATCAGCAACCAACTAACCAACCATCCATCTTACATTAGTGAGTGTTATTATGTGTATAGTTCATCTATCCATCTTACATTAGTGAGTGTTATCATGTGTATAGTTTATCTATCCATCTTGCATTAGTGACGGTATTGAAAAAAACAAGACATACGTGTAGACAATAGAATGAGAGTTTATGAACTTATCTAAGTGCAAAAAATCTGATACAAACCATTATAATATTGAGGGAAATTGTCACGTTTCTAGAAAATTGGTAGTGTGTAAAAGTGTGCTAAGAATAGATGTGTATAGATTTGTAACTTTAATCTGGAAAACAAAATAACTGTTAAGTTCCACTTTAAAGCTAATTATGTCATTGTAATGTTTCATTATCGTTATAATTGGATGCGGACCTTTGCCCCAAATCACTTTGTTATAAACTATTATAAATTCCTATGAAAAAAACCAAGTAGTCTGAGACAAGATAATCTGCTTAAGAACTTTACAACACAACATATATTTCAGTTTCAACATTTAATAAAACATCCCGATATTAATGATGGCAGCAAGCAGAGTGTGAGAAGTTGAAAACAAATTTGAATTAAACATAGTGAAAAAATATTTGTCCTCATTGTTGAAGATTGACATGTCTTTGAAGTATCAAACTTCATTCTGTGAGAGATTGAGATGTTGGTGTTTGATGTAGTCATGGTGGTATTGGTTAACCCATAGATTATAAATAAGCCTGCTGCATATCTTTACCCTATTATATTATCACTTACCCTATATTCTACTCAACATACAATATTTCATGGAGTTTGTATATTCTACTCAACATACAATATTTCATGGAGTTTGTATATTCTACTCAACATACAATATTTCATGGAGTTTGTATATTCTACTCAACATACAATATTTCATGGAGTTTGTATATTCTACTCAACATACAATATTTCATGGAGTTTGTATATTCTACTCAACATACAATATTTCATGGAATTTGTATATTTTACTCAACATACAATATTTCATGGAGTTTGTATATTCTACTTACCATAAAATTTATCGTTTATATATTTAGCATAAACATTTTTAATATTGCAATATTCAGTGAAATGGTGAAAACTAGGTATCACTCCTTGTCAAAAACAATACTGCAACAAACCGTCAAAGGTAGAAGAAGCAAGAGAAGGACAAATAAAAGCATGGACATACAACATCAAGGAATAGATGGAGCAAGATGTTTTCTCACTCATCCGCATTCATTGAAGATAGAAATCGCTGGCTGAAGAGCTCTGTGTGCTGAGCATCCAATGTTTTACCCCGCAACCATGAAGGGTTACGGATTTTTAAATATTTTTAAAAAAAATATTTAATCAATGTTTGTATATGCTACTCAACATACAGTATTTGATGTACTGGTAAATGTGTTTATTGTATGCAATATACATTGTATTTGTATAGCTTTCTTAACTTTGAATGTTTGATATAGCTTGTCTAGTGACTCAAAATTACTGTTCTATATAGTTTTGTTCACATTACTCAACCTGCATGGTTTGGTAAAGTTTGTGCAGTTTGTTCAACCTGCAATGTTTTGTAAAATGTGTACAGTGTAGTCAACCTGCATGGTTTGGTAAAGTTTGTGCAGTTTGTTAAACCTGCAATGTTTGGTAAAGTTTGTGCAGTTTGTTCAACCTGCAATGTTTGGTAAAATTTGTACAGTGTAGTCAACCTGCATGGTTTGGTAAAGTTTGTGCAGTTTGTTAAACCTGCAATGTTTGGTAAAGTTTGTGCAGTTTGTTCAACCTGCAATGTTTTGTAAAATTTGTACAGTTTGTTCAACCTGCAATGTTTGGTAAAATTTGTACAGTGTACTCAACCTGCAATGTTTTCGGTAAACTTTTACAGTGTAGTCAACCTGCAATGTTTAGATTCTGTTTAACCATGACACTTAAGGATGAAAATGCAGATAGTTTGGCCACACACACAGCTACTGTGTCTGTTGGTGAAGCGATAGATCGGGCAGACATTTTAAACGCCCAACGGGAAAATGCACAAACAAATGACTGTATAAGAGACGATAATTCATGTTTCATGACTAGAATAAGGAAGTTCTGTTTGAAATATTGCGTCGCTGGAAAGGATTGGTTTTTTGGGCAATGAAGAATGAAGGGGCAGTCAGTCAAAGTGTAATGATGGACACACTCAAGGAGACACCTGTGGACTTGTCAAAAGTGCAGTGATGATGATCCAATGACTAACCAACGAAAGGAATATCATTACATTTCGAATAGAAAATAATGTTCATTTTCTCTTCACTTATGGTCTTTGAGACATGATTGTTCATGTTTTCTTGATCTGTGTGAATTGATGATTTCTTGATCTGTGTGAATTGATGATTTCTTGATCTGTGTGAATTGATGATTTCTTGATCTGTATGAATTGACGATTTCTTGATCTGTGTGAATTGACGATTTCTTGATCTGTGTGAATTGATGATTTCTTGATCTGTGTGAATTGATGATTTCTTGTTGGTCTGTGTGAATTGATGATTTCTTGTTGATCTGTGTGAATTTATGATTTCTTGATCTGTGTGAATTGATGATTTCTTGATCTGTGTGAATTGATGATTTCTTGGTCTGTGTGAATTGATGATTTCTTGATCTGTGTGAATTGATGATTTCTTGATCTGTGTGAATTGATGATTTCTTGATCTGTGTGAATTGATGATTTCTTGCTCTGTGTGAATTGACGATTTCTTGATCTGTGTGAATTGATGATTTCTTGATCTGTGTGAATTGATGATTTCTTGATCTGTGTGAATTTATGATTTCTTGATCTGTGTGAATTTATGATTTCTTGATCTGTGTGAATTGATGATTTCTTGGTCTGTGTCAATTGATGATTTCTTGATCTGTGTGAATTGATGATTTCTTGATCTGTGTGAATTGATGATTTCTTGATCTGTATGAATTGATGATTTCTTGCTCTGTGTCAATTGACGATTTCTTGATCTGTGTGAATTGATGATTTCTTGATCTGTGTGAATTGATGATTTCTTGATCTGTTGAATTCATGATTTCTTGATCTGTGTGAATTGATGATTTCTTGATCTGTGTGAATTGATGATTTCTTGATCTGTGTGAATTGATGATTTCTTGATCTGTGTGAATTGATGATTTCTTGATCTGTGTGAATTGATGATTTCTTGGTCTGTGTGAATTGATGATTTCTTGATCTGTGTGAATTGATGATTTCTTGATCTGTGTGTTTTGATGATTTCTTGATCTGTGTGAATTGATGATTTCTTGATCTGTGTGAATTGATGATTTCTTGATCTGTGTGAATTGACGATTTCTTGATCTGTGTGAATTGACGATTTCTTGATCTGTGTGAATTGATGATTTCTTGATCTGTGTGAATTGATGATTTCTTGATCTGTATAAATTGAATATTATGTTGATGTTATATTGAGCTGTGTAAACTGAATGTTATTATGATATTTTCTTGATCTTTGTGAACTGAATGTTATGTTGATTTTATGTTTTCTTGATCTTTGTGAACTGGATGTTACGTTGATTTCTTGAACTGTGTAATATGAATGCTTTGTGTTTTTTGATGTCTGAAGTGATTGTTATTATCTAGATCTCTATTATGTTTTTGTAATCATGACCAGCAGTGCCTGCTCTGGTATTGTGGCAGCTTCAATGGGAACTCCCGCTGATGTTATTAAAACAAGAATAATGAATCAACCAACACAAGATGGCAAGTTAGTTCACTTTCTATTACATCAACCAACACAAGATGGCAAGTTAGTTCACTTTCTATTACATCAACCAACACAAGATGGCAAGTTAGTTCACTTTCTATTACATCAACCAACACAAGATGGCGAGTTAGTTAGTTCACTTTCTATTACATCAACCAACACAAGATGGCAAGTTAGTTCACTTTCTATTACATCAACCAACACAAGATGGCGAGTTAGTTCACTTTCTATTACATCAACCAACACAAGATGGCGAGTTAGTTAGTTCACTTTCTATCACGTGAGCCAACACAAGATGGCAAGTTAGTTCACTTTCTATTACATCAGCCAACACAAGATGGCAAGTTAGTTCACTTTCTATTACATCAACCAACACAAGATGGCAAGTTAGTTCACTTTCTATTACATCAACCAACACAAGATGGCAAGTTAGTTAGTTCACTTTCTATCACGTGAGCCAACACAAGATGGCAAGTTAGTTCACTTTCTATTACATCAACCAACACAAGATGGCAAGTTAGTTAGTTCACTTTCTATTACATCAACCAACACAAGATGGCAAGTTAGTTAGTTCACTTTCTATTACATCAACCAACACAAGATGGCAAGCAAGTTAGTTCACTTTCTGTTACATCAACCAACACAAGATGGCAAGCAAGTTAGTTCACTTTCTATCACGTGAGCCAACACAAGATGGCAAGTTAGTTACCCGTAGTTCACTTTCTATCAGATATTTATATAAATTCTCTCTTACTTAGAACAGCATTAGATTGTATTACACAATACAGTGAGAACTGATATTGGAAACATCACTCAATCACATCATAACTAACATTGAAAACATTCTATTGTGTTAGAACTAACATTGAAAACATCAGTCTGTCATTTCTAACTAACATTGACAACATGACTCAATCATGTCAGAACTAACATTGACAACATAACTCAAGCATGTCAGAACTAACATTGATAACATTTAGTAATCAAGCCAGAACTAAATTAAAATATCAATCAATCATCTCAGAACTAACATTACAACATCAATCAATCATGTCAGAACTAACAGTCAGTCATGTCAAAACTAACATTAAAACACCACTCAATCATGTCAGAACTAACAGTCAGTCATGCCAGAACTAAAATTAAAACATCAGTCAGTCATGTCAGAACTAACCTGTCAAAACTAACCTTAAAACACCACTCAGTCATGTCAGAACTAACATTAATCAATCGTGTCAGAACTAACATTAACAACAACATAGTTTTACCAAATGCACTTTTTTTCTGACATTTCTAAAAACCTAACATATATAAATACTGAATGGTTCTGTAATCTTTGTTTCCCTGACTGTAAACATAAAGAGGTTTACTGTACACAGGTTCTATAGATTGTTTGGTTAAAACAGTCAAGCAAGAGGGATTTCTATCACTCTATAAGGGATTTGTACCAATCTGGGCACGCATGGTAAGATTCTTTTCTCATGCTAAAAAATTCTTGTCCTTGTTTGGTGAGAGAGAGACTTAATGGTGTACCAATCTGGGCATTCTTGGCATAGCTGCTGATTAGCCATAATTAGCCATATTTTGTACAGTTTTTTGCAAGGTTTGACTCTGTATGCCCGTACAATACATTTTACGTGAATTTCTGCAGTTCTGTAAAAATTTGGGTTTTTTTACTCGATTTAGTAGCAACACTAATTTTCTGCTGTTTTTATTTATTTTTAGTGGCAACTGATTTTTATGGTATTTATATATTTTAGTATTTATAATTTTATATTTCTGTGTGTTTTATATTAAATAGTTTTTACAACAGTGGTTTTTGCACGTTTTAACATTTATTTTAGTGGCAACACTGCTATCAAACATATTACAGATACTTTCATTATTCCTTGTGATCTTTATACCGAACTTAGGAATTATTTTTGTCAACATGCATTGACAGTAAGTACACATCTCTGTGTGTATACATCATTTATATTGTGTTTGTTTGCCTCAAAGGCAGTGTAGGCCTAAAGTTAAATAATAAAATATGTATAGCCTAAATCTGATCTTTAGTCTTATAACTTTAATAATCCATATACCTAGATTAAAATTATTCCTGACACAGAGGTGATAGAGGCACAGAAAACCTGCTGCCACGAAAAGACAACAATAAATGGTATTTCAAATACATAATTTAGTGGTGTTTGTTCTCTCATATGATGCTGGAAATAAAGCATCACTAACTCAGATTTTATGTATTTATTGACAGTATGTAGTGTAACAACAACATCTGTTAAAGCAGAAAAGGTTATCCTTGGTGTCATTCAACTCTTTTCTTTTTGTAAAAGGGGGGGGGGGTCAAATTAAATCATGTCATTTACACTAAATGACAAGTAAGGGGTGCTAAAACAGCCATAAATCTTCCAAACACAAAACAGAAGTACCTGGCAAAAATGTAATGAGGTGTGTTTTTTTTTCAAATAAACTGTCTATGCCAAAGGACATGCCCTGACAAGACCACAGATAGGAGGGGGATGTCAACCCACTTCCCCCATTTAGCAAAGCAGAATATGCATTTGAGTAGGTTACTATAAATTGTATTATTTAACTTAGCCAGAGGTCGTCAGCAAACACCACCCACCAATTTTTCTCTCAAAGAACCTTTTTTTTAAAATAAATCCTTCCCCCTTGCAGGAGTATATCCTTTTTCCTGAATGTATATGGTTTTTTTTGTCACAATAGATTGACAGCTATGGCATGCTAAGATTCTTCTCTCGGGCTAAACAATTCTTGAGTTCTTGTTTGGTGAGAGAGAGACTTGATGGTGTCAGATGATCCAGTGACTTGATTTTTCGATTGAAAAACCGTTGATAACATGTTAAAGAGATCTGATTGTTTCAGCAGAGAGACTAATAGTGTATTGATGTAGTCAGATGATCCAGTGACTTGATTTTTCGACTGAAAAACCGTTGATAACATGTTAAAGAGACCTGATTGTTTCAGCAGAGAGACTAATAGTGTATTGATGGTGTCAGATGATCTACCAGAGTGCTTATGTAGAACACAGGTTTTTGAAGTTTCACTTGAACACAACTGACAGAATCTCAGTAAGGGCTATGGGGTGTAAACATGAAAAAATACAAATGACAATGCACAAGACATTTTCACCATTTCAAATTATCTCTGTCAAGAATATATAAAACATACAGTGAAAAACAATAAAAGCAATGTTACCACCACAGAGGCACTAGATAAACTATTGACATGTAACAATATGAAGTTCAAGGTGATGGTGACAATGCTGTACATATAAATATGTTGTCATGGAAGCGGATTTTGTTGAAAAGGGGATAAAATATGAGAACAGAAATAACAAATAATTACCCAACATGGACAGAAATACAATAAGGACCACACAAATTTAAACAAATGAATGTTTGGAGTTGTCATAAAACTTCAGAACATCATGATCACATGACATTATTTCCAGAACGATGTCTTTGCAATTGATATTCTGAACCCAACTATCCTGTGCCAATCTGCCTGCCACCTACAATGATATCATACAGTCTTTGATATCATCTGTCCATCTCCTTCTAGGTCTACCTCTTCTTCTACTTCCCAAAACTCTGCCCTCTAATATGCATCTTTCCATGCCATTGTGTCTTTTTATAAGTCTGAAATATTTCAGTTTTCTATGTAAAATTGTATTCACCAGCCATTCTTCTTCTATATTCAGCATATTCAAAACCTCACTGTTCCTTATCTTTTCTGTCCAGGAAATTCTTAATATTGCCCTATAACACTTCAGTTCTTCTTCTGCGTTCATTCTCAAACTCCTACAGATTATCAGGATGTAGTCCGGAGAACGGAATGCGTTATGTCATGGTTTACAGCATTGCTGTGATATCTGCACCTTTCGGCCTGACACATCCAACTTCAGCATGGCTTTGGGTCACTGATCCTATATGGGATGGGACAGCCAACTCCATCCCATAACCTCCTTAGTCACCTCTTGTGACATGCATGGAAGGTAAACAGTGTTGCTATTCTTTGCCCCCCTTTTGGGCTTCGGCAATACACGGGCGACACTTCAGTTCAAAAACATACATATCACCATATGTAGATTTGGAAGACATATGAATGTCCTTTATCAATTCTATTTCATAGTTACATTATCAACAATTGTAACCCTTCTATTCACATATAACATCTGTACTACTTCTGTCAACTTTCTTAACATTATTGTCACTATTCATCCCCCTTACCTCAGCACATATGTTTGCTACAAACCTACTGATGCATGTGATTTTCTGCTCTACATTTGTTCTCATCTTCCTGCTTGTCGCAACTCTCTGCCATTTTTCTAGCTTTGTCGCTTATGTAGTGATGATGGCTTTCTTTATTAATAATCTGAGATGATTGATTTCTTTCATAGACGTTCGTTCCCTGACAGTGTCCTCTCATTGGCATGGCCTCGTATCTGTAAGTTATCTCATCTTGATATCTTGACTAATACTCAAGGTATTTCATCCTCCTCTGATAGAGTTAAACTTGTCCTTACTTTTCATTCCCATAACTCTACTGTCAGTCGAATAGTTCAAGCATTATTTCCTTCTCCAGTATAATTCTGAAATTCATGCTGTGTTCCAGAATTTTCCTTTGGTTGTCTATTGGTGTGGCAAACATTTTAATGACATCTTGGCCCACAGTCAACTCAGGTCTTATGTTCCTGCTTACTCTGGCACTGTTCTTTGCAAACGTGGTCATTTCTACACATGTCCTTATGTAGATCAGATCAGCTCTGTTTCGTTTCCTAAGGCCACTTTCACTATCGATAAGGCCTTTACGTGTAAATCCCGTAATGTAATTTACGTTATCATATGTAAACGTTGTGACAAGAAGTATATAGGTGAAATGGGCGTATGATTGAATGACAGCTTCTGTAGGTATCTTCACTCCATAAAACACAGAGAACCTGTACCTGTCGCCATTCATTTCAATGGTGATGGTTATCATGGTGCCCTTGATATCCATGTCACTGCCCTCAGATCCTGCACAACGGATGACAGATCTAGGTACACTCTTGAAAATCTCTTTATTTTGTAGTTTGGTACCCTCAAGCCTTTTGGACGTAACTCCAAAAATTCATTTGTTTAAATTTGTGTTGGTGTTGTACTTATCGTATTGCTATCCATGTTGTATTGGGTAATAATTTGTTATATCTGTTATCATATCCCATCCAATTTTCAATAAAACCCACTTCCATGATGACCGGTACATGTTTTCATGTCAATAGTGTATCTAGTGCCTATGTGGTGGTAATATTGTTTCTCATTGTTTTATATATTCTTGACAAATACCTAAGACCTAATGGTTCAAAAATATGTCTTGTGTATTTGTATTTTTTCGTGTTTATACCCCATAGCCCCTTACTGAGATTCTGTCAGTTGTGTTCAAGTGAAACTTCAAAAACATGTGTTCTACATAAGTACTATTGTTATTCCGTTTCACAACAGTATTACCTTTTAATTGATTGTCAGATGATCTAGAGACTTGATTATTTCAGCTAAGATATTTGTGATAGGCTTGGCTGAGATCGAGATTTTTTTACTGTTTCTTATGGTCTCTGATGTTCTTTTATGTTTGTATCAACAGGCACCATGGTCTCTAGTTTTCTGGTTGTCCTATGAGGAAATGCGCAGATTAGCAGGAACATCTTCATTTTAACTATGCCTGAGACTTGCAATTGGATGAGACAGTTTAATCTATGCAGATATAATATGACCTGTTGTTGTCTTACATCTCTTGTTGTCTTAGATCTCTTGTTGTCTTACATCTCTTTTTGTCTTACATCTCTTGTTGTCTTACATCTCTTATCTTTACCGGAATGTGAAACCATCATTAAACAGATTGTCTCATGTCTTCTTCTTCAGCGTTCATTCTCAAACTCCTGCTGAATTCTCTTGTAGCAGGACTATGGTCCTACTAGATTTCCAGCAGGATGTAGTTCAGAAAATGGAAATGCGTTGTCACCATTTTATTTGTACCAATAACCCGACACATCCGTCTTTGGTGGGATTGTCTCATATAAATCTATCATTAAACAGATTTTCTCATATAAAACTATCATTAAACAGATTTTCTCATATAAAACTATCATTAAACAGATTGTCTCGTGAGAACATCATTAAACAGATTTTCTCATATAAAACTATCATTAAACAGATTTTCTCATATAAAACTATCATTAAACAGATTTTCTCATATAAAACTATCATTAAACAGATTTTCTCATATAAAACTATCATTAAAAATATTTTCGCATGTAAAACTATCATTAAACAAATTTTCTCATATAAAACTATCATTAAACAGATTTTCTCATATAAAACTATCATTAAACAGATTTTCTCATATAAAACTATCATTAAACAGATTTTCTCATATAAAACTATCATTACAAAGATTTTCTCATATAAAACTATCATTAAACAGATTGTCTCATGTGAAACTATCATTAAACAGATTGCTTCATGTGAGAACATCATTATACAGATTGTCTCATGTGAAACCATCATTAAAAAGAAGTTTTCATGTGAAGTGTGTGTGTAAAAGTGTACTTATCCAGTGAAAATACTTCATGTATGTTTGTGTGTACAAGTGTGCTTATACAGTGAAAATACTTTATGTGAAATGTGTGTACAAGTGTGCTTATACAGTGAAAATACTTCATGTGAAATGTGTGTGCACAAGTGTGCTTATACAGTAAAAATACATGTGTGTGTGTATGTACAAGTGTGCTTATACAGTTAAAATACTTGTGTGTGTATAAATGTTCGTATACAGGGAAAATCATCATCAGGTGACATTCTTTCCAGAACGTAGTCTTCCCTATGAATTTTTTAATTCTCAGCGGTCTTGAGCAAGATGTCCCACCTCTTTTAGTGATAGATGCAGGCATTCTTGAATGTCTTTTATCCACCGGCGTATTGGGCGACCTTTGCTCCTGTTGCTTTCTATCATCTTCTCCAGTAACGCTCCATGCAGTCGCGGTTGGGCTGTAGCAGTTCATGATTGATATTTCTCCACCAGGCAGCAACAATTTTACTGTTATATGTTCCAGTTCTCCTTCTGCTGGTCTTTTTACTTCTACTGCTGGTATTGCTGTTTTACAAATATCAGTCTACCTCCTTTGACTCTTTTGGATACCCTACGAGGAGGAAGTCGAATGTGACAATGTACATATTCAAAGAATGGTAGAAATTGGAGTGACTAGAGGTGATGGGAGAAAGTGCTCCATCTCCGGAAAGATCAGAAGAACGCGTAATCAGCAACTGACTGGGACACTGAGCTTATACACTTTTAGATGGCTGACAGAATGGAAAACAGAGCATACATGGGAATGCCCCTAGTGCTGTGACACTTGTTCATAATCAAGAATGACTCTTTTGGATCGATCTTGGGGGAAGGAATCACAACCTCGAATTAAAAATATGCGTGTCTATTATGTCGATCTGGTTTTTCCCTCAAGAATTCTTGTAGCTCAGGTTTTTTGCTTCGCACTCCTTCCGCATTTGGTCAGTAGCACTACTCTGCTTTCCCCTGACTTCTTAGTTAGCAAAGGCACTGGTCGCTTGGGTGTGCCCTTTCTGACGTCAACTTATCTCACGTCGTTCATTCTGGACAAAAAACACAGTTTGCGCGCGCGTGTGTGTATTACTAGTAGGGCTGTAGCGGATTCAAATTTTTGGAATCCTGCCGGATTTGTGAAGTGAGATCCGGCCGAAGCCGGATTTACAAATAAAAGTTGAATAATGTACTACATTACTTGACTTAGGTGAGTGGAGTCACTCGACTGTTCATTACTGCAGTTTATTACGATATACATGACAATGATGCCATATACTCATATTAAATAGTTTAAATGTAAAATAATTACATTTACATTCGAATAAGTAATATTAAGTTCCATAAGTTCAAGATGAAACATAATACACAAGCACATAATGCTAATTTAGTAATTTTAATTTTCAGTTTTTAGTTTTCACATTGTTTTCAGTTAGCAATTTGGCACCTCAGTTACAACTCACAACAACAGTATATTGAATTTATGGAAATACATTCATTCAATACTTTCACTATTTCAGTCAGTCAGTCTTCATTATGGCTGTGATGTTTTGTGGTACAAGGCTACTACGGTGGTTAATGATAATGTCTCCTGCAGTACTGTTCCGATGGCACACTTGTAGGTGGTGATGCAAGAAATGCCTGCGCCAGTCTAGCCATACTTGGAAATTTTTGCTTATTGGCATGCCACCATGAAACTGGATCTGACTGTCGAGTGTGAAGTGGCTCTGACAGGTACTGTGTCACCTCAGTGTTAATGCTGTTGCCTTCGGCACTTGCAGAACGATCTGTCGTGGGATTTTCCTCGACAATTGTGTCAATATAGCTCCATAGGCTGGACTCGTACTGTGTGACAGTGCTCACAGAAGTCAAAATACTAGTAGTACTACTAGTAGCTGATGGATCATGTGCACTGACTGTATTTGCTGAATGAATAATGGAGTTAGCTGCTAACATCAGATGGGCTCGTGCATCATTTCTGCCACGTTCAGAGAAGAAGCAGAGCTTGAATCGTGGATCCAGTAGTGTGGCACAGGTGTAAATACTGTTAAACTCAATGTCCGCAAATCTGCTGCTAACAGCTTCAAGCAGGGCTGCTTTCATAGTTTTGATCCCAGCATCACTAGCTTCTTTCTGGAGGAAAGTCATGAGTGTTTTCACTAATGGGATCACAACTGATATTGATGCCTGAGCTGCACTTATTTCACGTGTGAGTTCTTCAAATGGTGACAAAGTACCTACCACATTCTCCATTACTGCCCACTGCTGTGCCGTTAGCCCAGTTACTGAATAAATTTCAACACAGTACAGACTGATTATGTTTCACCAAGAGTATGTTTCAAACATCATAAGAAAACGAAGATGGAAATACCTTGGTCACGTTTTACGACTAGATGTAAACAGAATAAACCAACAAGCCCTTATGTGATCACCTGAGGGTAAAAGAAAAAGAGGAAGACCTAAAACAACCCTTAAAATACCATTCTTAAGGAAGGGGAATTAATAGGTTGTAAGACCATCCAGGAACTAAAGCTGCAGGCAGCGGACATCATCATATGGAGAACCAAAACCTCTGCCCTATGTGTCGCTTGCGGCACGAAAGGAACAAACTAACTAACAGACGTCGTAGCATATAAAACGTTGAGTTCCATCGTGTTGTCACGACCTGGATAAGCTGATGTTGTGGTAGGTTTAATTCCTTTTGAAGTTCATGCAAACGACTGGTTGCTAAAAAAGAGTGTTTGAAATGTCCTATCAATTTTCTTCCAGTACCGATGATGTCAGCAACATACTTTAGACTCAAAAGACCATCACGCACACACAACTGCAGTGTGTGTGCAAAACATCCAACACTTGAATAGCTGCCATCAAAATACTAGTACTACTACTAGTAGCTGATGGATCCTGTTCACTGATTGTGTTTGCTAAATCAATAATAGAGTTAGCTGGTAACATCAGATGGGCTCGTGCATCACTTCTGCCACGTTCGGAGAAGCACAGCTTGAATCGTGGATCCAGTAGTGTGGCACAGGTGTAAATACTGTTAGATTCAATGTCCGCAAATCTGCTGCTAACAGCTTCAAGCAGGGCTGCTTTCATAGTTTTGATTCCAGCATCACTACCTTCTTTCTGGAGGAAAGCCATTAGTGTTTTCACTAATGGGATCACAACTGATATTGATGCCTGAGCTGCACTTATTTCACGTGTGAGTTCTTCAAATGATGACAAAGTAGCTACCATATTATCCGTGACTGCCCACTGCTGTGCTGTTAGCCCAGTTACTGAATCAATTTCAACACAGTACAGGCTGATGCTGACCCGCTGTTCTAACAGACGTCGTAGCATATAGAACGTTGAGTTCCATCGTGTTGTCACGTCCTGGATAAACTGATGCTGTTGTAGGTTTAATTCATTTTGAAGTTCATGCAAACGACTGGTTGCTGAAGAAGAATATTTGAAATGTCCTACCAATTTTCTTCCAGTACTGATGATGTCAGCAACATAGTTTAGACTCAAAAGACCATCACGCGCACACAGCTGCAGTTGATGTCCCAAATTTTGGTGCGGTCCCATGCCTGCACAATTGACTGTTGGGTACTGCTACTTGCTTTGTGTAAACACGGTCCCAGATTCATTATAGATGTGGTCGCCACGCCAATACACTGGCCTCCGGTGATGCTTTCTTTTCCATTATTTTGTCATAGCTGTTCCTGTGCATCGATCGCAAATGGGTCTGCATTGATGTTGTTGAGAAGTCTTTGGGGCGATCTGATCGTCCACGCGAAAACTGTTTGACAGAAAACTTACATATTACCTTCGCTGAATATTCGCCTTTAACCTTGAAGTAACCCCAAACAGCGCTATATGACTTAGATTTTGATGTCATTTTATTTTATCGGCAAGACCACAGAAATTTACGAAAATACGAAATATTCAAGTCCCACAAATTCATGAAGTAATGCACCATTAAAATTCAAAATGAGTGTTTATTTCTTTAAATTATTATTTATATCAGCGAGAAATAGTAAACCAGGAAGTGCTACTATGCTATTGCCTAAAATTCAGCTTGGCCTCATGAAACATGTACAGAAAATTAACGTGACTAGGCAAAATTGGACCGAAGCCGGATTTGTAAAAATGGCCGGATTTGCCGGAGCCGAAATCCGGTACACCCCTAAATACAATGGAAGACTACACTGCGGTGAACGAATGAGTCTGTTAACCAATGGCCAGTTATGCCCATAAATGACTGAGGGTGTGTTCAGCTGTCCACGTATCTGTTGTGAATGATATGTCATCAGTGTCAGATATCATTGCTGCAATTTTTACCTTCAGACGTTTACACATGTCAAGAATGACATTTTCAGCAATGTACTTTCTGGAAGGCAATTCATACCTTTTTTCCATTGTATGCATCAGCTCTCCGAAGTCTGGTCGTTCAACTATTTGAAAAAGCTCCGTATCTATGGCTATCATTCGGGCTACGGCAGCATGAATGCGTTTAGCATTGGGATTGTGATGTCCCAAATTTTGACCCGTCCAATGCCTGCATAATTGACTTCTGGGTACTGCTGCTTGCTTTGTGCAAACACGATTCCAGATTCATCATAGATGTGGTCGCCAATACAATTGCCTGCAGTGATGCTTTCTTTTCCATCATTTCGGCATAGCTTTTCCTGTGCATCGATTGCAAATGGGTCTGCATTGATGATGTTGAGAAGTCTTTGGGGCGATCTGATCGTCCACGCGAAAACTGTTTGACAGAAAACTTACATATTACCTTCGCTGAATCATCGCCTTTAACCTTGAAGTAACCCCAAACAGCGCTATATGACTTAGATTTTGATGTCATTTTATTTTATCGGCAAGACCACAGAAATTTACGAAAATACGAAATATTCAAGTCCCACAAATTCATGAAGTAATGTACCATTAAAATTTGAAATATTCAAGTCCCACGAACTCATGAAGTTAATGTACCATTAAAATTTGAAATATTCAAGTCCCACGAACTCATGAAGTAATGTACCGTTTAAATTCGAAATCAATTTTTTCTTCTTCTTAAAATACTTATTTACATCAGCGAGAAATAGTAAACTGGAAGTGCTACTGTGATTGACCTCATGAAACATGTACAGAAAATTCACCTGACTAGGCAACACAAATCCGGCCTAAATCCGGCAAAATTGGACCGGAGCCGGATTTGTAAAAATGGCCGGATTTACCGGAGCCGGAATCCGGCACACCCCTAGTTACTAGTAGACAAAAGACATTTGTCTGTTCCAATGATATCAACAAGTAGCTACAGATCGATTGTTACCATGACTTTCTTACCACGAGTGTCCTAATAGCTTTAGTCTATATCCCTTTAGTTTACTATAAACTTGCAAGTCACTGCAACAGGATTACCTCATGTTCTCTATTTTTCAAAAGTGATTATACGTCCAGAACGAACAATATGGACTGAATTCACAGATGTTTTACAGTCGTAATGTTAACCAATATGGACTGAATTCACAGATGTTTTACAGTCGTAATGTTAACCAATATGGACTGAATTCACAGATGTTTTACAGTCATAATGTTAACTAATATGGACTGAATTCACAGGTTTTACAATCGTAATGTTAACCAATATGGGCTGAATTCACAGATGTTTTACAGTCGTAATGTTAACCAATATGGACTGAATTCACAGGTTTTACAGTCGTAATGTTAACCAATATGGACTGAATTCACAGATGTTTTACAGTCGTAATGTTAACCAATATGGACTGAATTCACAGATGTTTTACAGTCATAATGTTAACTAATATGGACTGAATTCACAGGTTTTACAATCGTAATGTTAACCAATATGGGCTGAATTCACAGATGTTTTACAGTCGTAATGTTAACCAATATGGCCTGAATTCACAGGTTTTACAGTCGTAATGTTAACCAATATGGACTGAATTCACAGATGTTTTACAGTCGTAATGTTAACCAATATGGACTGAATTCACAGATGTTTTACAGTCATAATGTTAACTAATATGGACTGAATTCACAGATGTTTTACAGTCGTAATGTTAACCAATATGGACTGAATTCACAGGTTTTACAGTCGTAATGTTAACCAATATGGACTGAATTCACAGATGTTTTACAGTCGTAATGTTAACCAATATGGACTGAATTCACAGATGTTTTACAGTCGTAATGTTAACCAATATGGACTGAATTCACAGATGTTTTACAGTCATAATGTTAACTAATATGGACTGAATTCACAGATGTTTTACAGTCGTAATGTTAACCAATATGGGCTGAATTCACAGATGTTTTACAGTCGTAATGTTAACCAATATGGACTGAATTCACAGGTTTTACAGTCGTAATGTTAACCAATATGGACTGAATTCACAGATGTTTTACAGTCGTAATGTTAACCAATGTGGACTGAATTCACAGATGTTTTACAGTCATAATGTTAACTAATATGGACTGAATTCACAGGTTTTACAATCGTAATGTTAACCAATATGGGCTGAATTCACAGATGTTTTACAGTCGTAATGTTAACCAATATGGACTGAATTCACAGGTTTTACAGTCGTAATGTTAACCAATATGGACTGAATTCACAGATGTTTTACAGTCGTAATGTTAACCAATATGGACTGAATTCACAGATGTTTTACAGTCGTAATGTTAACCAATATGGACTGAATTCACAGATGTTTTACAGTCATAATGTTAACTAATATGGACTGAATTCAGAGATGTTTTACAGTCGTAATGTTAACCAATATGGCCTGAATTCACAGATGTTTTACAGTCGTAATGTTAACTAATATGGACTGAATTCACAGATGTTTTACAGTCGTAATGTTAACCAGTATGGACTGAATTCACGGGTGTTTTATTCATTATACGCCAATTACTGACCAATTTAGACTGAATTCTCAGACTAAAGGGTCGTACCCCATCATTGGAATACTCTAGTCCTCCACCCACTTGTGCTCTATCACTCGTAATTTCATACGACGCTACCACTCTCAAGTTCACACTCTATAGTGATTATACGCCCAGAATTAACCAATATGGACTGAATTCGCAGATGAAAAAGCCGTGCCCCATCATTGGAACACTTTAGTGCTTTATGAAAAAGCCGTGTCCCATCATTGGAAAACTTTAGTTCTTCGCCACTTACTGCTCTACCACTCTCAAGTTCACTCGAGTCTACTACCATCAAATTCAGACGATTGTACCACTCTTAGTTCACACGACTGTACCAAATGTTGTACTTACTGTAACTGTTAGAATATTATTGTCGAAAGTATAACACATCAATGAAAGTGGTTAGAGCATGTTGAATGGTTTGTGTGCGGGCATGAAATAAAATGAACCCCCTATTTCATGGAGTGTGTGTATCTGGTTTCATGTAGCAATGACATCCAACAAGCTGGTGTCGTGACACACACAAGTAGCTCCACTTGTGATCTACTCTCACTATCTCCAGCTAGAAAGACACAAGTGCACTCGTTGCAACGTAACATCGTTTTCTGAAGATTGTAACTTGATCAATTTATCAGAGATATCTTTGCAATAATATTCGTATCTTAAAGATATTCTTATCTTATCATTGACATCCTTATAAATATTCGCATCTTATCATCGGCATCTTTATATCAGATAGATTATCTTATGACTGATATCTTTTTCCCATTGATATCAGTATCTTATCATTGACATTCTTATCTTATCATTGATTGATACCATTTTATTATCATTTAAGTATTATCTTATCGCTGATATCTTGATCTTATTATTCATACCATTATCGTATCAGTGATATCCATTTGTATCACTGATACTGATCTCCTATCACTGACTGGTACCCTGTGAGGATACCATGTAAGGACATTTACATCTATCTGACTATTTGAGAATAGGAAGAAATGGTATTGCAATTGACTGGTATGTGTAGGAGAAGTGAAGGTTTTATATCTTATCTAATGTGTACTATATGCTAATAAGAGATAAATTTACAGTATAGACTAGAAGTCCTGGACCAGAGACAACCACGTATCAATAAAAACTGTAGAACTTGATTTAATGTTTTCATAAGCTGTGCTGTCAGATGTAACCGAAAAAATCATCCTGTAGTTGATATTGGCAGGCAGCGTATGTACATGTTGGTTTGTACGCCTGCAAGAAACTGACATCCATTATATATCAGTGTTTGCAACGTAATGGCGGGGAAATACTGCACATAAATGTACGTATATATTGTTTGTGAATTTGACCTTTTCTGTTCGCTAGCATTGTAACTGAGATGAGCTGATTAGAAGCAAGACACATGTATGTAATATAACATGTAGAGAGCATACACTTAAAAACAACCGGATAAAACCACTCGACTGACATGACCAGGTCTAGTCGTTGATCCTATGAGTTGCCAGTGCTTACATCACTGCTTCAGTGTTTCTAAGATCACTTCAGACATTTGTGTTGACTTTCAGCTGCCGACATTTAAAACAAACATTTCTGGTTAGAATGTTTACCTAAGTACTGGTATGGATGTCCACGTAAGCAGCGGTATAGATGTCCACGTAAGCAGTGTTATAGATGTCCACGTAAGTAGTATTATAGATGTCCACGTAAGCAGTGTTATAGATGTCCACGTAAGTAGTGTTTTAGATGTTCACGTAAGTAGTGTTATAGATGTTCACGTAAGTAGTGTTTTAGATGTTCAAGTATGTAGATGTATATATGTCCACGTACGTAGTGTTATAGATGTTCACGTAAGTAGTGTTTTAGATGTCCACGTAAGCAGTGGTATAGATGTCCACGTAAGTAGTGTTATAGATGTTGTTCACGAGTGTAGTGGTATAGATGTCCACGTAAGTAGATGTATAGATGTCCACGTAAGTAGTGTTATAGATGTTCACGTAAGTAGTGTTATAGATGTCCACGTAAGTAGATGTATAGATGTCCACGTAAGTAGATGTATAGATGTCCACGTAAGTAGTGTTATAGATGTTCACGTAAGTAGTGTTATTGATGTCCACGTAAGTAGTGTTATAGATGTCCACGTAAGTAGTGTTATAGATGTTCACGTAAGTATTGTTATAGATGTTCACGTAAGTAGTGTTATAGATGTCCACGTAAGTAGTGTTATAGATGTCCACGTAAGTAGATGTATAGATGTCCACGTAAGTAGTGTTATAGATGTCCACGTAAGTAGTGTTATAGATGTCCACGTAAGTAGTGTTATAGATGTCCACGTAAGTAGTGTTTTAGATGTCCACGTAAGTAGATGTATAGATGTCCACGTAAGTAGATGTATAGATGTCCACGTAAGTAGTGTTATAGATGTCCACGTAAGTAGTGTTATAGATGTCCACGTAAGTAGTGTTATAGATGTCCACGTAAGTAGTGTTATAGATGTCCACGTAAGTAGTGTTATAGATGTCCACGTAAGTAGATGTATAGATGTCCACGTAAGTAGATGTATAGATGTCCACGTAAGTAGTGTTATAGATGTCCACGTAAGTAGTGTTATAGATGTCCACGTAAGTAGTGTTTTAGATGTTCAAGTATGTAGTGTTATAGATGTTGTTCACGAGTGTAGTAGTATAGATGTTCACGTAAGTAGCTGTCCATCTCGCATCTATCGCATAGTAGTATATATATATATATATATATATATAGTAGTATAGTTTACACAAGTAGTGGTATAGATGATATTCACGAGTGTAGTAGTACAGATGTTCACGTAAGTATCTGTCCATCTCGCATCTGTCGCTCCATAACCTGACACCAGTGCGAGGTCAATGTTGACTTCTGAGTCTGCATCTTTGGTTGCTAATCTATTCATGCTCACGCAGTTCAGAAGAGTTAGGTTAGTCTCGAGTAGCGCTTGATTTAATGTCATTCCCTGAGAGTTGTTGTTTGGGTTTTCCCAAGAGACATTGTGCGCATTGAAATCCCTGCAAACTAGAAGAATTTTCCAGGGTGATGCTCTAGTTCGCTAATGAACTCCCAGTCGTTGGGATTAACGTGAGAGCAATTTCCCATGTAGATGTTAACGATGTTCCACCTTCTACCCTGGAATGTTATCTGTACTCCCTGCAACTCTCTATTCTCTATATTCCACGCTGTTAAGTTCAATAGTGTGTGTGGTAATCCTTGCCTAACGAGAATGGCTTCACATTGGTGTGGTGGGCTTACAGGATTGAAGTAACATACGAAGTCTATGAATTTTAACTGTTCATCTCGTGTCTCCTGTAGTAACAAGACGTCGAAGTCATGCAGGAGACATTCTAAAACTGCGTCGTGCTGTTTAGCGTTATTACATTTCCAGTATCCAATGTTAATGTATATAATATACAAATAGTGTTATAGCTCTTAAATACTATGGGATCGACCATTTGCCATAAGTTTCTTAAAAGGGCGGCAACTCAGACGGATCAAGATTCATCACCCTTTTAGATATGCGTGCATGAAAGAATCAGTGCTGAGTGACTTGAGGAAAGAAGCACTGGAACGCAAGTGGGTGAGACTAAGATTCAACAGCCTCCATGGTGGAATAAAGAGACAGAGGCAATATGGCTCTCAAAAAGCTAGCGATCAAGGATTGGCAACGCATTAGAAAACAGGTACACATCACACTCAGTGAAAGACGGGGGGGGGGGGGGGGGGGGGGGGGGGCACAGTGTGCAATGAATAAGACAATTGAGGTTTTTAAACAAGTTGCCGAAAAAGCAAAGAATATGTGTTGGAAATAATTTACTGAGGAGGTCACGGCGGACAAAGCATTACACAAGTTTTGGAAGCTACATAGGTCAATGACGCGGAGAACAGAATCGAAACCCAGTACAGGCGTGAGGGACGACTCAGGGCAGACACTGACATTAGATGGGATGGAAGGTAAAGCCTTCTTTGATAGATATCTTCAACAAACTAATCAGTGTGAAATGGATCAACGCAAAGAAATGTTGTGTACCCTGACATCAGTCACGGATATCAGGCCCGATGAAGACCTACTTGTAGATGTTTAAGAAGTGCAACTAGCTATTAAGAATACATCTGATGGCGCTACAGGCCCGGATAGAATCAGGTACAGCTTACTCATGGATATTGGGGAGAATATGCTAGCTAAAGTGACAGTTGAGACTATTATAATGCGAGTCTGAAAACAGGAGTAGTACCATAGGAGTGGCTACATAGCTATCTTATACCCGTGCCACAACAGGAGTAGTACCAGAGGAGTGGCTACATAGCTATCTTATACCCGTGCCACAACAGGAGTAGTACCAGAGGAGTGGCTACATAGCTATCTTATACCCGTGTCAAATCCTGGCAAAGATACTGCGGACCTAAAACATCATCACACTGCAGAATGTGTACGGTAAGATTCTGGAAAGAAATCTCTCTAGCGCATAACCAGGGAACTAGAGAATCAAATGCGTTCTTCCAAATAACCCAGATGCATGCAGACCCAGAAGAGACACAGTCACAAATGCAGCAGTTTTTGCATATGAAGTTTATGAAGGTTTTCAGAATAAAGATGGAACTGTAGATGCAGCGTTAGACCTAGAAGATTCGTACAATAGAATTAGTTACACCCATCTTGTCGACATGCTAAGGAATAAGATATTCATCCCTGAATCATACACTGGACAGCAAATGTGCTAATCTGTAGAAATGTTTCTCTGAGGTGCGGATCCTGTACGTCTGAGATCAGAACAATAGCACCTGACCTGCCACAAGGATATCCTTTGTCCCCAGTGCTGTTTAATGTGTATACTGTGCTAATTGCACAATTGCAAATCTCAAATAATTGTAAAGTTCTAACATACGTTGATGATATCCTACTATACAACATGGGCAGGAACAGAACAGATATCGCTGACAGTGTACAGAGAGGACTAGATCAATTGTCGATGTGGTGCAGAATATACAACGCTCTGATAAATCTCTCGAAAGTAAATGTCGTCTGGTACTCCTTAAATAATAATCTGGTCTGTGACACACTGCCAGCTGTTAGTTGCATGGACTCATTCATTGAAAGATAACAGGACCTTAAATATCTTGGAATAATCTTTGATAGAAGTCTCTCATTCAACATACACGTCATAAATATGATTCAGAAGGCTAAAAGAGGGATCAGTGTTATCAAGGTTATGGCTACCTTCGACATGCAGCAATGAGTACTGTTTCTGCTTCTACAAGTGATGGTGCTAAATGTCATAGATTATGGCCTTATACTAAAACTGTCACAGATACAAGTCGATAGATTGGAAAAAGCCCAAAATGAGACAATGAGAACGGTACTAGGGTGTACTAAGGATACACTCATCTCTGCTATGAGACAATGAGAACGGTACTAGGGTGTACTAAGGATACACTCATCTCTGCTATGAGACAATGAGAACGGTACTAGGGTGTACTAAGGATACACTCATCTCTGCTATGAGACGATGAGAACGGTACTGGGGTGTATAAGGATACACTCATTTCTGCTATGAGACAATGAGAACGGTACTGGGGTGTACTAAGGATACACTCATCTCTGCTATGAGATTTCTTCTTGATCTCCCCAGTGCGATCTCCGGTAGCTCAGGTTAGGTCGTACCTTAAAGTGACAGAATACCTAGCCATTACACCAACGTCTAGATGAATCAAAGGGAAAACGAATCAAGCGAGGCAGATCATGGATGATAGAGGCTAGACACACTGCGAAGATTATATGAATTTGAAGAAATAGGAAAGATCCTAGTTAACAAAAACTGTCAACGTGCTTTAAGGTGTTGTTTAAGGTGTGTTTGTTGGTACTGTAGATGTGTACTCACTGTGTGCGACTAGTGCAGCATCATCAGCGAAGAGAAGTTAGCTGATGAGTATTTCTAAAGTCTTCGTCTACGCTCTGAGACGCGATAATGTGAAGATTAATCCATCGCAACGGGTGCGGATGAAAACGTTATCAGCTGCATCGGCAAGAGCATGTTTCAGAAGCGCTAAACAGAGAATTCTGAAGAGGGTGGGGACTAGAACACGCCATTGCTTTACTCCAGTCTTTACTGCAAAGCTTTCGGACGTATTGTTATCGAACGATACTTTTGCGTGCACGTCTTCAAGAAAGGAAGTAATCAAATCCAGTAGTTTTGGTGGACAACCAGTACATTTTATAATCGTATTTAGAGCTGATCTGCTAACAGAGTCAAAAACCTTAGTTATATCCACCAAAGCCATAAAGAGTTTCTTCCGCTGTTCACATTCTTTTTCCTGTAGTTGAAGAGTAAAGATCATGTCGGTAGTGAATCTTTTGGCTTTGAAACCACACTGTGACTCTGATAGGACACTCAGCAAGTAGTTGAGTCGCTGTAGAATATACGTGCAAAAACCCTTCCCGGCGTTGCTGAGAAGGGTTATGCTTCTGTAGTTGTTACGGTCATCCTTGTTCTTGTAGAGTTACTATCTTTTTACCCCGAATATCTTGGGGGATTTTGCCTCTCCCCCCCCCAGCATGTTATAAATAGTTGGTACAGGTGGGGGACGAGGACATCTCTGTTTTCCTTTAGGATTGCGTTGGCAATGTTGACTGCTCCTGTTGCCTTGCCGTTTGCTAGATTATGTGTAGTCTCAAAGAGGTGGCCTTTCTGGGTTCATCATCCAGCTGTCATTTCAGGCTTATTCTCAAACATTTGATCTAGCTGTGGATCTGTAAGTCTGTCTTCGGAATACAGAGTTGAGTATGTGTTTGACCCATCTTTCAAGTTGTTTGGTTTTGTCTATTATAGCATATCTTGCTTTGGACTTTAGTGTGGCAATTTTTGGGATATGTGGCTCTAGATCTACATTGATGTTTTCGTACATCATTTTGGAGTTTCCCATATCAGCAGCAGTTTGTATGGTAGTGCATAGATCCAACTAATATTTGTTTGCACATTTTCTTAACTCTTGCTGCACTATTTGTTTTGTGTCCTTGGGGTAATCGTGTGAGCTTTTTGACTGTTTTTTTTTAACTTTTAAAATGCTTTCTTTTTAATTTCTATAAGTGGGAGGAGTATTTCTTCATTTTCTTCACCCCAGTCTTTGTTAAGGAATTTGTGTGTTCCGTACGACGATACGGCGCTGTCATATATGAGTGTTTTCAGTAGTTCCAGAAGTTATCTACGTTTATCTCATTCTCTGTGCATTTTTCTTTTTTTCTCTGTTCTACTGCGTAGTGAATTCTTTACAAAATAGTTATTTCATTTCTGTGGTTTGTACCCGTGAGACGGTACAATTTTGGGGCTTGCTGGCTAACGTGGTGCTTGGAATACTTTAGTTTTATATTTATTTTGCTGATGACTAGTGCATGGTCTGTATTACAGTCTGCACTATCTTTCCTTCCAGTGAGAATCAGGTCCAGCTGGTGCCAATGTCCTGATCTGGGATGACGCCATGCGACTTTGTGAATGACTTGGTAGCAAAGAAACTGCTTGTTGCGTACATGTGGTTTTAGGTGCAGAATTCGAGAAGTCTCTGCCCATTTTCGTTTATGTTACCAGTACCATGATCAGGGCAGGTTCGGTAGATTTTCTCAGTATAATGCTAGTCTTTCAAATGCCACTCTCCTTAAATGTTTTTCTACAAAATGCCGCTCCCAACAATGTATTTTGATTGGTGCCGCTGCCTGATGCGGCCGCATTTTTGCATCATATCACGGCAGCGGCCCTAACCATGATGACCTAAGCAGTTGGCCATGGGCGATTGTCTGTATCCACTCTGGTGTTTAGATCGCCCAGTATAAATAATTGTGATTGTGCTGAGGTTGAGTTCACGATGTTCTGTAGAGAATCGTAATATTTGTTTGTGTCTTCTGCACTGGCGGCAAGAGTCGGTGTATAGGCACTAATAATACTCATAGTGTCGGTTGGTTGGTTGGTTGCTGATCCAGCGGTCCATGGGCTCATTCCCTTTGACCTCATGTCATTAAATGGCATTATATTGCTGGGAAGTCTGTGGATTTTCGGCCCGCCCCGGGATAGAGCCAGAGAATAACTATCACACCTCCAGGAAGGTAGGTTTCAACCTATGCACTGCTCCTAGCCACTGTAGCCAAGATAGGGTTCACTGTGCTCATTCCCCGCCACCAATTGACTACTGGTTATGCCGAACTTCTCTATTGCTCCAGGAATGCAACCAAATGTTCAAGTCAACAGGATTGTCAAGTCCTGAGTCACTGTGCCTCTATGATGGGTTTCAGCCATAGGAAAAAAACAGTGCTGTCTGTTTCCTCCTCCCTAGTGCTACATAGTACATCTCTGGCTCCCTCCCAACCACAGAGGGTGCATACATATATATTCATGTAAACACGAAACACATTTCAACAACAAAATAAAAGCAAAATTGTGTAGATGACGTGCCATGAAGCTTCTCTAAGAAGATAACCTCAATATAACGGCATGTCATCCACTAAGGTTTGCTGTTGCATGGATGGTATGTCTAGTGGGCCATTGCTGAGACCCACAGATGTAGCCACATGCGTACTGAGGGTGTCGAGTTTTGTACTCAGCTGTAGTGATAGTATGCTCTTGGACACTGCTGTTGGTGTAGTGATGAAGTCTTAAGATTATTTTTAACGACGAAACCGACTGCGTACAGTTTAGGTTTATATTTATTTAAGCCCTCCGAGAAAAAAAGCGTAGTTTTTTTTAATTTAATTGATCCTTGATCAGGAAGACGAGTTTCCTGCAGGACAACAATGTCGATGTTCAGCCGTATGAACTCTCCATCAATGAGTGTTGCTTTTCTAATGTCAGTTGTTGCTGTGAGGTCTGTGATGTCGAGTCCAGTATGTAATAGTATCGGTGGTGACAGACGGGTTGTTTGTACTAATACTGGATGGCAGACGGTTTGCTGTACTAATACTAGCGTGGCAGACGGATTGTTTGTAATATCCAGACGATATGGCTACAAGCAAAGAAGTATTGTTTGCACAGAGACCAGTCTGACACAAGCTAGTATTCTTTAGGTAAGACAAATATTAGTATCACAAGTCCGCATCTCACTCGTTCAAATAAAAAGGAGACGACACAAAGTCTACATTCACGAAGCAGTCAAAAGAATATTGGTCGCCACCGATGAATACATCCAGGCCCGCATGTGTTATTGACACGTCGATTACGCAGTACCCGAGTGGTCAGAAGGAATGCGTAACGATCATAGAAAGTGATGAAAAGATTTGTTGACACTGTTTTTCCGTGGGAACGAAATAGGTTTAGCATAAAGGCGCAAGGAATAAGAAGAAAGGCGGAGTTTGTATACGACAGAAGTAGGGGCGTATTGCCAACGCAGAGAATGGACAACGTGTGTTGTTGTATGACCAGAGGTATCAAGTCCTCATTGGTAAGAGGTTTTCCTCTGGGGGGAACGGAAAAGACCACAAGACGACAGAGAAAACCACAAGTTCTGATTGGCGGAAGTCTTTTAGGAGGAGCAGCCAGATAAGTTAGAAAGACTTAGTTTGGAGTGTCAGTAGTCTCCGGGTCAGTCTCCATCAGTGCTTGTCTCGGACAGTCAGTACTTGTCTCCCATGAGAGACAAGTCCTAGATTTAGTCTCGCCAGGAGAGACAAAGAGTCAGAGCCAGATAGCTAGTCAGTCGATGTATAATCTCTAAGACTTAGCTTATAACCCGAGTGAAACAATTCCTGGATGTGTTAGCGTAATTTGTAATCGGCGATTATTATATTATTGCCCAGTTGCAGACAATTTAGGATTAGTCTACAGAGTTGAGGAAGGACTCGAATAACACTATATTGGGACTTGTGACTACTGTTTATTTTCCTCTCTTATGAGCATGATGCTATTAATTGATGTATTTTAACTTGTGTAAGTAAACCTCATATTCTTGTGAGACAAGGAGTGCTTTGGTTAATTGATTGATGTCGAGCAGTATTACACAGATTTAGACCTGGTCACAGCACCAGTATTCCAGTAAGTCATAAAAGGCATTTTCTTCCGTCGCAAATTATTGTGACGCTGCAGATCTTCTTTCTGTCACACTAGTCTGTCCAGGACAGACAGTCAACTATATGTTTTCGGTAACAAGTTTGTTTCTGTCACACCAAGTGCAGAACTTGTTACTGTTACACAGTACACATTGTTCTAACATTCCATGGGCAAAATCTGAGAGGCTGTTGTTTGTTTCTGCTTCTCTTTTGGCGTGTTTTGCTAAGCCCGGGCGGTTTATATAGAAAACGTTTCCTGCCATTCTGCACTAACCACCTATCGGTTCCGTTGATAAAATCCAAAAGAAATGCAAAGCTGATACGCTTGGAATGAAGCAGAACTGCAGGAGATGCCAAATGATGATGGTATGCGACCACAAACCAGACACTAATTATACCATATTTAAGTAGTACGTGTATGCATTTCTCGCTTCCTATTTCCATCAATCTAGGTCAAACTGATCTAACGGGATGGACCTTACATACAATCTCTACCCAGACACAGCAGGAGAGGCACCAATAGGTGAGTTTTATGTGGTTCTCCATGAAAAATATATAGCCTTTAGTGAGTCTGTGTGACTCTTGGAGATGTTTATTTGGTCCTTAGTGATATTTGTGTGACTTTTAGTGCGTTTCTCTGGCCCTTGGGTTATGTGGTGAGTGGTAAATTTATAGCGTAGTTGATGAGTTTATATGGTAAATTTATATCGCACTTAGTGAGTGAGTTTATGTAGCGAGAGGGGAGCTTACATGGTCCTTTGTGCGTTTATGTAGCGAGTGCGGAGCATATATGGTCCTTGGTGAGTTTATTAAGCGAGTGTAGGTTTATAAGAAGCAGATAAAAGTAGCATTTGCCACATCAACTTACCTAGTGCTATATAAACTTACCATCACATAGGCATATTATGTGTCTATATATTTATAAAGACCTTTTGGTCTTAACACCGATTCGTTCTAAATTGTGTTTTTTTTCGTTTTTTTAAAAATTGTTATTTAACATACATTTTAGAGAAATGTGTGTACATTGTATCATATGGTACCCAATTTGAATACAGTCCATCATTCAGCAATTTTAGTCTGTAGTACTAACTATGCAATATTTGCGTCGACATGTTGTTCTGGGCGGTCTGATTGCATAACTTCTTGTGGCGAATATTGAACCTGGTGTCTTAGCTCTATACGTGCTCTAAAGCTTTCAACCAGTGTGACACACATAGGCAGAATATTGAGCTTGCTACTTTAATTATATGAGACCGAATCAATGATGGATATTGTGACATGATTTTGTGACTTGAGTTTGTGCCATCTTTTGAATATTTTTGTGATATGAGATTGTGCAATCTCTTGAATATGTTTGTGACGTTTTACGCCACATCTTGAATATGTTTGTGATGTGAGTTTATGCCATCTCTTTAATATGTTTTTGATGTGAGTAGTTTGTGCCATCTCTTGAATAATTTCTGATGTAAGTTTGCGCCATCTCTTGAATATGTTTGTGACGTGAGATTATGACATCTCTTGAATACGTTTGTGATGTGAGTTTGTGCTGTCTCTTGTGAGTTTGTGCCATCTCTTGCGAGTTTGTGCCATCTCTTGAATAAATTTGTGACGTGACTTTGTGCCTTCTCTTGAATATGTTTCTGACGTGATTTGTGCCATCTTGGCCTGAAATTGTCAATAACAGGAGATTCATCAACAGAAATATCACACCGTATTGCACTGGCTGCCAACTCATTCAATAAACTATCAAATATATGGCATTCAAACACTAAAAAATAACACAAAACTCAAAATCTTCAACTCCTGCATAATTCCAACATTAACATATGAATGCGAAAGTTGGAAAGCAACATCAAAATTAGAGCAAAGACTAAACGCCTTTGAAAATAAATGTCTTAGGCGGCTACTGAACATATACGTTGGTCAGACTTCAAATCAAACACAGTCGTCAGACAAGAATCAAAATAAGAATATGTATCAACTTATATTAGAAATCGTCGCTGGAATTACACCGGACACGCACTACGAATGGATACTGAAAGACTCCCATGTCAATCTTTGATGTGGTCACCAAATGGCAAGAGAAAATGAGGAAGACCAAAAGAAACTTTACTTAGAACAATTACAAGGGAACTTTCGCCATCGGTATCGGAAACAATGAAGATCTAAAGCAAATTGCAATGAAACGAGAGACATGGAAATCTATGACATCCGCCCTATGTGCCGTCTTTGGCCTTAGAGGAATAACTAACTAACTGAAATTGTGCCATCTCTTGAATATGTTTTTGATGTGACTTTATGCTATCTTTGAATATGTTTGTGACTTGACATTATGCTTATCTTGAATAGGTACCTCAGTTTTGGTTGTGACATGCATCAGTGTTTCCATTGTCCTCATTCTCGCTGCACTTACCTGTATTTGCTGCCACAGGTAAGCCCTAGAGCCCCAAATATATATATATATATATATATATATATATATATATATATATATATATATATATATATATATATATATATATATATATATATATATATATATATATATATATATATATATATATATATACTTAAACACTGGCAGGTATAAGATTACTGAAGGCAACACTAGCATCTGGTTAAACACTGGCAGGTATATGAGTACTGAAGGTGAAACTTCTTCTTCTTTGTTCGTTCTCAAATTTCGGCAGATTATCAGGATGTAGTCCAGAGAACGGAATGCTCGTGTCATGGATTACGACAATGCTGCGATATATGTACTTTTCGGCCTGACATCCAAATTTAACATGGCTTTGGATCATATTTACCCTATGTGGAATGAGACAGCCAACTCTATCCCATAAACTCCTTTGTCGCCTATTACGATATCAATGGAAAGCAAACGGTGTTGCTATTCTTTGCTCCCCTCTCGGAATCCGGCAATGCAAAGGCGAGGTAAAGCTAGTTAAGCAATTTCTGGTCAAATCAATGGCTAGTACTGAAGGTGACACTAGTCTCACTAGTACCTGGTCAACTACTTGCAAGAAGATAAGTACTGAAGGTGACACTAGTTCCTGGTCAACTACCCGCAAGAAGATAAGTACTGAAGGTGACAATAGTTCCTGGTCAACTACTTACAAGAAGATAAGTACTGAAGGTGAAACTAGTTTCTGGTCAACTGCTTGCAAGAAGATAAGTACTGAAGGTGACAGTAGTTCCTGGTCAACTACCCGCAAGAAGATAAATACTGAAGATGAAACTAGTTTCTGGTCAACTACTTGCAAGAAGATAAGTACTGAAGGTGACACTAGTCTCACTAGTGACTGGTCAACCACTGACAGGCAGATAAGTACTGAAGGTGACACTAGTTACACTAATTCCTGGTCAACTGCTTGCAAGAAGATAAATACTGAAGGTGACACTAGTTTCTGGTCGACTACCTGCAAGAAGATAAGTACTGAAGGTGACACTAGTTCCTGGTCAACTACCTGCAAGAAGATAAGTACTGAAGGTGAAACTAGTCTCACTAGTTCCTGGTCAATTACGCGCAATAAAATAAGTACTGAAGGTGACACTAGTACTTTGTCAACTACCCGCAAGAAGATAATTACTGAAGGTGACACTAGTTCCTGGTCAACTACCCGCAAGAAGATAAGTACTGAAGGTGACACTAGTCTCACTAGTTCATGGTCAACTACCCGCAAGAAGATAAGTACTGAAGGTGACACTAGTTTCTGGTCAACTACCCGCAAGAAGATAAGTACTGAAGGTGACACTAGTTCCTGGTCAACTACTTGCAAGAAGATAAGTACTGAAGGTGACACTAGTTCCTGGTCAACTAATAGCAAGAAGATAAGTACTGAAGGTGACACTAGTTCCTGGTCAACTAATAGCAAGAAAAGTACTGAAGGTGACACTAGTTCCTGGTCAACTAATAGCAAGAAGATAAGTACTGAAGGTGACACTAGTTCCTGGTTAACTACCCGCAAGAAGATAAGTACTGAAGGTGACAATAGTTCCTGGTCAACTACTTGCAAGAAGATAAGTACTGAAGGTGGCAGTAGTTCCTGGTCAACTACTTGCAAGAAGATAAGTACTGAAGGTGACACTAGTACCTGGTCAACTACCCGCAGGAAGATAAGTACTGAAGGTGACACTAGTTTCTGGTCAACTACCCGCAAGAAGATAAGTACTGAAGGTGACACTAGTTCCTGGTCAATTACCTGCAAGAAGATAAGTACTTAACGTGACAATAGTCTCACTAGTACCTGGTCAACTACTTGCAAGAAGATAAGTACTGAAGGTGACAGTAGTTCCTGGTCAACTACTTGCAAGAAGATAAGTACTGAAGGTGACACTAGTTCCTGGTCAACTACCCGCAAGAAGATAAGTACTGAAGGTGACACTAGTCTCACTAGTTCATGGTCAACTACCCGCAAGAAGATAAGTACTGAAGGTGACACTAGTCTCACTAGTACCTGGTCAACCACTGACAGGCAGATAAGTACTGAAGGTGACACTAGTTACACTAATTCCTGGTGAACTGCTTGCAGGAAGATAATTACTCAAGGTGACACTAGTTACACTAATTCCTGGTCAACTGCTTGCAAGAAGATAAATACTGAAGGTGACACTAGTTTCTGGTCGACTACCTGCAAGAAGATAAGTACTGAAGGTGACACTAATTCCTGGTCAACTACCTGCAAGAAGATAAGTACTGAAGGTGAAACTAGTCTCAATAGTTCCTGGCCAATTACGCGCAATAAAATAAGTACTGAAGGTGACACTAGTAATTTGTCAACTACCCGCAAGAAGATAATTACTGAAGGTGACACTAGTTCCTGGTCAACTACCCGCAAGAAGATAAGTACTGAAGGTGACACTAGTCTCACTAGTTCATGGTCAACTACCCGCAAGAAGATAAGTACTGAAGGTGACACTAGTTTCTGGTCAACTAATAGCAAGAAGATAAGTACTGAAGGTGACACTAGTTCCTGGTCAACTAATAGTAAGAAGATAAGTACTGAAGGTGACACTAGTCTCACTAGTTCCTGGTCAACTACTTGCAAGAAGATAAGTACTGAAGGTGACACTAGTTCCTGGTCAACTAATAGCAAGAAGATAAGTACTGAAGGTGACACTAGTTCCTGGTCAACTAATAGCAAGAAGATAAGTACTGAAGGTGACACTAGTCTCACTAGTTCCTGGTCAACTACTTGCAAGAAGATAAGTACTGAAGGTGACACTAGTTCCTGGTCAACTACCCGCAAGAAGATAAGTACTGAAGGTGACACTAGTTCTTGGTCAACTACCCGCAAGAAGATAAGTACTGAAGGTGACACTAGTTCCTGGTCAACTACCCGCAAGAAGATAAATACTGAAGGTGACACTAGTTCCTGGTCAACTACCCGCAAGAAGATAAGTACTGAAGGTGACACTAGTTCCTGGTTAACTACCCGCAAGAAGATAAGTACTGAAGGTGACACTAGTTCCTGGTCAACTACTTACAAGAAGATAAGTACTGAAGGTGAAACTAGTTTCTGGTCAACTGCTTGCAAGAAGATAAGTACTGAAGGTGACAGTAGTTCCTGGTCAACTACTTGCAAGAAGATAAGTACTGAAGGTGAAACTAGTTTCTGGTCAACTGCTTGCAAGAAGATAAGTACTGAAGGTGACACTAGTTTCTGGTCAACTACCCGCAAGAAGATAAGTACTGAAGGTGACAATAGTCTCACTAGTACCTGGTCAACTACTTGCAAGAAGATAAGTACTGAAGGTGACACTAGTTCCTGGTCAACTACCCGCAAGAAGATAAGTACTGAAGGTGACACTAGTTTCTGGTCAACTACGCGCAAGAAGATAAGTACTGAAGGTGACACTAGTCTCACTAGTTCATGGTCAACTACCCGCAAAAAGATAAGTACTGAAGGTGACACTAGTCTCACTAGTACCTGGTCAACCACTGACAGGCAGATAAGTACTGAAAGTGACACTAGTTACACTAATTCCTGGTCAACTGCTTGCAAGAAGATAAATACTGAAGGTGACACTAGTTTCTGGTCGACTACCTGCAAGAAGATAAGTACTGAAGGTGACACTAGTTCCTGGTCAACTACCTGCAAGAAGATAAGTACTGAAGGTGAAACTAGTCTCACTAGTTCCTGGTCAATTACGCGCAATAAAATAAGTACTGAAGGTGACACTAGTACTTTGTCAACTACCCGCAAGAAGATAATTACTGAAGGTGACACTAGTTCCTGGTCAACTACCCGCAAGAAGATAAATACTGAAGGTGACACTAGTCTCACTAGTTCATGGTCAACTACCCGCAAGAAGATAAGTACTGAAGGTGACACTAGTTCCTGGTCAATTACCTGCAAGAAGATAAGTACTTAACGTGACAATAGTCTCACTAGTACCTGGTCAACTACTTGCAAGAAGATAAGTACTGAAGGTGACAGTAGTTCCTGGTCAACTACTTGCAAGAAGATAAGTACTGAAGGTGACACTAGTTCCTGGTCAACTACCCGCAAGAAGATAAGTACTGAAGGTGACACTAGTCTCACTAGTTCATGGTCAACTACCCGCAAGAAGATAAGTACTGAAGGTGACACTAGTCTCACTAGTACCTGGTCAACCACTGACAGGCAGATAAGTACTGAAGGTGACACTAGTTACACTAATTCCTGGTGAACTGCTTGCAGGAAGATAATTACTCAAGGTGACACTAGTTACACTAATTCCTGGTCAACTGCTTGCAAGAAGATAAATACTGAAGGTGACACTAGTTTCTGGTCGACTACCTGCAAGAAGATAAGTACTGAAGGTGACACTAATTCCTGGTCAACTACCTGCAAGAAGATAAGTACTGAAGGTGAAACTAGTCTCAATAGTTCCTGGCCAATTACGCGCAATAAAATAAGTACTGAAGGTGACACTAGTAATTTGTCAACTACCCGCAAGAAGATAATTACTGAAGGTGACACTAGTTCCTGGTCAACTACCCGCAAGAAGATAAGTACTGAAGGTGACACTAGTCTCACTAGTTCATGGTCAACTACCCGCAAGAAGATAAGTACTGAAGGTGACACTAGTTTCTGGTCAACTAATAGCAAGAAGATAAGTACTGAAGGTGACACTAGTTCCTGGTCAACTAATAGTAAGAAGATAAGTACTGAAGGTGACACTAGTCTCACTAGTTCCTGGTCAACTACTTGCAAGAAGATAAGTACTGAAGGTGACACTAGTTCCTGGTCAACTAATAGCAAGAAGATAAGTACTGAAGGTGACACTAGTTCCTGGTCAACTAATAGCAAGAAGATAAGTACTGAAGGTGACACTAGTCTCACTAGTTCCTGGTCAACTACTTGCAAGAAGATAAGTACTGAAGGTGACACTAGTTCCTGGTCAACTACCCGCAAGAAGATAAGTACTGAAGGTGACACTAGTTCTTGGTCAACTACCCGCAAGAAGATAAGTACTGAAGGTGACACTAGTTCCTGGTCAACTACCCGCAAGAAGATAAAACTGAAGGTGACACTAGTTCCTGGTCAACTACCCGCAAGAAGATAAGTACTGAAGGTGACACTAGTTCCTGGTTAACTACCCGCAAGAAGATAAGTACTGAAGGTGACACTAGTTCCTGGTCAACTACTTACAAGAAGATAAGTACTGAAGGTGAAACTAGTTTCTGGTCAACTGCTTGCAAGAAGATAAGTACTGAAGGTGACAGTAGTTCCTGGTCAACTACTTGCAAGAAGATAAGTACTGAAGGTGAAACTAGTTTCTGGTCAACTGCTTGCAAGAAGATAAGTACTGAAGGTGACACTAGTTTCTGGTCAACTACCCGCAAGAAGATAAGTACTGAAGGTGACAATAGTCTCACTAGTACCTGGTCAACTACTTGCAAGAAGATAAGTACTGAAGGTGACACTAGTTCCTGGTCAACTACCCGCAAGAAGATAAGTACTGAAGGTGACACTAGTTTCTGGTCAACTACGCGCAAGAAGATAAGTACTGAAGGTGACACTAGTCTCACTAGTTCATGGTCAACTACCCGCAAAAAGATAAGTACTGAAGGTGACACTAGTCTCACTAGTACCTGGTCAACCACTGACAGGCAGATAAGTACTGAAAGTGACACTAGTTACACTAATTCCTGGTCAACTGCTTGCAAGAAGATAAATACTGAAGGTGACACTAGTTTCTGGTCGACTACCTGCAAGAAGATAAGTACTGAAGGTGACACTAGTTCCTGGTCAACTACCTGCAAGAAGATAAGTACTGAAGGTGAAACTAGTCTCACTAGTTCCTGGTCAATTACGCGCAATAAAATAAGTACTGAAGGTGACACTAGTACTTTGTCAACTACCCGCAAGAAGATAATTACTGAAGGTGACACTAGTTCCTGGTCAACTACCCGCAAGAAGATAAATACTGAAGGTGACACTAGTCTCACTAGTTCATGGTCAACTACCCGCAAGAAGATAAGTACTGAAGGTGACACTAGTTTCTGGTCAACTACCCGCAAGAAGATAAGTACTGAAGGTGACACTAGTTCCTGGTCAACTACTTGCAAGAAGATAAGTACTGAAGGTGACACTAGTTCCTGGTCAACTAATAGCAAGAAGATAAGTACTGAAGGTGACACTAGTTCCTGGTCAACTAATAGCAAGAAAAGTACTGAAGGTGACACTAGTTCCTGGTCAACTAATAGCAAGAAGATAAGTACTGAAGGTGACACTAGTTCCTGGTTAACTACCCGCAAGAAGATAAGTACTGAAGGTGACAATAGTTCCTGGTCAACTACTTACAAGAAGATAAGTACTGAAGGTGAAACTAGTTTCTGGTTAACTGCTTGGAAGAAGATAAGTACTGAAGGTGAAAGTAGTTCCTGGTCAACTACTTGCAAGAAGATAAATACTGAAGTTGAAACTAGTTTCTGGTCAACTACTTGCAAGAAGATAAGTACTGAAGGTGACAGTAGTTCCTGGTCAACTACTTGCAAGAAGATAAGTACTGAAGGTGGCAGTAGTTCCTGGTCAACTACTTGCAAGAAGATAAGTACTGAAGGTGACACTAGTACCTGGTCAACTACCCGCAAGAACATAAGTACTGAAGGTGACACTAGTTTCTGGTCAACTACCCGCAAGAAGATAAGTACTGAAGGTGACACTAGTTCCTGGTCAACTACCTGCAAGAAGATAAGTACTTAACGTGACAATAGTCTCACTAGTACCTGGTCAACTACTTGCAAGAAGATAAGTACTGAAGGTGACAGTAGTTCCTGGTCAACTACTTGCAAGAAGATAAGTACTGAAGGTGACACTAGTTCCTGGTCAACTACCCGCAAGAAGATAAGTACTGAAGGTGACACTAGTTTCTGGTCAACTACGCGCAAGAAGATAAGTACTGAAGGTGACACTAGTAACTGGTACACTACCTGCAAGAAGATAAGTACTGAAGGTGACACTAGTCTCACTAGTTCATGGTCAACTACCCGCAAGAAGATAAGTACTGAAGGTGACACTAGTCTCACTAGTACCTGGTCAACCACTGACAGGCAGATAAGTACTGAAGGTGACACTAGTTACACTAATTCCTGGTCAACTGCTTGCAGGAAGATAATTACTCAAGGTGACACTAGCTACACTAATTCCTGGTCAACTGCTTGCAAGAAGATAAATACTGAAGGTGACACTAGTTTCTGGTCGATTACCTGCAAGAAGATAAGTACTGAAGGTGACACTAATTCCTGGTCAACTACCTGCAAGAAGATAAGTACTGAAGGTGAAACTAGTCTCACTAGTTCCTGGTCAATTACGCGCAATAAAATAAGTACTGAAGGTGACACTAGTACTTTGTCAACTACCCGCAAGAAGATAATTACTGAAGGTGACACTAGTTCCTGGTCAACTACCCGCAAGAAGATAAGTACTGAAGGTGACACTAGTCTCACTAGTTCATGGTCAACTACCCGCAAGAAGATAAGTACTGAAGGTGACACTAGTTTCTGGTCAACTAATAGCAATAAGATAAGTACTGAAGGTGACACTAGTTCCTGGTCAACTAATAGTAAGAAGATAAGTACTGAAGGTGACACTAGTCTCACTAGTTCCTGGTCAACTACTTGCAAGAAGATAAGTACTGAAGGTGACACTAGTTCCTGGTCAACTAATAGCAAGAAGATAAGTACTGAAGGTGACACTAGTTCCTGGTCAACTAATAGCAAGAAGATAAGTACTGAAGGTGACACTAGTCTCACTAGTTCCTGGTCAACTACTTGCAAGAAGATAAGTACTGAAGGTGACACTAGTTCCTGGTCAACTACTTGCAAGAAGATAAGTACTGAAGGTGACACTAGTTCATGGTCAACTACCCGCAAGAAGATATGTACTTAACGTGACACTAGTCTCACTAGTTTCTGGTCAACTGCTTGCAAAAAGATAAGTACTGAAGGTAACAGTAGTTCCTGGTCAACTACTTGCAAGAAGATAAGTACTGAAGGTGACACTAGTCTCACTAGTTCCTGGTCAACTACTTGCAAGAAGATAAGTACTGAAGGTGACACTAGTTCCTGGTCAACTACCCGCAAGAAGATAAGTACTGAAGGTGACACTAGTTCTTGGTCAACTACCCGCAAGAAGATAAGTACTGAAGGTGACACTAGTTCCTGGTCAACTACCCGCAAGAAGATAAATACTGAAGGTGACACTAGTTCCTGGTCAACTACCCGCAAGAAGATAAGTACTGAAGGTGACACTAGTTCCTGGTTAACTACCCGCAAGAAGATAAGTACTGAAGGTGACACTAGTTCCTGGTCAACTACTTACAAGAAGATAAGTACTGAAGGTGAAACTAGTTTCTGGTCAACTGCTTGCAAGAAGATAAGTACTGAAGGTGACAGTAGTTCCTGGTCAACTACTTGCAAGAAGATAAGTACTGAAGGTGAAACTAGTTTCTGGTCAACTGCTTGCAAGAAGATAAGTACTGAAGGTGACACTAGTTTCTGGTCAACTACCCGCAAGAAGATAAGTACTGAAGGTGACAATAGTCTCACTAGTACCTGGTCAACTACTTGCAAGAAGATAAGTACTGAAGGTGACACTAGTTCCTGGTCAACTACCCGCAAGAAGATAAGTACTGAAGGTGACACTAGTTTCTGGTCAACTACGCGCAAGAAGATAAGTACTGAAGGTGACACTAGTCTCACTAGTTCATGGTCAACTACCCGCAAAAAGATAAGTACTGAAGGTGACACTAGTACTTTGTCAACTACCCGCAAGAAGATAATTACTGAAGGTGACACTAGTTCCTGGTCAACTACCCGCAAGAAGATAAATACTGAAGGTGACACTAGTCTCACTAGTTCATGGTCAACTACCCGCAAGAAGATAAGTACTGAAGGTGACACTAGTTTCTGGTCAACTACCCGCAAGAAGATAAGTACTGAAGGTGACACTAGTTCCTGGTCAACTACTTGCAAGAAGATAAGTACTGAAGGTGACACTAGTTCCTGGTCAACTAATAGCAAGAAGATAAGTACTGAAGGTGACACTAGTTCCTGGTCAACTAATAGCAAGAAAAGTACTGAAGGTGACACTAGTTCCTGGTCAACTAATAGCAAGAAGATAAGTACTGAAGGTGACACTAGTTCCTGGTTAACTACCCGCAAGAAGATAAGTACTGAAGGTGACAATAGTTCCTGGTCAACTACTTACAAGAAGATAAGTACTGAAGGTGAAACTAGTTTCTGGTTAACTGCTTGGAAGAAGATAAGTACTGAAGGTGACAGTAGTTCCTGGTCAACTACTTGCAAGAAGATAAATACTGAAGTTGAAACTAGTTTCTGGTCAACTACTTGCAAGAAGATAAGTACTGAAGGTGACAGTAGTTCCTGGTCAACTACCTGCAAGAAGATAAGTACTGAAGGTGGCAGTAGTTCCTGGTCAACTACTTGCAAGAAGATAAGTACTGAAGGTGACACTAGTACCTGGTCAACTACCCTCAAGAACATAAGTACTGAAGGTGACACTAGTTTCTGGTCAACTACCCGCAAGAAGATAAGTACTGAAGGTGACACTAGTTCCTGGTCAACTACCTGCAAGAAGATAAGTACTTAACGTGACAATAGTCTCACTAGTACCTGGTCAACTACTTGCAAGAAGATAAGTACTGAAGGTGACAGTAGTTCCTGGTCAACTACTTGCAAGAAGATAAGTACTGAAGGTGACACTAGTTCCTGGTCAACTACCCGCAAGAAGATAAGTACTGAAGGTGACACTAGTTTCTGGTCAACTACGCGCAAGAAGATAAGTACTGAAGGTGACACTAGTAACTGGTACACTACCTGCAAGAAGATAAGTACTGAAGGTGACACTAGTCTCACTAGTTCATGGTCAACTACCCGCAAGAAGATAAGTACTGAAGGTGACACTAGTCTCACTAGTACCTGGTCAACCACTGACAGGCAGATAAGTACTGAAGGTGACACTAGTTACACTAATTCCTGGTCAACTGCTTGCAGGAAGATAATTACTCAAGGTGACACTAGTTACACTAATTCCTGGTCAACTGCTTGCAAGAAGATAAATACTGAAGGTGACACTAGTTTCTGGTCGACTACCTGCAAGAAGATAAGTACTGAAGGTGACACTAATTCCTGGTCAACTACCTGCAAGAAGATAAGTACTGAAGGTGAAACTAGTCTCACTAGTTCCTGGTCAATTACGCGCAATAAAATAAGTACTGAAGGTGACACTAGTACTTTGTCAACTACCCGCAAGAAGATAATTACTGAAGGTGACACTAGTTCCTGGTCAACTACCCGCAAGAAGATAAGTACTGAAGGTGACACTAGTCTCACTAGTTCATGGTCAACTACCCGCAAGAAGATAAGTACTGAAGGTGACACTAGTTTCTGGTCAACTAATAGCAAGAAGATAAGTACTGAAGGTGACACTAGTTCCTGGTCAACTAATAGTAAGAAGATAAGTACTGAAGGTGACACTAGTCTCACTAGTTCCTGGTCAACTACTTGCAAGAAGATAAGTACTGAAGGTGACACTAGTTCCTGGTCAACTAATAGCAAGAAGATAAGTACTGAAGGTGACACTAGTCTCACTAGTTCCTGGTCAACTACTTGCAAGAAGATAAGTACTGAAGGTGACACTAGTTCCTGGTCAACTACTTGCAAGAAGATAAGTACTGAAGGTGACACTAGTTCCTGGTCAACTAATAGCAAGAAGATAAGTACTGAAGGTGACACTAGTTCCTGGTCAACTAATAGCAAGAAGATAAGTACTGAAGGTGACACTAGTCTCACTAGTTCCTGGTCAACTACTTGCAAGAAGATAAGTACTGAAGGTGACACTAGTTCCTGGTCAACTACTTGCAAGAAGATAAGTACTGAAGGTGACACTAGTTCATGGTCAACTACCCGCAAGAATATATGTACTTAACGTGACACTAGTCTCACTAGTTTCTGGTCAACTGCTTGCAAAAAGATAAGTACTGAAGGTAACAGTAGTTCCTGGTCAACTACTTGCAAGAAGATAAGTACTGATGGTGACACTAGTCTTACTAGTTCTTGGTCAACTACTTGTAAGAAGATAAGTACTGAAGGTGACACTAATCTCACTAATTCCTGGTGACCACTGACAATGCAAAATAATGCTTGGCATGAGAACTTTGTGATGTGATTATAATTAAAGATTCAATTATCTTTACCTTAGAGCTGGGCACAAGAACTGGTACAGGTGATGGTACATTCGGGATTATGGAATAGGGAAGACACGAGTAAAGCATCGTTCATGGTCAAGAAACTGCTTTTTCTGCAATCTTCCATTAGCTCATCCATCAAGTTAAAAGCATTCGGTTGTTGTGTGAACCCACATTGTCTGCTCCAACAGAAAAAATGAGTCTTACTACTCACACTTGGACGATATATGTGTTGTCCAAATTGACCAATGTCCATGTCAAAGGACCCCCAGGCTCAAAAATAAATTCTGCAGGTCATGTCCACATTTAGGTAACTTGAGTACTAAAACCTGTCCATAAGGGACAGATCTGGAAATTAAGCTGTGGGGCAACCATGAGGACCTTCTGCTGGCGATTGAGTTCATAAAGGCGCCCTCCTGCATGTATAGACTTTGAGTATAGGAAACTACTCAAGCATAATTTTGATAGCTGCGTTTCTAATCTTGATTGTAATGTTTCTAATCTTGATTGTAATGTTTCTCGTGATTGCAGTGTTTCTAATGTTGATTGCAGCGTTTCTAGTCTTGATTGTTTTATTGATCGCTTTGATTGTAGTATTGCTGACATAGATAACAATGTTTCTAGTCTTACGTATATTATTGCTGTCTATATTTGTAATATTGTTGGCCTAGATCACAATATTTCGTCTTGTTTGTAGTGTTGCTAATCTTTATTATAGTGTTGCTACCTTTAGTTGTAATATTGCTAGTCTTGATGTGGATGTTTTAATGTGGGTGTCCCAACAGTGCTAAAAATATTTATTATATTTTGACCTCAAAATATTTATTCTATTTTTACCACAGAACAAGGGGTGGCAGCTTCAGCGACAATCGTCAGGACACTGTGCCTCTAGACGACCTACTAAGCAAACCTTCCCTAGCTGACCCGGAGTCAGTTTTCAGCGAGGCTGGGTCTTTCGAGTTCCCACGACCTGCTCGTGCTGGCAGCTGGTTACGTTTGTCAGGAGAAGACAGCAGTGTTATCCGAGAGTCCCTCAGTCTGTCTGCTATTAGCAGTGATGAGAAAGATCGCAGTAACTACCATTCACATTCTGGACAAAGTTACGTATTAGATGTTCAATCGAGCAATACTAACAGAGAGAGCATACCGAACCATAAACATGTCAAGACAGAACACACGCAGATTGAACAGCAAAATTCACACCAAAAGCACAGCATCAATAATAAAACCAATCAAGATCAAGATTTAGCTCCCCATAATATGCAAACAGTAATACAGTGTGCTCGATTAGATCATGAACTTACACATGAAGTTGGCAGATGTCGAAAAGTTTCTGTTCCTCCTAAAGTCTTCAGTCATAAAAATATCTCGGGGAAAGTTGGTTTGGATTCCTCATCTCTTCAAATTCACAGAGATTCCGTGACACCAGAGAGTGCGCCATTTCTCAGCTCGACTCGCTGCAGTTTTAGTCATGAAGTTGGTCACATTGTACACGGAAATAAAATACCTCGTACTAGTCTGCCCAGAACAGAAGAAACAGAAGATGGTTATAGCACATCATCATTTGCGTTTAATAACACTGAAGAGTACATACGTGGAGACACAGAGCTGTCGTTTCAAGTTGGAACAGGGCATAACAAAAATTCTAGTTTAGAAACTATTGTCATCAATGAGCGTCAGCAGACTATTGGTCCTAAAACTGACATCAAAACTGACAAGTCTGAACATGGAGACTTCCATCCAATCGATCAAATTGGAAATCCATTGCCCATAGCCACACCTTTATTTACAAATTGTGAAACACACAACACCTGTATCAGCAACACACCACTGCTTCGAGTGAACAGGAACAACACCAAATGTCTTATTGAAGATCCTCATGAGAATCATCATGGGCCAGTGCCCATGAGAAGATGTTTGTCGTGGATATATGATGACCAAGTCTGTACGGAACAACTCGCTAGACCTCACAGGAAGACTTTCAGCCTGAACTTAAAAATTGATGTTCATTTTGAAAGTATAACGGACTCTAATGAAAATCTCTCTACACTCATATGCACACCTATTACCGAATACAGTCAATGTGATAAACATGGAGTTAAAAAAAATTATGATCAACGTTCAACTTCAGATGTCTTGACAAAAGATATTACTTCCAGTAGTTTCATAAATACTAATCAAAATACAGACAAGATGGAAGAGAACTCAAAGGAAAAGTTACTGCAAAAATCTTTTGAATTAAAGTATAACAACTTGGATCGCGAATCATTGGACTTTGTTAAAAAGCGGCGATCGGAACCAACATTTGAAAACAGAAAGCGGCGATCTGAGCCAACATTTGAAAACAGCGCACTGAAAAACTGCAATATTCGACATGTTGGCAGATTTTCTGAAACAGAGTCACCAAATATGGCAGCTTATGAGATGGTACACGACCAGAGTCTATGTGGTCGACAGGCAAATCCAGACACAGGTACTGCAGGGGAGATGTGTAGCACCGCAAATAATATGAAATCTCAAAGTTATGTAACGAGAATCCGACAAGATGTTGGAGATAAAAGTAAGTTTTCCAGTAGTTATAGTGGTCAAGTGACAGCTCAAAGAATGACAGAAAAAAACACAGATCTCCAAAATGACGACACGACGTATTCATGTATAGAACTAGGTATTCAGGCAGATCATATTTCTAACAGCATAAATCTTCAACAATCAACACGAAATACTCCCAACATAGGTATGACTTTTGATGGAAGTAAAAATGCCAATATTTCTGTAAACAATGATGGTGAGAAAGTAACCAATAAAATCGCAAGTTGCCAAATGAGAAATGACTGTAAAAATATCAGCCATGATCAGTGTCTGAAGTCTGAGACTCATGTCGACAATTTCAGTGAAGAAGCGCAACTATATAATGAAAAACATCTCAGTTCAAGTATACGCAGCAGTGAAACAACTCTGACTACTGCAGACTTTAAGATGAACAAAAACAGTGCTAGTTGTCATGGGAATTGTGCCAATACTAACACAATCACAACAACGGACACTACTGCAGCCGACGCATCCGCTGTGATTAAGGACTATACTATAAACACTACAACAGAGTCAGTTTCACGTCCTGCAAAATGCACAATCTTAGATGAAGGTATGACAGAACGTCAATCGTGTGTTTCACATTCAGATATTGCACCTTCAATTGGTGCATATACAGGTGTATCACCTTCAATTGGTGCATATACAGGTGTATCACCTTCAATTGGTGCATATACAGGTGTATCACCTTTAATTGGTGCATATACAGGTGTATCACCTTCAATTAGGGCATCTACAGGTGTATCACCTTCAATTAGGGCATCTACAGGTGTATCCCCTTCAATTAGGGAATCTACAAGTGTGTCACCTTCAATTGGTGCATCTACAGGTGTGTCACCTTCAATTAGGGCATCTACAGGTGTATCACCTTCAATTAGGGCATCTACAGGTGTATCACCTTCAATTAGGGAATCTACAAGTGTGTCACCGTCAATTGGTGCATCTACAGGTGTGTCACCTTCAATTGGTGCATCTACAGGTGTGTCTCCTTCAATTTGTGTATCTACTGCTACTTTGCCCTCAGAAGTTGTAGGTTCAGGTGTTTCACCTTCAATTAGTGCATCTACAGGTGGTTTGTCTTCAGAAGTATGTGCAAGTGTTTCACCTTCAAATAGTGCAGTGACTGATATTATATGTACAGAAGTTGTAATTTCAGGTGTGTCACCTTCAAATGGTGCATCTACAGGCGTGTCACCTTCGATTGGTGTATCTACAGGTGTGTCACCTTCAGTTGGTGTAATTACAGATGTTTCATCTTCAAATAGTGTATTTACTGATATTGTACCTACAGATGTAAGTTTAAGTGTTCCTCCTACAAACACCTTATCTTGCAATATTTTACCTTTGGATGTTGCACTTACAAGTGTTTCACCTTCAGATGTTCGTGTGGTGAGCAGTGTACAGGATTGCTATAGGCGAACACAGACATTAAGAGAGAGATATGGTTGGGTTCATGCAGCAGCTGCTACTGAATCGATTCATGGTCACTCCCAGAGAGCTACATCATTGAAAATCCCCTCAACAGATACACGAGAACCACTGTGTACAACAGGTATACGAGAACCACTGTGTACAACAGATATACGAGAACCACTGTGTACAATGACATCGGGAAAAAACCAGCAACATAGAAAAGCAGTTTTGTTTCATGATATGTTGGATATAAGCAAGAGTTTCAGTTCTGATGGAGAACACATGAATCCCAGCAGCAACAACAACAACAGCAGCAATCCATCTGGAATAAATGACAGTAGTAACATTAACAAACATATATCTAGTAAATCTACAATGGAAGAATCTAACATTCAAGAGGGCAGACAACAAATAATTCAGCAAGCAGACGAAGGAAGTGACAATCAGGACCGTACACCGGGTTCTGTACATAAGCAAATGAATATAGTGACACTCAAACATGGCAGTGATGACTCGTTGACCGAATCTGAGAGTGACATCAAGGGTACAGAAGAAAACTCTGGTTTCTATAAAAAAAGACGAAGCATGCTTGATGAGGAGAATCAGATTTCAAGCCATGAGAAAGATAGATGTACTGTTACTATAAATATTCAAAGTGAAAGCTGCGCAAGTATTACGGAGACATCTGAACTGAGCGATGATAGTGACTATGACAATCCATGGGATAATCTTGATGATGCGGTCAAAAGGGCGTCTATTCGGTATAACAGACGGCCCAGTCGTATTGCTGCTGGAGACACAAAAACTCTCTTACTTAAATCTGCTGAAGACCTTGGAAGACTCATGGAAGAGGCTGAAAAAAGAAGGCAACTCCGTCAAGCGCGAAACTCGTGTCAAGTTACTTCACCTGAAATTATCACAGACAGTATGACTATACCATTAACCAGATTTTCTCCTTATAGACACACAGTCAAGGGCCTTACTTCTCAGCCACATATGAGCACATCGCATTCATCAGAAGACATGCTAGAAACTCACAACTTAACATCTCACAAACTGAATTTGTTACGCCAGGAAGATGGTACTGACAGTTGCAGCCACGGAATAGATGCTCGTAGACCAATGTCCTTGGCATCAAAGGTTAAGTCAAAAATTACCAGCCCAGAGACGAAGCAGAGAAAAAAATGACACTATTAACATTCCACATATGAAAATTATTCAGTATGGAAATTATTAAACTTTCATTAACTCTACAAATTGTGTGTAACAGAAGACCCGTAACAAGACTACAAGAACATTAACAAATAAATGAACCTTATTTAAAGCCATTTTCCTGAAAACTACTAGATAATTTTCAATGATTTTTTGCATGCAGTTTTAGAGTATTCATGACATAAAAATATTCTGATCAATAAAATCACAAAAATAACATATTTCATAGCTGATTTTTACAGTCTTTTTCAATCTAACTATATAGGTTTGGTGTTTATACATTATCAGATAGCATAGGAATTCCAAATATATACTCACTGAGCAAAACTGAAATCCGACAGTTAAAGCGTGAAACGGGGTAATGAAGTTTTGGTAATGACAAGAAACATACATAGGCGCGCACGCATGCACGCACGCACACACACAAATCGACGTTTCGACTGAAATGCCTTTATCAAGGATAGCATACATCAATGCATCAAAAACGGCAAGTGCGGACGACACAAATTGAGTTCACATGTCTAGTGAAATGGTCGGAAGGATAGAAATTAGGTAAGAGGTGGCACACACAGGAAATGTACAGAAATAGGAAATATACAAAACTAAATCTAAATATATGTGAAAGCGAGACAGACAAATGACGGAACAAGCCGATATGCGTATGTCCGGCGGTCATTAATTACCAAAGGCTTCAGAGTGCCAAATTCCACATTCGTATATATAGCGGTTCTCAAGCGCCAGACGTATCCGGTCGTCGGAGAAGCATGCTTTGATAGCCGTCACCTGAATATCCTGGACGCCCCGATGGCCTGTGTCATTGAAGTGAACGTCGACAGTATAGCCCGAATGATGTTTCATTCTGTGTGTGTACTCGAAGATTTGATCAGCAAGCCTCCTACCAGTCTCACCTATGTACGTCATGGTGCAGCGCTTGGAGATGATGGCGTAAATGACGCTATGAGACACAGAGGAGAAACTCTCCTCGATAGTGAAGGTGGCCTTGGGGAATATGGCGGACCGGGTCTGGGTAACATATGGACAAATATCGCATCTAGGGCGTTCGCAACTGATAGTGCCAGAATGATAGGAGACGTCAGGCCTAAGATTACTCCGGACAAGTAGATCCATGAGGTTCTTGTCCCGTCTGTACGCAACCACATAGAGGGGGGGGGGGCACAACACTTCACGCGTATCAGGATCCGACTGGAGAAGGGGAAGGTGTCAGAGTAGAACATTACGTACAGCAGCCCTATGCAGGTGGAAAGTAAGAAAACGTTTGAACCTGTGAGAGGAAGAAGACCTCAAAGGCCTCACCACTTCACAAACGCCGAAGACGAAGAAGTTGCAAGAATGGAAGGGAAATACGACACGTAGAAGGATATGAAGTATATAGGAGAATGCTGTGTGCATCAGTCGGTTTGTAGTGTACCGATGTGCTGTCAGGAAGGTTGGATAGTGATGGATATGTCCAGGAAGTTTACATGGGAGGTGAAGGTATCCGATGTGAACTTGATGGCCGAGTTAAATGTATCAATGAACTGAGTGAAGCGTGACAGTTCAGCCTCAGTCATGTCAGTGATACCGATCTCATCATCGATATACCTATGGAACATCAATGGGAAGGGCCCAGCATAGGACTCCCACACCTGGTGCTCAAGGTGGCCCATAAATAAGCAGGCATAGATGGGTCCCATCTTAGTAACCATAGCATCTTAGTAACTATGGACGTGTAAAGGGAGCATCTAGAAGAAAGATACGATAGGTATGAGCATAGGACAATGCAGTGGAGGCCAAGGTAAACGTAACAACAATTAGACTTACGTAAAACACAGGTTTATATTTCGTTTCAATGGGACACCACAGACTATATCTAAAAGACCATAAAGACTATATTACCCACTAGTTTTAGATATAGTCTGTGGTGTCCCATTGAAACGAAATATAAACCTGTGTTTTACGTAAGTTTAAGAAATATAGAAAGTTGTTCCACTAATTATTGAAAGACACAATCCAAGAAGTCCGAGGCTACCGATGGGCAGGAACACGCAGAGACAATAGGTCTGTCACGGTTAGAAGGCTTGTGAATTTTAGGAAGCATATATAATGCAAGCCTACCAACGGTGCTCTCCTTGAGACAAATAGCGGCCGAGGTGGCAGGGAGAAGGTTGCCAGTGATCAACCCCTTAATAGTGGTAAAGACTGTGTCATTGTGGTCAACAATAAGGCCTTTAATTTTCTTGCATGTATTGGCGCTGTAGAACACGGGGTTGGACAGATGTACCTGTTCCTCTTGCGGTATAGATCCTTACGCCAGACGACAACCGCGCTACCCTTGTCTGCAGGCTTGATGACGATATCGTCCCGGCTGTGAAGTTTCCTGAGAACACTGGACTCAGCCGGGGAGATGTTGGTACGTCCAAGGCCGGTGAAGCAGAGGCGTTAAATGTCACGCTGGGTGTCCTCAATGTAGCGGTCTATGTCCGGGATTCACCCTCCTTGAATGTCCAGTCATGCTTTTAGCCACGAATCTTGGGCACTGATTCTAGTATGATGATTCTGTACACATATTCTGTTAAGATGATTCTGTACACATATTCTGTTAAGATGATTATGTACACATATACTGTTATAATGATTCTGGGACACTGATCTTTGTATGATGATTCTAGGCCACTGATCCTGGTATGATAATTTCAACCAATCAACACTCTGGAGTACTTATCAACCAAGCAAAGGCAGGTTCTTCTTCTTCTTCTTCTTCTTCTGCGTTCGTTCTCAAACTTCTGCAGATTAGCAGGATGTAGTCCCGAGAATGGAATGCGTCGTGTGATGGTTTACAGCATTGCTGCGATATCTGCGCTTTCGGCATGACACATCCGACTTCAGCATGGCTTTGGGTCACTGACCCTATATATGATGGGACAGCCAACTCCATTCCATAACCCCCGTAGTCGCCTCTTACGACATGCTGGAAGGTAAACAATGTTGCTATTCTTTGCTCCCCTTTCGGGCTCCGGCAACACACGGGCGGGATGATGATTCTGGGGCACTGATACTGGTATGATGACTGGGGCACTGATCCTGGTATGATGACTGGGGCACTGATCCTGGTATGATTATTCTGGGGCACTGATCCTGGTATGATGACTGGGGCACTGATCCTGGTATGATGATTCTTGGGCACTGATCCTGGTATGATGACTGGGACACTGATCCTGGCATGATGACTGGGACACTGATCCTGGTATGATGACTGGGGCACTGATCCTGGTATGATGACTGGGACACTGATCCTGGTATGATGACTGGGACACTGATCCTGGTATGATGACTGGGGCACTGATCCTGGTATGATGACTGGGACACTGATCCTGGTATGATGACTGGGGCACTGATCCTGGTATGATGACTGGGGCACTGATCCTGGAATGATGACTGGGACACTGATCCTGGTATGATGACGGGGACACTGATCCTGGTATGATGACTGGGACACTGATCCTGGTATGATGACTGAGGCACTGATCCTGGTATGATGACTGGGACACTGATCCTGGTATGATGACTGGGAAACTGATCCTGGTATGATGACTGGGGCACTGATCCTGGTATGATGACTGGGGCACTGATCCTGGAATGATGACTGGGACACTGATCCTGGTATGATGACTGAGGCACTGATCCTGGTATGATGACTGGGACACTGATCCTGGTATGATGACTGGGGCACTGATCCTGGTATGATGACTGGGACACTGATCCTGGTATGATGACTGGGTCACTGATCCTGGTATGATGACTGGGAAACTGATCCTGGTATGATGACTGGGGCACTGATCCTGGTATGATGACTGGGACACTGATCCTGGTATGATGACTGGGACACTGATCCTGGTATGATGACTGGGACAGTGATCCTGGTATGATGACTGGGACACTGATCCTGGTATGATGACTGGGACACTGATCCTGGTATGATGATTCTGAGACACTGATCAACCAAGAAAAGGCAGATGCTAATTCTGGGTCACTAATCAACCGATCAAATGCAGATGATGATTCTTTGAGGCACTGTTCAATTAAGCACAGGCAGAGGTTAAATTGTTCTCCCAAATCACATAGTCTACTACAACACCGACTGTGGAGTGAGAGGACATAGCATAATCATTATGATAATTGTGCCAATGTGTGCGATTCAAGTTTTTGCTTTCGTAAACACGTTGATCATGTTATTGCAAAAACCAGCAAAGGTCTGTTCTTTCACAGCTTCTAATCCTGGATGAGGCTTATGTTCTTCCTGTTATTAAGTGTACATACGCCATCATCACCGTCAGTCAAATACAGGTTGACTGGATGGAGATAATTCAGAATAAAGTGGTGTTCATTATCCTAGGTTGTGCAAGGAACACACGCTGTGTGGATATAATGCTTCTTCTTGATTTTCCAAGCATATTTCACAAAATTGACACACTGTAATTCTAACTGAATTTTCAAAAGTGGATGTAAAAATGGTCATCATCACTTGTGATGGACGAACACACGCACACACAACTCATAGTAAGTTCTGACACAGGTATCCCCGCTACATATAAAGCTACAGGGAATGGGGGCAAGCTTAAAAGAGGCAAATTGTTTATGGAGCACACTGACGATATTGTTAGACAGATTCATTATCCTGAAGGCAGTAACCCAGGTGAGGAATCTACTCCAGTATACAGTAACCCAGGTGAGAAATCTACTCCAGTATACAGTAACCCAGGTGAGAAATCTACTCCAGTAGACAGTAACCCAGGTGAGGAATCTACTCCAGTATACAGTAACCCAGGTGAGGAATCTACTCCAGTATACAGTAACCCAGGTGAGAAATCTACTCCAGTATACAGTAACCCAGGTGAGAAATCTACTCCAGTAGACAGTAACCAGGGTGAGAAATCTACTCCTGTAGACAGTAACCCAGGTGAGGAATCTACTCCAGTATACAGTAACCAGGGTGAGAAATCTACTCCAGTAGACAGTAACCAGGGTGAGAAGTCTACTCCAGTAGACAGTAACCCAGGTGAGGAATCTACTCCAGTAGACAGTAACCAGGGTGAGTTATCTACTCCAGTAGACAGTAACCAGGGTGCGAAATCTACTCCAATAGGCAGTAACCCAGGTGAGGAATCTACTACAGTAGACAGTAACCCAGGTGAGGAATCTACTCCAGTAGACAGTAACCAGGGTGAGAAATCTACTCCAATAGGCAGTAACCCAGGTGAGAAATCTACTCCAGTATACAGTAACCCAGGTGAGGAATCTACTCCAGTAGACAGTAACCAGGGTGAGAAATCTACTCCAATAGGCAGTAACCCAGGTGAGGAATCTACTCCAGTAGGCAGTAAAGCAGGTGAGGAATCTACTCCAGTAGGCAGTAACCAGGGTGAGAAATCTGCTTCAGTGGGTAGTAATCCAGTAGGCAGTAAATTCAGGTGAGGAATATGCTCCGGTAGGTAATAATTCAGTAGGTAGTAAATTCAGGTGAGGAATATGCTCCGGTAGGTAATAATCCAGTAGGTAGTACATTCAGGTGAGGAATATGCTCCGGTAGGTTATAATCCAGTAGGTAGTACATTCAGGTGAGGAATATGCTCCGGTATGTAGTAATCCAGTATGTACTAAATTCAGGTGAGGAATATGCTCCGGTAGGTAATAATCCAGTAGGTAGTAAATTCAGGTAAGGAATATGATCCGGTAGGTTATAATCCAGTAGGTAGTAAATTCAGGTAAGGAATATGATCCGGTAGGTAATAATCCAGTAGGCAGTAAATCCAGGTGAGGAATATGTTCCGGTAGGTAGTAATCAAGTATGCAGTAAATTCAGGTGAGGAATATTCTCCAGTAGGTAGTAGGCCTTATCTTTGTTTCTTGACAAACATACATACCTAGTGACATTCCCATATATGCTTTGGTTGTCGCTCCATTAGCCATCTAAACGTGTATACGTTCAGTGTCCCAGTCAATTGCTCATTGCGCGTCCCTCTGATCAATCCGAAGAAGAAGCACTTTCTACCATCGCCTCTAGTCCCTCCCATTTTTACCATTCTCCGAATATGTACATTTTCTCGTTCGACCTCGTCTTTTCCTAGGGTATCCATGACTGCTCTAATCAATTCAATCATGTCTCTTCTTATCTCAGTGCCATTCGCCAAAGCTTTACCAGCCAACACGTCAACTCTTTCGTTTTCCCTGACCCCAGCATGACATGGACAGTAGATCCATGTAATACTCTGTGCGTTGTTGAGAATAGTAACCCATTCATGTCTAATCCAGTAGGCAGTAATAAACGCGAGGAATGTCTTCCAGTAGCCAGTAATCCAGTAGGCAGTAATCCAGGTGAGGAATCTGTCCCCAAAGTTTAATCAAGAGGTTTTCATGGTCATAATTACACTTAATAGAGAGTAAACGGTAAAGGAAGGTTCCATGGTAGCAACCTGCCGTCGGGGATATAGATAACTCTTCATGTACTAGGCCACATTAACTATTAGGTGGGGTGGTCAGTTCCCTTCCTTGCTGTCTCTACCTCCCCTAACTCACGCGTCAGGTACTAATTTACAGCTGAGTCGACTGGAGGAGTGGTCGTGTCAATCGAAAAATCACGACCCTGACTTTTGTGTGTGTCGTAATAGAGAGCATAATCAGGTGATTGTTGATACAGAGGTGAAGGCACTCATCTCTTAACATAGTGATGATGCATATGTCCATATGCTGTGATTTATACGTATGTGTCGCTCATAATAAACCACTAAAACGGTAGAATTGTAACTTTACTGCTAGATCACGGGAAAGAATATTTCACAAAGCCAGTGAGGCCTTCATCGCAATTCAATACGTACGCTAACGACGGAGGTGTTTGGTGTAATGAAAACCATAAACTGTCAGTGATCGCAAACATATTCTCATTATGAGGCTCATGCATGCATACTCATAGCATACTGAGTGACTCAATGAAACCTAATACTAATTAGAATATAAATAAATAGACATAGCTGTTGGAAATATTTTACAAATTTATAACAAAACAATCTCTAAATTTGGTTGGTAGTTATATTTACATTTAATTTTTTTGTTTACATGGTTTCCAGGAAATGCAAAGTTCCGGAAATACCGTAAAATTTATCTCCCTTTTTTTGTATAGTTCTGTGAGAGCAGGTATGTCAAAGTTTGAATGTCTTCATAATATCCAATAACATCCTAACAAATATGTGTACTTGCAATAGAACATTAATTGTGCATCTATCATTGAACAGTGCATCATTGTTTACCTGTACTTTAAGCAATATTTAACACGTACATTTAAAAGAGGATACTTATGACATTTCCTCCTATACTATCATCAAATTATTAGTGCTAAGGTAATTTTTTAACAACCGATATTCATGTATCATGAAGTATTTCAATTTGTGCAAGATAGCAGTGTTTTAGAGCAAGAGGAGTAAGTAGTTTGCTAACATTTTGAGTACAACCTTACAGGCCGAACAAAAGAGGTTCATACTGTACTGTCCTGCATAGAGACTGGTAGCGAGAGTGCACAATCATCTAGAACATTTATTTATATAATTTATTCATATTATATCCTAGTTTTGGTCTTGGTCCTCAGTCCACTAAGATTGACCAAGGTCTAAAATATACTGGTAATGATTTATACTGTGGAATCCTGTTTATTATAAAAATGAATGGACAAGCTAAATATTGCTAAAAGGAAAATAATTTAATAAACTTTAGCAATGGTAAGAAGCAAGGTCTTTTCTTCCATTTGCTACATAGTATACATACTTAACATACCTGTACTCACATGAAAAATATTGGCCTATGCAACAAGTCCATATCAATGGATACTAGAAAATGTGTCTTCAAATGCTACATTGAACCAGTGCTACTCTATATGAATGGAAGTGAAGTATGGACAATAAATAAATCACAAAAAATCATTTGAGATGTGGGTTATTCAAAGAATGTACAGACAGTTATGCATTCCTTGGACAACAAAGTTAACTAATGAAAAATAAAATGTCTTAGAAGGATGCATGTGAAAAGATGCATTATTGATAATATATTATAAGAAAAAAAAGTCAACATTTATTGGGCACATAATGAGAAGAGGAGGCATTGAGAATATAGTGACAACAGGAAAGATAGAAGGGAAAAGATCAAGGGGAAGACCTAGAAAAAAGATATTGGACAGTTTTACTAGATGGCTTTGATTGACGATACCAACAGAGATGATGATATTATATGGGAGATTGATGTACAATGAGGAATATGATCGCTATTTGGCACGACACTTGATGATGATGTACTCACATAAAATATGAGTGTAACACATTGCAACCTTTCTCCAGAGATGTTGCCATCTTTAAAAACCTGAAACCACCAGGTCAAATTTCACAGTGACCATAGATACGACGAATGCACCCTCTTGTCCACCAGGTACCAGAGTATTTGGAGAGATATAATTCATTCATCATTCAGTGCGGTTGCAGAAGCAAAGATTAGCATCAGCCATTACCATAAATTCTATGTTAAACAAGACCGTACAACCAGGATTTAAACTCATGAACTCTTCAGCACAAAGCAAACTGCGTAACCAGTTAGAGATAGTGACTAAAGTTGATGTACTCCCTGATGTAGGCATAGCTGAGATCTTGTCACGGGCAGAAGCATACTTGGAGAACTGATGAAGCCGGGGAAACCAGATTGAGTTATGTTGATATAAAGTATGACAGGATAAGCAGGATCCTGATCAAATCTGCCATGTATGCTCCTTTCATTTGTATAACTCTCAAACTAGATGCTAACACTGTTTTTACTGTCAGTAACACTTTTCTTGAACATCCTAGAACTTGTATTATTTCATGGCAGAGTGTCAAGATGGTTCATATGAATGTGTTGGCTGATGCTCTCAATGCCATATCGAAAGCTGAGAAACGTGGAAAACGTCAAGTTTTGCTAAGACCTGCATCAAAAGTTATTGTTCGATTCCTCTGTGTCATGATGAAACACGGTAAGTACTCATTTATAGTGAGAATGATATGCTGGTTCTATTGGGTCAAGATGTGTTTGTTTGAACATGTGGGTCATTCTTGGTTATTGATGCTCATTGTATGGACAATTTTACTGCAGTTTGTTCTGTCTTGTTCATTTCATCGTTAAAAAAAAAAAAAGAGTGCAGGTTGTCATTAAAAACAATTATTTCTGTTTAACACCACAACCCTTTATGAAAATAAATGCAACAGAATATGCATCAGAATGTGTGGGTGGTTGTGGATTAGATGTTGTCACAACAGAATATGTGGGTGGTTGTGGATTAGATGTTGTCACAACAGAATATGTGTTTACTTGTGGGTGGTTGTGGATTAGATGTTGTCACAACAGAATATGTGTTTACTTGTGGGTGGTTGTTTATTAGATGTTGTCACAACAGAATATGCGTTTGCTTGTGGGTGGTTGTTTATTAGATGTCACAACAGAATATGTGTTTGCTTGTGGGTGGTTGTTTATTAGATGTTGTCACAACAGAATATGTGTTTGCTTGTGGGTGGTTGTTTATTAGATGATGTCACAACATATGTGTTTGTTTGTGGGTGGTTGTTTATTAGATGTTGTCACAACAGAATATGTGTTTACTTGTGGGTGGTTGTGGATTAGATGTCACAACAGAATGGACAAACAATGGTAGCAATTTTGTAGAAAAGCTTACATGTCACATTACATTTACATTCAGAAAATATGACTGATGAAATGTTAAAAACTATTCATATCAATTGCCTGTGTGACAGCCAGGGACCTGAACTTCTAGTTCAGGATGTGACAACCAAGGGCCTGGACTTCTAGTTCAGAGTGTGACAATCAGGGGCCTGGACTTCTAGTTCAGGATGCAAAGAATAGTACCACTCTTTCCAGGCATGGTGTAGGAGGTGACTAAGAAAGGTTGGGGGATATTCTGACAACCTGTCATCTTAAAAAATTATTACATGTTGTCTCAATCTATTATTTTGTCTATCAAAGAATTTCCATGGATGATGAATGTATGCACAAGCACACATCCAAACATCCATCCAATATGAGTATGGATGTTGCTTCAGTTATGCAATTGAGAACTTGTGCTTTTGTTGGAAAGGCTATGGGCTGTCAAGAGTTACCTGGGTTGTCACTGCTAAAGGGGTTATTGCATTCATTATCATTCAATTTAAAGACATTTGTCAACATTGAGGACACAATAATATTCTAATAATTGAACACTTGATTAACAGAATATCAGAGAAGTGATAAGAATTATGCTAGTTTGTGGTGATGAAGCTGTAGGTACACAATGTTGGCTGGAAGATTTTACATATTCATTTTACAACCAAAACAAAAAAGAAAGTGTTAGTTAGTCGTCGGATCATCATCACTGCAAACTGGACACATCCGTAGTTGCTCCGATCTCTCCTTGAGTGTATCCGCCATCACACTTCTGCTGACAGTACCTATCATATGCTTGTTGACCATCACTCTTCTGCGCCCTCCAAAATGTTCACCTCTAGCAACACCGCATTTCAATCCCTGATCTTTCATCCTAGCCATTGAAAAGGAATCATCATCCACATTAGTCTCACTCTCGCGTGTTATATCTCTTAAGGAGTTCAAAACGTCAGCACGATCCATTGCCCCATCGCCCTGTGCCACAATCGCACACGATGCCAGTTGATCCGCTCTTTCATTGCCTCAAACACCCACATGTCCCGGCACGAAAATATTTGTAACCGCTTTCAAGCTCGCATTTCTCAAGGCCTCAATCCACTGTTCGCGAACGAGACCCACTTGTACCTTCTTAATCATACTCATAGAGTCACTCAAGATGCAGACCTGCATTACCTTCTGTGTGCGTAGCAACTCAAATGCCTTGGTCACCGCCATAGTCTCCATGGTCATACTACTCGTAGTGACCGCAAAGGCACCCCTTTCCTCCTTGATCGTTTTACCTGCGCACTGAGCTGTAAAGGCCCAAGCACTGCGAACATGCCTAATTACAGATCCATCAGTGTATATAATCACATCCCCCTCTTTGGTATTCTCACTGATTAAAGCCTGCACTTCTTTCTCCACAGCTGTGGGACACCATTCTCTGCATTTCCTGCTAAGTGATATTACTACTCTCAAACAAGTTTCGAAATCTGTGGGTAGACCTATCCATTCCGCACTTGCTGCCACATCCTGTAATCTGCACACGCTTTGTATTACATCCTCAGCATGTCCCATCCACGACCTTCCTCTCTTGAGTCTGCTGCCTTTAACTTTCTGTATTTCGGAATGCAATGGGTGTTCCTTATCTGCATGTATTTGAAGGTACGCCCGTGCACGGCAATACTGTAATCTATGCTCAGCTGTTGGGCAGTCAAGTAGGTATCGCATAGCTCTTGTCGATGTATCTCTTGTGCATCCCAGAATGATACGCATTGCGGCATTCTTGACTCTATCCAGTCTTTCGATCTGAGTTTGGCTAAGAGTCAGAATTGCCAGTGCATATTCCACCACAGCCACAACCAAACCCTGGTACAAAAGAAATAACAATCTTTGCTCACACTGTGCAGCAGCCATAACCTTCATTGCTGCTAAGCCTTTGCCTGCACTTATAATAATGTGGTCAACATGTTCCCTGAAACTCAGGCTTCTGTCAAAAAACACACCCAGATATCTCATTGTGCTAGTTCTTTCTAAACTTTTCCCGGACATCGAAATCGAAAACCACGTCGCGAATGCCTTAGACGGATTAACCACTGCTCCCGTATCTCGACACCAATTTGTCACATCTGTCCAGCTCCTTCTGTAGTTCCACAACGCACTCTTCTCAATTTCTGCCCTGTCTATACACCAGATCGCCTCTATGTGCTATACTTTTCAATGTATACACAGTACATATCGCTGGCAATCAAATCACAGGTGTTGGCAGAACGATGTCATATGCCGATGAAAAGAAAGTGTATTCAGTTGGATGTCTTTTAAAACAATGATCATAATGTCAAGAGGGGACGTTGCTAAAGAAAGACTGCTATACAGGTAGCTAGAACAGTCTCAACAATTAGAGGTGATGGTGTCTGTCATAGGAACCAGCAACATTTAGCATTCGTATGAGACAGAACAATGGACCTTGTCACCTTTATATGCTGAAAGAGCGACTTATTAACCTTTAGCAAGCCAGATTAAAAAATACGAAACGTCTCCCTGCCACCGGATTCTTTTTTGAAAATTTGCATTATTGATGGTGACTGTTTTGAAAATGTGATAATTTTTTGGTTGTTAGAGATATTTAAATAATATTTGCACATATAAATAAAGAATTGAATTATGCATATATTGGTGTAATTTATGTACGTGTGTTGTGATACCAGACGTATGAGAAAGTGGTAAAGACGTTTTTCACAAAAAACATTTTATAACAAATAAAGAGGGAAAAAATAAGAAAAAATAATAACGTACCTTACATATCGAATTCCTTGGCAACACTGTAAACTAAATCACGCAAATCTGTTGTATTTATGTTCTTTCACTGCGAAATTATCAAAATATAGCCGGGGGAACTGTATAAAACATGTAGATTTGCAGTAAAATTGTTCTTTGAGCTTAGGCCTAGAGTTATTTTTTCTGCCACTTCAAAATATTCGATATCAAACGTACAAGTCCCCAAATCAGCACGGCATTCTGTATTCACTGCTGTGAAACTAAATAACCTAATAATCCATGATTCAAGCCACGATTCAATGTTATTTTATTTGAAATACGATGAAATAAAAGTCTGTAAAACCGATCCATTATCATGGCATCGTACCGGTGTACAGATGTGGTCAGATTAATTGCTCTTAAACTTTTACGAATAGCTAGCCATTCTCAAAAAGATCATGTCGGAAGTGAGGGATGTACCGGCTTCGATTGCGCATGTCCCCAGCTATGTGCACGGACTGTGGTACGTGTAAATCTCACGATATTATCGTTGGGTGGGCCGGACCGCCAAAAGCGCGCGCGGCCATTTTGTTTCTCTGCGGCTGCGATTGATATAGGCTCGGTGAAGGTTAAAGACACCTGGATAGATATATATTAACATGGCTTGGCAGCTACAGATAAATGTAAAATGTATGTCCACATGAAAACCTAGAAACTCCTTTGAGAAACTAACTCAGATGAGGAGGGGGCATAAATATCTCGAAATGAACCGTTTTGTTTATGATGTGTACTGGAATAATAGATGCAGACGATATGCACTCAAGATTATGAAGAATTGTAATTCCAGTGCATCTTAGCTGGACACATTTTAAACACCATATTAAGAAGGAAGTTGATTTTTTCAGCCATCTGAAGAGACACAAAGGCTTGGAGGGGGCGATAGAAGGCAGTAGAGATAAATGTTGACCAAGATCCTGCTGGACTAGTAGAGGTGGTAAAACTTGCCAGAGATTTCAGGAGATTCATAAGGAAGACCTATGTTCTAGAAAGAATACATCTCATGATGATGACTTAGTTCAATGCTTGTATGTTTGCTGTATTCTGAATAATCTCATGTTCTCCATGCTATGATAGTTTAAATTCTAAACTGCCATGTGGATTTGATCATTTGTAAATATGCCTTTGCAGGTTACATTGGGGAGTTTGAGCAAATTGATGATCATAGAAGTGGCAAAATAGTAGTTAACCTTACAGGCAGATTAAATAAGGTACACACTTAGTTGTGACAAGTAACTTTTTGTTGTGATTTTATTATGTTGCCTTAATTCATGTATTTGTCCTGTACATAAAGTGCTCTACAGTTTGCATTCTCCACTTTTCTGATTATTAGTCTGATTGCTATTCCTAGCTCGTTCACTATGGTAGACTTGTCATAATGACATCTATTCTGGACAGGTTTGCATCAAATGTGCCTAGTCAGATTTGATGGGTGAGACAATTTCAGATCTTTGCAAGTGATCGCTCATTTATACTGTGATCTACGGATTTTGGTTGGAATTGTGGACTTGTGTGAATTTTCGGTGAAAAATGTATTTAACCTTTATCATGCTGTCAGTGACTAGTCAGTCACCAGACTTGTGTATTACATGCACTGTAGTCAACTTGAGCGACACGTTGCTATGCACCTCTTCAATAAAGAAATCAAGACTGTAAACTAACGTTATTCATCCAGGTAACAAAGGAATTGAATGTAGACCTGCCGAATATGGATGTGTCTGGCCATTGACACAAATAAAATGGCGACACAAACACATTTCTATTCTCTGGACTACATCCTTCTGGAAATCTAATAGGACCATATCCAGTGTGCGTTTGAGAATGAACGATAAAGAAGAAGAAGAATGTAGACGTTTTACTGTTTCTTTTATTTTTCTTTCGTTCATTTGAAACATATCTAATGCTTTCCGTTCTCCGGACTACATCCTGCTAATCTGCAGGAGTTTGAGAACGAACGCAGAAGAAGAAGAAACATGTCTATAATTGTAATTCTGTCACCTGAATAAAACGCAGTCTTTTGTAGTTCATACAGTGTCCCATTGAGTTTTGATGCCAGTGTTGTTTTCTCTGGCCAATATGTCTGTCTCAGTGTTTCATGCTCAGAACACTCTTGAAGTATATGTTTGGCACTCTGTGCTGCCTGTCCACATGTACACATGGCCGTGTTGCCAATCTTGAACTTTGTGTACATGTGACTGCGGAGTCAGTTGTGTCCTGTTCTGAGACATAGAATTATAACTTGTTCTGATCTGTTCATAATGAGATAGTCATCTTGTGTTTGTGGCTTTCTTATTGACTTGATAATCTGTTTTTCTGATGGTAGGTGATTGGTATATCTGGCTGGTCTTCGGCAGCACCCTTCTTAGCCAGTTGGTCTGCTTTTTCATTTCCTGGTATTTCACAGTGAGAGGGTATCCACTGCATGGTTACCCTATAAGACAATTCATGAAGTAGTTTTTGCAAGTCTGTTAGTTTTTAAAACTGGAGAGCTTGAAGCACTGACCTAGCATCTGTCAGGAATACCACAGGCTGTAGGTCAGAGTTGGAGTTCAGCAGTTTTTTAGTTGCCACACTAATTGCCTGGATTTCTGCATCATAATTATTGCAGAATTTCCCTGTTGGTGTTCTGATCTTATCTCTAGGCTTATGTTGATATTCTATATGTACACCTGCACCTCCATTCCTCACTGCATTCTGTGCTGACCCATATATCTTGTGGATATTCCTCATCCAGGAAACTGAGGGTGACTGTCCTTCGCTGCACATGGGTCTGAATGTATATTGGCATTCCATGCCTTTCACTCCAAGGTGTTTGTTCTGGTACAGACCTTTAGGGCTGTTAGCTTCAGGCAGGTCTGTAAGTTGTCTACGGAGTCGCTTAGCTTGGTGGAAAATCTACTTCTTTTCAGTTGCACCATTGCTAGATTTTGGAATCTTTCCTTCATTGGATGACTTGGTTGGCATACACTGAAACTTTTCTGCTTGAATTAGTACTTTTGTGTCTCTGTGTTCGCCAAGTGTTTGCATTCTTCCCATTTTCTGGATGGCAGAAAGATGCTTGAGGATTTTGTCTGCCTACATACCACACATTAATAAGCATGAAAATGGCAGGAGATGTTTGAGAAATTGTCTGCCTACATACCATATATTAGTAAGCATGAAAATAGCTCATTTTGCTGGAGGCATAAAAGGAGAAAATAATGGCTAAAAGTACTTTCAATGACATGAGGAAAATATTAACATCTAAACAAATTACAAAGTCAAAAATGAGAATGATAAAATGCTACATCTATTCTATATTAATTTATGGCTGAGAAACATGGAGAATAAATAAACTGTTAAAAGACAGAATTGATGCCTTTGTAATGTGGATATATAGAATTCATCCATTTATTGTCTCTAAATTTGTTTGAGAACTTTATTGAAAATTTGGGAGAACTTAATGGAAAGAGAAGAAAACAAAGAGGTTCTAACAACACTTAATTTGAAGAAAGAATTATTAAAGGAAATAAAGATAAGCAAATTGAAGTCCTTACTTGAGGGTAATAAAGTCATAGGGAAGCAAATAAGACGCAGACATAGATACAAGTACGAGAGTAACATCACAAAATGGGCATCGGAGTGCAAGTCTTCTTTGCAGAGATGGCACTTGATGATGATGTATACTTTTTATTGTGTTGAATATTTTACCATCATATAAAAAAGAAAGAAAATGAAAAAGATTTTGCAGAAAACTCCATGTCGTTACTTTGTGTGTATTGCTACTGTCATTATATAATCTGATTTCTAGTGTGGTGTGGTCAGCCCCAGATTTGATGTGTCTATTAGGGATTTGGAAAAGTGGACCACAAACCTTCTACCATCCAGACAGTTTGGGTAAGGCTATATTGATTATCTTATATAAAGTTTGTGTAATAATGACAATTATATATGCTTTTATTGAATGTCTGATCAAAACTGTTCATCGTGTCTAGTTCCACTGTTCTGTGAGATCTTGGCTGGTGGTCTGTTCTTCACCAAGCCTATATCAACCCCGGCCGCCGAAAAACAAAATCGCGGCGTTGGCGACCCAAAAAATAACTCTAGGCCTAAGCTCAAAGAACGATTTTACTGCAAATCTACATGTTTTATACAGTTCCCCCGGCTATATTTTGATAATTTCGCAGTGAAAGAACATAAATACAACAGATTTGCGTGATTTAATTTACAGTGTTGCCAAGGAATTCGATATGTATGGTAAGTTATTTTTTTTAACTTATTTTTTCCCTCTTTATTTGTTATAAAAATTTTTTTTTGAAAAACGTCTTTACCACAATCTCATACGTCTGGTATCACACACACACGTACATAAATTATACCAATATATGCATAATTCAATTCTTTATTTATATGTGCAAATATTATTTAAATATCTCTAACAAGCAAAAAATTATCACATTTGCAAAAGTCACCATCAATAACGCAAATTTTCAAAAAAGAATCCGATGGCAGTGTAGACGTTTCGTATTTTTTAATCTGGCTTGCTAAAGGTTAACCTGTAGCAAGCCAAAGCCTACAAATATAATCTACTGATAGAAACCCACTGTCTACATTGAGGACATTAGTGATACATTGCGATAGAGCTTCTGAACGTGGACGAGCCTAGCGAGTACAAGAATAGTAAAATTGCGCCGATGCTTCCTGGCCAAATTATTTTTTGCGAATTTTCAGTTTGAGATTGATTTTACAATTCTATAGTCAGTATAACCATTTTTCTATAATACAATTATAATGGATTGCTGAAATAGTGAAGAAAACATTTATCCTTTAGAGCCCTGAATTAAAATTACGCAATCTTTCCTCTGGGCCAGAGTTCTTTTTGACTGCATTATTTGGAGTGAGTGTTTATAAACGCAATAACTTTTTTGTTTGTAAAGATATAAAAATAATTTAAGGTTATATAAAGGAGTGAATAATGCATATATTCATGTGTTGTTGTATGTGTGATAAGACAGTTGTGAGCAAGTTGAAAATTGGGGGGGAAAATCTCAAAATTCCATTTGAAAAATTGCAAATATAATTTCTTCATGACCCTAATACTTGAGCAATGTGTGGCAACATTGATAAAAATCCTCCTATATACATATTCCTGTTGTATATATTTTGTTCCATATCCAAACTAATATATATGGACTGAACAAACGAATAAAACATGAAGAATTCACATACAATGTCCTCAAGTCCAACATTAGGTCTAGACCGACATACTTCGTAATTATTTTCTATGCAGACACGTGGCACACGTGATACATATTGTTTTTTTTGTTTTTCAATGAATACACAAACATTCTTATTATCTTATTAACAAAAGAAACACAAAAACAATTAAAACATGTAGTCGTGATCAATTACCATGCCACATGGTACTCCATTTGATAGTATATGGCATCAAAAATGGACAAAATCAATCGGCATCCTCCTCCTTACAATCATAATGTGTAAAGGAATTTGACCTTTAAGCTGTGATGTATTTCTAGCTTTGTGTGGTGGGAATTCTACATCATATGAGCTTTACTTTGTGAAGTTCCGTACTTGTTAATCGGACAATATCTAAGGGCCCTAGTGATGCATACTCATATGCACATTATTGCGCCTGTAGGGTCTGTAAGGCTAAAGTCTTGTAATACTCGTAAAAATAGTAAAATGATGCCGAAGATTCTGCGTCAAATTATTTTCATAAGTTTTCTGACGTAATTTTAAATATCAAAATCAATATTTTTAAGTTTCTAGAGCCACTATAACTATTTTTCTATAATAAAATTGTACTGCTTTACTGAAATAATGGAGGAAAAAAACTGCTGTTTGGTTTTCAAGTCCTTGTCGCAATGTTTACAACTTTAATATGGTCACGGATCTTAACCGATTCCCCCATAGAGCCCCGTCGCGTCGCTTTTCTACTTGTCGTTGCGATCGATATTACATTTTTAGTTTGTGCTGGGTCTATTAGAAACCAGGACCATTGAGTAGATCAGTGGTTTAGCTTCCTGTTTTATGTTTTAATCGAAACAATTGGACATAAAAATTATTTATTACGATTTTTTGTAATTAGCGGAGTTTCAACCGATTTTTGAGTCACTGCCGCTTGATTTTTGTTACTTGTTTCGTTGCGATCGATATTACATTTTTAGTTTGCACCGGGACTATTAAAATAGCTTCCTATTTTATGTTTAATCTAAGAGATCGGAAATAAGATGCATTTATTACGATTTTTAAAAAAATTGCGAATTATTAGACCTAGTTTTGGAAATGTAAGATATTATTCATATGTACACTGATGATGACAGCCGTAATTACGATGGAAATATGCATGATGTAGGTAATTTGCGTATCAAATATAATGTGGAAAGTGACAGTGAAGTTCTTGTTAAGTGAAGGCATAATGTTTCCGACAAAACATTAGTTTTGTACAAAACATTGGGTCTGTACATAATCTTGATAAGATTGCCACACGTTATGAATACTTTAGCATCATTGTCAACGATGAGTTTATCAATTTGCAGCCGATTAGACAAATTTGTATGTAATATAACGCAAAGAACAAACAAGGAAAGAAGACACGCGCTGAACATCTGCAACCGCCATTGAAATAAAACGTCATTTTTTAAATTTATATTATGATGGACCTGTGTATTCTGTTTGAGTATGGCGTGTACTGGAGTACACATGACAGGTTCAACGTTTTGGGCATCTCACCCTGTTTGGAAAAAAGGGGATTTGAGAATATATCTCAATATTTTTGGCTCAATATGACTCCTCTACTCAACACCCCAAAGGTAAAAAAAATAATTTCCCCCACATTATGTCGAGTTTGACAGTTTATGATTTAAAACATATGTATTAAATTATCTTTGATATAGGTTTATACAAGACTATTCTATTTTTCTGTTGATCTACCAAGTCTGAGTGTGTGGATATGATGAATAGTTTGAAAGAAAATGCAATTTTGTCATCATCATATCCATATTTTGGAGGAGTTGTGCCCCTTGTCTGAGGGATCAGAGATTGACAATTGGGAAATCTCATAAGAGTGAACGGGTTAATGTGGTAATTTAATATTTCTTAAAAAGAGGTTAGATTGGAACATTCTAAACGAGGGGATAAAACTAAAAGGAAAAAACCTGGAAGAAAAAGCTGTTCTCCCATCTTGGCATAAATATAGTGTGCAAGTTTTCTTCTGGAATTATACAAGTGCACATAAATGATGACCATATTTGGAGTAAAGGCAGATATTGTGGCACAACAGGTTATATGTAAATTATATTTGGCTCAATGTCGCAAAGTTTTTATATCAGACAATACCTTGAACAGAATGTTCTTATACAAGAAGGTATTGGTTTGCCTGAAGTGTAGAATGTCCAGATAGAATTTTGATGTTAACCTGTAGCAAACAGGCCAACTTAAAAAATGCATATTTCCACTGACACTCTTGTCATTTTTTATGACTTCTGGTTTTTCTGCACGTGTTTCCTTTTTTCGTTGTAACATTTTTATTTTGTGAGTTGATTTCAAATTTGGAGACAATATAGATAAATGGGTGCTGAAAATGATTTGGCAGCATAATTTACTTGTGTGTGTCAGAGTTATGTTGTGCACAACGAAAATCTTGAATGTGGACAATCGCACACAAAGTACTTACCACGCCATGGTCACGCATAGGCCTTACTGGAGATAACACGACTTCTCAAATTCCTATCCACAAGATACACGTCAGTGTATACACAGATGGGTTAGCACAGAATGCAGTGAGGTAGGAGGTATATAGAATATCCACACAAGCATATACGATCAGTACACGAACAGGGAAATTCTGTAATAATTATGATGCAGAAATCCAGGAAATTTGGATGTTAACTGAAAAACTGCTAACTCCATCCCTGGCCCACAGCCCTTGGTATTCCTGACAGATGAAAGGTCAGTGATTCAAACTCTCCATTTTGGAAAACTAATAGAATTAAAAAAAAACTACTTAATGAACTGTCTTACCAGTATAGGGTAACTATGCAGTGGATACCCTTTTACTGTAGAATACCAGGAAATAAATAGCACCCCAATTGGCTAAGGAAGGTCTTGCAGAAGATGAACCAGATGTACCAATCATCTACCATCAGGAAAAAAAACATGATCAAGTCAATAAGAAAGCTACAAACACCAACACAAGATGACTATCACATTATGAACAGACCAGAACAAGTTTTAATTCTACTCCTCAGAACAGGACACAACCGACTCCGCAGTCACATGTACACAAAGTTCAAGATTGGCAACAATGCCATTTGCACATGTGGACAGGCAGCACAGAGTGCCAAACATATATTTCGGGAGTGTTCTGAGTATGAAATGCTGAGGCAGACATATTGGCCAGAGGAAACAACACTGGAATCAAAGTTCTATGGGGCACTGTGCGAACTACAAAAGATAGTGAGGTTTATTCAGGATGACAGAATTACAGATATTGACACGTCCATAGTTTCTCTGATCTCTCCCTGAGTGTTTCCACTATTACACTTCTGCTGACAGTACAGGTCCTATGCTTGATGACCATCATTCTTCTGCACCCTCCAAAATGTTCACTTTTAGCAACACCGTATTTCAAATCCTGATCTTTAATTCTGGCCATTGAAAAGGAATCATCATCCACACTAGTCTCTCTCTCTTATGCTATATTTCTTACAGATTACAAAACGTTGGCTCAATTCATTGCCTCGAACATCCACATGTCCCGGCACGAAAATGAATGCAACCACTTTCAGCCTCGCCTTTCTCACGGCCTCAGTCCACTGTTCGCGAACGAGACTCACTTGTATCATACTCATAGTCACTCAAGATGCAGACCTGTGTTACCTTCTGTGTGCCTACCAATTCAAATGCCCTGGTCACCACTATAATTTCCATGGTCGTGCTGCTCGTAGTAAGAGCAAAGCCCCCCACTCTCCTCCCTGATAGTTTTACCTGCACACTGAGCTGTGAAGGTCCAAGCACTGCTAGCATTTCTAATCACAGATCCATCAGTTTATATAATCACATTCCTCTCTTTGGCATTCTCACTGGCCAAAGCCTGCAGCTCTTTCTCCACAGCCGTGTATATATATATATATATAGAGTGTCAATACATGTCACAACATCCCATACATACAGTATATGTTATTTGATTTGAATATAAAGCTAGTACCATGGAAACTTACTTTGTTAGAACAAGAAATACATCCAGCACAGTTGCAGTCCTTGTGGAAAGAATTAAGTACATATGCAATCGACTACTGAGAACTATTTATAAGCTAAAGGATTAATACTTTTCAAAATCCCCAATTATAGTTATTCTTTATTGTTTGCACTGTATATAACGAATTTCTGTTATTTTATAGTCCTGGACCAAGTTGTAATGTGGTTTGACTAATTCAGATGACACTCTGAGGTGTGTGTTGTGTCAGCTGTGCATATATCTCACTTGTAATAATGCTAGTGTGTACAAACATGTGTTAACATTATGATCTTGTTCTGCAGTTTCATAGTCATGACAACATCTGGTGGTATCATGGATCATGAGGAGGCCAGGAGGAAACACTTAGGTGGCAAAATTCTGGGCTTTTTCTTTTAATCGTTTCATATTTAGTGCCAATAAAATATTTGCTTTTCATGTTGTTTCTCAATGTCTTCCATTCTTGTTTGTGTCCAGTCGTAGCGTCAGCAATATTGATCACGTGTCATCTGTTGTATTGTCAACGTGCTGTTATAAAATATATGTTATGTTTCTTCGCTGCTAGCAATATTAGCATACTGTTATGGCAATCTTTCAAAGTTACATAAACAAGCATGAGTGATAAGCAAACACTGGACAATATATGCAATTCATTGTTTGATTTGAATTTTCTTAGCTTCAGGGATTGTCTTTTGATTCAGGATCCAAATATATTTGATAACCATCAAACTCAGATGATAGTGACGATGATGTGTCTAGAACAGCAAAGCAAACCCAAAAATGGACAACACATTGACTCCTTTAGGCAGCAGAGTAGATTGATAGTTCTCATTATGTGCCATATAGCGAACCTGGGGTCACTTGAACGATAAATATCTGGAATCATGGCAATAAAGTTGAAATAGCCTTGGTGTCTTATAAAGTTTATGACCTTTTCTTTTAAATGGGTGGTTGTCTTAAAGAAAGTTTATGACCCATCTTTTTTTAAATATTTGAGAGGGAGGTGATGTGTCTAAAACAAAGTTTGACTTTTTTTTAAGGCATGGCACCAGGATGAGGCTTTGACAAAAATTTATCCCAATGGGAGTAGTGTTCCAAAAAAAAGGTTGAGAACCACTTGGGTAGATGACATTGTGTATTATTTGATAAGCATTGAGTATATTTGTTGACAGTAACATTAATGCTAGTGTAGGCAGAGAGTGGTACTCCAGACATACACCTAGTCCTGAATTCACAGTTTAGCCAGTGCTACTGTTTAATCACAGTGGATTATCTTTTTCTGCAATCAGTCTCCTATGCTTAGAAGTCTATACAGGAAGGTGGATGAATTCAGTCATCAACAGGAGGTCCTCATGGTTGCCCCACAGCTTTACCTTCCTTTAGATCTTTCTCTTGGGACCATATTTTAATTCTCATGTCATTGAAGAGTGTGCATGTCTGCAGAATGTTTTCTGGAGCCTGTGTGCCCTTTTGAAATGGGCATTGGTCAGTTTGGACAACCTTTATTGTTTTGTAGCTGTGCTTGTAGTTCTACAGTTGTTTTTGTTAGATCTTTAGGTTGTAGTTTTAGAGAGTTCTAGTCTTGGGGTGTTTTGTATCAGTATTAATATCTCAGCTCCTCCTTTCTTTACTGCATCCTTTGATGATCCATCTATGAAGACATGGATCCACAGTGAGCTAGGATTGGGTGTCTAGGTGATCAAGTGTTTTTGCCTTGAGAGCAGTATCGGTTTCCATAGTTTTGCTCTCAATGCCTGGGATTGTAAGTTTTGCAGTATATATGGGTGAGGTGTTTGTGATGTTGTAATATGCTTCTAGCTGTTCCCATTCATCCGGATTGTTGCTGGTTACTTCTTCATTAGATTTCAACCACGAATTGGAATACCTTGAATTTATTAATTTTTTTCTGAACAATGACTAATTGGTACTGAGACTAACCAGAATCTTCCAAAGGTGCATGTGTTGTCCATTGGCGCAAATAAAACTGACACAATGCATTTCCATTCTCTGGACTACATCCTGCTGGAAATCTAGTAGGACAATGGTCCTGCTACAAGGGAGATCCAGCAGGAGTTTGAGAATGAACGCCGAAGAAGACTAACCAGAAAGCAGGTCAGTTTCTAGAGACTTTCTGACTTACCTGAACGGTTCATGATAGGAAGTATTTCATTGATATCCTTCTCATTATGGCAATTGTGGTGAAGGAACAAAAAACAAACAAGATATCCTCATTATTGATCATGAGACAGTTTTCTCATTTCAGTTGTTCCAGCTGTGATGACTAGATTTTGTTCTAATGTAATTTAATTGCTAATGGTATTTTTTTCATTTCAATAATTAATTGTAAACCTGCTCACACTACACATGAATGTGACATGTAATATAAAGTTTCTAATTGACCACTTCTGATATTTCACAGTCTGCCTTCTGTCCGAGTGATGCATTGATAAACTAATAAGGCCCTGTTGTAGAAATACCATATTATTTTCAAACAGTGGGCTTATATACCATTGAAGTGTGCAAGATTTGAACAAATTAATTTCTTGTAGTTATAATTCTGTGCCACTTGTCAGTTATTTCTTCAAAATAGAATCACTGAGGTCAAACAGTTCCCAGAGTTAACTGCTTGATCAGCAAACAAGGATGAGATTATATCTGGGAAGTCTGGTTCTGTTGTACTCAAGTACATTATATGAAGACTGCACTGTATGGTCAGTCATTTGCGTTCATTCTCAAACTCCTGCAGGATGTGGTCCAGAGAACGGAATACGTTGTCAGAGTTTACAGCATTGCTATGATGTCTGTACCTTGTGGCCTGATACATCTGACTTCAGCATGGCTGTGGGTCAGGCAACTATACCCCATAACCTCATTAGTGGTTTTTGCGAGATGCATGGAAGGCCAACTGTGTTGCTTATTTTTTTTGTTGCTCCCCTCCCAATCTCAGACCTACACACTGGTAGGTCAAACAGTGACCATAGAGTTGACTGCTTGACCAGCAAACAAAGCTAACCTTGTATTATTGTATGCAAGTACATAATATAAAGATCATGTGCACTGTACGGTCAAACACTGTCCAGAGTTGACGTCTGAGAGGACTGGGTGGGCTATATAAATGTGTATATTTATATACATCAAGATTTTTCATTGTTTTTTTGGTTAATCCAGCTTCCATTCCAAAAACTTTCAACTACGGACCCTCTTTTTCTGCATTATTTATTGGTAGCCTCCTGCTCTGTATTTGTCCTCGTGACCTTCGACATACACACACTATTTGGTGTGTTTGTGTGGTTTATTTTTGTTATCATCCTTGGATTGAGGATTTGATTTATCGATCACTATTTATGTCTATTTCTACGAATTCCTGTAGGGAACATAAGACCAACGTATACTAAGAAATAAAGTAGAGATGTGTTCAGGAACCATTGCTTTCAATAGTGAAATGATGAAAACTAGCATGGTTTGGACACGTATGCAGGCACGATTCCTAGTCAGAAACAATACTGCATGGACAGGACAAGATATTTCCACACTCATTCGCATCGCTGATGATAGAATTTGCCGGAGGACTCCTACGAAAGTGGTACCCCTACGACCCTGAAGAGTTATGGGTTTATTGATTGATTTATGTCTAGGATTTTCTTGTACTCTGTTATAAACATAATTGAACACGCTTCCTCAAAAATGTATTTACTTCCTTTCAATGCATGGTAACACCTTGTTGACGTATCTTATTAATTGCAGTTTTTGAGGGGGAAAAATGTTACAGAAAAATCCTCAGAATATCATGGACCAAAAAGATCAATGTAGCCACCCCTGAGAGAAATGAATCTAAAAGAAAACTAGCTAAACAGATTTGTTATTTCCAGAAAACTACAATATTTTGGCCATATCAACGCCATGATGGCCTAGAGAAAACCATATTGAAGGGGATGATGCAGGGCCAAAAAGAGACAGACTAAGAAGGAGATAGACCACATGAACATGACAATAACAGAAGCAGATAGTCTGGCTCAAGATAGAAGTTTCGTAAGGCTGTGATAAATGCTACATCCTGTTCATGATATGCCACCTGATGATTCTTTTCTTGAGAAAGTTCCTGTTTGAACTGCAATGTGGAAAACGTCCTTGTTTTTGTGTTTATTATTTTTTTTTTTATTTTTTTTTTTTATAAATTTAATGGGTAGTATAGATTATACCTAATATAGTATTTATCTCTTAGAAAACTAGGAAACAAACAGAATGGATGCCTGAGTTGTGGTTGTATAGAAAAATAGAGAAATTTTCATGTGAAGAGAAAGAAATGAACAAAGAAGTACTAATACTTTGTATGAAATAAAGATTCAAAGAAATAAAGTATTTGCAACAACTTGTTGAATGTCTAACTTGAGGGTGTAGGCGAGCAAGAAGTGGGAGAGATGATAAAGTGTCACGGATTACTAATAAAACACCTATGATAAAGTGTCACGGTTTACTAATAAATAGAAACATTATCAATGAGAAATCGTTAGTAGGATTTTCTGTGGTTTGGTGGACATGCTGAAGATGGTATGGGTAGTTTTTTTTTTTACATTAACAGACATCGCCCATTGATCTGTCCACTTGGCCAAGTTTTCTGTAACCCTATTTTTGTTGTGCCTACGCTCTCTTCACTGCGCCACATTGTCTGCATTCATTGCAGCGCTTACTTTATGCGAGAGAATTTAGTCAATTGCTCGTGAATATAAAGTGGGGGATAGAACACTCCCTCCACCCCCTAAGAGTTCTTGTCTGCTGTGCTAAATGTCAAGCTTCACTGCTGCTTTTCGGTTGTGCAGGTATTGTTTTATCCAGCAATACATGCGCCCGGTCACTTTGTTTTGTTGTAATTTAAGGAGTCCGTGGAAGCAGATGTGCCCAGCTGCATAACCAATTGACCTCTACCATCAAATGTCACGCAAGGAACAAACCATCATCTTCAGACTACGAACTGGCCACACCAGACTGAGAAGTAACATGTTCCGATAGCTGAATATTGGCGAGACAGACCTGTGGACTGCGCCCAGAGACTGCAGAACACATTTTTCATGCCTGTCAACTCTGTGTCAAGAACAGAGTGAGAAAATATGGCCTACTGAGGCGGCACTATTTCCAGACTCTATGGATGACCTGAAGCGAATCACGTCTGGTCAAAACTATTGAAGCTATTAATCCAGCATTAGAGGTAAATGCAAATAAAGTAAATAGGTTACTATAACAATATAAAATATAGAAAATAACAATAAATAAAAGGAACAAATACAATAGTCAACATGCCGGTCCAATTGGGACCTTTAAAGACAACAAAACAGTAAAGAACAAAAAACCATAACGAATATAAACAAAATGGATTTCTCCCACCAGGAAATCAACAAAAAGCTACACCAGATCCAGTGCAATACAATTCCAACAAGTGCATATCGATACGTTCAATATGTCTAAATTATGAAATTCCAAAAGATGAAATATGCAGAACTAAAGAAAAGGGGACACCAAATATCACTGCGGGGGGAGGGGGTGGGCAACGGGAGACAAAAGGGAAAAGGACAGAGAAAGACAATGCACGTATGAGCGGTGGGAGTGGGGCACAAATAGACACAGGGAACACAGAATATATCATCCTCCGATATTTGGGTTATTTATAATCCATAAATGTGTTTCCGCGGCCCGAAAGGGGAGCAAAGAATAGCAACACTGTTTACCTTCCACGCATGTCATAAAAAGCGACTAAGGAGGATATGGGATGGAGTTGGCTGTTCCATCCCATATAGGGTCAGTGACCCAAAGCCATGCTGAAGTCGGATGTGTCAGGACGAAATGCGCAGATATCGCAGCAGTGATGTAAACCATGACAAAACGCGTTCCGTTATCCGGACTACATCCTGCTAATATGCAGGAGTTTGAGAATGAACGAAGAAGAAGAAGCTATTGACGCTGTATCTGACTAGAACGATGAAGAAGAAGACAGAAACAATGACATTATTATTACAGTATTATATGGGAGAGACACATTACAAGATGGACAGGTTACAGTCAAGCGGAATGCACCACTAAAGCAAGAGACAGGATATTGAAGGTTCGTTAAGGAGACGGCACATGAGGACACACTTCATCAAAGCAAGTTGTAACACTGTGGAGGAAGAGAGCAAATCAGTACATAGTGACACATGACAGTGCAGTAGACCTACAGACATCATGTGAGGGTAACGCTTGGTGATACATGATAGTTTGTTTTTCTATATATACGCTGCGACCATGATTTTTACCTTTCGGCATCATGGGTAGAAGCGTTCTCTAGAGATGACCTTGTGTGCTGTTTGTAAGCTTTTTACCGTGGCATCGGTAACACATGTTTTCTGTGATCCATCTTTTGCATGGTCTGTCTTTTGCTTTATAGTCGGGATGTCTGTGTTAAGGCTATCTGTTGGTAGTCTGGAAGTGTGTGAAATTACTTGATGTGTTCTAATACTAGTATTGTTTTGGTTATCTGTATGATGTTATGGTTTCTAATTCTATCTCCGAGATTTTTTCGTAGACACGCAGTAAGTTAGATAATACAACACAATGACACGCGGGCACAATAAGTTGGATAATTAAACACAATAACACGTGGGCACAATAAGTTGGATAATTAAACACAATGCCAGTGGGCACAGTTAGTTGGACAACACAATGCCAGTGGGCTAAGTAAGTTGGATAATACAACACAATGACACGCGGGCGCAGTAAGTTGGATAATACAACACGTGTGCGCAGTAAGTTGGCTAATACAACACAATAACACGTGGTCGCAGTAAGTTCCATAAATTTGTCATATTGCTTATGTCATGATGCTGGGTTGATCCATTTAGTGCTTGTTGTATGAACGCAATTCCTACTCGTCTGAGAATCGAACTATGAAATACCTAGTTCGTAAGCTTGTGTGCTTATCACCGTGTTATAGAAACTCCTACAGCTGATAGGGCACAGCTCTGACATGATTTGGATTAAATTTACTCATCACAGAAGCTTGTATCAGAGTTTAGTTTGAACAAACATCCTGCTGGCGAGAATTATCAATAAAGAATGCTGGATATTTGCTCCGTGCAACGTGTGGATATTATTTACACATGTAACAAGCCCTGGACTTTCGTTTCCAGTCAACGCTGAATTTCAACAGTCGCACTTGTTACTATCACTTAGTATTCTAGTACAAATATCTTCAAATTCTAAAGAAATATACAGGAAACTGTAGATGTTCAAAACTGTCTTAACTTCTGCAAATTACTAGATTTTCTTCAAAACTGTCTCATCTTAACTTCTAGAAATATCTACTTAATTATCATCAGGTGTCGTCTCCGCAACGAAAGGTTGGTTGCAATGAACCTCCAACATTCTCTGGCAGCTCGTCTTAGTGCAATATGGTGTATGCAGTCTATCCAGTGGCAATGTGTCCAAATAAGAAATGTAAACATTGAAGTAACACAATGTTAACATTATATTGGCCTGCAATTATGATTCAATAGTATTAATACTAGTATTCCATAACAAATGGAACACTGCCGTCTAACGACATTCACACAAAATCGACTTCAGCTACTTTACTGCCTGCATCTGTGGAACAAACAGACACCAAAGCACAGACTACACAACAGTCCATATAAGCTCACAAGAGATTATCTGCAAAACATGTTAATCTTAGGGTTATGGAGAACCTGCAAAGTTGTCAAACAGATCGCTCTCTCGTAATACCAATATCTCACTGGATATTGATGGCAGAAGCAGAGAACTACAGTATGTGAAAGGATATAAATCAGCAGACGTGGCATCAGATGATTGATTTCTGATATTTAAAGTAAAGAGAGCGTCAGATAACTAATTTCTGCTAAGTAAAGTACAGAGAACAACAGATAATCTATTTCTACAAAGTAAAGTAAAGATATACCATGAACGGCCAGAAAATCTAATGTAGAGGTGTTGAAAGAGTCAAATGTGAAACGGACCTTAATCAACAATATAAGAAAAAAGCAATCTTTTTTAAAAGGTTTAGAGAACATGGTCACAACAGGCAAAATTGAAGGCAACAGAGACAGAGGGCGACAACGTGAGAAAATATTACACAGTTTGACAACCTGGCAGAACAAGGAAACAACAACGACCTTGATACATAATACTGTGGACAGAGAGCTGTGGAGAGCCATGACCGCCTACGCCAACCGGCATGGCATCTAATGATGATGATGATGACAATAAAGAGAACAACAGATAACTAATTTCTACTAAGTAAAGTTAAAAAAAAGCAACAGATAAGCAATTTCTACTTAGTAAAGTAAAGAATGCAACAAAACTAATTTCTGCTAAGTAAAGTAAAGAGAGCGGCAGATAACTAATTTCTGCTAAGTAAAGTAAAAAAAGCGGCAGATAATCAATTTCTACAAAGTAAAGAAAGGAGCTGTACTTGTCGCTAGAGGAAGTGGGGCAATTTGCTAAAGACTAGGAGATTCGTCAGGAAGTTCTGGAAAGAATACGCCACATGAGATCAAGAGAACAACAGATAATAAATGTTTATTAAGTAGCAGATAGTGAAAGCAGCAGATAATCTAATTTGTGCATATATGTATGTGTGTGAGTGATACATATGTGTGTGTGTATATATATATATATATATATATATATATATATATATATATATATATATATATATATATATATATATATATATATATATATATATATATATATATATATGTATTTACATATTTATATATATATATATATATATATATATATATATATATATATATATTCATTTTCGTTTTGCGCTAAGTTAGCGCAGAGGTCAGATCTCTCCAATTCTGTCTGTTCAAAGCTATTCTGTGCAATTCTTGAATAGTATGAATATTGATTGTTTTACTTTCTCTAGGTATTGTTCTTCTGATCTTCTGAGTGTTATTTTTGGTCTACCCTGGCTTTTTTTGCCTGTAGGTATCCACTTAAGAGATTGGTGGTGTATTCTGTTGATGTCTGCGCGTAGGACATGTCCGTGTAGGACCAACGGCGTTTTCTGATAACATCTGTGATGAAATTTTGATGTGTCTCTTCTCTGATTGTATCATTCGATTTGAATTCACTCCAATGTGTGTTAGTTATCCTACGAAGACATTTGTTCTCGAAACTCAGTAATTTCTTTTCTGAAGATAGCTTTTCCAGCTCTCACATCCATATTATAGCACCGGAATAACGCAGGAATTAAATAAGCGTATTTTCGAGCGTGTGCTGATTGACTTTGACTTCCAGATATTAGACATCTTGTTAAAGGCACTTGTTATATAACAATTATATATATATATACTTGTCATAATAATATGCTCAGGAGAAGATCAACATGAGAACGTGGGAGTAATACGATAAACTGAGTGCGAGATCTGTTATAGAATTATGTTTTATATCAGACAGAGTGCGAGATCTGTTATAGAATTATGTTATATATCAGATAGAGTGCGAGATCTGTTATAGAATTCTGTTATATATCAGATAGAGTGCGAGATCTGTTATAGAATTCTGTAATATATCAGAGTTTTTCCGGTAGTGACGTCCGTTGATGGAGGGTGTTTCTCTAATCAAGTCTGGGTCATTCCGTCGATCGTTGGATTAATCAACTAACATCGTAAAGTCCAGACCGATTTGTGTAACAGAAGTCAGTTCATTCCAATAAGAGCAAGGGGTAGACCAAAAGAAACACTGAGAAGAACAATATATGGAGAAAGTAAAACAACCAATATTCATACTAGTCAACAAATGCACAGAATAGCTTTGAACAAACAGAATTGGAGAGATCTGACCTCTGCCCTATGCGCTAACTTCAGCGAAAAAGGAAAATGGATGAATGAATATATCAGGCAGAGTGTGAGATCTGTTATAGAATTATGTAATATATCAGACAGAATGCTATTAGTAAAACTAAAGGGGCAGCCTATAGATATAAATATCATCCAAGTTTATGCACCAACATCAGAGAGTACAGAAGAGGACATACAACAATTCTATAAGGATTTGAACACAGCTATGAAACAATGCAAACAACACGAAGTAAATATTGTCATTGGCGATATCAATGCTAAGGTAGGGGACAGCCACGACGAGGATGCTACTGGTAGATTTGGATTAGGCACCAGAAATAGTAATATGGTGATAGGAAACACATTATTTGCCAGTCACCCATGATGGCTATGGAAATGGAAAAGTCCAGATAATAAGACACGCAATCAAAAAGATTACATTATAATAAATATAAAAATTCCGAAATTCATTGAAGTCTGTTAGGACACATCCATGAGGTTGTGTCTGTGGGTTTCACCAATGACTAGACAAACCAACCATGCAACAGAAAACCTTAGTAGATGACATGCCTTTATATTGAGGTTATCTTTTTATAGAACCTTCATGGCACGTCATCTATACAATCCTGTAGTCGTAACCTTCGATAACAGTTACCATGTTGTTCCGACAGGCCGACTTTGTGCTTGAACTAGTTACGGGTACGGCGTAGGTGAGTGGAACAACAAAGAAAACTGTCGCAACGGCCAGAGTTGTGCCCTGATGTCGACGTCTGTTTCGGCGGCATTGGACTCGAAACATCATCGAGTTGAATGGCTGCTGGAACACAGGGCGGAGCACTTATGGGAATACCCCACTTGCTGTGAGACCAGTTTTCTAATAAAGAATCAAGGACACGTCCACGCACTGATTGCAACAGTGACCATATTCCTATAGTGGGAAAGATCAATATTAGGTTAAAGAGATTAAAAACTACAAGGTAAGATAAACCCCTAATGTGTATATGCTGACAAAGATACAGATCTAGGAGAACAGTACAATATAACAATTCAAAATAAGTACAATGCGAAAGAAAAATTAGAAACCATTGAAAAACAGTGAACATTATTAAAAGAATCATTGCAGCAAACATCTAAAGAAATCCTACTACTTAAGAAACATCTCAACAAGAAAGACTGGATGACAGAAGATATTTTGAATATGATGAAGCAAAGAAGACAGATAAAGCATAACATTGAAAATACAAAATATAAACATAAATTAAACATAAATGTAACAAGGCTAAAGAGGATTGGTGCGCAAAGTGTAATGAAATAGAAACATATTATCATAGAAATACAAGTGATGCACATTTGCCAATAAATGAATTAATCTAACAGTTCAATAAAAAGTACAGAAGAATCATTTCCTTACAAGTATGATTGACGTTTAATAACAATCTTGCTCACAACAAGTAGGGAGAAAAAAAGTTACATGTATCTCAAAAAACATCTGTAAGTCAACACTTCTCAAGCATTCCACATAAATTACTCACTTCTGAGCTCAGTTGCATCCCTGGATATTAGGACAAAACCCCGTCTAGATTTCCTTGTCTTTAGAAAAACCCGACTGTCAATTATAAATATATCTCCACTACATATCTTCTAACGACACTGAATCGTATGGCAACTAGAGCAAACGGATTGTTCCGTACTTGACCAACCGCATCTCCAATAAAAAAATATGCGATATTGCCAATACATTCAAACTGTGTGAACTCAAGTCACTGATAACGGACCAATCGAGACAAGGGCTATTACAACAACAACGAGCATCCCATACAAGTATTGAAGTTTCCTCAGTAACACAAACATACAACATCTGTATTTGTTCTATAGGAGCCAATAGGTCTTCATGGAAACATAAATAACATATAGACAGTACAATTTTTGCTTAAATGTCACGCAAGGAACAAACCATCATTTTCAGATTACGAACTGACCACAACAGACTGAGAAGTCACATGTTCCGACAGTTGAAGATTGGCGGGACAGAACTCTGGACTGAGCACAGAGACTGCAGAACACATTCTTCATGCCTGTCAACTCTACCAAAAAGAGAGTGAGAAAATATAGCCTACTGAGACGGCATTACTTCCAGACTTGAGGGTTCCATGGATGACCTGAAGCGATTAATGCAGTTCATTGAAGCTATTGGCGTTATAAGCTTATATCTGACCGAAGAGCGATGAAGAAAAAGAAATAGAATTACACAGGATTGGTTAATCATACAATTGACACGATGTAGGCGCATACTATCTTCTACTCTAGAGCACAAGACAGACGGTGTTTAAGGTTGTATCTTGTGTAATTTGTTCGCTATGATTTAGAGGTTTATAAAGTATTACTATATTTTAAACTCTGCCTCACTGAAATCAAAATCCAAAGTGCAAGTCATTTTCACATCCACGAAAATTCACTTGAAGGTAAAATGATAACTGTAGGTATCAGACTTTAGATGCATGGAATGAGCGCACACTACTCGACATAAAAATAGAAGTGCAACACCACAGCAGCTGGGAGTAGCTATAAAGTCACGGCTAGACCAAAATTCATCTTGTCATCTCATGCCCTAACTGTCCAAGGATATTTGCCCGGTGTAATGTGGGGTAAAATTTATTTTCTTGATACACACAAATTAATTTTCTGACAAAGATCAAATGTTTATTTGATCAAATGTTTATGTTAAAAGATCAACAACAAAAAAATTCGTGTATAAAAACAACACAATATGCACACATATAAAGTATAGGCCTATATTTATTGCGTCTAACCAAATTTAAGAAAGCAGTGCTCGAGCAGAAAAATTGAATATATGCGAATAATTTTCTTATAATAAAGCAATGACTTTGATATGTTTCAGTTTCAACATATCAACCACAAAACTTTTTTTTTTTTTAAATATTACCTTTTGGAGTGAGCACCCACGGATACAATCCATCCCACAATATATTTGGCGCTTGTACGAATTTAGATATTGAGGACACGAAAGATAGCAACACTTTTATCATTATGAAAAGTTGGATACTCTCATGTGTGTTATGTGCAGTATTCTTACCGTAACGTAGTGCCCTCAATGTTCACCGGAGAGTATGTAACGTAGTGCCCTCAATGTTCACCGGAGAGTATGTAACGTAGTGTCCTCAATGTTCACCGGAGAGTATGTAACGTAGTGCCCTCAATGTTCACCGGAGAGTATGTAACGCCCCATCGATTAAAATTTAAGAATACAACCGAAATGCAGATGTAAACAGTAATATACAATTAGCTCATGGACAGAAATATACACGACATTAGCTCATGGACAGAAATATACACGGCATTAGCTCATGGACAGAAATATACACGGCATTAACTCATGGACAGAAATATACACGGCATTAACTCATGGACAGAAATATACACGACATTAGCTCATGGACAGAAATATACACGGCATTAGCTCATGGACAGAAATATACACGGCATTAACTCATGGACAGAAATATACACGGCATTAACTCATGGACAGAAATATACACGGCATTAGCTCATGGACAGAAATATACACGGCATTAGCTCATGGACAGAAATATACACGGCATTAACTCATGGACAGAAATATACACGGCATTAACTCATGGACAGAAATATACACGGCATTAGCTCATGGACAGAAATATACACGGCATTAACTCATGGACAGAAATATACACGGCATTAACTCATGGACAGAAATATACACGGCATTAACTCATGGACAGAAATATACACGGCATTAACTCATGGACAGAAATATACACGGCATTAACTCATGGACAGAAATATACACGGCATTAGCAAAATGCAAGTATAAATATTAAACCCGTTAAAAAAATACTGTAAACGCCTGTCTGAAGGTAAAATGTATTTTTATTTGTTGACGGTTGTTTGAGCAGTGTGCAGAATTCAGATGTAAAAGGTTAACTAATCATATATCTATGCAGCGACGTATAGGGTTAAGGTAAAGAGAGTACTGGGAGATTATTGTATCAATATTCGATAAATATCGATTTTTGACAATAATTATCAACTATTAAGAGCTCTCATACCTACCACGGAGGTGGGGCGGGGGGCGGGGGCGGTGTCCAATTCAGCGAACTGCCAATTTTCGTCCGTCTACATACTATATTCGAGAACGCTATGCGTTGCAGATAAAAGTACAGAGCTACGGAATTTTCCCTTATATATAAGGCCTATATATATATATATATATATATATGCTAAAATTGGCATGAATACTTTACACGGCTAATCACATTTCTTTGAGGGCAAAGCTAGTGAAACGTGCTATTTTTATAGTTGAAATCAGTTTTCAGATATGTGGAGATAACATCGCTGATAGAATTATATATTACGCTAGAGAAAAAAATAACTATATTTGTGTACAGAATGTTTACATCTTTTTAGGGAAGGTGATATGTGTGACAGGTGATATGCTTGGCAGGTATATGAGCCCCTCGCCCCCATCCCTAAGTGTGCGTTTCTTATTACTGTATATCAGAAAGAATTGTGATATTTGATTGACAATCCTAATTGTGATATTTGATTGACAATCCTAATTGTGATATTTGATTGACAATCCTAATTGTGATATTTGATTGACAATCCTAATTGTGATATTTGATTGACAATCCTAATTGTGATACTTGATTGACAATTCTAATTGTGATACTTGATTGACAATCCTAATTGTGATATTTGATTGACAATCCTAATTGTGATATTTGACAATCCTAATCCCGAAACCGGCATGAATTCCTAAATCGGATAGATCAACTACTGGCCTAAGACTACAAAACATATCAGACATTATTTTATAGAAAATTTTACAAGTTCCTAATATGTGATATGATTATAATATATTATTTTCAATTGTGAATATTTGCATAGCACGAGGGTGACGGCATGTTTCTATTGGCTGGTCAGTCTGAGCTATGATTATATTAGGATAAAGCTGGCCTCGGAAGGTCGTTGATATTTTGTTTGAGAAATGGACCAACTCTTCAGTGAGTACAGAGCAAACAATCTTTGTTTTGTTGTCATTGGGAGCGATTGTAGATTTAGGAACCACATTTCTGTTGGTTTGAACGATTGTTAATGTGGACTTAGTTTAAGGAATTGTGACAGTCCTTGGATTATTGCTAAATAGGCGATTATGTGAGTGTAATCTGGAGACATGCAGACAATTTTCAATTTACCGTCATCAGAATTGACTGTTTTTATCACTGTTGTTAGCAAGCTTTAGTTCTGAGGAATTAATGGCTCTATGACTTGATGATGTGGCAGAGATTACAATGGATATCTTATGTTTGTTCTGGTTTTATTTATGTTGGACTGCAGGCAACGTGGGCGAGTCATCTAATCATAAAGGTAAGGAAGTATATGTTATAAAAAGTCTGACTACATATCATTGCTGCTATATTCATATCGCTATACAGATCTCTATAAATTAAGACCCAAGGGGAGGATGTTGTACCCTATCAAGTTTGACAGTTGTTGACAATGCGGAGGTGGGTAGGGATATGACTGGCGTCAACCGTGATGTAATTTTTTTATACACACCAATTAAATTGCTTAAAATATATTACACATCAATTCTGTCTTCTAATTGTTTGTTTATTGTCCATGTTTCAATATTACACATCAATTCTGTCTTCTAATTGTTTGTTTATATCCATGTTTCAATATTACACATCAATTCTGTCTTCTAATTGTTTGTTTATATCCATGTTTCAATATTACACATCAATTCTGTCTTCTAATTGTTTGTTTATTGTCCATGTTTCAATATTACACATCAATTCTGTCTTCTAATTGTTTGTTTATTGTCCATGTTTCAATATTACACATCAATTCTGTCTTCTAATTGTTTGTTTATTGTCCATGTTTCAATATTACACATCAATTCTGTCTTCTAATTGTTTGTTTATTGTCCATGTTTCAATATTACACATCAATTCTGTCTTCTAATTGTTTGTTTATTGTCCATGTTTCAATATTACACATCAATTCTGTCTTCTAATTGTTTGTTTATTGTCCATGTTTCAATATTACACATCAATTCTGTCTTCTAATTGTTTGTTTATATCCATGTTTCAATATTACACATCAATTCTGTCTTCTAATTGTTTGTTTATATCCATGTTTCAATATTACACATCAATTCTGTCTTCTAATTGTTTGTTTATATCCATGTTTCAATATTACACATCAATTCTGTCTTCTAATTGTTTGTTTATATCCATGTTTCAATATTACACATCAATTCTGTCTTCTAATTGTTTGTTTATTGTCCATGTTTCAATATTACACATCAATTCTGTCTTCTAATTGTTTGTTTATTGTCCATGTTTCAATATTACACATCAATTCTGTCTTCTAATTGTTTGTTTATTGTCCATGTTTCAATATTACACATCAATTCTGTCTTCTAATTGTTTGTTTATTGTCCATGTTTCAATATTACACATCAATTCTGTCTTCTAATTGTTTGTTTATTGTCCATGTTTCAATATTACACATCAATTCTGTCTTCTAATTGTTTGTTTATTGTCCATGTTTCAATATTACACATCAATTCTGTCTTCTAATTGTTTGTTTATATCCATGTTTCAATATTACACATCAATTCTGTCTTCTAATTGTTTGTTTATATCCATGTTTCAATATTACACATCAATTCTGTCTTCTAATTGTTTGTTTATATCCATGTTTCAATATTACACATCAATTCTGTCTTCTAATTGTTTGTTTATATCCATGTTTCAATATTACACATCAATTCTGTCTTCTAATTGTTTGTTTATATCCATGTTTCAATATTACACATCAATTCTGTCTTCTAATTGTTTGTTTATTGTCCATGTTTCAATATTACACACCAATTCTGTCTTCTAATTGTTTGTTTATTGTCCATGTTTCAATATTACACATCAATTCTGTCTTCTAATTGTTTGTTTATATCCATGTTTCAATATTACACATCAATTATGTCTTCTAATTGTTTGTTTATATCCATGTTTCAATATTACACATCAATTCTGTCTTCTAATTGTTTGTTTATATCCATGTTTCAATATTACACATCAATTCTGTCTTCTAATTGTTTGTTTATATCCATGTTTCAATATTACACATCAATTCTGTCTTCTAATTGTTTGTTTATTGTCCATGTTTCAATATTACACATCAATTCTGTCTTCTAATTGTTTGTTTATTGTCCATGTTTCAATATTACACATCAATTCTGTCTTCTAATTGTTTGTTTATTGTCCATGTTTCAATATTACACATCAATTCTGTCTTCTAATTGTTTGTTTATTGTCCATGTTTCAATATTACACATCAATTCTGTCTTCTAATTGTTTGTTTATATCCATGTTTCAATATTACACATCAATTCTGTCTTCTAATTGTTTGTTTATTGTCCATGTTTCAATATTACACATCAATTCTGTCTTCTAATTGTTTGTTTATTGTCCATGTTTCAATATTACACATCAATTCTGTCTTCTAATTGTTTGTTTATATCCATGTTTCAATATTACACATCAATTCTGTCTTCTAATTGTTTGTTTATATCCATGTTTCAATATTACACATCAATTCTGTCTTCTAATTGTTTGTTTATATCCATGTTTCAATATTACACATCAATTCTGTCTTCTAATTGTTTGTTTATTGTCCATGTTTCAATATTACACATCAATTCTGTCTTCTAATTGTTTGTTTATATCCATGTTTCAATATTACACATCAATTCTGTCTTCTAATTGTTTGTTTATATCCATGTTTCAATATTACACATCAATTCTGTCTTCTAATTGTTTGTTTATTGTCCATGTTTCAATATTACACATCAATTCTGTCTTCTAATTGTTTGTTTATTGTCCATGTTTCAATATTACACATCAATTCTGTCTTCTAATTGTTTGTTTATTGTCCATGTTTCAATATTACACATCAATTCTGTCTTCTAATTGTTTGTTTATTGTCCATGTTTCAATATTACACATCAATTCTGTCTTCTAATTGTTTGTTTATATCCATGTTTCAATATTACACATCAATTCTGTCTTCTAATTGTTTGTTTATATCCATGTTTCAATATTACACATCAATTCTGTCTTCTAATTGTTTGTTTATATCCATGTTTCAATATTACACATCAATTCTGTCTTCTAATTGTTTGTTTATATCCATGTTTCAATATTACACATCAATTCTGTCTTCTAATTGTTTGTTTATATCCATGTTTCAATATTACACATCAATTCTGTCTTCTAATTGTTTGTTTATATCCATGTTTCAATATTACACATCAATTCTGTCTTCTAATTGTTTGTTTATATCCATGTTTCAATATTACACATCAATTCTGTCTTCTAATTGTTTGTTTATATCCATGTTTCAATATTACACATCAATTCTGTCTTCTAATTGTTTGTTTATATCCATGTTTCAATATTACACATCAATTCTGTCTTCTAATTGTTTGTTTATATCCATGTTTCAATATTACACATCAATTCTGTCTTCTAATTGTTTGTTTATATCCATGTTTCAATATTACACATCAATTCTGTCTTCTAATTGTTTGTTTATATCCATGTTTCAATATTACACATCAATTCTGTCTTCTAATTGTTTGTTTATATCCATGTTTCAATATTACACATCAATTCTGTCTTCTAATTGTTTGTTTATATCCATGTTTCAATATTACACATCAATTCTGTCTTCTAATTGTTTGTTTATATCCATGTTTCAATATTACACATCAATTCTGTCTTCTAATTGTTTGTTTATATCCATGTTTCAATATTACACATCAATTCTGTCTTCTAATTGTTTGTTTATATCCATGTTTCAATATTACACATCAATTCTGTCTTCTAATTGTTTGTTTATATCCATGTTTCAATATTACACATCAATTCTGTCTTCTAATTGTTTGTTTATTGTCCATGTTTCAATATTACACATCAATTCTGTCTTCTAATTGTTTGTTTATTGTCCATGTTTCAATATTACACATCAATTCTGTCTTCTAATTGTTTGTTTATTGTCCATGTTTCAATATTACACATCAATTCTGTCTTCTAATTGTTTGTTTATATCCATGTTTCAATATTACACATCAATTCTGTCTTCTAATTGTTTGTTTATATCCATGTTTCAATATTACACATCAATTCTGTCTTCTAATTGTTTGTTTATATCCATGTTTCAATATTACAGTAATTGAAGTATACAATTATTTTTTGAAAACTAATTGTGACATACATTTGCCATGAGTTGTTCTGTCTTCACATTTGACGGTGACAGTTCTGTCTTCACATTTGACGGTGACAGTTCTGTCTTCACATTTGACGGTGACAGTTCTGTCTTCATATTTGAGAGTAGCTTATGGGTTGTTCTGTCTTCACATTTGAGAGTAGCTTATGAGTTGTTCTGTCTTCACATTTGACGGTGACAGTTCTGTCTTCACATTTGAGAGTAGCTTATGGGTTGTTCTGTCCGTTTTCACATTTGACAGTGACAGTTCTGTCTTCATATTTGAGAGTAGCTTATGGGTTGTTCTGTCCGTTTTCACATTTGACGGTGACAGTTCTGTCTTCATATTTGAGAGTAGCTTATGGGTTGTTCTGTCCGTTTTCACATTTGACAGTGACAGTTCTGTTGTCAGAATTGACAGTGACATTTTTTATAGTAACAGTTATGTTTTCACACTCGACAGTGACAGTTCATGACTGTGACAGTTCTGTCTTAACGCTTGACAATAGATTATGAATTGTTCTGTCGTCATATTTGACAGTGACAGTGCTGTTTTCACACGTGACAGTTCTGTCGTCACACTTGACAGTGACATTTCTCTTCACACTTGACAGTGACAGTTCTGTTTTCATACTTGACAGGGACAGTTCTGTTGTCACAGTTGACAGTGACAGTTGTGACTTCACATTTGACAGTGACATTGGTTTCTTCACATTTGACAGTGATAGTTGTCTTCACACTTGACAATGATAGTTTTGCCTTCAGACTTGACAGTGACAGTTTTGTCTTCACACTTGACAGTATATTATGAATTGTTTAGTCTTCACACTTGACAGCAGATTATGAATTGTTTAGTCTTCACACTTGACAGCAGATTATGAATTGTTTAGTCTTCACACTTGACAGCAGATTGTGAATTGTTTAGTCTTCACACTTGACAGCAGATTATGAATTGTTTAGTCTTCACACTTGACAGCAGATTATGAATTGTTTAGTCTTCACACTTGACAGTACATTATGAATTGTTTAGTCTTCACACTTGACAGCAGTTTATGAATTGTTTAGTCTTCACACTTGACAGCAGTTTATGAATTGTTTAGTCTTCACACTTGACAGTATATTATGAATTGTTTAGTCTTCACACTTGACAGTAGATTATGAATTGTTTAGTCTTCACACTTGACAGCAGATTATGAATTGTTTAGTCTTCACACTTGACAGTACATTATGAATTGTTTAGTCTTCACACTTGACAGCAGTTTATGAATTGTTTAGTCTTCACACTTGATAGCAGTTTATGAATTGTTTAGTCTTCACACTTGACAGTAGATTATGTATGAACATAATCTCATCCTTTAAATAGTAATATAAATGTAGCCAATGTTTGGATAAAACACTTCCCTTAACGAGTACAATGAATGTAGTCAATGTGTGGATAAAACACTTACCTTAACGAGTACAATGAATGTAGCCAATGTGTGGATAAAACACTTCCCTTAATGAGTACAATGAATGAAGCCAATGTGTGGATAAAACACTTCCCTTAACGAGTACAATGAATGTAGCCAATGTGTGGATAAACCGCTTCCCTTAACGAGTAAAATGAATGTAACCAATGTGTGGATAAAACACTTACCTTAACGAGTACAATGAATGTAGCCATTGTGTGGATAAAACACTTCCCTTAACGAGTACAATGAATGTAGCCAATGTGTGGATAAAACACTTCCCTTAACTAGTACACTGAATGTAACCAATGTGTGGATAAAACACTTCCCTTAATGAGTATAATGAATGTAGCCAATGTGTGGATAAAACACTTCCCTTAACGAGTACAATGAATGCCCTTAACGAGTACAATGAATGTAGCCAATGTGTGGATAAACCGCTTCCCTTAACGAGTAAAATGAATGTAGCCATTGTGTGGATAAAACACTTCCCTTAACGAGTACAATGAATGTAACCTATGTGTGGATAAAACACTTCCCTTAATGAGTACAATGAATGTAGCCAATGTGTGGATAAAACACTTCCCTTAACGAGTACAATGAATGCCCTTAACGAGTAAAATGAATGTAGCCAATGTGTGGATAAAACACTTACCTTAACGAGTACAATGAATGTAACCAATGTGTGGATAAAACACTTACCTTAACCAGTACAATGAATGTAACCAATGTGTGGATAAAACACTTCCCGTAACGAGTACAGTGAATGTAACCAATGTGTGGATAAAACACTTCCCTTAACGAGTACAATGAATGTAACCAATGTGTGGATAAAACACTTCCCGTAACGAGTACAGTGAATGTAACCAATGTGTGGATAAAACACTTCCCTTAACGAGTACAATGAATGTAACCAATGTGTGGATAAAACACTTCCCGTAACGAGTACAATGAATGTAGCTAATGTGTGGATAAAAAGTTCCCTTAACGATTTTTCGCAGAAATATGATCACATTTCTTATCACACAAAATTTGGCGAATTATTTGTTTATATTTAAGTAAAAAGTTTAAGAGAAAAGTTAAAGAGAAATAAAGATCAGGGAAATAAAATACGTTGGACACATTAAAAGACATAGTGTCATTGAAGACCTTACTTGAGGGTAAAGTCAAAGGGAAGCGAGCAAGAGGTAGGCAGAGATACAAGTGGCAGAGTAACATCACACGATGGACAGGTTACAGTCTAGCAAAGTGCACCACCAAGACAAGAGACAGGAGATGTTGGAGATACGTTGCAGCCAACCATCGTTGCGGAGACGGTACTTGATGATGATGAAAAAGTTTAAAGGTATGACCCTCTGCTTAGTGAAGACATACGGTGCCGATTCACTAGATTCACTGTGTTAATCAGGTTAATGTGTTCTAGACAGTGACATATTGTCTGTCTAAGAGAGAGATGTTGTTTGTCTCAGAGAGTAAAACTGTTTTCTCTAGAGAGTCTGCACTATTATCAGTCGAAGAGAGTACTACTGTCTGTTCTTGAGTGATTGATATTGTCTTCTAGATAGCGTGCTATTGTCTATTCTGGAGAGTGCGGTATTGTCTGTTCTTGAGAGAGTAATATAATTTGTTCTTGAGAGAGTGATATCGTCTGTTCTTGAGAGAGTGATATCGTCTGTTCTTGAGAGAGTGATATCGTCTGTTCTTGAGAGATTGATATCGTCTGTTCTTGAGAGAGTGATATCGTCTGTTCTTGAGAGAGTGATATCGTCTGTTCTTGAGAAAGTGATATCGTCTGCTCTTGAGAGAGCGTGATATTATCTGCCTAAGAAATGTTAACACACAGAACTATGTGAATATATCTTTCCAGTGGGATTGGATAAGTCAGACATAGAAAAAAGGCAACAACCGTGCAGCGTAGGAAGTTCTGTTCTATTTACTAGCGAGGACGCAAGAGCAGGTGTGTCTTATTATTTGTAGTCATTCAAGGAATACATTATAATATACATATGCCTTTAGGATTGTAGCATGCACAGCTTTAGTACTTGAAATATAAGTAGGCATATCACGGTGAAATATGAGTAGGCATATCACGGTGAAATATAAGTAGGCATATCACGGTGAGATATGAGTAGGTATAGCACGATATGTGAGATATTAGTAGACATAGAAAATTGAGATATTAGTAGATATAGCAAAGTAAGTGAGATATTAGTAGTCTTATCTCAACGAGATAATAGTAGGCATAGCACAGTAAGTGAGATAATAGTAGGCATAGCACAGTAAGTGAGATATTAGTAGGCATAGCACATCACGTGAGGTATTAGTAGGCATAGCACAGTAAGTGAGATATTAGTAGGCATAGCAAAACACGTGATATATTAGTAGGCATAGCACAGTACGTGAGATATTAGTGGGCATAGCATAATACGTGAGGTATTAGTAGGCATAGCACAGTACATGAGATATTAGTAGGCATAGCATAATATATGAGATATTAGTAGGCATTGCACAGTGAGATATTAGTAGGCATATCATAATATATTAGATATTAGTAGGCATAGCATAATATGTGAGATATTAGTAGGCATATCATAGTATGTGAGATATTAGTAGGCATAGCATAATATGTGAGATATTAGTGGGTATAGCATAATATGTGAGATATTAGTGGGTATAGCATAATATGTGAGATATTAGTATGCATAGTAAAGTAACCAAATTTGAAACAAATAAATGTTCAAAATTAAGTCATAGCACTTCCGAACATTGATTTGTTTAAATATAGGTTAGTGTTGTATTGCTGTCCATGTTGTTTTGTGTAATATTTTTTTTTCTTACTGTTCTCATATCCGGTTCCCTTTTTCAACAAAACCCGCTTCCGTGACAACATGTTTACATGCACGTCCTTGTCACCTTGAATTTCGTATTGTTTACATGTATGCGTTCTAGTGCCGCAGAGGTGGTAACATTGTTTTTTACTGGTTTTTTTAAAATTGATTTTTCATTGTCTTGTATATTCTTGATAAAAGACCTAACGGTTCAAAACATTGAAAATATCTTGTATATTGTTATTTGTATTTTTTCGTGATTACATCCCGTAATCCTCACTTCTGTAGAACAAGTTGTACAAACATACCGGAATCAAATATGTCGCAACATAAATACATTTTTAACTGACATACGTTCTTTCACACACGCGGTATCTAAGGTCAAATAGTAATGCAAAATGATGTAAAAAGGTTACTAAAACACTTACCTAGCCTATTAATAAAAATATATTTATAAGAAAAAAAACAAAAAACATACAATAAAACTAAACAGGACAATTCTCAACGTATCGGCTCAAATTGAACCTTTTTCAAGAGACAAACAACAGAAAACGACAAAATAAAAAAATAAATAGATGTCTATATTTCATCAAGCCCTCGTCTCCATAATAGCGCAGGGATGGCAACGCATCTAGTCAAGGTGAAAATGCGTGCATTCATTATAAACAAACCGAAAGTGGGAAATTAGAGACACTATAGATGAGTGCAAGAATAATAAAAGAAAAAGATAAAAGATATATTTGAGTGACAAAAGGGGTATTTTTCTTATCTTTATCTTTTTCTTTTATTATTCTTGCACTCATCTATAGTGTCTCTAATTTCCCACTTTCGGTTTGTTTATAATGAATGCACGCATTTTCACCTTGACTAGATGCGTTGCCATCCCTGCGCTATTATGGAGACGAGGGCTTGATGAAATATAGACATCTATTTATTTTTTTATTTTGTCGTTTTCTGTTGTTTGTCTCTTGAAAAAGGTTCAATTTGAGCCGATACGTTGAGAATTGTCCTGTTTAGTTTTATTGTATGTTTTTTGTTTTTTTTCTTATAAATATATTTTTATTAATAGGCTAGGTAAGTGTTTTAGTAACCTTTTTACATCATTTTGCATTACTATTTGTTCATTAGGTTACTGCGGCACCATCCACTTTGTCGGACACCCTCTGGCCATTTGGTTATTTATAGGTATCTAAGGTCATTGTGTGTGAGGTATGTGACGCCGCACCAGTGGTATCTAAGGTCATTGTGTGTAAGATATGTTACACCACGTCACCACCCCATGATGTATTATGAGACTGACCAAAGTACTGACACGCTTTCTATTATTTAAAAAAAATTCTTATCTCTTTTTGGGAGACGGGCTTGTAATTATAATGTAAACATTAGAAAAATAGCTATATATAGTTTTAATTATTGCAAAAAATATATCTCTATATAGTTTTAATTATTGAAAAAATATATATCTATATAAGTCTAGTTATTGAAAAACATTGAATGAACATTAATTATTGCTGACACAGGGTCTAATTTAATGAAGCTATCAACGTACAATGGAGAAGACTGGACATTGATAGAGGCAGAGCCAGTGGGATATCTGGCACTGGACAAGTCACACAAAGGTCACTATGGGCTTGTGTTTTCAAAGAGTCCAGATCTGGAGACTATTAGTCAATCGTTAGTAGGTATCATGCACCTCAAATTTGAATTCAGACATGTATGTCTAATTATTAGTCAATCGTTAGTATGCACCTCAACTTTGAATTCAGACATGTATGTCTAATTATTAGTGTCATCACTGTTGATGAGTTAACAAGTCTGACAGAATAATGATGAGATAATTAACCCAGAGGTACGTGCTGTGCTTCTGATAAGGATGTATTACTGGTGCACTGAAATACATCACTTCGGTAACTAAACAAGTATCATTGTACCTCCCTTACACTAGCATCTTTATATGACAACTTCGTATGAGTACTGGTGTTGCCTCGGTTACACAACTGAGAAGTACTGGTGTTGGCTCAGATATACAAGTGAGAAGAACGTGTTGTTGTCAGAAAGGCTATGTGCTGTCATGAGATAGCAACTCACAATTAAAGTGATTATTTCATCATAAGCCATCATCATTATCAGCAATCTGTCAACCAATCATCCATTCAGTCATGCATCCAGTCATTAGTCGTCAATCATCATCCATTAATCATCAATATCTCTCTGATGCTGCCAGCGTAGACTAGTATATCATATATTACTTCCCTATTTCAGCAATATCCGACTAGTATATCATATGTTATCTATTTGTTTCTGCCAGCACAGGCTAGTATATCATATGTTATCTATTTGTTGCTGCCAGCACAGGCTAGTATATCATATGTTATCTATTTGTTGCTGCCAGCACAGGCTAGTATATCATATGTTATCTATTTGTTGCTGCCAGCACAGGCTAGTATATCATATGTTATCTATTTGTTTCTGCCAGCACAGGCTAGTATATCATATGTTATCTATTTGTTGCTGCCAGCACAGGCTAGTATATCATATGTTATCTATTTGTTTCTGCCAGCACAGGCTAGTATATCATATGTTATCTATTTGTTTCTGCCAGCACAGGCTAGTATATCATATGTTATCTATTTGTTTCTGCCAGCACAGGCTAGTATATCATATGTTATCTATTTGTTGCTGCCAGCACAGGCTAGTATATCATATGTTATCTATTTGTTGCTGCCAGTACAGACTAGTACATCAAATTATATCTCTCTGTTGCTATTTCTGACTAGTATATCATATGTTATCTTCTGTTGCTGCTTGTTTTGACTCGTATATCATCATTTTTTGCCAATCTCAGGGCAGGAGACGAGAATCTCTGCAGTTTACATTGGTTTGTACATTTCACGGCTGGATTTACAAGGTGAATATATTGAAATATGTTGTATGTGTACATTTCACGGCTGAATTTACAAGGTCAATGTTGTGTAAATGTGTTTATAAATTGTGAAGATGTAACTAGCTTTTGAACAGTCACCTGATTTGGCGTGCTCAATGGTAGTCAATAAATAATGCCAGTAGTTGTACACATTACAACAGAAGTTTAACACGTGTGACGTCAATTCCTTAACTTTAACCTCATTAATGACTTCATCAAAACTGTAAGCTACAGACATAAAGTTAATAAATCTCCACTGACATAACATGAATTTAACAAATCTGCGCTATCACACATAGAATGAACAAATATCCATTTGCATACAGAATGTTAACAAATCTATACTGAAACACATATACCTAACACATATCCAATGACGCATGTTGCGTCGATAACACACATTGAATTGTGCTAGCTAGTTAGTAGTTAGTTAGTCGTCGGATCATCATCACTGCAAACTGGACACGTCCATAGTTGCTCCGATCTCTCACTGAGTGCATCCGCCATTACACTTCTGTTAACAGCACCGTTCTTATGCTGGTTGACCATCATTCTTCTGCGCCCTCCAAATTGTTTACTTCTAGCAACACCGCGTTTCAAACCTTGATCTTTAATCCTAGCCATTGAAAAGGAATCATCATCCACACTAGTCTCACTCTCGTGTGCTATATCTCTTAAGGAGTTCAAAACGTCAGGTCAATCCTTTGTGTTCAATCCATCACTCGATCCGTCAGCTTGATCCATCGATCCACTGAATGATCAACCACATCCCCTCCCCCAAATGTGATCTTGTCAAAATATTCAAACTGTGCACTCAAATTACTGATAACGGACCAATCGAGACAAGAACTATTACAACAACAACGAACATCCCGTACACATATTGAAGTATCATCGGGAACACAAACATATACAATTTTTAGAGTGTTTTTCTTGGTTAAGTACGGAAAACCTGTTCACTTGAGTTGCAAGGCGATTAAGTGCCGCTAGAATTATTATCATTTATCCTTATGCTTCAGAATTGAATTTACTTGAATGTTGCTGTTATTCTAATACACTATTCACAAACAATCATCACTTGTGTAGTAATACGAATAGAGCATACAACTAGCACCTGTACAACAATAGAGCATACAACCAGCAACTGTACAACAATAGAGCATACAACCAGCACCTGTACAACAATAGAGCATACAACTAGCACCTGTACAACAATAGAAAATACATCTAGCACCTGTACAACAATAGAGCATACTACCAGCACCTGCGCAGCAATAAACCTCTTCCAGTTTGAGCAGCATTCTGAATCTCTCTTGTTTTGATATCACACATTGATTGATACGACTGTGCTGGTCTAATGTGTTGACAAAAAAATCGATCGATTTTATAATTAACATGTAGCATTTTCTGCGCGCGCTTGTCGAACGCCTGTTGCTTGAGCACTGTCCAAAACATACAGCTGAGCGAACAGTGGAACTGTGTTGTATGGCGATTGTATATGAAAAGTTCGATGATAAGTTTGTCCATGAACTTTTAAAACAAATGGACATTGACCTTAACAATCCGTAATCTTTGTTCCCATTGACGCGAAAGAAAGAGCGCTATTATAAGAGCGAATATTCTCACGAAAATGTGTGTATTATTAGAGAGCAACAAACGCAGGAACTCGGGATACTCCATCTTATTACCATGGATGTCTTGTGGCTGTGGTAGCATAATCTTTCCCTTTCGACAACAACTTGTAAACTTGCCATGGTTTGGACGTTGGTCCGAAAAATGTTTAGCAGAACAAAATTGACATATAATATCGAATATTTCACAGTTACGTGCAGCAACACGATCATTAGCAAAAGTTGGTACTTCATTTGAAATTGCTTGACTTATGCATTTGTGACAATGAGTGAGCCTCGGCATCTGAAGCTCAACGTCTCTGCGATTGCTCAACAGTTTCATGCTGCCTGTGATGATGCTAGTATTCTCTATTCATAGCCTATCGATTTTGTCTTTGGCTGGTGAATCTAGCTTCAGGGATAAATGTTCCAGTGTTGGGTAACAACCCTAAACAGGAAGCAGGTGGCTGGAGTAACACCGGGCAAATGTCAAGATAAACAAAAATAGGTAGATGTGTTACCAAAATAAAACATAACACAACCTAACAACGAGATACAGGGACAGACGACGTTTCGACTATTAAGCCTTCATCAGGACAAACGAAAGACAACGATACAACGAATCTTACCTGGAAACAAACGTGGTTGATAGGGAGGAAAGAGGAGGAGAGATAGTGAATGGATAGTAGAGGAAGTAAATAAGGAGCGGCATATTGGGGAGGAAGAGAGTATGGGGAGAAGAAGTGAGGAGAGAAAGTGCACGGAAGGAGGTGAGGAGCGAAAATGGATAAGGTGTGGTAGTAAGTAAAATAGATAAGGTTACATTAAGATACTTACCTCAAAAGTGGCAAAACGCAATGAGTATAACGAATAGATAGCAGAGGAAGCAGAGATGGAGCAGCCTAGCAGGGAGGAGGAGGGTATGGGAAGAAGTGAGGAGGGGAAAGTGCACAGAATGAGATGAGGAGTGAAAATAGTTAAGGTGTAATAGCAAGTAAACTAAGATAAATGAGGATAAATTCAGATACTTACCTGAAATGGCAACAGGCAATGAGTATTAGCATACAGTCGTCATGGAAACGCAAAAGAGGATGGTAGGAGAGATCAGATGAGGGAGAGAGAGATGGAGATGAAGAATAAAGAAGAGAAAAAAGGGAGAAAAGAAAGAAACGACCGAGCAGATATAGGCAGTGGAGAGAGACTATAAGTAGGAGTAGATAATAGTGGGAAGAAAATACAGTGATAATACAATGATGTATGTAAGTGAGAGTAAAATATAAAATATAGGTGATAATATATAAAAAAGAACTTATCTGAAACGTTGAGAACTGGCTAGCTTGAAACCAACAGTCACACTGGTGGGTCAGGGTCAATGGACAATGAAAGCTAGTAAGGCAAGTAGCAACAATAAAATACCAACATGCCAGATTGTCACACCACAGGAAGCAAGAGGACTCCAGAGATGGCAGCAGGGAAGATTGATCGATAAGTATAACGGTCCAGTATTATGACGAGAGACCGACTGAAATAATAGGCAGGGCCGTAGAGAGAAACCCGAGGCGGGTAAAAGTTAAAGCCGTGACTCCCACAAATAGTCAGAGGAGAAGAACAAGAAAAGAGAGAAGAAGAAGAGAAAAAAAGAGAAAGAAAAAAAAGGGAGGAAAAAAAAAGAAAAAAGAAAAAAGAAGAAGAAAGACGAAAGAAGAAGAAGAAAACGGTGGATGGACGTGGGCCCCGAGCCGGAAATACGCCACGCAAGGACGGGATGTGGAAGTAGGAAGGAGCCCACCAAACACAGCAAGGTGGGGTGGGGGACTAACACGGGGAGGCGCGTCGTGCAAAGGTATCAGGCTGATAAAGAAAGAAGGTGCAGAAGAGAAGGGTACCAGAGTAGGAGAGAAAAGGGGAAAGTAGGCAATGTCAGATGGAGGCAGACCCAGAACTACAGCCAAAGCATGTGAGGTGGTGGGGGGTCGTATGTGACCAAGTAAGGGTCATCAGTCCATAATGTCGTTGTAATTGGAGGTCGGTGTAACAGAGGTTCCGATAAAATAGATATTGTGGAAGATGGACCAAGGTCACAACCGCAACGACAAGTACCTTTTAGGCCCCGTGTTCGGAAGTGAGACCCGTCGCATCTCTTCCTCCTTGACGTTGTGTCTCTCTACACATCTATCCCTCACCACGACGGCCTTATCGCCATTCAGTTCTTTCTTGATCGTCACCCTCACCATTCCATTGCTACCTCTACCCTGGTCCGCTTGGCTGAACTTGTTCTCACCTTGAACTCCTTTGAGTTCGATGGCACCTTCTTTAACCAGATCAGTGGTGTAGCTATGGGCACCAAAATGGGTCCCAGCTATGCTTGTCTGTTCATGGGCCATCTTGAGCACCTTATGTTCTCCAGCTTCCATGGTCCTATTCCTCGGTTCTACCGCCGCTACATTGATGATGGCTTTGGGTTCACTGACATGCCTGTTGCAGACCTCTCAGCCTTCATCTCATTCGTTAGCAACTTCCACCCCTCCATCAAATTCACTTCCATTGTCTCTGCTTCCTCTGTCACTTTCCTGGACATCTCTGTCTCTATTGGTCCAGTTTCGCTCTCTACCTCGGTCTACTATAAGCCTACTGACTCTCACAGCTTCCTTCTATATTCTTCTTCTCACCCTCGCTCATGCCGTGACTCCCTTCCCTTCTCTCAACTCCTACGCCTTCGTCGCCTTTGCCAGGATGACTCTGACTTTCTTCAGCATGCCTATGATATGCTTGACTTCTTCCGCCGGCGTGCTTACCCGGAGGATGTCCTTCTCTCTGCCCTGGATCGTGTCCTTCCAATCTCCCGTGCTGATGCCTTATCACGTTCTCCTCTACTTCCTTCCACTCGTCCTAAACTTATCCTTACTTTCCACCCTCACAATATTCCTGCTCTTAAGATCCTTCTCCGGGACTTCTCGATCTTCTCATCTGATCCCCTTACCAAAGAGGCTTTTCCAACTCCACCTCTTGTGGCTTTCCGCCGAGACAGGAACCTACGCGATACTCTGGTTCACTCTCACCTTCGGCCGGCGGGATCTCCTATCGGCACCTCCCCGTGTCAGCGCCCGTGCCTCACGTGCCCTTTTGTCTTTCGGACCACCTCTATCCGATTCCCTAAGTCGGTATTCCATATCCACCACTCTTTTTCTTGTGTCTCTCGTAACGTCGTGTACGTTATCACTTGCAAACGCTGCAACCTGATGTACATTGGTGAAACGGGCAGATTCTTAGCCACTAGGTTTGCCGAACACTTACGGGACATCCGTAACTATGGATCTTCCCCGGTGGCTCTCCACTTCAACACCAATTCTCACCGTGGTGTGCTGGACATTCAGGTCACTGGCTTAGTCTCTTGCCACTCAGGTGACCGGCAACGTTTCTCATTAGAAAACCGCCTCATTCTTAATCTTGGCACTCTTAAGCCCCATGGCATCAATGACCAGCTATACTTTCAATAATCTCTATACCTCCCTCCCCCCCCCATTTTTGTGTGTGTGTGTCTCCCTTGCTATGCCTCCCTGCTGCTCCTACATTCCTTCCTTCTGCCATCCCCCTATCCTCATTTTGTCTTACTCCTCTCATTGCTACTGTTCCTCTCCATTGTGGTGGATCGGCTTGGGCCCCCACCCAGGGGTTGGGGCTACGGTGACCCGCCACGTTGCTATTGATGTGTTGGTGGGTTGTTACGCCTTGGGACTGGGACCGGCAGGATTTCATCCGGGGTGGGCCTAGTGCGGCTTTGCGCGTCGATTCTATGCCTCATCTGTATCTCTTGCTATCCTACTCCACTCTCTTTCTACGGGTTGTTTTACCCAGGCTTCATTCTCCTCTTCCCCGTTCGATTCTTCGTCCTACTCTGTCTACTTTCTCCATTCCCACTACTTGAGGCTGTGTCCTCTGTTTCTTCTGTGCCATTCTCTGTGGCCCGTGGGCGCCACCACGTACCTATCATCTTATTACTTTTGGCCTTTTGCCGCTCTCTGGTTGTCCTTCTTTGGTCTTGTTGGGTCGGCTACCCTTACAGCTACTTAGCATGCCGAGGCTGGGAGACCTTTACACCGACTACATATATATGTATATTTATTTATTTAGAATATACATATATATTTATTTATTTATTTATTTATTTTTTATTTATTTATTTTTATTTTTTTCTTCCACACGACTTGGATGGCTCGGATACAGGGGTCCCCTATGTATAGTTATGGAGCCAGCGTGCGGTACGGGCAACACCTCCAGTGGGTTGCAATGTACGGTTGGTCTCACTCAACTACGAACATCGTTTCATCTGACATGTTTCTCACCACGGTACATGGCCTGGACTAAGGGATCGTGTATCGGTGGCTCGAGGTTCTGTCCGTTGATCGTTGTTCCCATAGATGGGCTAGTGTACAGTGCGGGCAATACCCACATAGGGATTGTGACGTGCGGCTAGTCCATCCTCTTATCATATTCGGTTGATGCGACGGGTCTCACTTCCGAACACGGGGCCTAAAAGGTACTTGTCGTTGCGGTTGTGACCTTGGTCCATCTTCCACAATATCTATTTTATCGGAACCTCTGTTACACCGACCTCCAATTACAACGACATTATGGACTGATGACCCTTACTTGGTCACATACGACCCCCCACCACCTCACATGCTTTGGCTGTAGTTCTGGGTCTGCCTCCATCTGACATTGCCTACTTTCCCCTTTTCTCTCCTACTCTGGTACCCTTCTCTTCTGCACCTTCTTTCTTTATCAGCCTGATACCTTTGCACGACGCGCCTCCCCGTGTTAGTCCCCCACCCCACCTTGCTGTGTTTGGTGGGCTCCTTCCTACTTCCACATCCCGTCCTTGCGTGGCGTATTTCCGGCTCGGGGCCCACGTCCATCCACCGTTTTCTTCTTCTTCTTTCGTCTTTCTTCTTCTTTTTTCTTTTTTCTTTTTTTTTCCTCCCTTTTTTTTCTTTCTCTTTTTTTCTCTTCTTCTTCTCTCTTTTCTTGTTCTTCTCCTCTGACTATTTGTGGGAGTCACGGCTTTAACTTTTACCCGCCTCGGGTTTCTCTCTACGGCCCTGCCTATTATTTCAGTCGGTCTCTCGTCATAATACTGGACCGTTATACTTATCGATCAATCTTCCCTGCTGCCATCTCTGGAGTCCTCTTGCTTCCTGTGGTGTGACAATCTGGCATGTTGGTATTTTATTGTTGCTACTTGCCTTACTAGCTTTCATTGTCCATTGACCCTGACCCACCAGTGTGACTGTTGGTTTCAAGCTAGCCAGTTCTCAACGTTTCAGATAAGTTCTTTTTTATATATTATCACCTATATTTTATATTTTACTCTCACTTACATACATCATTGTATTATCACTGTATTTTCTTCCCACTATTATCTACTCCTACTTATAGTCTCTCTCCACTGCCTATATCTGCTCGGTCGTTTCTTTCTTTTCTCCCTTTTTTCTCTTCTTTATTCTTCATCTCCATCTCTCTCTCCCTCATCTGATCTCTCCTACCATCCTCTTTTGCGTTTCCATGACGACTGTATGCTAATACTCATTGCCTGTTGCCATTTCAGGTAAGTATCTGAATTTATCCTCATTTATCTTAGTTTACTTGCTATTACACCTTAACTATTTTCACTCCTCATCTCATTCTGTGCACTTTCCCCTCCTCACTTCTTCCCATACCCTCCTCCTCCCTGCTAGGCTGCTCCATCTCTGCTTCCTCTGCTATCTATTCGTTATACTCATTGCGTTTTGCCACTTTTGAGGTAAGTATCTTAATGTAACCTTATCTATTTTACTTACTACCACACCTTATCCATTTTCGCTCCTCACCTCCTTCCGTGCACTTTCTCTCCTCACTTCTTCTCCCCATACTCTCTTCCTCCCCAATATGCCGCTCCTTATTTACTTCCTCTACTATCCATTCACTATCTCTCCTCCTCTTTCCTCCCTATCAACCACGTTTGTTTCCAGGTAAGATTCGTTGTATCGTTGTCTTTCGTTTGTCCTGATGAAGGCTTAATAGTCGAAACGTCGTCTGTCCCTGTATCTCGTTGTTAGGTTGTGTTATGTTTTATTTTGGTAACACATCTACCTATTTTTGTTTATCTTGAATCTAGCTTCGCTCGATGCCGATGCAAAACAAGCATCCTAAGCAAGTCCCGTTTGTCTTCGTTGAAGGGTTTCTTGATCAATTCTTTGCATCTCTCTTTTAATTCTATATTTATGCTCTGCAGCATTTGCGGCACCAATCCGAGCGAGTGACTCTTGACATTGACGACTCAACCATCTCGCTTTTCGCTCCTTTGTTGTTTTTTTACGCTTTCTTACGTTTGGATCAGCTTCATTCATAATTTAAAGCAAATTATAAGTATATTTTAATTAAAATGTATCTTAGATAACTTTAACTACAGGCCGATACAGAAGTTTACCTGTTAGCGTATCATAACATTTGTATACAAAAATGTCGTCCTCTTTGAATAACGTCACGACACCAATCAATTTGATTGGATGTCGTACGCAATTTTGTGATGTGAATGAAATATTTATAGAGCGTTACGGAGATAAAAGAACACGGTTATTATATTACAGATGTTATGTAAAGTTATATGTAAGTAGTATAGTAAGTTAATTTGGATGTAGTTTTTCCTGGCATCAAATGACAAAGAAGGAAAAACCTGGCATCAAAGACAAAGAAGGATTAATTCCAAGGAACACAAGGCTTGGCTGAGCTTTTCTGGGGTTTTCTTGAGGTATTAAAAATTTTTTTTTTTTTAAATATTGATCTTAATTTTATGGTTAATTTTGGATCACGCGTCGACCCGGTGCGCGGCGAGTCACCCCACCCGGGGCGCGATACCCCGACCCTGCTCTGACATAATCTGGCACAAAGACATATAATAAGTATTACTTCTAAGAAAAGGACCACTTGACTGATCTTTTCTGTAGTTTTCTTGAGGTATTTTAAAATAAAATTCGAAATTTTCAAATTTTAAATCTGGGTTTTATGGTTAAAATTGTTTATTTTCTATTTTAATTACTATTTATTGTTTATTTGTTGGTATTTTCTTGTTGTTTGTTATGTCTTGTTGTTTATTTTTTGGAGTTGTTGCTACATGCCTAAGTTTTAACATAATTACCACCACTCGTGTTGTCCTGAGTTATCTGCCTCTATGGAGTTAGAACGCGTCTAAATTTAGTTCGCGACCAGGCTGACCTTACTGGTGTTATGATACATTCCTGAACCTGTTAAGAGTTTGAGCACTAGGTAAACCTTCCGTGAACAAGGATTATTTTTATCGAAGGACGTTTTTTTCCTGCTGTATCACTATGCCAGCTAGGACTAGGGCGGCCAGATGCTCAACGGTTACGCGACAAATTTTCCTATTTTAATGTAGCAACAGGGTTCATATTACATATTTGCATATGAAAAACTGTAAATTTTTCACGTTTTAAAACTATGCAAGCCGCTTTTCACAAGGGTCAATATGATAAACTTCATATTTAGCTCTTTTCACAACTAGACAATTCGACTTCAAAAAAAATTTCGTTATGATAACAGACATTGGGTGGTGGTTTTCTAGACTTACAAGACAAATTTTCCTAGTTTTATGTAGCAACAGGGTTCATATTACATATGACAAACTGTACATTTTTTAACGTTTTAAAACTAAGCATTCCGCTTTTAAAACGTTTGCATATGATAAACTTCATATTTAGCGCTTTTCACAACTAGGCAATCCGCCTTTAACACATTCGTTATGATCACAGACATTGGGTGGTGGTTTTCTAAACTTATAAGCCAAATTTTCCGAATTTTATGTAACAACAGGTTTCATATTACACATTTGAATATGACAAACTGTATATTTTTTTAACGTTTTAAAACAAAGCATGCCACATTTAAAACGGTTCCATGTGATAAACTTCATATTTAGCTCTTTTAACAACTATTCCACACGCCTTGAAAACATTTTGTTATAGTCACAGACATTGGGTGGTGGTTTTCTAGACATACAAGACAAATGTTCCTATTTGTAAGTAACAACAGGGTTCATATTACATATTTGCATATGAAGAAATGTATATTTTTTAAGTTTTAAAACTAAGCAAGCAGCTTTTCACACGGTTGCATATGATAAACTTCATATTTAGCTCTTTTCACTAGTAGGCCAAACGCCTTTAAAACATTTTTGTTATGAGCACAGATATTGTGTGGTGGTTTTTTAGACTCACAAGACAAATTTACCTATTTTTATGTAACAACGGGGTTAATATTACATATTTGCATATGACAAACTGTATATTTTTCATGTTTTAAAACGATGCACGCCGCTATTAAAACGATTCCATATGATAAACTTCATATTTATCTCTTTTCGCAACTAGGCAACCCGCCTTTAAAAACATTTTGTTATGGTCACAGATATTGGGCTGTGGTTTTCTAGACCTACAAGACAAATGTTCCTATTTTTATGTAACAACAGGGTTCATATTACATAGTTGCATATGACAAACGGTATATTTTTCACGTTTTAAAAACTAAGCAAGCCGCTTTTAAAACGGTTCCATGTTGGAAACTTCATAATTAGCCCTTTTCACAACTAGGTAAGCAGCCTTTAACACATTTTATTATGTTCACAGATATCGGGTTTTGGTTTTCTAGCCATACAAGACAAATGTTCCTTGTTTTATGTAATAACAGTGTTCATATTATATATTTGCATATGAGAAACTATATATTTTTCACTTATTAAACTAAGCGAGGCGCTTTTAAAACGGTTGCATATGATAAACTTCATATTTATCTCTTATCACAACTATGCAACCAGCCTTTAATACATTTGTTAGGGTCACAGATATTGGGTGTTGGTTTTCTAAACTTACAAGACAAATGTTCCTATTTTTATGTAACAATAGGGTTCATATTACATAGTTGCATATGACAAACTGTATATTTTTTCACGGTTTAAAACTAAGCATAACACTTTTAAAACGGTTCCATATGATAAACTTCATATTTAGCTCTTTTCACAACTACGAAAGAGGCCTTTATCACATTTCATATGAACACAGACATTGTGTGGTGGTTTTCTTAACTTACAAGACATATTTTCCTATTTTATGTAAAATACAGGGTTCATATTACATATTTCTATATGGAATATGCCCTATTGGGGTTCTAAATAAAGAACCCATAAAATACAACTGGTGGGAGTGGGGTGTTTTCGAGGTAGTGTGCCATACTCGACTCCCACCAGTTGTATTTTTATGGGTTCTTTATTTAGAACCCCAATGTGGCATATTCCATATAGAAATATGTAACATGAACCCTGTATTTTACATAAAATAGGAAAATATGTCTTGTAAGTTAATAAAAACAAAACCCAATATCTGTGACCATAATAAAATGTGTTAAAATCTGTTAAAATCAGAGCTAAATATAAAGTTTATCACATGGAACCGTTTTAAAAGCGGCTTGCTTAGTTTTTAAAACGTGAAAAATATACAGTTTGTCATATGCAACTATGTAATACGAACACTGTTGTTACATACAAATAGGAATATTTGTCTTGTAAGTCTAGAAAACCACCACCGTATGTCTCTGACCATAACAGCCGTGTTAAAGGCGGATTGCCTAGTTGTGAAAAGCGCTAAATATGAAGTTTATCACAAGGAACTATTTTAAAAGCGGCGTGCTTAGTTTTAAAACATGGAAAATATGCAGTTTGTCCAATGCAAATATGTAATATGAACCCTGTTGCTACATAAAACTAGGAAAATTTGTCTTGTAAGTCTAGAAAACCACCACTCAATGTCTGTTATCATAACGAAATGTTTTAAAGACGGATTGTCTAGTTGTCAAAAGAGCTAAATATGAAGTTTATCATATTGACCCTTGTGAAAAGCGGCTTGCGTAGTTTTAAAACTTGAAAAATATACAGTTTTTCATATGCAAATATGTAATATGAACCCTGTTGCTACATTAAAATAGGACAATTTGTCGCGTAACCGTTGCGCGCCTGGCCGCCCTAGTCCTGGCGTAGTGATACAGCAGGAAAAAACGTCCTTCAATAAAAAGTCCTTGTTCGCGGAAGGTTTACCTAGTGCTCAAACTCTTAACAGGTTCAGGAATGTATCATAACACCAGTAAGGTCAGCCTGGTTGCGAACTAAATTTAGACGCGTTCTAACTCCATAGAGGCAGATAACTCGGGACAACACGAGGGGTGGTAATTCTGTTAAAGCATAGGCATGTAGCAACAACTCCAAAAAATAAACAACAAGACATAACAAACAACAAGAAAATACCAACAAATAAACAATAAATAGTAAGTAAAATAGAAAATAAACAATTTTAACCATAAAACCCAGAATTAAAATTTAAAAATTTCGAATTTTATTTTAAAATACCTCAAGAAAACTACAGAAAAGATCAGTCAAGTGGCCCTTTTCTTAGAAGTAATACTTATTATTATCTACTAACACGGGGTCTTTGTTACCTCTAATATTTTATGGTAGTGTGTCCTGATATAACCTAATTGGACTTTGTCCGCTGGTTGAAAGGATCACGCCTCTCCAAAAGAGAGGCAAACTCATTAACTACCTACCTACCTACCTACCTAGTAATACTTATTATACGGCATCCTATATCACAGCACACCAACAAATGTCAACAGAGAAACGTGGAAAAAATTTAACAATAGAAATCAAAGATAGATTAGAACGATACAAATACAAAACAACAACAATTTTTGGCAGAAGTCTGATTGTAAACACCTTCGTCATACCAAGACTGCTGTACACATCCAATGTATTCTACCCATCTAAGAACATACTCAAGGATATATATCAGCACATTAGACGTTTCATCTTTCGACACACAATACAGGCAATACAAACTAAAACACTAATACAGGATAAGAAAAGAGGGGGAGTCTCCCTACATGATATAAAGACCAAAATCCAAGCAAAAAGGATACAATTCATATCAGAAATAATAGACAACCCGCAAGAATACACGCTGGCACATTATTACATCGGACTAAAAATATCCCATTTATGCACCATTCGAAACACACAGTCCCACTCAATGGGTACTTTACCACCTTTCTACTAACTCAATCCAATATCTCAAGGGAAATGAGCAACTAGTCAATTAACCAACAAAAACATCTATAAGCACCTCATCGCAGCACAAGAACCATCCCTTATCAACAGAATCAAACGAGGCTATGTTCACTTTATAACAGAGTACTCAGAAATATTTGCCAACCTACATCGTACACAAACATCACCAAAAGCAAGGAAGTTACATATAGACTACTTTTCAACATCACACCGCTCTCACATAGACTGACACACAGGCCACACGAGAGATGCAAGCTCTGTGGATTCAAAACACCAGAAACAGAAGATCACATATTTTTCCACTGCAACACAATATCCCTCGCATTGAACACACCAAAACAAAAAATAACCCCTGACACAACATCAGACACAACCATGTACAAGGCAGTCATGTTAAACGTACTTCCGAATGCAGACACAAGTTTACAAACAAAATCCCTCATTCTTCTAGCAGAGTTTAGAAATCTAGTGTGGTCATGCAGGAATAGAGCAAGACATGAACACCAAAAATTAAATGCTCAACTTTTCCAACTCCTATTTGTAAAAAAATGCAATAAATTACTAGTCAACACTCCAGATACATTTTAATTTTCCAGTTCGACTTTTCTAACTTATTTAACTTATTATTCTAACTTAAATTATATATATATATATATATTAACCTTGAATGTAAGAGTGTGAGGACGAAAGGAAAAATAATATGTTTGACTATAATTTTTACATCCTACTTTTATCACTACACTCCCATCACAAATTTCCATGAATGTTGTTAAACCATGTCAGAACACACTGCATACTACTCAATTAACATGTCTATTGGTTTTGTAATTATTTCATTGATGCAAATAAAGATTCTTTAAATAAAAAATTAAAAAAAGAGCAGGGTCGGGGTATCGCGCCCCGGGTGGGGTGACTCGCCGCGCACCGGGTCGACGTGTGATCCAAAATTAACCATAAAATTAAGATCAATATTTAAAAAAATTCAAATTTTTAAAATTTAATACCTCAAGAAAACCCCAGAAAAGCTCAGCCAAGCCTTATGTTCCTTGGAATTAATCCTTCTTTGTCTTTGATGCCAGGTGTTTTCCTTCTTTGTCATTTGATGCCAGGAAAAACTACATCCAAATTAACTTACTTTACTACTTATGTATATGTTATGCAGATAGAGGGAGTTACATCAGCACTTAATTGGTTGATAACTGATACATCAACACACTCGGTAATACTCACAGACTCTCAAAGCATGCTGCGCAAGATAGAAACGTTCCTGCTAATATAAAAGGTAGAGGCTATACCAAATGAAACGTATACTATATTAGCTAAGAAAAAGAAAATACAAGAAAAGAATAAAGTAAAAGAGTTGCAAACTAAAGTCCAAGTAAATGGGTCAACGTTAATATTTGGTGTAATGTGAATACACCTCACTGTATAAGAGTACAGTTCAAGTGTTTCGTTACCCATGTGAACGCATTTCAGTGTCATCACCTGTCGACATCATAGGAAAGAAAAGAAAGAATAACTCCTGGAAATATCTCGAATAAATGGCCCGTGATCGTATCTCCAGGACAAGTGTATATCAGTACTTCACACAAAGGGTTGTGTTCATCAGATGTTCTAGTGGAACCAGAAATAACAATACACAGTTACTACACAACGAACAGAGTATTATTCCTGACTTTTCAGGCAAATTGTCATTGTTTATTATCTAGAACTCTCACAACAATAGATTATATTAATAAATCAAAGATGGAAAACAAACATTCTTCAATGCAAGACACTATCAGGCGCAGACTGCGACACTGATCATGAGTTACTCATCGCAAAGTTCAAGGTAAAGATAAAAAAGACAACAACAACTTCAATGATTACCAGATACGATATGACGTCAATACCGAAAGAATACAACATCGAAATTCAAAACAAATTCGAAAAATTACTAGAAATACAAGAAGAATACTCTCCAAATGAACTTGAAAACAAAATAAGTGACATTTTCAATGACTGTGCAAAAAACATGCTACACAAAAAGAGCAGGAAGAAGAAAGAGAATATATCAGAAGAAACTAAAGAAGACACATCAAAAATAGTTGTAAAAACAAATTATAGAATCCTGTCAAGAGATATACAAAGAAGAATTAGACAAGACAAGCAAAACTACATAAACAAAATATGCCTGGAAATAGAAGGGCAGAAAAGCCAAGGTAACAGTAAAACGATGTTCGAAAATGTACGACACCTAAGAGACAGCAAACCTCAACCATCATTAAAAGTGCTGAAAGATAAACAAGGAAACATACTAACAGAAGGGAAGCATATCTTACATAGATGGAAGGAATACTGCAGTGAGATGTATAATGACCCAAGAAAAACCACAAACAGAACAATAAACGAATATGAAAAGGAGCCAGAACCCACAAAGGAAGAAGTAAGATACGCAATAGAAAGTTTAAAGAAAGGTAAAGCCCCAGGCAATGATGGCTTAACAACTGAAATGATACACGCAGGCGGCGAGGCCGGAATCAAGATTTACCACAAACTCTGCTGCAAAATATGGGCAAGCGGTACATGGCCGGATGAATGGAAAAAATCATTATATATACCCCTCCCAAAAAAGGCGACCTTCAGATTTGCTCTAACTACCGAACTATAGCCCTTATAAGTCAAGCAAGTAAAATAATGCTAAACATCATAATGCAAAGAATCAAACAGAAATTAGAGATGGAGATAAATGAAACACAGGCTGGTTTCAGATCGGGCAGAGGAACAAGAGATCACATTCTTAATATGAGATTGATCATAGAAAAGTGTAGGGAATTTTCAACTGACCTGCACATGTGTTTCATAGATTACTCAAAAGCGTTCGACTGCGTCCAACACCAGCAACTATGGGAGATAATGAACAGCATGGGTTTCCCAAGACATCTGATTCATCTAATAGAGGAACTTTACCAAGATCAAAAGGCTGCAGTGCAGTTAGAGGACGATCTCTCAGAGTGGTTTGAGGTACAGAGTGCAGTAAGGCAAGGGTGCACACTCTCCCCATACCTGTTCAACATCTAAGCTGAAAGTATAATGAGGAACGTGAGAGAAGACATACACAACACTGAGTACCACGCTTTAAACATAGGTGGATTCCTAATCCCGGAACTACGCTACGCAGACGACACAGTACTTCTTTCAAACGATATAAAGGGAGTGGAACAACTAATCAAGAACACAAAGAAATATAGCGAAGCACAAAATTTGTATTTAAACACGCAGAAAACAAAAATCATGTCAACAGATATAACAACACAACAACCAAAAATCAGAATAGACAATACCGAGATAGAATGTGTGGATAAATTTGAATACTTAGGAGCAAACATCAACGGTGCAGGAGACTGCATGGCAGAAATAAGGAAGAGATTGGCAATGGCATATTGCAAAATAACACGGCTGAAAAACATATGGAAAAACAACAAAATAGAATCGAAAGTGCCAATGTTACGAACTTTTATTTTTCCGGTTGCAACATACGGCTGTGAAACATGGACTCTAAGTAAAACAGCGGCAAAGAAGATCAACGCCTTCGAGCTGAAATGCTACAGAAAGATACTTAGAATATCATGGAAGGATAAAATCAGAAACTCAGATATTATAAACACACTGAATATTCCAGAGTGTTGGTTACTAAACACAATAACAAAAAGAAAACTACGCCTGTTTGGTCATATAAAGAGACATAACTGTTTAGAAAGACAAATAATGGAGGGAAGAGTACCTGGGAAGAGGAGAAGGGGCAGACCAAGAAGACGATGGACTGACGACATTAAAGATAATATGAATACATCGCTAGAAAATGCAAGCCACATCGTCCAAGACAGAGAGAGGTTCAGAGAGTTCATTGGGAAGACAACGTTCTGGAAGGAATACGTCACATGAGACATTTAGTTCGTACATAAATATATTAATGATATATCATCGTCAAAACATGGCATATATACATTACTGACTTCTGAGGATACAGGTTACCTTTACCTCACCTCTTGGACAGGCTGGTAGCTAGTAAACACCTTGAATAAATACATGTGCTCACACACCTGTGTACATTATTTCTAGTCCAAAGATTAGGTCTTCGTACGTTTAGGTTAAAGTACGTGAACGTAAAATATTGTCTGTTATATTTTGTTGCTGTCTGTCAGTCTTCTTGTTGTTGGATTGAGGATGAAGACAAGTTCGTTCCAGATTTTCAGTCTTGTACACAAAATACGATTCTGCCAGTTGTAGTCGGTGTTAAAGGTAAACGTAGAAAATTAGTTGGAGAGAGATTTAGGTTCTACTCTCATGTAGCTGTCAAAGGTGATCACGTTGGTCTTCTAGAATAATTGCTGTAATATTTCTGCTGCTTCTACGACAGTTCAGTTCTTGTAAAAAATGTATCATCTAGTTACAAGTTAAAATCTGTTAGTAAAATCCTCCTAAAGTAAAAGTGGGTTAAATTCTGTATTTGAAACACACTCTGTTCCGATACTAAAGTCAAAGATTGTGTTGAAAATCTAAGTTAATTTCCTTTCAACTTCTTTATTATAAACTTCTCGTTCTTATCATATGCCTCATTCTGTAGATAGTGGCAACCTGAACATTCAGGTTGTAGGTATTTACAAGTTCTCAATTTACATCAGGCTTGTAATTCCATGAACTTTATGTTCTGACCTGTTTCTCATTTAAAGTAGTGACAGCCTTGAAATTTACACATTAATTTGAAACATCAGTCAATCTATTTGGCTGGTCTCAATTTCTTACTATATTGTTGAATAATATTTTCTGACGTTTCTTTTCTAACACTATGGCAACCTTGTGTCAACAGTTTTGGAATGTAAACAACATTTATTTATCGATTGTCTAAGAATTCCTTCCTACTCTATTATCACAGACTATTCGTTAGATTTTCACTGTATACCTTCATCTAAACGTATATTTTTAATTACACAATAGTTTGTCAATTACTCACGATTGTTATAAATTTCCAACACAAAACACACCTGTCGCTGTTGATCAAATTCTCTATAATGATGATTTTTACTCTATCTTTACTGTTCTGCCCAATTCACAGATGCCTGTCCTAATTCAAAGTTGAAGTTATTTCTTTGTTTGCCACATATCATTTCTTGTTCGTCCTCTCGTTATCAGTTGTTTAGACTCGTCCGTCTTGATTTAAAATAGTTGTATGGTCATCTCTTTGTTCTCATTTGATTACCTATAAACTAAAAACGTACCAGCCGTTCTCTTTAGTTGGACTAAAGAAAAGCCATTGGTAGCTAGTTCTAACTTCTTTGTTAACTATTGTCCATCCTGTACGTCTGAGAGCGAAGAAGAGAATTAATACTTCTTCTTCCAAACTGTCCTAAGTTACTTCAAGAATTCAACTCAAGTTAGTCAAATTCACGAGAAAGTCTCATGATTGTGAGTATGAATCTTCCTTATTTGAATCCAATTCATATTCGGCTGAACAATGTTTACAATTTTCCGTACATCTAATACTATCTTAAAATCCTTTAACTCAAGTTTTCTGTGTCTACTTTAATGCTCAAAATAAACAAACTCGCTTTTTCTGTCTGAACTGTGTTCCGTCCAACCATAATATATTTGGTGACAAGGGGGGAATTATCCGTGTTAAGATTAATCAAAAGGGTGTTAACCTTTTGTATATTTTTATCATTGGGCCTCAATTCATTGTCCGTCCGTCGTCATACAATAATGGATTGTCTGTCTTTGACTACAATAAATTGTATGTAACTGTTACACTAAGAAAAGAATGGTGGGACTTATTGAATAACTCAGTTATCCACATTTATCCTTTGAATATTCCTCCTTGAATTTATGTATATGTAGGATATATGTATGTGTTATGTAAAGTTATTTGTATGTTATATAAGTTATATTTATGTTATGTAAGTTATATGTATGTGTTATGTAAAGCTATATATATATATATATATATATATATATATATATATATATATATATATATATATATATATATATATATATATATATATATATATATATATATAAATATACATGTTAGGCAAATGTATATGTATATGCTATGTAAAGTATGACAGTAGTTAGTACAACTTATTTATGTTGCCAAGTTCACATTACAGTAGTTATACTGTTATACGGCAGCTCTTACATATTTGGCAAGTCTTGATAACAGAAACAGGTTCTACCAACTAATGTCATACGGTAGCTGAGTCATGTCTGACAAGACTTGGTAACAGAAACAGGTTGTATCGACTAATGTCATACGGTAGCTGAGTCATGTCTGACAAGACTTGGTAACAGAAACAGGTTGTACCGACTAATGTCGTACGACAGCTCAGACATATTTCATGAGACTTGAGACATGTTTCTAATTTAAAATAAATTTAAAAAAATACAAATCACACAATCAATGTATTCTGTGATATCATCTTCCAGTATAAGAAGGACCTTATTATTATGTGATATAATCTTCCAGTATAAGCAGGACCTTATTATATCTGATGTCAACGAGCACGCACCATCATTTGATCTGAGTCGTTCCTACGACGTCAATGTCACAGAGGTCAGTGCAGTCTTCATATGTCTCGCCGTTCTCTACTCAGATACTCAGCATGTATATACACACACTCCTATCACATCCAAACTACTCATACACACATTCCTATCACATCCAAACTACTCATACACAATCATTACTCTGCATACTCCTTTCACATATAATATAATTACACATCCCTAAACTCTATACAATTATTTCCATCCATTCTTCAAAAGCTCCTCTCCTCTTTTCCCCACCCCATACAGACTTCTCCATACGTATCTAATATACTCATTACCCTCCACTATCTATATAATATACTCATTACCCTCCACTATCTATATAATATACTCATTACCCTCCACTATGTGTTCATATATCGGTGCTCAATTAATCGGATTTCCATCCCGAAAGAACCGACAATCTACGGGAATAGTGTGCCTAGATAATTGCCCCGGATTGTCCGAGTTCAGTTCTTCATGTGTTATAATGTAGCAAGATTGTACTAAGAATAGTTATTAAAAGAATAACATCAAAAATTAGAAAACAAAGTTTGCGAGGTACAAGCAGGATTTCCGTCAGGCAGAGGCACAAAAGATCATTTACTAAGTATGAGAATCATTATCGAAAAATGTAGATAATTCAAAACAGATCTATATACAAGTGCTTTATCGACTATTCCAAAACATTTAATTGTATAAAACATCAGCAACCATGGAAAATAATGAGAGAAATGGACTTCCCAGAACATCTAACATATCTCATTGAATCACCACAATAATCAACAAGCAGTTGTGAGAGTTGATGGTGATACCTCATTGGTTTTTGGTAGATAGCGGGGTAAAACAGAGATGCACCCTATCGCCATTCTTGTATAATATATATGCGGAAAACATGATGAGGAAAGTAAGGAACGACAAAGAACACAAGAAATTTCATCCCGTAAATATAGGAGATATAAAACACCAGAGATAAAATAGGCAGATGATACGGTACTTCTAACTATTTAGTTAGTTAGTCGTCCGATCGGATCATCATCACTGCAAACTGGATACGTCCATAGTTGCTCCGATCTCTCTTGAGTGTATCCGCCATTACACTTCTGCTGACAGTACCGGTCCTATGCTGGTTGACCATCATTCTTCTGCACCTTCCAAAATGTTCACTTCAAGCAACATCGCATTTCAATCCCTGATCTTTAATCCTGGCCATTGAAAAGGAATCATCATCCACACTAGTCTCACTCTTGCGTGCTATATCTCTTAAGGAGTTCAAAACGTCAGCGCGATCCATTGCCCCATCGCCCTGTACCACAATCGCGCATGATGCTAGTTGTTCCACTCTTTCATTGCCTCGAACACCCACATGTCCCCACACGAAATAAATGTAACCACTTTCAGCTTACCTTTCTCAAGGCCTGAATCCACTGTTCGCGAAGAAGACCCACTTGTACTTTCTTAATCATACTCTTAGAGTAACTAAAGATGCAGACCTGCGTACCTTCTGTGTTTATACCCACTCAAATGCCCTGGTCACCGTCATAGTATCCATGGTCATTCTACTCGTAGTGACCGCAAAGGCACCACTCTCCTCCCTGATCGTTTTACCTGCCCACTGAGCTGTAAGGGCCCAAGCACTGCAAACATGTCTAATCACAGATCCATCAGTGTATATAATCACATCCCCCTCTTTGTATTCTCACTGACCAAAGCCTGCACTTCTTTCTCACAGCTGTGGGACACCATTCTCTGCATCCCTGCTAAGTGATATTACTACTCTCAAACAAGTTTCGAAATCTGTGGGTAGACCTATCAATTCCGCACTTGCTGCCACATCTTGCAATCAGCACACGCTTTGTATGACATCCTCAGCACTTCTAACTACACACAAAGAAGGACTAGAAAGGATGATCATCAAAACAAAAGCATACAGTGAAGAACGAATCCTTCAATTAAACATACAGAAAACCAAGATCATGACAACAGATAAAACAAAGTAACATCAAGAATTAAAATAGATAACATGGAACTGGAAAACTACGACAAGTTTGATTATCTGAGTGCAAATATGCAAATATAAACAGCTTAGGTGATTTTACAATGGAAATTAGGAACAGATTAATAATAGAGATAACGAAATTAAAAGAAATGAAAATATATGGAAAAAAATATTATAAAGAGACATCTTAGATCATACATTTGTTCCAGTTGCAACTTATGGCTGCGAGACTTGGACAAGAAAAATATAACAATGGCAAAAAGAATATTGGGTTTGGAAACTGAAGTGTTATTAGGCAATATTTAGAATTTCTTGGACAGAAAAGATAAAGAGTAGTGAGGTTTTGAATATGCTGAATATAGAGAAAGGATGGTTGGTGAATACAATTTTACATAGAAAACTGAAATATTTCGGACATATAAAAAGACAAAATGGCATGGAAAGACGCATATTAGAGGGCAGAATTCCGTGAATTAGAAAAAGAGATATGCATAAAAGGAGATGGACAGAAGACATCAAAGATGTGAAAATATCATTGGAGGAGGCAGGTAGAGTGTCAAAGGATAAAATGAGGCTCAGAACATCAATTGTAAGACAACGTTCTGGAAAGAATATGTCACGTGATGATGATGACTCTCCACTATTTATATCAATATACGCACTACCCTCCAACACCACTTCCAACATCATCCCTATTCTATCATATGGGTGCGAAAGTTGGAGAGCCACAAAAGACACAGATAAGAGACTAGACTCCTTTGAAACAAATGCCTACGTACCATTCTGAATGTTAAGTGGAGTGACTTTAAATCTAACACTACTATAAGAGAGGAAAGCAAACAAACCTATATATCTTCCTTCATTAGACAAAGGCGTTGGACTTACATCGGCCATGTTCTCAGAATGAACAGCCTAAGAATTCCCCAGCAGTCACCTATATTGGGTGCCACCTGGAGTAAGAAGGAAGAGGGAGACCTAGAGAAACTCTACGAAGAACCATTAATAGAGAAGGCATGTCAATGAACCTAAACAACACGCAACACTTGAAAGACCTGGCAACAAAAAGACAGAAATGGAAAGCTATGGTTTCTGCCCTATGCGCCGCCTATGGCCCTGGAGGAATATAACACAACATAACATAACTACCTTCCACTATCTATAGAACATACTCATTGCCCTCCACTATCTATATAAATATACTGCTTACCCTCCTCACTATCTATAAAATATATTAATTACCCTCCTCCACTATCTATAAAATATATTAATTACCCTCCTCCACTATCTATAAAATATATTAATTACCCTCCTCCACTATCTATATAACATACTCATTACCTTCTACTATCAATATAACATATATATTACCTTCTTCCACTATATATATATATATATATATATATATATATATATATATATATATATATATATATATATATATATATATATATATATATATATATATATTATATATATATATATATATATATATATATATATATATATATATTTATGAATGCAAGAGCAATATAGACTTTATAATCACAAAAAGAAACAACAGATGAAAGATAACAGACGCACGAGTAATAACTAACATGTGTGCAGACACTGATCATAAGGCAGTAATAATAACAGTCAAAACAAACAGAGGGGAAAAAAAACAAGCACAAGAAAAGCACACAGGAACAAGTTCAAGTAGATAATGTAGAAATTGGAAGAACTAAACATGCTCGAAAAATATATTCAGGAAATTATCGTAGAATTCGTAAAGATACAAGAAAACTTCCAGCACATAGAAGAAGACTGGAAATATTTAAAAAATGTCACCATTCAAACATTAGGAAATATATGCGGATATAAAACCCATATTTAAATAAATTAATAAATAAAACTCATAAAAGCACGAAACAAAAAATAACAGCTTGGTGGACAGAAGAGGTAATGAACGCGACGAAAGATAAAAAATAAAAATATAGATGAAATAAACAACAAGAAAAACACATGAAGATTACTTAGCATGCAAGACAGCAAAGACTAACACCAAGAAAATCATCAAATCTGCCAAAATTAAGTCGTGGCAAAAATATGGAAAAATGCTTAACAGGGATAGACAAAACACACCAAAGATGTTCTATAAGAAAGTACAAAACACGTGAAGTAAAAAAAACACGAACCATCAGAAATAATAAACAATGCGCACGGCAACATTCTAAATATGCCCCAAGAAATCACGGAAAGATGGAAAAAATGCTTGAATCTTAAACTTAAAGGAAGGAGAAGTGATTGCAACAATAAATACAATAGAAGAAGATCTAGAACCATACATCCTGAAATCTGAAATTGAAGACACAGTTAAACATGCACCAAACAACAAAGCACCAGGAATAGACAGCATACTTATATATCTAATAGAAATGTTAAACAGTGACAGGTAATAAGTGGCTACACAGATTGTTTAATGTGATATGGAAGACACAAAAGACACCAAAGAAGTGGAATACAGCGGTGAATGTTTCTATCTGGAAGGAAAAAGGCAGAAAGAGGGATTGCACAAAGTATAGAGATATATAACTCTTAAGCCACATAGGAAACATCTTTAGCAAAATACTAGAGAGAACCACGGCTCAACAACATACAATTGGGCTTTCTGAAAAATAAAACCTGTACAGATGCAATCTTCGCCCTCAAATAATATAATATACTCATTGCCGCACTCCACTATCTATATAATATACCCATTACCTCACTCCACTATCTATATAATATACGCATTGCCTCACTCCACTATCTATATGATATACACATTGCCTCACTCCAATATCTATATGATATACCCATTACCTCACTCCACTATCTATATGATATACACATTGCCTCACTCCACTATCTATATAATATCTAATTTGTAATGTCCCAATCATTATATTGCAATTAGTTAATATGAATCCGTGTTCGCAATGGTGCATGAACTGCGCATCCTGAATTAAATGTGAATATGCATGTCTTGCATATATTTGTGTACTAGGTGGTAGAGAAGTAATGTTAAGATTTATGTACTAGGTGGTAAAGAAGTAATGTTAAGATTTGTGTACTGAGCTGCAGAGAAGTGGTTTTTAGATTTCTGTACTAGGTGGTAGGGACGTGTTGTTTAGATTTGTGTACTAGGTGGCAGAGAAGTGTTGTTTAGATGTTTGTACTGAACGGTAGAGAAGTGGTTTTTAGATTTGTGTACTGAGCGGCAGAGAAGTGATGTTTAGATTTGTGTACTGAACGGTAGAGAAGTGGTTTTTAGATTTCTGTACTAGGTGGTAGAGAAGTGATGTTTATATTTGTGTACTGAGCGATAGAGGAGTGGTATTTAGATTGTGTGTACTGGGTGGTAGGGAAGTTTAGATTTTGTGTACTGGGTGGTAGGGAAGTTTAGTTTTTGTGTACTGGGTGGTAGGGAAGTTTAGATTTTGTGTACTGGGCGGTTGGGAAGTGGTGTTTAGATTTTGTGTACTGGGCGGTTGGGAAGTGGTGTGTAGATTTGTGTATTGCGTGGTAGAATAATGGTGTTTGTATTTCTGTACTGGGCGGTAGGGAATTGGTATTATTCAAGATGTCAATATCTAGTTTCTCCAATTACAGAATACCAATATCTAGTTTCTCCATTTACAGAATGCCAATATTGGAAGCACAGTGTTCAGTTTGCGACACATGGCCTTTGACCCTGACACAACGGGACGGATATCACACTACTCACTAGAACCATGGCTGGGACCAGAGGTAGACTAGACAGATACAAATATCAGTAGTTGGAGAATCAACATTATTGTAATTACATATAAATATATAGATTGAATGTCAGGTATTTTTGTTGACAATATACATAATAAATGAATATCTGGAACGTAGTATTATAACAAACATGTATACGCCAAGTATAGTTCACATCAAACACACATCAAACACACATCACGCCACATGAAAAACACATGAAACACACATCAAGCACACATCAAGCCACATGAAACACACATCAAGCACACATCAAGCACACATCAAACACACATCAAACACACATCAAGCACACATAAAGCCACATGAAACACACATCAAACACACATCAAACACACATCAAACACACATCACACACACACATCAAGCACACATCACGCACACATCAAACACACATCAAGCACACATCAAGCACAGATCACGCACACATCAAACACACATCAAGCACACATCAAGCACACATCAAGCACACATCAAACACACATCAAACACACATCAAGCACACATCAAGCACACATCAAGCACACATCAAACACACATCAAACACACACCAAGTACACATCAAGCACACATCAAACACACATCAAGCACATATCAAGCACACATCAAGCACACATCAAACACACATCAAACACACATCAAGCACACATCAAGCACACATCAAGCACACATCAAGCACACATCAAGCACACATCAAGCACACATCAAACACACATCAAACACACATCAAACACACAACAAACACACATCAAACACACAACAAACACACATCAAACAGTTGTAAACACCAGTACTGGTAACTGTGATTAATGTTTGAAGTAACAAATGTTTTCTTAAGTTCCTGAGTCGCATCGTATTTGAGTACCGGATCACTCGTACCATAGAAATTATACACATGACATTACATATAGGACATTACACATAGGACATTATACAAAGGACATTACACATAGGGCATTACATATTACAGCACCACTTCATACAATATGAATCATATCACACATCATCGCATAGCATTAGACCACACGACATTATATCACACCACATTACATAATAGCACACCACACCACACGACATTATATCACACCACATTACATAATAGCACACCACACCACACGACATTATATCACACCACATTACATAATAGCACACCACACCACACGACATTATATCACACCACATTACATAATAGCACACCACACCACACCACACGACATTATATCACACCACATTACATAATAGCACACCACACCACACGACATTATATCACACCACATTACATAATAGCACACCACACCACACGACATTATATCACACCACATTACATAATAGCACACCACACCACACGACATTATATCACACCACACCACACGAGATCACGCAGTATATCATCACTTCACAAGCCACTGCACAATCTATCATCACTTCACAAGACACTGCACAATCTATCATCACTTCACAAGCCACTGCACAATGTATCATCACTTCACAAGCCACTGCACAATCTATCATCACTTCACATAACATTAGCAATATATCGCATAATATGACTTCATACCACACACCAAATCAAAGAATATCACATAATATGATATGTTAAGTGTGTGATGCAATGTTATGGGATATTCTATGGGTTTATGTGTGGCATAACATCATAGTATACAGCATATTGTTATGTTATGTGAAGTGATGTTACAATGTGCGGTGTCATGTGATGTGATGCTATGCTGTGTGATGTGTGTTTGAAGTGATATGTTACGTGTGTGATTTAATTTCAATGTATTACACCGTACGTACCACTAGGCAATGTATGACATACCACTATCAATGCATTACATCATACCACTAGGTAATATATTAAACCATAGTACTGTTTGTTTTTTGTTTATTTGAGAACCCCAGGAATTGTGATCTATTAGCTCTTACTTCCTACGTGCAGTGTGGGGGGGGGGGGGGGTTCTTAGCTTTCTTTTATACACAGTAGACTTCAGTTTTCAGCTTAGTGCAATGTCAATTGAAGGAGCCTTCTACGCAGAGGGGGTGTATAATTGTATAGATGACATGCTACAAAGCTTCGATAAGAGAGCATCAATATAACGGCATGTCATCTACTAAGGTTTTCTGTTGCATGGGTAGTTTGCCTAGTGGGACCATTGGTGATACCCACAGACGCAACCGCATGCGCACACCATACCGCTAGGTAATGTATTAGGGGCCTACACCATCATACCACTAGATAATGTATGCCATACCACTAGACAATGTATTACATACCACTAGACAATGCGATATCTAAGCATCACTTTTGATAGAAGTCTATCTTTCGCGAAACGTGTGGACAATATCATTCAGAAAGCTAGGAAGGGTGTCAGTGCAGTCAAAATCATGGCATCTGCAGAGATGCCGCAGCGAACCCTTTTTCAGATGATGCAGGCAGTTGTATTATCTGTGTTGGACTATGGTTTAGGTTTATTGATACTATCGCAAACACAGGTGGTTAGATTGGAGAGAGTTCAAAATGAGGCCATGAGAGCTGTCCTAAGATGCACAAGAGACACACCTATCGTGACCATGAGGTTTCTCCTAGACCTACCTAGCATCAAATTAAGACATGAATAGCCCAGGTTAAAGAATACTTCAAGGTCGCCAATAATGATCATCACGTCTTACACCAATCTCTAGACAGCACAAAAGGAAGACGTATCAAGGGAGGAAGATGGCAGAAGCAGAAGATACCCTACTCAGAGTTTGTGAGCTGGAGGAAGTAGGAAGAGGCTGTGAATGGGTGACATTTGTAAAGGAGAGAAAATTATTGACAACAGTGGTGATACAGATGGGAAGAGAGTGCCGCGACTGGGCTGCCAATAGATAAGAGGAAATGATCTAAGAACTTATACTGCAGCACTCGAAGCCACACGATACAATAATTTACACAGACTGCTCAGTAACGACGCAAGAAATAACCAGGTGTAGTTGGAGTTTCGTGGCCTACCACAATGGCAAGAAATTAGATGAGAAGTCAGCTCCTACCCCACTACAAAATCGAGTATGAGAATGGAAATAGAAGCGGCGATAGCAGCTCTCACCCGGCTGGCGACGCAACCACCAACAGACTCAGTTATTCTAACGGACTCTCAAAGTATGCTGCGCAAGATAGAAAAGTGTATGATCAGAACTGAATGGGTCACTCTTCTCGACAATGCGCAGAGCATTACATGGATTTACTCTCCTGGTCATGCTGTGGTCAGGAGAAACGAAAGAGCCGATATGTTGGCTGGTAGGGCTTTGGTGAACGGCACCGAGATAAGAAGAGACAGGATTGAATTGATTAGAGCAGTCGTGGATAACCTACGAGTAGACGAGGAGGAAGTCGTACGAGACAATGTACATATTCAGAGAATGGTACAAATGGGAGTCACTAGAGGCGATAGGAAAGAGTGCTCCGTCTCCGGAAAGATCAGAAGAACGCGTAATCAACAACTGACTGGGACACTGAGCTTATACACTTTTAGATGGCCGAGGGAACGGTAAGCAGAGCTTATATGGGAATGTCCCGAGTGCTGTGACACTTGTTGCTAATCAATAATCAAGAATCAAGAATGTGTGATATCACACCCAGTGTGTGTTTTCATTTACTAGGCAGGAGAAGATTTTGAGTTTGGTATTTCTCCTGTCTTTTATGCACATGATGAGTTTACTTGCTAATGATCTGTCACTCAGTGAGAACCAATTTCTCACGACTTTCAGCTTGATGGTCGTCAGTACTTGCATATATCTGACGATGGTAATAGCCTGCTGCTGTATCAGTCAGTCGACTACGAAAGACTTGCCGCTCAGGGGCACACACATTTGAAGCTCAATGTCTCAGCGACGGTAAGTTTAAGATTTATAAAGAGTAGTAAGAGAAGGATGTATCTGTCCCCCAGATTTTTTAACTTCTTACACAGAGAACATTTTTAAAACATCTAGAAGGAATGACATGATTCAAGTTTAGTGGGAATAATAAACAACCTGAGATATGCATATGCCCCATTCCTCTTAGCAGAAATGGAACAGGAGAGGCAGAGACAAATATATAAAGATCGATAAATCAAGTAAAATGTAACCATCATAACAATACGATGATATGTCAATATAACTACTTAGTCTCTGTCAATCTTGCCTTATGTTTTTGGCTTATCTTTGTAGTACATATGTGTTCTTCTACATCTATGTGATGCACTCAACCCCATGTAACCTAGGGAGGGGGGGGGGTGTGACACGTGTCTCCAATATATACGCCCTTCTTGTACTTCACACTGTGTCCCAGGGAAGCTAGGGATAGAATCTAGGTTCTAGTCGAAGAGTCCAAGTACCTTCATAATTCACATTAAAACATCTCACAAATATTATTTTAAACCATAACCACGTAACATTTGACAAAGGAACAACTTCAGACAGGGGAAACAACATACAATATTGTAGTTAAACAAGATGAACTGTTACTTCTAATATTCCCATTGGTTTAAAAAAAACAAACTGTACGTGTAACAATTCACCTTCAGCTTTAAGTTATCTTACCTAGGAAAACCTAGCTAGAAAAACCTATTAACTGTCTTGGCTATAAGTCCCATCTACTAGGCCCCAGATGACAGCTAATCCCCATTGCTCTCCAATTTTTTCGTAACATCGTAAAGGCTTATCAACATAGAAAACCTCCGAACGGATCCCGACGTTATGAAAATGAACCATAAATGTCGGTCTAAAAAGACCGCAGCAGTTAACCTCTCTCAGTGGTACTCCCCCTTTAATTTGAAGTCCCTCGGTGTTGGCAAATCAGTTTATCTTATATATAATCAGATATCCGTACTCATTACTGCATGAAAGAATATTCCATGACAATTCCATCTGGCCACGATGCCACGTCCGCCGAATTTAGATTTGGTCATTTAATTCTCTACAATGTCAATCATTTAAGTTACAGCTGATTAAACCACACAACAACTCGCAAGATGCTGTAGCAGTTAGATTTTTGAAAAGAAGCCACGCTAGTCGAATTCTGAATTGAAAATGTAATTCTTAACAATGTCAATCCTTCATTTACAATTGATTAAGTCAAACAATGATTCAGAAGATGCTGTAGTAATTCGGTTTTGGCAAGGAGCCAAGTCCGCCGAATTCTGATTGATAATTTATTTTCAACAATGTCATTCATTTCAGATATAAATAATTCTGAATATATAACTGTCTGAGTGGAGGCAGAACAATTAAACTGTCTAAGTGGAGGCAGTATAATATAACTTTCTGAGTGGAAACAGTACAATATAACTGTCTGAGTGGCGACAATACAATATAACTAAGTGGAGACAGTACACTATAACTGTTTGAATGTAGCCATTATTATATAATTGTCTGAGTGTAGCCAGTATTATATTATTGTCTGAGTGTAGACAGCACAATATAGGTGTCTTAGTGGAGACAGTACAATATAACTCCAAGCGGAGGCAATACAGTATAGCAGTCTGAGTGGAGCTAGCTAGCACTACATAACTGTTTGAATGGAGAAAATGCAATGTAATCGTCTGAATGGAGACAGTGCAATGCAAATGGTTGAATGGAGACAGTGCAATGCACGTGTTTTAATGGAGACAGTGCAATGCAAAGGTTGAATGGAGACAGTGCAATGGAAGTGTTTGAATGGAAACAGTGAAATGTGAGGTGTGAATAGAAACAATGCAATATAATTGTCTGACTGGAGATTACAGTATACAGTAAGACAGTAAAATTTAACTGTCTGGATGGAGAAAGTGCAATATAATTGTGATTGGAGATTGTGCACTGTAACTCTATGAAATGGACAGTGCAATGTAACTGAATGAAGATATTAATGAAGACAGTGCAGCATATCTGTCTGTGAATGGAGACTGCGCAGTAGAACTATGAATGGAGAGCGCTCAGTAGAACTATCAATGCAGATAGCGCAATATAACTGTGAGTGGAGAGAGAATATTGTAACAATATGTAACTGGGGACAACGCAATATAACTGTGAGTGGAGAGAGAATATTGTAACAATATGTAACTGGGGACAACGCAATATAACTGTGAGTGGAGAGAGACTATTGTAACAATATGTAACTGGAGACAAAGTAATATAACTGTGAGTGGAGAGAGAATATTGTAACAATATGTAACTGGAGACAACGCAATATAACTGTGAGTGGAGAGAGAATATTGTAACAATATGTAACTGGAGACAAAGCAATATAACTGTGAGTGGAGAGAGAATATTGTAACAATATGTAACTGGAGACAACGCAATATAACTGTGAGTGGAGAGAGAATATTGTAACAATATGTAACTGGAGACAACGCAATATAACTGTGAGTGGAAAGAGAATATTGTAACAATATGTAACTGGGGACAACGCAATATAACTGTGAGTGGAGAGAGAATATTGTAACAATATGTAACTGGAGACAAAGCAATATAACTGTGAGGGGAGAGAGAATATTGTAACAATATGTAACTGGAGACAACGCAATATAACTGTGAGTGGAGAGAGAATATTGTAACAATATGTAACTGGAGACAACGCAATATAACTGTGAGTGGAGAGAGAATATTGTAACAATATGTAACTGGGGACAACGCAATATAACTGTGAGTGGAGAGAGAATATTGTAACAATATGTAACTGGAGACAACGCAATATAACTGTGAGTGGAGAGAGAATATTGTAACAATATGTAACTGGGGACAACGCAATATAACTGTGAGTGGAGAGAGAATATTGTAACAATATGTAACTGGAGACAACGCAATATAACTGAGTGGAGAGAGAATATTGTAACAATATGTAACTGGGGACAACGCAATATAACTGTGAGTGGAGATAGAATATTGTAACAATATGTAACTGGAGACAACGCAATATAACTGTGAATTGAGACAGCACAATATAACTGTGAATGAAGACAGCGCAGTAGAACTGTGAATGGAGACAGTGCCGTAGAACTGTGAATGGAGACAGTGAAGTATAAATGTGAATGGAGACAGTGCAAGTAACTGTGAATGGAGACAGCGCAGTAGAACTGTGAATGGAGACAGCGCAGTAGAACTGTGAATGAAGACTTCGCAGTAGAACTGTGAATGGAGTCAGTGAAGTATAATTTGAATGGAGACAGTGCAGTAGAACTGTGAATGGAGACAGTGCAAGTAACTGTGAATAGAGACAGTGCAAGTAACTGTGAATGGAGACAGCGCAGAGGAACTGTGAATGGAGACAGCGCAGTAGAACTGTGAATGGAGACAGCGCAGTAGAACTGTGAATGGTGACAGGGCAGTGTAAATGTGAATAGCGAAGCAATATTGTAACAACATGTTGAGACGATTCTTATGTAACAACATGTTGAGACGATTCTTATGTACCAATATGTTAAAATAATTTTTATGTAACAACATATTGAGACGATTCTTATGTAACAACTTGTTAATATGTTTCTTATGTAACAACTTGTTAATATGTTTCTTATGTAACAACTTGTTAATATGTTTCTTATGTAACAACTTGTTAATATGTTTCTTATGTAACAACTTGTTAATATGTTTCTTATGTAACAACTTGTTAATATGTTTCTTATGTAACAACTTGTTAATATGTTTCTTATGTAACAACTTGTTAATATGTTTCTTATGTAACAACTTGTTAATATGTTTCTTATGTAACAACTTGTTAATATGTTTCTTATGTAACAACTTGTTAATATGTTTCTTATGTAACAACTTGTTAATATGTTTATTATGTAACAACTTGTTAATATGTTTATTATGCTGTTTTCGCTCGCAGGATAACGGAATGCCTGTCTCATTATCGTCATATGTGACATTGACAGCGAATGTCATTGATGTAGATGACCAAGGACCTTCATTTGTGTATGCGGATTGTCAAAAGATAGACAACTTCTGTGCACTGCCATACTTTCAAACAGCTATCACTTGTGGGTTCCAGGTACAGCTGTAACCAACAGATGTTCTTGTACCTGCTTAGACCAATCTTATGCAACACCCTTATAGTCGATTAGAACTGTTCAGTTTCATTCAGATCTGCCTAGTGGACACCCGGTGACCAACTGGCGCCATTATTCTCATCAACATCATCATTATCAAGTGTAAAGCGCTGGATAGCGTAGGCAATCACGGGTCTCCACAATTCCATAACTCTAGTACATAACAAATTATTTGTCAGAGCAATATCATGACACTCCGGACACACAATATACATAGATGGTCAGTTTTCATATCAATATCATGACACTTCAGACACATACGGAACATAGATGGTCAGTTTTCATATGAATATCATGACACTTCAGACACATACGGAACATAGATGGTCAGTTTTCATATGAATATCATGACACTTCAGACACATACGGAACATAGATGGTCAGTTTTCATATGAATATCATGACACTCCAGACACATACGGAACATAGATGGTCAGTTTTCATATGAATATCATGACACTTCAGACACACAAGGTACATAGATGGTCAGTTTTCATATCAATATCATGACACACCAGACACAAAAGATATGACATCTAATCTATAACGTGTTTATTTATTGTCTACGACTCTATTTGAAATGTGTATAATATCATTTCTACTATTTGTTTCTCGACATATGTAGATTGGATATACATTGTTTGCTGGTGTATTCTTCTTCTTCTTTCGTTCACTTGAAACATGTCTATATCTGTAATTCTGTCTCCTTAATAAAACTCACTGTCTTTTGTAGTTCATACAGTGTCCCATAGAGTTTTGATTCCAGTATTGTTTCCTCTGGCCAATATGTCTGCCTCAGCGTTTCATGCTCAGAACACTCTTGAAGTATATGTTTGGCACTCTGTGCTCCCTGTCCACATGTACACATGGCTGTGTTGCCAATCTTGAACTTTGTATACATGTGACTTGGATATTACATGCTCCAGTTCTCTCATTGTGATTGGTGCCTCCATGACTTCAGGTATAGGTTCGCCTTGTCCAATGTTTTGCTGGTTCTCTCGAACCTCCTGTGGTTTGTCTGTGCTGACTTTGATGTTATTGTCTTCTGCAAAGGAAATTGCAAAGTAATCAGCTGCATGTTTACCTGTTAAAATGTTTCTATCTTTATAAAGCGTGATCCTGGTATTTCTCCCTGTACCTTCATCATTTAGTTGTTTTACAAGTTTCCATAATTTCCTAGTATCTCTTTCTAGGTTCAGCGACTCTGTTTTTTTCTTTTCAGCTACTCCGTCTGGCTTGTAACTTGGCTCTTTGAAATTTAGCCTTTGTTTGCTGATATTTGTTGTGATGTTCCTGACTAGGTCTGTTCTCAGCCTGCTGTCTAGATGTTTCCATCTCATTTTGCAGCTTTTCCAGTTCATCATTCCAGTAGGGTATGTAGTTTTTGCGTGCCCCCCTGGGTATAGTTTTACTAGCAGCATGTAATATATACATCTATTAAATTCACTCACTGCTCTATTGATGTCTTTGTCCAAGTTCATGTCCTTAGCTAGAACACTGGTTAAATGCTGGTACATTTTCCAGTCTGCCCTCTTATAGTTCCACCTAGTGAGCGTGCTGCTGTCCTTGGTAAATTCATTGTGGATTTCCAGAAATACTGGTCTGTGGTCACTACCCCCAAGCTGTTTTCCAACGACACGTGTGATGTTCCATTCCAGACCTGGTGAGTGAAATGCCAGATCTGGTGTAGAGGTGGTGTGCCATGCTCTCGAGTAGAAGGTTGGTAAGTCAGCTGGCTGGTTAATAAGGATGAGATTATTTTCATCCTGCCAGCTCTCAAGTTCCTCACCTCTCTTGTCGATATGATCGTAGCCCCAGCTCTGAGAGTGGCTGTTGAAGTCACCACAAGTCTCTCTTTATCTGGAATTGTGTCTAGTGCCAATGATTTTGAAGGCTATGTCGCTGCTGAGGTGTGTTTCTTGGATACAGCATATATTAACTTGTTCTTCACTGAGGACATTTTCAAGTTCCAATTTTTTGCTGTATCCATCTCTTTTACTGTTGACACCCTCAGCATTCCAGTGCATTATTTTTATTGGTCGTTTAAAGTTTGTTTGGTCAGTAGCTCTATTCCCTTGCCTCCTGGATCCTCGAGGCAATTGAGAAGGACTTTCAGTAACTGAGGTTGGGCCCTTTCGAGGTATAGGGCCCGGCACCGTCCCTGCCTGAACTTCCGCCACAGGGCAGGCACCATAACTTTTTATAGATACAGACATGTTTCCATTGTGTTGTGTGCGTGGCATCCTGATTATCTGTGCGCCTTTTGGCTGGATGCCTCCGTCTTCAGCACTCTGCTTACTTGGGCAGGACTATGGTCCTGCTCGAATGGGACAGCCCGACCAGTCTTAGTTTCCAGCCCCTGATGGCTGAACTAAGCCCCATCACCACTGCACGGTGCTGGCCTTGATGGGGTGCTGGTGTATAATAACTAGGGGGATGCATGTCAACTATACAAGTGCACTGTGTTACTAAATCAACAAAACAAGTGTATTATGATTATAAATCAACTAAGCACGTGTTGTTTGATTATATGTCAACTAAACAGCACCTTTCACCAGTCAAAGGTCAATGAAAGCGGTGAAATAAATTTTGAATTTTTCTATATCTTGGGGACATAATAAACACATGTTCTATATCTTGGGGACATAATAAACACATGTTCTATATCTTGGGGACATAATAAACACATTTTCTATATCTTGGGGACATAATAAACACATATTCTATATCGTGGGTACATAATAAACACATTTTCTATATCGTGGGTACATAATAAACACATTTTCTATATCGTGGGTACATAATAAACACTTTTTCTATATCGTGGGTACATAATAAACAAATTACCACCCGCGAGTTGTTGGACCAAAAGGGAATGCAAAAACAAAACAAAAAAGACACTGTTACCTGCCATCTACGTCGTAAATGGTGACTAAAGAGGTTTTGTCAGTGTCATAATATTGTGGTCTCTTCCATCCCACAAGGGGTGAAAAAAGAAGGCACAGAAGCCATACTGCGCACGTATGTGTCAGGACTAAACGCGTAAATATCTCAGCCATGAGATTAACCATGACACTTCCTTTGTTCCTCAGATTACATACTGCTCACCAGAAAAACTTGAAGACAGCCTGCTAACCAGAAAAACTTGAAAACATCCTGCTAACCAGCAAAACTTGAAAACATCCTGCTAACCAGCAAAACTTGGAACACGAATGTTGAGAAAGAAGAAATTGAAACTTGAAACTGATGTCAAGACTAGAAAAACGTACTCAAGAAAACTATGAATATTCTAAAACTAATATTGACCTTCAGTCTATTGACACGCAAAATGGAAACAAGAATAGACCATGAAGATAGCATATTTAGATGAACATCGTACTTCCTGAAATATGGTCCATGAGCAATTGATACAATTAAACTGTTAGAAATGTTATATGACATCAAAACAAGACTGCTTTCATGGACTGTGGATACAATAATATCAAGGGAATAGATATGGACACAACACGATAATCATAGCAACGAGTATCAGAGAAAATCTAAACGATGAAGATATTCAGATGCTGTTCATAAGCACACCCCTCCCCCTTTCTGAATCTAACCTCTACAAATCGACAAACAAGACCTGACAGCAGAATGATAGTAAAGCATAATCAGTCTTTTTACATGATGGTTTTTATTATTTCAGTGATTTCCGTTGGTCACTAGTTATACACTTCCAACGAAATGTCTAGAAATAACAGAAAAACACAAATTAAGGAGCTGATTCTGCTCTGTTTTAATTTTGCTGTTAGGGCGATTGGTCACAGCATAACAGACTTAACGATTCCTTATTTGTGTGATCACTACGTGAGTCTAACAGACTTAACAATTCCTTGATCTGATAATACAGTGTGTCTAGCAGACGTAACGATTTTTTTATTTGAATATACAGAGTCTATCAGAATTAATGATTCCTTGATCGCGTGGTCATCTCGTGAGTCTAAAAGATAACGATTCCTCGAGGATGTGAACAAGAAATTTGATGTTTTATAATATCAAATTGACGTGTCATTGAAAGATTTAGGCCCTATATTATTATTTGTAGATTGTGTATAAGCTATTCCAGATGTAAAATATATGATTTCTGTTAATGTATTGGCAGGGTTTGCTACAACTTTACCCAGGTCCAGTTCACGCGGTGGATAGAGATACACAGAATCACTCCATCTGGTATTCTATATCACGAGGTTTGTTTTGTTAATTCTATCTCTTCCAATAGCACAGAGACCATAATAGCTATCTGTTAAGACTTGTCTGTTAGGATTTGTCTGTTTCTGTCTTGTAATAGCTATCTGTTAGGACTTGTCTGTTTCTGTCCTGCAATAGCTATCTGTTAGGACTTGTCTATTAGAACTTGCCTGTTTATGTCCTGTAATAGTTATCTGTTAGGACTTGTCTGTTAGGATTTGTCTGTTTATGTCCTGTAATAGTTATCTGTAAGGACTTGTCTGTTAGGATTTGTCTGTTTATGTCATGTAATAGTTATCTGTTAGGACTTGTCTGTTAGGATTTGTCTGTTTATGTCATGTAATAGTTATCTGTTAGGACTTGTCTGTTAGGACTTGTCTGTTTATGTCATGTAATAGCTATCTATTAGAACTTGCCTGTTTATGTCCTGTAATAGTTATCTGTTAGGACTTGTCTGTTAGGATTTGTCTGTTTATGTCATGTAATAGTTATCTGTTAGGACTTGTCTGTTAGGATTTGTCTGTTTATGTCATGTAATAGTTATCTGTTAGGACTTGTCTGTTAGGATTTGTCTGTTTATGTCCTGTAATAGTTATCTGTTAGGACTTGTCTGTTAGGATTTGTCTGTTTATGTCCTGTAATAGTTATCTGTAAGGACTTGTCTGTTAGGATTTGTCTGTTTATGTCATGTAATAGTTATCTGTTAGGACTTGTCTGTTAGGATTTGTCTGTTTATGTCCTGTAATATTTATCTGTTAGGACTTGTCTTTTAGGACTTGTCTGTTTATGTCCTGTAATAGTATCTGTTAGGACTTGTCTGCTAGGACTTGTCTGTTAGGACTTGTCTTTTAGGATTTGTCTCTTAGGACTTGTCTTTTTATGTCCTGTAATAGCTATCTGTTAGGACTTGTCTGTTTATGTCCTGTAATAGCTATATGTCAGGACTTGTCTGTTATGACTTGTCTGTTAGGACCTGTCTGTTAGGACGTGTCTGTTAGGACCTGTCTGTTAGGACTTGTCAGGACTTGTCTTTTTATGTCCTGTAATCGATGCGAGCATAAAAGCATATATGATCATGATCATCAAGTGACTTCTCCGGAGAGAAGATTGGTTGCAATAGATCTTCAGCATCCCCTCTCTCTTGTTTTGGTGGTGCACTCTGCTAGACTGTAACCTATCCATCTTGTGATGCTACTCTGCCACATAGCTTTGTCTACCACTTTCTCGCCTCCCGTCCACCATACCCTTAAATAAAGTCTTCAACAAGGTGTCATGTCTTTTAATGTGTCCAAAATATTTTATTTACTTGATCTTTATTTCCTTTAATTATAATTATGTTTTCATATTAATTCATATTAAGTGGTTTTAGAACCTCTTTGTTTGTTTTCTTCTCTTTACATGACGTTCTCTTTATTGCTCTATATATCCACATCTCAAAGGCATCAATTCTGTCTTCTAATTGTTTATTTATTGTTCATGTTTCTGAGCCATATATTAATATAGAATAGATGTAGCATTTTAGATTTCTCATTTTTAACTTATTTGTAATTTGTTTAGATGCTAATATTTTTATCATGTAATTGAAAGTAATTTTAGCCGTTCTCCTTTTAACTTCTGTTTCACATCTGACAAAATTTGTGATCATGTGTCCAAGATAGTAATATTGTTCTACTTGTTTTAGTTTTCATATGATCTTAAAAATGTCAAAATATGACATTTAAAAAATGCAAATATGACAAATGCCCAAAGATTACCTTATAAATGTCCAAAAATGTCCTTATAAATGTCCAAATATGTCCTTATAAATGTCAAAATATGAACCTATAAATGTCCAAATATGACCTCATAAATGTCCAAATATGAACTTATAAATATCCAATTATGAACCTATAAATGTCAAAATGTGTCCTTATAAATGTCCAAATATCACATTATAAATATCCAATTATGACATAAATGCCCAAAATATGACCGTATAAAAGCGGAAAAATATGAACTTATAAATGTCTAGATATGAACTTATAAATGTCCAAATATGTCCATATAAATTTCCAAATATGTCCTTATAAATGCCCAAATATGACCTTATAAATGTCCAACTATACATTTTAAATGTCAAAATATGTTCTTATAGATGTTCAAATATGACATAAATGCCCAATTTATGACCGTATAAATGTCCAAATATGACATTGCAAATGTCGAAATATGATCTTACAAATGTCGAAATATGATCTTACAAATGCCCAAATATGACCTATTAAATATTCAAAAATGACTATACAAATACAATGGTAAAATTAAAATAAAAACCACTAAAATACTTTCATATTCGACATATTTTCAGCGAACTATTACATAGAAAAACAATTAATCTGGCATATTTTTCAAAGATTAGGATGCTTAATAAAAGTAGATACATCAAATATTTCTTGAAGACAAAAACGTATCACAGACAACTTAAAATCACGTTGACCACAATATTTGTAAAGACTAGATTTACATTTCAGCCACTAACAATATAGCCAGAAACGCTGAAAAGCAATGCAAACAAAAACAATTGACGCAAGAAAATTTAATGAATCATAAACAAAGAAACATAAACACAGATAAGACGGCAGCAATAACAGAGATATGCATACCAGACGATAGCATATAAATAATATGTCAAATACATAAAGTGTTAAAAAAATTTAGTGTTTTTGAAAAAAAAAAAAAATTTTATTTTACAAAAACAGATGTAAATTTTTTTAAATAATGGAGGTGGTATAGGGAACATTATGAGTGGAGGTGGTATATGGAACAGTATGAGTGCAGGTGGTATAGGGAACATTATGAGTGGAGGTGGTATAGGGAACATTATGAGTGGAGGTGGTATAGGGAACATTATGAGTGGAGGTGGTATAGGGAACATTATGAGTGGAGGTGGTATAGGAACATTATGAGTGGAGATGGTATAGGGAACATTATGAGTAGAGGTGGTATAGGGAACATTATGAGTGTAGGTGGTATAGGGAACATTATGAGTAGAGGTGGTATAGGGAACATTATGAGTGGAGGTGGTATAAGAAACATTACGAGTGGAGGTGCTAAGGAAAAACATTAAGAGGACAGGTGATAAAAAGATCATTAAAAGGAAAAGTGGTATAAAGAACATTATGGTATGAAGAGGTTCATCAATAAACAGTTTGTAGATATGACATTGAAGAGGTTTTGCAAAAGACAGTCTTTAGATATGACGTTGAAATGGTTCAGCAATGGACAGTCTGTAGATATGACATTGAAATGGTTCAGCAATAGACAGTCTGTAGATATGACATTGAAATGGTTCAGCTATAGACAGTCTGTAGATATGACATTGAAATGGTTCAGCTATAGACAGTCTGTAGATATGACATTGAAATGGTTCAGCTATAGACAGTCTGTAGATATGACATTGAAATGGTTCAGCTATAGACAGTCTGTAGATATGATATTGAAGAGGTTCTGCAGTGGACAGTCTGTAGATATGATATTGAAGAGGTTCTGCAGTGGACAGTAAGGAACAATATTGCAGATAGAGAGTTGTAGACATTCATGATCGTTTACTCGATCGGCATGGTTCTTGATGATAATGATCTACAAAAATGTTTGTGCCCGTTTGTTGCCAATGGGTTAATGATCCACAAATAGTCTGTACATGACTGTTACCAATAGATGAAAATGATTCCTCAATAATGTGAGTGTATGTATCTTGCCAATAGATGAAAATGATTCTAGCAAAAACACGAGAAAGATTCTCATAGAAACGTCTTTTACCAATGCATGATAATATCCCAGCATGCATGTCTGTAGACAATGGAGGATTATGCTATCCCAGAAGGTCTGTGCATTATTATTGCCAGTGGGTGACAGTGGCTCTTTGACATGGTGGCTCTTTGACATGGTGGCTCTTTGACATGGTGGATCATTGACATGGTGGCGCTTTGACATGGTTGATCTTTGACATGGTGGCTATTTGACATGGTGGTTCTCTGAGCCTTTACCAACTGTAATGAAGGAGGTCAGTGTAAATTTACCGTGACACATAATGACTATCTTATACACATGACTGTCTTACACAAATGACTACCTTACACACATGACTACTTTACACACATAACTACCTTACACACATAACGTCTTAGACAAATGACTACCGTACACAAATGACTACCTTACACCACACATGACTGCCTTAAATAAATGACTGTCTTACACACATGACATCTTACCCTGACATTTTCTGTGTGAAAAAGTGCATTCCCCATTAGCAGTAACCCCTTCTAGGCTCTGTTAATTACTTCCAAGAGAAAAACAACACGTTTCGAAACAAGACGAACTGCAGGATATACAAGAAAATGATTGATTTCATCATTGACTGCATTAGGTCTCCCTCCAGACATCTGTAGGGGTTTATTCTCTTAACCCAATGCAATACAGTCACACCCATTTGTGTAAAGGGGCGGGGGGAGTGTTGTATTTCGTGTGTCGTCATCGTCTATATCTGTGGTGTTCCCTCTTCGTATTATAGTTTGTTGATGTTATATGTTCCCTCTTCGTATAGTTTGTTGATGTTATGTGTTCCCTCTTCGTATAGTTTGTTGATGTTATAGTCCGTGCCTCGTGTTCTTCCTTCTTCGTATAATATTTCAAAATCTTGAATTTCTGTTGATGTTATAAGTATTTCTTCTGATATTTGTTTAAGTATTTCTTCTGATATTTGTTTAAGTATTTCTTCTGATATTTGTTTAAGTATTTCTTCTGATATTTGTGTGTGTGAATATGATATTTGTGTGTGTGAATATGATATTTGTGTGTGTGAATATGATATTTGTGTGTGTGAATATGATATTTGTGTGTGTGAATATGAGCTAAAGGAGGCTGTCCCTATCTAAAACCTTAACTAAATCTTAACTTCTAAAAGAAAGGAAAACTGTGTTACACATAAGAGATTTTTAATGACAACTTTCTTTCATAGACATAAATTATGTGACGAGAATCAAAGTTATGATATATACCACATTCGTTCAGTCTATATACTCACAGCAGAGGAGGCAGTTAATTTCCGGGCTATAGGCCGAACGCCTATTTTCCTAACATCAAAATCAAGGGGCATACCCCAGCTATCAAATCTAACTAATTATCACTAAAATAAATTAGTTCAACGATTTGATTGACAGTCACTATGAACCTATCCCACAGGTCAATAAGGTTGATTATGTGATTCGTCCCGCTATTCAACTACGATCGAAAATAGAGTTGGCGGCCTCGTTGTTGACAAAATGTTCACTATTCATAAGCTTGGCGCATATATTGCTGGTGAATTCACACAATTTAACAGGGGGTGTGACTTTGATAACATAATGTTTACAGTCTAATTCACTAAGTCATCTGACTAAAAAAAAGACATCTCAGACTCCCGTAGATGATTGCTCCCAAAATTACGTTGACCGGTTGTATCTCACAAAATGACTTGAAACTTGGAGCAACCCTTCTCACAAGATCACTCGGTAAATAAGACGTCATAAAGACAAGAGCTCTGGAACTCTGGTAAGACTTCATAAAAATATGCTGCAATTTCAGGGAAAGAAACTACAAATAATCTTGGAGATGCGGTTAGTCAAGTACGGAAGAACGCGTGTTCAATAGTTGCTAGGCGATTTGGTGCCGTTGAACGGACTGGTTCAATTCCCGTTAGTCTCAAGAATTTTAAAATTACAATATACAACTTGCGCTTCAAGAATCCTCTTTTCAAAACTATGGAGCTCGAAAACCATGTCCTTCGTCCTTGACCTTACACCGGTTGAATCCTTCGCTACATGGCTGAGCTGTTACGAAGTTGCTGGCGAATGGACAACTGATCACTCAAGATTGATTACAATATCCATTATATTCCCGCTTTTTGGGCGTATTTTGGATTTCAATCTTGCTGAATGCTCATGCGTATTCACGCTTTTGTCCGCAATTAGTTTCCTACCTAACCTAAGTTTATCCTAATTTGCAACTTAAAGTTTACAACAACATCTTTTGATCTATACACATCCTTCCTTAAATTAACAGTATCTGGCAAATATTGTATTCTCCTATACCATTCTAGTGATTCAGTCACGGCTGGCTGAATATACACACTAAACTCCGTAGATAACATTGTCTCGTAAACAATTACTAAGTTACTTTCTTACGGTGTCTAATTTTATTATTTCTTTTTCACTTTTTAAAAGTGTGTTTTGAACAACACGAGGACAGCTGATTCTAATATTATCCTTCGTCTCGACATGTCTTTCAGTCTGTCACAGCTTTAGAAAGCGGGTGAAAAAATCAGGCAGGAGAAAAAGTCAGCAATTGAGACAACAAATGTAATGACAATAAGTCTTTCATAGGTGGATAGGTTGCCAGCTTGTCCCCAACTTTCCTCAGTCGCCTCCCTTGCCACGCCTAGACAGAAGAGAGTGGATGTAATCTCTGCACCCTGAACTAGTAATCCAAGCCTTGGCTGCAATAGGGCCGAATGTGCTCTACCTTGATGATAATGATCGCATAGAAACGACTGTGAATGTCTATTACCAATGTAAAATAATGATCCCCTAAAAACGACCGTGGATGTCTATTGTTATGTTATGTTATCTTATGTTATGTTATGTCCCTCCAGGGCCATAGGCGGCGCATAGGGCAGAAACCATAGCTTTCCATTTCTGTCTGTGTTGCCAGGTCTTTCAATTCTTGCGTGTTGTTTAGGTTCATTGACATGCCTTCTCTATTAATGGTTCTTCATAGAGTTTCTCTAAGTCTCCCTCTTCTTCTTACTCCAGGTGGCACCCAATATAGTGATTGCTGGGGAATTCTTAGACTTCATTCTGAGAACATGGCCGATGTAAGTCCAACGCCTTTGTTTCATGAAGGAAGATATATAGGGTTGTTTGCTTTCCTCTCCTATAGTAGTGTTTCATTTAAAGTCACTCCACTTAACATTGAGAATGGTACGTAGGCATTTGTTTTCAAAGGAATCTAGTCTCTTATCTGTGGCTTTTGTGGTTTTCCAACTTTTGCATCCATATGATAGAATAGGGATGATGTTGGAGTTAAACAACCTGTGTTTTGTGGTGTTTCTTAGTGTATTTGACGTCCAGATGTTACGTAGTTTAGTGTTTACCAGTGTAAAATAATGATCCCCTAAATACGCAAGTTGACAATGATACTTTATGTTGAGATAATCTCAATGCGCTGTATGATTGCGCAACATGTACATCATCGTGATAAGTAACTCTCTGTCGTGGTCATTTTAGTGGAACCGGACATATTTACGGACAAGCTCAGAATAAATAAAGTCACCGGTGAGATTCAAGTGGTCAGCTCGTCCTGTTCCAGTAACGTGAATGAGTTTATGTTGACTGTGACCGTAAGTAACATCATCGTCATTATCATCATTACGATTGCAATCATCAGTCATTCACCATCATCTGCTCAAGTGTAGCATGGGCCCGAAGGGAGGGAGAGAAAACAATATCAAAACATTTTACCTTCCATGCATGTTGTAAGAGGCGATTAAAGAGGTTCTTTAGTGAACTTGCCTCTCCCATTTCATATACGATCAATTGACAAAGAACGTATGCTGAAGTAGATTGTGTCAGGGGACGCAAATATCACAGCAAAGCTGTAAACCACGAAACAACAAATTCTTTCTCCGGTCTACTTCCTGTTAATCTGCAGGACTGTGTGAGAACGGAGCAGAAGAAGAAATAATATCATCGTATCATCATTTTGTGCCAATATATTTGTGACATGACCTATTAATTATCATTTTGTGCTAATGTGTTTATGACATGACATGTGAATCATCACACGAGCAGTCATTGTACAATACATGCATTTTGTGCTGTTTTGTTTTTGTAATGTCACAGATAAGTCACCTCGAAGTGAGCAGTTATAATGTATATATCATGTGAGGTTGTGTTTTTGGTATTGCCAAAGTCACCTCGAATTTCATAATGTAGCATATTCATTTTGTGATATTTTGTTGTTTGACAGGCTACAGAGAAGTCATCTCTACAACACGGTATTTCTACAAATGTCCAGGTCAAACTATTAGATAGTGTAGTCTTTCCTAATATGGCTTGGAATTTACAAGTTGGAAATGACCACTCGAATGAATCAAACCCTTCCATGTCGTTGACAATATTTCTGGTTGCTGTCGTGGGATTTCTTCTTGCCGGATCCGCTCTGACATTTGTCGCAGTTCGTATTTCACAAAAGAAGAAACAAAATAGGATTAACACTACTTGTGCTGCCTCAACAGCTTCCAAAGATGACTGCCATACATGCCAGGGCGATGCTTGCATGCCAATTGCTTATTCACAAACGCACGCCTTAAAATGTAGCTCACCAGTAACCCGATCGTGTCATCGCAATGGAAACATTTCAACAACATTATTCAACAGCGACATTCAATCAATCGAGGTCGCTTCTTTCCCACCTCTTGAAATTATTCAGCCACAAGAGATGCGAACGGCTTTCGGGACAAAACACGCTCATCACATGCTAGAAAGCAGCTCACAGTTCAGCCCAAGCCCTTCTCTTCCAGGTCAATCCGATATGAGTTGGTTCCGTGACGGCAATTCAAGCTTCGGCTCCATGAAGCATGAGAGAATTATAAAAAATGCGAAGTCCGAGACTGCAGTTAAATTAAGGCAAGCAGGAGCCTTCCAATTCAAAGTACTCGATGTCGTTCCCGACTGCTTCAAACCAGCAAGTCAAAGAGTTGGATTTGACATTAGCGGCTTAAGCCAGTCCAGCGTCTAAGCACCAATAAACATCACGAGCATTTAGACAACCATACACATTCAACAACATCTGATGCATCTATACCATACACATTCAACAACATCTGATGCATCTATACCATACACATTCAACAACATCTGATGCATCTATACCATACACATTCAACAATATCTGATGCATCTATACCATACACATTCAACAACATCTGATGCATCTATACCATACACATTCAACAACATCTGATGCATCTATACCATACACATTCAACAACATCTGATGCATCTATACCATACACATTCAACAACATCTGATGCATCTATACCATACGCACAATACACATCATGAGGTAAAGCTCTGTCATACATACAGTACACCACACACATTATATGAAATACAGGTATATCATACATACAGTACACTATACACATTACGTCAGGTACAGATCTGTCATACATACAGTACATCATACAAATTATATCAGGTACACTTCAGTCATACATACAGTACATTATACAAATTATATCAGGTACACTTCAGTCATACATACAGTACATTATACAAATTATATCGGGTACACTTCAGTCATACATACAGTACATTATACAAATTATATCAGGTACACTTCAGTCATACATACAGTACACCATACAAATTATATCAGGTACACTTCAGTCATACATACAGTACATTATACAAATTATATCAGGTACACTTCAGTCATACATACAGTACACCATCCAAATTATATCAGGTACACTTCAGTCATACATACAGTACATTATACAAATTATATCAGGTACACTTCAGTCATACATACAGTACATTATACAAATTATATCAGGTACACTTCAGTCATACATACAGTACATTATACAAATTATATCAGGTACACTTCAGTCATACATATAGTACACCATACAAATTATATCAGGTACACTTCAGTCATACATACAGTACATTATACAAATTATATCAGGTACACTTCAGTCAGACATACAGTACACCATACAAATTATATCAGGTACACTTCAGTCATACATACAGTACATTATACAAATTATATCAGGTACACTTCAGTCATACATACAGTACATTATACAAATTATATCAGGTACACTTCAGTCATACATACAGTACACCATACAAATTATATCAGGTACACTTCAGTCATACATACAGTACATTATACACGTGAATTACAGATCTGTTCTATAGAGTTCACCATACAGAATAAATTCACCAGTGACCGATGCTCTACGCCATTCATAATCATAAATGGCCGTCTCAGCAACGAAGGTTGGCTGCGACGTATCTCAAACATCTCCTGTCTCTTGTCTTGGTGGTGTACTCTGCTAGACTGTAACCTGTCCATCGTGTGATGTTACTCTCGCACTTGCATCTATGTCATCTACGTCATTAGGCAAGATAACAGATCGTAGACCGGTGTGAAGGGCCATTTTTGATAACGACTTGCATTCTTCAGTGTATGTATGAACTTCCATGGATTTGCTTTCTTCAGTGCATGTATGAACTTCCATGGATTTGCTTTCTTCAGTGCATGTATGAACTTCCATGGATTTGCTTTCTTCAGTGCATGTATGAACTTCCATGGATTTGCTTTCTTCAGCGCATGTATGAACTTCCATGGATTTGCTTTCTTCAGTGCATGTATGAACTTCCATGGATTTGCTTTCTTCAGCGCATGTATGAACTTCCATGGATTTGCTTTCTTCAGCGCATGTATGAACTTCCATGGATTTGCTTTCTTCAGCGCATGTATGAACTTCCATGGATTTGCTTTCTTCAGCGCATGTATGAACTTCCATGGATTTGCTTTCTTCAGCGCATGTATGAACTTCCATGGATTTGCATTCTTCAGTGTATGTATGAACTTCCATGGATTTGCTTTCTTCAGCGCATGTATGAACTTCCATGGATTTGCTTTCTTCAGCGCATGTATGAACTTCCATGGATTTGCTTTCTTCAGTGCATGTATGAACTTCCATGGATTTGCTTTCTTCAGCGCATGTATGAACTTCCATGGATTTGCTTTCTTCAGCGCATGTATGAACTTCCATGGATTTGCTTTCTTCAGCGCATGTATGAACTTCCATGGATATGCTTTCTTCAGTGCATGTATGAACTTCCATGGATTTGCTTTCTTCAGTGCATGTATGAACTTCCATGGATTTGCTTTCTTCAGTGCATGTATGAACTTCCATGGATTTGCTTTCTTCAGCGCATGTATGAACTTCCATGGATTTGCTTTCTTCAGCGCATGTATGAACTTCCATGGATTTGCTTTCTTCAGCGCATGTATGAACTTCCATGGATTTGCTTTCTTCAGTGTATGTATGAACTTCCATGGATTTGCTTTCTTCAGTGCATGTATGAACTTCCATGGATTTGCTTTCTTCAGTGCATGTATGAACTTCCATGGATTTGCTTTCTTCAGTGCATGTATGAACTTCCATGGATTTGCTTTCTTCAGCGCATGTATGAACTTCCATGGATTTGCTTTCTTCAGTGCATGTATGAACTTCCATGGATTTGCTTTCTTCAGCGCATGTATGAACTTCCATGGATTTGCTTTCTTCAGTGCATGTATGAACTTCCATGGATTTGCTTTCTTCAGCGCATGTATGAACTTCCATGGATTTGCTTTCTTCAGTGTATGTATGAACTTCCATGGATTTGCTTTCTTCAGTGCATGTATGAACTTCCATGGATTTGCTTTCTTCAGCGCATGTATGAACTTCCATGGATTTGCTTTCTTCAGTGCATGTATGAACTTCCATGGATTTGCTTTCTTCAGTGTATGTATGAACTTCCATGGATTTGCTTTCTTCAGCGCATGTATGAACTTCCATGGATTTGCTTTCTTCAGTGCATGTATGAACTTCCATGGATTTGCTTTCTTCAGCGCATGTATGAACTTCCATGGATTTGCTTTCTTCAGTGCATGTATGAACTTCCATGGATTTGCTTTCTTCAGTGTATGTATGAACTTCCATGGATTTGCTTTCTTCAGTGTATGTATGAACTTCCATGGATTTGCATTCTTCAGCGCATGTATGAACTTCCATGGATTTGCTTTCTTCAGTGCATGTATGAACTTCCATGGATTTGCTTTTTTCAGCGCATGTATGAACGTCAGTGCACTGCCAATCTGTATTTAAGCTTATGCATCAGCGCAGTGCCATTTAAATTGTTCTCATGCCTGCTGTTCGTGGTTGACACGCAGATTATATTCTTAATATAAAATTGACCCCCAATCTCAGATTATAAGTTCACACTTCTCTCAGGTTATAAGTTTCATACTTCTCTCAGGTTATAAGTGTCATACTTCTCTCAGGTTATAAGTGTCATACTTCTCTCAGGTTATAAGTGTCATACTTCTCTCAGGTTATAAGTTTCATACTTCTCTCAGGTTATAAGTTTCACATTCCTACCGGGACATGTTTCATATTTTTCTCATGTTATGTTTCATACTCCTCATTGGAACATGTCCAGACTGTTATATTTGTTACTGTTCTATTTTTGAGAAAAGACAATTAAATGAACAGATATCAACTTATACACAGTGTCGGTTCTTTCACCTTTGATCATTGAACTACCAAAGCTACGCCGAATGCTGCATAGTGTGTTCATCAATAGTTGTCCACCGATATTGTCAATTATCTCTGTAACTACTGTGCGTATCGGCTTCATATTTTGCATGAATGTATTATTAATTATTTCATAACCACGTTAAAGATATATGAGTAATTATTACATAGATTGAACGGATTAATCGCAGCAGTCGCTACGAATGTCATTTTTAAGTTAGCAATACTTGTTGTTAATTGTCAAAAAATAGAATACAGTACCATTTACCATGTTCTCTGTTTTGTTTTACACGGTCTCAGTTGATATCGGTAAGAAACACGTGAAATGCTAAGAAGTAGCACGAGGTGTTTTTTTTTCATAGTTATAAATTACAATTATAGCTAAATGTCAGCCTCAAAGGCGTATCTCATATTCGACGTGTTTTTATTGTGATGCATTCAACATATCATGTTTGTGTAAAGTATTACAGCGTATTATAAAGCAGCATTTACAACTATAATATAACCATGTCTTTGAAAGTTAAATTCCTTTCACTGAAAAGTATAACTATTAGATTGTACAAATACTTTTCACAAGAAGCGCGACGTGGTACTCTATTTCATAGTATTTCTAAGCCATCAAAAAGAACACAGCACGCCATGGATATAAACTGCAAAACACTATCAAAGTGGTTACAAAAAGGTAGCCATAATTTAAAAAAAAAAAAAAGAAACGAGAGGAAGAAGAAATGTTATAGATAGTTTCAATTAAGATATTATTAAGAGAGCAATTCATAGACTTTTGGATTGCAAAGAAGCAGTCACAATAAAGACACTGAAAACATATATAGAAAAGAACAACGATATTCACATTTCGAAAACTATATTATGGAGATATGTAAGGGGTTCAGGATTTACACTTCGCAAATATACATGTCGCAGAAGCTTCATTTGTGAAATACCTCATTTAGTAACTATGACAAAGTAAATATCTGAGACAAATTAGGGAGATGAGGAACAAAAATTATGATATTCTATATATAGATGAAACATGGATAAAAGCTCAGCACACTAATGAAAAGGAATGACAATCTACGGATGAAACTATTAAGAGATATGTACCAAGCAGCAATGGTCAAAGATTAATAATGGCACATACAGGTAGCAGAGAAAATAGTCTGTTGAAACATTATGAACTCATGTTAATTTCCAAATCGACCGATAATCGAGACTACCATGCTGAAAGGAATGGTCATATATTTAGAGAGTGAATAGAAAGGAATGGTCATATATTTAGAGAGTGGACAGAAAGGACTGTACTTCCATCGTTAAATAAAACCTCCCGTCTGGTTATTGGCAACGTTTCTTACTGCAATGTTATTGCATGTGAAGATAAGATCCCTACAACCTCGTCTACTAAGGAAGACATTAAAATATGGCTTAGAAAAGAAAATATTTCATTTACTGAACTGCACTTGAAACCTGAGTTGCTGATGTTAGTAAAGAATGCACACAAAGCGAAGACTTTGATAAAATTATAGAGCAGCATGGACATAGACATACTTTTCAGCGGATTCTGAATGAAACAAGAAGTGGAGAAATATTTGATAAAACAAATGATATTATAAACAACAACACAGAAGAATAAGTATTCGTATTACAAAATTTCCACGCACAATTGGAACCAGAAAGAAATGGAATATAAGGATTTTTTGGATAGCTCGGATATGAAGTAAACAAGAAAACATGCAACAACTACAGAATAATTAAAATGTGTATTCAAAAATACTTATTTAAACAAACACATTCGTCAAATCAAATTTAAAAAGAAAGAGGAAAGACATATGAATTCGGAGGCAGACCATGCAAAAAAAATCATCAAAAAAATCAAATAAATAAAATGCACAGACATGAAGCTTACACGCAGCACATAAGAAGGAATTCTGCAGAGAACACTTCTACTTGTAACAACGAAAGTTAAACAAGAGCCATAACATATAATATAGATATAGACAGACAATAAAAATGATTATAAACGAATACTAGGGATAAATGAGAAGAAATTGATTTTTGATAACATCAATATAATAGAGCACATATTAAAACAACGCAGTCAATCTGAGATAAATCAAACTGAAAGGTTTCTGATAAGAGGTGAAAAACGAAAGGTCTAGACTGATAATATTAAATGCTGGACAAGTATAATTGTCTCTGAATTGTAGAATGCACTAAGAAAATAGTTCGTCGAAGATTTCGGAAAAACAACATTAGTACTGAGATAGATCATGTTAGGACAAATATGATGATGGCGACGGTAAGTACAGTGTTCGTAGTCGTTTATTTTAATTTTACTAGTTCGTAAAAAATAATACAATTTCATAAACGTTTCACTATTACCTACATATCTCGTTGCATATATTATCAATGTACCTACATATCTCGTTGCATATATTATCAATGCAACGAAATAAAAGTATTATTCTCGAAATATCTCATTTTTACCCACGCTATGAAAGATGAACGATCCGAAATTACTGTAAAATTTATTTTCCACATACAATAAAATCGTACTACCTAAAAAACGACATTCGTAGCGACTGTTGCGATAAATCCGCTCAATATAGATGATAAATAATTATAAATATGTAATGTGGTTATGGAATGATGCACTCATGCAAAATATGAAGTATATACGCTCAGTAATTACAGAGAAAAATGTAAATATCGGTGGACAACTATTTATGAACGCACTTTTTATAATTAATCTGATATTTACTCTTGAATAACAAAACATTAACACGTATTACATGGGTCACAGTAGAGAGTGTGTGACACGTACTACATGGGTCACAGTAGAGAGTGTGTGACACGTACTACATGGGTCACAGTAGAGAGTATGTGACATGTACTACATGGGTCACAGTAGAGAGTGTGTGACATGTACTACATGGGTCACAGTAGAGAGTGTGTGACACATACTATATGGGACACAGCAGAAAATGTGACTAATTTAGTAAGTATGCTGTATGAGAGTGTGACTAACTCGGCAAGTATGCTGCAAGAAAGGGTAACTAACTGAGCAAGTATGCTGCAAGAGAGGGGACTAACTCAGCAAGTGTGTTGCAAGAGCGTGTGATTAACTTAGCAAGTATGCTACAAGAGAGGGTGACTGACTCAGCAAGTATGCTGAAAAGGAATGCTTCTGATGCATCAACATGTGGGAATTATTAATATATGAAACTAAACGTACTAATCCAAAATGGCGGGATGCATTAGTAGACTTTAGTGTTGGTATGGAGCTGTACTCACACAATTTGGTATACTATAGTGTTGGTATGGAGCTGTACTCACATAATTTGGTATACTATAGTGTTGGTATGGAGCTGTACTCACACAATTTGGTATACTATAGTGTTGGTATGGAGCTGTACTCACACAATTTGGTATACTATAGTGTTGCTATGGAGCTGTACTCACACAATTTGGTATACTATAGTGTTGGTATGGAGCTGTACTCACACAATTTGGTATACTATAGTGTTAGTATGGAGCTGTACTCACATAATTTGGTATACTATAGTGTTAGTATGGAGCTGTACTCACACACGTTTCTTTTAAAGCAACAACACCACTGCTGCCGCACAATGTCTCAACGACAAAAACTGAGTGTTGTGAATAAGCAAATAGCCATTGCATGGTTGTAGGAATGTGTGTCCGAAATGTGGCTCAAAGTATTGTAGTATCTCCTTCCGTTATTGCTATATTACAGCAGCGCTTTACCCAGACCTCGGGATCTTCGAGTAACGGCAACGCACTAGTCATCCTAAAGTCACTACATCTCGAGATGATCGCTTGCTTCAAAGGCAAGCACTATAAAAATGAACTGCAACAGAAAACAGCAGCAGAGAACTTCAACATAGAACAACAGCAGAGAAGTACGAATGTTATCAGATACCTCATTAGATTATACTATCACTGCAGTCAGTGATCCAGATTATTCGAAATCTCCTTCACGATTTGCCTTTAAACATTTGTGATTGTCGTCCAGTCATTCGACTACACATGACTGCAACCTTCAGTGCAGCTCATTTAGCGAATGGTGTATACAGCACGTGCATTGTCCCACCTGCACATTCGGGCTAACGTTATGTTCACGTTATTTATGAGTGAATAAGTCTATATGTAACATAAAAATTACAGAGTATCGTATATACAACAGAACACATCTTACAGAGTAACATCTACAACAGAACAACTTACGGAGTAACTTATCTACGACAGAACAACTTACAGAGTAACATCTACAACAGAACAACTTACAGAGTAACATCTACAACAGAACAACTTACAGAGTAACATCTACAACAGAACAACTTACAGAGTATCATCTACAACAGAACAACTTACAGAGTAACATCTACAACAGAACAACTTACAGAGTAACTTATCTACGACAGAACAACTTACAGAGTAACTTATCTACGACAGAACAACTTACATAGTAACTTATCTACAACATAACAACTTACAGAGTAACATCTACAACAGAACAACTTACAGAGTAACTTATCTACGACAGAACAACTTACAGAGTAACTTATCTACAATAGAACACAACTTACAGAGTACCTTATCTACAATAGAACACAACTTACAGAGTAACTTATCTACAATAGAACACAACTTACAGAGTAACGTATCTACAACAGAACAACTTACAGAGTAACATCTACAACAGAACAACTTACAGAGTAACATCTACAACAGAACAACTTACAGAGTAACTTATCTACAACAGAACAACTTACAGAGTAACTTATCTACAACAGAACAACTTACAGAGTAACTTATCTACAACAGAACAACTTACAGAGTAACTTATCTACGATAGAACACAACTTACAGAGTAACTTATCTACAACAGAACAACTTACAGAGTAACATCTACAACAGAACAACTTACAGAGTAACTTATCTACAACAGAACAACTTACAGAGTAACATCTACAACATAACAACTTACAGAGTAACTTATCTACAACAGAACAACTTACAGAGTAACTTATCTACGATAGAACACAACTTACAGAGTAACTTATCTACAATAGAACACAACTTACAGAGTAACTTATCTACGACAGAACAACTTACAGAGTAACATCTACAAAAGAACAACTTACAGAGTAACATCTACAACAGAACAACTTACAGAGTAACTTATCTACGACAGAACAACTTACAGAGTAACTTATCTACGACAGAACAACTTACAGAGTAACTTATCTACAACAGAACAACTTACGGAGTAACATATCTACGATAGAACACAACTTACAGAGTAACTTATCTACAATAGAACACAACATACAGAGTAACTTATCTACAACAGAACAACTTACAGAGTAACATCTACAAAAGAACAACATACAGAGTAACTTATCTACGACAGAACAACTTACAGAGTAACTTATCTACAATAGAACACAACTTACAGAGTAACTTATCTACGATAGAACAACTTACAGAGTAACATCTACAACAGAACAACTTACAGAGTAACTTATCTACAACAGAACAACTTACAGAGTAACTTATCTACAATAGAACACAACATACAGAGTAACTTATCTACAATAGAACACAACTTACAGAGTAACTTATCTACGATAGAACACAACTTACAGAGTAACTTATCTACGATAGAACACAACTTACAGAGTAACTTATCTACGATAGAACAACTTACAGAGTAACTTATCTACTATAGAACACAACCTACAGAGTAACTTATCTACAATAGAACACAACTTACAGAGTAACTTATCTACAATAGAACACAACTCACAGAGTAACTTATCTACAATAGAACAACTTACAGAGTAACTTATCTACAATAGAACAACTTACAGAGTAACTTATCTACAATAGAACAACTTACAGAGTAACTTATCTACAATAGAACAACTTACAGAGTAACTTATCTACAATAGAACAAATTACAGAGTAACTTATCTACAATAGAACACAACTTACAGAGTAACTTATCTACAATAGAACACAACTTACAGAGTAACTTATCTACAATAGAACACAACTTACAGAGTAACTTATCTACAATAGAACACAACTTACAGAGTAACTTATCTACAATAGAACACAACTTACAGAGTAACTTATCTACAACAGAACAACTTACAGAGTAACTTATCTACGATAGAACACAACTTACAGAGTAACGTATCTACGATAGAACACAACTTACAGAGTAACTTATCTACAACAGAACAACTTACAGAGTAACTTATCTACGACAGAACAACTTACAGAGTAACTTATCTACAACAGAACAACTTACAGAGTAACTTATCTACGACAGAACAACTTACAGAGTAACTTATCTGCAACAGAACAACTTACAGAGTAAATTGAATGTAAAGTAGACTCCAAATATATGTTAACATAAATGACTTGGAGAAAGTGACAGAACAATTTTTCAGGTTGCAACGGGTGTCCCTTTATTTTGAGTGAATACAAATATTAAATAATAGCTCTTAAAGCATAGAAAGCAGTATCTGAAATGTTATTATTGACAGAGATAAGGTAACATATGAGATATGAAATGTTATTATTGACAGAGATAAGGTAACATATGAGATCTGAAATGTTATTATTGACAGAGATAAGGTAACATATGAGATATGAAATGTTATTATTGACAGAGATAAGGTAACATATGATATCTGAAATGTTATTATTGACAAGGATAAGGTAACATATGATATCTGAAATGTTATTATTGACAAGGATAAGGTAACATATGAGAAGAAGAAGTAGATTTTACTGGCAATACTTATCAGGGAGCAGTGAGATTATATGATTTCACAAAATTACCGAAGCACTGTGGCAGAATTAACCTCTTGTTTGGAATATTAGAAAGTGGGAGGAGAAACAAAGTACAAAATAATGTCTGTGTAAATTAAAAATAACTGGACAATAAAAGAAAGCCTGGCATCACTGACATAAAATCGAACAGAAGAAATTAATGATGTTCACCGATATTCAGACAAGATCCGGATTGCGTGAAATATGTGTACATAGCTGAAACAAATTATAAATCAATTATACATAGGCCTAATACAGCAAAGTAACAGTGTACTTGTACTTAATAAACATTACATGGTAACAATATCACATTCATTGGTCTACACACAAGGTACATTATAATACAACACCCCAATCATTGGTCTACACACACGTTACATTGTAATAAAACATCCCAATCATTGGTCTACACACACGTTACATTATAATACAACATCCCAATCATTGGTCTACACACACGTTACATTGTAATACAACATCCCAATCATTGGTCTACACACACGTTACATTGTAATACAACATCCCAATCATTGGTCTACACACACGTTACATTGTAATAAAACATACAATTAATTAGACTACACACACGTTACATTGTAATAAAACATCCCAATCATTGGTCTACACACACGTTACATTGTAATAAAACATACAATTAATTAGACTACACACACGTTACATTGTAATACAACACCCCAATCATTGGTCTACACACACGTTACATTGTAATACAACACCCCAATCATTGGTCTACACACACGTTACATTGTAATAAAACATACAATTAATTAGACTACTCACACGTTACATTGTAATAAAACATACAATTAATTGGACTACACACAAGTTACATTGTAATACAACACCTCAATCATTGGTCTACACACACGTTACATTGTAATACAACACCCCAATCATTGGTCTACACACACGTTACATTGTAATAAAACATACAATTAATTAGACTACACACACGTTACATTGTAATAAAACATCCCAATCATTGGTCTACACACACGTTCATTGTAATAAAACATACAATTAATTAGACTACACACACGTTACATTGCAATAAAACATACAATTAATTGGCCTACACACACGTTACATTGTAATACAACACCCCAATCATTGGTCTACACACACGTTACATTGTAATACAACACCCCAATCATTGGTCTACACACACGTTACATTGTAATAAAACATACAATTAATTAGACTACACACACGTTACATTGTAATAAAACATACAATTAATTAGACTACACACACGTTACATTGCAATAAAACATACAATTAATTAGACTACACACAAGTTACATTGTAATAAAACATACAATTAATTGGCCTACACACACGTTACATTGTAATACAACACCCCAATCATTGGTCTACACACACGTTACATTGTAATAAAACATACAATTAATTAGACTACACACACGTTACATTGCAATAAAACATACAATTAATTAGACTACACACAAGTTACATTGTAATAAAACATACAATTAATTGGCCTACACACACGTTACATTGTAATACAACATCCCAATCATTGGTCTACACACACGTTACATTGTAATAAAACATACAATTAATTAGACTACACACACGTTACATTGCAATAAAACATACAATTAATTAGACTACACACAAGTTACATTGTAATAAAACATACAATTAATTAGACTACACACAAGTTACATTGTAATAAAACATACAATTAATTAGACTACACACACGTTACATTGTAATACAACACCCCAATCATTGGTCTACACACACGTTACATTGTAATAAAACATCCCAATCATTGGTCTACACACACGTTACATTGTAATAAAACATACAATTAATTAGACTACACACACGTTACATTGTAATACAACATCCCAATCATTGGTCTACACACACGTTACATTGTAATAAAACATACAATTAATTAGACTACACACAAGTTACATTGTAATAAAACATACAATTAATTAGACTACACAAAGTTACATTGTAATACAACACCCCAATCATTGGTCTACACACACGTTACATTGTAATATAACACCCCAATCATTGGTCTACACACACGTTACATTGTAATAAAACATACAATTAATTAGACTACACACACGTTACATTGTAATAAAACATCCCAATCATTGGTCTACACAACACCCCAATCATTGGCCTACACACACGTTACATTGTAATACAACACCCCAATCATTGGTCTACACACACGTTACATTGTAATACAACATCCCAATCAATGGTCTACACACACGTTACATTGTAATAAAACATCCCAATCATTGGTCTACACACACGTTACATTGTAATAAAACATACAATTAATTAGACTACACACACGTTACATTGTAATACAACATCCCAATCATTGGTCTACACACACGTTACATTGTAATAAAACATACATTAATTGAACTACACACAAGTTACATTGTAATAAAACATACAATTAATTGGACTACACACAAGTTACACGGTAAGAGCACATCTCATTCATTGGAATACATAATACTGCAACACCCACATAAGTGTCCCTGTTACAAGAGAGATACAAAGAGATTTTCAGAATAATAAATAAACACACGAAGTATATTTATCTAATATATAACAACTTGCAGAGTAATTTTATCTAATATATAACAACTTACATGGTAACTATCTAATATATAACAACTTGCAGAGTAATTTTATCTAATATATAACAACTTACAGAGTAATTTTATCTAATATATAACAACTTACAGAGTTATTTTATCTGATACAAAACATCTTACAGAGTAATTTTATCCAATATATAACAACTTACAGGGTAATTTTATCTAATATATAACAACTTACAGAGTAATTTTATCTGATACAAAACATCTTACAGAGTAATTTTATCCAATATATAACAACTTACAGGGTAATTTTATCTAATATATAACAACTTACAGAGTAATTTTATCTGATACAAAACATCTTACAGAGTAATTTTATCTAATATATAACAACTTACAGAGTTATTTTATCTAATATATAACAACTTACACTAATATATAACAACTTACACTAATATATAACAACTTACACTAATATATAACAACTTACACTAATATATAACAACTTACAGAGTTATTTTATCTGATATATAACAACTTACAGAGTTATTTTATCTGATATATAACAAATTACAGAGTTATTTTATCTGATATATAACAACTTACACTAATATATAACAACTTACACTAATATATAACAACTTACACTAATATATAACAACTTACAGAGTTATTTTATCTAATATATAACAAATTACAGAGTTATTTTATCTGATATATAACAACTTACAGAGTAATTTTATCTAATATATAACAACTTACAGAGTAATTTTATCTGATATATAACAACATTTTATCTGATACAAAACATCTTACAGATGAACTTAAACGAATATATCAGATATCAGTTTAAATAATAGAGTAAAGGATGCACTTTATTTCTCTTGCCATTCATGTCTCCTGTAAATCTGGTTTCATTCAAGTTGGAGATATCGCAGCCTGTAATTATTGGAACAGCTGAATGATCTAGTTTGTTAACTGGTTTGGTGTTTTCTTGAACTAGAGTGTTATCCAACAAATTGTCCTGGTTGCAGATATTTAGAGGTTTCAACGTGTTTGCATGAGTCTCAGCATATCTAATACAGTGATACGCAGGGGACATAACACTTTCAGCTTTGATGCTAGGACAGTGAGTACTATACATTCCCTCGGTAGGGTTATCGTCCATGTTGCTGTAGCTAATAGTGTCGCCGGCAATTCTAGAAGTACGAGAGACATACTTGACACCGGATGTCATGTCTAGTAGCACATCGTCATGAGTTTCATTATTTTTCTCATCAACAAGATAATTTCTGACATGGTCAGCAGAATATGTTTCATCCTTACCCTGATGTTGAAAATGAATGTCGGTGTCCAGGTGTTTCGTCAGATCAATCATTTCTATACCTGTTGTCTGTTGATCTTGACTTCTAGATCTAACACCGTTATGAATGGATGAAGTCATTTTCCCTTCCGTACACAACTTCACAGTTTCTACAGATGCTGGCATATGTAACTTGGTTTCTGGAAATTTTGAACTATACGATGAGCCTGTTAGACGCATACAAGAATCGTTTGTGTAGCCATGTTTTACTGATCGGAATCGTCCGTTCGAGGAGAATATAGGAGATAAACCTGTTGTTACACCTTCCACATTTCTTCTGCAGCGAGATACTTGATTTTCTGTATCCTCACCCAGGAGCCAGTAAGTGAGGATCTCCCCTTTTCCCTGCATAGGAAAAATACAACAAATATGATTTTCAGAAAGAATTCCAGGTCATGAAGTCAGTTCGTTGATCATGTTCTCGTTAGTGGGATACGTGTTAATTTAAATAGGGATGATTGTAGTTTAAATAGGGATGATTGCAGTTTAAATCGGGAGGATTGTAATTTAAATAGGGATTATTGTAATTTAAATAGGGATGATTGTAATTTAAATAGGGATGATTGTAGTTTAAATCGGGATGATTGTAATTTAAATAGGGATGATTGTAATTTAAATCGGGATGATTGTAGTTTAAATCGGGATGATTGTAATTTAAATAGGGATGATAGTAATTTAAATGGGGATGATCGTAATTTAAATGGGGGATAAGTGTAATTTAAGTGTGGGGGATGATTATAATTTACGTAGCTGATGATTACGATTTAAGTGGGGTATGATTGTAATTTAAGTGGGGATGATTGTAATTTGGAAAGAATTGTGTATAATTTTAAGTGGGGTATAGTTATAATTTAGATTTATACCCAGATCATAGACCGATGGCCATAACATTTTGAAGAAGTTTTAAATAAGAAATCAGCCTACAGCGAAGAAGCAATAGATCACGTCACAATTCAACATAAGAGAAGAACTTGACATAACAGAATCAATAAGTACAGACTGCCATTGGACAAATGCCGCATGGAAAAGCTCATGATATGGATACCATCCCTGCAGACATCTAAAAGATAATAGAAGTGCTTGTCCAGAAGCTTACCAAGATCTTTGTTACGAGCTGTAGTTCAGAAACCCTGCTTTGAAAAACTTAAATATGCATCAATTGTTCACCTATATAAAGGCAAGGGAAATACAGTCATGTGACAACCACCGAGTGATATCGTTGCTATCAATAGGTGGTAAAATATTAGCAGGTGTTTTAATACAGAACCAACTTAAATATGCACTTACAGATGATCTTCTGCCTGAAAGTCAGTGCTTGTCGTGGGACAGTGGATCTTTACTGCCCGTCAACTCCAAGAAAAAAAATCAAAGAGTATCAAGACGAACATTTCACACCACTTGTAGACCTTATAAAGGTATTTGACACAGTGAACAGAGATGGGTCGTGGAAAGTGTTCGTCAAATTTGGCTACTCCACAAAATTTATCAACATAGTTGGCAGTTTCATGACGGCATAATGGTCGTTGTTATCAGTGATGGAGTGTCATCACCAGGCTTTACTGTAACAAATGGGATCAAACAAGGATGAGATCTATCACCAGCACCGTTCAGTCTGATGTTTTCTGTCATGCTGACAGACGCATCTAGATCAAGTTCAGTCTGATGTTTTCTGTCATGCTGACAGACGCATCTAGATCAAGTTCAGTATGATGTTTTCTGTCATGCTGACAGACGCATCTAGATCAAGTTCAGCCTGATGTTTTCTGTCATGCTGCCAGACGCATCTAGATCAAGTTCAGTCTGATGTTTCATGCTAACAGACGCATCTAGATCAAGTTCAGTCTGATGTTTTCTGTCATGCTGACAGACGCATCTAGATCAAGTGACATAACATGACTACATATAAGATACATAACAGACGGTAAACTTTTCAATCTTCGGCATTTTCAAGCCGAAACTAAGATACGAGACACAATGGTCAGGGAACTCCTCTATGCAGATGACTACACACTGTATGCTGATTCTGTAGACAGTATGCAAGTCACCCTAAACCACTTTGCTGAAGCATGCAACAACATTGGTATCCCATCAATACAAAGAAAACAATGGTCACATTTCAACCCACATTAAAATCCCCATATAAGAATCAAAGACGAACAGCTTCAAACAGTCAATAATTTCACCTACCTGGGCAACACTACTCTCTTACATAATGTACACATGGGGGAAGATATACCGGGAATATTGAAAAATTATCGATTTTAAAAATTATACGAAGATATTGGTATCACATTAAAGAGTATCCATGTCATGCCCATTTACCTTAAAAATATTTGGTCTTGGCGTTAATAGTGTTTGAGATATAGACTTTTAAAATAGGTGGGTGTGAGTCAGAGATTTTATAAAATTTGTATTGCAAAAATGTTTAGTATGTTTGAGAAGAAAAGTAAACAGTTCATATTAATTTTAAAAAATTTATACCTCCCTATGTAATTGTGGTACATAGCCTCGTTCTAAAGTTGCAAATCTTTCTGCACATGACAAGCTTCAGGTTTCAATTTTAAATCAACAGTCATTAATCCAAAATGTCAGAAAAAAAAGTGTTCGGGGCACAGAAGAAAGCGTAAGTTTAAAGGAAATAGATTTGCTAACAAGAACTGTGAGTTCAGTGAAGTTGATGTAGCTCCAGATAGACATAATTGCAATTACGATAGGAGTAATGATCACATTATAGCTACGCCTAAAATTAGAAAAAAACATGATATTCAGCAAAGACACAGAAGAACAAGAGCTAAACATAAACATACATGGAGAGAAACTACAACAGGTAAAACATTATCAATATCTTTAACACATAGTTACAAGTGATGGCATATGTGAAACAGAAGTTAAAAAGGAGAATAGTAATGGCTAAAAGTACCTTTAATGACACGAGGAAAATATTATCATCTAAACAAATTACAAACTAGTTGAAAATGAGAATTATAAAATGCTACATCTATTCTTTATTAATGTATGGCTCGGAAACATGGACACTAAATAAACAATTAGAAGACAGAATTGATGCCTTTGAGATGTGGGTATATAAAAGAATAGGGAGAACATCATGGAAAGAGAAGAAAAAAAAGAGGTGCTAAAGTCACTTAATATGAAGAAAGAACTACTAAGAGAAATAAAGATCAGGCAAATAAAATATTTTGGACACATTAAAAGACATGACACCTTATTGAAGACCTTACTTGAGGGCAAAGTCAAAGGGAAGCGAGCAAGAGGTAGGCAGAGATACAAGTGGGAAAGTAACATTACACGATGGACAGGTTACAGTCTAGCAGAGTGCACCACCAAGATAAGAGACAGGGTATATTGGAGTCCGTTCAGCCAACCTTCGTTGCGGAGACGGCATTTGATGATGATTATGCTCGTAGTACAAGATATATAGATAATAAATTAGATAGTTCTGCACATACATCTACTCATATGGACACGCCCCCTTTCAAGCAAGTCAGAGAGAAAGCTAAAAGAGATGTATGGATGTTTGACAGTAAAGGTGAGAATAGACCAGACATAGGCCTATCTAGTGAAAACAATTGTAAGGAATCATGGAGTGGCAGCATGATAATTCATTTTGAAATTCTACAGCAACACCTATCTTTACATCTTGTGTGTCAGTACTGCTTCAGCGTTGTTCATTTTGTGGAAACAGAGAGGCATGAACTAAGCAGTAAGTTTGTATTTAGTTGTAGGAATAAGAAATGCACTAGGCAAATGCCTTTCAATTCAAATCAACAAATATCAATAAGCAATAATCTACAAATACATTCAATAAATCGTAGATTTGTATTCTGTGCGCTGTATCAGAGAAGGACTTGCTGCTTTGGAAACATTTTGCGGAATGATGTGCTTACCACCACCCATTAAAAAGAGTTCATATAAACAAATCAAGGAGTCCATTGTCAAATCTGTTTCATCAGCTCAGTTTGAAAACAAGAAGGAAGCAGCACAGATAGAATATAAATTAGAAGTTCCAGAGATAGAAGATGTATGCAGAAATATTGATGTATCTGTTGATGGAACTTGGATGACTAGAGGTCACACATCACAAATTGGAGTGACAACATTGATTTGGTATGTTACTGGCAAAGTTTTAGACACAGGAGTACTTTCCAAGCCGTGTAAATCACGTGCTTATTGGGAAAAGCAGGACGAGAAATCACAAGAATACCAGCTGTGGAAAAATAAGCATGAGTCTCAATGTACGGCTACACATAACGGGTCATCTGGTAGTATGGAGGCATCAATAGCTGTGAATTTTCGAAATCAGAGGAAAAGTATAATTGAGATATACACGATTTGTAGGATATGGTGATACCAACAGTTTTTTAAAAGTGTTTCCAATTCAAACCCATATAAAATTTAAAAAAAACTTTGATTGCGTGTTTTCCTGTTGAGTGCCGGGAGTTAAGGCTGTGGAAATAAAGGCCGCTTTGCCAAAGCTGTCGCCGCGACGTGTACAGGAAGAATTTTTTTATTGCGAACCAATATGGTGATGTGAAAGTGGAGAAAATAGAATGTGTAGGACATGTTCAGAAGAGAATGGGCACACGATTGCGCAAGATAAAACAGACCATCAGATAACTAAAATTCAAAAATATTATGTGAGTGCTATTAGAGGAAATATAAATAATTTGAATGGAATGAGAGAGGATGTGTTTGCCATTTATTTTCACAAGTTATCAACAGATCAGAAGTCGATGCATAACGTTTCTGGTGACAGTTGGTGTCCATACAAGATAGCACTTGCTGCCAATACGCCATTCAAACTTGGAAACAGTAAATCAGAGGCAGTGTTGGATGTAACAAAACCTGTAAGGAATTACATTGTTAATGTGTACATTTTCTTATCGTTCGTGTGCGAAATTTTGATGTAAATGATGAATAATTTTAATCACACTCTTAAGACATCACTTACTTCAAAATAAACTCAAATTAGTAAGAGAATTTTGCAAAATACAGATCTGACTGGTAGGCAGAATCAAGAGTGATGCAGCAGCAGCAGCAGCAGCAGAGAACTTCAGACACATTGATGCGCAAAAAAAAACGGACTAGAAGAAAGGCAAGAGCTGCCCAATGACTCACAGACTCCCTCCACACATGCCCAGAGTGTGGTAGACAATTCTAAGCACAAATAGGATTCATTAGTCACAGTTGAGCTCAATGATCATCGTCGACTTCGACGGACGACACCAAGTACATATTAACTATATATACCGGAGCACATTACGTACATATTAACTATATATACCGGAGCACATTACGTACATATTAACTATATATACCGGAGCACATTAAGTTCATATTAGTATATATATTGGAATGCGTTAAGTATATATAACTATATATGCTGGAGCACATTAAAAGAACGCTAATATTATATATTGTGTTAACATTTGATTAGCACCATACAGGTCTAGCACATCCGATTTTGACATCTTTTAATTCAAATAAGCCTTCCTATCTATCGTCAGGCGGTGGATTTGCGTAAGTTCTACACAAGAACACTATATCACCCATCGGGAACATCACAGACGAAAACATGTCGCTGTGTGGTAATTTTTTTCAAACTTTGGTCGCCTATGTCGATCTCGTATAAGCTATATACCAGCCAATTAACTTATCTCGTGTAATTAGGAGGACATTTGCACATTGTGTTATCGGGTGCCGACCGTTATCTTAATGCGCTCCAGTAAATATTAGGAAGACATTTGTATATTGTGTTATCGGGTACCGACAGTTATCTCTCGACTGTGAGCCAGGTTCCGGAAAATGCTTAACACTTAAGTTATACTAAGTCTGGTGTGCTCTCTTAGACGAGGTTTCGATCCCCCAATATGGTACTGCACAGCTCGTCAAAGTCTGACGTCCTACACACATTTGTTAGTCCCACCGGGGCGATATGGTATCCTGCCTTTTCCTTTCCATACTACCCGTTACTGGAAGAAATCTGAAATCTTGTTCTCAAGCTTGAGCATTGCATTTTATTATTTTTGTTTTTTCTTAGTTATTCTCTCGCTTCGCGTTTCCCTCCTTCGCATGTACTCCACATATAAGCGTGACTTCTCAAATTGCTCCATTATTTTCACCTTAGTGAACTTTCGGACATGCTTTTCGTAGCACTGTGCTGGGACAGTGTTTTGACTGTTGAAGCTGGAAGGTGATATTCGAATTGATATTGACATTGGTCGTTTTGTGCAATAAATACTCATCCCATCCAGTTCTACACTGCCTGGATATGATAAATAAAGTCAGACTATTTCGAAGAAATCTGTTTTCAGGATGTACTACAAAGAGGTGATTTTAGGATCTAGTTAGTTAGTTAGTTAGTCGTCGGATCATCATCACTGCAAACTTGACACGTCCATAGTTGCTCCGAACTCTCCCTGAGTGTATCTGCCATTACACTTCTTCTGACAGTACCTGTCCTATGTTGGTTGACCATCATTCTTCTGCGCCCTCCAAAATGTTCACTTCTAGCAACGCCGTATTTTAGCAACACCGTATTTCAAACCCTGATCTTTAATCCTGGCCGTTGAAAAGGAATCATCATCCACATTAGTCTCACTCTCACGTGCTATATCTCGTAAGGAGTTCAAAACGTCAGCTATTTACATTGCCCCATGTCCCTGTGCCACAATCGCCAGTTTATCTGCTCTTTCATTGGCTTGAACACTCACATGCCCAGGCACGAAAATAAATGTAACCACTTTCAACCTCGCAGTTCTCAAGGTTTCAATCCACTGTTCGCGAACGAGATCTACTTGTACCTTCCTAATCATACTCATAGAGTCACTCAAGATGCATACCTGTTGTGTGCATACCCACTCAAATGCCCTGGTTACCGCCATAGTTACCATGGCCATGCTACTCGTAGTAACCGCAAATGCCTCACTCTCCTCCCTGATCGTTTTACCTACGCACTGAGCCGTGAAAGTCCAAACACTGCAAACATGTCTAATAACATATCCGTCAGTGTATATAATAACATCCCCCCCTCTTTGGAATTCACGCTGACCAAAGCCTGCACTTCTTTCTCCAAAGCTATGGGACTCCCAATTCTTTCGAAATATATAGGTAGACTTATCCATTCCGCACGTGCTGCCACATCTTGCAATCTGCACACGCTTTGTATGATATGGTCAGCACGTCCTATACACGACTTTCCTCCCTTAAGGCTGCTGCCATTAACTTTCTGTATTTTGGAATACAACGGGTGTTCCTTAACTGCGTGTATTTAAAGGTACCCCCGTGCGCTGCATTACTGCTGTAATCTGTATTCTGCTGTTGGACAGTCAAGTAGGTACCACATAGTTCTTGCCGATGTGTCTCTTGGGCACCCAAGTATGATATGCATTCATTGCTGTCATTCTGGATTCTATCAAGTCTTTCTATCTGAGTTTGGCTAAGAATCAGAAATTGTCAGTGCTTATTCCACCACAGCCACCACCGAACCCTGGTAGAAAAGAAATAATAACTTTTGTTCAGACTGCACAGCAGCCATAACCTTCATTACTGCTAAGCCATTACTTTCCCTTATGATAATGTGGTCAACATGTTCCCTAAAACTCAGACCTCTGTCAAAATACACACCCAGATACCGTATTGTACTATTTCTTTCTAAACTTTTCCCGGACGACGAAACATGGGGCATGGATGCCTTTACCATGTAACTGTTCAAGGAAAACAACGCCACTAATGCCTTAGAAGGATTTACCACTGCTCCCATATCTCTACACCAATTCTTCAGTCTGTCCAGCTCCTTCTGTAGTTCCACGACGCACTCTTCTCCATTTCTGTCTTGTCTATACACCAGGATGTCATCGGCGTAAGACATCGTTCTACCAGCACCTGTGATTTGATTGCTAGTGATCTGTACTGTGTATACATTGAAAAGCACAGGAGATGAGGCGATCCCTGTGGCAGACCAGGGTTAATAACCGTTGGTGCCGATATACAATTACAAAACTTAAGAACTACTACTCTGTGCATAAGGGCCGCACCAACCCACCGCACGCCAAAAATATTTACTGCAAGATTTAACAGTTGGTCATCAAGATATCCAAAGACACCATATTGTAAGCATTATCAAGACCTATTGCAACTGTATATGTATCCATGCGAGAATCGAACCCCTCAAAAACATCCTGCGCAAATATGGCTACATTCTGCGTGGTGTTCTTTCCTGGGAGAAACCCGCATAAAAACGTTGGTAAAAACTTGTTTCTCCCAAGATGACTCGATACCTTCCAGGTCACAATTTATTTTCAAAAGCTTGCCTATCGTATTCTGCATTGTTATTATTCTTTAGTCGTGTATGCTGGTGTGATCCTTGCCAGGTTTGAGTAGTGAGATAAATAGCCGTGCAATCAGTATTCTTTTACCGTGCCAATAAAAACATTATTGATCATGTCCGCCAAATCTCCCAACTCCTCATCCGTTCTCCGACTAATGTAATTGTATCTAAAGCCATCTGGCCCAGGTACTGTGTTTTTTGTACAATTCAGCGCCTTCTAATTTCTTCAACTGTGAATATTATATGTTTTTCCATGCTCAAGTTTTTATACGTGTCTGTAATCTTTTCCCTGATTTTTTATCCGATCATCATTAATGCACACCAGGTCCGTCTCTGTATGGGCCTCTTCAAACTCTCTTCCCTGTTTGTTATAAGCATTATTGCCCCATGATGTTACCTTTCGTATTGAAGTCACCGCAAAAAAGGATCTGCTTTTCCTATTCCATTATCTCCCCTAGGATTTTTCGACCCTGAAGATCAACGCTCGTGTTGCAGGCATACACATTAGCAATCACAAATGGGTGCTGAACTCTCTGGACCCTCACTGCCTGTAACTGGATTTGTCACTATCCCACTTGGACAAATCTACCTCGCACGCACTAATAGCCTCGCGTACCAAGATTGCCTGTCCAAGGTGTCGTCTGTTGTATAAACACTGAGAATCTGCTATCTTGATGTTACCACTTCCACTTAACTGTTTCTTGCAACGCACCGATGTCAGAGCAATACAACAGTTTGTCTTACTCAAATTTACGCATATGTATATTGGCCACATTCCAACACAGGACACGCACGTTGTAATCACTAGCCTAGCGGTTTTTGATCTTATTCGTCTAGCACTAGCCCAGTGATCTTTCCTTTTTGAGCCACCGCGTTTAGGCCGCTTGATTGTGGACATCAATTTTTCAAAACTGCGCTGCAACTCAGATGCACGCACTCCGTTAGCACCAGCGAAGATCTTAATGATTGGACCTCCTGGCCAGCGAATAACAGCACATCACCACACAATCTCCTAATTGAAAACAACGAATACATCCATTGTTCAAGTGAAAATGTAGATGACACACAAACCACTTGTGTTGTCATCCTCCATTTTGACCGGAAGCTTTCTTAGGATCTTGGTTTTTCTTCTAACCCTAAGTTTGTGCGAGAACAGTGCTCATAAATAAATCTCTACCAGAAGTGAAGTGCTTAATCAAGTGACAGGAACGAGTAATAAGCTGAACATTGAGTGACATGAACGAGGAATCAGCTGAACATTGAGTGACAGGAACGAGTAATATGCTAATCATAGAGTTACAGGAACGAGGAATAATCTGAACATGACAGGAACGTGGAATACGCTGAACATTGACAAGGGAACCACTTTGAAGGGATGAAAACAACACGTCTGCATGTATAGTTTTACCCTCATTTCCCCATCCCAAAAATACACCACAAATACACGGGTCTCGCAACTTAATGAACAGTATAGAAATATTCCGATATCCTTAGAAATATGTATTAAAAGTTAATCAAATCGTTATTAAATGCCAGTCAAGCCGACATTAAACTCAACCCAAGTAGGTATTAAGCGTGAGTCAAGCCGGTACTAAACGTGAGTCAAGTCGGTATTAAACTTGAGTCAAGCCGGTATTAAACGTGCGTCAAGTCGATATTAAATGTGCGTCAAGTCAGTATTAAACGTGAGTCAAGCCGATACTAAACGTGAGTCAAGCCGATACTAAACGTGAGTCACGTCGGTATTAAACGTGAGTAAAGTCGGTATTAAAGGGAGGCAATTCTGTATTAAACGTAGTCAAGTCGGTATTAAGCGTGAGTCATGTAGGTATAAAACGTGAGGCAATTCGGTATTAAACGTGAGTCATGTAGGTATAAAACGTGAGTCAATTCTGCACATTTATGAGGTAGAATACAGTATGTCTTCTTTGAGCATCGAGTCATATGTATCATAAGTCGGCATACTTTCTACATATGCTATATGGCACAGACTTACCACCCACGAAGTTAACGTGTGTAGAATGACATCAATTTATAATCATTAATTTTTATGACCTTCTGATAGACCTGTATGGGGATTACCTGCGAGTACATCTGAATGGGGAAATGTTTATGCTGAAGTAACTCGCGCAATACGCTTGCACAAATATGATTCGATAGCTCCCCATTGTATGCAACCCTTAAAGCATTTACGGGTCTGTTGCATGCTTCACCAGTCACAAGGATTTCCTCATGATGACATATGCAATTTGTGTATGAAAAGCAACAGTGCCCATGATAATGACGACTGCAGGACTTCCACCAGTACTTTCCGGGCCTTCAACTAGAAAACAAGACCTTCGCCGGTCCAATCCAGGGATACAACAACACATCCACTAGTGCTTTCCAAGGCTTCATCTAAACAACAACACATCCACCAGTCCTTCACATGGCTTAAACTAGATAACAAGACATCCGTCAGTTCTTTCCCGAGCTTGAACTTGACAATAAGACATGCTTAAATCCCTTCCCCAGCTTGAACTTGACAATAAGACATGCTTAAATCCTTTCCCGAGCTTGAACTTTAAAATAAGTCATGCTTAAATCCTTTCCCGAGCTTGAACTTGACAAAAAGACATGCTTAAATCCTTTCCCGAGCTTGAACTTGACAAAAAGACATGCTTAAATCCTTTCCCGAGCTTGAACTTGACAATAAGACATGCTTAAATCCTTTCCCGAGCTTGAACTTGACAAAAAGACATGCTTAAATCCTTTCCCTAGCTTTAACTTGACAATAAGACATGCTTAAATCCCTTCCCCAGCTTGAACTTGACAATAAGACATGCTTAAATCCTTTCCCTAGCTTTAACTTGACAATAAGACATGCTTAAACCTTTCCCGAGCTTGAACTTGACAATAAGACATGCTTAAATCCTTTCCCGAGCTTGAACTTGACAATAAGACATGCTTAAATCCTTTCCCGAGCTTGAACTTGACAATAAGTCATGCTTAAATCCTTTCCCGAGCTTGAACTTGACAATAAGACATGCTTAAATCCTTTCCCGAGCTTGAACTTGACAATAAGACATGCTTAAATCCCTTCCCCATCTTGAACTTGACAATAAGACATGCTTAAATCCTTTCCCTAGCTTTAACTTGACAATAAGACATGCTTAAATCCTTTCCCGAGCTTGAACTTGACAAAAAGACATGCTTAAATCCTTTCCCGAGCTTGAACTTGACAATAAGACATGCTTAAATCCTTTCCCGAGCTTGAACTTTAAAATAAGTCATGCTTAAATCCTTTCCCGAGCCTGAACTTGACAATAAGACATGCTTAAATCCTTTCCCGAGGTTCAACTTGACAATAAGACATGCTTAAATCCTTTCCTGAGCTTTAACTTGACAATAAGACATGCTTAAATCCTTTCCCGAGTTTAAACTTGACAATAAAATACCATTGAATCCTTTCCCAAGCTTCAAACTAAACAACAAGACAGCCACCAGTCCTTTTCAGGGCTCTAAGTCAACTAGATAACAACCTCCACAAATCTTGTCCAGGGCTTCAAATCAACTAGACAATAACCCCCGTCAGTCTTGATCACGGCTTCAAGTCAACTAGGCAACAAGAAGTCCACCAGTTCATTCTATGCAGCAAGTCAACTAGAGAACAACCTTCTCCTGTCATTTTTAGGTCTTTTACTCCATCCCAGACATCTTCTTCTTCTTCTTCTCGTTCGGAGTTTGACATGTCTACACAGCAAGTCCTGCTTTCCTAATAAATGCTGCTGTATTTGAAAGCTCCTCGGTGCTCCCATACATCTTTCTGTGGATATCCATCTATGTGGGCCAGTGTTCTTCCCGTAACTGGTTTAGTGTACTGCAGTCTTGCAGGATATGTGCAGTGGTCTGTGCTGCCTGCCCACAAGGACACAGTGGTGATGGGACCAATCTTAGCCTATTTAAGTGACTGTTTAATCTGTTGTGTCCTGTTCTGAGGCGGAAGATAATAACCTGCTCTGCTCTGTCAAGATAGTGGTAATTGTCCTTTGGGTGGTCGACTTTCCTGATGGCTTTGATGAGGGTCTTCTTTTCTTGGTAGGTGATGTCATGGTCTTTTTGTTCCCGTGTTGCTCCATCCTTTGCCAGTCTGTCTGCCTCTTCATTTCCTGGTATGCCACAGTGGGATGGTATCCACTACCCTTCTTTGGATGCTCACGTCTCGCATGGCTTTCTTCAGGTCTGGCAGTTTATCGCTGTCAAGGGCTTGTAGGACAGACATAGCAGCAGTAAGAATTAACACCTGCTGGCATTGGCTTATTGTGTTTTGAATTATTTATGCAGCAATGTTTAAAGCCTGTACTTCTGCAGAGTAGTTGAAGCAGAATATTCCAGTTGGTGGACATGTGGATTCATTTTCTTTTTCTGGATATTTTATGTATACGCCAGCACCTCCATTCTTCACTGCTCTGGTTGCTGATTCGTCGGTATATACTTGTATCCATGCTTCTCTGGGGCACATATCTTCAATCATGGTGCATACTATTGTTTTCTTTTGAAGATTATTCAGTTCTATCATAGTGTGGTAGTTGTTTATGGTGGTTCTAATAGTGAGATTTGGGTATTGCTCCCGCGGAAGTGGAAAAAGTGTAGGTGATATCTCTCTTGTTATGTCTGGTAGTTCTTCCTTATATTTTCTGTTTAGTTTTTTGGATCGGTGTATAAAACTGCTCCTCTTCAGTCTTCCACTGGCTAGGTCACTGTGTCTGGCCCTCATTGGATGTGCTGGCATGCTCTTGTACTTTTCTGCATGTACCATTGTCTTAGTGTCTCGCCTGTATGATAAGGGGGTGATTTCTGTAATGTTTTCCATTTCATTTATGGGAGAGGTCTTCATGGCACCTGTGATAAGGCGAAGTGCTTGATTTTGTACTTTGTTCAGGGCTTGTAGATGGGAGTTGGCTGCTGAAGTCCATGCTGTTGATCCATATTCTACGCGTAGTACTGGTCTAATTTCACCGTTATATACCTTCTTTAAAGTTGCCCCATTCCCCCCCCCCCGTATGTTCCTGACAATTTCCTCAGGAAGGCAAGTTTATTTCTTGCCTTTGCTTCTATTTTCTCAATGTGAGGCCTCCATGTCAGTCTCTTATCTAACGTAGTGTTCAAGTACACTGGCTCGTCTTCTGTATGGATATGTACATTTCCGAGTTTTATCTCTCCTGCTTTGTCCTTATTTGAGAGTGTGAAGAGTGTTGTTGAAGACTTTTCAGCATTTATCTTTACCATCCATTTATCTGCCCATGCTGCTATGTTGTCTGCTGCTTTTTGTATTTTTTTGTTGGCGATCTTTAGATGTTCTTCTACACACCACACCACCACGTCATCAGCGTACATTGCAGCTCTTACACATTGTGGCAATTCACAAATTATATCATTTATGAAGACAAGAAACAGAGTTGGAGACAATACTGAGACTTGAGGAACTCCATGTTTTAGAAGAACTTTTTTGCTGTTATATCCTTCCATGGTAACTCTTGCTTTCCTATTGTGCAGGAAGGAACGAATCTACTTGCTCATGTTGCCCCCAATTCCATTTCTTTGCAGCTTTATTATTAGTCCATCTTTCCAGACCTTGTCGAAAGCTTTTTGAAGATCTATCCATAGGGTGAAAACTTTTTTCTTTTCTTGAAATGCATCTTCTATGATCTGTGACAGGAATGTTATTTGGTCTTCTGTGCTGTTACACTCTCTAAACCCAGCTTGTTCTGGCACCAATAGCTTCTCTGACTCTAAGTACCACTTCAGTCTTCTCTTGACCATCCTTTCCATTGTCTTGCAAACACAACTCGTTAGGCTTATTGGTCTATAACTGTCAGGCTTCTGTTTGTCCTTGCCTTTTTTAATAATAGGACACATAAACGCTTCTCTCCACAACTGTGGTACATTGCCTGTTTCCCAGCTGTAGTTGTATATCTGTAATAATTTGTACATTGCTGCCTGTCTTAGGTTCCTAAGCATTTCATTGGTGACACCGTCCGGTACTGGTGATTTTCTATCCTTTAATTTCCCTATAGATGCCTTTAGTTCTTCTATTGTGAATAGTTTGGACATGATGTCTGGGCAGTTTGTGTTCTTATCATTGTTCATGTCTTGACGAATGCTTCGTTGTCTAGATGTATTGATAGTAATTGTGCTTTTTTTCCCTGTAAGATTCCGCATGCTTGTCTGCTGCTTGTTTGCCACAGTGGAGTTTGCCTGAATCCTCCAATGTAAATTTTTGTCACTGGGTATTGCTATCATCATTAATTTGCTTGGTTAGTTTCCATAGCTTTGTCCCTTCATTTTCAAAATTTAATTTTTGAGTTTTTGCCCTCCAGCTTCTCTGTGTTTCTATATTTTCTTTAGTAAACTTTGATTTGGTTTTTTATAGAGCGATGTGGTTCTGTTGTGACGGTTGCTTCTCTGCCATATTACGTGCTTCAGTCAGTTCTTCCTGAAGTATTGGTCCAATATGGTACATAATTCTTTCTTGCACCTCTTGGTATTGTCTCCTTAGCTTCCTGAAGTATTCCTTTATTAAACTCCATGATAATAGTGTTGATGTCTCTGCCTGTTAATTTTATGTCTTTTGTAAGTAGGTTTGTTCTATGTTTATATATGTGCCAGTTTGCTTTCTTGCAGTTCCATCTTGGCTTAGTTCGTCTTGTAATTGGTGATTTGTTCACTTAGATGATAACTGGACCGTGGTCGCTGCCACCAAGTTGTTCGCCTATTGTTCTTTCCATTATTCCAGCCAGTTCTGAGGTTCAATATGCCAGGTCTGAGGTTGTGGTGCTATGCCATCTTCTTGAGTAGAAAGTTGATGGATCCTGTGGATTGTTCAGGAGGATTAGGTTGTTATCATATTTCCAACTTTTTATCTCTTCTCCCCTTCTGTCTAAATTGTTATATCCCCAGCTTTGGGAGTGGCTGTTAAAGTCTCCCACTGCCAGAAAGTGTTTGTTCGGGATGTTAATACTGGTCATGTTTAGTGGGATGTTTGTTTGTTTGTTTCTTTTGCGTTCGCTCCATTGTAACCATCACGGATATCCGTGAGGTTTCCGCCGGGAGCGTGATTACGTTGTGCCACCGTTATGCGCCTTGTAGGCCTAGCACATCCGATTTCGGCATGCCTTGACAATTCGGGTGGGCTACCCCTAGCCTGTTACAGCCTCTATATCTGTCTCCAGGCACGCGTAGTGGCGACTCTTCGCACAGACGATTTTTGCTCTCGTCTGACTCGCACGAGGTGTTCCACTGTCTATGAACTTGCCTCGTGTAATTGGACGTGCTGTGCCCATTGGGTACTGAACCGTTTCTCATCCGTGAGCCTGGTTCCTTAAGGGGAAGAACTCAACAGAGGAGTTGGACCCTGGCTCTTTCACCCTCTTCGCCGAGGTGTCGTTCACCGACATCGTGTACCCCTTGTCCAAGTTCGAGTCTCACACCACGCGTTTGAGAGCAAGGCGTTCTCGAGCTGAGCGTCCTTGTCCCAATAGCGCCTGAGCCCATCAGGTACTGAACCCTTTCTCTCTTCAAGTGTATTTCCGGTGTAGGAAAACCTGACAGTAGAGTTGGGCTAGGGCTAAATCGTTGTCCCTTTTGTGCCTGAGTCCATCGGGTACGGAACACTTTCTCTCTGCAAGTGTACTTCCGTTATAGGAAACCTTGACAGTAGAGTTGGGCCAGGACTACCATCGTTGTCCCTTTCTTGCCTAAGCCCATCGGGTACAGAACCCTTTCTCTTCGCGAGCATATTTCCGGTTTAGGAAGGCTCGACATTATAGTTGGGTTAGGTCTTCTTGCTTTACCAAACGCCAATGGATGGGTCTCTGCCTGTAAGGAACACAGGTAACTAGAAGCGCTACTCGAGCTGACGGAGCTTGTAGTTCCCCTTTCCTAGGGACTTTTCACTTTCTATTTGCAGTTCCCGCTGCCCTCTATCGCTGTTCTGCCCGTTCATTGTACTCGGTTATGAAATCTATTTGTCTCTCGCCATGCATCTACCTTTACATGCATTTTACATTGGCCGCTCCACCAATGTTCGGACTGGACTGACTAGCTTCACTGTATGTCGACAGTGTCGCTATATGTGGTGATGCTGGTGGTGTCGGAGATATTGTCTGTCTCTTGTGCAGTGAAAAATCTCCTTCCATCTGCTACCTCCACATTCTCCGACATGATCCCCAAATCATTTGGCCAGAATCAGCTCGAGCTGCTGTATTTCTGTTTCCAGGGTGCACCGCGTGGAGGTACATTTGGGATCTTGGTTATCTGCTAACCCTGGGTCCGCTTAGAGCAATGCGTCCCCTTTGCACCCCTAGTGGGATGTCATTTGGGCAGTAGAAGATTAGTATGTCCAGTTCAAGGGAGTTGTCTTTTATCTGGAATCATCTGGTATTCATCACCTTCCTCTTGTGTTTTCGTTTCTATGGCGTTGATGTTATCCTTGAATAGAGTTAGTATGCCGCCTTTCCTCCGATCTTTCCTGTCTACTCTAAAGCATTGGTAACCTCGTATTTTGAATGTTATTTTTTCGTTGAGATGGGTTTCCTGTATGCAGAAAATACTAATTTCTTTCTGGTGCAAGGTGTTTTCTTGTTCGGTTTTTTATTCCTAACTCCCTCTGCATTCCAGTGAATAATATTCAGAGGGGTTTTCGTCCTGTCTGGTTGGCTAGTCGCTTTCCCCTTCTGCCTCCTGACTCCACGAGGTAGACTAGAGGGACCTCCAGTAGCTGGGGGTGAATTCTGTCGAGGTTCAGAATCCGGCACTGCTCCTGCCTGGGGGAACTTCACAGGGCGAGCACCATGACGATTTTTATAATTTTGTCGTGCAGACATGTCAGCTATTCGGTTTGCATGATACTATGGTTGCTGGCGCGCCTCTCGGCCTGGCATCTCTGACTTCAGCACCTGTGCTTGCAAGGGCAGGATTGTGACCCTGCTCGATATTGGGTTTGCCTGACCAATATTAGTTTCCAGCCTCTGTTGGCTGGACTAAGCCCCATCTCCACGTCAAGGAGTTGGCCTAGATGTGGATCCCAGACAAAACAACAGATAATTGAAAGAACGCTCACCAAAGAAAACGCCTGAGCCACTGGATGTCTGGTAGTAATAATTGCACTCATGATAATTATGTCCCAGACCATAAGGTCACACAAGAAGTCAAGTACCAAAATGAACTCATATTACCACAATAGACTCCTGCCATGGGATAACGCATCTATTGTCTATTGTCTTTCACCAGGTGAATGATTGTTGATCGCATTCACACTTGTCTTTAAACGTAGGGGTGGAAGCTTAAGCTGTCGCTCCAAGGCTAGATATGTCGCTGTGGTTGCATTTAGTCCATATTTGTTCAAGGTTATCTTGATGTTTTCTATCCACCGTTTTCTTGTCCTACCTTTGGCCTTACGCCCGGTTATTCTTGTATTATATGCTCTTATTGGTATTTGGTTTGGCTTCATTCTCATAAGGTGACCGAACACTTTTACTTGCTGTTTCTCAATATGTTCGATACATGATATTATACCAACTCTTTTCCTAATTTCATTTCCTATTTTTCTAGTTTTGTAACCAGTGTACCTTTCTCAGACACTTCATTTCACATGTGACAATTTTTTGTGTGCTGCGAAGCTGTTTAAGACCATGTTTGACATTGGTAGCACAGAGTTGGTATAAAAATTGTACATATAATTTGTTTTTTAATTTCCATCTTGATCTTTGGATGAAGAAATAATGGTGAAATTTGGTAAGTCACTGTGTTTACTTTCTGACACCTTGTTTCTATTTGTCTAGTCTTCCATCTTCAGAAAAAATGCTGCCTAGATATTTATTTTCTTTGGCTTGTTTCACTTTGGTGTTATCTATTGTTATATTCATTGGTGTTGAAGACTTTCTAAGTTTCGTAATTTCTGTTTTGTGCACATTAATTTTCATGTTGTACTTCTGACATGCTTACAGTAATGCATTGATGTGCTTTTGCAGTTTCCTCATCTTTGTATATTAAACTTTGATCATCGGCAAATAGTAGTTCATTGATTTCATTATTAAGTTCCCCATCAAGTTTATTTGAAATGTTTCCATCTTTGTTGATGTGAGCTTCTTTTATTATTCTGTCCATGTATATGTTGAAAGTTAGGTTTAAAAGTACACATCTATGTCTCACTCCAGATCTTGTTTCAAAAGGTTCAGTCATTCCATATGTTGTTCTTACGGAACTTTGGTATTTTTGATATATCACTTTTATATTATCTAACAGTCCTCCTCTGATGTTATACATTTCTAAGGTTTCCCATAGAATGTTTCTATCGACCCTGTCGAATTCATAATATCGAAAACATCATGACTCTGTAAATGCAAATTTTACCCCCCCCCCCACTTCATACACACACACGAACACACGCGTATACGTGACAAGTGAATATTGGAGGATACTATAATAGTTAAATGAGAGGGTTACACACCTTCAAGGCGACCACGCCTCGCTCAACAAGAAAGTAACCGCCCATGTCATCTAGCAGCTGTTTGCACGAGGCGCTAACATGGATTTTCAGTGCTGGAAATATAGGTATGAAAATACATAACATGCTACAGTGATGACAATATAGCTATAGAAATACGTCAAATATGTTACAGTTATGAAAATATAGCTATAGAAATACGTCAAATATGTTGCAGTGATGACAATATAGCTATAGAAATACGTCAAATATGTTGCAGTGATGAAAATATAGCTATAGAAATAGACACAAACATGTTACAGTGACGAAAACATAGGTATAAAAACGTCAGGCATGTTTATGTTTGAGTGACAAGAAGACACAAAATCAGCAGACATGTTCATGTTTGAGAGACAGGAAGACACCATACGCCAGGCATGTCTATGTTTGAGTGACACGAAATATGTACACAAAATTAACTATATATCTCTATCTATACGCTGTGGCCCTTGTTTGCCTTGCGGCATCAGGTTTGGAAGAGTTCTCTGGAGATGGCCTTCTTGTGTGCTGTTTGTAAGCTTGTTCCTGTGGCTTCTTTGATTTTTGTGATCCATCTTTTACATGGTCTAACTCTGACTTTATAGCCGCGATGTCTATATGTCATGGCCATTTGTGGCATGCTATCTGTTGGTAGTCTTGAAACGCGTGAAAGCCACTTGATCTGTTGTGTTCCAATATTGGTATTGTTGTGGTTATCTGTCTGATATTATCGTTTCTAATTCTATCTCTGAATGTACACTCCGAGTATTCTTCGTAGACATGTCATTTCTGCAATTTCTAACCATTTTCTTTTGTCTTGAGCTGTCATTGTCCAGGTTTGGCACTGGTATCACATTGATGAAATAATTATAGTCTTGTATAATGCAACATACGTTTCTATGTTTTCATTTTTGTTAATACGTGTCATCTGTCTTAGGATATGATATAATTTGTTGCATCTATTTTGTATCTATTTGGTTTTCGCTTCACTCGATATAATGCTTCTTAAGTAAGTGAACTCATTTACCTGTTTAATGTGTTTATGATCGATGGAGATGATGTTCTGAGCACTCATCATCACACATCTATTTCAGTTCTAATTGTGATTAATAATTCAGACAGCCAACATGATCAATAACGACAGAGAATCCAACAGTCGCAACAGAAAATATATTGGATGAACACAAGCCAGCTCTTTTCTTAATGAATATAACCATTAGAACCCTTGTAACAACAACTGATGAGTTGCGTGATTACTTATTAGTTGTGTAAGATTTGATGAGTTTGGTGATAACTTATCCGTTGCGTAATAATTGATGCGTTGTATAATAATTAATGAATTGTGTAATAATTGATGAATTATGTAATGATTGATGAGCTGTGCAATAATTTATTAATTGTGTAATAATTGATAAGTTCTGCAATAAATGATGAGGTAATAATAATTGATTATTTGTATAATAATTAATGAGTTGTGTAATAATGTATGAGTTGTGCAATAATTGATGAATTGTATAATAATTGATTAATTGTGTCCCGCCGAAGACGGATGTGTCGGGCCATTGGCGCAAATAAAACGGCGACACAACGCATTTCCATTTTCTGGACTACATCCTGCTGGAAATCTAGCAGGACCATGATCCAGCTAGATCCAGTTGGAGTTTGAGAATGAACGCAGAAGAAGAAGAAGAAGATTAATTGTGTAATAACTGATGAATTTGTGTAATAATTGATAGGCTAAGAAATAATTGATGTATTGTGTAACAGTTGATAGGCTGTGTAATAATTGATAGGCTATATAATAATTGATAGATTGTTTAATAATTGACAGGCTGTGCAATAAACGATGATTTGTGTAATAATTTATGAGTTGTGCAATAATTAATATGTTGTTTAATAATTGATGTTTTGTGTATAAATTGATGAGTTGTGTAACAATTGATAGGTTGTGAATGCTGAACTCGGATGTGTCAGGCCGAAAGGCGCAGATATCACAGCAGTGCTCTAAACCATGACACAACGCATTCCGTTCTCCGGACTATATCCTGCTAATCTGCAGGAGTTTTAGAACGAACGAAGAAAAAGGTTGTGAAATAATTGATAGGTTGTGAAATAATTGATAGGTTGTGTAATAATTGATGAGTTGTGTAATATTCTATTTGTGTAAAATTCATAGGTTTTGTAATAATTGGTTTGTGTAATATCGGATGTAGTGTGTAATAATTGATGAGATGTGTAAAATTTGTGGAGTTTTGTAATAGTTAATGAGACGTATAATAATTGCTGAGGTATGTAATAATTGATTAAGTATGTAATAAATGATGTATAATAATTAATGAGATGTATAATAATTATTATTGAGTTCTAACAACCGACTGAAATTGAAGCAGGTCCGTTACAACGGCACCGAATCGCCTTGCAACTCAAGTAAACATGTTTTCCGTACTTGACCAACCACATCGCGAAGAAACGATGTGATCTCGTCAAGGCATTCAACCATGTACTCATGTCACTGAGAACGACCAATTGGGACAAGGACTATTGCAAGAATAACGAACATCCCGTACAAGTATTGAAGTATCCTCAGAAACACAAACATAGAACATATATATTAGTACTACAAGGACCCAAAGACCTTCTTGTGAATATAAATACAATAAAGACAGTACAATGTTACTTCAAATAATAGATTTCTGAGATACTTTAACACTTGTACGGGATGCACGTTGTTGTTGTAATAGTTCTTGTCTCGATTGATCCTTCTCAGTTATTTGAGTACATAGGTTAAATGTCTTGACGAGATAACATCTTTTTTGGGGGATGTGGTTGCAAGTACAGAAAACATGTTTACTTGAGTTACAAGGCGATTCCGTGCTGCTAGAACAGACCTGGTTCATTTCTCGTCAGCTGCAAGATTTATTTTCATTTACCCTCATGCTACCTACTCGAATTTACTTGTATAAGATATTATTTTTCTGCAATATTATTCTGTCTCTTTGTTATTTATGTTCACAAGAAGGTCTTTGCGGCCTTGTAGTACTAATTTATATGCTCTATGTTTGTGTTTCTGAGGATACTTCAATACTTGTACGACATGCTCGTTATTATTGTAATAATCCTCGTCTCGATTGGTCCGTTCTCAATGACTTGAGTACGCAGCTTGAATGTTTTGACGAGATCACAACTTTAATGAGTTGTGTAATACTTAATGAGTTGTCTAATAACGAATGAGATGTGTAATACTTAATGAATTATGTAATAATTGATGAATTGTGTAATACGTCATAGATTGTGTAATAACTGATAAGGTGCGCAATAATTGATGAGTTCTATACTAATTAATCAGTTGAGTAGTAACTGATAAGTTGTGAAATAACTGATGAGTTGTGCAATTATTGACGAATTGTGTAATGATTGATGAGTTGTGCAATAACTGATGAGTTATATAATATTTGATGAGTTCTGGAATAAGTGATGGTATATGTAATAAGTTATAGGCTCTGTAATAGTTGGTGACACTGGCATCAAGAAGCAGCCATGAAAGTGGATAATATAACTGGGAAGTATACACAAATAAAACAAGGTGTACGCCAGGGATGTGTATTGTCACTAGATTTATTTTCTCTTTATAGCGAGATTATCTTAAGATCAATTAAGAATATGCTAGGCATTAAAATAGGAGGACACAATATTAATAATCTACGATATGTAGATGATACTGTGTTGATAGCAGAAAGCCAAGAACATCTCTAAGATATGTTAAACTGGACGGTGATAGAAAGTGAACAAAAAGGTATTAGTTTAAACATAAAAAAGACAGAGACAATGATAATATCAGGAAATAGTATCCCACCAAATAGTAAAATAGTATTAAATGAGAAAAACTTAAAACAGGTGAATAGTTTCAAATATTTAGGAACATTAATAATGGTCCAACATATCTGACACTGTAATAATTGATGAGTGTATACAAAAGTAGACTATTTCTATATGTAACATGTTATCCATACCTTCTCCATGGGACTCCATTCTGGAAGCTGTATTGACGGTATCACCAAACAAACAATATCGAGGCATTGTTTGGCCAACCACGCCAGCTACACATGGACCTATGCACATCAAGTGCGCCAAACAAATCAGAAAACAAATGGATCATGACAAAACAAAAAATATGTCATTGTAAAATCTGTTATGAAAACAGAATAAGTTCAAGTTAGTTATAAATCAAGTTGTATGATGGGTCTGCAAAATTCATAGCAACGACCTACCAAAAATTCAACAAAATGAAATGGTACTATGTAAATTATTCAGTCACAAAACTTTATTAAAAAAACCATTTGTAAACGTTCATACACGATGTGCGTATTACTAGTTCATTACAAGTTTAGGTGGCCATTTGCTACATTCACATTTTAGAAGTAAAGTTGTAGCTATGATCTTGAATATGAGAGCTTTTAGATGTCAAATATATAAGAGAGCTATATGATATAGGAAGAGGAGACAATACCAAAAACAATAAAGCAGCAGGTCAAGATGACATCACAAGTGGAATGTTAAAAGCAGCAAATGATAATACCTTGTCATTTTTACTGGATATTTTCAATATGATATGGAAAAACGAATGCCCACCCAAACAATGGAAAAATGGCATCATTATCAAATTACCAAAAAAAAAGGAGACCTAACAAACTGTGATTACTGGAGGGGAATCACACTGCTATCCGTACCTGATAAAATTCTTGGTAATATGATGCTTGCAAGATTACAGTCATCCTTAGACAAAAGACTTAAAATAGTCATACTTTATACCAGGCCGTTCCTGCCTCGACCATATATTCACTCTTAGAACAATAATGGAAGAATGTCTAGAATTTAGATCTAATTTCATAATAAACTTCGTTGATTTTCAAAAAGCCTTCGACAGCATCCATCGACCATCGCTTTGGGAAATTTTAATAATATACGGATTCCAAAATAAATATATAAATGTGATAAAATCATTCTATACCAACTCAAAATGCTGTGTTAGAACAGAAAAAGGCAATTCAGAAAGGTTCCCTGTGATTACTAGTGTTAAACAAGGCTGTCCTATGTCACCATTACTATTCAATATCGCATTTGACTGGGCTATGAGAAAAACAACATACAACACAAATTTAGGAATCAAATGGATAAATAAAACAACATTAAATGACCTGGATTTTGCCGATGATCTTGCACTATTGAGTGAAAACCATCAAGATGCACAAACAAAAACTGATAGATTAAAACTCATTGCAAGACAAATAGGTCTCCAAATCAATTCATCAAAAACAAAAATTATGGACTTCACCAATTCACCTAACTAAATTACTTTAAATAGACAACAACTTGAAAAAGTGCACAAATTCTCCTATCTAGGAAGCAAATTAACACTCGACTGTGATGTTATGACAGATATTACTTCTCGCATTGCCCTAGCATCAAGTGCATTTAGCAGACTGTCTAATATCTGGAAGTCAAAGTCAATCAGCACACGCACGAAAATGCGCTTATTTAATTCTGCGTTATTCCGGTGCTATCATATGGATGTGAGAGCTGGAAAAGCTCTTTATCTTCAGAAAAGAAATTACTGAGTTTCGAGAACAAATATCTTCGTAGGATAACTAACACCCATTGGAGTGAATTCAAATCGAATAATAAAATTAGAGAAGGGACACATCAAAATTTCATCACAGATGTTATCAAAAATCGCCATTGGTCCTACATGGGCATGTCCTACGCGCAGACACCAACAGAATACACCACCAATCTCTTGAATGGATACCAACAGGCAAAAGAGCAAGTGGTAGACCAAAAGAAACACTCAGATGAACAATACTTAGAGAAATTAAAACAACCAATATTCATACTATTCAAGAACTACACAGAATAGCTTTGAACAGACAGAATTGGAGAGATCTGACCTCTGCCTAAGCGCTAACTTCAGCGTAAAAGGAAAATGGATGAATGAATGAATGAATGAATGAATATGATATGCCTACAGTCGTTCATTTGGTCGGACATGATCTGATCACGTTATATTTGATGTTTTGGGAAAATAATATGTAGGGGCCTACTGATGATTTTCATTTAAGTGACGAAAAGTTGTGCAACGCCTCGACATCACTCTCTCATTGGACCTCAGATGTGGAGTATATAAAATGAGACTGGCTCGATGTTCTAGTCTTGCCAACATCCGGACAATATTAACAGATAGTCCATGAATCCTACAGCCTCGCACTTTAAAGACACGGACCATATATGTATAACTTCTTCGTTCGTTCTCAAACTCCTGCAGATTAGCAGGAGGCAGGTCGGATGCGTGTGTGTTATATCTTTATTCTAAATTTTCGTTATTGAGTCATGCTCATTCATCTCAAAATTCTATGATCGTGCGGACTCACGAAGAGCAATGTGTGTATCTTCTCGGTCCATGGACTGACCATTCAGAGTCCAGAGTGCTAACCATTAACACACAGTACATGAGCCACGTGACATGTCACTATTTTGTATTACTTACCGCTGTGTAGACCAATCCTTAACTTGAGCACATCTTTAGGTCTGTGGGCTATTTGAAATTGTTTGATTGCCGCTAACAGATTCAGTGACATAGAAGCTATCTGACCAGCATGGTCCATGTTTTTGTTAGGTAGTCCACTGACGACCATGTAAGCGTCTCCGATAGTCTCCACTTTGTAGACATCGTAGTCCTTGATGACGCAGTCAAACAGCGTGTACAGGTCGTTCAGCATGTCTACAATCTGGCAATACATGATACATACATACATACAAATATATATATATATATATATATATATATATATATATATATATATATATATATATATATATATATATATATATATATATATATATTGGTTATATTTATAGTTATACTACCCGTTACAGATAGATACTTCACGGTAGGTATTATTACAAATATGTATTGTATTGTATATAAAGTGATAAAATGTGTGATATAACCAGATATCTGATGAAATAGTTTCTCCTATATAAGTGTCTGAAAGTAACTTGTACTGTATTTGGATTTATGTAGAACACAAGTTTGACCAACTTTACAGTCAAAACACAGACTATCAAACTATTGGGTATTGGCACGAAAAAATGCAAATAGAATACAATATATTTTCTACGTTTTAACCTTAAAGTCTTTTTCAGGAAAATACAAGATAAACTGAACAACCAATAAAAATAATGACACTATCATATAAGCATTAGACAGCAGATATTGAGCAGTAGAGACATCAATAGTAATACTAATAAACTATATTTTGAGCCTTCGTTATGAAGCTGATCGATCGTCTCATTTATTAGCGATTGTTGTATGTAGATTTAGTATCTTCACAAAAATAATTATATATTTATTTTGGTTTCCACGGCTTCCAGGTCGACCCAGCCTTAAATGGGTACCGGATTAATCCGGGAAGTAAAGACTGCGAGGGAGTGGAGATGGCTACCGTCCTCATTTGCAGAGCCTCTGAAATGTGAGATCGCTAACAATCCACACCACTACGGCATTAATAAATGCTATGGGTTACTTTCCTTTTTTTCATAGTTTTATTAAACTTCAATTCAGTTTAAGAACAAAATATATTTTAAACACCATTTCAACCTATTATTAGCTGCCTGTGTATTTTGTTCGCAACTTGGCATATGGCAACATACTCTGAACATAATTGTCCAGAAATCAATGCGAAATAACGACTAAGAAATATTTCTCAATGTTTTATGTGAAACGGTTTGTTAAAATTGTAAACATTCATATACAACATAAACTATTACTTAAGATGCATACCTTCATATACAACATAAACTATTACTTAAGATGCATACCTTCATATACAACATGAACTATTACTTAAGATGCATACCTTCATATACAACATGAACTATTACTTAAGATTCATACCTTCATATACAACATAAACTATTACTTAAGATGCATACCTTCATATACAATATAAACTATTACTTAAGATGCATACCTTCATATAAAACATAAACTATTACTTAAGATGCATACCTTCATATACAACATAAACTATTACTTAAGATGCATACCTTCATATACAACATGAACTATTACTTAAGATGCATACCTTCATATACTGATAAGGGGGTTGTTCATACATTACGTCAACAATTAGGGGAGGGGGTATGAAAAATGTTGACAAGGTGGTGAGGTTGACAAAAGTTTATGTATAAATCAGAACAGTTTGTCACCTCGGTGAACATTGGTCAGAATACCGAGACAGATGGCGTTAAACTGAAATATCTGATACTTTAATACCATCTACCTAAACTACCTTCTGACAGAGACTTATCATTCTGACAGGGATATCTGGTACCCCAGTATCAACAATATAGACAGGGATATCTGGTACCCCAGTATCAACAATATAGACAGGGAATCTGGTACGCTAATACCAACATTGTTGCCAGGATATATTAATACCAACAATCTAGATAGGGCATCTGGTACCCAACAATCTAGGGACTAACTTCTGACCTGCAGAGGAGTACTCTGAGACGATAATGTTGTGAAACCACATATGTCACTGAAGTAGATGGTGACACAATCAAATGCTTCCGGTTTGACTGGTTGACCTCGGACAAGCTGCGAGGCCACACTTCTGAAATAAAATATGATTTCTGTAACAATTGACATCGTGTTTTGTAACAATAACTGCAATTAAACAACATAAAATATACTAACTAAAATCCGACTAAACATAACGGTAAACTATATAATGTAAGTGACCACCAGAAACAGAAAATTCAACAACACATGATGGTCAAATATATAATGTAACTGGCCACAAGAAACATAACATTCAACTACACATGACGGTCAAACTATGTAATGTAATTGAGCACAGGAAATAGAACATAGTGTTTTATAAATAGTACAGAAAAATATACCATTCAACTAACTAGTGCAGAAAACTAGAATAGCTATAGTCAACTGACGAGTACAGAAAACTAGAATAGCTATAGTCAACTAACGGGTACAGAAAACTAGAATAGCTATAGTCAACTAACGAGTACAGAAAACTGGAATAGCTATATTCAACTGACGGGTACAGAAAACTGGAATAGCTATAGTCAACTGACGGGTACAGAAAACTGGAATAGTCAACTACCCACTGCACAGAAATATAACACATGACAATCTAGTGCAGAAAACTAGAATATTATTTTAAAACTATACTAGCAATCATTAACAAAGCAACAAAAGAAGGCATATTTTCGCCCTTGAATTCTTTATTTCGGTGATTGATTTTCAAACCACGTGAATGTGTACGGGTTAACTTTAATGTTTTCACGTTTTATTGTCGCTGTCACGTTTTATTACAATGTTGTGTGCTTCACGTGAAAAACATCAAATTGTTGAAATGTGGCCATATTACTAGTTGAATAAAGTTGACATTTGGCATACATGTAAATATTACATACATAAAAAAGTTTCAGGAGTAAAACGCCATCTTTTGTTTTCATCGAATGGAAGTGTATTTTTGTGTTTGTGATGCCTCTACTTTCGTCTCAAGAGCGACGGCAAGGCTGTTTTTATGCTGAGGAGTGGTATGATGACTAGAGAAGTTGCCAGACTTTTTAATTGTGACCATTCCAGTATAATGAGGCTGAATGAGAGATTTCTCGGTACAGGTAAAACCAATGACCATCCAAGGTCTGACCAACCTCGTGTAACAAAGGTAGCTCAAGATCGCCAAATTCACTGGATGCATCTGAGCGTGCGCTTCTTTATAGCAACTCAGTTAGCAGCTCTTGCAGCTGCTACTAGGAGACTTATCAGTGCACGCACGGTGCGACGGAGACTTCACTGCATTGACGTGAAGAACAGACGTTCCATCGTTCGTAGTATCCTTACTAGACATCACCGGGCCTATGGGCCTTTCTTGGTCTCATCACAACGTTCGTTGGTCTAGGACAGAATGGAGATCAAGAATGTCCACTGATGAAAGTCGGTGTGTTCGTTGAAAGTCGGAGAATTCATATGTGGTGTCGTCCTGGAGAAAGATTTGCGGATGCATGTGTAGTCCAACTTGACAGATATGAAAGAGGAAGCGTACATGTGTGGTGTACATTATCCTATGGCCACCGTACCCACCTTCACGTTTTCAGAGTTAACGTTACCGCTGACGTTTATGTTAATCAAGTACTGGGGCCCCATGTGGTTCCTTTCTTCCAATATTATTCAGATCTAGGGATCTTTCAGCAAGATAACGCTATACCTCACACGGCAAACATTACCAGGAATTTCTTAGGTCAGAAAGTCTTCGTGTACTGGAGTGGCCTGTACTCTCTCTTGACATGAACCCGATTGAGCACACGCAGGATGAATTGAACAGAAGGGTCTGCTGGCATGTCATCAACAATGTCCATGATCTTGAGCGAGCAATCATTGCAGAATGGGATCTCATACCTCAAACGTTTTATCATACACCATGCAATAGCATGACACTAAATTGCTGCCAAATTTATATTGATGCTACAGGGCATAAATCACAAATGGTATTAATGATGTCCTTGACTTACAGTGAGTGTGATTTTGTTTAAACCTTAGTACAACTGCTAAGGTGAAGGTCTTGAATTTGTTGATTTAAAAAAATAAAAATGCTCATTTGAGTAAGTAAATGGATCAGATTTGTAAATTTACTTATTTTATACATTTTATATTCAGCAACAAAAATTTGCAACGTGTAAAACAAAGTGGTGCGTCTTTAATGCTTGCTGGTACAGTTTTATTGTCTATACTAACTTTTTGATATTTAGTATATGCTATAATAGTAACACTATTACTTAATATCATATTGATCGCTGATTTGTTTTGGTACTCTCTTCACTTTAAAATGTATGTTAACATTGGTTTTCTATGCGATAGTTAGTCTAGGCTTTAACCCAGACAGTTGGCAGTATAGAAGACTTGTTCGTTAAATTACGATTGACCCGCATGCGTTACGTGTTTTGATTATTGTTTGCCATTTAGTTGATTACTCTTTATATACTTGGAACCGCATGCTAAAAGTTGTCAAGCAAGGCGATTCCAAGTGTATAAATAGTGACTAGTAAAAGGCTAACAGTAATCAAAACACATAACCAATTGGCTGCAAATTAATTTAGCGAACAGGTCTTCTACTGGAGCCCGGTCGTAATTTAACAGCTATAGTATCAATTAATATAATATTTATCGCTTAGTTGATGTAGACAGAAAGTGGCTTTTCAAGCTGGTTCCCAGTAACAACGGGAGTAAAACAAGGATGTGTTTTGTCCCCAATACTGTTTTGCATCGCGATAGACTGGGTGATAAGAAAATGTACAGACAAAATACAGCTAGGAATCGAAATGGGTAAACAACAAGACCCTAGAAGATCTAATCTTCGCAGATGATATTGCTCTCCTGAGTTCAACACACCAAGATCTCCAAGAAAAAACAGAAAGACTCACATTTTTTGCACAACAGATAAGCCTTCAAATAAACACACATAAAACGAAAATCATGAATTGTACCAGCCTGACAGAATCAATTAAACTAGATGATAATATACTAGACAATGTTTCAAATTTCGTATATTTGGGAAGCAAGATTACAGCAGACGGGGATACCAACTCAGAAATCAAGACTCGAATTGCTCTCGCCTCCAACACCAATAACAAACTATCCAACACCTGGAGATCGAAGATCGCAGGTAAACACATCAAACTGCGACTATTCAATGCAAGTATGATTCCATCATTGACATATGGATGTGAAAGTTGGAAATCTACTGCAATAATGGATAAGAAGTTAGTTGCCTTCGAGAATAGATGCCTAAGAAAAATCACAAATACTAATTGGAAAGACTTCAAATCAAACGATATACTAAGAGAGGAGACAAAACAAGAATATGTGACGAACATCATCAGAAAACGCCGCTGGACATACATCGGCCACATACTTAGAATGAAGGAAGATAGAATTTCACGTCAGGCCTTCATGTGGACATCAGACGGAAAAAGGAAACCGGGAAGACTAAAAACAACGCTCAGAAGAACAATTATGAATGAATTAAAATCAACAGGCATAAATGCACAAGACCTTCAATCCTGGGCAACTGATCGACAGGCATGGAGAACTATGACATCCGCCTATTCCCAAACTTGGCAAAAGAGGAACTGACTGACTGATGTGAACACTTGTTTTGATATGGACACTTGTGTTGAAGTGAAAAAAAAGTGTTGTGCATGGAATGTTTGTTGCTTGATTGTTGGAAACTTTAAAAACAAACAATGTAACATAAACTGTGTCATGTAGGTCATAAATCTGACATATGGCTGCTGGCATGATAGTATTAAATCAGACATATGGCTGCTGGAATATTATTAAATATTAAAACTTGTCATGCACATGATAGTATTAAATCCAGTTCATCTGTGCATTTTTGTGAACACTTCAATGGAAATAATTGTAAGAACTGTAATATCTAAACTGGACAAACTTTTATCAGACTGAACAACAAGTGATAAACAAGAGCAGCAAATACTGATGTTAATGACATTATACGAAGCACTGCTTCCATACATATTTAAGGTGGTAACATTCTATGAATTATTATAAATTCGAACACTTAGGAGCAAACATCAACGGTGCAGAAGACTAAAGAAGAAATAGGCAATGGCATATTGCAAAATAACACGGCTGAAAAACATATGGAAAAATAACAAAATAGAAACGAAAGTGCTAATGCTACGAACTTTTATATGTCCGGAAGCAACATACGGCTGTGAATCATGGACCATGAGTAAAACGGCGGCAAAGAAGATCAAAGCTTTTGAGATAAAATGCTACTGAAGAATACTTAGAATATCATGGAAGGAAAAAAAGAGAAATTCAGATATTGGAAACACATTGAACATTCCAGTGTTGCACATTCCACAATAGCAAAAAGAAAAATACACCTGTTTGGTCATATAAAGAGACATAACTGTTTAGAAAGACAAATAATGGAGGTCAGAGCACATGGGAAGAGGAGGAAATGCAGACCAAGAAGACGATGAACTGGCGACATTAAAGATAACGTGAATACGTCGTTGGAAAATGCAAGCCGCATGGCCCAAGACAGGGTACGGTTCAGGGAGTTCATTCGGAAAACAACATTCTGAAGAAAATACGTCACATGACACATTCTGTGAAGCACTGTTTCAATACATACTTAAGTTGGTAACATTCTATGAAGCACTGTTTCAATACATACTTAAGTTGGTAACATTCTATGAAGCACTGTTTCAATACATACGGACGTTGATAACATTCTATAAAGCACTGTTTCAATACATACTAACGTTGGTAACATTCTATGAAGCACTGTTTCAATACACACTGACGTTGATAGCATTCTATGAAGCACTGTTTCAATACATACTGACGTTGATAACATTCAATGAACGACTGTTTCAATACATACGGACGTTGATAACATTCTATAAAGCACTGTTTCAATACATACTTAAGTTGGTAACATTCTATGAAGCACTGTTTCAATACATACGGACGTTGATAACATTCTATAAAGCACTGTTTCAATACATACTTAAGTTGGTAACATTCTATGAAGCACTGTTTCAATACATACTGACGTTGATAGCATTCTATGAAGCACTGTTTCAATACATACTGACGTTGATAACATTCTATGAAGCACTGTTTTAATACATACTGACGTTGATAACATTCAATGGACGACTGTTTCAATACATACGGACGTTGATAACATTCTATAAAGCACTGTTTCAATACATACTTAAGTTGGTAACATTCTATGAAGCACTGTTTCAATACATACTTAAGTTGGTAACATTCTATGAAGCACTGTTTCAATACATACTAACGTTGATAACATTCTATGGAGCACTGTTTCAATACATACTTGCGTTGGTAACATTCTATGAAGCACTGTTTCAATACATACTTAAGTTGGTAACATTCTATGAAGCACTGTTTCAATACATACTAACGTTGATAACATTCTATGGAGCACTGTTTCAATACATACTGACGTTGATAACATTCTATGAAGCAATGTTTCAATACATACTGACGTTGATAACATTCTATGAAGCACTGTTTCAATACATACTGACGTTGATAACATTCAATGGACGACTGTTTCAATACATACTGACGTTGATAACATTCAATGGACGACTGTTTCAATACATACTTACGTTGGTAACATTCTATGAAGCACTGTTTCCATATATACTTAAGTTGGTAACATTCTATGAAGCACTGTTTCAATACATACTTACGTTGGTAACATTCTATGAAGCAGAGATTCTGTTTTTTTCTTCTCTTCCTGCAATTCTAAAGTCCTGTCCGCCACCAATGACTCCAGATTATTAGCATACTTTTCCATCATTATCATCATGTTGTCGAAAATATTTGAGCGCCTGAAATATACACATGAATGATGTACACTATATATAGAGCCCAGTTGCTTGATGTGAGCTAAAGTTGCCCAATTGTTTAATGTAAACTAAAGCGCAGAGTTTTTTTAATGTAAACTAAAGAACCCCTAGTTGTTTAATGTAAATTATAGCTCCCTAGTTGTTTAATGTAAAATAAAGCACCTCAGTTGTTTTATGTTAACTAAACCGCGGAAGCTGTTTAATGTAAACTAAAACGCACCAGTTGCTTTGTGTAAATTCTAGCGCCCCAGTTGCTTAATGTAAACTAAGCGCCCAAGTTGCGTGAAGTAAACTATATCGTTCCTGGGAATTGTTTTCCCCGTTCATACAATTCTATATTCTATAGTTAGGCTAGATCTCTCCAATATATAGTTTACAGAGATCCCAGTTTACACTGGGCAGTCTAATTTCTCAGTTCTATCCATAGGTTTCCATCCAATGGGGGCAGGGGGTATCCTAGCACAGTGGTTTTCGCACTGGCTTTTCGTATAAGTGGTCTGTGGTTCATTTCCCAGTTGAGACGGAAATGTTTTTCAGATCGGAAAGGTTCCCGGGTCGACCCAGCCTTTGATGGGCACCTGATTAATCCAAGAAGTAAAGACTGCGTGGGAGAGGAGATGGATACCGTCCTCATATAAATGAGCAATAGGCTAACTTTAATTACTTTACTTCCATCCAGTAGTAGAGTTTACAGAGATCTTAGTTCAACTTGGACAGTCGAGTTTTCAGTTCTATATCCTTCAACGCTACTTTTCGTTGGAATACTCGGTTACTTTATAACACATGAAACTCTTAACACACTGTTAATTCCTCATCAAAGGCATCAATAACATGGTTTTCCCCAAAATAATCACATAGTAAACACGTCCACGCCATCGGTTACTTTGATAGGGGATGTCCTCGGGAGAACCAGCACAATGAAGTACTTAGGAGTTATGTTGTACCGAAGTCTGAGTTTCAAATATCATATTGACGACATCATTGTAAAAGTGGGAAATCTAGTAGGACCATTGTCCTGCTACAAAGGATATCCAACGGGAGTTTGAGAATGAACGTTGAAGAAGAATTGTAAAGGCTTATACAGATTTTGCGGCGATGAAAGTTATGGCTGCTGCTCAATGTGAACAGAGGTTGCTATTTCTTCTGTATCAGGGATTGGTGGTGGCTGTGGTAGAGTACGCACTGGCAATTCTTACACTGAGTCAGACTCAAACAGAAAGATTGGATATAATCCAGAATGAAGCAATGCGAATCATTTTCAGGTGTGCGAGAGATACGTCGACACGGGCTATGCGATACCTACCTGATTGCCCAACTGCAGAGAAAAGAATACAAGTGTGCAGGACGTGGGACTACCTACAAATCACCGCTGATAAAGAGCACCCTCTAAACCCAGAAATTATCAAAGTTATACAGAGCGTGTGCAGATTGGAGGATGTACTACCTGGTGCCGAATGGAGTCTGGCGCCCTCAGATTTTCCGACAGCTTTCGAAGGATTAATAACACTCAATAGAGAGTGCAGGGAATGGTGTCCGACAGTGGTCGAGTCGGAGGTGCTCGCTCTCATCGGTAAAAATTTCCAGTGAAGGCGATATGATCACATATACAGATGGGTCGGTTGAGAGACACAACAGAAGTGCCTGGGCCTTCAGGCTCAAAGGTGAGGGGAGACCATGAGAGAGGAAAATGGTGCATTCGCTCAGACAACAAGCAGCAAGACAATGGAGATTTTGACAGTAACCAAAGCTTTGAAATGGGTCTGCTCACAGACTGTCTGCAAGCATGTCTACTCAGTGATTCCATGAGCATGAATGTGAGGCGAGAATGAAAAGTTCAGGCGAGGTACAGTGGCTGGAGGATGTGAATAATTCCTGCGTGCGTAGTGACTTTTATCTTTGTGCCGGGACATGCTGGAGTCCAGGGTAATAAGAGAGCGGATAAGTTGGCCGATTACGCTGCTACTACGGATGTTGGTGGAGCGATGGATCAGGCAGAAATTTTGAAAGCCCTACGGGAAAACGCATGAACAAATGACGGTAGAATTGAGGATGATTCTTGTTCCATGACTAGAATAAGGGAGCTTGGTTTGAAATGTGGTGTCGCTAGAAAGGAGCGGTTTCGTGGGCGAGAAAGAATGATGGTCAATCAACGAAGTACTGGGACCATCAGCCAACGTGTAATGGCGGATATACTCAAGGAAAGATCTGAGCACCTATGGATTAGTCAGGAGTGAAATGACGATGATCCAACGACTAACAAACTAGCTAACTAACTAAGATGAAACTCAACAGTTTGACTATAGGGATAAATCTTCCAGTGTAGGGTAACAACCCTAAACAGGAAGTAGGTGGCTGGGGTAACACTGGGCAAAATGTCAAGATATATAGAAATAGGTGGGTGTGTTACTAAAATAAAACATAAAACAACTTAACAACGAGATACAGCGACAGACCTGTAACCCAAGGAGCAGCGAACAACATGCTCTTTCTTGCTATTATCACTGCTAGTCGTTGTTGTGTAGTTTGTCAGTAGCCGCAGAAGTAGCAAATAGTGTGTTCTTTCCTCCTATTATCAGTGATATTTGCTCCACACACCCACATTAGTATCTCCAAGGCCGCATATCAAAAGTCGTTGGCGTGCACTATCTCCGGAATTTGCCAGCACTTTCTACAGAAGACTACTATGCTATGAAAACAGTTTTCAACTTGCAAAATTCAAGATTGTGGTGTAATAATTTCCTCATTATTACTGTGTCGCATCATATTTCTACATTTTTTTTCTGTGATAACGTGTGATTTGATATTGTCAAGTTTAGGAGCTTGTGTATACAGTAATTTTAAATCAGCATGGCGGTAGGTTTAAAATGTTTGTGTGTGTTTGCCATGTAACTTTAGAGCGTTGGGCCCTGCTTTATTATGTTTGTCCCAGAAGTTGTGAGCACCGAGCGCTTCTTTAGTACCCCGTAATTCAATGTGAACCCAAGAAAATTGTATAGAACACCATGCCCTGCTATAGTGCACCGATATTGAATATGAACTCAAGACAAATAGTTTAGAACACCGAGCTCTGTTTCAGTGCACCATAAATATATGTAGATCCAAGATAAATCAATGATGAGGAAACAAACAATTCATGCAAATTTTATGGGCATACCCTAATATGGACTTACATGCCCTTTTGCATAGCCTTTAATGCCTGTCTACACGTTTTGAAGTCTGGCCGCTGGTCTGGATCTTCCTGCCAGCATTGTGTCATTGTGTCCACAATGTATTTTTCACAGGTCAGTTCGGCCACGCAGGGCCGGAAAGGAGTGCCCAGCTGTTGTGGTCCTTGTTTGACAAGTTCTACAATCTCTATTTTGGAAAAAGAACCAAACAAAACAATACATCATAAACAGTTTTACTATGTAAAAACATGCACAGACATCATAAATAGTTTTAATAGGAAACACAATGTACGGACATCATACACAGTTTAGGTATGTACCGAAATGCATGCACATCATAAAAAGTGTTAGTATGTCACACAATGTACGGGCATCAAATGTAGCCGTAAACTAGTTCGACTAAGAGCCACATCATCATCATCACGAGCCGTGCCACGTCTCCCTATGATTGTATATAGCAACAGCTTAAAAGCATCAATTTTGACGTAAAATTGTTTGTCCATTGTCCATGTTTCTGAGCCATACATTAATATAAATATAAATAGCAGTTTATACTTCTCATATATAACTTACTTGTAATTTGTTTAGATGTTAATATTATTCTCATGTCATTGAAAATACTTTTAAGCACTTATATTTTCCTTTTTACTTGTACTTCACGATGTCCCTCTTAATAAATGTGCACTTCGTAAGAAGTCAATGATAGAGCGAGTAATAGTAATAGTATTTCATTGGTTTCGTTAATGTCATAACATTTTCGAGAAACAGACATTAATAACTACAGACATTGTTAACAGACACAGATATTGCTCACAGACATTATTACCAGTTACAGACAATCATTTCTGCATACATTCCTCTAAACTACTGCTATCGATTAGTATCTGATGGGTAGTCGAGCATGACTCTTTCCAACTCTATATTACAATAACATATGTAGTTAATGAACAATGCGGGAATCAATGTGGTTATCAACATAATTATCACATGCAGCATGCGAGGTTTATTTAGTGTCCATGTTTCTGAGCCATACATTAATATGGAATAGATGTAGCATTTTATAATTTTCATTTTTAACTTGTTTGTAATTTGTTTAGATATTAATAATTTCTTCATATCATTGACGGTACTTTTAGCCATTCCTATTCTCTTTTTAACTTCTGTTTCACATCTGCCATCATTTGTGACTGTGTGTCCAAGATATTGATAGCAACATCAGGAGGGAAGAATGTCGGGTTCTTAACAACGGGGAAAGACTTTTACACATACAAACAACACTGCGTCCTTTTACACATACAAACAACAATGCGTTGTTTTACACATACAAACAACACTGCGCTGCATTAAACAATACTATTATTGGAACACATCAAAAGACAGGAGATCAAGTGGTTTCCCCACGCCTCCAGACTGCCAACAGACAACATATGGAAATGGCACATAAACATAACGGCTATAAATTCAGACACAGACCACGTAAAAGATGGATCACAGAAATCAAAGAAGCCACAAGAACAAGTTTACAAACAGCACACGGGAAGGCCATCTCCAGAAGAGTCCTCTACCACTGATGCCGCAAGGAAAACCAGGGCTACATCGTATAGATAGAGCAACACTACAGTTTCCTTTTTATTCTTATACATAAAACGCTAGGTAAAACCAAAAACGTGTGAACAACACAGCTTAATATTTGATATTTTTTACTCATGTACATATTGTTATTGTTCTGAAATTGTGTTTGTTGACATTAAATACCTCACACTGAATTTTTTGTATATTTCGATGATACTGTGTTCAATTGAAATTAAAATAATGTATTTTTTTCCACATATTTTTCCTCTTATCACATGTGATAATATTTATTTTGTGTTATACAAATTTGTTATAAAAACCTTATGTCTCTGTTAACCAATTTGTTTGTTAATTTTTTTTTTGCTGACTTGTGTTTGGTAAACGTATCTATTGTCTATTGTCTTTCCCCAGGTGATTTGTTATCCACTCTTAACTTTAAGCGTAGGGGTGATTGGAGCTCGTGCTTGCGTTCTAAAGCCAGATGTGTTGCCTCGGCTGTGCTATGACCCTGTATGTTCAGGATGTTCGTGACGTTTTCTATCCATTTTTCGTGGTCTTCGTCTGGCTTTGTACACTGATCTCATTTGGTTATATGCGTGTATGGGCAACGTTCCGTACTGCTGTAAGTACAATGTAAATGTATCCGTTTAAAAAAAATTAGTGGGTTGTGTCTGAAGTTAACTTAACCTGTGTCTAACCCTGCTCTTAGAGCGTCTATTATCTTGTGCTGGAGTTAATTTGCTCTGTTTCTGACTTTTGTTTAACATCGGATTTCTCGTCCTAGTCTGTTTCTGACTCTTGTTTAACATAGGGGTTCTCGTCCTAGTCTGTTTCTGACTCTTGTTTAACATAGGGGTTCTCCATCAAGTCTGTTTTTGACCTAGAGTTCTGGAATGGAATGAACTGGTTTTCCTGTTTCTGACCTTTGTATAACCTTGGACATCTGGATTTGCTTGAGTTCTGGTCTGAGTTTACAGAAGGAACTCTGTAACAACGTAACAATACACTTGATACAAATTATATATAACAACGAAGCAGACTTGATATGCACATATACAAATACACCACATATTTAATACAAGAAACAGAAAAAAACTTGACTGACATATTTTTCCAAAAATATAATACATATGTTTATTTATGAATACGCGTACATTTTCCAAAATAATGTCAAACGTCTTCATGGTGCAATTGTTTGCCGATAGCTAGGAGACGCAGGGTCTGTGTTATGTTCTTTTCGAAGGTTTGGGTGTGGTCTTGTTCTGTTCTTGATCACTGTAGGTTGCTGTTGACAATACAAATAGGTTTCTCAACCTCATAGTCGAAGGTGAGTTTTTTCTCCTGGTTACCGAAATACAAGTCTTGGGTTGTGGTACCAGTCGAAATTGTGTTTGAAGCATCATATGAGTTTAAAATTGGAGCAGCAGAAGATGAATCTTGCTTTGGTACAGAAACATTACTATATTTATCAAATTATTTCAGAGCAACATCTCACAGCTTGTGTACACTGACTCCAACCAGTTTGAACATTTCCACATTGGTCAGAGTAGCAGCTGATGACATATGATTGACGACGACATACCGGGTGGGTACACTGATCCTAAAACTAGTCGGTTGTGGTTGAAATCTAGGTCACAGATGGAGCATGATTTTTTGTGTACGGTTTCAACTTAACGTTGTCTCTAAACTATTTTTAACTATGTCTTATATTTTAACTATATTATTAAACTATGTCTCTGATTTGTTTCTAAACTAATGCATATACAAGTTTATTATTTTCCATTGTTTAAATATGAAAGATCTCTAACAGTAGACAAGGAAACACAACGATCTTTTAACATTAAGAAATACACATCATATAGACCACGTGTGGAATTCAGCAAGTCTTGTAGTACTCGTGGGTTATAAACATAAGGTCTGTTATAATTTTTTCTCAGAAAGTTTGTAATCTTTGAATGTCTTTGGTGCAGATGTTTTTTGGATTTTCTGTTTAGTCTTATTATCATAATGCGATCGTTGATTGTGTTGTATTCCAAAAGTGCTTTGGTGGTATCTTTTGACAGTAATATACCGACTCCGTTGAGTCAATTTTTCTTCTTTTTTTTTTTTGCCTGAATATATGGACATTCCATCAGTGAGTGGATAATGGTCAGAATATCCACACTTGCCGTTAATTATAGAAATCTAAACAAGACATATAAAGTCTAAGTAAATCATATGGAACTGAGACAAGCAAAAGTGAAGTGTCTAGTCGAAAAATAACATTACCTTGAGGGGTTAAATGTAAGTCACTGTAAGGTCCATTCCTATCAATAATCTCATACAGAACAATACCGAATGAATAGACGTCACCTTTCTGGGTGCCCCCTGCAGGTGGCTTGTCCATTCTCAGGAGCTCTGGTGCCGTCCACAGAAGTCCTAAAAAGATAACATTATTAGTGCTTATTACTACTCGTGTATATGTGTAATCTTGTGTGTGTGTGTATATATATATGTGTATGTGTGTAATCTTAGAAAGATAACATTACTAGTGCATATCACTGTTCACAAGTATGTGTGTGTTTGTGTGCGCGCGCGCGTAATCCTAGAAAGATAACATTTCTAGTGCGTATCACTATTCACCTGTGTGTGTGTGTGTAATAACAGTTGTGTGTGTATATATGTGTGTGTAATCCTAGAAATACAACATTTCTAGTGCATATCACTATTCGCATGTATGTATGTGTGTGTATGTGTGTGTAGTCCTAGACTTGCAAGCCACATAGGAAAATCTTTAGCACGGTACTAGAGAAAAGGATGCTCGAATATATAGAACCACAGCTCAGCAATACACAAATGGGCTTTTGGAAAAATAAAAGATATACAGATGCAATCTTCACCTTTAAACAACTTTCAGAAAGAGCGAGAGAACATAACTGAGACTTATATATGTAGACCAAGAAAAAGCTTTTGACAGAGTTAGATAGAGTACATCTATGGATAACACTACAGACATATGGAGTTCCCAAACATCTGATAAACTTATGTCACAGCATATATGTCAATAGTCAATGCACAGTAAGAACGAACATAGGTGAATCTGATAATTTTTCAATTTACTCAGGTGTGAGGCATGGAGGTGTACTATCCCCCTATCGTTAAAACATACATAGATCACATCTGCAAAGTAGTAAAGACAACGGAAGAAAACAATCTGGAGGATAACAAACGAACTACTATTTGCTGATGACCAAGCACTAGTGGCATCATCAAAAGAGGAACTACAAAGACTAATAGATAGATTAAATCAAACATGCCATATCTTTAACATGAAGATAAAAATAGAAAAGATCGAAGTAATGAAGATAGGAAGAACAGAAAGAAACACCTATATATATATATATATATATATATATATATATATATATATATATATTGGAAACAGCAGACTTAACCAGGTGACAGAATTCACACACCTAGTAAGTAATATAACAACAGACTTAACCAGGTGACAGAATTCACACACCTAGTAAGCAATATAACAACAGACTTAACCAGGTGACAAAATTCACACACCTAGTAAGTAATATAAGAACAGACTTAATCAGGTGACAGAACTCACACACCTAGTAAGTAATATAAGAACAGACTTAACCAGGTGACAGAATTCACACACCTAGTAAGTAATATAACAACAGACTTAACCAGGTGACAGAATTCACACACCTAGTAAGTAATATAACAACATACTTAACCAGGTGACAGAATTCACACACCTAGTAAGTAATATAACAACAGACTTAACCAGGTGACAGAATTCACACACCTAGTAAGTAATATAACAACAGACTTAACCAGGTGACAGAATTCACACACCTAGTAAGTAATATAAGAACAGACTTAACCAGGTGACAGAATTCACACACCTAGTAAGTAATATAACAACAGACTTAACCAGGTGACAGAATTCACACACCTAGTAAGTAATATAAAAACAGACTTAACCAGGTGACAGAATTCACACACCTAGTAAGTAATATAACAACAGACTTAACCAGGTGACAGAATTCACACACCTAGTAAGTAATATAACAACAGACGGCAGGAGCAGCAAAGGAGTACACAATAGAAGTAGTAAAGCATACCAAGCCATAGGACAAATGACACCAATCTTCAGAAATAAAAATGTAGATTTAAACACCAAAATAACACTATTCAAATCAATTATTATGCCAACTCTGTGCTATGAAAGCCAAACATGGACAACGACAGCACAAGACAAACGTAAACTTGTAACAGCTTAAATGGCATGCTTACGCAGAATCCTAGGAATATCGCTAAGAGACAAAGTGAGGAATGAGAACAATCGACAATAAAACGGGCATCACCCAAATCTTGGAATATATTAAGAGACAACAGACAAAGAGACAAATTTCACAATATACTCATCACACAAGAGGGCTGTCTGTCTCCAGAAAACTTCCCTACCCCTGACGCTGAAAGGCAACAAAGGATTTAAGGAATAGATGGGATGGGATGGCATAGGATGGAATGGGATAGATAGATAGACAAATAGATAGATAGATAGATAGATAGATAGATAGATAGATAGATAGATAGATAGATAAACCCACACATGAATACAGAAATCCATACATGAATACAGAAACCAACTCATGAATACAGAAATCCACACATATATACAGAAACCAACTCATGAATACAGAAAGCCACACATGAATATAGAATTCCTCACATAGATAGGACAAGATACATTGGGATACACAGAAGCACACATCTGAATACAGGAGCCTACACCTTAACATGGAAGTACAGATCTAAACACGGAAAAAACACACATGAACACTGCACTGCAGCACACACATGAACGCTGCACTGCAGCACACACATGAGAATGGGAGCACACACATGAGCCCACTTCCTCACACCTGAATACGGAAACATACACCGAAATGTGTACCTGAATACGGAAACATACACCTAAATGTGTACCTGAATATGGAAATACGTGTAAATACGAAAACACTCATTTGAAAAAAGTAACACACATGTGCATGGTAACATAGTTGAACAAGGAAATACTCCTGAAGAAGGTAACACATCTGAACATGGAAACAAATAGCATAATGTAAATATATGATGATGGTGGTGAGGAGTGTTCCTCCTTCGCAAGAGAAGATGAGCATGGCCTGAAAAACATTACATGCGATTGGAAAAATACATATTAATAATAATTAAAATTGGTTTTTAACTAATTTTATTTCTGACTTCGTAGATGTCCGATTCGTGCACGAAAAGTTCTATTGCAGATCGCCGCAGGAAATTTTTGTGATGATTAATGAGACGATGATGAAAGCCATGACTTGCGCTATGAAAATTGGATTAAAGTGAGGGAGAGTTGTGTACTGTCATCAACCTCACTCTCTCGCCCTTACACATATGGCCTCAGTGGCAGCAAGACGAGTCAAGACGACTGGATATGTGTCGGGGTGCAGTAGATGACCAGGTTGCCTTACTGTCTCAACGTGCTAAATATATATGTATATGTATATGACACAAAAGTCAGGACTCACGTTTATAATAAGCATGATCCCCGTTGTCAGGAATTTCTTGCTTTAGTTTGAACTTATTCAGTCCAAAATCACCAACCTTGACCACCCATCGACTGTCTACTAAACAGTTGGACGACTTGAGATTGCCATGTGAGAGCACTTTAGAACTATGAATATATATCATACCCTGGCAACAGCAAAAAAACAGGAGTAATGCATTGATTAGACTAGTTAGAGCATATATTTGTATGTAGCTTACGGTGTACAACAATTATAGTTGACAGATATACTCGTGAAATACACAATGAGGCAGTGCTGGATTGAAACGGGCAATACGAGAATAATCTAGGAACATAAAACAGTTACAGAAATAGAGGACTGACTTCATTGTAGTCGGGTTAACCAATAAGTATTTCACTACTCTCAACGAAGCACCATACTCCACCTGCCGAGAGTGTTGTGTTGTTGATCTATTACAAGTGGTGATGATCATTTGTTTACAAGCATTTTTGAAATTCAGATAGAGTTATGGTCTTGACTATGAGTTCCTAAATGGTTAATAAGCCCTATTCTGGCCGCAATGTCCTTGGACAATACTACAGGGACAAACATGAAATCCAACGCAGGGAAAAAATGCACTGTGGGGTCAGGAAAAATGTTCACGATAGGGACTGGAAAAATAAGAAAAAGAATGGATATGAGTAAACGCTACTAAAGTGATAAGAACATACACAGGGACATGACAAAAAATGTTAGTAAATTTATAAGAACATATATATTTTTTGAAATAGAAGGAACACAACCATTTCACCAGAAAAACACTTCGCTGCAGGAAGAAAATAAGCAAATAGATCACGAGAGATACATTCGAGACATCCACGTTTTGACTGGAAGTAATTCTTACATTCAAGACATCCACGTTTTGACTGGAAGTAATTCTTACATTCAAGCCAGTGGCGTAGCGAGGGGGAGCAGAGGTGCGGACCATCCGGGTAGCATCATTGGGAGGGCGGCAAATTTTCGAAAAATGAATATCCAAGTGCTAATTGAAAAATTCCTTACTTGACAATGATAATTACGACAACAGAACCTTTTCCAATATTAGTCTTAAAAAAATAAAGCAATAAAATGGACCCGGAAAAGTGCAGATGGTTGATGGTTTATTTAAGTTTATATTTAAAATAATTTCTATACGGTAAAATGTACAAATATTACGTTATATGGGAAATAAAGTTTGATAATTAACCTTACTTCGAAGACAAATATATAAGCTTGCAGTAGCCATACTTTGAATCTGGTGGGGGTACACCCAGAGTCAATAGCAGTGGACTCAGTTACGTTTTTTGGTACTATGGATAGAGTTTTTAATTATTTTTCATCTTCCACTCACCGCTGGAAAGTTCTTACCAACATTGTAGATCAAGGTGTCAAACGCGTTGTTGAAACACGCTGGAGTGCAAGGTACGAAGCCATAGCGATCATGAAGATCCATTATAATATTATTGAAGTCCTGGAATCACTTTCGCGAAACATAAAAGAAAATTCAGTGACAAGATCAGACGCTGGGCTCCTACTTCCTGCTCTCCAGTCGTTGTCATTTTTGGCCTTTCTTGGACTATGGAATCAAGTTCTTTGTGAAATAAATGATACACAATTGTATCTCCAGACGAAAGGTCTAAATGTGCATCAATGTGCTATGAAAATGCAGGCAGTACAATTGCTACTAGTCGACAACCGTGATGTTATGGTCAACGACGCATTGGATTATGCTAAAAATGTTTGTGAAGGTCTAGGCATTGATATAGCTCCTCGTCGAATAAGAAAAACAAAAACGATGGATGGTGAGAAAGCTGTAGGTGCTGGTTTCCTCTTCTTCTTCTGCGATCAGTTTCCTATGCTCATAAGTCTATATAGGAAGATGGGCTGCCTCCATGAATTCAGTCGTCAGCAGGAGATACTCACGGTTGCTCCACAGCTTTACCTTCAGATATGTCTCTTAGGGTCATATTTTAGTTCTCAGTCATCAAATAATGCGTGACAGTCTGCAGAATGTGTTCTGGAGTCTGGGGACCCTTTTGACATGGACATTGGTCAGTTTGAACAACTTCATTTTATGGAGATGTGCTTGTAGTCTGCAGTGTTCTGTGTGGAGTCTAGAAATTACAGTTTGCTGTGATCTGTTTAGCTTTAGAATGGGGTACTGTGGAAAGTTACTGCCTGTTTCTGACTCCATGTGTGTTTGTATTTTCTTTTGATGAGAGTTTTTGCTTCAGTCAGTGATATTCTGTGCTGGAATTGTTCCTTTTTTTGCACCTGCTTTTGCCAGTCTGCCAGTTGCCTCATTTCCTGCAATTCCACAGTATGCAAGGATACCCTGCATTACATCTTTATTGTTAGCAGAGAGTTGATTTAAAAGTTCTACAGTTGTTTTTGTTAGGAGATCTTTAGGTTCATTTTGGATGGTCTGGAATACTGACATGCAGTCACACAAGAAGACAATATTAGCTCCGTGGTGTCTCTGTTCCTCTAGACTAGAGCCTTTGATTCTTCTAATATTGCTTGTAACTCTGCCCTGTAGTTTACTGATAATTTGCTAGTAGCGATTAAGAGTTCTAGTTGTGGGGTGTTTTGTATGAGTATTAGTATCCCAGCTCCTCCTTTCTTTACTGGATCATCTGATGATCCATCTATGAACACGTGAATCCACTGTGATTTGGTGTATTGGGTGTCTAAGTGATCAAGTGTTTTTGTCTTGAGCGCAGTAGGGGGTTTCCATAGTGTTGCTCTCAATGTCTGCGATTGTGTTTTGCAGTATATATGGGTGAGGTGTTTGCGATGTTGTAATATGCTTTTAGCTGTTCCCATTCGTTGGGATTGTTGCTTATAAAATTTGCGCAAGCACGCAGACACACACACACAAAATAATATAATTGAGTGGGTTTACTTTGACAATATCTGATACACTGAGTGGGTTTATCTTGAGAACAGCTGACACAATGAGTGGGTTTATCTTGAGAACAGCTGACACAATGAGTGGGTTTACATTGACAATATCTTAAACAATCAGTGATTTTACCTTGAGAACAGCTGACACAATGAGTGGGTTTACATTGACAATATCTTAAACAATCAGTGATTTTACCTTGAGAATATCTGACACAATGGATGCAATGAATATGTCGTCTAGTTTGATATCGTTGTTTTCGAGAATGTCCTGTAAATAAAAATGGAATATGCTATCAATTTTCGGTTGTTTCAATTAGATTTGTATTTAAATTGTATTCAAGTAATTTCTATATTTAAGTAGTGGCGTACCTAAGTGAATGTATATTTTAGTGGTTGTGTAATGAAGAGGTTGTGTATTGAAGAGGTTGTGTATTGAAGAGGTTGTGTATTGAAGAGGTTGTGTATTGAAGAGGTTGTGTTATGAATTCAATGTGCACAAATCACAGATTGGCTATGTTTATCTATATCTTACCTCCAAGCTTCCTTTAGAGCAGTACTCACTCACAATATTGATGCTGCCAGTCTCTATGGTCACGCCAACAAACTGAACCACATTGTCGTGACGTAGTTCTCGCATCTGTCAAAATATTGTAAGATAATTGTATGCAATAGCTCTCACAATAACTATAGTATTTATATCGCCAAGTTTATCTTTAACAATATCACCATTAACTTCATCATCATCAATTGAGTATCCTTTTTGTGTCACCACAAAGTTAATAACCATTCGTTTTATCACCATCTTTGTATCTCTACAAGTTGTATCAATATATTTGTGTCACCACAAAGTTAATAACCATTCGTTTTATCACCATCTTTGTCACAGACTAAATATATACGAGACACATACCGACTGTATATCACACACGAGTCACATACATACTATATATCACACACGAGTCACAGACAGACTAAATATCACACACGAGTCACAGACAGACTAAATATCACACACGAGTCACAGACACACTAAATATCACACACCAGTCACAGACAGACTAAATATCATACACGAGTCACAGACAGAATATATATCATATGCGAGTATGTAACATACAAGAAACACGTTACTTGTGTTATCGCAATGGCCAGCAACGATATTTCAGCTCTGAGAAAAATGACAGCGACTGATACTAAAAAAATCACTGCTCGTAACCCTGTATGAGGATCTTGTGCTCCCTGTCATTGAATATGTAGGTGTCACTATCACAGCCAGTCGCACACTGATTCAGAGAATTCAAAATGAATCGCGAAGAGGATAATCCTTTTTTTGCACCAGGGACACATCATGTGTGACTATGAGGTTCCTTCTTGATTTTCCGAGCATATCTCACATAATTGATATAGATATTCCTGTGTATACCCCATAATGAGTTATGACACATACATCACTCACTCCACTTGTGCTCCCTCGTGTGAAGGGAAGCAGGCTCAAGAGAGTAGAATCTTGAATGGACCGTGCCGAGGAATCTGTTACAGATGTGTGCCCCAGAGGGCATATTCCCTGGCGACCAATGGATACCTATTCCTATAGGAGACAGTCATAATCGCCATTACACTCAATAGAGAGTGCTGGGAAGTAGCCATGTGAGCGTGGGTGCTGAGGTCAAGGCACTTATCTGAGAACATGCCGATGACATAGTTGTTGTCATTTACATTGACGGGCCAATCATTCACACCAGCGATGCGCATGAGCCGTTACTGTCAGATCACAAAGAAGAACATTACACGAAGCCAGTGGAGTCTTACCGCAACAACCAGCATTCTAATAATGCAAGTATTTGCCTTACCACAGGCATTAAACTAACAGAAATCGCAAGCCTACTCCCATTCATGCATACTAAGTGACGCAATGAATATGATTCATAAAGCCCAAAACAGGTGATTTACGTGAGGGAAGGGTGGAATCACTAAAGGTAAAGGTAGATCCCATGGAAGAAGCCTGCCGTTGGGAATGGAGATAACTCTTCATGTACTATGCCACAGCAATTATTTGGTAGGGTGGCTATTTCCCTTCCTTGCTGTCTTTACCTCCCCTAACTCATGCGCCGGGTACCCATTTACAGCTGGGTCGACTGGAGAAGTGCTCGTGTCAGGTAACAAATAATGTCCCTGATAATTTGTGTGTGTCCCGGCGTGGTGTCGAACCGGTACATTCTAACCCGGTGATAGTATGCAAGCTCACTATCGAATAGACTACCACACTCCTCCGAGAGTCATTAGAATGAGCTAAAATGCAGGACTCACAAAAATCACTCATCTTTATCCTCAGACACGGGGGTGTGGAGGGAAAAGAACGGGTCGACCAATTAGCTAGCCTCGTCACCATAGCAGATGGTCAACCTATGGACCGAGCAGACATACTCATTGCTCTTCTGAGTCCGCATGATCAGATGATTTTGAGATGAATGAGCATGAGTTAATTTTGAGAATGTGCGAACTGGGAGTGAGGATATGCGTGGACCGTAGGAATACTTAAAGAATTCTAAAAGTGTAGTGAACCAACATAGAAGAGAAACCATCAGCTGGTACGGGAGAAAACCCTGATAGATTTACTGAAGTGGATATTTGAGTACCTATGGACATGTCCGGTGTGCACATAGAATAATCATTAAATATATTACTTATACGTAAAACACATGTTTTATAATCACTTCACTCAGACACGACGGACTATAACTAAAACTAGTGGGGAATGATGTGCACACAAGAAAACATACAAATTACAATACACAAAACATATTCAACGTTTCAACCAAAAGGTCTTTATCATGAAATGCACACAACATAAAAAGACGACGAATGGAAATTATTATTAACACACAAACGTATCCAACGAAATATGGAAATGAGATGCCGGAAGGACAGGAAAAACGTAAATGTATGTGGAAACGAAACGAACAAAAAAGATAACGTAAATGACTAACACACAACACTATATATCAAATCACGATTTTCTCGCCAAGTCCTCTGAGATGATTGAGTTTTTCCGTAGACGCTCGTTCCCTGACAGCATTCTTTCATCCGCTTGGCTCCATGTGCGCCAGTTATCTAGCCTCGATACCTTGACTAACTCTCAGGGTTCTTCCTCCTCCTCTGATAGGGTTTAACTTGTTCTTACCTTTCATCTCCATAATTCTTCTGTTCGACGCATCACGCTTAAACATTATTCTCTTCTCCAGTCTGATCCTGACACCCGTGCCGCTTTCCACGACTTACCTCTGGTGGCGTATATGTGCGACAAAAGTATGAAGGACATCTTGGTCCATAGCCACCTTAAGTCTTCTGTTCCCGACCATTTTGACACTGTACGTTACTCACGTGACCGTTGCTATAATGTTATTCACGTGATCATATGTAAACGCTGCGGCAAACAGTACATCGGGGAAACCGGCTTAAGATTGAGCGATCGCTTTTGTAACCATCTTCATGCCATCAAGCATAGAACACCCACTCCTGTGGCCACACACTTCAACGGAGATGGTTATCATGGTGCTCTTGATATTCAGGTCACTGTCATTAGATCCTGCACCACCGATGATAGATCTAAGTAAGCTCTAGAAAATCGTCTTATTAATGAATTGTGTACTTTCAAGCCTTTTGGACTCAATTCCGACCACTTTTTTTTTCTAGTACTAGGTTGGTGCGGTCTTGGTCTTCAATCAGGTTGTTCCCTCATTTACGCTATCTTTTTGTTCGTTTCGTTTGCCTATACCTCAAAAGGGCCCAACCTCAGTTACTGAAAGTCCTTCTCAATTGCCTCGAGCTACTGGCCAAACAAACTTCAAACGATCAATAAAAATAATGCACTGGAATGCTGAGGGTGTCAACAGTAAAAGAGATGGATACAGCAAAAAATTGGAACTTGAAAATGTCCTCAGTGAAGAACAAGTTAATATATGCTGTATCCAAGAAACACACCTCAGCAGCGACATAGCCTTCAAAATCATTGGCACTAGACACAATTCCAGATAAAGAGAGACTTGTGGTGACTTCAACAGCCACTCTCAGAGCTGGGGCTACGATCATATCGACAAGAGAGGTGAGGTACTTGAGAGCTGGCAGGATGAAAATAATCTCATCCTTATTAACCAGCCAGCAGACTCACCAACCTTCTACTCGAGAGCATGGCACACCACCTCTACACCAGATCTGGCATTCCACTCACCAGGCCTGGAATGGAACATCACACGTGTCGTTGGAAAGCAGCTTGGGGGTAGTGACCATAGATCAGTATTTCTGGAAATCCACAATGAATTTACCAAGGACAGCAGCACGCTTACTAGGTGGAACTATAAGAGGGAAGACTGGAAAATGTACCAGCATTTAACCAGTGTTCTAGCTAAGGACATGAACTTGGACAAAGACATCAATAGAGCAGTGAGTGAATTTAATAGATGTATACTACATGCTGCTAGTAAAACCATACCCAGATGGACACGCAAAAACTACAAACCCTACTGGAATGATGAACTGGAAAAGCTGCAAAAGGAGATGGAAACATCTAGACAGCAGGCTGAGAACAGACCTAGCCAAGAACATCACAACAAATATCAGCAAACAAAGGCTAAATTTCAAAGTGCCAAGTTACAAGCCAGACGGAGTAGCTGGAAAGAAAAAAACAGAGTCGCTGAACCTAGAAAGCGATACTAGGAAATTATGGAAACTTGTAAAACAACTAAATGATGAAGGTACAGGGAGAAATACCAGGATCACACTTTATAAAGATAGAAACATTTTAATAGGTAAACATGCAACTGATTACTTTGCAGATTCCTTTGCATAAGACATTACCATCAAAGTCAGCCCAGACAAACAACAGGAGGCTCGAGAGAACCAGCAAAACATTGGACAAGGCGAACCTATACCTGAAGTCATGGAGGCACCAATCACAATGAGAGAACTGGAGCATGCAATATCCAAATTGAAAATGAAAAAGTCCCCTGGAGCTGACGAAGTGTCCAATGAAATGATTAGAAACCTGGGAATTGCAGCAAGAGCAAAGCTACTGTAGATCTTTAACACAAGCTGGTCCACGGGTAATGTACCACAGGCGTGGAGAGAAGCAATAATGATACCACTCCTCAAATCAGGAAAAGATGGCAACACAGTCTCCAACTACAGGCCCATCAGCCTCACAAGCTGTCTATGTAAAACAATGGAACACATTATCAATCTTAGGATGCAGTGGTACCTTGAAAGTGAAAACCTTCTGGTATCACAGCAAGCAGGTTTCAGACAGTGCTATTCTACTGAAGATCAGGCAACCTACCTCTCCCAAGAGATTGAGGATGCCTTCCAAGATAAGAAACTGGTACTAGCAGCATGGATAGACCTCAGAAAAGCATTTGATAAGGTCTGGAAAGTAGGGCTCCTAAAGAAATTGCGAAATTGCAGGGTTAGCTCAAGAATGTACAAATGGGTAAAAGCATACCTGCATAATAGAAGAGCCAGGGTACAATTAGATGGTCGCAAGAGCAAGAAAGTTCTACTGCGTCATGGAGTCCCCCAGGGAGGAGTCCTGTCACCCACACTTTTCTTGGTTTACATCAATGACCTAGTTGCTGAACTACCACATGGGATCAAAGTGGCAATGTATGCTGACGACGTGGTGATCTGGTGCACGGAAGAACATGCGACAGTGGCCACTAAATAAATACAAAGAGCTATCGATGCCCTAACCTTATGGGCTAATAGATTATGCGTCAGCATTAACACAGATAAGTGCAGCACTACACTTTTTACCCTCTCACCAAAACAAAAAGCTGGTTATATCAAAATAGATGGAGAGCTCTTGAAAGAAGACAAACAACCCACATACCTCGGAGTTACTTTTGATGATAAGCTGACATGGAAGCAGCACATAAACAAAGCAACAACAAAAGCCAGGAGGAAGTTAGCTATCCTGAGAAAACTAAGTGGAATCACATGGGGAGCCAGTGGGAATATACTCAGTAAAGTTTACCAGCAAGGCATAAGACCACACCTGGAATATGGTTCAGCTGCGTGGTGTCCTGCATCAAACACCACATTACAAGATCTAGATAAAGTGCAAAACCAGGCACTTAGAATAATGTTGGGAACAATGAAATCAACACCCATAGCAGAGATACAGAAAATGGGAAGAATGCAAACACTTGGCGAACGCAGAGACACAAAAGTACTAATTCAGGTAGAAAACTTTCAGTGTATGCCAAGTCATCCAATGAAGGAAATATTCCAAAATCTAGCAATGGACGAATGAAAAGAAGCAGCTTTATCCATCAAGCTAAATGACTCAGCAGACAACTTACAGACCTACCTGAAGTTGACAGCCCCTTAAGGCATGTACCAGAACAAACACCGTGGAGTGAAAGACATTGAATGCCAATATACATTCAGACCTATGTGAAAGGAATACTAAGCGAGGACGAACAGAACAGTGTGCAGCGAAGGACAGTCACCCTCAGTTTCCTGGATGAGGAATATCCACAAGATATATGGGTCAGAGTGTACACAGATGGGTCAGCACAGAATGCCGTGAGGAATGGAGTTGCAGGTGTATATATATATATAGAATATCCACACAAGCCTAGAGATACAATCAGAACACCAACAGGAAAATTCTGCAATAAATATGATGCAGAAATCCAGGCAATTAGTGTGGCAGCTAAAAAACTGCTGAACTCCAACTCTGACCTACAGCCTGTAGATGCAAGGTCAGTGCTTCAAGCTCTCCAGTCTTGAAAACTAACAGACTTGAAAAAACTACTTAGCGAATTGTCTTACCAGTATAGGGTAACCATGCAGTGGATACCCTCTCACTGTGGAATACCAGAAAATGAAAAAGCAGACCAACTGGCTAAGGAAGGTGCTGCCGAAGATCAACCAGATATACCAATCACCTACTATCAGAAAAAACAGATTATCAAGTCAATAACAAAGCCACAAACACCAATACAAGATGACTATCATATTATGAACAGACCAGAGCAAGTTATAATTCTACGTCTCAGAACAGGACACAACCGACTCCGCAGTCACATGTATACAAAGTTCAAGATTGGCAACACGGACATGTGTACATGTGGACAGGCAGCACAGAGTGCCAAACATATACTTCAAGAGTGTTCTGAGCATGAAACGCTGAGGCAGACATATTGGCCAGAGGAATCAATACTGGAATCAAAACTCTATGGGACACTGTATGAACTACAAAGGACAGTGAGTTTTATTAAGGAGACAGAATTACAGATATAGACATGTTTCAAGTGAACGAAAGAAGAAGAAGAAGTTGTGAGCAGGCATCTTTTAAAGAACATTGCCGTTCTGTCAAAAGTATAGGTCCTCCTCATTTGAGTAGCCGAGATGACACTCAAACACGCATAATGTTCTATCTATCTATATATTGTCTTATCCACAAACGCTCTGAGGCGTCGTATGGAATTGAAGTTTTCTGTCTTTGGTCATTTTGTTGCGTTTGTTCTGGGTAGGCCGTGGTTTTTAACAATCTCTCTGATTAAATCTTCCCATCATGTTCTTTGTCATCCTCTTGTATTGTGGCCGTTCTTTTTGCCTTTGCACGCATGGACGGCTAGTTGTGATTGTTCCATTCGCATAAGATGTCCGAACCACTTGATCTGCATAATGTTTGTTGTCTCAAAAACATAGTTATGTTTCTTCCATTGCCAATCTGTTGACCAATCTGCAGTTATGTCACACCTAGCATTTTCCGTAACCTAGGAGTCAACCACAAAAAGACAAAGGTGCAATGTTCACTGGCCTGCATCTCTCCGTCATCCATGGGGACCCATTGGTGCAAGACAAATGTAAGAAACTGGACAATGCATGTAGTGTCAAAGACCTCTTCACAGCTGACAGCTTGTCACCCTATTCCTTAACTTTCCTTAGTCGGCTCCTAAGGCTTTCCTGGAAAGAAGACAGTAACCACATTATTTTCAACCCGAACTAGAAATCGAGGCCATCTTTACCTACTAGGTGGCGAGTAAAAGACGTACTATACATTAAACAAGTCACAGACGTACTATAATCATACACGAGTCAAGGATAAACTATCATATACAAGTCACAGACAAACTATATGTCATACACAAGTCACAGACAAACAAGCCACAAACTATATATCATACATTGTTCACAAACGGACTATGTATTATACCAACCACAGACATGTTATAATTCAAACAAGAGTCACAGACGTGTTATATATATTAAACAAGAGTCACAGACATGTTATATATATATCAAACAAAAAGTCACAGACATGCTATATATCAAACCAAGGTCACAGACATGCTATATATCAAACCAAGGTCACAGACATGCTATATATATATATATATATATACACATATATATATATATATATCAAACAAGAGTCGCAGACATGCTATATATCAAATAAAAGTCACAGACATGCTATATATTCATAGTATTTTGAGAATATACTAGCTAAAAGTCTGTACCAAAATCGAATTTTCTTTGAGATGCGGTGTAATCGAATTCGGAAAACCTGTCGAGCTTGCGCTGCTAATAAAAACAAGTGCCAGCTGAATGGACCTTGTTCAAATCCCGTCTACTGCCTTCTAATATTTACTATATATCATACAAAAATCATAGAGGAGAAATGAACTCAACAGATTGGGCAGTGATCTAGAATGTAGTCATTTGTCCTATACATAAACATTGATATTAGATATATGATTTGCTGTGGAAATGAGACAAGTATAGGAAGCCACTAGCCGCAGATATTAGATATATGATTTGCTGTGGAAACGAGACAAGTATAGGAAGCCACTAGCCGCAGATATTCATATACATGTATTCACTAAATGTTAAGGCAAACATGTAATAAATGAAAGTATATTACTTGTAATTCTAGATTTTAAAATATACTATATATTTTAGTAAGTATATATATATATATATATATATATATATATATATATATATATATATATATATATATATATATATTTACGTAAGCACAATTGTTGTTACGTTTCACGCAGTTACCTGGTATTGATTGTCATATATATTTTAGACATACCAACTTGAGCTCCAGTTTAATTTCTCTGCTGCCAGTTTCTACCATTTTTTTTCGGACTGGTTTGACGGCTACAAAGTTGCCCTTATAAACACCAACCTCAGTAAACCTCTGCTCTTGGTCCGCTCCTGATGCTGGACTTGTGTTTCTGTAACACTGATATAAATACAGACGGTGAGATTTCATAGAAACTAAATGATATAAATAGACAATTTTGTGATATTTTAGAATCTGTGGCTCTCTCAATTACAACGTCCATATTGTCCATGCTTGAGGTAGTGGATGAGTGCAAGTGCTCATGGCTATAGAAGAAAGCTGTCGTTACAGCTTACCATAATACAAGAGAAAGGCGTTCAACAAATGTCGGAGAACACAAATTGTTCAACTCTCAACAAAGCGATGAAATATACACACTCAAGAATATTGAAGTATTTTCAGCGTTGCCAATGAGAAAGTCGTCGTCATATATAGTGAAGTCCTTCAAATTATTTAGACACCCTTTGCCCAGCATGGCTGTACATAGAGTTGAATCTAGAATGTTAGGGGAACAATGGCATCGTATTCTTTACACCAGTGTTGCTGTCCAAGCAAAGCTCCTCGCCGAAGATAGACGTCATCGACCAAAGTCTAAATCTATATTACCGCATCTATATTAAAGACTGACGTCCATGGGTGTTTTGGTCTGTAAAATCGAAAGGCACCGAAGATGATAGCACCCTATTGTTGAGAGTAAAAATACAGACTTTGCTTGTAGGACTGGAAGGCTAACGGAGGTATGCTAGGCAAGTGTATAGGAAATTCACAAGCTGAAAAGCAGACTCGAATCGTGTTTACTATTTGGTGGCGCAAAAGGAGAATAGAACTTTGTTTCCAAGAACGAAACACTATAATTCTATCACAGCAATACAGGAGAAGAGGAATACGTCTACAATAATATTGCCTTGCCTCTAAGAATAGGACATTTTCCGACAGAATAGGACTGTGCCTCTAATATAGGACTTTGTCTCTAAGAATAGGACATTTTCCGACAGAATAGGACTGTGTCTCTAATAATTTATAATAGGACTTTGTCTCTAGGACTTTGACTCTAAGAATCGGACGCCGTCTCTAAGAATTGGAATTTGTCTCTAATATTAGGACTGTCTCTATGAATAGGACATTCTCTAAGAAGGAAAAGTTGAATTTGTTCACGACAATACAAGAGAATAGGATTTTATCTCTAAGAATAGAACATTGTCTTTAAGAATAGAACATTGTCTTTAAGAATCGAACCTTGTCTCTAAGAATCGGATTGTTTGTATAAGTATTGGTGTTTGTCGCCAGAAATATGACTGCCTCTAAGAATAGAACTCTAAGAATAGTGCTTTCTCTAAGAAAAGAACTTTGTCTCTAAGAATAGAACTTTAAAAATAGTGCTTTCTCTAAGAATAGAACTATAAGAATATTTCTTTCTCTAAGAAAAGAACTTTGTCTCTAAGAATTACAAATTGTCGATAAGAACGAACCAATCTAATGTCTTGTATCATGACAATACAGGAAAATAGGTATCTAAGAATAGAACATTGTATCTAAAATTAGGACATTTTCTCTAAGAATAGCACTTTTCTCTAAGAATAGGACTATCTCTAAGTAAAGGACATTCTCTAAGAAGGAAGTATCTAGAACATCTAACTCTGTCACGACAATACAGGAGAATAGGATTTTGTCTCTAAAAAAAGTTGTCTCTAAAAATATAACCGTATCTAAGAATAGGACTTTGTCTTTAAGAATAGGACTATTTATGTACATATTCTATTTCAAGTGGTACACAGCGAGTCTCGCATCATCAATGTACCATATTCTATTTCAAGTGGTACACAGCGAGATCTCGCATCATCAATGTACCATATTCTATTTCAAGTGGTACACAGCGAGTCTCGCATCATCAATTTACAATAGGTGCTGAAGTCAGAGATGCCAGGCCGAGAGGCGCACCAGCAACCATGGTATGCAAACCGAAAAGTTGACATGTCTGCACGACAAAATTATAAAAATCGCCATGGTGCTCGCCCTGTGAAGTTCCCCCAGGCAGGAGCAGTGCCGGATTCTGAACCTCGACAGAATCCACCCCCAGCTACTGAGGTCCCTCTAGTCTACCTCGTAGCCAGGAGGCAGAAGAGGAAAGCGACTGGCCAACCAGACAGGATGAAAACCCCTCTGAATATTATGCACTGGAATGCAGAGGGAATTAGAAATAATACAACCGAACTAGAAAACACCTTGCACCAGAAAGAAATTAGTATTTTCTGCATACAGAAAACCCATCTCAACGAAAAAATAACATTCAAAATACGAGGGTACCAATGCTTTAGAGTAGACAGGAAATATCGGAGGAAAGGCGGCATACTAACTCTATTCAAGGATAACATCAACGCCATAGAAACGAAAACACAAGAGGAAGGTGATGAATACCAGATGATTCCAGATAAAAGACATCTCCCTTGAACTGGACATACTAATCTTCTACTGCCCAAATGACATCCCACTAAACATGACCAGTATTAACATCCGAAACAAACACTTTCTGGTAGTAGGAGACTTTAACAGCCACTCCCAAAGCTGGGGATATACCAATTTAGACGGAAGGGGAGAAGAGATAGAAAGTTGGCAAGATGAAAACAACCTAATCCTCCTGAACAATCCACAGGATCCACCAACTTTCTACTCAAGAAGATGGCAAAGCACCTCAACCCCAGACCTGGCATTCTGCACCTCAGAACTGGCTGGAATAATGGAAAGAACGATAGGCGAAAAACTTGGTGGCAGTGATCACCGTCCAGTTATCATCCAAGTGAACAAATGAATAATTACAAAGACCAACTAAGCCAAGATGGAACTACAAGAAAGCAAACTGGCACATATATAAACATAGAACAAACCTACTTACAAAAGACATAAAATTAACAGCAGAAACATCAACACTATTATCATGGAGTTTAATAAAGGAAAACTTCAGGCAGCTAAGGAGACAATACCAAGAGGAGTAAGGGAGAATTATGTACCATATTGGACCAATACACTTCAAAAACAACATGAACTGACTGAAGCACGTAATATGGCAGAGAAGCAACCATCACAACAGAATCACATCGCTCTACAAAAAACCAAAGGAAAGTTCACTAAATTAAAGATAGAAACACAGAGAAGAAGTTGGAGGGAAAAAACTCAAAAACTAAATTTTGAAAAGGAAGGGAGAAAGCTGTGGAAACTAACCAAGCAAATTAATGATGATAGCAATACCCAGCGACAAAACATTACGCTGGAAGATTCAGGTAAATTCCACTGTGGCAAACAAGCAGCAGACAAGCTTGCAGAATCTTACAGAAAAGAAAACACAATTGCCATCAATACATGTAGACAACGTAGCATTCGTCAAGAAATGAACAATGATAAGAACAACATAAACTGCCCAGATGTCATATCCAAATTAATAACAATAGAAGAATTAAAGGCATCTATAGGGAAACTAAAGGATAGAAAAGCTACAGGATCGGACGGTGTTACCAATGAAATGCTTAGGAACCTAGGACAGGCAGCAATGTACAAACTATTACAGATATACAACTATAGTTGGGAAACAGGCAATGTACCACAGTTGTGGAGAGAAGTGTTTATGTGTCCTATTATTAAAAAAGGCAAGGACAAACAGAAACCCGACAGGTATAGACCAATGAGTCTAACAAGTTGTGCCTGCAAGACAATGGAAAGGATGGCCAAGAGAAGACTAAAGTGGTACCTAGAATCGGAGAAGCTATTGGTGCCAGAACACGCTGGGTTTTAGAGAGTGTAACAGCACAGAAGACAAAATAACATTCCTGTCCCAGATCATAGAAGACGCATTTCAAGAAAAGAAAAAAGTTTTCACCCTATGGATAGATCTTCAAAAAGCTTTCCACAAGGTCTGGAAAGATGGACTGATAATAAAACTGCAAAGAAATAGAATAGGGGGCAACATGAGCAAGGCTCAGTATTGTCTCAAACTCTGTTACTTGTCTTCATAAATGATATAATTTGTGAATTGCCACAAGGTGTAAAAGCTGCAATGTACGCTGATGACTTGGTGGTGTGGTGTGTAGAAGAATATCTAAAGATCGCCAGCAAAAAAATACAAAAGGCAGCAGACAACAAAGCAGCATAGGCAGATAAATGGATGGTAAAGATAAATGCTGAAAAGTCTTCAACAACACTCTTCACACTCTCAAATAAGGACAAAGCAGGATAGATAAAACTCGGAAATGTACATATCCATACAGAAGACGAGCCAGTGTACTTGGGACTACGTTAGATAAGAGACTGACATGGAGGCCTCACATTGAGAAAATAGAAGCAAAGACAAGAAAGAAACTTGCCATCCTGAGGAAATTGGCTGGAACAAACTGGGGAGTCAATGAGGCAATTTTGAAGAAGGTATATACTGGTGTAATTAGACCAGTACTAGAATATGGATCAACAGCATGAACTTCGGCAGCCAACTCCCATCTACAAGCCCTGAACAAGGTACAAAATCAAGCACTTCGCTTTTTCACAGGTGCCTTGAAGACCTCTCCCATAAATGAAATGGAAAAAATTACAGACATCACCCCCTTACCATACAGGCGAAACACTAAGACCATGGTACATGCAGAAAAGTACAAGAGCATGCCAGCACATCCAATGAGGACCAGACACAGTGACCTAGCCAGTGGAAGACTGAAGAGGAGCAGTTTTATACACCGATCCAAAAAACTAAACAGAAAATATAAGGATGAACTACCAGAAATAACAAGAGAGATATCACCAACACTTTTTCCAGTTCCGTGGGAGCAATACCCAAATCTCACTATCAGAACCACCATAAACAACTACCACACTATGGTAGAACTGAATGATCTTCAAAAGAAAACAATAGTATGCAATATGATTGAAGATATGTACCAATAGAAGCATGGATACAAGTATATACCGACGGATCAGCAACCAGAGCAGTGAAAAATTGAGGTGCTGGCGTATACATAAAATAAAAAGAAAATGAATCCACATGTTCACCAACTGGAATATTCTGCTCCAACTACTCTGCATAAGTAAAGGCTTTAAACATTGCTGCAGAAATAATTAAAAATACAACATGCCAATGCCAGCAGGTGGTATTTCTTACTGATGCTATGTCTGTCCTACAAGCCCTTGATAGCGGTAAACTGTCAGATCTGAAGAAAGCCATGCGAGAAGTGAGCATCCAAAGAAGGGTAGTACTACAGTGGATACCATCCCACTGTGGCATACCAGGAAATGAAGAGGCAGACAGACTGGTAAAGGATGGAGCAACACAGGAACAAAAAGACCAAGAAATCACCTACCAAGAAAAGAAGACCCTCATCAAAGCCATCAGGGAAGTCGACCACCCAGAAGACTATTACCACTATCTTGACAGAGCAGAGCAGGTTATAATCTTCCGCCTCAGAACAGGACACAACAGATTAAACTGCCACTTAAATAGACTAAGATTGGTCCCATCACCACTGTGCCTTTGTGGGCAGGCAGCAAGACAGCTGAACATACCCTGCAAGACTGCAATACACTAAACCAGTTAAGGGAAGAACACTGGCCCACAGAGATGGATATCAACAGAAAGATTTGTGGGAGCACTGAGGAGCTTTCCAATACAGCAGCATTTATTAAGAAAACAGGACTTACTGTGTAGACATGTCAAACGCCGAACGAGAAGAAGATCAATGTACAATATTCTATTTCATGTGGTACAGAAACAATTCTCTGCGAACAGTGAACCATATTCTATTTCAAGTGATAAAAAGCAAAACTCGGCAATCAATATACAGTATTCTATATCAAGAAAACAATTAGAAGACATAATTGATGCATTTGAGATGTGGGTATATAGAATAATAGGGAGAACATCGTGGAAAGAGAAGAAACAAATAAAGAGTTGCTAAAAACACTTAATATGAAGAAAGAACTACTACAAGAAATAAAGCAAATCAGGCAAATAAAATATTTTTGACATTAAAAGACATGACACCTTATTGAATGCCTTACTTGAAGGTAAAATCAAAGGGAAGCGAGCAAGAGGTGGGCAGAGATACAATTGGGAGAGTAACATCACACGATGGACAGGTTACAGTCTAGCAGAGTGCACCACCAAGACAAGAGACAGGAGATGTTGGAGATCCGTTGCAGCCAACCTTCGTTGCGAAGACGGCACTTGATGATGATGATCAAGTGGTACATAGCAATTCTCGTCGATCAGTGTATTATATTCTAGTTCAAGTGGTACAGAGAGAGATTCAAATGATTAATGTACCATATTCTAGTTCAAGTGGTACAGAGAGAGAGAGATTAAAATGATCAATGTACCATATTCTAGTTCAAGTGGTACAGAGAGAGAGATTCAAATGATCAATGTACCATATTCTAGTTCAAGTGGTACAGAGAGAGACTCAAATGATCAATGTACCATATTCTAGTTCAAGTGGTACAGAGAGAGAGATTCAAATGATCAATGTACCATATTCTAGTTCAAGTGGTACAGAGAGAGATATTCAAATGATCAATGTACCATATTCTAGTTCAAGTGGTACAGAGAGAGAGATTCAAATGATGAATGTACCATATTCTAGTTCAAGTGGTACAGAGAGAGATTAAAATGATCAATGTACCATATTCTAGTTCAAGTGGTACAGAGAGAGATTCAAATGATCAATGTACCATATTCAATTACTGCAGCATATAGTAGTGCTCCTGGAACATTAAAAAGTAATGCAATTTTATGAAAAGTAGTTATTTCTGCGCAACGAAGGTTAACTACAAGCCACCTCTAACACTTGTCTGTATATATGCCTTGGTGTGGACCACGCTTGACTACATCCTATCTATCTCATGATGTTTTATAACAATTATGTATCTCACACTTGTCCTGTTCTGTGTGACCGCGTCGTATACAACACGCGTCTGTGACAGACAGGATACCGAGTTCGATCCCTGCCACACAGGCAACTGCATCCGGACCGTTGGAAAAGCAATAGCGAGCTATTGAACGTATTTATATTTTCTAGAAAATCACTACAACCAAAAAAATATGGATTAATGGCTACATACTAAATAGGATACGATACAATATTTGTATATTTCTACCTACCACCTTGCTCAACTCCACTTGACTCTTAATACCGCTTGCTCGCTTCCAATTATCTCTACCTACCACTTGCTCGCTTCCGTGTGACTCTAACTATCGCATGTTCGCCTACACTTGACTCCACCTTCAGGTGGGGAATTCAAGAGTGTGTCATGACTTTTAATGTTAACACAATATTGTATTCGTTTCATCTTTATTTCTTATAATAGTTATACATTCTCTTTATATCCGATGTGGTGTTAGAACCTCTGTTTTACCCCTCATTATAATTTAGTTCAGAAATATGTATAGGTGCCCCATGTATATAACGGTTTTTAATGGAGATTAAAAACCGTTAATGTTAATGTTAATGTTAACCGTTAATGTTAATGTTAATGGTTTTTAATGGAGATTAAAACCAACATGAAAAATTAATCAAATGTCTTCAAGAAATAGGCATAGATGGAAAGGTGTGAAAACAGCTATTCTCCATACATAGAAATAAGAAGAGGGGTAAGACAAGGATGCATTTTATTACCAAGCCTATTTAATATCTACACAGAGAATATCTTTAAAAATATAGAAGAAACACCAGGACTCAAGATCAATGGGAAAATAATAAACAACATTAGATATGCAGATGACACTGTTCTTTTAGCAGAAAGTGAACATGAACTACAAAGACTACTAGATCAAGTCAATAAATCAATTAATGAATATGGACTGGATATAAACATTCAAAAAACAAAAACCATGATAATCAGCAAAGACACAGAAGAACAGGAGATAAACATAAACATACAGGGAGAGAAACTACAACAAGTAAAACAGTATCAATATCTTGGACACATAGTCACAAATGATAGCAGATGTGAAACAGAAGTTAAAAGGAGAATAGGAATGGCTAAAAGTACCTTCAATGGCATGAGGAAATAATTAATATCTAAACAAATTACAAACAAGTTAAAAATGAGAATTATAAAATGCTACATCTATTCCATATTAATGTATGGCTCAGAAACATGGACACTAAATAAACAATTAGAAGACAAAATTGATGCCTTTGAGGTGTGGGTATATAGAAGAATAGGGAGAACATCATGGAAAGAGAAGAAAACAAATAAAGAGGTGCTAAAGACACTTAATATGAAGAAAGAACTACTAAGAGAAATAAAGATCAGGCAAATAAAATACTTTGGACACATTAAAAGACATGACACCTTACTGAAGACCTTACTTGAGGGTAAAGTCAAAGGGAAGCGAGCAAGAGGTAGGCAGAGATACACGTGGGAGAGTAACAGTACACGATGGACAGGTTACAGTCTAGCAGAGTGCACCACCAAGACAAGAGACAGGAGATGTTGGAGATACGTTTCAGCCAACCTTCGTTGCGGAGACGGCACTTGATGATGATGATGAATGGAGATAGTAATGACAGCGGTTGTGGATGAAGAACTAAAAGATTCTCTAAAACATACTTACCCCGTGGCTGCTGATCATAGATAGAGTAGAAATAGCACCGTCTGTCTGCAGATGGATATCTCTCATGTCAATTTTCCATATCAAGCTGGCTAGTTCCTGCTCGTATCGCCAGTTCCTGGTCATTGCAGAAACAAATGTCAACATAAAACGAACTTACATATATTTCTATTGCACATTCGTAATAATAATAATGATAATAAGAAATATAACCCGTCAGTGTCGCAAGGGTGCCACTCTAGAAACCTCAGTACAAAAAGCCATCCAAACACTTTTATCCTCAGCCATTCGGATAAACATAGAAAGAATTACGCCAATTCCATTCCTTGATGTTATCAATACAGGATTTTCTTTGGCCGCATCTTCTTCAAAAGTGACAGTGAAATAATTTTAAAAAGCGAGCCGTTTCTCGTTATATTTCCAAACCCACACGTTTACGTCGTTTCATCAATGGCACAAATGTTATTGTCAGGTTGTTCTTTTTATTCAGCGAATATATATGCCTGGTGTTCTATAAAACTCTCATTCTTATTAAACTACTGTAAAAATACTGTATATTCAGAATCCCGATCACTACTTTCCGTGTCTGCTATGACACACACACACATACACGCAGTACATTCACACATAATCTCAGTCTGATGTACATATATGTTACTCAAATATGACACCAGTCTGATACACCTGTACATATATTAGCTATGATAAATACACAATTTACCTGTATATTAGGCTAGCTATGAGATACAATGATTACCTGATGTACATATGCACAGGTCATTTACATATGATATCAGTATGATATACATACATACAGATACAACAATTACCTATACAAGGTTAGCTATGATTGATACAATAATTATCTGTATATCAGTCTATATCTATGATAGATACAACAATTACCTGTAAATTAGACTAGCTATGATAGATACAATAATTACCTGTATAATACGATGATAGATAAAATGATTACCTGAATATTTATATACTAGATACAGTGATTACTTGTATATTAATATGATAGATGCAATAATTACCTGTAAAATGATATGATGAATACAATGATTACCTATATATTACTATAATATATACAATAATTACCTGTATATTACTACTATAGATACAATAATTACCTGTATATTAGACTAACTATGATAGATAGCACTAGGAAAACACTTCCAAAGCAACCTCCCAAAATATAGGCCAAATTACCTGGAAACGAAAACATACCTAGGTTGACATGTCAAAAAAAAATTAATTTATAAGTCTCATATCTTATTGGTTGGAAAGTATGATCAAGGTTTTATGTAATGAAATGGAGATTATCGCCCATCTCTGTTGACGGGGCTCGAAAAAGGAACAAATAAGTGTAATACTGTACCTGTAATGCACATTGTCAGAAGCTACTAAGATTGTGGAGCTGAAGTTTGTTATCTTATTCCATAGAGGGCACATAGGTCATGCTGAAGTAGGATGTCTCAGACCGAAAGGCGCAAATATTACAGACAAGTTATAAACAATAAAACCGCATTCCGTTGTCCAGACAGATGATGACGATGTTCGTCCGTTGTAATCGAAATGACCAAAAACTCAAACAAAATAATAAAGTTAATTGTACGTTTTTGACTAACAAGTCCAATACGAGCACAAAAAAGTTATTCCACACAAAGTACACATGTAGAGGGTGTCTATGGAGCGTTGGAGATGTTTTGTCTTTTCTACTTGCCCGTTTCTGCATTGCAGTATTTTCCTTGGTCTCTTCCGACACTAGTGCTCTAGTTCTGAGACTGTAACGCCAAGCTGTTCTATCCTGAGCGAGGCTCAGTCGTATACAGTCGTCGAGCCTACGTCAATTTTAAGATGTTTCATTCAGGACTTAAGTGTGTCTTTGAAACGGTTTTTCTGTCCACCAGCTTTGCGTAGTCATATCTTTAGTACTCCACATAATATATTTGTTTTGGTAGACGCGAGTCCTCCATACGAGATGACCTGCCCAGCGCTTGCGCTTTCATAAGTAATGTGTTGATGCTTGTTGAGACTGCTTTTTCCAATATCTCGTAATCTGGTACTTTGTCCCACCAACGGATGTTTAGTAATTTACGTAGAGCAGCTAAGATGGAAGTGATATAGTTTTATTGCATATACTGTCCACGTTTCACAAGCGTATAGCAGGGTTGATATAACAGCGGCATGATATGCTTGAAGTTTGATGGTTGTTATTATACCTCTTCTATGCCGGAGTCGGATGTGTCAGACCGAAAGGCGCAGATATCGCAGCAATGCTGTAAACCATGACACAACGCATTTATTTTCAGGACTACATCCTGCTAATCTACAGGAGTTTGAGAACGAACGCATAAGAAGAAGAAGATAACTCTTCTGTCCCATACATTGTTGCATAATCAACCAAATACAGCACTAGCTTTTGTCAGTCTATTGTTAATTTTATACATAGATGTTGACATCCCGAGAGAGAGAGAGCCTCCAAGGTAAATCAAATTGTCAACTACCTGCTGTTTTTCCTCATTGAAGATAAAAGAAGTAGCAGTGTGTTGGCTATTTGGTGTTAATTGGTGACTTGCTTCTGTATTTTTGGTGTTAATAGTAAAACCAAAGTTGTTGCAGGCCTGTGAGAAACGATCTATGGTGCTTTGCATGTTTACAACAGAGTTATCATCCAATGCAGTCATCAGCGCAAAGTAATTCCCTAATAGTGCCAGATTTAGTTCTTGATTAACTTTTAGACGGCGTAGATTGAAAAGACCACCAGCTGTTCTATAATTGATCATTATACCAGTTGTGTCATTACTACGGTATGCATCCGTTAGCATGGCTGTAAATAACAACTAAACAGAAGAGCTGTGGAGAGCCATAAGCGCCTACGCCAGCCAGCATGGCAATTCATGATGATGAAATAGAGTAGGTGCCAGCACACATCCCCACTGTAACCATTTGTATCAGGGAGCGCAAGAGATACCCCTCCGTCTGAGAATGCACTAGTCATCATACCCCCCTCCGTCTGAGAATACACTAGTCATCATACCATCATGTAATTGTCGTATTACAGTGACGAGTTTTTTTTTTTTTTTTTTTTTTTTTGGGGGGGGGGGGGGGGCACCCGAACTTTGTTAGCACCTTCTACAGTCCTTCTCTGGTAACGGTATCGAATGCTTTAGTTAAATCTACAAATGTTGCTAAGAGTTCAATATATTGCTCTCGAGATTTTCCCCGAATTTGACGTGCAGCGAATATCATAACTGTACCACGACCTGCATAAAACCGTACTGACTATGAGAGTAGCTCGTTTACTAGTGAATGATTTTATCTTTTGAGTATAACACGAGCAAGAATTTTACCAGCTATAGACGAAAGTGATATCCCCCTGTGATTATCTTTGACCTCATTTATATCACTTCGGCCAACTTACCAGACATGTGAACACACAAGATGTGTCGTCCCTACTTGTTACATATCTTACTATAGGCTACTTTCTTGGACAGTGAAGATGCTATCCCATGTAGTCTCTTGAAAGCGCTGTGTTTTCCTTCTAACAAGGATGTTTAAAGTTCTTCTCACCAAAGCAGTCTGGGTGTCTATGTACCTTCACACCCAAATGTTCCTTAGCTTTGGCGTATAGCATTCCTTTAAATGAAGCCCGGATATCTTTAGATGTGGCATTAACTAGATCTAAGTCTCCCAAAGCTATGTCGAGATCCTTGGAGAGATTATTTTTTTAAATGTCGTGGTTACTCAACTGATCAATGTTTAGACGTTTTTCTATATTTTGTTCCTTTGGACGCCTTTTTCTTGCAATGGTGAAGTTTAATTTGGACACTATAAGCCGGTGATCAGTCCAGCATTCAGCTCCACACATTGCTTTTGTGACACGAACAACGTTGCTGTAATTTTTTCTAATTATAATACAGTCTATAAGATGCCACTTCTTGGAGCGTGGATGCATGCAAAAAGTCTTTTTGCGTCTAGGCGAAAAATAGTATTGTGATAGTGAGGTCGTGCAAAGAACATAGCTTTAAAAGAATGGGACCATTGCTGTTACATTTACCGTTTCCATGGGGTCAAAAAAGACCTTGCCATGCGTGGAAGTCTTTGCCAACTCGGGCGTTTAAATCACATAGAAGAATGAGTTTATCAGATCTAGGTGTATCAGATATAGCGGCATCCAACTCTTCACATATTTTATCCTTTTCCTCATCAGGGTGTGTCATTGTCGGCGCATATGCAGAAATTAATGTGGCAATGTTATCTTTGGTCACTTTCATTGGCAACGACATCAAGCGATTGTCATCGAGGCAGACTTGGGAGTTTCTGCACCAGAATTTGATTTTAAACAGACTACATCTTGTTCATCAGCAGGAATTTGAGAATGAACGCAAAAGACGAAGAAATGTGAATATAAAGAAAATATCGATTTTGTTATTTGATGTAAGAAATGTAGGAGCTTTTTTTTGTTGCTTTCATTGAGAGAATTCTACTCATACACAAGAACAATATGAGAAACAACTGAAGAAACGAATATCCTTTCTAGAAAATCGAATATGAAATATTTGACTTATTGTCCTTGTATCTGAGGGTTGGTTGTATCTGAGGGTTGGTTGTATCTGAGGGTTGGTTGTATCTGAGGGTTGGTTGTATCTGAGGGTTGGTTGTATCTGAGGGTTGGTTGATTAGTTAGACTTCTAAGTATCAGCATTGCATTCCGGACACGTCTCTAGGATCTCAGATCACCACATGAGTGTATACAGGATGTATACACTCCGAACACGTCCATAGGTACTTATATATCTACTTGAGTGTATTCATGATGTATACACTCCGAACACGTCACTAGGTACTTAGATCTCCATTTGAGAGTATCCACGTATGTATATATATATATATATATATATATATATATATATATTATATATATATATATATATATATATATATATATATATATATATATACATATATATATATATATATATATGATGACTGATAGTTTCAATTCTGTGTCGGTTGACAAACATTCTTCTAAGACTACAGTAGCGCTCATTTCTGACGCATGTCACGACTAGTGCCTTGATTCTGAACATCGAACAAATTCTGGAAATCGAATGTATTCTAGACATCGAAAAGAAATCATCCTCCTCAATTTAATTTCCACATGTTGTTTCTCATAAGGAACTCAAATTGTTCGCACGATACATTGCCCTACCTCTGGGAGGAGTGACACCGTAATCCAGCTGACCCGTTCTCTCATTGCTCTGCACATCCACCACATGACCAGGTACAAAATCTAATGCGACATTGTCAAACCTCGTCTTATCGCAACGTCTTCAAGCCAATGTTTTCGTCAACCCACTGTTTTGGAATTCAGCGCACGTGCATTTTCTGATCACGCTCATCGAGTCACTGAAGATACAGACAGCACTGGATCTCCATGTGTTCATCCAGTTCAAGGACTTGGTCAATTGACCTCTATGTAATCATACAGTTCAAGGACTTGGTCACTAAGGATGCAGACATCAATTGACCTCTATGTATTTATCCAGTTCAAGGACTTGGTAACTGCCATACTCTCCTCAGTCTTGCTGTTTGTGCCTACCATCACATAACAATGCACAACGTTTCTCTTTGATCGTCTTCCATATAGACTGAACTGTGAAGACGAGAGAACTACGCACGTGCCTAACAACCAAACCATCCGAACATATAATCATATTCTTTCCCTATAATTCTTAATTGTAGATTTAAAAAAAAATAATCGTAGAGGTAATGAAGAAACGAAATATTTCAATTTTAGGTCTTTCAAAATTTTGGATATAAACAACTGCACTTCTTCTTTCGTTCACTTGAAACATGTCTATATCTGTAATTCTGTCTACTGAATAAAACGCACTGTCTTTGTCGTCTTTCTTATGGTAGGTGATTGGTGTATCTGGTTGGTCTTCTGCATCACTTTCCTTAGCCAAATGGTCTGTTTTTTAAAATGTCCTGGTATTTCACAGCGAGAGGGCACATAGTTACATAGCTGCATAGTTACATAGCTACATAGTTACACTATACTGGCAAGACAGTTCATTAAGTAATTTTTATATGCTTGTTAGTTTTCCAGACTGAAGAGACCAGCTTCTAAATTATACACTATGCCGGATTTGACGCAGATACACGCGTTAAACATGGAGTTGGATTTATAATAGACCCAGTGACCTCAAAGGAATAGTGAATATCAAGTACATGTCGGAAAGGATAATAACAGTTGCTGTGACAGTGAACTGTGCACGTACAACCTACATTCAAGTGTACACACCATGTGAGGCTCGATACAATGTAGTTGAGTGTAAATAATTTTTTGACAACTTAAAGGGTACATTGAACACAGTAAAAAGGGAAGAAAATTGTTCTGTCATGGGAGACTTCAACGTCCACTTAGGACAGGTTATATACGGAAAAGAACGCTATCTAGGACCATTTAGTGATATAATTAACAGGAAAAACAAGAATGGATATAGACTTTTAGAAACATGCATTCATTACAATTTATTCGTTGCAAACATCTTCTTGAAACACCGAGAATCCAGGACCTACACATAGTACACATGGAACAACCTTAATTGCTAACGTCAAATAGACTTCATACTAGCAAATAGAAATAACAGACGAATTATAAGAGATGAAAGAGCAACACTGAATATGTGCGCCAACCACAAATTGGTGATAGCATGAAATAAAATAACAAGAAAGAGCAACATGTGACACAACAAACTAGCTAGAACAAACATGGAAACTGAACTAAAATATCTTCTGGATACTAGTATACCAGAACAATATAAACAAAGATTCCTAGAAGAATTTGAAAAGCTACCAATAACTATCAAGCCAATTGAAGAAGAATGGGAAATATTCAAGACAACCATAATGCAAATAGTGGGAGAAACTAGTGCATACATGAAATATAAAGGTAGGAAACCCAAAGTAGCACCACGGTGGAACAAGAAAGTAAAAATGCAACAAGAGAAAAGAAATACAAATTCAAGAAATGGGCTGCAAGCAAAGAACAAGAAGATTATATCGAGTACAGGACAACTATATCAATAACAAAGAAAATAATTATAGATAATAAAACTAAAGCGTGTCAAGAATATGGCGAATCAATAGCACAGGTTACCAGCAAGCACAAAAGAAATTCTACACGAAAATAGAATATGAGAAACAGGGAAAATAAATATGAACCAATGGAATTAATAAATGATGAATATGGAAAGACAATCAATGACCAGAAACGAATAATGGAGTAGTGGCAATAGTATCTTAATGAATTGATAAATCTAAAACATGGAGGAGAAAACAACATGCTAAACACTATAACGGAAGAGTTAGAACCAAACATATTGCTAGAAGTCATAGAAAATGTCATACAAACGGCTCCATCAAACAAAGCCGCAAGATAACATACAAGTCGAATTAATCAACGCACCGGAAGATGTAGGGACAAAAATGGTTATGGTTGCCTAGGCTGTAATATGGAACAGGCAAGAAACACCAGAAGACTGGAAAAAAGCTGCAATAATACTTATCTTGAAGACAATGGCAGCAAAAGCGATTGTACAAAGCACAGAGGTAGTATTTCACTTCTAGGTCACACTGGAACAATTTTAAACATAATTCTAGAAAGGAAATTACGAGCATTCATAGAACCACAACTTAGCAACACTCAAATGGGATTCCGTAAAAACAAAAGCTGTACAGATATCATTTTTACACTCATCGAATAGCAGGAAAAAGACAACTGAAAACCACAAAGAATTGTAAACCGCGTTTGTCGACCAGAAAAAGCTTTCGACAGAGTAGACAGACAACAACTTTGTAAAATACTATCACAATAGGACTTCCACGAAATGTAATAAACTTATGTAGAAGTATAAAAACATATTGCGTGCAGTAGTAGATATCCCAGGAATACCAGTGGGAGGACATAACATAAATAATTTGAGATATGCGGATGCCACTGCTCTGATTGGGGTGCAAAGGGAACGCATTGCTCTAAGCGGACACAGGGTTAGCAGATAACCAAGATCCCAAATGTACCTCCTCGCGGTGCACCCTGGAAACAGAAATACAGCAGCTTGAGCTGATTCTGGCCAAATCGTGTCCGAGAATGTGGAGGTAGCAGATGGAAAGAGATTTGACTGCTTAAGAGACAGACAATATCTCCGACACCAGCATCACCACATATAGCGACACTGTCGACATACAGTGAAGCTAGATTTGTCCAGTACGAACATTGGAGGGGCGGCCAATGTAAAATGCACGTAAAGGTAGATGCATGGCGAGAGACAAATAGATTTCATACTGAGTACAATGAAAAAAAATGAAAGGGCAGAACAGCGCCGGAGGGCAGCGCGAACTGCAAATAGACAGTGAAAAGTTTCTAGGAAAGGAGAACTACAACCTCCCTCAGCTCGAGACGAGCTTCTAAATACCTGTGCTCCTTACAGACAGAGACCCAGACCCAATCATTGGCGTTTGGAAAAGCAAGAAGACCTAACCCAACTCTAATGTCGAGCCTTCCTAAACCGGAAATATGCTCGCGAAGAGAAAGGGTTCCGTACCCGATGGACTTAGGCAAGAAAGGGACAACGATGGCAGTCCTGGCCCAACTCTAATGTCAAGTTTTCCTATAACGGAAATACACTTGCAGAGAAAAAGGTTTCCGTACCCGATGGGCTCAGGCACAAAAGTGACAACGATTTTAGCCCTGGCTCAACTCTGCTGTCAGGTTTTCCTATACCGGAAATACACTTGCAGAGAGAAAGGGTTCAGTACTTGATGGGCACAGGCGCTATTGGGACAAGGTCGCTAGCTCGAGAACGCCTTGCTCTCAAACGCGTGGTGTGAGACTCGAACTTGGACAAGGGGTATACGATGTCGGTGAATAACACCTCGGCTAAGAGGGCGAAAGAGCCAGGGTCAAACTCTTCTGTTGAGTTCTTCCCCTTAAGAAACCAGGCTCACGAATGAAAAACGGTGCAGTACCTGATGGGCATAGCCACAATACGTCCAATTACACGAGGCAAGTTCATAGACAGTGGAACACCTCGTGCGAGACAGACGAGAGCAAAAATCGTCTGGGTGAAGAGTCACCACATACAAGCGTGCCTGGAAACAGATATGGAGGCTGTCACAGGCTAGGGTAGCCCACCGAATTTTCAAGGCATGCCGAAACCGGATGTGCTAGGCATACAAGGTGCATAACGGTGGCACAACGTAATCACGCTCCCGGCGGAAATAACACGGATATCCGTGCTGGTTACAATGGAGCGAAAGCAAAACAAACAAACACACTGTTCTAATTACAAAACGTGATGAAGACCTTCAAAATTTAATAAAAGTAGTAGTCACAGAACGTAAAGAGAAAGGCCTCTTCCTAAATATCAAGAAAACAGAAGTAATGGTTATTTCAAAGACACAAAATAACACACCTTGCAAGATCATAGTGAATGATATAGTATTAAAACAGGTCCACCAATTGAAATATCTAGGTACAATGATTACAGCAGATGGAAGAAGTTCAACAGAAATAAGATGCAGAATAGGACAGGCAAAAACAACATTCAGAAAAATGAAAAATATACTGTGTAATAAGACCTTGTCATTAGAGGTGAGAAAGAGAGTTCTGCAGTGCTATATAACCCCTATACTAACATATGGGACAATAAACAAACTAGAAAGTGGGAGATTGGAGGCAACAGAGATGTGGTTCTACAGAAGAATGCTGAGAATACCATGGACTGCCAAAAAAACTAATGTAGAGGTGTTGAAAGAGTTAAATGCGAAACGGACCTTAATCAACAATATAAGAAAAAGGCAATCTTCTTTTTTTGGCCACTTCATGAGACAGGCAGGTTTAGAGAACATAATCTCAACAGGCAAGATTGAAGGCACCAGAGACAGAGGGCGACAACGTGAGAAAATATTAGACAGTTTGACAACCTGGCACGGCAAGAAAACAACCACGACTTTGATATATTATACTGTGGACAGAGAGCTGTGGAGAGCCATGACCGCCTACGTCACACGGCATGGCACCTGATGATGATGATGTAGATATAATTACATAGACAGTAAGAGTGCAGATAGAACCAGTGTTGGGCTTTGAGATAAATTCCACATACACTCTGGCGTTGAACAGGCAGAATTGAATAGATCTGACCTCTGTCCTATGCCCTAACTTCAGCGTTAAAGGAAAATAAATGAATGAACAAACTGGCGTGGGACAATGATGTGTTCTATCTCCATCGTTATTCATCACATGCATCGATTGCATATGTAAAATTGCCAACACTAATGAAGAAGACAATCTAAACAATAAAACAATAATTGCAACAACAAAATAACAACAACAACATATAAATAGACTTCACACAACATGTAAGGACTTTTAACAAAAAGATAATCACAGATAAAACTGAGGTAATGTCAATCACAAAAACGTGAAGAAACATTACTATTCTAGTCGATGATTAGCAACTTAAACAGGTGAAATAATTCACTTGACTTGGAAGAGTCGTATCATCGAATGGGAATAACATCAAAGAAATACAACATAGATGCAACATAGCATACCGGATCTTGGTGCAGATCTCATATTATCAAAAAAATACATATATGACCATGAACACCAAAACTGCACTATATAAACGTTCATCATACTATCACTATGCTACCAATGTCTAACGTGGACACTAACAACAGTATGCAAATGAAAACTTGTTACAGCAGAAACAACTTATCTACGTCGAATCCTAAATGTAACAATAAGAAAAAGAATCAGAAACGAAAACATCAGAAGACTAACAAACACAATGTCAATATTGGATTACATTAGAAGACAACAGATTAAGTGGTTTTCGCATGCTTCCAGACTACCATCAGTCAGTGCCTCTGAAAAAGCATTACCATGCAGACACGATGGATACAAATCCAGGGACAAGCCTTGCAAACGATGGATTACAGAAATAAAAGAGTCAACGGAAACATACATATATGAAGCACACAAAAAAGCCATCTCCAGAGAATTCTTCTACCCCTGACACTGCAAAGCATAAAGGTGTATATAACGACAAGAAGGAAAGATGTTTGTATATTGCAGAATTCCCTCTAAATATCACTTGTTATCATGTTTGTATGTTGTAGAATTTCTTCTAAATATCTCTGACTCTCTTATTTGTATGTTGTAGACTTCCATATAAATATAACATACACTCATTTTGTTATGTTGTTAAATGTCATCTAAATATCACAGACTATCACGTTTGAATGTTGTAGAACATTCCTTCCAAATATCACTAATTCTCATGTGTGTATATTGTAGAATTAATTCCAAATATCACTAATTCTCATGTTTGTATATTGTAGAATTAATTCTAAATATCACTAACTTTCTTCTTTTAAGTTGAACTGTTTGTAAATATAAAATGACTAACGCTTGTATGTTGCAGAATATTCCATCTTAATGTTACTTTCATGTTTTTATGTTGCAGAATTCCTTCTTAATGTTACCTTCATGTTTTTATGTTGCAGAATATTCCTTCTTAATGTTACTTTCATGTTTTTATGTTGCAGAATTCCTTCTTAATGTTACTTTCATGTTTTTATGTTGCAGAATATTCCTTATAAATGTTACTTTCATGTTTTTATGTTGCAGAATTCCTTCTTAATGTTACTTTCATGTTTTTATGTTGCAGAATATTTCTTCTTAATGTTACTTTCATGTTTTTATGTTGCAGAATATTCCTTCTTAATGTTACTTTCATGTTTTTATGTTGCAGAATTCCTTCTTATTGTTACTTTCATGTTTTTCTGTTGCAGAATATTCCTTCTTAATGTTACTTTCATGTTTTTATGTTGCAGAATATTCCTTCTTAATGTTACTTTCATGTTTTTATGTTGCAGAATTCCTTCTTAATGTTACTTTCATGTTTTTATGTTGCAGAATATTCCTTCTTAATGTTACTTTCATGTTTTTATGTTGCAGAATTCCTTCTTAATGTTACTTTCATGTTTTTATGTTGCAGAATATTCCTTCTTAATGTTACTTTCATGTTTTTATGTTGTAGAATATTTCTTCTTAATGTTACTTTCATGTTTTTATGTTGCAGAATATTCCTTCTTAATGTTACTTTCATGTTTTTATGTTGCAGAATTCCTTCTTAATGTTACTTTCATGTTTTTTAATGTTGCAGAATATTCCTTCTTAATGTTACTTTCATGTTTTTATGTTGCAGAATTCCTTCTTAATGTTACTTTCATGTTTTTATGTTGCAGAATATTCCTTCTTAATGTTACTTTCATGTTTTTATGTTGCAGAATATTCCTTCTTAATGTTACTTTCATGTTTTTATGTTGCAGAATTCCTTCTTAATGTTACTTTCATGTTTTTATGTTGCAGAATTCCTTCTTAATGTTACTTTCATGTTTTTATGTTGCAGAATATTTCTTCTTAATGTTACTTTCATGTTTTTATGTTGCAGAATTCCTTCTTAATGTTACTTTCATGTTTTTATGTTGCAGAATTCGTTCTTAATATTACTTTCATGTTTTTATGTTGTAGAATATTCCTTCTTAATGTTACTTTCATGTTTTTATGTTGCAGAATATTCCTTCTTAATGTTACTTTCATGTTTTTATGTTGCAGAATATTCCTTCTTAATGTTACTTTCATGTTTTTATGTTGCAGAATATTCCTTCTTAATGTTACTTTCATGTTTTTATGTTGCAGAATATTTCTTCTTAATGTTACTTTCATGTTTTTATGTTGCAGAATATTCCTTCTTAATGTTACTTTCATGTTTTTATGTTGCAGAATTCATTCTTAATGTTACTTTCATGTTTTTATGTTGCAGAATTCCTTCTTAATGTTACTTTCATGTTTTTATGTTGCAGAATATTCCTTCTTAATGTTACTTTCATGTTTTTATGTTGCAGAATATTCCTTCTTAATGTTACTTTCATGTTTTTATGTTGCAGAATATTTCTTCTTAATGTTACTTTCATGATTTTATGTTGCAGAATATTTCTTCTTAATGTTACTTTCATGTTCTTATGTTGCAGAATATCCCTTCTTAATGTTACTTTCATGTTTTTATGTTGCAAGAATATTCCTTCTTAATGTTACTTTCATGTTTTTATGTTGCAGAATATTCCTTCTTATTGTTACTTTCATGTTTTTATGTTGCAGAATATTCCTTCTTAATGTTACTTTCATGTTTTTATGTTGCAGAATATTCCTTCTTAATGTTACTTTCATGTTTTTATGTTGCAGAATTCCTTCTTAATGTTACTTTCATGTTTTTATGTTGCAGAATATTCCTTCTTAATGTTACTTTCATGTTTTTATGTTGCAGAATTCCTTCTTAATGTTACTTTCATGTTTTTATGTTGCAGAATATTCCTTCTTAATGTTACTTTCATGTTTTTATGTTGTAGAATATTTCTTCTTAATGTTACTTTCATGTTTTTATGTTGCAGAATATTCCTTCTTAATGTTACTTTCATGTTTTTATGTTGCAGAATTCCTTCTTAATGTTACTTTCATGTTTTTATGTTGCAGAATATTCCTTCTTAATGTTACTTTCATGTTTTTATGTTGCAGAATTCCTTCTTAATGTTACTTTCATGTTTTTATGTTGCAGAATATTCCTTCTTAATGTTACTTTCATGTTTTTATGTTGCAGAATATTCCTTCTTAATGTTACTTTCATGTTTTTATGTTGCAGAATATTCCTTCTTAATGTTACTTTCATGTTTTTATGTTGCAGAATTCATTCTTAATGTTACTTTCATGTTTTTATGTTGCAGAATATTTCTTCTTAATGTTACTTTCATGTTTTTATGTTGCAGAATTCCTTCTTAATGTTACTTTCATGTTTTTATGTTGCAGAATTCGTTCTTAATATTACTTTCATGTTTTTATGTTGTAGAATATTCCTTCTTAATGTTACTTTCATGTTTATATGTTGCAGAATATTCCTTCTTAATGTTACTTTCATGTTTTTATGTTGCAGAATATTCCTTCTTAATGTTACTTTCATGTTTTTATGTTGCAGAATATTCCTTCTTAATGTTACTTTCATGTTTTTATGTTGCAGAATATTTCTTCTTAATGTTACTTTCATGTTTTTATGTTGCAGAATATTCCTTCTTAATGTTACTTTCATGTTTTTATGTTGCAGAATTCATTCTTAATGTTACTTTCATGTTTTTATGTTGCAGAATTCCTTCTTAATGTTACTTTCATGTTTTTATGTTGCAGAATATTCCTTCTTAATGTTACTTTCATGTTTTTATGTTGCAGAATATCCCTTCTTAATGTTACTTTCATGTTTTTATGTTGCAGAATATTTCTTCTTAATGTTACTTTCATGATTTTATGTTGCAGAATATTTCTTCTTAATGTTACTTTCATGTTTTTATGTTGCAGAATATCCCTTCTTAATGTTACTTTCATGTTTTTATGTTGCAAGAATATTCCTTCTTAATGTTACTTTCATGTTTTTATGTTGCAGAATATTCCTTCTTAACGTTACTTTCATGTTTTTATGTTGCAGAATATTTCTTCTTAATGTTACTTTCATGTTTTTATGTTGCAGAATTCCTTTTTAATGTTACTTTCATGTTTTTATGTTGCAGAATTCCTCCTTAATGTTACTTTCATGTTTTTATGTTGCAGAATTCCTTTTTAATGTTACTTTCATGTTTTTATGTTGCAGAATTCCTTCTTAATGTTACTTTCATGTTTTTATGTTGCAGAATATTCCTTCTTAATGTTACTTTCATGTTTTTATGTTGCAGAATTCCTTCTTAATGTTACTTTCATGTTTTTATGTTGCAGAATATTCCTTCTTAATGTTACTTTCATGTTTTTATGTTGCAGAATATTCCTTCTTAATGTTACTTTCATGTTTTTATGTTGCAGAATATTCCTTCTTAATGTTACTTTCATGTTTTTATTTTGCAGTATTCCTTCTTAATGTTACTTTCATGTTTTTATGTTGCAGAATATTTCTTCTTAATGTTACTTTCATGTTTTTATGTTGCAGAATTCCTTCTTAATGTTACTTTCATGTTTTTATGTTGCAGAATATTTCTTCTTAACGTTACTTTCATGTTTTTATGTTGCAGAATTCCTTTTTAATGTTACTTTCATGTTTTTATGTTGCAGAATTCCTCCTTAATGTTACTTTCATGTTTTTATGTTGCAGAATTCCTTTTTAATGTTACTTTCATGTTTTTATGTTGCAGAATTCCTTCTTAATGTTACTTTCATGTTTTTATTTTGCAGAATATTTCTTCTTAATGTTACTTTCATATTTTTATGTTGCAGAATATTCCGTCTTAATGTTACTTTTATGTTTTATGTTGCACAATTCCTTCTTAATGTTACTTTCATGATTTTATGTTGCAGAATATTCCTTCTTAATAATACTTTCATGTTTTTATGTTGCAGAATATTTCTTCTTAATGTTACTTTCATGTTTTTATGTTGCAGAATTCCTTTTTAATGTTACTTTCATGTTTTTATGTTGCAGAATTCCTTCTTAATGTTACTTTCATGTTTTTATGTTGCAGAATTCATTTTTAATGTTACTTTCATGTTTTTATATTGCAGAATATCCCTTCTTAATGTTACTTTCATGTTTTTATGTTGCAGAATTCCTTCTTAATGTTACTTTCATGTTTTTATGTTGCAAGAATATTCCTTCTTAATGTTACTTTCATGTTTTTATGTTGCAGAATATTCCTTCTTAACATTACTTTCATGTTTTTATGTTGCAGAATATTTCTTCTTAATGTTACTTTCATGTTTTTATGTTCCAGAATTCCTTTTTAATGTTACTTTCATGTTTTTATGTTGCAGAATTCCTTCTTAATGTTACTTTCATGTTTTTATGTTGCAGAATTCCTTTTTAATGTTACTTTCATGTTTTTATGTTGCAGAATTCCTTCTTAATGTTACTTTCATGTTTTTATGTTGCAGAATATTTCTTCTTAATGTTACTTTCATATTTTTATGTTGCAGAATATTCCTTCTTAATGTTAGTTTTATGTTTTATGTTGCACAATTCCTTCTTAATGTTACTTTCATGATTTTATGTTGCAGAATATTCCTTCTTAATAATACTTTCATGTTTTTATGTTGCAGAATATTTCTTCTTAATGTTACTTTCATGTTTTTATGTTGCAGAATTCCTTTTTAATGTTACTTTCATGTTTTTATGTTTCAGAATTCCTTCTTAATGTTACTTTCATGTTTTTATGTTGCAGAATATTCCTTCTTAATGTTACTTTCATGTTTTTATGTTGCAGAATTCCTTCTTAATGTTACTTTCATGTTTTTATGTTGCAGAATATTCCTTCTTAATGTTACTTTCATGTTTTTATGTTGCAGAATATTCCTTCTTAATGTTACTTTCATGTTTTTATGTTGCAGAATATTCCTTCGTAATGTTACTTTCATGTTTTTATTTTGCAGTATTCTTTCTTAATGTTACTTTCATGTTTTTATGTTGCAGAATATTTCTTCTTAATGTTACTTTCATGTTTTTATGTTGCAGAATTCCTTCTTAATGTTACTTTCATGTTTTTATGTTGCAGAATATTCCTTCTTAATGTTATTTCATGTTTTTATGTTGCAGAATTCCTTCTTAATGTTACTTTCATGTTTTTATGTTGCAGAATATTCCTTCTTAATGTTACTTTCATGTTTTTATGTTGCAGAATATTCCTTCTTAATGTTACTTTCGTTTTTATTTTGCAGTTTTCCTTCTTAATGTTACTTTCATGTTTTTATGTTGCAAGAATATTCCTTCTTAATGTTACTTACATGTTTTTATGTTGCAGAATATTCCTTCTTAACGTTACTTTCATGTTTTTAATGTTGCAGAATCTTCCTTCTTAATGTAACTTTCATGTTTTTATGTTGCAGAATATTCCTTCTTAATGTTACTTTCATGTTTTTATGTTGCAGAATTCCTTCTTAATGTTACTTTCATGTTTTTATGTTGCAGAATATTCCTTCTTAATGTTACTTTCATGTTTTTATGTTGCAGAATTCCTTCTTAATGTTACTTTCATGTTTTTATGTTGCAGAATATTCCTTCTTAATGTTACTTTCATGTTTTTATGTTGCAGAATATTCCTTCTTAATGTTACTTTCATGTTTTTATCTTGCAGAATTCCTTCTTAATGTTACTTTCATATTTTTATGTTGCAGAATATTCCTTCTTAATGTTACTTTCATGTTTTTATGTTGCAGAATATTCCTTCTTAATGTTACTTTCATGTTTTTATTTTGCAGTATTCCTTCTTAATGTTACTTTCATGTTTTTATGTTGAAGAATATTTTTTCTTAATGTTACTTTCATGTTTGTATGTTGCAGAATTCCTTCTTAATGTTACTTTCATGTTTTTATGTTGCAGAATTTCTTCCATCTAAAATAAATCCCTCACATGTTTTTATGTTACAGAATTCCCTCTAAATAGCACTATAATCTTTGTATGTTGTAGAATCTCTCTTAATATCACTTGTAGAAACTACACCTGTTTGGTCAAATAAAGATGCACAACTGTTTAGAAAGACACATAATGGAGGGCAGAGTACTTGGGAGGAGGAGAAACGGCAGACCAAGAAGACGATGGATTGACGTTAAAGATAACATGAATACGTCGTTGGAAAATGCAAACCGCATCTCCCAATACAGAGAGTGGTTCTCATTGGGAAGACAACATCCTGGAGAGAATACGTCACATGACACATCGCTTGTAGACATGCTTGTATATTGTATAATTCCTTCTAAATATCATGTACTCTCATGTTTGAATGTATCAGAAATCCTTCTAAATATCATTCTCATGTTTTTAGGTTCTATAATTCTTTCTAAACATCATTTACTTAATGTTTGTATATTGTATAATTTCTTATAAATATAATGTACTCTCATGTTTGTATTTTTTATAGTTTCTCATAAATATCATTTAATTTCATGTTTGTATGTTGTATAATTCCTTCTAAATATCATTCTAATGTTTGTATGTTGTAGAGTTCCATCTAATTATTCTTTACTTTCATGTTTTTATATTGTAGAATTCCTTCTAAATATTATTTACGCCCATCTTTGTATGTTGTAAAATGCTGACTAAACAATATTTACTCTCATGTCTTTATGTGATAGAATTCCTCTTAATATCACTTATAGACATGCTTGTATATTGTAGAATTCATTCTCAATATTTCACTTACTCTCATATTTGTATTATTCCTTCTAAACATCATTTACTCTAATGTTTGTATATTGTATAATTTCTTATAAATATCATTTTCATGTTTGTATTTTGTAGAATTCAGTCTAAATATGCAATATATTTATAAAACACGTATTAATATTGAGTGTATCATATTGAGTGATCCCCGGACATTGTTCAAACTACCACATTCTAGAAAAATCTAGATTTACATAACAGCTACAAAACTTACTAGTTGGTACACGGCATTTGTCTCCACGGAATCCACAAACCGGTTCATCAACAGGAACATGATCGCCAAATATTTTAAAATTCATGATATAAATCTGCAGGAGAGAAACAAATGGCTCGCACAGACCAAAAAATGTGATCATTTTGAATATTGTCTTATAATAAACTTGCTAGCAAAGCAAATAGGAAATTATGTTTTCTGCTAACAGAAATTTGCTAGTAAAGCAATTAATTTATGTTTTCTTCTTACACACAATTACCAGAAATGAATTATCTTGTCTGCCCCCAGGTGAATGATAGTTGATCGTATTCACACTTGACGTTAAGCGTAGGGGTGGGAGCTTAAGCTGTCATTCCAAGGTTAGGTGTGTCGCCGTCGTTGCATTTAAGTCCATGTTTGTTCAAGGCTATATTGATGTTTTCTATCTACAGTTTACTTGATCTCCCTTAGGCCTTACGCACGGATATTCTTTTGTTATATGCTCTTATTTGTATTTGGTTTGGCTTCATTCTCGTAAGGTGACCGAACCATTTACTTCTAATTTCTAACCCTAATTTCTTCATTTATTATTTTATCTAGTTTGGTAACCATTGCAGCTTTTCTCAACAAGTTGTAATTCTACGTCCCAGAACAGGACACAACCGACTCCGCAGTCACATGTATACAAAGTTCAAGATTAACAACACGGCCATGTGTACATGCAGCACAAAGTGCCAAACATATACTTCAAGAGTGTTCCGAACATGAAACGCTGAGGCAGACATATTGGTCAGAGGAAAAAACACTCGAATCAAAACTCTATGGGACACTGTATGAACTACAAAAGACAAGTGAGTTTTATTCAGGTGACAGAATTACAGATATAGACATGTTTCAAATGAACGAAAGAAGAAGAAGGAAATGTAGTTTTGAACGAATAGTCATTTGTTAACAATGTCCGACTGATGTGTCGTTTACTTCAGTTTGCGAAGATTGAACAGTCCATTCTCAGTATAGAAGTGAACATATGGATTGCTTCGGAGATAGATAAACAATATTCCCAAAAGCGTCACATATTATAGCATAAAACAGCATGTGTAAAGCGCCAGAGTAGGGTTACATCGCTGTTTAATACCATTGGTCACTGGAAAAGTGTTTGAGTGTTCGCTATTAACTTGCATAATCTCTTTCATGCCGTCATGAAATTTTCCATCCTTAACAAGAAATGTATCCCATCATTCACGTCTGAACATGATCTTCCATAGGCATTTGAGTTGATGGCACCTTAGTTTTCGGTCCTGTCCACATGAACGTCCATAGGCATGTGGGTTGATTCATCATAGTATTCGGTCCAGTCCAAATATTTAGTGTATATGGCGATATTCTATTCACTGAACCTTGGCTGAAATTTACTGGCCAGTAAAAATCATTCACGGACATTGGTTACGGTTTTACATAAGCAACACTGAAATTATGGATTTAACGAAGCTTGTATTTAAGTGACGTATATGGCAGCACTGACTACAACGTTTTACCCAAGATACATCTCATTGGAAACATAATATATATTTTGACTGAGATACGCTCACAGCAAACATACTGAAATTGACCACAACTAACTATAATGACGGAGTTACAACTAAACGTAAACATCCGCTCATTGGAGGCTATTTTGATCAGTTTTTGACTAATCCAAATAACCTAACTGAACTACTCTTTGCTGACTATCATTTCCTGCACCAAGTTCAAGTGAAGAGCTGCAAGATTACATAACCCTACTCAACTCGATCACGACATGAAGATCAACATAGAAAAATATCATAAGTAATACATATAGCCAAATAATCCAATACAATCAACATAAAGACACATGATCAACTATTGAAACAAGTGTAGGAATTTAAATATCTTGGGAACATTTTTACAGAGGACGGAAGAATGGACAGAGAAATCGAGACAAAAAAATCATAAAGCCAGCTAATTAAATTCTGAACTTACGCCGATTGTGAAACAAATCTATCTTGCTGGAAACCAAAAGGCAAATAATTAATTAAATCTTCATATCAAAATTGTGTTATCAATGGCAGACACGGAAACTAACAAATGAACAAGAGTGAAAGCTCACTCCGTATGAAATGAGATGTTTAAGAAAACAGAACAAGAAGAGATCATATGAGAAATTAAGAGCTTACAAGAACATTTGGAAAGAAACATTTGTGGTGAAATATATTTTAAGACAAAGACTAAATGGTTCGAAAGCTGAGAAAAGAGTATGTATAGAACACTTCACAACACTTCTCTATTTCACAACTCTTCGAGAAAAGAGTACGTATAGCTTATAGAACACTCCACAACACCTCTCTATTTCACAACTCTTCGAGAGGCTAAGCAATGAAAATAACGAAGTAACCTCTCATAGTGATCTGAAATACGATACTAGCGTGGAATCATGTCCATAGGTTAAAAAGGCCACCAATGAGCGGATTTTTACGAGTTATACTAGGTTGTTTGTGCTCGCTTTCAAAAAAAAAGTTTCAATTATGTTCAAAGTGACACAATATCGACCATGTCATTATTTATCTATAGATTTTGATGATTTAAAATTTGACAACATAACTAATTACCACTTCCTGTCTGTTGATACGACTTCTCTGAAACTTGCCAGATGGTCTCAGTCCTTGACCAAATGAGTTATTCATTGGCTGCAAGGCCAAGACGGTATAATTTCCCTCCGCGTCGCCATTGTGATCTATGTACACCTCGTGTCCTTGAATACCTGTGATATTGAAGTGAATTGTTTATGTTTAGTACACATTCGATAATACCGAACATTATAACTAGTAACAACTGCAACGTGGCTACGATAACAAGTATTCTTAACAGTATTGCTAATTGGAAGGGTCGTGATGGTATTGACGGAATGCGGAAGATATCAAACGACATTTGAACCAGGTAGTTTCAGGTGACGCATTATTAGCTTTTCATCCACAATTAACATATTTTGCGAATTCTGTCAATAGTTATACTTAAAGAAATATTTGATTGTGGTACGACAACCAGCGATTGTATTCACAAGACTCTTGGACACTCTGAATATGGATTAGTACTTCGATACAGGCAACATACGTCGTCGTCATGTGACATATTCTTTTCAGAACGATGTCTTTGCAATTGATGTCCTGAACCCGACTATTCTGTGCCAATCTGTTTGCCTCCTCCAATGATATCTTCATACAGTCTTTGATGTCATCTGTCCATCTCCTTCTAGGTCTACCTCTTCTTCTTACTGCACTCTAATGTGTGTCTTTCGATGCCATTGTGTCTTTTTATATGATCAAATATTTCAGCTATCTTTCTAAAATTATATTCACCAGCCATCTATCTAGCCATCCTTCCTCTATAATCAGCATATTCTAAAACTCACTATTCCTTATATTTTCAGTGCAAGAAAGTTTCTTAATATTGCCCTATAACACTTCTTAATATTTTGACTTATCCAAATGTATACATAGTTGTCATTGTTGATATCCATTTTTCAAGAATGTTTACACAATATTATCCATTTAGCTTCATTATACAGTTTATTTGATGAATATTTCAAGGAACTACTAAACCTAAAAGAAGGAGATGAAGACACAACAATAAACATTACAGCAGCGAACATAGAACCAAATATGCAACTATCGGAAATAGAAAATGCAATAAACAAAGCACCAATAAACAGGGCAGCAGGCTCTGATAACTTATCCAACATACAAACATAACTTATCAAAGCAGCAGCAGAGAGCAGGAAAAAATGGCTAAACAGACATTTCAATATAATATGGAAGAAACAAGAATTACCAGAAGACTGGAGGAACGCGACAATCATTCCCATATGGAAGAAAAAAGGCAATAAGAGAGACTGCACAAAATACAGAGGGATATCTTTACTAAGCCACAAAGTAAAAAAAATTAACAAAATATTAGAGCAACGACTACGATCATACATTGAACCACAACTTCAAAACACCAAAATGGGCTTCCGTAAGAACAAAAGCTGTACGGATACTATCTTTACATTTAGACAGCTAACAGAAAGAGCATATATATATATATACATATATATATATATATATATATATATATATATATATATATATATATATATATATATATATATATATATATATATATATATATATATATATATATATATATATATCGTAGTCGTAGGCAGACAACAACTATGGAAAACACTATCAATATACGGAGAACCAGAACATTTAATCAACATATACAAAGGCATGTATACTAATAGCCAATGTGCATTAAGAAAAAAATGCAGGTGTGTCCAATAAGTTCCAAATTCAATCAGGAATTCGCCAGGGGTGTGTCCTATCCCCTCTACGTTTTATAACATATATCGACCACATCTGTAAGCTAACAAGTACCAACGAAGAAGATAACTTAAAGGCAAATTGAACGAACTAATCTTTGCAGACGACCAAATACTAATAGCGACATCAGAAGAACAATTGTAAGACCATATTAACAGACTCCACAGAACATGTCAAAAATTCAACATGAAGATCAATATTGAAAAGATTGAAATAATGGCAGTAGCAAAGAAAGAAAGAAATATCACTATCTCCAACGATGACAAACATCTTAAACAGGTAAATGAGTTAACTTAATTAGGAAGCATTATATCAAGTGGAGGGAAAACCAGTAAAGAGATACAAAATAGATGCAACAAAACATACCAGATCCTAGGACAGATGACACTTATCTTCAAAAAGAAAAATGTTAACATAGACACTAAAGTTGCATTATAAAAGACTATTTTATTCCATCACTATGCTACCAGTGCCAAACCTGGACAATGACAGCACAAGACAAAATAAAAATAGTGACAACAGAAATGACATGTCTACGAAGAATACTCGGAGTGTCATAAGAGATAGAATTCGAAACAATTACATCAGACAGATTGCCAAAACAATACCAGTATTGATACACGTCAAAAGACAACAGATCTAGTGGTTTTACACGCTTCCAGACTACCGACAGATAGCATGCCACAAATGGCCATGACACATAGACATCACGGTTATAAAGCCAGAGGCAGACCATGTAAAAGATGGATCACAGAAATCAAAGAAGCCACAGGAACAAGCTTACATACAGCGCACAAGAAGGCCATCTCCAGAGAACTGTTCCACCCCTGACGCCGCAAGGCAAACAAGGGCCACAGCGTATAGATAGATATATTTGATTAATTTATATCAATAAATGTTAAAGTTATGGACATTTTTCTGAATGACATCAGAAGCAATACAAATATGAAAATATGTACTACCATGATTAATTGCACGTGCTGGCCCTGTAGAACAAGACATAATGAAACAATGGCGTAGTACCGAATACATTTGTTAAGTTGTTAAGCGGAGGAAGCAAAGATGGAGCAGCATAGCAGTGGGGAAGAGGCTATACGGAGAAGTGAGGAGGGAAAGGTGCATAGAAGTAGGTGCGGAGTAAAAATAGATAAGGTGTGGTAGCCAGTAAAATACGATAAATAAGGATAAACATACCCACTCTCATAGCTTATTTCTATATAAATAAGCCGCGACTCCCTTTCCTTCTCTCAACTTCTACGCCTCCGTCGCCTTTGCCAGGAGGACTCTGACTTTCTTCAGCATATCATGATATGCTTTACTTCTTTCGTCGGCGAGCTTATCCGGAAGATATCCTTCTCTCTTCTCTGGGTCGATGCTTTTTCACGCACCCCTCAGCTTCCTTCCATTCATCCTAAACTGATCCTTATTTTCCACCTTGACAATATTCCTGCTCTTAAGATTCTCCTCCGGGACTTCTCTATCTTCTCATCTGCCCCCCCCCCCCCTTACCAAAGATGCGTTTCCAGAACCACCTCTTGTGGCTTTCCGTCGAGACAAGAGCCTACGGACACTCTGGTTCACTCGCACCTCCGGCCAACGGGACCTACTACCTGCCCCTCCCCGTGCCTTACGGTCCCGTTTGTCTTCTGTACCTCCGCTATCCGGTTCCCCTAGTCGGTATTCCATATCCACCACTCGTTGTCCTGTGTCTCCCGCAACGTCCTGTACGCTATTACGGGCAACGACCCCATCAGGTTGCAACATACGGTTGGTCTCACTCAGCTACGAACATCGTTTCATCTGACATGTTCCTCCACACGGTACATGACCCGGACTAAGGAATTGTGTATCGTTGGCTCGAAGTTCTGTCCGTTGATCGTTGTTCTTATATATGATCTAGTGTACAGTGCGGGCAATACCCACACAGATGTTGCGATGTGCGGCTAGCTCACCCTTTTATCATCTTCGGTTTATGCGACCAGTCTCGTTTTCCAACACCTGGCCTACAAGGTACTTGTCGATGCGGTGGTGACCTTAGTCCATCTTCCGTCGCATTATATCGGGACTTCTGCTACACCGACCTCCACGTACAAAGACATTGTGGACAGACGACCTTTACTTCTTCAACTACGACTCTCCACTACTTCACATGCTTTAGTTTCTGGTCTGCCTCCATCTGCCATGACCTCCTTTTGCGTGCCCTTTTCTCCGGGACCATCTTCCTACGTCCCGCTATATCAGCCAGATACTGTCGTACGACGTGCCTCCCCGTGATAGCCCCTCCCCCTTCTGATGTGTCCTCCGTGTTTCCTTTGGGCTCTCTCCCACTTCCATATTCCTTCCTTGCGTGACGGATCTCCGTCCCGGGGCCCACTTTCCATCCCTTTCTTTTCTTCTTCTTCTCCTCTGTATTTCTCTTATTCTCTGTTACCTGTCTCTATGGTCATTTGGGTCGTCGATTTTGCTCTACGCCATGGCCTCTCCTTTTGGCTCGTCTGACGACGTACTTTACTATTGTATAATCTTTATTGTTATTCCTTACCTGATTCCCGGCAGCTGTCATAATTATTTTCTGACCTGCGGGTTTTCGTTGCATCATTGCCTCCTTTATTGGGCCAATTGGCAATGTCTGTTTTCTTTCATCTGGCCCGACCGCCTCACTGGTCATCAAATTTGCTGTCTAATGGTTTATATATATATATATATATTTTTACAGATTTAGGATAATTTTAGTGTGCCGAATCCAAAAATAACATTGGTTTTGCTCAATCTGGTCAGATTTTTTATCTAGCACCACATGACATTTTTTTAACTGTGGGTCATATTCCATGTCAAATCAATCAGTTAAAACGATAATTGATTTCCCCACATTTGATCAAAAGTAATCTTTTTCCTATTTAAAAGGACAAATGATATAGAAAGCAAGTATTTTATTGTCACATGTATATATATTTTCACGCAATATGTTGCAAAATTTCTTAATCTATCTTGGAATATACAAATTATGAAGATTTCACATGTTTAAACTGCGGTGAATACAACCCTCGTTCCTAATAGGAATACAGTCAAAAGGTCACTATGCAAGCTTACCATGGGTATTTTGGTATAAAACTTGGTGTATGAAGCTTGGAGTGCAACATTATGAACCCAGAGATTGGAAACTGTTCATTGACAGCTACAAGAGGTCACTAAAATGTGTTCTGCTTCACAATGGCAATCAGTTTGCTTCTGTACCCCTTGCTCACTTGACTACACTGAAGGAGAAGTATGAAGCAGTGAAGTATGTGCTGGATACAGTTTCTTATTATCAGCACAAGTGGTATATTTGTGTTGACTTGAAGATAGTGAATTCCCTATTGGGACAACAGTCTGGCTTTACAAAGTACCCCTGCTTTCTGTGCATGTGGGATAGTAGGGACAGGTCTCAGCACTATACCAAGGAGGACTTGCCTGCACGAGAAGAATTGGTGCGGTTAGATCAAAGAACATCGTCAACAATCCTCTGGTAGACAGAAACAAGATACTATTCCCACCGCTGCATATCAAGCTTCGTTTGATTAAACAGTTCACCAAAGTCCTGGACAAGGATGGTGGCTTCTTCACTTACTTGCGCCGCGTTTTTCCAGGATTAACCATAGAGAGGTTGAAAAGTGGAATTTTTGATGGTTCTCAAGTTCGACAGCTCATCAGAGATCCTAAGTTTGAAAAATCAATGAACAAATTGGAATTGGAAGCATAGAAGGCCTTTGTGTTGTTTGTGAAGAATTTTTTGACAACACCAAAGCCAGTAACTATGAAGAAGTTATCAACAATATGCTGACTACTTTCAAAAACCTTGGATGCAACATGATTATAAAAGTGCATTATTTATTCTCACATATGGATCGGTTTCCCGAGAATCTTGGATCAATGAGTGACGAGCAGGGAGAGAGGTTCCATCAGGACATAAAAGAAATGGAGACCAGGTATCAAGGACATTGGAATGCTGTAATGATGGCTGATTACTACTGGACTCTGAAGAGAGACATCCCTGCTGCTGAATACTCGAGAAAATCGAAAAAATTGAAGTTTATGACTTGAATTTTGCTCAGCGATGACATAATTTACATGTCCTTACCTTTTTCAATGTCTTTTCATTTATATAATTCCATGTTTGTAACATTTAATAAATACATTTTGTTAAATAATTTTTGTGTGAGAAATAGAACACATAAATAAACTACTAATATCACCAAAATGTACGAGTTATTATCGTTATTATCGAGTTACTCGTAGTTATGAATAGAAAAGAACTGTGAGAGAGTATAATTTTTTTTAATCAGTTTAGAAAAAAAACCTGACCTGATTGAGAAAAATGGATGTAATTTTTGGCTTCAGTGGCACAAAATGCTCCTAATTCAGTTAAAAAAAATATAGACACCTGTCAACTTCATTTGTGTGTGTAATCCAATGTTATTATATAATATATCTGGTTGAAAGTCGTATGATCTGGGCTTCTCCACGTTGTCAATCGTCTAGGGTGTTGTTTAAACCATGTGTTTCCAATGATTATATTATGCATTCTTACCCATTCTAGTAACTTGTTGCCTCTCTAATTTCTTTCACCTAATCCATATTCACCAGTTACATCTGTTTTTTGTCCTTTTCCGATTTTTACATTAAAGTCTCCGATGACAAGATCAAATTCATGTGATTTTGTGTGTTTCATCGCATTTTCTAAATCATCATAAAATAATTGCATATCTTCTTCAGAGCTGTTTGATGGAGCATATACTTGTATTATATATATATATTTGTTTTCTGTCATTTTTACTATTAGTATTCTATCTGATATGCCTAAATAGCCTGTAATTATTTTTGCTGTTTCTTCGTCAAGCATTAATCCTACTCCTTTTTCGTGTTTATCTTCTCCTGCATATATGCATGTGTGTTTATCTGTTCTTATCTTTCTGGTCTCTGTTCATCTAACTTCATTCATTCCCAGTATATTAATATTACTATCATTTCATTCTCTTCATCTCGTTTTTGACATTCTCTAACTTTTCTGTCTGGAATAGGGTTCTTACGTTCCATGTTGCTTTATTTATGTTGTTACTTTTCATTCTGGATTATACATGTAGAAATATACATGCAGAAATATGATTTTCTTTGGGAAGTATGACAGTGGTTTACCATTGCCTTCTGTCGGTTTGTGTATGGACTCTCCGTTAGCCTTTGAACTTATGGGTCCTAACTGCAAGGCAGCAATGGGTTTAAGAAGTGGTGACACTGAACATGTTTACATTATGGAAAACAGGATCCTGTTGATTCTCCGATAAACTTAACGAATGATACAAATCAAATCCATATCCTCGAAAAGTATACAGAAAACAATATCTCCAACAAATGAAACACATCAATTGATATCACGTTATAAATGGTAACAGATGAAAAACATCAATTGATATCACGTTATAAGTCGTAACAGATAAAATGAGCCTATGTATCCATGACTTTAGAAAATACAAAACTGCGCATCGACCGACTATGAATACGTGCGCCATCTTGACCGTAAAAAGTCTAGTCTGCACGTATTAATGCCTACACATTCATTCTATCTGTAATAATGCCTACACATTCATTCTATCTGTAATAATGCCTACACATTAATTATTTCTGGAATAATGTTTGCACATTGTGTCTGTAATAATTTCTCTTTATCATCAGGTGCCATACCGGCTGGCGTTGGTGGCCATCGCTCTCCACCTCCAGTATTATGTATCAGGATCGGTGTTTTTTTCTGGCCGTACCAGGTTGTTAATTGTCTAATATTTTCTCACGTTTTTGCACCATGTCTATGTTGCCTTCAATCTTGCCTGTTGTGTCTATGTTTTCCAAACCTCCTTGTCTCATAAAGTGGTAAAACAAGTGAAGATTGTCTTTTTCTTATATTGAAGATTAAACTCCGCGTCTCACTTTCCTGTTTTTTTTAAATTGATAAAGACTCGCATGCACATGTTAGTATAGGGGTTAGTATAGGGGTTCGTATAGGGGTTAGTATAGGGGTTAGTATAGGGGTTCGTATAGGGGTAATATAGCACTGCAGAACTTTCTTCCTCGCTATAAATATGAATCTCATTAAGTCATCGCGTATGTGTCCGCTATTATACACTTCATTCAGCAATTTGGTAATTATTTCTACTTCAAAGTCCCTAAAGCTACTAATTCATCTAATGTGATATTGTCTGTTCCTGGGGCGTTGCCATATTTCAAGTGCCTTAGGGCCTTTCCCAGTTCAGCTGCGAATATTGATTGTTCCTAGCCATTATCTTGTATATTTATCTTGGGTCCGGTCTGCTGTCATCATAAAATTCTTTGATATATTCTGACCATCTCTGTACTTTATGATCTTTTCCCACTAATACCTGTCCTGTTTTAGATTTTAGACACCCTGTAACTGTTTTCATTCTTTTTCCTTTTATCACATCCGTTTGCTCATATAGTAATGTTGTGTCTTAATTGTAATGTGATTCAATTTCTATGCACTTCTTGTTCGGCCAGCATTCTCTTGCTACTTTTAATTTCTGTGTTATCTTATGTATTTTCTGACATTCCTCTCTCTACCTGTAATCATATTTATAAATTATTTTTTTTCTCTCTTAATTATGTCTCCAAATTAATTATATCTGTAATAATGTCTACACATGAACTTATTTGTAATTAAGTCTGCTCAATATTTCTGTTTTACCTTGTATCTACAATTTGAACTGTTTTATCTGCAATCATGTCTACACTGATAATTTCTATAATTGTGTCAATATTTTGTTTATTAATGTATATATTTCTATATATATATATATAATATATATATATATATATATATATATATATATATAATATATATATATATATATATATATATATATATATATATATATATATTTTGAGGATATACGACAAGTATATAATCATACCAAAAACACATCGTACTTATGATCATATCTAGAAACACACACAATCTGGTTTATGATTTAATCTTAAAGAATACACACACACACACACACACACACACACACACACACGCATACAATATGGTTTATGATTATATCTTAGAGAACACACACAATCTGATTTATGATTACATCTTAGAGAACACACACAATCTGGTTTATGATTATATCTTGGAGAACAAAAAAAAAAACAACACACACACACACAAGCACGCACACAATTTGGTTTATGATTATATTTCAAAGAACACACACATACACAATCTGGTTTACAATCATATATTAAAAACACACACACATACAATCTGGTTTATGATTATATCTTAATGAACACACACACAATCTGATTTATGATTATATTCTAAAGAACACACACACATTCAATCTGGTTTATGATTATATCTTAAAAAACACACACACAAAATCAGGTTTATCATTATATCTTAAAGAACACACACACACAATCTGATTTATGATTATATTCTAAAGAACACACTCACACACAATCATCTGATTTATGATTATATTTTAAAGAACACACTCACACACAATCTGGTTTATGATTATATCTTGAACACACACACACATACTGGTTTATGATTATATATTGAAGAACACACACACACACACACACATACACACAATCTGGTTTATGATTATATCTTGAAGAACACACACACACATACACACAATCTGGTTTACGATTATATCTTGAAGAACACACACACATAATCTGGTTTATGATTATATCGTAAAGAACACACACACACAATATGGTTTATGATTATATCTTGAAGAACACACACATACAATCTGGTTTATGATTATATCGTAAAGAACACACACATAATCTGGTTTATGATTATATCCTAAAGAACACACATACAATCTGGTTTATGATTATATCTCAAAAACACACACACGCATATACACAATCTGGTGTATGATAATATCTCAAAAACACACACACGCACACACACAATCTGGTTTATGATTATATCTGAAAGAACACACACACACATTCTGGTTTATGATTATATCTGAAAAAACAAACACACGCACACACACAATCTGGTTTATGATTAAATCGTAAAGAACACACACACACACGCACACACTCATACAATCTGGTTTATGTTTATATTTTAAAGAACACACACACATACAAAATGGTTTATGATTATATCCTGAAGAACACACACACAATATGGTTTATGACTATATGTTAGAGAACACACACGCACACACATACAATCTGGTTTATGATTATATCTTGAAGAATACACACACAATCTGGTTTATGATTATATCTTAAAGAACGCACACACACACACAATCCGTTTTATGTATATATCTGAAAGAAGTTTGGTTTATCATTGCACAAAGAAAGGAAAGTGTTAACTTACTTTGAAATGTCCTGTCTGTAATCTTTAGGAAAACCTTTTCCCCTTGTCTTGCAGTTCCTCCATCAATGATAACTTCGTGAAGTGCTCGTGCATAAATTAGCACTGAATCGTAAAGGTAAGTAGCAAACACAGGAACCTGTGACATTTTGTTAAGCATTCAGTGTATACATACAAGTACCTGTGACAGTTTGCTAGGAATAACACAAACTCTACTACTGACACTGTATTAATATATTGTACATATTCTCAAAACTTGGCATTTAAATAATGCATTTGTAGTTGCTCTTGTTTTCTATATATGTGTCTTTGAACCTATTCACATCAACACTTTATTTCTAAATTTAAGCACACGCCACTATCACACTCCTATATCCAATAGTACTTACTTAGAACACAGGTTTTTGATGATTCAATTGAACACAACAGACGTACTATCACTAAGACTAAGGTGTTATGAGGTGTAAACAAGAGAACATACACATTTCAATACACAATACTATAACAGCGACTGAGCTTGGAAGTGTATATAATGGGTTTAAAATGATAAAAAATAACAGAGCAGATAGTGATAGCATCAAGATAGAAAGAGACCATGGTGCGATACGCCTCTGGATGGTGGTCGAAATCAAATAATAGTACATTAGGTTCATACGATATAGCAAGCGGATGGATCTAGGTCAAGGAAATAGAGGTCATTAAAATTTAGAATAATAAGATGAGCCGACGCAATCAACATTGCGGATACTCGTGAAATGCATGCACATGTCGCTAGAGGAAGCGGGACAATTTGAAAGAGACAGCGTGGATTTCATGAGATTCATTAGGAAGACTACGTTCTGGATAGAATATGTCACATGACACAGACAACGAGATATTTACGTCAACTTTGATGCCTAGCTTGTCACTGAATGGTAACTGCGGTAAGTTGATTGGTGGCTTGTACAGGTAGTCGATCACTGCATGTTCCCATTGTGAATAGTTTGGATTGGTGATTGGCATCCCAACCAACACTAAAACTCCCCTGTAAAGAGCAATAGACTTGTTTTTTCGGTCTTCAGTAAATTCATTTTCTGTAGAAAAAAATATTTGAAGAGAGAAAGATATAGATAGAGGTAGCTTAACATTGAAGTGTAGTGATAGCTGAATAAAATTTAGATGATAGCTTAATACTGACATTTATATAGTGGTATGACTGAAATTTATTATCAGGACATGCGCATTTCCAGTGGCAATATATGGCTGTGATGCATGGACATTAAATAAAAAAGTAGCAAAGAGAATCGCTGTTTTTGAAATGAGATGCCACAGAAGAATTTTACGTATATCATGGCCAGCTAAAAAGACAGATCAAGAAGTGTTAATGTCAATAAACGTCGAAGATGGCTGGTTCCTTAACAACAACATAACAAGAAACCTGATTTTTTAAAATCTATATAGAGAGACATAATGGTATGAACATATTAATGTAAAGGCAAAGTTAAAGTTATAGGGGAAGAGGGCACCCAAGACGACGATGGTGCGGTGATATTCAGATTGTTTAAACTAGCTGCGGCAGGTAATCCCGCCCAGTATTGCGGAGTGATACGAGAATCAAAAGGAAGACCATTTTCTGGAACAAATATGTCACATGATGATGAGATAGTGGTAGATTAATACTGAAATGTAGATATAAATAACATAATACAGATATGTAGATAGAGGAAGCTGAATACTGAAATATAGAGGATATCTTAATACAGAAATGTAGATATTGTAGCTTAATACTGAAATATAGATAGATATAGCTTAATATTTAAAAATAGAGCTGAAATGTAGATAGAGGAAGCTTAATACTGAAATGTAGTTGGAGATAGCTTAATACTGAAATATAGATATGTTAATACTGAAATATAGATATGTTAATACTGAAATGTAGATATGTTAATACTGAAATGTATATATGTTAATACTGAAATGTATATATGTTAATACTGAAATGTAGTTGGAGATAGCTTAATACTGAAATGTAGATATGTTAATACATTCACTCTTGTGTGTACGAGAGACATGTATATGAGCAATGCAATTCTTCCTTGAGTATCCAACTAAGGAACATAGATTACAGTTGTACCGAGAAAGAGTATATCTGGAAATCAGAGCTCATAAAGGGCACCCACTGTATATTGAAACACAGAGTGTGAAGGCTGGTAGACTAAAGAAAGGAAAGTCATGGTTGGTGCAAGATGAGGAAGTTATACAAAGTGTGTACTCACTGGAGGATGTGTCACGTGGTGCGGATTGGATAAATGTTCCCGTAGATTGCCATAACGCCTTTCATGTAGTGATGAATCACGATAGAGAAAGTAGGAAGAGGTACTTTATTGCTGTTGAATCTGAGGTGCAGGTAAACATTTCAAGGATGGTGACATGGTTATATACATTGATGACTTGGTGTTAAGACTTGTGCATAGTTTGTGGGGCCTTCACAGCGAATTTTGTAAGGAAACGTATTAGAGAGAGAGAGAGAGAGTGTAGTTTTTACTGTAACTGTACGGAGCATGACAATGGACATTATGGTATAGTGAACAGGGCCTTAAACTGGATGGGCATACAGAGCAAAACTCTTGTCTGCATTTCCAGCGACACAATGAGCATGATTAAGAAAATGCAATCGGTATGTATTCGTGAACAGTGGCATGATGCTGTGGAGATAACAGTTGGAGCGGGCTGTTTACGTGAACAGTGGTAAAATGCTGTGGAGATAACAAAATGTTAGGATATCATATTTAATTGTGTGCCTTTTCCTTATTCAAGGCAATGAGAGAGCAGATAGATTGGCAAGTTATGCCACAGCACCGAATGGAAGGGGCAATGAATAGCACTGACAAATTGCAACTCTTTGAGAGAAACTGCATGATCAGACCAGACGAAATAAACGAAGATGGTGATTCCTTTTCCATATCCAGAAACCAAGATCTTGCTTTAAAATGTGGCGCAGTAAGAAATAAACATTATGTTTCATGGTCGGCATAGAATGTGAATTTTTAACAACAGAGAACCATAACTGTCGTATTAATGCACATATATACTTAGGGCGATATCGGAGCAGCTATGGATATGTCCTGGGTGAGTGATGATGATCTCTCTACTAACTATGGGATTCTGATGTATCTGAGATTAATACTTACGGGGAAACATTAACTCTGTGCTCATTGCATCATTGAATGGCCGGTCGTTAAGTATGCCAATAATTACGTACACTCCTGTCTGTGTCAAGCCCTTCTCATAGAATCGTCCAACAAAGTCTTGGAACATCGACCAGTGTGAATAGATCACATAAACTAGTTAAAAATAATATATTAATTAGAACATAATGTCTGATGGAGAACATGAGAACGTAAGAATTTATAACAGTTGTAATGTATTAAAACCAATCAAAGAAATGTCAACAAAAAGCCATGACTAATATTTACTGGTCACTGTTTGGAGTTCAATTTGTTGAATTATAATGAAACATTTTGAGGATAAGACAATGTTTAATTCTTTAAACTTGCAAGGTTATAATGCAGAGATAGAATATATCAAATGTACATCACATTTATGCGCATATTTATTGTCTAGAATACCACTTGATTCAAGCACAGAGGAAGAAGAAGAACCAGAAGTACATGGTAGATATTTGCTGCAAGTGGCAGCCATCAATCTGAATAGATGTAGGACACGAAACAATAGAAATCGCAGAGATTGGACACAGAAACATAATCATAAGAAGAGCCAACACTAGATGTAAAGAAGGAACAAGAATTGGATGATGAATGGGGTGTGATAATCCAACGGTTGAAACCCAATGAAAAAGATAAGAAATTGAAAGGATACTCTTTAAATGAAGATGGAATATTAATTAGAGAATCAGGAGATGGAAGAGAATGGTATGTACAGAGTCTGTATTACCACAAAAATTTAAAACTAGGCTGTTGCAGCAATATCATGATGAAAATGGATATCAAAGCCGAGATAAGGTCATTGGCGGCATTAAAAGGAAATACTATTGGAAAGGTATATACAAGGAAGCAGAAGATTATGTGAAAAAATGTAACGAGTGTAAACTCAGAAATTTAACAGACATTAATCCTCTAAATCATCAGATGGACCATCAATACTTTAGTATGTAGAAGGTCAGTATCGACATAACAGAACCATATCCAGTTACCGAGAATGGAACCAGGTATATTGTACAATTCACGAATTGCTATTCCAGATGGCCTGACTGCTTTCCAGTATCAGACAAATTCAGCACAGTAGTGGTACAATTATTGTTATGAGAAATAATTCTGAGATATAGTTGTCCTCAGATTATATTGACAGATAATGGCGGTGAGTTCACCAGTAAATTATTTACCAAAAAACCATGAGAGAAGTATGGCATACATCATGTCCTCACGTCAAGTTATTGCCCCCATCGAACGGTTTTAATGAACGACATCATAGAACGGTGAACGATACCTTATCAAATTGTCAATAGGTCAAGATTGGAACTTATTCTTAGGGCCTACACAAGCAGAACAAATAGAAACGAAAGCACGGGTTATAGTCAATTTTATTTAATGTATGGAAGATAACCTTTACTACCACTTGATAATTTTAGTAAAACTAATTTGTTAGAGGTTCGGGATTAAAAGCGTGCATGTCTTCTTTTGGAATGTGGCCAGTGTACATATGCATAGACCTTAGTTAAACAAATTGTTCTATTGGCCTCACATTATTGCGTTGCAGGAAACATAGCTAGGTGAAAGTGGTAACATCAATATAACAAGGTTTCGGTGGTTCTACAACAGGCGACACCTTAGACAGACAATCTTCGTAAGCGACGGTACTAGTGTATGCGAGGTCGATATGTCAAAGTGTAATAGTGACACTATCCAGTTACACTCAGTGAGGGTCCAGAGGGTCCAGCACCCATTCGTGATTGTTAATGTGTATGCCGCAACACGAGCGTTGATCTGCAGGGTTGGAAAGTTCTGGAGGAGATGATACCTGGGGCTCTGAGAGATACGGACCTGGTGTGCATTAATAATGGTCGAATAACAAGAATGGCAAGTAGGGATGTGATGATAGTGCTACCTACCTGGCATCGGCTTCTATGGCTATCTGTAAATGTGATGTGCTGGGTCATCATGGCAGTGCCCACCTCCTATGTGTTGTGCTCTTGAATATTGACAAACGTTAAGCAGATTAGTCCAACGGTCAGGTCTTTTAAGTATGATCGCAGAGGAGTGGATGTTGTGTGCAGAATTCGACACGTCAAACGTAGGACTCAAGAAGTGGGAAATGAGATTTAAGATAAGCCCCCCCCCCCCCTTCCGGTGGAACAAGGAAGGTACAAAGAGCGAGAAACTAAAAAGAAGTATCATTATGGCAGAGGACAAGGAAACGTGTGGCTGCTCAGCCCATGGATGTCGCATCGTGTAATCGGAAGAAATAACTTAGCTCAAACATTCAAAGATATCGTAAAGTCGTCAAAATGGGACGAAATTTGTTAGGAGATCACACATTAAAATTCAATAAAATTGTTCTGGCACTTACACAAATTAATGAATGACGAGACGCACGACTATTGCGGATTTCCAGAGCGCTGATACGGACTGGCAGAAGAGCAACGAGAGACAAGCTGCGGCGTTGCTAGCACACTATACCACACAAATCGGTCAGAGAAATGTGGAGGCATATCAAGAAATCAGGGAAAAGATTACAGACAAGTGTAAGAGCTAGAGCATGGAAAAACAGATAATAATTACAGTTGAAGAAATTAGGAAGGCGCTGAAAAGTACAAAAAACACAGAACCAGAGCCAGAATGGTATTAGAGACGATGACATTAGTTCGATAACGGATGAGGTGTTGGGAAAGTTGGCGAACGTGTTCAGTAATAATCTTTTAAAAGACACAGTAAAAGAAGACTGATTGCACGGTTATTTAGTTCCACTACAAAAACCTGGCAAGGATCACACCAGGATACAAGGTTACAGAATAATACCAATGCAGAATACGATATGCAAGTTATTGACAAAAATTGGTGCCTGGAAGGTATCGTGTCATCTAGAGAGAAATAAGTGTTTACCAACGTTGTTAGGAGGGTATAACAGGAAAGAAGACATGACTGAATGTAGCCATATTTGCGCAGGAAAAGTTCGATTCCCGTATGGAGACATGTGCTGTCGCAATAGATCTTGAGTATGCTTACAATAGATCTTGAGTATGCTTACAATAGGGTGTCATTAGATGTCTTGATGGATCAACTGTTAAATCTAGCAGTAAATCCTTTTGTCGTGCAGTTGGTTGGTGCGGACCTGCTGCACAGGATAGTAGTTATTAAGTGTTGTAACTGGTTATCAGCAGCACTAATGGTGATTAGCTCGGTTGTGCCACAGTGATCGGCTCTATCTCCTGTGCTTTTCAATGTATATATAGTACACATCACTAGCAATCAAATCACAGGTGCTGGAAGAACGATGTCTTAAACCAATGACATCCTGGTGTATAGGCAGGGCGGAAATCGATAAGAGTTATGCGCTACCTATTTGACTGTCCGACAGCAAAACACAGATTTCAGTACTGCGGTGTACGGTTGTACCTTCAAATACATGCAGAAAAGAAACACCCATTGCTTTCCGAAATACAGAAAGTTAAAGATAGAAGCATTAAGAGAGGGAAGTAGTAGATGGGATGTGCTGAGGATGTCATACAAAGCGTGCACAGATTGCAAGATGTGGCAGCTGGTGCGGAATATATAGGTCTACCAACAAATTTCGAAACGTGTTTGAGAATAGTAATATTACTTACCAGGGAATGCAGAGAATGGTGTCCCACAGCTGTGGAGAAAGAAGTGCAGGTTTTGGTCGTTGAGAATGCCAAAGAGGGGGATGTGATTTTATATTCACTGATAGATCTGTGATTAGATATGTCAGCAGTGATTGGGCCTTTACAGATCAGTGCGCAGGATAAACGATCAGGGAGGAGATTGGTGTCTTTGCTATTACTACGGGTAGTATGACTATGGAGATTATGGCAGTTACCGTGGCATTTTAGTGGGTAGGCACACAGAAGATAAAGAAGACCTGCATCTTGAGTGACTCTATGAGTATGATTAGGAAGGCACAAGTGGATCTCTTTTGCGAACAGTGGATTTATGACATGAAAATTATTTATTTTCGGCCGAGACGTGGGTGTTCGAGGCAATGAAAGAGCGCATCAACTGGCGTCATGCGCTATTGTGGCCAGGGCCGCGGGCAATGAATATATCTAACGTTTTTAACTCCTTAAGAGATATATCATGAGAGAGTGAGACTAGTGTGGATGATGGTTCATTTCAATGACCATAATTAAAGATATATGTTTGAAATTCGATGTTGCTATAAGTGAATATTTTGGGGAGCGCAGAAGAATGATGGTCAACCAGTATGGTTGTGTCCAGTTTACAGTGATGATGATCCAAGGACTAACTAACAAACTAACTTATCATAGAACCCCAAATGGAAATTCTGATTATGAAAACATTAACAAGGGTCAGTCTCAACTTGCAAATGGATCGCAGATGTGCATTGCCTACGTCAATTTTATACCATATTTGTTTGCTCAACCATTGACTACTGACTCCCACTGATTTAAGAAGTGAACAGTTTACTCAACCATTGACTATTCATTCTCTCTTCTAAGAAATGAACGAACAGTTATGGAAATCCTCTAATGATACATCAGAATGTTATATCACCATAGAACATATGCGGTCGCGTCTGTGCGTCTCACCAATGGCCCAATAGACAAACCACACGTGCAATAGAAAACCATCTTAGATGACATGCCGTTATATTGAGGCTCTCTTATGAAAGCTTGTCGCATGTCATCTATACAATTATAGACCCCACCTGAGTAGAAAACTCCTTCAATAGACAGTGAATTAAGCTGAAAATTGAAGTCTCCTGACTATGAAAGAAAGCTCTGAAAAAAATCACCCCATTGCACAATAGGAAATAAGAGATAATCGCTCGCAATTCTTGGGGTTCTCAAACAAACAAACTTATCGCCACTGAATAAATTATACCAGCAGATAACGAATTCTATTAACACAAAATAAATTATACCAGCAGATAACATGAATTCTATTAACACAAAAGAAATTATACCCGCAGATAAAGTGAATTCTATTAACACAAAAGAAATTATACCAGTAGATAAAGTGAATTCTATTAATACCAAATAAATTATACCAGCAGATAACATGAATTCTATTAACACAAAATATGCCAATATACATTCAGACCCATGTGAAAGGAATACTAAGCGAGGACGAACAGAACAGTGTGCAGCGAATGACAGTCACCCTCAGTTTCCTGGATGAGGAATATCCACAAGATATATGGGTCAGAGTGTACACAGATGGGTCAGCACAGAATGCTGTGAGGAATGGAGGTGCAAGGTGTATATATAGAATATCCACACAAGCCTAGAGATACAATCAGAACACCGACAGGAAAATTCTGCAATAATTATGATGCAGAAATCCAGGCAATTAGTGTGGCAGCTAAAAAACTGCTGAACTCCAACTCTGGCCTACAGCCTGTGGTATTCCTGACAGATGCAAGGTCAGTGCTTCAAGCTCTCCAGTCTGGAAAACTAACAGACTTAAAAAAACTACTTAGCGAATTGTCTTACCAGTATAGGATAACCATGCAGTGGATACCCTCTCACTGTGGAATACCAGGAAATGAAAAAGCAGACCAACTGGCAAAAGAAGGTGCTGCCGAAGACCAACCAGATATACCAATCACCTACCATCAGAAAAAACAGATGATAAAGTC